>CM061355.1:79417045-80802045 GCA_030867105.1 Liasis olivaceus
TTTCAGACTGATATTAACCCTTTGGCCATATGTACATACGAACAGACCTAGGAGGCTTAAACTACGTATTTTGAAACAAACCTTTTTCTTTAGATACTTGCTAAAGGTCCCCAATCTCACTCATTCTTGGATCTCCAAATGGCCCAACCACACATCACCTAACAGAATATTTTCCTCTACATCTCTCGTGCAGGGTGGGGCACAATTTTTCCCCAAACACATCTCCGCCCCTTCCAGATCCCTATTCCCTGGAGTAAAGTGTGCAATTATCACCAGTCAATAGGTTCCTCCTCTGATTCATACCCAGCACAGCCAAGACTACACCAATCTCAACTTCCTGATCTACTGGTTAGCGGTCTTCGCCATCCACCTTCACATCCTCCATGTATTCATCAGCTCCCCTCCACCAGAGCAGCCCACCTTCGTTCTATTTCAGCTTTCCTCTTTTTTTGAGTTTCACAAACCCACAAGAGATCTACCAAGGGAAAGACACTGGAGTGGAAAAAGAAATCGCTGCGGAAGGGCCCTTCCCCCCACCTCTTTTCTACAGCCCCTTCCTCTCTCATGCTCCTCTCTCTCTTCCTGAGCCCCCAAGGACAAGAGAAGGGAGCCTTCCTGAATTGTAGCCTTGCACAGGGTCTTGGGAATGAGGGTGTAGGCTACACTGTTGGCGTTGGACCAGAAACAAGGAGGGAAGGAGAAAATGGTTGCTGTCCTGCCGCCGCTGGACTCCAGTTCCCATAAACTCAGACCACGCCGAATGGGGTCATGGAGAATTGGAGCTCAGCTCTCCCTGTCCTTCGCCTCTTCCTGGGCCCCAAGCAGTGTTTCCTGGATGCAGCTCGGTGGCAAGGGGTTCTCCAGGCAAGGCCCACCCCTGAACCTACGTGGGCTCCCCCAAGCGCATGGTCCCGTCAGCACGGCAGACGATCTCACTGCGGGCACCATCCATGAACTGGGCCAGCCAGCCGATGCTGCCCGTGAAGAAGCAGGCGTTGACGTAGAAGAGGATCACAGCTGGGTAACGGTTCGAATTCTTCCAGTCGGCTACAAAGGTGGCCTGGGGGAGAGGCGTGTTGAGTCAGGTGAGACCGGCCTTCGGCCACCCCACGCCTTCCAGGTGCACCAGCCACTAGGAATTCTGGGAGTTGCAAACCCAGCACACCTGGAGGGCGCCAGGGTTGCAGAATGCCAGTTAACACTTTGAATTCCCAGCAGAATTACTGGGGAAGGGGAACATGCCCAGTGACAAAGGGTTAACACCCCCAACCATCCCACCAATTTCCACCCTCAGACCAGAAACTTTACACCTCTTGATCTTTTAAATTGCAAATTGCAGCAATTCCGTAAATGGGGAAGGATATATCACCTCAGCCCTGCTCTCTATCCCCCTCCCCACCTTTCTAATTTCTGCTCCGCAGCCCAGAACCCACACCAGCAGTTCTCTTCTCCCCAAGACTCTGGGGGGGTCGCTGGCATCACCAGGAAAAGCTGCTTTTCTGCGGCACGTCTAGGTTGGCGGCATTCACACAGCAGGCGGGCTACAGTGAAGCGGGCCGTTTAGGCTCTTATAGCATGCTCCCCAAACCTTAGCATGCTGTGTGAATGCAGTCATCGCTGCGACATCTTATTCAGACACAGCAGGCTGCACACACCCAACAGCGGTGCTTTGTTCAGCCAGTTTAACATCTGGTGAGAATCCAGCACAGAAGATGGTGATGGTTCCGTCCATGCCACCTGGCCCAGAGAGAATGATGGTTTTTCTAGCCCAGAAGGTTAGTTTGAGGGTGAAGCTGCTCCGAGTCTCCCCCCCTCCTGGCTCCCTTGTGCTCACCAGGGTGAAGAAGGTGCAAAAAATAGTGACGGAGCTGAAGGCGGCAATGTAGGTGTGCATCTCGCGGTGCTCCTTCTCCGTGAAAAGGGGGTTCTGGCACTGGATGCCACAGCCTTCCACGTCCTCGTACCAGCTCTTGGGGTTGTCTGTCTGCACCAGCGGGGCCTCGCATTGCCCCGAGCTGTTGAATTTGATGTTCTGGACCTCATTCTGGGGGCAGAGGAGACACGAGGGAAGGGTTAGGGCCGGATCTCCACTCCTCCCCAATCCGGTGCTTTGCTCACCACCTCAGGGGTCAACCCGTCCCAGGGAAACATGCAGCTCTTTTAAGGGGGTACTGACAGGTGGGGCACGGGTGCCCGTGTTTGGTCTGAAGCACCTTCCTGGCTTTGAATCAAGCCATCCTTCATCCATTCAGTAACTAGGACTAAGTCTGCATTAATGTGACTGCACTGTATTGACTACATCTGGCTTCTGCAACGCGGCGCCCCCTGGATGCATTCAACTTTGAGTTTAAGGCATCAGGAGGGCAACAGGCTAAGGACCGGCAACTCGACTCCCTGGAGACCTTCACCCAAGGCCTGACCAGGTCAAATGAAGTCCTATGGCTGTACAGGCTGTTAAGATGGGTATTAACCTGGGTCTTTGCAGGGGGTGTGAACCTAGCCTGTTGGTACCTTCAGGACTGGAGGTGCCCCAGCCCAGAAAATGGGTTAAGTGGGACACCATCTTCCTCGCGTTTGCTTTCACTTAGGTAGCCTAAGTAAGTTTTCATCCCGATGTATTTCCTGCTTGGCCCCGGAATTCTGCATTTTAGCACCCGTAGAGCGTGCATGCGGAGGCCAGAGGCGCTTCCCTACCGGGCACCCTTCAGGGAAACGATCCGTGGTGCATCTGAGGAAGTCGGGCCAGCCCCGCTCCCGCTCCACAATGGTGCAGGGCCCGCGCGTCGCTTGGCACAGGGTCTGGCTGGGCAGCTCCACCTTCCCATCCTCACACTTTGGCATGTATACGGCGCAGAGGAGGGGCTGGATCACGTCCCAGCAGCGAGGCGCATTCCGTAAACCTGGGGAGAGAACCAGGAGAAGAAGCTCTCGGGAGGCTTCCTTTGGCGATCCAAGATGAAAACTTACCTTAGGAGCCATGAGGACTAGAAACTTGAAAGACGTTGACTTCTATAGTTTTAATTTTATACAGAAGCAACACTGAGAAATGGAGTCAGATTAAATGGGTAGTCAAGATCTTGGGGAGCTGGTGCTGTGATTTCTTTTAAATGTAATCGAGAGGCAAACACAGATCCAATGTTCGTACAATATGCTTAACGGGTCAGTGCAAGACCCTTTGCCTGATTCAAACAGGCAAAGGGTTAGCCTTGGGGGGTCCTTCTGACATAGGATGTTGTGTGAACCCAGGAAGTTTGGCTAGGTTATGAGTCCAAAGTGTTGTGTGAGCCTAGGACACTAATTCAGCCGTCAGATTAAGTGTGCCGTGTGAACACAGCGCAGGTTAGACTCTGTTACAGCCCTTGTACCAACCCTGCCCCATTAAGATGACCAACAACATCGGCTTCTTTTTCCACTATTCATCCTTGCTTGTTCAACACCTTATGCCATCTTGGATCATCGATGCCCGACACTCCATCTTGGGCAAACCAGCCCATCTCTACGCAAAGGAGGCACAGGCACCAAAGTGCCATTTAGGATTTAGAGCCCCGTAGAGCAGGGGGATGAGTTAACCTCCCAGAACCCTTGGGTACGTTCACACCACCCCTTACCCTGGTTATGGGGCTCCCTCACTCTCTGGGCTTGCAGAATGGACTGGTTTGCGGATCAAGTCCGCTAACGGGCAGCCACACCTAGCCAAGTGGGGGGCCGCTGCTTTGCAACGGAGCCGGCCCAGCGGCCGGTGGGAACGCGGCTGCGGTGCGGCCTGGGGCTGGCGCGATCGGGGCCACGGTCCTCCCCTGCAGGGGCGACTTTCCGTCCAGCCCGGGCAACTTCTCCGCTTTCGGCAGCCGGATTTTCGCGCGCCTCCCTTTCGGCTGGCTTTGGGGCGCAGCGGGCGGACGGGGGGCCCCAGGACCAGCGCCCGGAGCCAGCGGCCGCGCTCGGCGAGGCGCACGCCAGCCTTTCCTACGGACGCCTCGCACGGCCGCGGTGGGGGCAGCGGCCGTGGGCTCCCGTCCCGTCCCGTCCTCGGGCTGCCTGGGCAGGATGCCCCGGGCGCCTCCTTGCTCTCCTTCCCTCCCGGGACCGCGCGCTCCTGGCGGTGCCGCCCTGCCTTACCGGACCACAGCAGCAGCTTGTCGTGCGCCTCCGCCTGCGAGCTGGAGTCGCCGGCCAGCAGCGTGGAGGTGGCGGCGTAGGGCAGCGGCGAGCCCAGGCAGGCGCTCTCCCGGAGGGCCTCGCAGGGCGCGGCGCGCTTGCACCGATCCTCCTCGCGGCCCGCCGCGGTCGAGCTGCCGTTGAGCGCCGCCGCCGCCCCGCCGCCGAGGGGCCCCAGCAAGCAGAGGCAGCAGCAGCAGCAGCAGGCCAGCGCGCAGAGCAGGCGCCCGCCGCCCCCGCCGGCCGCCATCGGGACCGCTGGGCGCCCCGCCGGCTCCTCGCCGCGCGCCTAGGGCGCACCGGGCTGGCCGAGCGCGGCGGCGGCGGCGGCGCCTGGTCCCGGGACGCGGGGGGCCGGCGGGCCGGCGGGGCGAGGGAGGGGCGGCTCGGCGGCGCAGGCCATGCTCCCGCCCCGCTCCCCGCGGGGAGGGCTCCCCCCGCGCCGGAGAGGGGCGCTTTGTGCGAAGGGAGGGCGCCGCGCCGCCGCCGCCGCACTTTCTGCAAAGTTCGGCAAAGTTTTGCCGCGGCCGCCGCCGGCCGCGAAGCGCCTCCCGCCGCCGCCTGCCCGCTTTGTTGTCCTCGGAGCCGAAGAATGCGGCGGGGATGGCGGGGAGGGAGCGAGCCGAAACGACGGAGCCCGCCCGCCCGCCTGCCCGGCCTCGCCTCCGCCCGCCCGCCGTCCCCCCAATGGGAGCGCGGCGCGGGCGTGCGCGCTGCAACGGGCTGGCCTCGCGGGGCGGGGTGGAGAGGGGCCCCCCGAAGCGGACGCTCGCGCCCCTCCAGGGCCGCCACGGGCCGCGGAAGCCTCCCCTTTGCCAGCGGTGGAACCGCGACACGCCGGAGGAGCCCTCCGCAAGCCCCCCCCGGTTGGTCGAGGATGATGGGAGCTAAGCAGGAAAGTGGAGGGCGCCCGGTTGGGGAAGGCGACGCTGAGGGAAGCTCCCCCTCCCTTCCGCCCACCGAGATTTAAAATGGGCTGGGAGAAGGAACGCGCTGGAAACAACGAGTCAGCCTGGCGGGTTCGAAACCCGGCGTGACGGAGCACAGCGCCGGCCTCCAGGTCATGTGCGGTGCCCAGATAAAGCATCGGCTGTTGGGGGACCCTCGTGTCCGGTTTCGCACCGGGGCTGGATTCCTACAACCCTCTGAATCCCCAACGATTCAGCCTCGCTTGATCCTCAGCCAGCACGTTGCGTGGCTCTGACCCGCGTTAGAACTCAGCGTCACCCACCGAAACCAAGTCAGAGGCATTCTGGACCCATAAGCAGAACGGCTCCTTTATACGATGCCTGTTAACGGTGGAACTCATGGCCACAGGGGCGACGGGGCCCTGAAGGGCCTGGGCCGAGTCACGCAGGATTGGATCTGGGGGCTCCGGGTCTCCCTCCCTCAAGGAAGCAGCTGCTAGAG
This sequence comes from Liasis olivaceus, assembly GCA_030867105.1. Lineage (NCBI taxonomy): Eukaryota > Metazoa > Chordata > Lepidosauria > Squamata > Pythonidae > Liasis > Liasis olivaceus. The sequence goes on from CM061355.1 coordinate 79,422,614, forward strand.
GGTCACCCCGAGAAAGGCTTGTGAGGTTTTGCTGGTGGTTGTGTAGACCCTCCAAGTGGACAAGTTGAGCACGTAACAGATTTAAATTGGTGGGCAACAGCCCAAGAATTTTTCAAACAACCGTGTGCAGTAGCAGAATAGAATAGAGTTGGCATGGTTGTGGCTGCCATCTTGACTTTTGTGACTCCCCCCCACATGGACACCCCTGCTCTTGGGATTAGGGTTGTCTTGGAGAAAAGGTATTGACCCGGCTGATCTTTTCAGAGGCCAGACCTGTCTTCTGGGATCCCAGGGCGATTCCCCAACCGCAAAAGCATGCAGAAGATGATTTGGTCGTCTTTTGCTTTCCTAAGAGCAGGAATCGCACGCTGAACCGAAGGCGCTGGAGGGCATCGAAGCTTTCTGTCCCCTCCTCTCCTTCCTCACAAAGGTGTTTTTCAAATGAGCCTGGAATTGTAAATTAGTGCCCGAATTTGCCAGGGTCAAAAAGCAAATGGTCTTATTTGCAGAGGATGGGGTGGGCCTTTGATGGCACAGTGGTGGCAGCTGCCATCTTGACTTTTTTGACTCCTCCTGGCCAAGAGCTAGCTTTAAAGTTTGGGTCATGCCCCATGCTCCGACTTCTCAGCCCCTGACCTCAAGGGACGCTCGAGGTCGGTCGGGGAAGGCCACCTCCGCATCCTTTGAGGCAGGATGCAGCGAGAAGCAGCAGCCCAGCGACCCGCTGGCCGTTTCCCCTCCCCGCCTCGGGGGCCTGCCAGGCCGAGGGCCAGGCCGCGGGGCTGGAGGGGCCCTTGGCCAGCCGGGGCTCTGCCCCTGGGGAGCAAACCAGCAAATCCGCCCGAGGGTGGAGGGGCAGCCGAGGGCCGCTGCGCTCTGCCGGCCAGCTGTCGCCTGTCCCCGCCCGGCCAGCCTCTGACGTGGCGCTTCTGGCTTCGGAGCAGAACGTGGGTGGCTGGCCGGCTCTCCGCCGGAGCCCCGCTCGCTGGGAGAGCCTGGGCGGCGGCGGCGCGCGCGTGTGGTCCCCCCGCCCGCCGCGGCCCCAGCGCCACGTTCCTGCGCACGTCAGCGAGGAGGGCTGGCTGCCCGGGCCCCCCGGCGGCGGCGGCGGCGGCGGCAGCGGGGACCCGTCGCGCAGCCAGGAGGCCGAGGGAGCCAGACGAGAGCGGGCTGCCGCTGCGCCCGCCTCGCGCTTCGAGCGGGGCGTATCGACGCAGGGAGGGCGCCCTTCGGGGCGCCGGCCGCAGGGATGCGGGCCGTCGGAGGGGCTTTCCCCCGGCCAGACGGCGCCTTGGGGGGATGCCCGCTGGCCCCGAGCTCGCTCTGCGCCTGCGCTCCGCCTCTGCCTCTGCCTCTGCCTCTGCCTCGTCTCGCTCGAAGGGGGAAACCCGCGCCAGGGACGCGTCCCGGAGCAGCTGCCGGACTTTCCAAGGCGCGCAAGGGGCCCGGCGGGCGGCCAGCTCTGCGCGGGGTGGTCCTGGCAGGCCGCTCGGCCTTGTTCGGCGCAGGAGGGGCTGGCTCCGGGGGTGGAGCGGGCTGGAAGGGGCGCGGGATCCTGACTTTGCGCTGACCAATGGGGGAGAGGGAGGGAGCGGGCGAGCGAGCAAGGGGGAAAGGACGGGGCGCCGAGCAGGGAGGGGCCGCGCGTCCTATGGGAGCGCGAGGAGGAGCATCACCAGACACCCAGCTGGGGGCTCGAAAGGGGGGGGTGATAAATGGGATTCTACGGGGAAAAGGAGGCCAAGAAGTGTTGCCAATCAGGAGCAATCCGGTAGCCCCTTTCCAGACCAACCCTTTGGATTCAATCATCAGCGGACGGAACCAATCTCCCTCTTTTGGCAATGAAACCGGGTCCTCCAAGCGCCACCCACCGAGGTGATCGGCGCTTCTTCAGCCCAGCCCAGACAGGCGGGGGCGCAGAAGCAGCAGAACCCGGGATCCAGACAGAGAGAACACCTGGCCGGCGCCAAAGCCGAAGAAGGGCCTGAAACCCCGACAACCATTTCTCAAGTTTCATTTCCAGCCAGCGTCTGCACAGCAGACCCGCAGCTTTGAGTTTGCACTGCGGAGAAGAGCCAGGAAAAGGAAAGTTGGCATCGACCGCCCCTCACTCCTCCAGAGCAGGGTTCCTCAACATCAGCAGCTTTAAGATGTGTGGACTTCAACTCCCAAAATTCCCCAGCCAGCATGGGGAATTCTGGGAGTTGAAGTCCACCCCTTTGAAAGCTGCCAAGGTTGAGAAACACTGCTCTGTTCAATGGTACAATATGACAGCGTGATCTAGCATCAAGCGGCCTGCTTGAAATCCAGCCTCTTCTAACCCAACAATGCCTCAGCAGTCCAGCCAATGTTGAAATTATCCTGGACTCGAACTGTTAGGGTGGACATCAAGGGCTGCTGGCATCTCTTGTGGGTCGCTGCAAATTTGTCCAGCAAAGAAGCGTCAACTGCGTTTAAGTGAATAACCAAATGATGTCCTCATTCCCCCCCTGTGCCCAGGTCCTCGCTTTTTTTTTTAATGTATGTGTGAAAATGGTAACATACAAAATAAAAGTCGCCATTAAATAGTGATTATAGGATGAAGAAAGATCTCCTAAAGATATAGTAATTAAAATGAATCAAATTAACTTTTAAAGTTACCCCCTGCCCCCCATTAACAGAAAGATCCATCTGGTATACATATGCGCCTATATAACATGAATTCAATCATTAGGCTAATTACTCAATCTAAACCATATAGCAACATACTGTGTTATCTACTCATTTTTAGAACACAGACTAAACACAGACACAAAAATAGATAAGAAACTGATATCCTATATCCATCAGGACTTTTATTCCAATGATGTAGAATTATTCTCTTTGCCCTACACCCCAGGCCAGAGAGAGCCAGAACTCTTCATGAGATGGCAAATGCTGTGTTTTAGGAATATAATTCAACAGTACACTGAGATCCTCACGTGTATTTCTTCCCCAGATTGTTAACATATGTATTGATTTGAAACCAAACAAAGCTATAACGGTCCGGGATCAAATTGCCCACAGTTGCTGGGAGTCGGGTGGCATATAAACTTAATAAATTAAATTAAAAAATGAAATGTGAGTGAAAAATGTTTCACATTTCTTATATCCCCATAAGACATTTAATGTCCATCCCTTTTTAAACATTCTTTGAGGGATCCAAAAGATCCCTCAAAATATTTTCGAATGAATTAATGTTTGAAGCACGGGAAGGATGCTTAACATTTTTTAACCCTTGGCTACTTGATGATGGCACGCATTGTGAGACTCCTGAAAATGGGTCACTCCAGTTATGCCTGCTGTGTGACTGTGGCCTTCCAAAAGGGACACTGCGTTGCAGCCTCGCTTCCTTAACATTTTCTAGGAAAATGAGGAGATCCATTTGAGCAGAGATCAAGGAGAAGCCGGTGCTTTGATTTTCAGCCTACTAGGTTCTATTCCTTAAATTTGAAAATGATTTCTTTGGAACGGAAAGGTCCTGTAGGCACCACAGAAAGTGTCTGGGGACCTTCTAGCCTCCCCTCAAAGGACCCAAACTCGCAGCTCCAGAGGAGGAAATCGCTCACGTTCACAAAAGATTTAGACCAGTGTTTCTCAACCTTGGCAACTTTAAGATAGGCAAACTTCAATGGCCAGAATTCCACAGCCAGCCCAACTCTCTCTTTTTAAGAGGAAGTTAAATCCTGAATTAGGATGGTCTTCCAAAAAATTACAATCCTTTACGTTCCAGAATCAACAAGGGTAAGACTGGCTGGATCTGGAACCCTGCCCAGGAAGGACTCCTCCAGAGGATTCACACAGATCGACCCTTGCCCTACCCTTGCACCAGGAGTCTACAGCTGCCATCTTCTGCCTTCCCAACTGTAACCTTGCTCCATCTAAAGTTTGACTGCTCATCTAAAGAACCAAATGTTTCTACCAACACAAGCATGCAAAGGATCAGGAAGGTAGCAGGTCACTTCTCCTGGCCTCGTTTTTGTTACAGAGAGCCACAGTCTCCTTTGACTTGGAGGAGTCAAAAGTGGAGGGGCCCGATCCAGCAGACTGTCAGCCTCAGAAAGGAATCAAGCCCCCCACAAGGCTGACTCAGCCAGCTGGAGCAGGTCAGGAGGAGCCAGCTGACAAGGGCCCCAATTTCAGAAGACCACTCAACCCAAGGATGCATGAGAACTCCAAAGAACTGAGGAGATGCTCTACTTGGCTCCTTGAGGAGTAGAGATGCAAATGGCCTAACTGGGCCATACTCATGGCCAGCCTATGTTGGAGCCACCACCAGCAACCGTCCTTTTTGGGGGGACAACCACACCAGTGTGCTCTGGGCTCCCATGCTTGTGATTCCTGCTTGCATCCTGAACCTCGGCTCTGCAGCCCTGGACCCTGACTCAACTCTTGGTAACTGGAGTTCTGCACTGTTATTGACAATGCTTATCCATGCTCTGTTTTGTTTTGGATTAACTTCTCAGCAAGACCTTGCTTTCCTATAAATGTTGCGGGACCATGTGGCTGCACATCCTGGCTCTCTGCCTGCATTGCGGGAATTCATTGATAAGAATCTAAAGAGGGGCTTTATTGTACCTACGCATTCTCAAATTGCTGCACCGGTGCTTTTTAGGGAAAAGGAGGATGGCTCCCTACGTTTGTGCACAGATTATAGAGGGCTAAATGCCATTTCTGCTGACAACCGGTACCCACTCCCCTTGATGAAAGACCTGCTGGACCATTTATCCAAAGGGAAAATTTTTACAAAGCTGGATTTAAGGGAGGCGTACTTCAGGGTGCGAATCCGGGAAGGAGATCAATGGAAATCCGCCTTTAACACGCCCCTGGGGTGCTTCCGTTATGCAATAATGCCGTTTGGATTGAAAGGAGCAGCGGGGGTGTTTATGCAACTTATAAATGAGGTGTTACAAGAGCATTTATACCAGGGGGTGTTGGTTTATCTGGACGATATCCTGATTTACACTGAGACCATGGAGCAACATGTACAATTGGTCAGGAAGGTACTAAAAAAGCTACTGGAGGCTCAATTGTATGCCAAGCTCTCCAAATGTGAATTTCATAAACAGCAAATTGACTATTTGGGGTATAGAATTTCGCATCAGGGAATTGAAATGGACCCGGTCAAGGTGAGGGACGTCACAGGTTGGGAGGCTCCCAAAACCAGGCATCAGCTTCAAAGTTTCCTGGGCTTTGCTAACTTCTATCGGCAATTCATACCCAATTTTGCCCAAGTAGCACTCCCACTCACCGATTTGTTGAAAACCAAGGGCAAGGACAAAGCGAAGGCATCAAAACCTGGAGCCCCCTTGGCCTGGACTAAGGAGTGCCAGGAAGCTTTTCAAAGTTTAAAGCGTCTGTTTACGGCTGAACCGATCTTAAAGCACCCTGATCCAGAACAGCCATTTGTCATACAGGCAGACGCTTCGGATGTGGCAGTGGGAGCTGTGTTGTTACAGAAGGGGGCAGGGGGGGAGCTGTTTCCATGTGCGTACATATCCCGGAAATTTTCAGAAACTGAGAGACGCTGGTTGGTGTGGGAAAAGGAAGCGTTCGCAGTACGCTGGGCGTTAGTTTGCTGGAGACACTTGTTAGAGGGATCACCCCATCCCTTTGAAATTTGGACTGATCACAAAAATCTAGAAGCTTTGACTGCACCGAGGAAGCTGTCACCCAAGCAAATGAGATGGGCACAATATTTTAATTGATTTAACTTCTCCCTGAAGTATATTCCTGGGGGAAAAAATTTTCTGGCAGACGCCCTGTCTCGATTGCCTCAACACAACAGCAAGCGGGAGGAAGTAGTCGCTCCTGTAATTCCATGTACCCAAGCAGCCCTAAGAGTGGTCACTAGAGCTCAGAAAAAAAGGGGTGAAGAACAACCAGAAGGAGAGTTGTTGAAAAAATTCAATGCCCAGATTGCTCAGGATGATTGGTTTAAAAGCAACAGCCAATTGCTAGTGAACAAACAAGGGGCATGGTGGTGGCAAGATAAGCTGTATGTCCCTGCAGACGCTAGAAAGTGGGTCTTGCAAAGAAGTCACGACAGCAAAACAGCTGGGCACTTTGGCTTTGTGAAAACATTACATCTACTCAGGCGTCAATTTTGGTGGCAAACAATGAGAAAAGATGTAGGGGAATATGTAGCTACATGCCCCACGTGTGCAATGGCCAAAAAGAGAGGGGGCAAACCAATGGGGCCTCTACAGACAGTAGCAAACCCAGGGGCTCCTTGGAAGCAAATTTCCATGGACTTTATTGTAGACCTGCCTGAAAGCAACAAAAAGACAGTTATTTGGGTAGTTACAGACCTTTTTTCCAAACAAGCACATTTTGTGGCATGCCAATCCCTTCCATCAGCCCCCAAACTGGCTAAGTTATTTATACAACACGTCTACCGAGCTCATGATGTACCAGAACGAATAATTTTGGATCGTGGGGTCCAGTTTACTGCCAAGTTCTGGAGGGCTTTCCTAAAACTACTGGGGGCATCGCAAGGCTTGAGTTCAGGGTACCACCCCCAGACAGCAGGATCATGCGAATGTCTGAACTCAGTGTTAGAACAATATTTGAGATGCTTCATTAACTACCAACAAGACAATTCAGATGAACTGTTACCGTTTGCTGAAGTAGCTTATAATAATGCAGTGCACCAAAGCACTGGCCTCACCCCTTTTAAAATAGCTACAGGACAAGACTTTGTACCCATCCCAGAACTACCTAAACAAACCATTCAAGTCACTTCAGTTGATGAATGGGTCCAACAAATGACACAAGTGTGGCCTCAGATTGCTGCGTCGTTGAAGGAGGCCAGAGCAACGTACAAGAAATTTGCAGATGCTAAGAGAACCCCAGAAAAAGACTGGAAAGTAGGAGATAAGGTTCTTTTATCTACCAAGCATCTTAAATCATTACAACCTTCCAGAAAGCTCGCTCCAAAATTCGTAGGGCCTTTTGTTATAGATAAAGTAATTAATCCAGTTTCACTACGATTACAGATGCCTGCTACCTTTAAAAGAATCCATCCAGTGTTCCACTGCGACCTGCTTAAACCCTATAAAGAGTCATCTCAATGGCATCCCTCCCCAGTACCTCCTAAACCAATGATGGTTGAAGGACAACAACATTTTGAAGTTAAAGAGATACTGGACAGTAGAAAGCGGGGGGGGGGGGGGGGGTTCGATTTTTAACTCAGTGGAAACATTTTCCCAAATCAATGGCTGAATGGGTTGACAAGAAACATGTAAAGGCTCCACCTTTAGTTAAAAAATGTTATGATGTTTATCCTACAAAGCCTTAACAATTAGAATGGTTATTGTATTATGTTTCTCTTTGCTTTTTCTTTTTTAGAGTGAAGAAGAGGAATCATCTGACTGACATCCTCTTTTGTGGAGGGGCAGCATGTCAGAATCCTCGCAAGATTTTATAATAGATTATTATATGGCTAGTTTAAAAAATGGCTTTTTACATGCTGCGGTTCTGCCATTATAAAAGGGGGGTGGAGAAGGAATGAGAAATTGTTTAAAGCAGATGGCTCCTTATCACAGGCTCTGGCATGCTCAAGGCCATGCCAGCAAGGGAATCGGAAGACCAAGAACTAAGGGCGATGTAAGGGGGGGGAGTAAAAAAAACAGCTTTTGGCGCGCTTTTGCTCAGTCTTAGCAATGCTTTGGATCTGTACACTTATTCTCAATAAATGAACTTTCTTTTGAATCAATATTGGTTGCAAGGAAAGTTACTGTTGGGATCAACAGGTGGCAGTTCGTTACACTGTGGGTGTAATTGCTTGCTACAACCCTCTGGGATATGCAAACCAGATGGATTTTCAGCAGCTCCATTCCTTCAAATCTCATCTTCCTTAGGAAGATTTTTTAAAATTGATTATATACCATAAAGTTGACATCAACTCTTTGCAACCACATAGATAGACCTTCTCCAGGAGGATCTGTCCCCAACCTGGTCCTTCAGGTCTTCCAACAATGCCCCCATCACCCTGTAACTGAGACAATCCACCTTGCTACTGGTCATCTTCTTCTCTTTCCTTCCACCTTCCCAGCATCAGAGCTTCTCCAGAGAGCTGGGTCTTTGCATCATGTGTCTGATGTAGGATAATTTGAGCCTGTCACTTGTGCCTCAAGTGAGAAGTCTGGGCTGATTTGTTCAGTGATCCATTGCTTTGTTTTCTTGGCTTCTCAGGAGCCTTCTCCAATACCAAAGTTCAAAAGCGTCAACACTCTTCCTATCCTGCTTCTTCAAAGTCCACCTTAAGGGGTTCCTCTTCCTATATTCAGGGGAAAGAGAGAAGGTGCCCACCTCCAAGTTTCCTGCAAATTTAGCTGGAATGAGGTCTTTCCAGCTCCCAAGAGATGCCAGCAGAAATGGAAAGTTTCTGGGCCAAATGGCTCCTTTGGTCATTTGATGCCTGTCCTTTGCTACCAGTAATCGGTGTGATGTTGCCGATCATAGCTCTGGAGCTTGATTTCATCTTTGATCTGACGGACGAGAACCTGGGACAACAGGATACCAATCAGCTGCATGGGGGGGGGTGAGTGGGGAGAGAAACACACAAGAGACACAACATGGATTAAGATAAAAGTTCAGTCTGTCTCACCAGCAGATAGATGGAGTAAGGAGGGACAGAGTCGGTCCCCATCTTTGACTTTGTCAGCCTTACTAGCTAGACCAGACAGGAAACAAGACCAGATCAGCTTATTCTATTTTATTGTAAGATTATATTAACAGAATCTTGCAAGTCTGAAAATACTTCTCTCCCCGTCCCCTTTACAGCCCAAGAAATGAGGGAGGGTCTCTTCTGAGCCTCTTTCTCCACCCAGATTCCTGCTGGGGGCTCAGCTGCCTTTTATCTGACAGTTCCCTTGGCTGCGTCTCCTTGCTCGGCCTCCCAAGGTCATTCCCACCTGCCATTACAGATTTGGTTCGCCCATCGCTCCACACATCAGCATGGTTTGATTTCACACAGTGTGATCTCAGTCCATGATTCTTGAGTTAAGGCTTCATATGAAGCCTGAATGAATCAACAATTGTAATGGTTTAAAAAATGATTTAAAATAATCGGGCTCGTGCAAGATTACCAAAGGCTGTGTTCTTTCAGTGGTGTTTCTGAAATCTCACAAGGTTTCAGGTAAGAATCTCAAAACCCTTTCCCAGGTTTTTGAAAGCTTATGACAGAGATTCCCAAACTTTCTTGGTTCACAGCACCCTTAGCGTCTCAGTAATTTTTTCACAGCGCCCCTAGATTCATAGCTTGCACAGCGTCTGACAAATGTTGAGTACCACTGTGTTATCCCTGTGAGTTTGCTGTACGGTTTGGGAACTGTAGCCTTACGAGATTGGTTCAGCTCACGAGACTTCAAACCTTAAAAAACAAAAGGGTTTAATTTGGACTGGGGCGCACCCATTAGCACATTCCCTCCATAGGGAGAGCCTCCACTGTGTGTGGCACCTGGCAAAGGTTGAAGCTGGGTCCTTACCTGGGGAACAGCGAGGCCCAGGGCCACCCCGCCGATGAGAAAGAGGTTGCTGTGCATCCAGTCCACCAGACTGTCAATGCAGCCATTTGCATGGATGAATTTGCTGGCTTCCAGGTAGCTGAGGGTCTGCATCCCTTGACCACACATGGTGTTGATGACCAACTGCGTGGGAAAACACACAAGCCGGTCACTTGCGGAAGGATTGCTAGGCAAAGCTGCACCCCAGACTAGCATCCTCTGACCTCTTCTCTGGATTGATTGCACTTTTACTATCACACGTGATTTCTCAGGGAAGCAGTGCTCACATTTGTGATAAACCGAACATGTAAAAGAGTTTCTCAAACTGCAGAGCAAGTAAAAATGTTTTACTTACTTACACACACACATACACACATACAGAGTTCAATCTCCCATTGCAAAAGGGCACCGGAATTTAAATTTACAGAATTCAAAGTTTAAAGATGTGGGCTGGAACATTTTCCAGGGTCAATGTTTTCCACTTCAGGCAAAGTTGGCGAGTTTAAGATCCTATGATCTTTTGTTGTTTTATTGCCCAATGTTGTTTCCCACAGTGCAACAGAAGTATTCTTCTCCATACAGCAAAGCTCTATTTGAATGCAACATTCAAACCTCATAAAGAAAGCTAGATTTCAATTTTTTTTCCACTTCAAACAACATGGTCCAAATACTTGCGCAGACCAAGGATGTTTAGATGCATATGCTAACGGGACTCAGAATCATTTGCATTGGAAAACTTTCCAGAAAACGTATTTATTCAACATCTGCTGGAAAATCCACCTCTCTGCGTACATCCTAGAACTGTGCACGCAGAAGCGAGCTTGGGAGAATGTTTCTACCACACCAAACACATTTCAGAAAATGAAGTACCTGACCTGAGGGGGCTCTGGAGAGCTTGCCCACCTCTGTATGAAAGCAAAGCCAAGCCAGTTCCACCCAACTTCAAGAGACAAGCGAACTCAAGTTATAACCAGCAGTGGCTCCCCGTGGTTTTGGACCCATCTCCTTCCCTGCCCGCCTGGACTTCAATGGGCAAAAGAGGTTCCCGTCAGAAAGAACCTTCCGCTTTGCCTACCTCGTCCTCCAATTGCCGGCAACAGGAATAAGGCACCGAGCAGTGCTCCCGGCTGGGGTTCTGGGGTGTGCAATTGAAGTACATGTTCTGGGACCAGTCTCTGTAGGAGTTGCCCCCACAGCAGCTGAACTGCAAGGGAAGGAAGGAGAGGGAAGGGGTGGGGAGAGAGAGAGAGATCAGGCAGAAATGCAGCTGGAGAAGAACCGGCCTCAGAGAGGTGATCTATCCGCAGCTAAGTCGCCTCCGCTCGAGCCAACATTTATTTATTCAATTTATATAGCCGCCCATCTCACATGTGGGACACTGGGCGGCTCACACCCTTAAAAACAGAAAACAATAAAGAGTTACCAATAAACAACCAAAATGAAAACCACGTGGAGATGCTACATTCCCCATCCCTTCTCTGCAGGGACATCCTGAAGCCCACGAAAACAACCCAGCTGTGCCAGCGGATGGCAGAAACCGGCTGCACATCATGCAGTGTGTCCGTATGCGATCTCTCCTCCTGCAACATCTCTTCTCCGTCTGTTGAAATAACTGATGCCACATTTTACAAACCCAGTGGGGAAAATACCCACACCAAAGTTTCCTCTCCTGGTGGGGTGGCAAAGCTCCTGCTGGGTTCGCTCCACGCTGGGACCGAATGCCAGCCTTGGCCTTTTCCTCGGGAGCAACGCCCAGCCGCACAGAGCAGGTGCTCGTGCCAAAGGAGCTCTCGTGCCCTGCCTCGACCTCTCTCAGACTCCTGCTCTCTTCAGTTCACCCCAGAACACCCTGATGCCTCCAGGATAGGATCATCCCCCGGGAGTGACGGGGTGGGGCAGCTGCCCCAGCACAGGTAGGTCGGAAAGCCCCCCTCCCTCTCTCTGCAAATGGCAGGAGTGGGAGCCTGGACGAGCAAGGGAGGGCAGCAGGTGGGGGGCCCTCTGGGGGACGAGCTCGGGAGCAAAGGGTCTCCGGCACACGCTGGAGCTGGGTTCTCAGGCCAAGCTGATGTTCACCAGGGCAGACTTCCAGCAGAAAGGAAGAGCTGATAACATCCCCTCCAAGAAGGAATCTCAGCCCCACTGTCCCTCATCCACCCAATAATCCCCCCTCTTGGATCCCAGGGGTGCTGTCTGCACCTCCCATCACCTTTGCCTGCCTTCTGTGACACCCCAGCTTCAGAACAAAATGCCATTACGAAAAACAAAACACTAACAGGATGCCTGAAAAATGGTAGGAAAAAATGCACGTTGGGGGCAAACGTACAAGCACGCATCACCCCCAATTCCTTGCAGGAAGCTCATTGTAAGCACTTTCTCCTGCACGTTACTCATTCGCTGGCATTTTCAAGGCACTATTTTCTTCCTTTTAGTTCAGACGTTTGGCTTCTGGCTCCAATCAACAACACTCTGGATCGCTCACTGAGACGAAAAGGGATTGTACTGAAAAACGCTGCGTTCCTGCTTTTAAAAAAATCTGGAAACTCCCAACTTCCTTTTCCAGCCTTCCAATGTAAAAAAAAGGAGAGGAATTTCTAGTAGTGCTTGGAACAGATTTTGAATGTTACCGCTTCCAGGTGGATGGATAGATCGGAAGATAGAAGTATAATTTTAAAGGCAACCCTTCAAGCTGAAAAGGGTTGCCATCTCTCCCTAAAGAATGAGGTGAGAGAGGTAGGGAACAATTGGCAAAAGTTGTTCTCAGTCAACCCAAGAGCAGGCAGACAGGTGCTCTCCACACTACAACTCCCATCTGTCTCTGCTGTGACAGCCAATGGCAAGGGATTGTGGGAGCAGCAGTCCCAAACATCTGAAGGACATCTGGCCAACTCTGCTTTAGCCTCAGGCTGTTTTCTGGCATTCCCATCCATAATCCCACAAAGTGGGATCTGCATCGGTATAAATTTGGGGCGTTCCCTCCACTTAGGGCAGTTTCTATGAGGAAAAGCAAAACATCCTGGCTTGGGGGTCTCCCAATTCTTCAGAAGTCCCCGAGATGTATTTATTCCTTATTTCAAATGCTTCTTCAATCAATAGGACTAAGGGGCTTACAGCAGTCATAAATACAGCATTAGCACAGCCACCATTAAAACAACCCTAATAATTAAGCATTGTAGTACAAAACTTTGCAACAGTCCATAATCATGATCAAAAAACACCTTACTTCCAGAGTGTCCTTCAAAGATCCAGGTTTTCGCATGTTTTCTAACTACCGGATGACCCTACCTCCAGCTTAAATTTGAAAGCGAGAGTGGGGCTCCAGAACGGCCAATCCCTTGGTCTTGGCCCTCCTCTTCCATTGAACAACCCAACCAGCTGTTGGGTGTTGGAGACCAGAGAAAGACTTGCTGGCCACCCCAAACCCTACCTCCTTCTGGCCAAAATCAATGAGGTTCTGGAGGTCCAAGTCATCTCGATAATGCACGATGGCGTTGCTGACCACCTCGCTCACCTTCCCCCGGGCCTGGAACAAAGGAGAGAGGGCTTGCTTAGAAAACACCTATTTTCTGAACAAATGATATTAATGTAGAGTTACATGCTGCTCACTCCCTTACTCCTGGAAGAAAGTGCCGGCAACCTCCTTCTGTAACGCTGCCAAGGAAACACGAGTTGAGCCTGAAGGAGAATCTACTGCTACTCTTTACTAGTCAGGTTAAACCAGGGGGCATAACAAACAGTAGCATCTGTACTGCTCTGCTCTGAGAACTTAAGGGAAGGTGGACTGTAGATACCATCCTGACAGGTTCTAGATCTCTCTCTCTGCAACAGGGCCAGGACCTGGATAGCTCCTAAAGATAACACACTGTCCATAGTCGCCTAAAAAATGCAACAGCCCATAAGTTCAATTCCTGGAAGGGGGCTTGAACCCCACAGAATGACATTTGGCTACCCACCTCTGATGAGTCTCAGGATAAAACCAATCATGGGGTGCCTGCCTTCCGGTGATCTATGACACCTTTACTCCCTTAACAACTCTGGATGCTTTCCCCAGATGCAGTCAGCACATCTATGGGCACAACACGGAACGTGTTCCCACTCCTCCTCTGAATCCATCATCCTGGACATGACACTTTTTTTCCAGCACGTCCTCTGTCCCCTCGGCAGGCTACAGCAGGACCCCCAAGCTGCCTTGTCGCTCCCTTCTTCCAGGCACCGGTGGCTTTTGGGCACCTACCTTGTCAGAGAAGACGAACCCGAGAATGCCAGCGGCCAACTGCAGCAGGAAGAGGAGCGTCAAGCAGAGCGAGAACTGCAGGGGACAAAACACGCTAAGAAAAATCCCACGGGGTGGGCAAGACCAAGGATCTCCCCTCAGAGGGAGGAGAAGAAAACAGGGGAACATTGATCCTCAGTTTATATGCCAACCATTTCCCTGGCTTATTTGCACGTTCAATGTTCTTTTGTTTTGCATAATTCATTTTCACTTCCATTTCTCTTACTGTTAATAAAGACAGCTGCCATTGCAAACGTTTAATTTGTTGAGAAATACATTTCCTTGGGGGGGAATTTCTTTAATTCTTCTTCTATGTTTATCTGATCTAAAATCACCTGGGTTTTCTCTTGTCTCTTTTTTTAGCTTACTATTACGCTGTATAAAAAATCCCCACATAAAAGCTTTACTTGTTTCCCACGCCATTCTTATGTCTACATCTTTACTGAGTGGCCATTCAAGTTTTGCATTTACCTGGGCGGTGGCAGATTTCAAGAGATCTCCAACTGCCAAAGATATTGTCCCTAGAATGGGACTGACCTTGAAATGGTGGGTCATATTTTATTGCATTATGACGTTTACAAGAGTTTCTGGCAGGATGTTATCTGGCCTCTTTTAAAATCAAGACCAGGAAGAGGCTAAAATTTTACTCAGAGGTAAACATCCTAACATTACAGCAGCAATAGCCAAACTTTGCACCATGGCTATAAAAATAAGGTCTTTACTAACACATCAGTAAGTTTGATATTTCATGCAATATTTGTCAATTTATTGTTTCTGTTAAACTGTTTTAATGCCAAATTTTAGATTATATCTGGGCTGTGCTATTTGGGTCTTTTGGCTGTGTGTGTATACACACACACACACACGAAATAAAAATCCCCTCTCACCCTAGGAATCAGTGGTTTGTGTCTTCCTCAATCTCGGGTCCTCCACCAGAGGCCTGGGAGTTTGAGGGTCCTGCACAGGATCTGAGCTGTTCCTAGCCCTGCACTCTTCTGGACAGAGAGCTCGGATGTTGTTCCTGGGATCTGTTGGAGCCACTCTCCCAGCTTAGGAGTCACGGCCCCGAGGGCTCCGACCACCACTGAGACCACTTTGGCCTTGACTTTCCACATCCTCTCTAGTTCTTCCTTCAGGCCCTGGTACTTCTCCAGCATCTCATATGCCTTCTTCCTGATGTTGCTGTCACTTGGCACCGCTACATCTACCACCACCGCTGTCTTCTGTCTACTACCACGATGTCTGGTTGATTGGCCAGTCCCTTCCTGTCCGTCTGGGTCTGGAAGTCCCACAGGATCTTATCCCTCTATGACCTTCTGTTTCCTCTATGCTCCTTCTTCCTGATGTTGCTGTCACTTGGCACCCCTACATCTATCACCCCCGCTGTCTTCTGGTCCTTGTCTACCACCACAATGTCTGGTTGATTGGCCAGTCCCTGCCTGTCTCTCTGGATCTGGAAGTCCCACAGGATCTCAGCCCTGTTATTCTCCACGACCTTCTGTGGACTCTCCCAACTGGACTTGGGAGGGTCCAGAGCTAGATCATTGTGTACAGGAACAGCTGTACAAATGTTCCTGTACATAATGCCAGCTACTTGGTTGTGTTGTTCAGTGCATGCTGTTCCTGCCTGCATCTTACACCCTGCCACTATGTACAAGAGTGTCTCTGAGGCCTCTCTCCACAGTCTGCACCTTGGGTCCTGTCTAGTATATACTGGATCCTGTCTGTATATATTTTCACCTGGGAGCCTCTTGGCAGAATCACTCAGGAAAAAAAGGGGGTTTCCCAGACCAAAAACTAAGAACTTTTTATTGGTAGACCAGAATAGCACTTAATTGGGACAGTAGGGAAAAGTTTAGAACAGTGTTTCTCAAACTTGGCACCTTTAAGATGGGTAGGCTTCATGCTGGCTGTGGAGTTCTGGGAGTTAAGTCCATAAATCATAAAGTTGTCAAGTTTGAGAAACATTGGTTTAGTTCTTTTGAATGAGTGCACACCAGAGACTGATATAGCTTCTGAAATACCTGTCTCACTCAAACAGGACAAGTTTAGCTAGAACCTGGGTCTCCTCACCACTACCCTACCCTACTGGTTCCTGGCCTGAGAAGGAAGACCAGGCCATGGGCCCCTGAGGGACTGTTGTGGGAGAGGACTAGAACATGGGTCTCCCCATCCGTGCATCTTCACCACTGAACCTGACCACTAACCCTAACCTGAAGGGCTTTCAAATGAATCTGAACTACAATTTAGTTAGGATCAATTTCTCTGTCCTTCCAGGTGCATCCCCTTCTCAGATGTGATGGGTCCTGAAATTACAAGCAGGAAACTTTTCCTAGCTATTAAAAGCATGGCTCTCCTTTTGTTCATTCCGTTACTTCCGTCAGAAGGAAATTCGTGCCACGGGTCCACATTTCTAAAAGGAGGCCCTTTCTCATATTCATAACTGCCAAGTTATGAGACAGCATCTGCTGTCAATCTTCCATACTCTTTCACTCCATTTTTCACTGTGTCATGGAAACAGGGTGTCATTCTCACCGTCTGCAGAAAACAGATGTTTTCCCGCAAGGAGCCAACGCATCCACAGAAAGTGATAAAGAACATCAGGACACTAACGATCATGAGCAAGATGGCCGGATCCACAGCAAGGCAAGCCATGGCTGCTTCTACGTAGGAAATGAAATGCAGAGAAATGTGTTCATCCACTTGCATAACAGCTTTTGTCTACTGACCAAGGTTTACGGACCATACATCCAAATCATAACGTGGAGTCCTTGGTGGTCTCTGAGCTGAGTTGTTTGCTTGCAGACGTTGGATGACCCAACTAGGTAGCATCATCAGTGCTGCACGCTGACCCAACTAGGTAGCATCCAACGTCTGCAAGCAAACAACCCAGCTCAGAGACCACCAAGGACTCCACAGTTCAACCCTGAGCTACAGATATTCTCTTCTGTTGAAAACATAATGCTTTGTGCTCCCTTTCACTTAAACCAAGGATCGTGAACCTGTGGTCCTTTAGATACTGCAGAACTACAGATTCCAGAAGCACCAACCAGTGGTGCCGATGACAAAGAAAGCTGAGAGTTGTAGCTCAAGAGCATCTGCAGAACTGCAGATTGTCCATCCCTGATTTAAGCCCTGGGATGCCTACAGCCTAGACCCCTCCTACAGGGATTCATTGTGGGATTTTTCAGGAACCTTCTCTCCCCAGCCCACTTCTTCTCCAGTGCCAAATGCAGTCCAGTCTCATTTTTGGAGAATTATCTTGCTAATGGACAAATAGAGTCCCGAATTTATTTTCTTCTGGGTTGAGCAGCATGCAAGCAACCCCCTGCAAAATAGAGGCTTCTGAGTGTGGAAAGCTCTAAACGTAGGGCAGCTGTTCTGAATGTTATGAGCTTGGAGCAAAAGGCTTTTCAAAGCCACCTGAAATGTAAAACAATCATCGCTTCATGAAAATGAAACATTCAAAGGAGGAACAAGAACAAGGGGGTGGGGAGGAAAAACCTGCAAAGCAGCTACTGGTCTGAAAAGTGTAAATTAGGAACCAGAGCCACCATGTCATCCCCCAAGAAGCATCTCCACTTTGGGCACAGCCACCGATTCGCCATTTCACACCAGTGAAGCTTTCAGCTACCTCTTCCAGCTCCAACTGGCCCACTGAGGTCTGTGGAGGAGGCAAAGCCCATTCCATTCCAGAAGTGCCTCCTGACGTTCATTTAGCTACTTGGGAAACGGGGCACCTGCTATGGGGTCCTTGTTGGCAGTCCTCCACAATGCCTTACCTCCATGCTTTATCAGTCGGGCATAGATTCCCACAGCCACCATCACCATGGAAGTCACCTGCACATAAAAATGCCAGAAGCATCAGAGCAGCTCCCGTGCCAGGAATGGGGGTCATCTTTTGAGTCCTGAGCCTACGAAGGACCAGGTGGTCCTTCTCCCCAGTTGTTGCTCCCTGGTACCCCAGATCCGGAGAACAAAGGCGGGGAGCTATTAGCCTGGGGGCTAAACATGAACCCTCAGGCTTTTCAGGGGAGACTTTTAGGATCTCTCCGAGCTCTGGCCACCTCCTCAGGCCATACTCCCACGGTATTTTTATTCATTGGGATACTATTTATTCGGTCCCACAATAGGAAGGATGATAGCAGAACCTTTGTACAACTCGGAGAGAATTCTCAGGGCAAAGCTGCCTCGTCCCCGTGGTCTACCGAAGAACGCCTTCCATTGGGGCATGATCTAGATCGGTGTTTCTCAACCTCAGCAACTTTCAGCTGGGTAGACTTCAGCATGCTGGCTGGGGAATTCTGGAAGTTGAAGTGCACTCATCTGAAAGTTGCTGAGGCTGAAGAACACTGGGGTAGTGGACAGCCCCCAAAGCGCCAACCTGGGGAAGCTGCTCAGAGAGAGGAAGAGATTTTGGAGGGCGGGGGTGGAAAGATCGCACCAAAGCAAAGAAGGCCACCCATCCCGGGCAAGTGTTTGCGTTTGCCCTTGGCCGCTTTTCCACTGATGACCGCGCTCCTTGCAAGCCCCCCTCCTTGGTGAGATCCTGGGAGAATCGTGCCGGCGGGGGTCAGCAGCGGTGCGGAAGCCCCCTCCCCCGCTGGAGCGGCCGAGGGGTGATCTGGGGCCGGCCCTCTCCTCGCCCAGCTCGACCTCCCGTTCCCACGTCCCGCTCAGCCAGGGGCCACCCTCCCGCCGCGATGGAAGGCAGCGCAGAGGGCAGGAAGGAGGAAGCCTCGCTTTGAAGCCCTCCGGCCCTTCCGCAGCCCCGACCCAAAGGGCAGCCCGCCTCCCCCGCGGGGCGATCGAAGGCAAACGGGCGTCGCGTGTTTCGCCCGTCCGGGCTTCGTCCACGGCGGGGAGCAGCCGGTGCCAGTCGCACCCCGCGGATCCAACCCATCGTGGTTGGGGCTTGTTCAGGAACCCAGGGCTCAGCCGCGATCCCTTGAAGCGACGGCTGATCCGCCCCTGGGTGGCCGCTCCAGAGCGCATCCCCACGAGCGGTCCATCTCCAGGAGGTGGGAGAGCGGAAGCACGGCGACCGAGCGCCCCCGCGCCCGCCCGCAAGAGCCTGAGCGCGCCTCCCGCTGGACTCGGGTCCTGCATTCACACGGGACGGCACTACTGCACGCGTGCACGCCGCCTTTCCCCCGCCTGCCGCCCGACCCCTGCCCGGCTCACCCAGAAAAGCAGGTTGAAGAAGAAGAGCAGGTACTTGACCAGGGGGCTGACCACGCGCTCCCGGCGAGGGGCGCCGGCCCCCCGCATCACCCTGGCGGCCATGGCCCGTGCTTCCGCGGCGCGGCCGACCCGCCCTCGGGAGCCCCGGAGCAAACTCCACTCCCCGCCCGGCCAGCCCGGTCCAGCTGGGACCCGACCGCGGCTCGCGCCGCTCTTTAGCCTCGCAAGGTGCATCCCGCCCCCTCTCGCCCAGCGGCGCTCCGATTGGCCTGGCGCGTCGCCACTTTCCCGCCATTGGCCTCTCCGCCTTTCATTCATCTCCCCCCTTCTCCCTTTAGAACGTTGTGTTTCCAATAGAAGCGAGCGCTGTATTTCCTTTCCACCTGTTCAGCCAGCGAGCCGGAGGAGGAAACGTCCCTTAAAGGAGCCGCGTCCCGCTTTGTGGGGGAGGGCAGCGCGCCCTGCGCGAGAGGGCGCAAGGTCCCCCGCGGCGGCCGTCGAATGCCTCTGCCCCGGGCTTTCCGAGAACCTATGCGCGGAAACGGGGTGGCAGAAAATGTAAAGTAGCCCAGATAATAGAAACATAACCGCTGCCACACAACGCCCCCCACCCACCCAAACCCAGGCTCAAGTGACCCTACTTTGGACACATGGTGCGAAGACCCAGCTCTCTGGAGAAGCTCCAATGCTGGGATGGAGGAAGGAAGGAGAAGAAGAGGACGACCGGCAGCCAGGTGGAGGGACTCAGTTACAGGGGTGATGGGGACACCCTTGGAAGACCTGAAGGACCAGGTTGGGGGCAGATCCTCCTGGAGAAAATCTGTCTATGTCAGTGTTTCTCAACCTTGGCGACTTTGAGATGCTGGCTGGGGAATTCTGGGAGTTGAAGTCCACACATCTCAAAGTCGCCAAGGTTGAGAAACACTGATCTATGTGGTCACTAAGAGTTGACGTCAACTTGATGGCGCATAATCAATCAACATGAAGACCTAGCCTTCTGGGGAAGGCTCTGATGCTGGGAAAGGTGGAAGGAAAGAGAAGAGGATGATGGCAGCCAGAGGGATGGACTCAGTTACAGGGGTGATGGGGGCACCCTTGGAAGGCCTGAGGGACCAGGTTGGGGACAGATCCCCCTGGAGAAAATCTATCTTTGTGGTTGCACTAATAGATCGACAGCTAGAATCTATGGAAGATTGTTTTCGTACATGGTAACTGCAGTGAGATTCTTATATGCACAAAGGTGGAAAGACTCTGAAATACCCACGACGGAGGAGTGGCTGGTGAAGATGACAGAAGTTGCCAAGATGGCAATGTTGACTTGCTTGATTAGGGAAAAGACAATGACTAGATTTGTCAGTGATCGCTGAAAACGGAAAAAAATGAACTTGTGATTGACGGGTTTGATGATCAAGGGGTAGACTGTGGAAAGAAGGGAGCCAACGATGTCACCTTAGAGAGAGAGGATAAAATATAAATGCATTGATAACTGCTGTAAAGCAGATCGGAAGCCGCTTCCTTAGGTTCCCTTTTTCTTTTCTTTGTTCATTCTTGTCTTTTATTTCTTACTTATTCACTTATCACTTTTCTTTACAGTATTTTTCTTCACCAGTCTTCTCCATGGCTTCCTGTCCTTGCAAACCATTCTGGTTTCATCACGTCCACCAATTATGCACCATCGAGCTGGGGCTGAATCTTAGCAACCACTCAGGGGGGTCTGCAGGGTATGGCTAAAACAAAGTCAAGATGGCAGCTGCGACCCACCTTTTATGTGGGTCGTGATGCATGCTTCTGAGCATACCCTGCGTCCCCCTGGACCACCTCCTGGGCCCTTCTTCGAGATGATTCCACCCATAGGCGGCTTCATATATGCCTTTTATTCTGTAAATTTCTCACCATTCTCTTGTCGAGAATGTCATCCATTCCATCCAGCCGCGACTTTCTTGGTCTTTCTCAGCCCACTCGCTCTTCCTACACACTGAATGTTTCTTCTGCAGTCTGATCCTCATTCATCATTCCCGCCGTATCATGACCAAAGGAATTTGGCCCCGTTTCTCACTTTTGCATTCAGTCCACATTCATTCAGCCCCTGTTCATTTTTGACTCTATATTTTTTTAACCACACACATTTCTTAATCACCCCATTCCCACTACATGCAACTTATTTTTATGTTTCTCTTGACATGCCTAACTCTCCCTTCCATAAAATAAAGTAGGCAGAAACCTGTACTTATACACAATTGTTTTCATTTGTTCCAACAAACTTTGTTTCCTCTCAAAAGACTACCTCCTACCCATTACTTTCCTACCAGCCTTTGCTCATCTTAAATTTTCTTCTCCCATTTTCCCATATTTATAGTAAGGATTCTACCTTAAGTGCACAGATACATCTACTCGCTCTAGTTTTTCACCTTTTAAGTATCACTTCCAACCATTTACTCCATTTTCTCTGTCAAATACAGCTACTTCGGTCATCATTATAGTAATTTTCAGATCCCTACTCCTTGTGGCATCAGATCTATCTGACATTTATTTCTTTATAAATAACATTTATACACCGCCCATCTCACTGTATAAGTAGGTGGCTCACAAATAAGAAGCATAAAAACAGTTAAAAAAACTACAAAACAAAGTTAAAAACTACAAAACAGAGTTAAAAGACAAAGAGAGTATCCTCAAGATGCCAGCCAACCCCAAGGCACCAGCCATTTGATGCAAATCATTTATGTTCTCAGCCAGCAACACAGCCTAGTCTTGAATGCTTACTTATTTATTTGCAATTTCAATTTATAAGGCTTCTCCAGCCCAAAACCAACTCTGGGATGTTATACAATTGAAACCAGTACAATACTTCAAACAGAACATCACATAATAGGGGAAAACACGCATCACAACTAACGCAATAAATTCACATCTTCAACCACCACATCTCTAATATCACAGCAACATTCCTTATCTCTTTATCCAGTAATACATATTAAAGAAGTAAGGGAACATCATGCATCTTTGTTTAATTCCATGCTTAGTGTGGAACCATTTGCCCTATTTTCCTATATGCACACTTTTTTCTGATGCTTTTTCACTTTATCATTCCATGACACATCCTTTTTCACACTCCCCATTAGCGTAACCTGCACTCCTCTGTAATGTAATTCTTTTCACCCTGTTCCAAAATAGCTACCATATTTTCTTTTCTTCTGTCCACTTCCCAACCATCCTCTTGGGAAATTAATCTGTCTTCTGATACTTTTTCGACCTGGTAAAATGGGGCAGAGAGAAGCTATCAGAGGCTACTGTCAAGTCCACAAATTTCAAACCCAATTTACTCAGCATGGATCTTTTTAAATACACCAACATTTACAGAAAGAGGGCAAATCTATTGAGATTGTTCTCCAGAATGAGGGAATACAGTGACTGTATTCACTCAACTCACTTAATCTGATGATCAGATTAACCAGTTCTGCATTTGCATGGTGCATTGAACCATAAACTAGCCAAATGGCCTTGGTTCACACTACATGTTACACACAAAAAGCAAGCCAAGGTTAATTAAACTTGCACATACTGGAAATGCAGCCATTAGGATCATTAACTGAAAGAGCCACAGATCATGATCTTGCAGCACAGTAATACATGGTTAATTGAATCATGGTTTACTGAATTAATCCAGTTGGCTGGTGTTTATTCAACAGTCCAAGCCTCAAACCAGGGGAGCAAAACAAAGACACCCAGTAAGTTTGTCATTTCATGCATCTGAAAAAAAACCTTGCTCCAATCCCCAGCAATCATGATTTTGCTTCATTCCAATGAGTCATCATCATTATTATTATTATTATTATTATTATTATTATTATTTGCCATCAAGTCGGTGTTGACTCTTAGCTGTCCCATCAATAGAATTTCTTCAGGAGGATCTGTCTCTCACCTGGTCCTTCAAGGCTTCCAATTATGCCCCCATCACCCCTGTAATTGAGTCCATCCCCCTTGCTGCTGGTCATCCTCTTCTTCTCTTTCCTTCCACCTTTCCAGCATCAGAGCCTTCTCCAGAGAGCTGGGTCTTCATGTTGATTGATTATGTGCCATCAAGTTGATGTCAACTCTTAGTGACCACATAGATCAGTGTTTCTCAACCTTGGCGACTTTGAGATGCATGGACTTCAACTCTCAGAATTCCCCAGCCAGCAGGGCTGGCTGGGGAATTCTGGGAATTGAAGTCCATGCATCTCAAAGTCACCAAGGTTGAGAAACACTGACATAGATAGATTTTCTCCAGGAGGATCTGTCTCCAACCTGGTTCCTCAGGTCTTCCAAGGGTGCCCCCATCACCCCTGTAACTGAGTCCCTCCACCTGGCTGCCGGTCGTCCTCTTTTTCTCTTTCCTTCCACCTTCCCAGAATCAGAGCCTTCTCCAGAGAGCTGGGTCTTTGCACCATGTGTCCAAAGTAGGATCACTTGAGCCTCATCACTGGTGCCTCGAGTGAGAGATCTGGGTTGATTTGTTCGATGATCCACCGGTTTGTTTCCTTGGCTGTCCGTGGTCTTTTCAAGAATCTTCTCCAACACCAATGTTCAGAAGCATCAATGCGCTTCCTCTTCTGCTTCTTCAAAGTTCAACTTTCAGTTCCACAGAGTGTCACAGGGAATACCACACCTTGCACAATGCCAGTCTTCGTAAGTACTATATAGACACACCACAGGGCCTTCATGGCTGCTCTACCAAGTGCCAGTCTGTGGTGTATTTCTTGACTGCTGCTTCCTTTATTGCTGATGGTTGATCCTACAAGGCACATCCTAATCCAACACTTCAACCTCTTAATTTCAGTTCTGGTTGTTGGAACTGTTCTGATTAGTTTGGTCTCCTTTATATTTAGTCATAGTCCCATTTTTTCACTGTGCTCCTTGACTTTGATTACTAGAGCCTGCAGATCCTTTGCATTTTCAGCTATCAAGGTCATGTTATAAGGTCTGCACAGGTTATTGATGCTTCTTCCTCCAGCTTTAAAGCCATGCTCCTCTTCTTCCAGTCCAGCTTCTCTTAATATATATTCCACATATACGTTGAACAAATAAGGGGAGAGAAATGCAGCCTTTTCTCACTCCTTTGCCAGCCTGGAGCCAGCCTGTTTCACCATGTTTGGTCTGGACTGTGGCTTCCTGGCCTGTGGGTAGGTTTCACGTGAGGTTGTGACATACTACACTGTACCTTCACCACGTTACACAAAATGGCCACATAACTAGCCACATTTGAGGCTAGCTTATTTTGCAAATACAGCCAGTCTCACAGTCCTGGGGGTAGCGCTTAGAGATCTGTTCCATGAACTCCTGTGAGTTTAACTTCCAAAGAAAGACCATGGAAACAGGCTGCAGGTATCCGAGGAGCCGTCTCGCCCCAGTTACTCCAGCCTGCCCCACTCGGTCCAGCAGAAGGGGCATGTTGCAGGCCCCACCGGTCAAGGAATTTCGACTGGTGGGGTCTAGGCAGAGGGCCTTTTCTGCTGTGGCCCCCGCCCTATGGAACAATCTGCCTCCCGAGATCCGGTGGGCCCCCACTCTCATGGCCTTCAGGAAAGGGGTGAAATCCTGGCTGTGCCAGAAGGCCTGGGGGCCGGATGGGGGCTCGCCCGGTGGAGGTGGCTTGTGGGGTGATTGACCTTGCCCCCCCGTCATCTTGAATGTTTTTAGTATTTATGTACAAATTTATGTTGTCTGTATTTGATTTTAATGGATTACTTGATTTTAACTATTTATGGGGTATTTTTAATTGTTGATGGGGTTTCTGTGAGCTGCCAAAGTCACCCTTTGGCGGGAGATGGGCGGCATGCAAATGTAATAATAAATAAATAAATAAATAATAAATATGGGGAATCTGTCTCCTGCATTGCCTCTATAGGAAACCGCTTTCACTCTGCAGAGGACAGTCTTCCTCAAGGCCCCAGATCATTGGAATACAAACCCCTTTATGCCCAACCCAACACAACTGGAAGGTGTAATTTACCGAAGCATGCAATGCTTTTTATGGTGTGTGCGTGTGCAGAGGCAAGGGAAGAAACTGTTAGCTTCCTTGTCGGAAAGTGGGCGATTCACCTCCCATGACCCCATTTGCGCCCTGCTCCGAGTTTGAAAAGTTGGGTTGCCTTCCTTCAACCCTTTCTGCTTTAGCATAATTGTTCTTCATTCCTATTTCCGTTCAGTTTGGTCTTTCCTTAGTTGGGTAGAACTGCTTTTGCTCTGTAATCCATTCTTCCTCTGCTGGCAGCTGCTGGGTTTTTAGCCCTGCCCTGCGCAATAATCCTCATCTTGGCTTCTGTCCCTCCCGCTAACACACAAGGAAGTCTGTGTTTTTCCCCTTTTCAGAACGGCAGCCAGTGAATTCAAGACCCGCCGTGCGGGGAGAGTCCTCAAGTCCACGCAAGGGGAGGGCTGAGTATTCCATTCCAGCGCAAGAGGCAGAAATAAACACTCTCATAATATTTAACTCACCTGGTTTTTAATTTATTCATTTAGTTGAAATGTTTTTTTATTCTTTCTTTCCAGTAAATACCCATGGTAGCCAATGCCAGCTTTAAAAAAATGGTGTAATGCATGGTGGAAAAACTAGTCTCTAAAACTGTCAACCTTGGCAACTTTAAGATGTGTCCGTCAACCTTGGCAACTTTAAGATGTGTGGACTTCAATTCCCAGAATTCCCCAGCCAGCATGGCTGGCTGGGGAATTCTGGGAGTTGGAGTCCACACATCTTAAAGTTGCCAAGGTTGACAAACACTGCTCTAAAAAATTAATCCATTGTCGTGAGGAGCACAACGCTGAGGATAAACTGTGACCTCTTTATTCAATGATTGCTGGGTGCCAGCTTTCCGAGGAAGAGAGACCTCGAACAGGAGAAAGGCAGAGATTCTTATACACTTTGAGGTTGAGAGGGGGGAATTCTGAGAGATCTGATTCATGGGCAAGTTTTGGGGGAAGTGAGATAGGTGTTAAGCAGGGGAAAAGTGTTTTTCTGTTGTCAACACGTCACATCTCTGTGGCAGACGGCCAGCTAAGGACTCCATGGCTAAGGAGAATGTAACCTGGAGATAACCAGGCGCCCGTGCTTGATTACGTGGAAAACCTGCCCATCTCTCACCTTGTTTTTACAAAGCATCCTCACTGGGGCTGCCCCCTAGACAACCCTTTAGGCAGAGAGGCGAGAGCTTTCTCATTGTTTGGGCTGCAGTAGTGTTAAGTGGGCTGTTTCAGCAGCGGAAACATGATCATTCTTGGGTTATGCAGTAGCCCGGGGCTGGTCCTATTTTACCTATGCAGATGGGGGAGCAGGAAAGGGCAGAGGGGGATCTCTGCCTTTCTCCTGTTCGAGGTCTCTCTTTCTTGGAAAGCTGGCACCCAGCAGTCACTGAATATATCCTCGGCGTTGTGCTCCTTTCTTCGGCAAAAATTCCACGATAATGGATTCATTTTTTAGAGCAGTGTTTGTCAACCTTGGCAACTTTAAGATGTGTGGACTTCAATTGCAAAGGAGAGGTAGAAGGGAGGGGGCAGAAAGAGAGGCAGAGGGAAGGGGGAGAGTTTGCACTTTATTTCATTCTTTTTCCATCACCCCATAATAAAAATTAGACAGATAAAAATGAAATATCAGTTTCACAGAGAACAGCATCCTACTTACTTGCTATTAAAGCCACGTAACCAAGCCAGCAAATTATGCTGGAGGAAGGGAAACAATACATTTGCTTTGACTTAGTGCAGCCTTCTCTGGCCTGATGCTCTCCAGTTGTGTTGGACTTCAATTCCCAGAATCCCAAGAACTGGCAGCGCTGACTAGGGAGTCAAAGTCCAGCACAACTGAAGGGCCCAAATTGGAGAGGGCTGGTTTTTTATCAGAAACTTTGGGAAAGACTTCTACCTGAGACCCTGCCCTTCCAAACATGCTGCTTCTGCCTGTCATAGTAAGGCTAAATTAGATTTCCTATAAGCCAACTTTTCTTCAATCTTGTGTTGGCCAGATGCATTAATCTAATTCTCAGCCAATTCTGGAGGGGTAGATCCTCCCAGCTGGAGGCATGGAATTGGTGAAAACTGTATTATGGATTTTTTAAAAAAAGAACACCTGGGTATTTCCTTTTCTACCTTCAGACAATAGCCGTAAGGGAACGCTATTGGCAGACATATGATTCTATGGGCTAAGTACAAAGGAAAGATCCCTTTCTCTGTTTTTCTTTGTATATTGTGATGAAAGTTTCATGGTGTGTTCAGATGTATTCCAGAATAATCAAGCATCTTCAGCATTTAAACCTCAGTTCCTGTTCCTGTTCCACTTCCTTTCAGTTAGACACATGTGGAACTGCAGCTGGAAGGCAAATTTTGCTAACCCTGAGAAACTGTCCACCTCAAACCCTTGCTAAAGCCTATTACCAACCAAGATTGAGAAACAGAAGATTCACCATACTGACCTGATTTATGAATTGCACTAATCCACAATGTGGAATTGGGGCATATTGCTTGCAGTATTGTGTGAATCATAATTATGGTTTATTTCAATAAACTATGGCTTTTTGTCTGAACACTCTGTCACACCACTGGTTTCTCTAGCTGAATGCTGACTGGGTTCGCACATAGGTGTCTGCAGTGGTGGGGAGGGGCAAATTACAAAATACAAGCAAGGACATTGTCACATAAATACCATTCCTTACTTCAAGACCCCACGTGGTCATTCTGTTCCTTTCACACACCCATGCAACATGACCCGTGCAGAAAAGGTGCAAGCTTGCATAGGGACAGCGCAAGACTGCTTCTGTGATTCAACCTCCCCTTTGCCCCTCCCTGTGGACCCTACTAGCCAAGTACTCAACTGCTGCATTTAAGCGATGCCTTCCTTTTGGCATCATTGTGTTTTGCTGCCGGTTCCAACGTACTTGGAATGAACACTTCAGCAATATACTCTGCTGAATACTTGCTGAATAAACTACAACGAGCTGGAGTAGACTGTGTAAGAAGCTACATTTTAAAACACACAATGATTGTGTTCACACACTGCCTTAAACAAAAAAGTCAAGCAAACTACATTATGGCTTAAGGTGATGTAAACCCAACTTTTGACAGGTAGCAAACCTCCAGCATTTAAGAAGAAAGTCCTTTTTTGGTGCTACTGAAAGGTGCTAGAAATTAAGTCTGGCACCTTTGGAAAACCAAGGATGTGCTTTGCCTCTGAACAGCAGCCTCAGCAGCTCTGCCTTTCCAACGGTCCATGAGTGCATTAACAGTAAGGATTAGAACAAACAAGGAGGCAGTAATTCCAAGAGGAGACGGGTGGGGTAGGATCTCCTGCCCTGGCCTCTTTTCCACTGGAAGATCAGAGTCCACATCTGGGTTTGTGTGTGTATTTATTTATTTATCTATCATATTTATATAGCCTCCCATCTCACACAAGGTGACTCTGGGCTGTGTACAACAATTAAAGAAATAAATACATAAAAACAGCTACATATAAAAAACTGTAAAAACCCACAAAACAGGAGGGGGTAAAATTAATAAGGGAGCCATCGTAAAATCTCCCTGGTCCCCTGGGAGCCCCAGGCCTGATCACATTTAACACATTGCCTTGGTTGTAGCAAAAGCACTTTGTCCTCAAGTCCATAACAAGGGGGGCAGGAGGAAGCGGGGAGCACCCAGGTATGAGTCAAGCTTAGAAAGAGATTACTGAATCCTTCCTAGGAATTTGAACTTTTTAAAGAAGCTGCTGGTCCTTCTACCTGCCTGAACATCTCACTGTTATTTTCAGGACTAATGCATGGATTATGACATTGGCTTCCGTGGACTGCAGCCCACCTCACCAGATTTTTGTTTTATTTATTTTATTATTAAATTTATATGCCACTCATCTTCCCCAGAGGGTGACAGACGCATGATGCATGATCCTCAAATATATGTATGGATCCAGTGAGGTCAAAAGGAAATGACGGGGGTAATCACATGATCAATAATGATTACTCACACCAATCCTGGCAGTCGCGCAAACTTCGTGACATCAGTAAGCTACACAGTGAGGGTGCTCCATAAATATATAGACTGGGTCCCTCAGTCAAGGTGCAGCTCAGCTGCTTGTTGTTGTTGTTGTTGTGCAGTCGTTAAGTCATGTCCGACTCTTCGTGGCCCCGTGAACCGCATCGCGCCAGGCCTTCCTGTCCTTCACTGCCTCCCTGAGTTGGCTCAGTTTCATGCTCGTTGCTTCAGTGATGCTCTCTAGCCATCTCATCCTCTGCCGTCCTCTTCTCCTTTTGCCTTCCATCTTTCCCAGCATCAGGGTCTTTTCCAAAGAGTCTCTCTTCGCATTAGATGGCCAAAGTATCTGAGCTTGAGCTTCATTATCAATCCTTCCAATGAGCAGTCAGGGTTGATTTCCTTTAAGATTGACTGGTTTGACCTCCTAGCAGTCCAGGGGACTCTTAAGAGTCTTCTCCAGCACCACAGTTCAAAAGCATCAATTCTTCGGCGCTCAGCCTTCTTTATGGTCCAGCTCTCATAGCCATACATTACTACTGGAAAAACCATAGCTTTGACTATGCAGATCTTTGTTGGCAAGGTGCTTTTAAGCCATTGCTGGGTTCTCACACCACCCTGCTCTACAATTCCTTCACCCCCTTCTATTGTGAGTCCATCATAAAATTCTATGTTGCCCAAACCCAACAATACAATTCTATGTCGTCCAAACTACGTGGGACACCCTGAATTCCAGATGCAGTCCAGCTAGAGGACCATGTGGTTCCGACCTTTATCCCAACCAGCGTCTTCCTGGAAACACATACGCACATTCGCTGTTGCTTGTACAGGATGCTAAAACCTCTCCCTGCAGTGTCTACTTCTGTCCCCATCTAATGGCCCTTGGACTAGCTTGCTGACAGCAATACATCAAGAAACAGATCTCCAGCTAGGAGAACACTTGAGGAAGAACATCATGGTCCCTTTCGTGAATCACTGCAAAGGAGAACGTCTCAGAAAGTGGTGTGAAAGGTCTCCATAGCCCAGGAGCAACATTCATGTGTCCACTAGAGGTCCCAAATACTTTGATCTTTCACGAATACTGTATCAAGACTGAGTTAAAGGACACACCTTATGGGGATAATTTACATCACTACTATATATAAAATTGTTTATTTTATGTGATTTCTGCCCACTCTATTGGTCCCAAGGGACCTGGAGCCATGCAGCATAGTTTAACCCTAACCACAAAATAGCTAACCACATTTTGGCCTAGCACGTTCGACAAATCCAGCCTGTCAGCAGAGAGTCAGTGTGCTGACTAAGCCCAATACGCTGAATTAATTAATTCCATAAACTATGATATACCATGCTGTAAAGACTTAGCCCTCTGGAAAAGACTCTAATGTGGGAAAGGTGGAAGGAAAGAGAAGGGGATGACCAGCAGCAAGGTGGAGGGACTCAGTTACAGCTATGATGGGTGGACCTTTGGAAGACCTGAAGGACCAGGTTGGGGACAGACCCTCGTGGAGAAAATCTATCTCTGTGGTCACTAGGAGTCAAAAATGATTCGATGGCACGTAATCAATCAATCAATCAATCAATTACACAGCAAATCTAACCCTAATCCCAGATTAACAACACTCAGTCACTGCATTCATGTAACATGTAATGCCCAAACCAATCATGTTATGGCTTCATAAGATAGCCAGATGCACCCAGTGCTTTTAAGCCATTGCTGGGTTCTCACACCACCCTGATCTACAATTCCTTCACCCCCTTCTATTGTGAGTCCATCATAAAATTCTATGTTGCCCAAACCCAACAATACAATTCTATGTCGTCCAAACTACGTGGGACACCCTGAATTCCAGATGCAGTCCAGCTAGAGGACCACGTGGTTCCAACCTTTATCCCAACCAGCGTCTTCCTGGAAACACATACGCACATTCGCTGTTTCCACACTTCTGGGACCTGTTGGAAGGTTTTAGCAAGGTGGGGAATGGTTGGGTCACGCAGGGCTATCCAATCTGGGCTGTACAAATCTGGAGGACGGCAGAGTTCTCTGTCTCTCCCTGCATCAACTAATCAGATTTTTGCAGCCCAGATCTGAGAGCCTTAGTTCACGTTGCCAAGCAGGGGTGTGCGCAGGGTATGGTCAAAACAGTCAAGATGGCAGCCACCATGGAAGCTCCACCTGTTTTCAGTTGTGGGTACCATTCAAGGTTCAGACCTGACTTGAAATCGAAAGTATCCGGGAGCAACAGTTGTCCAGCTTCAGCTTCAATCTTTGAATCACCTTCTCCGGCAGAAGCCGAGGAAGCACTTTGGATCATCCGCATGGTCCCCAGGTCCATCAAACGCCTTCCCTGCAGGTTCCGTTATTCAATGACCCGGAGTTGGCCTATGCCTACAACTGGCTGGATTTCTCCCAAGGAGAACCCGCTCGATGTCTCAGGTGGCAGGGAAATCCCTGGAGGAAGATTTTCTATTTCTTGAAAGGAGGTCCCCTCCCTCTATTCCAGTGTTTTTCAACCTCAGCAACTTTAAGATGGGTGGACCTCAACTCCCAGCATGCTGGCTGGGGGATTCTGGGAGTTGAAGTCCACCCATCTTAAAGTTCGGCTAGTTTCAGTGGGAATGAATGTTTATTTTTCCCTGCTGGACAGCAACTTCTTCTAAAGAAGAAAACAAAGAAAATCTCCTTCCCTCTGCAATATACGATCACAGTCCAGCTTCTCCAACCTGCCACCTTCCAGAGATGTTGGAAATAAACCTCCCAGACCCGGCAACTCTAACGGCTGAGCATTCTGGGGGCTGTAGTCCCAGAGGTTGGAGAAACCCTGAAGCAACTGTTTACCAGGCAGGAAGGAAGCTAAGAGGCACCATTGCTCCAGCACCCGCCCCCCGTGGCAAAAGCTACCCCTGCTGAACTTTGGCCTGCAATCAAGCCACCGAGGCAGCGTTTCTCAACCTCGGCCCCTTGAAGAGGGGTGGACTCCAACACCCACCCAGCTGGAGAATTCTGGGAGTTGAAGTCCACGCCTCTTCAAGGGACTGAGGTCGAGAAACGCCGCACTAAGGTGACCCGGCTGCGCGCGCATGCGTGGCAGAGTGCTCTCGGGCGCCCTTCCCGCCTCCCAGCCTGGGAGGTCACTTCCGGTTAGCGCGTGCTGCCGCCCGGACGCCTTTGCCAGGGACATCCGCCGCTCGGCCGGAAGTGCCTCGGCGGCGGCCGTCGTTTCCAAACGGGAGCGCGGCGGGCCGGCGACAGGCCGGCGGAGCGGGCTGCGCTCGGAGGGCTGGCGGCGGCTGCCGCGGCTCCGCCAGCGTTGCGGGGCTGGGCCGCGGCGGAGGGCTTAGGCTGCGCCGTCCGCCGGCGGAGCCGGAACGCCAGCGCGCGGGCGGGGTTCCCGCAGGGAGCGCCTTCCGGGTGGCCCCGGCGCCCTTCCGCCTCCTCCCCCAGTGGCGGCTCGCTTCCTTCCCGGTAACGGACTCGGCGGAGGCACCGCCTGGGATGGCCGCGGAGGCTTGAGGGCGCGGCGGCGGCGGCGGCGGCGGCGGCGGGATGGATCCTGTCGGGCCCGGCGGGGGCGCCGGCGGGAAGCCGAGCCTGCAGGTGGTCTACCAGGCCGTGCAGGCGCTCTACCACGACCCGGACCCCAGCGGCAAGGAGCGCGCCAGCCTCTGGCTCGGGGAGCTCCAGCGCTCGGTGAGCCGCCCGGCAGGCCGGGGCCGGTCGGGGCCCGCCGGGGAGGCGCGGCGGGTCGGGGGCGGGCAGCAGGCGGAAGAGGCCGGGGCCGCGCGGGCCAAGGCAGCCTCCGGCCGGGGGAGAGCGCGGCCTGGGCTTCCTCGGGGCGGGCAGGGAGGGGAGGGGAGGGGAGGGGAGGGGACGGGGCTCTCCCGCCCGCCCGCCCCTCTGCCAGCCGAGGGCTCAGAAGGAGGCCGCGCGTGCCGCTGCGGAAAGCGAGCACCCCCGTTCCCCATCGTGCCCCCGATCCCCTTGGGGGGAAGCTCCCCACGAAAGGGGCTTCCTCTGAAACGGGCGCGGGGCCGTCCAGCACAGCGGCCGAAGCGCGGCCGGCCCGGCCATTGTTCGCTCGACGGGCCCCTCCTCGGTTTCTCGTTGGGGCCGAAGGCGGGCGCGGGGGCCCTCGCATGTGCCCCGGGCGCCTTCGTGGCCCTGGCGGGGACCCCTCAGCCCTCGTCACGGATCGAGAAAGAGAGAGCTCTGAACGTGTGAGTCTGAAAACCTGCCGGGCTGCAAACTGGGCCAACGTGCGGACAGCTCCGCCCCACACAAGCGCTTGCTTTCAGACGCATCGCCGATAACTTGGTCGTAATCGTGCAATTAACGCAACCCAGATCGGCGTTTTGATCGTTTTGAGGCAAGGAGACTGGCAGAGAAAGGGTGCCCCTCCTGGTATTTTTCCTCCGTGTAACTTTGTTAGGATGTGTTTCAGCTGCTTTGTGTTGTGACACCAGGGGGAGATGTAACTTTGTTCCTCTCAGGAATGAACTTTTGCTGTGGATTCATTCCGAAATGGGGCTTGTCGTGTGCTTATGGACCGGCTGTGCTGTTATAGCCGCGAGCAGGCTGGTGCGCAAGCTTCCTTGTCAGCAGTCAGGAATTGGGGTCATCCTCCCTTGCCTTACTAAAGCCCTTGAATCCATATTTGTTTAACCTGGGCGAGAAACAAAGTAAAGAGAACAACGGGATAACCAAAGGGCCTTGCACTTTGCCTCCCTCTTCTCCTACTTCCCATGAAGGTATAAACTGTCGTCCAGCACCTCAGTTGCAGTGTTAACTTTGAGGTGTTTTTGAGACATCAAACTGTCTGAGAAAGAATTGTTTCTCACTGCTTGTAGCTTGAATGCAGTGCATATGGTGCAATTGTGTCTCATGTTTCTAAACCACGTCTCTCGTGATCTTGTATATAGTAACTCTAACAGGAAGGGGGTACAGTCACTTTGTATATGAATATTTCTATTTTATTACTGTAAATCTTCAGAAATGATATCATATAAATAGTGTGTGTTTCAGGCAGCTTGCTTTTCTGGAAGACTGTACGTCAGTATTGCTTTTGAGGGTGAGGTACAATGCAGTCCATCCCTAGCATGTTTCTGGGAGAAAAAAATGTTTTGTTTATTCAGTTTGTTAATTTGTTGGATTTATGTCCTACCTCTCAGCTCAAGATGACTGACATGGAAATCTTTCTTCATTTTAATCCCACAACAATCTGTAAGGTAATCTAGGCTGAGAGAGAATGACTGACTCAAAGTCACCCAGTGATGATCTGTGGCTGAGGCAAGGCTTGAACCTGGGTTTTTTCAGTGCTCAACTAACACTTTAACTACTGCACCACACTGGCTCCCCTAGTTACTGGTGTATTCATTTAATTTAGAGGCCGCCTACGCCAAATGATTCTGGGCACCTTCTAAATTTTATGTGTGCTGTATATATGTGCACACACACTGATTTACCTATCCATATGTGTGTGAGAGAAGTGATTTAATTATTTATTTATAGGTGCCTTCAAATTAGTCTTGACTCTGGGTGGCTACATGGAGAAGTACCTGTAGTTTCCTTGGCAATATTTTCAGTAGTAGTTTGCCCTTGCCTTCTTCTTCCTAGGGCTAAGAGGGAGTGACTGGCCCAGAGTCACTCAGTTGAGTTCCATGCTTAAGGTAGGATTTGAACTCATGGGCACCCAGCTTCTAGTCCAGAGCCTTTAACCACTAATATATTTATTTACTTACTATTCAGAGAATACTCTTGCACTGGAGATTCATTGTTCATTTATTTGTGCTTTGATATAGCAGCAATGAGCAGGACTTGTGAACCTTGTGCTCTCAGAATTAAATGCCCATTGGTGCTCCCCACAGAAAAAAGTAGGAGGTATGAATAGTATGAGAATGACTCTTTAAGGCGCCTAACCCAGGGCTGGGTTTTTCCTTTATAATGTGAATAGGGAGACAGTCCTTTGGGACAGAGAAATTGAAGGGAGAAGTTAAATTCCCTGTCTAGGAATTGGATATTTGAATTACCTGCATATGTCTGTTGAATCAAGCTATTTTTAGGTTAGCTGTCAACATTTTGGCCTTTTGGGTTGGCTTCTTTAAAAGGCCTGAATATGCCTTCAAATATGCATTAGAAATGGACAGTGCTTCAATTTTGATTCCCAGAACCCTCCCTCCCTCCCTCCCTCCCTCCCTCCCTCCCTCCCTCCCTCCCTCCCTCCCTCCCTCCCTCCCTCCCTCCCTTCTTTCTTTCTTTCTTTCTTTCTTTCTTTCTTTCTTTCTTTCTTTCTTTCTTTCTTTCTTTCTTTCTTTCTTTCTTTCTTTCTTTCTTTCTTTCTTTCTTTCTTTCTTTCTTTCTTTCTTTCTTTCCTCAATGTATTAGCTCCCTCAATCATCAAAGTGACTTTAGGTGGTTCTTTGGAGAATGCAGAAGTATGACTGCAGCACTGTCTGCAGCATTTTAAAACAGCTGCATCTCCCTGGGATTGTGCCTCCTAACCCTGGGCAAAGGCACAACTGTTTGAAGATGTTGCAGACAGGTGCCACATTTACCCTCCAAAGCATCATTTGGAGATAAATCTGAAGCACTATGCCGGCCTAATATATAATACTTTGATTAGAGGTATCTGGCACTGAACCTGTGATTAGGTAAAGCCAGTGCAACCTTTGAGGTCCCCTCTTGTTCCACTTTCCTAATCAAAGGTGATAGCAGGTCTCAAGGTTATCCTCTGGGGTGGAATTTGGACTCCTTGGAAGTTGCAAACATGTACCTTCATAGTCAAGCTATCTCACCAAGTTCTTCTAGAAGTGTAAATAAGACAAGGACATATTAAGGTCTGATTGGAGCCCTTTTTATGTTGTAGGAAGGAAATCCAATGCCATGGATTGTGTTTTTTAAAATGATGTATTGGACGAAGGAGGCTCAGCTATCAGAGTGAAAGATTAGCAGCTCTGTGTGTGCATGTGCGTATCTATGTATGGATGAGAGGAAGATTATCACGGTTTTAAAAATGCCAAGTGTGTAGTTAATTTTTTTCTCTGTTCTGCCTGACATTTTTGCTTTGTTCCCTTCTGTAGCACTTTTGCTCTGCAAAGACTTTATGATCCCTCCTTTTTCCCATGAGACATTAGCCGACATAATTCGCAATCACAAAAACTCTGACGGGTAGAACTGCCCTTTGATCAGAGCAGTTTAAAAAGGGTTAGTTAAAATAGGTGAAGACTGGATCGGTTGGCAGCAGTGAGAAGGTTCTGCCCCTGTTAATCTCATTATCTGCTGAGGGGGCTGTTGGATCATGGCTGTATGTTTGCTTGCGTGTTTCCCATATGGCAATCTCAGAAGAGAGGCTGAACTCAGTGGCCCAGTGCTCTGTGCCAGTCAGGTGAGGCTCTCCTTCTTCTCACCTTACAGCTAGGGAAGTGAGATGAAGAAAGACACCTGTTTGGCACCAAGGCCTCTTTCCCCTGATCCAGCCTCAAAATTCCTCAGGCCTTGCCAAACCGAAGATTTTCTTGTTCCTTGGTAGGAAATGCCTTTTTATTCTTTATGTTGCACAGCCCGTGTCAACAGTAACTTTACAGAGTTGAGTAGGATTGGTCCCTGCACCCAAGAAGCTTACTGTCGAGAAAATGTGACAAGGAAGGGAAGAACAGGAGGGAAATGGAGGCAAGATCTGTGATCGTTTTAGTTGCACAAACTGGAGTCCTTGTGCACTTTGAAAAGGAGTGCTTTGGGAACTCCACTCCACCATCAGATACATGGAATACTGACTGGAGATAGGAGTGTATGTTTATATACACACATACGTGTGTCTTTTGTGGGCAGAGAGACACAAACACATTGATAGTTCTGTGAGAAATATTAAGCAGTGAGGTTGGAGAAGTGAAACACCGAAGGTACCTGCTGTTTATTACTTTCTCATCTGGCCAACCTTGGGAACATATGGATCAGTGTTTCTCAACGTTGTCAACTTTAAGATGTGTGGACTTCAAGTCCCAGAATTCCCCAGCTGGCATGGCCAGCTGGGGAATTCTGGGACTTGAAGTCCACACATCTTAAAGTTCACAACGTTGAAAAACACTGATATAGATGTTATCATCTCAGCATTATGCCTCATGGATTTTGTGGGTTGTAGACCATGAAAACTTCGCTAGAATGAATTACTTAGGGTGTCAAATGATGATTGCTTTTTTTTTTGCTGCAAATGCAGGGCTGACCATTTGGAAATTCATCACAGGGGCTTGGCCTCAATTATGTTTTAGTCCTTGCATGTTTCTTCAAACAAATGTTGATTGTAGAGTCCTGCTGCCAACCTCAAAACACTAGGGATAGTTAATAAAACGATTTGTGTTGCCCTGTTAAGAAACCTGACTGGATGGGTTTTGGATCTTCAAGGCAGCTGTCTCTGACACTGTTTATCTGAGGACCCTGTTAATCATCTCATCCAGGACCTGGTGTAAAGTTGACTGGGCAGATCAGCTTTCAGTGGCTGGTGTGAGAGCAGAATTTGAGAAATGTTGCTTTGGAATACGCGTCTTGAATTCTCCACAGCATTTATGAGCAGCAAGCAGCAGTTCTCTTGGAAATATGGGGTAATTGGCAAGTACAGATTTGGGCTGTGCTGGGATATAAATGGTGCCTTTCGATCTTGACCTCTTATGGCAAGAAGGTTAACAGTGTTATTCCACTGTTTAATTTGCCTGACGCCAGAAAACTGAGTTATGCCACCAGTCCACTTAGAAAGTGTGAGAACAAATATTTTCTTGGCCAAGCTCCTCTGTAATTGTTGGGGCAAGCAGGAGTTGGCAAGGGCCCTGCCCTACTTCAGAGATCTGGCTTCCAGTCATAAGGAAAAGGAACGTTCTTCTGGCTCGCCTAGCAAGAATTGGCTTTCAGGTGTCTGTCTGCAATCTTCACATGGTCAGCTGGTGCAAGCTTGGGAAGGCTGTAGCCTTCCAGCTGTTGCACCCCAGAAGCTGTGGTAAACATGGCCCATGGTGAGGGGTGCTGTGACTTGTCCTTCAGCAACATCTGGATGGCCATAGGTTCTCCATTCTTGACTTGGTGTTTCAGACAGAAAATAACCCCCCCCATGCAAGCAAACTTATTGTTCAGATTCATTGAGAGGCTCTAAGTGCTTCCTTTTGATTGATTGATTGACTGACTGACTGATTGATTTTTTGATTATGTGCCATCAAGTTGTTTCCAACTCCTAATGACCACATAGATAGATTCTCTCCATGCCGGTCTATCCCTAACCTGGTCTTTCAGGTCTTCCTTAGAAGAACTATAAAAAAAATTAGAGAAGGTTGAGCTTGCATCCTGTTTGAAAGATGGAATTCCTTAAATGTATTTCAGTGTCTACTACTCTCAAGTTTGGGGGCAGGGTCTTAGGATCTTTCACATGTGATCCTAGCATGTATGTGCAGGGCACAGGTTTCTCTGAGGTAAGTAAGAACCAACTTTGAGGGAGGAAAGGTTAGAGCAGTGTTTCTCAACCTCCACGACTTTAAGCTGTGCAGACTTCAACTCCCAGAATTCCCCCAGCCAGCATTCTGGGAGTTAAGGTCTGCACAGCTTAAGATAGCGGAGGTTGAGAAACACTGGGTTAGAGAGCTGAGCATGCCAAAAAGGAGAAGACTTTTAATTTCAGATGGGGGGGTGGGGCGGGAGGACAAGCCATTTCCTGAGTTCTGGAGCTTTCAAGTAAGTCACTCTCTTCCTCTCCCCTTCCCCGCCTTTCTTCATTGCTGATTTGCTGGCGGCTTGGATATTGTGTTTCTAGTGCAAGACTGCCTTATTGGAAAGCTGATCAATATTTCCACTCTTTCTTTGGGAATAATTTTGGCAGACCTTGCTGCAAATTAACATCCCAAGGTGACTTTGTTAAACTTTTCAAGACAGGAACCTTTTAAAAGAATCAGGACCCACATTTGCCACTCAGTCTTTTCTCTTCTGACTGCTGCTTCTCTTTGTCCACCTGAGCACTTTAGAATTCACTGTAAACTTTTCACACTATTAGAAGATCAAAATCCCATTTCTGCCCCAAGAGCTGAAGGAAGGAGGGACACAATGTCCTGCTTGTGAACCCCCCCAGAAGTCTCTGGCTGGCCACTGTGAGAAACCAGATGGTGGAGTAAGACAGGCCTTGCCCTGATCCAGCAGGGCTCTTCTTAAGTTCTTCACATGGGAGGGATAATGGGTGGAGTAAGATAGATCTGTTTCAGAGAGAAGGAAGGAAGCATCTTTGCAGATGTGAACTGTGGAGTCCGTGGGGTTCTCTGAGCTTGGTTGTTTTCTTGCAAACATTTCATTACCCAGCTAGGTAACATCTTCAGCGCATGTGACCTAGCTGGTAACGAAATGTTTGCAAGAAAACAGCCACGCTCAGAGAACCCCACGGACTCCTCAGTTCAACCCTGAGCTACACATATTCACTTCTTTTAGATGTGAACTCTCTTGTTTTAAAGAGGACTAAGAGCTAATTGGGTGCAGCTTTCCCCACTGCATTACCACAGCTGAATGGCATGTGAAATGGAAGGGTGTTAGTTTTGGCATTTGCAATCATGCTTTGCTCTATTCAGATACCGTTGATGCTTTTGGGGACAAACATTGGACCACCAGATATTCCATTATGGGTGCTGAGGAAAAACAACCCCTATGCTGGAAGTAGTGACTTCTCTATTTATTTGTTTGATTTATATTCCACCTTTCTTTCAGGAGCTCAGGGTGGCATTTGGAAAGCCACCTCATCTCATATTTCCCCACAGCAACCCTGTGAAGTTGAACTAAGAAAGGGACTGGCCCAGGGAACCGAGCTTCCATGGCCGAGGGGGACTAGAACCCGCGACTCCTCAGGGGTGGCCAGCCCCGTCCCCAATTCGCCACACTGGCCCTCCAGAGATAGAGGCGGGGCCTTTACAGGGTGTGGGGATGAACACCCAGGAAAGTCTGAGCTCCACAGCTCTTGTGCAAGGCCCTTGATCCTTTCTCTTCAGAGCACTATTTAGCCTGGGGAATTTTTCCTCATGTGGGGCAGAGGGAAATAAATCTTTCCCTGGAGCCCTAGAGTCGTCTGGTCAGCCCCACCTGTGAAAACTTTCATCTGGATAAAAAGCTGTGCTTTCTTATAGCCGTCCTTGAGGACATCTAGCCTGTGGCCACTTGGGCCCCCAGAGGGCCTGGTCCTGGGCACCCAGGGAGTTTGTACCGTTTGCTGGGGCTGATGGGAGGGCCAGGTTGCATGCAAACAAATGGGGAGGCTCCACACTCTGCGCTAACTTGTAACCTTTGTGTTTTGGCTTAGTGGAATGTGTGGACCTCGTTGTTCAGTCTTGTTTTTCCATCTGGAACCCTTTGTCGTTCCGGCATTCTTCAACTTGGTGCCTCCAGTTTTGCAGGCTTTGGCTCCCATATTCTTCAGTCAACTGTGGGAGCGGGCAGGTTGCACGTTAAAAACCAACCCTTGTGGAGTGGAGCAAGCTGATTTAAACTGGTCGGGTCCCCCCTCCCCCTTTTAAACTGGAGAAGCCTGGCCTTGAACCTGAAACCCTCAGTTTTCAGAGCAGTCGCTCCCCCTCCTCACCCAGTAAGTTTTCCTGGTTGTCCAGCATGAAGCTGATGCTCCATGAAAGTGTGTGAACCCTGAAATCTCTTCCCAGTTTCATCTGCCTGTCCCACTAGATCCAGCAGGGTGGGTGCATTACAGGTTCCGTTGTGTAGGGAGGTATGTTTGGGGGGCCCTAGGCGGTGGGCCTTCTCTGCTGTGGCGCCTGCGCTGTGGAATCTTCTCCCCCCTGAGGTGGGGTTGGCTCCATCACAGTTGACCTTCGGAAGGTCCCTCAAGACTTGGCTGTGCCAGCAGGCCTGGGGACCCCAGGGGACGGGGGAATTAGTGAGGCGGCTCCAAGGTTATTAACATCCCTTTTTTTTCTGTTTTAGTTCTGCTTTTATGGTTTTTAATGCTTTTTAATAATTATTATGTCTTTTAGGCAATGTTGGTTTTATATATTTATTGTTTTATTGGCTTGTGGTATGCCACCCAGAGTCACTTTTTGTGAGATGGATGGGCATATAAATTTGATCAATAAATAAAATAAATAAGTAAATAAATGTGTTGGTTTTTAAGGGCTACAAGGACATTTCTGTAGGATATTTGGGAGATCTGGGAAGGCCTGGCTGAGACCTTGCTGGGAGTTCTGCAAAAGAACTCCAGTGCAGCTTGAGAATGCTTGCTGTTGTTCGTGTCTTGCTTGCCCTTTGTGTCCTGATGGCATCTCCCTCCCCACCCTCCCCCCCCCCCGCCAAAAGGTTCACGCCTGGGAGATCTCAGATCAGTTGCTGCAGATCCAGCAGGATGTGGAGTCTTGCTACTTCGCAGCACAAACCATGAAGATGAAAATCCAGACCTCGTTCTATGAGCTCCCGACTGATTCGCACGTCTCACTCCGAGATTCCTTGCTTTCTCACATCCAGAACTTGAAAGATATGTCCCCTGTCATTGTCACCCAGGTGAGCGGCCAGCGGGGTGCACAGGTATAGTGGAGGGCACGGTCGCTGGTGGAACTCATTAGCCTTGGCAGCTGAGAGATGCTTCTGGAGGTGGCCTGTCTCTCCAGCCCTTTTGCTGGGTGCCTTTGCGGGCCTCTGGGAGTCACTGTTCAACGTGGGCTGGACAGGCTGGTGTGGTCTGTCTGGTCCAGCAACAATCTCGTTCTGGGAATTTGTTCTGCGTGGGGAGGGGCTCCTCTTGTTGACTGTGCTCCCCGAGCCTTGTGTTCTCCTGCCTTCTCTTTTTCTCCCCCCACCCCCAATACAGCTCGCGTTAGCCATAGCAGACCTTGCCTTGCAAATGGCCTCTTGGAAGGGCTGTGTGCACACACTGGTTGAAAAGTAAGTCACCCGCTTTTCAGATCTTGTCCCCCACCCCCAACAGCTGATTAAAGCGCAGGCTGAGTCAGAGTCTTGTGGCAGTGATCTGAGGAGCAAAGGGGAACCCAAAGGGCAGCTTGCTGTGTGAGTGCCCATGGGCTTTAGAGCAGATCGCTTTTTGAGGGGTTGTTTCCAAGAACATCACTGGAGCAAATGTTGAAGCTTAGAGGCATAACAGCATCCCTGCTTAGCTCCAATCTGACAGCATTTTAAATTGCTGTATTTCTAGACTGCCTTGTAGCTGGAGTTTTCTAAGGTGGTTGTTTTCCAGTCTTTCTGAATGCTGAGATGGAAAACTGAGTTACTCTCTCCCAACCTCAGATGGGTTGAATTAGAGCTCCCAGCTAATGCGTCCAGCAACGTGTG
This sequence comes from Liasis olivaceus, assembly GCA_030867105.1. Lineage (NCBI taxonomy): Eukaryota > Metazoa > Chordata > Lepidosauria > Squamata > Pythonidae > Liasis > Liasis olivaceus. The sequence continues at coordinate 79,464,882 of CM061355.1, forward strand.
GCTGGGAGGTACCCACTGGGTCTCAAGGGCATAAGGTTGAGGTTGGTTCAACAGTCCTAGAGATCTGTTCCTGCATGTCTGCACCACCTGTGAAAAGGCCCTCTCCATTGTCCTAGCCAAGCAACCTCAGATGGTGCTGGAAGGTGGGCCAGAAGATCTAAGTGGGGCAGGTTGAATCACATGAGAGCATTTGATTCTTTGGAAGTCCTCAAGGCATATATAGATTGTGGCTTTAAAGGGTAATGCCTTGAGTTGGGCTTGGGAACAGAGTGTCATTGAGGAGATGGGAACCTCGAGTTGGTTGTCCGCATTGCTTTTGGAAGGCCTATTGTGCCTGTCAAGAGACCTGGCCTCTTCCTGTGACCTTTTCACATCTTCTCACCTCTTTTGGGATATCAGGTACAATAATGACGTGACGTCCCTGCCCTTCTTGCTGGAGATCCTGACGGTGTTACCTGAGGAGGTCCACAGCCGTTCCTTGCGCATTGGCGCCAACCGCCGCACCGAGATCATAGAAGACTTGGCCTTCTACTCCAGCACAGTGGTCTCTCTGCTGGTGAGTGTCGGGTTGAAGCAGTAATGGCAACCCAACTGAAGCTTCTTGCAGAGAGACAACGAACCCAGAAGAGGAAGAAATGTAGAAGTTGGGAAGATCTGGAGCTGGGTTCCTTGGTCTGCCATAAAATTAAGAGTGTGGCTTAAAGCATAAAGTGGGATTATACTGGCTCCATTTCTTTGGGTAGATGAGTACACACTCATAAATGAAAAGGCTTTTTTCAGTTGTACTACTTGACTCTGGCTCCTTCAGGGATGTGTATGTAGTTTTCTTGGCAACGCTACAGAAAGAGTTCATCCTTGCCTTTTTTGCAGGATGTTTTTTCATCTCAGTCTAACCTACAGTCCTGGGGTTTCCTGGTAGTCTCCCATCCAAGGACTAAATTTTTCAGATCAGCCATGGTTGACTCTGGCTCTGGCTCTGGCTCTGGCTCTGGCTCTGGCTCTGGCTCTGGCTCTGGCTCTGGCTCTGGCTCTGGCTCATCTTTTTGCGTGGGCCAGGCCACAGAGGTCTGTGTAGCAGCATGCTGTGTGAACCCAGCCAGAGTTTTACGTTGGTCCCTAATGGCATTAAAGTATTTGGAAAATCGCAAACTGGACATCCCTGGAAAATTCTTGCAGTTTCTGAAGAGCCACCAGCTGTTCCCTAGTGGAGGATAGGGATAGAGGCTCCTGGCAGGCTTCATAGCAGCCTTCCTGAAAAAGTTGGTCTGAAGATGACTGAGATGAAGGCAGTGCTTCCTCCGTGCTTGTGGGTTGTCTGCTGCTGGGGGAGCAGCAGCGAGTGTTGCTCCCTGCCAGGGCCTGGCTTGATCCGGTTCAGCAGGGCCCAGCATCAGCCACTGAGCCAGGAGCTGCTGGTCATGGTCATGCCCTCTGGATGGATGGGTTGCTCTTCTTTGAGTTCACGATGATGTAAAGCCCTTTTTCCCAGCATGGGGCCTTGCAAATGAACTGACTGCAGCTCCCCTCAGCCTCTGGTAGCACGGCAGTTGACTATGGGGGCAACACGGGTTAAAGTCCAATGCAGGAGCCTGTTTCTCTGGTCTTGAATGAACCCTGTGTGGATATCCTGCAGGTTTCCTGGAAGGAAACCTAGTGCTTTATTTGACATGTGTTGGTATCCAGGCTGCAGTTTTCACATATTGGAAAAAAGACTTTATGCATATGCTCAGAGAGGTTCATTGTACACGGCTTTGCATCTGTTTTGGTGGCACAGTAGTGTTACTTTTTCTCAGAGAATTGGAAGAGCTAAAAGCTTGGCTAGTTTTTCCACATGAACCTCATCCCTTGCTTAGATGCTACATTGCTTCTCAGGGGTTGGCTTCCCACAGCCCATTAATCTGTGATGTGTTCAGCCATGAATATGCAACAGTTGGTAGCATTCACACAACAGGTTAAATGAAAACCAGTTGTGTTCAGTGGTATAAAAGCTGCAAATTGCGTTCATCTATCTTGCTAAGCCCTGGATTTGTTCAGTGAACCACAGATGGTTACATGTTAATAGGGTAGGCCCACCACCATGGCTGAATTTATATAATCTTCTAAGGTAAAGCACATCATGCCTTAGCGTGTGTGCCATGTCTATTGTGCACGTTCTTCAAGGGAAGCTGAGCCCAGGGTTTTTGTTCTGTCCTGCAGGTGACCTGTGTGGAGAAGGCAGGTAACGATGAGAAGATGCTCATCAAGATCTTCCGATGTCTGGGAAGCTGGTTCAACCTGGGCGTTCTTGACAGCACCTTCATGGCCAACAGCAAATTACTCTCTCTGCTCTTTGAGGTTCTGGTGCGTTTCCTGGGGTCCCCAGTCTCAACACTCGGAGGGGCAGCTGGGTCCTCCCTGCTGAGAAGCAAGATGTGGTGCAGTTCTCTGAGCCTGGGGGTGGGAATGGACGTTGGCAGACATGTTGTAGGACCAGAACGGATGGACATTCCTTCCTCCTTAGGGGGAAACGGGTAACAACATCTCCCCTGTGTCAAGAGACAGTTAGGAAGAGCATCAAAGGACTCCATCGTAACACACGCCCTGATAACTTGGGGTTTATGTAAACATATCCAGTTTCCAAATTTCTCTGATCAGATCCCTTTTTCCTTGCAATTAGTCTGGCTAATGAGACTCAGTGGGAATCTAGCGTCCTTGGTTGTGAGGCCATTAGGGATTGGATACAGGTTTGCGATCGGCCTTCTCCGTCCTGGGCACATCTGGCCTGGCCACCATCTGGATTGTTTCTATGTACTCAGTAGATACAAAGTGGCAGGAAAGTGTGAATAACCACAGCTAGTCAGGTAATCTTGGGGCGTGGGAAAGCAGGCTCAACGTTTGCCGAGATCCCTGCGGGAGGATTAAACAAGATCTCCGGGTGGGATGCCTTTCAGCAACAGGACAAGACGTCGTCCAACCTGCACGAAGCAGCATCGGACTGTGTCTGCTCCGCTCTTTACGCCATCGAGAACGTGGAGACCAACCTTCCCCTAGCACTGCAGCTCTTCCAGGGCGTTCTGACACTGGAGACAGCTTACCACATGGCCGTGGCCCGAGAGGATTTGGACAAGTGAGTAGCTGGGAGGCCCTGGGCCCAGTCCCTGTTGCTGGGAACCGTTTGATAGCAAGATGTTCGGGCAAGTGAAGGTCCAGGGTGTGGCTCTGCCGAACTTCCAATCTCAGTTGCTGACAAGAAAAGAAATCGGGTCTGGATTCAAGGAGATGTTTCCCAGAAGGGGCCTACATAGATTTTGAATGGAACCCCCCTCCAATACCCATTTTGGCCGCCTTAGCCTGGTTTTGAAACTCCTTTAAATGTGGATTGAGAATCAAGCCAGCATCTGGCTCTCAGGTTCACCAGAACCAACTCTAGGGCTTTTCAAATCTTAGCTACGGTTTCCTGAAAAAAAAAAGTTTATTTTAACCATTTGCACTTGGAAGTCCCTCTCCTGTTAAGTAACACATTATCTGATTCTTACCAACCCACATATTCCTGAAAAGAAAATAAATTTGCGTTGAAGATAACTATAAAAAAGAAAAACATGTCTGCCTCCAATGGTTCCACTACCAAGGCAACAGTCAGATAAGAGGGCTTTCCAAGCCAAGGAAATAACTTGAAAAAACATCTCAGGCAAGCCCTTGTCTAGTTCTCACAGAGATAAAGGGGGGGGGGGGGTCCTGTGAGATTCTGTTCTTAGAGCTGTTACAATCAAGGTAGTCCTGATCTATATGGCACTCGTTTCTTAGTCTGGTCTACCTCATAGGGCTGACAGCAACTCCCATTAATTCCAAATAACCTAGGAATGGTAGAGAGGTGGGGGTAGCTATACTGAAGAAATTCTAGATCAGGCTGCACCACCTAATCTATTCCTGCTCCCTGGACTGTGATGGTTTTTCTGGATCTTCCCCACCTGTGTTTCCAGAGAACCTTTCAGCCAGATCTTGTATAGTCCAATGAGGGAAATGCCCACGGGGTATAGAGGCAGAATCAGGAAAAAGTGTTAAGTAAGGGAATTAATTAACCTCCTCCCCTGCGTTGCCTTGTCGCCCATCTGCACTGATCTTTTCCGTGGCACCTACTGACATGGCTTGCCCACTCGAGATCTCCTCGTTTTCTTTCCAGGGTCCTCAACTACTGCCGGATCTTCACAGAACTCTGTGAGACGTTTCTGGACAAAATTGTTTGCACCCCAGGCCAAGGCCTGGGGGACCTGCGGACTATAGAGTTGCTCTTGATCTGTGCAGGACACCCTCAATATGAGGTAGGAAGCCCCCGCCCTGCCTTCCTTTTCCTTGTAGAACCAGTGAACCTCCTGAAAGGTTGGGGGAGTTCCAAGGGCCGAGGGGTGCTGCCACATTATCCCAGAAGGGGAGAGTTAAAAAGGCCCCTTGCGACCCCAGGTGGTGGAAATTTCCTTCAACTTCTGGTACCGGCTGGGAGAGCACCTGTACAAGACGGATGACGCCATCATCCACAGCATCTTCAAGGCCTACATTCAGCGGCTTCTCCATGCACTGGCTCGGCACTGTCAGCTGGACCCCGACCACGTAAGCCTGCTCACCTTCTCACCCTCGTTTGTCTCTTAGGCACAGAAATGTCAGGATCCCATGCTGGGTTGACATTCAGAGTTCCCCTGCGCCATTTTGCACGTCCCGTTTAGTCCAGCTCATTGCCCTCAGTGACTTTTTCTGCAGGCCCGTTCAACATTCACCTTATTTCCAGATACACTGAAAATGGTAGTTATCTCAAGATAGGCAGTGAGCAAGATGGGTGTTGGGTCAATATAAGTCACAAGAAATCTGTTTTGCACAAGAAATCCTTATGCTGCAGGGAGACATTTGGATTCGTGATGCCTAGCTTGATCTAGGCCCGTGATTCTCAACCTTGGCGGCTTTAAGCTGTGTGGACTTCAACTCCCAGAATTCCCCAGCCAGCTGGCTAGGGAATTCTGGGAGTTGAAGTCCACACAGCTTAAAGCCGCCAAGGTTGAGAAACACTGATCTAGGCTAAATATGGATTGTTCTGCCCTGAGCAGCCTGTGATTTTATGAACGTTGAAAGGCAACCTGTTGGGCTAAATGTTGCACTGAATTTTTGACTTGGCTTTGGGCTCCTGTATTCCACGTGGAAAACGCTCACTCAGCCTCAGGTGCCAATGATCTTGGATAGAAAGTTCCCAAATCCTAAGAACTCTGCCACTGTCCCTTGTGCTACAAGAACAAGGAACGCTTGTTAAGGCATAATTTAGATTGTTTGCCACAGTGAAGGGTAGGGAAAAACGTGTGCTTTTAAAGGAACGCCATTGCCAAATAGGGCTACCTTTGGGCTGTGTGTGCTTTTAAGTGAACGCAGCTGCTGAATACAGCTACGGGCTGTTTGTGTGCTAAGTTTAGGCATTCCCTGGTCCATGGTTCAGGAGCTAGGGCAAACCTGTGGAAGCCACGTTTCTCTGAGAACGTGGACAGGGTCCCAGATTCCTGGGGGAGTGGGAAGTCTTGAGTGTGGGTGCGCAGGCTGTTTCTCCCTCATTCTGAGACGATCAAGCCATTTTCAGGTCAGGCTTAATCAACTTCTGAAGGCACTGAGCGTCTGTTTCAGTGGTGGCTGAGGTCCTGGGAGTGACATCCTTTCTCCTCTTCTGCTCCCAAATTCTTCCACTAGGAAGGGATCCCCGAGGAGACAGATGACTTTGGAGAGTTCCGAATGAGAGTGTCAGATCTTGTGAAGGACTTGATCTTCCTGGTTGGCTCTGTGGAATGCTTTGCCCAGGTGAGGGCCAGAGTGGTGAGGTTAGCCTTGTGTGGCTCGTGGGTTGCCACCAAGCGTTAGCCGTTCCTTCCAGCTGGAGAGTGCGTTGCCTGCCGATTGAGGCTGGGCATTGTTCTGGATCCTGTGTGCCTCTGACCGAGTTGAGCTGAGCTTGCACAAAGATTAAATGACATGAGTAGTTTGTGGGTTGCAGTCCGATGGGAAGCCCTGCCACTGTCTTAGCACATTGTGTGACCCAGACCATCGCCCTGAGGTGGCCTACAAGCACCGCGATTGTGTTCTGCTGCCCAGGGTGTAAGATTAAGCCTGTTGTGAACACAGCTGGTTGTCCTGCCTAGGCTGGGATGTGGGCCAGCTTTACAGTCCTGGTGCACTTCCCTCTCTTCCTTTTCTCCAGTTGTATAGGTGGGAAAAGGCTGAAGAGGTGGGAACGAGCCATTCCCAGAATAGGGAGAGCCATTATGTAAAGTACCCTTTGATGGCCTTGACTGTTCACCTTGGAGCATCAGTATACAAGCTCTGACTTCTTTGCACTGCACCGAGCAACCAAGCGTGGTGTTGAGGCTTCCTTCTCGTCTGCCATAAAATTTCTAATCTAACTGGGCCACATCTGAAGGCTTCTCCAACTCTCACCACGAGCGAACCAAAAAAGGTGAAGGTTTTGGAGATGGTGATGTGCTGCCTAGCCCGGCTCAGCTGTGAATGAAGCCCGGTAGATGCTGCATTGAGATTTGGCATGCCCCCGCCTTCCCCAGCTCTTCAGCCTGTCCTGCTGCCAGCGGGTTTGTGTTAAATGCTGTCAGCCAGGACTCTCTGGCGTGGAGGGTCTTCCTCAGAGATCAGAAGGTGCTCGGATGCGTCATTCGCCCACGTATTCCTCTCTTCTTAGGCCAGAGGCTTCCTCCTCCTCCTCCTCCTCCTCCTCCTCCTCCTCCTCCTCCTCCTCCTCCCTGACCCCATTTCTTCCTTACAGCTTTACGCCACTTTGAAAGATGGCAATCCTCCCTGGGAAGTGACGGAAGCTGTCCTCTTCATCATGGCTGCGATAGCCAAGAGTGTCGACCAGTGAGTAGTGGGGGGGCCATCCAAGGGCCTGGGAGTTCAGGGCGTGGGGTTTCACGTGTGTGTGTTTGTGTGTGTGTGTGGGGGGGGCCCCTAATGAACAACCATTTGCATAAATTGAACCCTGGAGGTGCCTCTCCATTCCTCTCTTTCCTGCCTGACGCGAAAGGGCCTTGCTCCCATTACTCAGGAGGAAGTTGCCAGAGACATGGAGGATTGAATATTGTTGGTGGCTCCTCCCTCCCTTGGGGGCTCTAGGAGTGAGGTGAGGGCCTCGCTCTTTGCCCCTCTCCTCACGAGCCAGGTGTTGTTCCCACTGCCTTCTGATGTGAGCATAGCAACGTCTTTCCATACATACTGCGCCCAGAAAGGGACGCACGTTCTCTTTGGGTGCCTTTTTGATGAATGCACTAGAATTGTTCTGTAATACGTTTTACATCTGCCTTTGTGGGAAGAGAGAAACTTCAGTGTTTGGCTGGAGCCCTTGAAGGTACAGAATAACTGAGTTCCCCTCTTCTCCCTCTACAGCTAGAGGAACTGGGCAAAGACCAAAAGAGAGAACTTTTTTTTAAAAAAAAGAAACGTTTTCCAGCCCTGGTGTGTGTTCAGGTGTTATAAAACGAGTCTGGAAAAGTCTGCAGTGGGAGAAAGGAGGGTAGCAGGGCAGGGTTGGAAATGTGCATTTTGCTTTGGTTTTCCTGGCTGGATGGCAGCATTTTGCTGATGGCCCGTGTGCAGGGCACAGATCACTGCACAGTCACCCTAAATGCTGGAGCTGGCAGGGGGTGTCCTTTCCCCACAGTCTGAAAAAAGGGACGATTGAGCTAAGTGAACTCTCAGGAATTCTGGCTGCTGTAATCCAGGTTGCTTCCTGTGCACCGGAGAAAGGGGGTGGAGCGGGGTCTGTAAGGGACAGGGTGCAGCTCTGTAGGGGAGAGCACGTACTTCGTATGCCAGCGGTCTCCTGAATGGTTCGAGAGCCTGGCTGTTGGAAGAGCCAGGGGCAAGTACCACTGGCTTGTAATGTCTTTTTGGGGGCTCACTCCAGCTGCTTTCCTCCTGCAGAGAAAATAACCCAACGCTCGTGGAAGTGCTGGACGGTGTGGTGCGCCTTCCTGAAACTGTGCACACGGCTGTGCGCTACACAAGCATTGAACTGGTTGGTGAAATGAGTGAAGTTGTGGACAGGAACCCCCAGTTCCTTGGTGAGTGGAGAGACAAGACCATTTCCATCTGCTTCCCCAGCCACAGAAAGATGGGCGGGCCTGTAGCCCAGTAGCTGCAGCAGGGAACCCTGGGGGTTTGGTGTAGATATCGGGGCACATTTGGATTTGTGGTCTAATACTTAATGGCATGTTTAAAAAGTCATGCCAGTCCATCATAAAACGAACAGTTACCCAAAGCATCCGTTGGGGATAGCTGAGGGAGTAATTCAAGGTGTTTGATTGGCTGTTTGCTTGTAAACCTTGGAAAGTAGCTGTAAGATCAGCCAGTTTTGCGGTCCCAATCTTAGAGACCATCTAAGACTGAGAGATAATGATAGGCCAGAGACCATTTAGGAGAGGACTGAGGTGAGAACCAGGGGCATCCTGAAATGATTGTTTGTGCTGCACCATCTCGCTGTAAAGTCCCTCCTCGCTGAAGCACTTAAAAGTGGGTATGGTTCCTTCACAGGCTCTTAGAAGGGGCCTCTCAAGATATGAGGTGAAATAATCACAAGAATGGCAGAATTCTGGATTGTCTGTCTTCATAATATAGACAGTAGGACAGGAGTGTCTCCTTTATTTGAGTCACCCTCTCTACAGAAAATTGCCTAAAATAGCATTTCATGGCACCTGAAGAGCCAGGGTATTTCCTTCAGAATTACATGTAGCCCATCTGCAATCTCAAACAGTGTCATTTTCAGTGGCAAATCTTGGTTTTCAGCTCATGTTCTCAAATGGTTACACCAGAACCATTTGTAAGAGTAGAGCGGAATGCTGCAGGGGTGGTGAGGAAGACCATTTTACAGTCAGGAAAAAAAAAACATCTCTGCAAGATGAAAACAAGAATGTCAGGATAGGGCAATTGTAAGGTATTCCTTGCTTAACAACCATTTGTTTAACAACGTTTCAAAGTTACAACGGCCTTGAAAAAGTGTTTTACGACCTGTACTTGCACTTATGACCATTGCAAACCACCACAACCCCCACGATCACGTGATCGCTATTTGCGACCTTTTTTGCAATGGTCATTAAGCAGATCATTGCGGTTGTTAAGCAAATCATATGGTTGTTTAGCGAATTTTGGCAAAAAACGTTAATTGGGGAAGCTGGATTTGCTTAATGATCACATGTTTCACTTAACAACCATGTAATTTGTGTAATGACCATGGTGATTTGCTTTATGACCATTGTAAAATGGTCATAAAACCAGGTCCGGTCATGTAGGGACTCACCTAATGATGATTTTCCGGTCCCTATTGTGGTCGTTAAGCAAGAACTACCTGTAGTTACCTACTTGCAGGATGCATAAGTTCTATGACTGCCACTTACAGCTGGGAGAGATGGAAATCCTTTGGATCCTCCTGGGCAGCATTCAAAAAACACGTTAAATGAGTGAATTATTCCACTCTCTTTGTTGGCCATGGGAGGCCTCTCTAAGAGAGCTTTCCTTTTCAGACTCTGCATCTGTGGATGGATGGATAGAAAAAATACCAATGACAAAGATTTTTGTGCTGAAGAAGCCACTTCCTTGCCCTCCCATTGAACTTTTACCCTTTCCCCTCCCCTCTTTTGCCCAAAGATCCGGTCCTCGGCTATTTGATGAAGGGCTTGTGCGAGAAATCTCTTGCCTCGGTTGCCGCCAAAGCCATCCACAACATCTGCTCGGTGTGCCGGGACCACATGGCCCAGCATTTCAGCGGTTTGCTGGAAATCGCCCGTTCCTTGGATTCCTTCATGCTCTCACCAGAGGCAGCTGTCGGACTCTTGAAAGGTATGTGCTCATTCTTCTAGCCACGGGCCGTGAGTAACCAGTGGGTTGGGGAGAGCGTTATGTGAGAGGCCAGGATCCTGCTTTGGAGGCTAAGGGCATAACTGTGCTGCTCCCTGAAAAGCAAGGCCCCCCTGCTCTCCGCAGGCCACTGTGCTCCACATGGATTGCACTGCTGCTCGTCTTGTTCCATCTAGCATGGCTCCTGGGGATGGCAGGCCTGCACATTGGAAGGGCACCTGAGTGGGGAGGATTGGTGAGAGAGTGGATGCAGAATAACACATGCTGCTGAAAGTCAGTTTCATTCTAAGGGAGGTAGACAGAAGAACAGCGCTGCTGGATCAGGCCGAGGCCTGGCTTAGGGCAGTGTTTGGTTTCCCACAGCAGCCAACCAAAGGCTTCTGGGTGCTCACAAACAGGAGGAGGAATCATATCCTTCTCCTGCCACTGCCCCCTGCAGCTGATACCTGGAGGCATGATGCCCCCAGCCTGAAGGTACCACAGAGTCTTCAAAACCAAGAGTCCTTGATTCTCCACAATTTTCTCCAGTCCCCTCTGAAAACCATCCAAAGTTATTGGGCATCACCAGATCCTGTGGGAATGAATTCCACAGATCATAAGGACAGCCCTGTTAGATCAGGCCAAGGCCCCTCTTAGTTCAGCGTTGGGCTTCTCACAGGGGCTCTGCGGTTCTTCAAGTCAGGAGACTTTCTCCTGCTGCTGTTCCCCTGCAACTGGGACTCAGAGGGAGGCTTCCCCAACCCAGAAGTGACATTTGGTCTTCAAGACCAACAGCCCTTGAGATACCTGTCCTCCACAAATGTATCCAATCCCCTTTGAAAGCCATCTAAGTACGTGGCCACCCCCACATCTTGTGGCATTGCATTCCACAGAACTGAAAACAGCTATGCTGGATCAGGCCGAAGCCTGTCTTAGTCCAGCATGTGGTTTCTCATAGTGGCCAACCACATGCCTCTGGAATGCTCACGAGCAGTAGATGAGAGATTCCCCCCCTCAACTGATGGTTCCCTGCAGCTGGGATTTGGGGGCCTGCTTTTCTGAGACCTTCGTGAAGTAGAGCATCTTAGGCCACACGTGGGTTGTTGCCTGTCTAAGGCCCCTGGGTTTGGCCTCAAGATCTCTAGTGCTTGTGCTGTTGCTTACGTGTGAATCTCCCTCTTCTTCCAAAGAGCTCGAGAAAGCTCCTTGTTTCATCCTCTCAGCAACCCCATGAGATAGGCTAGGCTTAGAGAAGGTGTCTGGCCAGAGCTCTTCCTGTGAACTGCTACCACAAGGATTTGGACCTCCTGGTCCCAGACGGCAGCTGGCTGGGTCTCAACCGAGCATCCGATCTGACTTGCTTGACGGAGCTCCTGTCCCCCCTCTCGTTGGGCAGGGACGGCATTGGTGCTCGCCAGGCTTCCCCTGGAGAAGATCTCGGCATGTCTCAGTGAACTTTGTGCTGTTCAGGTGATGGCCCTGAAAAAGGTATGTGGCCTGGAGGCAGCGTCTACTTTGTTAGGTTTGATAGGTGGGGAGGAGTTGTAGGGTGGAAAAGCAACAATCCGCTAAGGGAGTGGGGCAGGGGAGCTTGAAGGCTTGGGAACCAGGCCGTTCCCGTTGGGGTCTTAACTCATTCGTGTATCAGGATTTTCTCATGGGAAGGTCATCCCGTTCGCTATACAACACCGGGTGTTGAGACTACAAAGTACCTTGTGATTTTGTTATGATTTTCACTGCCACCTACTGAAATGTGTGTTTGTTATTCAGTGGGGGTGTTATACTAGCAATATAAGGGGAGGGCTGAAATGCCCAGCAGGTTCAGTGTGTTTTTGCTATGTACAGTTAACCATGTAGTTTATAGGTTATGTAGTCCTAACTAGTAACCAAGTAGTGAACCTCTTCTCTGAAAGTGTTTTTTAGCTAGAGGCTTTGCAGTGATACGTCTTGGAAGCTAATATGAGAAGAAGTCTTTGTTATATCCTATATTGTGTATGCAACTTGTATTTTGTGAAGTTTTGCATTTTTATCAATAAAGACCAGTTAGTTTATCTTTTCTGACTGGATTTTCTTTGGAGAACAAAATATGGACATTGCATTTTGCAAGCTCTCATGCTGATGTGTAATTTTCCTGAGAGCAGGACTTATGGGGTTTTTTTGCTGCACTCTGCGCAACATCGTGTTGCCTTTGGAGAGACGGCAGTCATTGGAAAGACTTGGTAGAGGGAAGGCGGGGGGCATCTCACATCTCCAGCCCCGGTTCCTCGTGGGACAAGAGCTCCGGTGGGAGCTGGGAATTACAGGTGTTGTTGTATAGTCCACAATCTGTAGTCCTTCCCCCTCTCTGGAGGAGGGTCTGGAATAGAAAGGAGGCGGTGGAGAGGCGATAGCTGACGTGCTCCAGGACTGAACTTCCCCACCTGGGGTGGCTGTGCCTGTTCCCTCTCTTTTTCAGCTGCTGTCTCAGGAGCCAAGCAATGGCCTCTCCTCAGACCCCACCGTGCCCCTGGATCGCCTGGCTGTTATATTTAGGTAAGCCCCAGGGGCGTGGGGGCGCGGGGCGGGGCAGGGCGTCTGAATGCCAATGCAGCAGCTCCTTTGCTGCCCCACACCTCTGGGCAGCGATTCTTAAGCCTCTTGCTCTCAGGACCCCTTCCCAATTTTAAAAACTTACACAGGACCCCAAAAGAGCTTTTGTTTGTATGGGTTATGTTTATCGATGTTTACTGTATTAAAAATTAAAACTGATACATTCGTAGAATATTTATTGAATAGTGTAAAAATATTAAACCCATTAGATATTAACATACATAAAATATTTTTCATGAAAAAACCCTATTTTTTTTTAACAAAAAAAATGAGAAGAGTGACATTGTTTTAAATTTTTGCAAATATCTTCAATCTCTGGCAAATAATTTTGATTTTGCAGACCCCCAGGAGGGTCTTGGGGACCCCCAGGGGTCCTCTGACCACACTTTAAGAAACGCTTCCTTAGGGGCATGGCAGGATCAGAGGTCTTGGAGCTTGGCTCCAAGTAACAGAAGGCTGATGGCAGGAAACTAGCTAGGAAGAGGAGTGAAATATAAGGCGGAAACAAGATTACCTTGATGGAGATAAAGGGACTCTGTTGCCTAAGCAAGAGGGCTAAAGCATTTTTGAAGTCCAAATTGTCCAGATAATGTTTGGAACCGGATCAGGAAGACGCTTTCCTAATTCACCGAACGATAAGAAGGAGAAGGAGATCCAGCCCAATCAGACTTGCAAGATTCTGTTAGCAAGATCCTGTTAGTCAGTCCCACAGTAGCCTTCTGGTGGAGGTGGTTCCTTGGGCTGGTTTACCTAGTGGGGCTGATGCGGAGTGCCAGTGAAGGAAGAGAGGCAGATCTCTGTCTCCTGCTCTGGGTGTGGCTGGTTTTTCTTGGACGCTTTTAACTTGGTTGCTTAACCAAGTTAACGCTTGGCACCTGACGGTTGATGGGGTGGGCAGGAGTCCAGCTGGAAGGCATATTGAAGTCACTGTTGAGCCCTGGGCTGGGAGCCAGAACCTCGCTGCCCCCCAAGGTCCTTATGCACATGATTCTCCTGGTCTTTTGGGCAGAGAGGGTGTCTGGAGGATGAGGTCATTTATCCTGAAGGCTGTTTAGTCAAAATTAAGACAGTCAACATTCAACAACATGATTTGGGGTGGGGAAAGGGAGGCCTACATGGTCTGCAGACTCCCTTCTCTTCACTAAATTGGATGGAAGATTTCTGTTCTTACCAGTCTGGTTGAAAGCCCTCTTTCAGCCTTGAGAGTTTCCTTTCTTTTCTTTTTTCTTTTTTTCTTCCATTTTAGGCACACCAACCCTATTGTAGAAAATGGACAGACACATCCGTGCCAAAAAGTCATCCAGGAGGTAAGTGGGGAGGGCGTTGTGTCCCCCACTCACTCCCCAAAATCCAGAGAGTGCCAGAAGCGTTGGACTGCTGGCTGGAGATTTGGGGAGTTGGAGTCCAACACATCTCAGGGGCTCGAGGTTGGGGAAAGCTCCCACCGGCCACGTTAGCAGATAGGGCCCCCGGTCCCACTTCTGTTTAGGGGCAGGTTGAGCTTGTGCAAGCCCAAGTTTTCTTGGATTTGAGTAGTCTCTGGATTCTGGGCCACAGCACTGGCGCGTAGCTGAACACGCGGGGAAACTAAATTTTTGTTAGGTCGAGGTTAGTGGTTGGAAGAGTCCAGCCTAACTCGGTGAACCGGATGGGAAAGTAGGAATGCTGAGAATGTAAACAAGCATCCGTTATCAAGGGATGCTGTGGCGGCTAGAGATAAGAGGATGATCCTGCCCAGAGAGACAGTTGGGATCCCTGCGGCCTGGACCTTCTATTGATGCAGCCGAGGCCGGAATTTGGAATCGCGTCTTGGTCTGGAGAAGGGGAATGTGGTTTCTGGCGAGGATGAGAGCCACATAGCTTCCTGCATCCTGGTCGTAGCCTGGTGGCTCTTGGGCAGCTTTCTCGGGTTCTTTTCCCCCAGGCACTTGGTACCTTTTGCCTTTTGCAGTGTCACCCACCGCGCTTCCTCAGATCCCGTTGACGTTCCTCTCCTTCTTCCCCAGATTTGGCCAGTGCTGTCGGAGACTTTGAACAAACATCGTGCTGATAACCGCATCGTGGAACGCTGCTGTCGCTGCCTGCGTTTTGCCGTCCGTTGCGTGGGCAAAGGGTCGGCAGCCCTTTTGCAACCGCTGGTCACTCAGGTAGGATGAAGATGATGGTGACGATGAAGATGATGATGATTTTATTAAACTTGGATGGAGACCAGAGGAAAAGGAATTGGGTTTGGAATCAGAGCTGCATTCTGGGGGTGCAGATTTTCACTGCTCTGCCGATGTCTGTTCATTCCTGCAACACGGTTTTAAAAATTCATTCCAAATTCTGCTGCATGGGTGAATGGGTCCTGGTTTAGCCAACTTCTGCAGGACTCCTGTTTGGCACCCTTCTCTTTCTACCACGGAGAGCTCTGTGGAGCACCAAGGGTGTCCGTGTTCAGTTTCCATAGTTTAATCAGCGCATGCGTTCTCCTTTCTCTTTTGCAGTATGGATGAGCTTTCACCGAATTTGTTTTAGTTTGCAGTTACTGTAATAAACATACCTCATCATTTTCAGCATGGGGCTGGGTCAAGGCTGGTCTTTTTTGCTCTACAGGCTTTTGATATTGTCACCTCCAGGCTAGGCAAGTGATGATCCATCCATAATCCACGTAAAGGCAATTTTCGGTGGCTCTTGCGTAATTTTAAGACCGTGTGATGGGTGCAGTTGCAAAATGGCTGCTCTGATGGATGCAGGCAGCTACCCAACGCAGCCAGCCATTTCCCAGGATGCTCTTTGCCATCCCAGGGGGCCAGAATCGTTCCTGCAAATGTCTCTAGTAATAGAGATGGGGGAAGGAGGTGTTTCAATTCTTTTTGTCATTAAAAGACGGTCAGGGAGAGCGGGGGGCCAGCCTGGTGGGTGCCCAGGGGAATATCCTGGGGAGACAGTGCCTGCAGGCACCACGCTGCCTGCTTGGACATAAACGCTGATTATTGGCCATGCTTGTAAGGGCCTCCAATCCTGGCCACCTGGTCTGCAGAGCACAGTTCGCCCCACGACTGCTGAGCGCGTGGGCACAAAGCGCTGTTCCCCTCCTCTCTTCCAGCCCAGTTTCCATAGCTTGCTGGGAGGCACCGCTTTTGCCCCCCAGCTACAGCTCCTTCTTTCTTTACTTGCTGCTCCACCTTGGCAAGCTGCAGGGACCGTTCAAGGCTGGCTTGCCTGGCACTGCAGGGTCTGGCCGCTCCTCCACTGAGACTCTGCTGGTTTCCTTGGCAGATGGTGAGCGTGTACCAGGAGCACCAGCACTCCTGCTTCCTCTACCTGGGCAGCATCCTTGTGGACGAGTATGGCATGGAGGAGGGGTGCAGGCAGGGGCTGCTCGACATGCTGCAGGTAGGTAGGTAGGTCCTGGAGGCAGGGCAGGGGGAGATACCGGGGCGCCCTCCTGGGCCCCACACCTGACCCAGCAACTGGTTTAAGGAAGCCCCGTGGCTCTGTCCAAACAAAGTGCCGCGTGGTGGTTTAATCTGCTCACCTGGTTCATGCAAGCTGCTAAGACAGTTGCTGCTTTCGCACAGCACACAAAACCACAAGTTACCTGACCCCTTTTTGGCCTAGCCTGGCACGCCGTGTAAACCCAGCCGTAGAGTTGGAAAGGGCCGGGGCATCTTTGGGGTACGGCCTGCTGCAAGTCAGTGGGGAATGCTGTCGAGTTTGGCTTTCCGGAAGCGTAGAGAAAGAGCTGCCATCACCCAGCCCCAAAAGACGCTCTGCCAGAACCGCCTTGGAGTGGGACACAGGGAGGGAGGGAGGGAGGGAGTTCAGCTCTCAGCGCTTTTCCCAAGGTGGCTGCGTTGTGAGAGATGCTGTCTGGCTTGTGTGTTGAGCCGTCTCCTTGTCCCCTTTGCCCCAGGCTTTGTGCGTCCCCACTTTCAGGCTGCTTGAGCAACCCAACGGCCTCCAGAACCACCCGGACACTGTGGATGACCTCTTCCGGCTGGCCACCAGGTACCCGTGCCTTGCCCCGGTTTTGGCACAAGGCAGAGCAGCCCAAACCCGCTGGAGAAAGCACCCTTGCCGATTCCAAATCCAAACTCTGGCGATAATCCAGAATCAGAGGGCTTGTCCCCTTGGGTCTGGACTACTGTAATTTGCTCTACATGGGGCTTCCCAAAAGCCTCTCAGAAGCAACAGCTAGTGCAAAATGCAACTGCCCACCTGCTGAGGGAAGAGAGCTCTTCTAGCTGATAACGCTGCTGTTGCAAAGCTGAGTCAGCTGCCGGTCTGCTTCTGGATGCAATACAGGTAGTCCTCGCTTAACAACTGCCCTGTTTAGTGACTATGCAAATTTACATTGGCACTGAAAAAGTAACTTTACAACCAGTCTTCGTACTTCATGACTGTCGCAGCGTCCTGCGGTCACACAGTCACCATTTGTGCGCTTCACAGCCGGCTTCTGAGAAACAAAGTCAATGGAGAAACCAGCAGTTGTGGTTGTGTGATGTCTCGCTTAACGACCACATCACTTAGCGACAGAGTTGCTGGACCCAGCTGTGGTTGTTATGCGAGAACTACTTGTCTAAGGAACTGGTTGAAGCCCTGCCTGTATCTGGTCCTGTGTAACTTGGAGTCCGTCCGCTCTGAGTGGAACCTGCTCGAGATGGGCTGGCTCAGAGGATGTGGGGTGGGGGCCCAGAAGCAAGCCACCTCTGCTGTGGCCCCCTCCCCCCTCCCCGTGAAGCTGCTCCACTTCCACTGAACTTTTGCGGATCAGCCGTTACATCCCAGCTGGGTTCCTGTGGTGTTGGTTGATTGGGGTGGGAAAACAGGTGATTTTGCTCCCGTCCCTGACAGTTTGTTTTTATCTGTTGGGTACCACAAGCCGCCTCGAGCCTGAGACAAGCCCTGGTGAAGGCAGACGTAACGGGCCTTCTGGGGGCTGCAGGGTGGGCCCGGAGGGAGCCAAGCGAATTGTCCCCTCGCTGTCCCCTTAATTTGCAGCCCCCCCAACACTAGCAGGGCTGCTGTGAGAAACGTGGTCTAACTACCTCCCCTGCTCCCCAGGTTCATCCAGCGGAGCCCGCTCACCCTCCTGCGCAGCCAGGTGATCCTCCCCATCCTGCAGTGGGCCATCGCTGCCACCACCCTGGATCACCGGGACGCCAACTGCAGCGTCATGAAGTTCCTGCGCGACCTCGTCCACACCGGAGTGGCCAACGATGTGAGTAGCGGGCGCCTGACAGGCCCCCCCCCCGGAACTTGGAGGGAAACGCACACGGCAGCAGCTTTAGTTGGCGTTTGGAAACCTGCCATGCGTCTTCAGCCCTGGGAGCTTGTTTGGAGGGTCCCTGAAGGACGCGAGGAGCCGGCTCCTGGGGTGCGGTCCTCATCCCTTGGTCCTCAGAGGGTGGAGCGGCTGGATGGCCGGCAGGATCATTGGCTGCGTGCCACCCCCTTGGCCCCCCGGGGGCTTGGCAGCACCTCCCCTCTTCTGGGCCCGCTGAGTCCTGAGCTCTGGCTGCGGGGGGTCCTCGGGTGAGGGAGCGCACCTGCTGCGTGCTCCAAAGCTTCCCTTTGGCGAAACAAGAATTGGTCATAGGTTTGGGTAGATAAGCCAGCTTTCCCTGGCATGCCATCCGCTGGCTGCGTTGGGGCTATTTACGTATTTATTACTATTTATTACTCAAATGTATATCCTGCCCTGATCGCAGGCAGACTTTTGGCAGCTTACAGAAAAAGAGAAGAGCATTGTCACAAATCATAAAAAATGTGCTACCTGCCGACCCAGGTACATGCAGTTGTAGGTTCAGAATCCTCACGTTGCTTGTACGGCTCTTAGCCATAGGGAATGCTGGGAACTGTAGTTCCAGCCCATCGGATAGGCTTTGATCTCGGGCGGCTGTGCTCGCAGCCTGCATCCAGGAGAAAGCCACTTGTTTTCCACAGGAACAAGACCGGGGGGGCTCTGCCGGGCCCAGAGGGTTTTGCTGCTTGTTGAAGTCGCAGGGATCGTGGGCTTTAACGCAGGACTGCAGCTCTGGAAGATGGTGTGAGAGCAGGGGTTGGGGGCTGCCTGCGAGTGAGCGTGCTGCCCTGTGTGTCCTTTGCAGCACGAGGAGGACTTTGAGGTGCGCAAGGAGCTCATTGGGCAGGTGATGGCGCAGCTCGGGCAGCAGTTGGTGAGCCAGCTCCTGCAGACCAGCTGCTTCTGCCTGCCGCCTTACACCCTACCAGACGTGGCCGAGGTGCTGTGGGAGATCATGCAGGTCGACAGGCCGGTAAGGGCACAGGTGTCTGTACGGGCCCTGGGTGGATCGAGCCTTCCTAGTGGAGGAAGAGCGGCTCACGGGTAGGGGAGACGGTGGCTGCGCTAGACCAGCCCTCTGTTCTCTGTGGTGGCCAGCTCTTGTTGGAGAGTTAAAAACTGAGAGGGTGAATGGGGGGGCGGGGGCAGGCAGGGAGGCCGGATTGCTGATGCCATCTTTCTTCCCCCCCGCCCTGGCAATAGACGTTCTGCCGCTGGCTGGAGAACTCACTGAAAGGGTTACCGAAGGAAACCACGGGGGGAGCCGTTCAGGTGACCCACAAGCAGCTGACGGACTTCCACAAGCAGGTCACCAGGTCAGTGGGGTGGGGGGCAGGGGGATGCTTTGTGGCTGGTGGGGTGGGCGTGGGGAGGGTTCAGGTGCGGGCAGCTTTGACATCACTTATGTCCAGGTCTGGTGCTGGGTTGCAGGAAGCCTCTGAGTCTGCTCTGGAACCAGCTCCAATGTTGCTGCATCCCACCCCTCTTGAAAGTTGTTCCGTGAGCTTAAAACAGACTTTCAGAACGTGAAAAAACTTGCTTCTGTGGAGGGGGAAAACGTCCCATTCCTGCCCGTATTCATGGGGTCCTACCTGCTCTGCCCCATTCCCTCCCTTCTCCCTGAAGAGATGCAGTCCTGGCTCCCAAAAGTTCCCTCCTGCCCCAAGAGAAAGTCTTGCTGGGCCCAGCAGTGTTGGTGCCCTTTGCCCCATGTGGGAACACGGACGTGAGGGGTGCCCTGCGGGTCTTTGTCGGACTTTGCTCGGTGTCACAGCTTTTGCCTAGGAACCTCTGTGGGCCTCAGCTTTCACAGGGTTCAGTATCTCTTCAGCACTGGGAGATGTGTGGAGCGGACTCCCTGAGCTGCGTGAGATCTTCGCTGACGTGCAGGGCCCTTCTTCCTTCCCTCTCCTTTTGCCCCCTTCCTGCAACTTCCTCAGGCTTTCAAAGCCGCTGCCCTCCCCGCTTACGATGCCCTGCGTGGACTGAACCCCACAGAAATGCCAGAGGCAGGACGGGGGGAGTGGGGAGTGTTGTAGCTCTGGAGGTAGCATATGTGAGAGGCAGCAGCCTTTCAGTGAACAGGGGTGGGTCAACCCAGCACAGGGTGACCCAAAGTTGCTGGGCATCCACCTCTGGGGGTGCAGTGGGGGGGACTGACAGGTACATCCGGACGTGCCTTTCTGTGGGGGAGAGGCAGTGCATCTGAACCCGTGGCTGCTTCTCGGGAGATTTGGGGCCCCTCTTAAGGAGCAAATGGAGGCGGCCCATGCCGTGCCAGAGGGCTGGGTGGGCCCAACCTGCCAGGTTAGGCCAAGGTGGAATTGGGTAGCGTGTGATCCTGCCAGTTGTGGAAACCCTTGTCCTCCTCTTTGCGCGTTGTGTGAACGGGGCTTGTGAGTTATACCACAAAGTCCTTTGTTTTATTTGGGCATAGAGTGTTGACACGAAAATGGCCGTGGGGTTTTGGCCACTGGGATGGAGGGTTAGACCTGGTGGGGGAACTCAGGCAAGGAGTCTGTGGGGAATTTGGGCTCCCTAAAAGGTGAGGGGACCCCACAGGTTCACTACGGCTCTTTTCAAGGGGTTGCTTTTGACAAAGCCGATCTCCCTTGTGGATGCGATGCTGCCGGTGCACGCAAGGGAGAGATGGATGTTAAGCTCGGTCTGGTTGTGCGCATTAAAAGAGAGTCATCCCTTTTGCGAAGGTGCACCTTTGAAGCCATCCTCTGGCCCCTGGCGAACTGCTACGTCACGGCGGGCGTCCTGGGGCTCGGCCACCCTCAGCTGGTGTCTGACTTTCCACCCCACTCCCCCTTGCCAGTCAGGTTTTTCTAGACCTGCTTTAACCTGTGCCGCTGCGCAGCCTTCCTGTGCGGCATGGAAGGCTTGTGTTTCGAAGGTGTTGCCAGCTCAGCACGACCAGCTCGGGCAAGCCCACACCAACCATTCTGGCCTCGGGATGGCCGCCTCCACTTCTGAGCCCCCGTGGCACTGCCGGCACCTGCTGTGCTGGCCTTCTTCCTCCTGGCAAATTTCAGGGGCATGTCCTGGCTTGCTCCTGTGTGCCTCCCGGTGTCAGGCAGTTTAGATGTCGACACGCCAAGGGGCACCTGTGCCAGCTGCCTGTTCCCCAACCTGTGGGGCTGCTTTCCCAATGGAAGGGGAGAGAGAGAGAGAGAGAGAGAGAGAGGCGTTAGGAGCAGGCCTCCCTGCCCTAGTTAGCTTCTGAGGGGGCTTCTGGGTGCAGATTTTCATGGCTGTTCTTCCCCTTGGAGAGAGCAGAGAAGGGAGGGTTGGATGTAGCTGGAAGGGAGAGACAGATGCCAGGAACCCAAGGTCCTTGCTCTCGTTTCTGGTCCTGCATTCAGTCATCTTTAGTCATCGCCCAAAGGCTGAGCAACCGGGAGGAACGACATGACGCTCCAGTGGTTCCCCGGCCTGTCACCCTGTGGGCTCATCGGTCTGTCCTTGGTGAAGAAGTTGCCTTGTTGGTGGGATATGTGCATGAAAAGCAGCTCCCGGTGCACCTTTCCTCCCCCCAGTGGGCAGCTGTTAAGAGATGCCCTTAAGCCCTTGTGAGGCTGGCAGGTGATGGGGGTCCTTCCGTTCTGCGGTCCTCTTTCCCCAGCCAGGCTTTGCAGTTCTCAGGCAAAGGCCTTCTCCGACAGTTTCTTCTAGCTCCTGGTCTCCAGAGGTATACTGCCTTTTAACAAGGAGGTTCCATCTCCCCAATACGGCTGGTCCCTGCGGCCAGGCAGCTCCACTTTTGGGCTGGTTTCGTTGGAAGGAGGGATTCACTTCATACCTCCATGACAGGGAGGAACACCTTGTCCCCTTGGGCAGTGCCTGCTTTACTGTGGCCTCTCCAAACTCCCACTGGGTACTCCCCACTCTCTGGGGAGTGGCTGGCCCACAGCCCCTCGATTGCTGGGAGATGGGGGCTTGCATGGGCTCTCCTTCTCTGCTCCCGACACCCCCCTTGCCAAAAACTAGCTTCCTGCTCCCTTCTCCTCTCAAAGGGGCTCATCAGCTCTGCAGAGAGAAGCTCAGAGACGAAAGCGGCGGATGCTTCGCCCAACGACGTCCGTAGAGTGTCGGGTTGTGTATATCATCTTCTCCCCCGCCCCACAATAACGAGCCTCTTTCTTGTCCTCTTCTCCTTCCCGCCGACAGCGCTGAGGAGTGCAAACAAGTTTGTTGGGCTCTGAGGGACTTTACGAGACTCTTCCGGTAGCCGGGGCCTCCTTCACTCTGCCTGTCCCAGGTGAGCAACTGCAGTTTTCCCCTTTTCTGCTTCTTGAGGAAGGGTCCAAAGAACCAGTCGTTTCCCCTCGGGGGGTGTGCCCCCAAAGGCATTTAGTGCTCGGAGAAGTTGGCCCTTAGTAGTGAGTTAGATCAGGGTTTTTCATCCTCAGCAACTTTAAGGTGGGTGGACTTCGGCTCCCAGAATTCCCATGGCTGGCTGGGGAATTCTGGGAGTCGAAGTCCATCTACCTTAAAGTTGCTGAGGTTGAGTCACTCCCTGCTCCTGAGCGACAGTTGACTCTAGTCTGGCACCGCACAATGTTGCCACCGAATTGTAATTTATCCTGCAGTGTGGGGAGGAAATTATTAATTATGTGATGGGGAATTGATTAAATGAATGGATGGATGTAGCTTAATCCCACGGAGGTGCAAATGTTCCCTAGTTAAAGAAGACTTGGGTATGAACAGGCGATGGAAGAGTTTCAGGGGAACCTTCCAGCGCCTCTCTCATTTATGCCAGCAAGCCTGGGGCGATATGCTTCTCCTGGTGGAGCGCGCCCTTGATCTCCCAGAGGGTCAAAGGAATTAATTAACTGAGCCCACTAAAAGGCTCGGTTTGGAACCACCAAGGGTGGCCCTTCTGAAAATCCTAGGTGAAATTCCTGGATGCAGTTCCCAGCAATCGCAGCCATCTTGGGGTCTTCTGCCGAGATGTGCAGGAGACCCATTTTTGCCTCATCCTCCTTTCGCAGGAATGTCTTATTTTCAGAAGAGGAAATAAAACAGCCAAGCCGGTGAACCACAACCAGCCAACTTCATTGAGGCCGAAGGCTCCGACTCGCTCCGGTGTGTCCCGCCGATCCAGAAGAGACACTTTGCTGCAAGAACGAGTCGGTGAAGTTCCTGCTTGTGAGTGAGAAAGAGAAAGGCAGAAAAATGGGGGGGAAAAAAGGAAATCCGAACACCACTTACCTGCGACTATCGAGGGCTGCCGCGTTGTGGGGGGAGAGGGGAGAAGAGCTTTCCAGATGGACTTGCTTTGAAAAAGAGAAAACGAAACAAAAAGGAAAAGAATAATAATAATAATAATAATAAAAAGTTTTTAAAAAATCCACAAAAATATGAAACAATAAAAAGCTAATTTGCTTGGCAGCAAGATTTAAAAAAAAGAGGGGGAGGGGGGAGAAGTGAAAAGTTAAAAAAAATTTCTGTGAAATGAAAATAAATTTACTTAAAGATCCATGGGGATTAAAAATCTATCCACCCACACCAGGAGTCTGCCTTGCAGGGTTGGCGGTGAGAATCTAGCCTTTTGTTTGTTTGGGGCAAGTTCACTTTCCGGGGCTGCAAGAGCTCTGCCTCCCCTCAAGGCCCCGAAGGGAAGACTGCCAGAAGCCAGGAGCTGTGGTGGAGCCCCCCGTGTCTGGGTGGGCGGGACGCGGCTGTGGCTCTTCTCCCTTCCGCCCGCAGGGAGAGAAGGGAAGAACCGGCGGCCTCTCCGTGCCCATCAACGTGCTGGCTTATTTCGATAAACTGTTATAATATATATTTTATATATATATATATACATATATATATATTTCTTTTCTTTAAGCTGATTTGTTTTTTTTCTGAGAATTTGGTTTAAATCTGTTTGGGAATTTTTTACTGCAGGAGGGAGGGGTTCTGGAGAGGATTGGGGCAGGCAGATGATTTTGTGAAAGCGATCCAGCGACGGGGCCGGATGCAAACGCGAGGGCAGGAGGGAGGGCTGTTCCATCTGGTGGGGCGGCCCTCTGGAGAACAAGGGAAAAAAAGACAAAAAGAAATAAAAAACAGACAAAACAGTTGAACGGTAGTGGTCTCCCGAGCCTTTTTGTCACGAGCTTGCGGAGGATCAGCGACCCTGTTGTGAAGAGGTAAGATGTGTCAGCGAGTGTCACTTCCAAACCTTCTCTACGAGTTCTGTGTGAACGGGGCCAGTTTTGGACCGGGTCTGCCTTTCCCCCTGTTGCTTCTGAATTCAGTCTTTGCTTTATTCCACAGCTGGTCTTTGTTGTGTAAAGAAACAGCTAATACAACACATTGGAAAAGCCATTGTGGCTTAGCTGTACAGGTAGTCCTTGCTTAATGACCACAATAGGGACCAGGAAATTCGTTGTTAAGCAGGGAGGTTGTTAAGCGAGTCACGCCCGATTTTACAACCTTTTGGCAGTGGTCATTAAGCAAATCACACGGTCATTAAGTGAATCACATGATTCCCCCATTGATTTTGCTTGCCAGAAGCCGGCTGGGAAGGTCACAAATGATGATCATGTGGCCCCGGGACGCTGCAACTGTCGTAAGTGTGAGGTCATTCCCAAGTACCCAGATTGTGATCACGTGACCATGGGGGTGCTGCAACATTTGTAAGTGCGAGGACCAGTTGTAACTCCCTTTGGTCAGCACCCTTGTAACTTCGAATGGTCACTAAATGGTCGTTAAGTGAGGAGTACCTGTACAAGGAACTTCTAACCGCAGGTTTCTTGCTCAGCCTTGACTAGAAGCCCATTTTATAGCTAAGCTATAAAACTTGGGCAGTGTAGTTTGTGAAGTCCAATAGTCACTTTAACCTGAGAGCATTAGCGAGGTCAGAAATACAGTTTGCTGGGAAACAGAGAAAGATGAGAATTTAGCCATCTCTGAAACGTTTTCTGGGCAGGGAACTGTATTCGTTTATTTGGAAGAAAACGGTCTGGTGAAAGAGCACCTGTGCTCCTCTGATAGAAACGGTACGTGGACCTCCGCAGGTATTGGAAAGCACAACGGGTGCCAAGTTTAAACAACACATGTGTGCTTTGTCCCATCTACCCCAACCCACAAAAAATCCTGGGTGTGCTCCAGGGAAGTGAACACGCGTTCACAGGGTTATTTCTGCCGAAGAACAAATAGAGCCCTCCGCCATTAATCACTGTGGCTGTTACCTCTCACCATCGCCCACCCCAAGCTGGAAATCTCGGCTGGCATTTTTATTCGGCTTCATTCTCCAGCTTGGAGGAGGACCCCATTCCTGCAGGCGTTCACCTGGAAGGAAGCGCTGCCGTTTTCTTGGTTCCCCACCAATTGTGTCTTCTACTTCCCTGGCCAAAGAGAGGGCTTGCCCTTCTGCTGTAGAATCCCCCCCCCCCGCAAATGGGAGAGGCTGCGTGCAGCCGAAGGCTGGCTTGCCACACTAGGCATAATACCGTTTGTTTTGCGGGGAGGGGGATTCAGGGAACGCACTGCGGAAGGCATTCTCTTAGGGCAGGAAACAGCAGATGTGGGTTGCTGTTGGCTGGCTCGGATCACGTGGACAGGTTTGTGTGGTTCATGACTTCCTGGCCTGCATACCCCACCCGAATCTCTAAAATCCTCGAGCGCAGTGTTAAGAAAAAGACGACAAACCATCCAGTAATTGGCCCAACAAGCCATGGTGGTTTTGCACCTCTGCAAGATTGGCCCAGACTTGTTTTGCAAACCATGTTGAAAACAAACCAGGACTTAGCACGATGGCTGCAGCCTCCATTTTTTAAACTCGGCACCAAAGTGACTTGGGATGGACTGAGCCGGTGGGATTGGCCCATCCCTGGACCTCTGGACAAGCCCTGCGTTTCCTGGTTGCAGGGCTAGATCCACTTCTGCGCCAGCCTGGGAACGCTGAGGGGCTCTATTTTGCAGCCTGTGAAGTTGGGTAGCTGGCACCTTTGTGGCCAGTCCTACCTGTGTGTGAAACGAGGTCAAGAAAGTCACGACAGTGGCTTTGATCGCAGAGTCTTCACGTTTTTGCTGCCCCCACAGATACTCCTGGCACCCAGTGCCAACCTGTGGCCCCTTTTAAGTAGCAAGTATTACAGACCAGAGAGAATATTTCACAAGCCAGGTCCAAGCGGAATCCAAGCCAGCCAACCCTTCGGTGCCAGCAGCCCCATCCCTGCCCCCAGAGCAGAAGGGCCATGAATGCAGAGCCCCCCTTGCCCCCTCAAGCTGGATTGCGCATGCTTTCATTCCTGCTCTCCTGGTTTTCTGAATGACTCGTCAGCCAGAAATCCGCCCAAGAGTCCCTCTGAGATTGGTGGCCCAGTTCACACACAGCGCTAACCCACGGCTCCCACAGACGAAGGAATCCGCCTTCAGCACACCTTTCTGTATTTGAAATGATCTACTGGATCAACCTTTTTATTCAAGCATTAAACATGACTGACTAAGACGCAGGCCCGGGAGTTCCCTGGGGATTTGGGGCCCTCCTGCTCATTCCCGTTTCCTTCGATGGACCTCCCTCCAAATGCAGGGAGGACCTGGGGGGCCGAAGAAGGGGGCTCCGAGGGACATTCTGGCCCCAGGGAGCCCGAGATCTTCCTGAGGCTTTTGTGGGACGGCTGAATCCAGCTCCTGGGCTTAATCGAGAAGCCGTAGCTTAGCGCCTGCAGTGATTTACCCTGCCAGAATGACCATCACGGAGAGTAAAAACTAAAATGTGCCAAAGAAGGGCTGCCAGGCTAACACGCCCCTCCTGCAACATCCTGCCGAGTATTCAAACTGGCACGCCAACTAGACACTCGACCTTGCTTTTAAAAAACAGAAGGAGGGGCCTTTAGGAAAACACATGCTTGAGTTCAAAAATGCGGGGGGCGGGGGGCGAGAGCAGTCCTTGGGACACCTTTTAAGAGTCCTCTGAAAGGTCCAGCCCAGCCGTTGCCTTGAAGGAAGTCCTGGTGCTCAGCCACTTCCTCAGCCCTGGGACTTTATTGCGCCACTCTCTGCCTTTCAAAGTTTGGTGCAGCCTCGCCATGCCCCCGGCCATCTTATCTTCCCTGTCCATCGTCAGGGCGGAGAAGGTTCCCTTTGGAAAGTCAAATGTTTGGGCCACGAAGGGTTCTGCCTTTCCCCATTTCCTCCTCCTTGTGATGGACGTGGGGGCAGAAGCAGGTGGTCCTCATATAGGCCACAAGATTTTGGTTCTCCAAGGCACCTGCAACGCAGCCGCCACCCCGAATCCCGATCCAGTTCGCCAGGTGGCATTTCTTGCGGGAGGCAGCACCTTTCTTCCAAACAAGGCACGTCTGGTCCAGAGTTCAAAGCTTTCCCACTTGCATGCAACCCCCAAACAACTTCTGTCCTCTTGCTTTGGCGTCCACGCAGCAGAAGATGTCTGGCTAGCGCACCTCCCGCGAGCATCCTCTGGGGTGCCCATGGGCTTCCCTAAGACGCGCTCTGGATTTCATAAAACCATCAGAAGGAATTTCCCTGTGGTGCTCGCAAGCCGAGCCAGGTTTTGCCGGGAGCCCCTCCCTGCCCCCTCCCGTGGGAACAGCTCGGGGGGGCAGGTGAGGCCAGGCTGACTTTGGATGGGCCTGGCTGGGCTTTGCAGTGCACAGAGGGACCGTGCGGTGAAAGTCCCACTGGACGGGGTGGGGCGGGGATGGCGTCTCACTGCTGCATGCTGCTGCCAGTGTGCATTTCCCAGTTGCTGGGCCCCACTGGCTCCAGGTGGGGGACCTGCATGCTCTGCTGCGTTTGCCAGAGCTGGTGCAGTTCTTTGAATTGCAGGACCATCTTGTCTTTGAGGTCCGGGTGGGAGATCTGCAGGCGGACGCTGTCGGCTGACCAGGACAGCTCTCCGGAGAACATTTCCAAAAGGAGCCGGGCAGCTACTGGAACCACCTGTGTGAGATGGGAGGAGAGTAATTTTTAGCTGTAGCTTACAGCGGTGCTGCTCAACCTAGGTCGCTTTAAGAAGTGTGGACTTCAACTCCCAGAATTCCCCAGCCAGCACTTTAAGCATGGGGAGTTCTAGGAATTGGAAGTCCACACATCTTAAAGTGACCCAGGTTGAGAAGCACCGTGCTAGAGGCCCTTCTGATGGCCCAAGGGATGAGCTGCACCCCTAAGGTGCAGGATTGTGTGAACTGGGCCATGCAGCTGTGCCCAAGAGTTACACCCCTGGACTCTGGAGCCTGGTAGCACTTTTTCAGAGCAGCAAATTTGATTAAAAGACACCAGCTTTTGTGAACTACAGCTCACTTCATCCGTTGCCATTTACTAAAATCTGACAAGGCGCCACCAGGCTCCTCTTGACATTCGGCTAACGCAGCACTCCTCCGGCCAAGTACCCACCTGGACTGTGATCAGTTTTTTCTCTTTCGGTTTCTGGTCTGGCCACTCTTCTCCAAAGCAGAAGAAGATCTCGTAGGGAGGAGGGGTGGGGGTCTGGCCTTTCTGGAACATGATGAGTCCTACAGGCAGGGGAAAAGCCACGTCTCAGCGGGAGGGACAAAGACCCCTCTGATGTTACCCAGAAGGAGGCAGAGGCCACGAAAGAACCAAAGGCAAATTCTGAAAGAACGTCAGAAAACGCTTCCTAACCGTGAACACTGTTTGACAGGGAAACCAATGATCCGGTCAAGCAGACGGCTCTTCTTTGCTGGATGTGTTCGAGGGGAGCCCAGAACTGGGTTTCTGCCCTGGGGGGGGGGGGGGGGGGCTCATCCAAACCTCCTCTAGAAGACTGAACCGTAGGGATAAAATGCTCAGTGGCTCCCTTTGGCAGGAAGGTGCACAGGAGTTTGAATGTGAGGGGGAAACCCAGAAACTGCAACTGGGAGACTGACAAAAACGCCCTGGATTATCCCCCAAGTTCAGAAAGTAGAAGGTCCAACAAAAAGCAGAGCAGCACTGTTTGCGCTCGCCTTTCCTGCCAAGGTTCCCATTCGCCGGGGCCACCGGCAGAGCCAAGCTGGCTTTTTCTGATACAGCAGGTCAGGAGCAAGTCGGAAGGCCCTGCAGATAAGCAGCAGCCATGCGATCTTGCCAGGCGACCCGGGGAAGCGCCTCTCTGAGCTTCAGTCCTTTACAGTGGCTGTGATAAATGCATCACGTAACAACCTAGCCTAACCTAAAACACAATATAAATGGCCCAGTAATGAAGTTTGCCGCCATTCTGATGGCGCTGGCCCTAATTCTTGGGAGCCACCTTGAGCATCGAATCAACAGACCGGCCATCCATCCATCCATCCATCCATCCATCCCTTTCTTTAGAGATCTGCATATTCTACAGCCAGAATATGTTCCCTCTTGGGCTAAGGCTCCAACAAGACCGGGTCCTGTCCACAATTGTTTTGAACCCAAAACGCGTGGGAACACAAAGCCAACATTTTCCCCATTCTGTTTGACTCGAGGGGGGTGCACATCCAGTACTTTGCTACCTTCCAAGTTGCTCTCCCCTGCTAAGACCTCTGTGGGTCTCCCTCCCAGCTGTCTCCTGTGGGGTGAAGCTACAAAGTCCATCCTCCTCCCCCCCCTGGGGCACCTACACCCGCTGAGGGTCCGGCCATGGCCCCTCCTCACCGTTGAGGAAACTCTCCAGGCTAAAGAGCTTGACCTTCTTCTCGCGCTCGATGGGGTTGGGCCCGGCCAGCTCCCCGGCACAGGGGCCGGTCCAGAACACTTTGCACTGGCACAGCCGGATGGCGTAGATGTCCTGCCCCTGCAGCTCCAGGATCAGCCCCCGGTCCAAGACGTCGAGCAGCTGGTGGGTGTAGTAGCGCTGCTTTTCGTTGGGCACGGCCTCGGCGCTGGGGAAGCGGACCTGCTCCAGCGTCACCGGCCCAAAGAGCTCCACCTGTTCCTGCGTTGGCTCCAGGTGGCTGTGGAAAAGGCGACAGCCGTGCGGGTTGCTGATGGTCAGGGCCCCCACCGAGCGGCCGCGGTACTGGAACTTGATCTCCAGGTCGGTCACTGGAGGAGGAGGAGAAGCTGCGGTGGGTGTGGGTGGATGATGGGCATGAATGGGCCGTCGGGGAGGTCGGCCCCGGACGCCCTCAGGGTGAAGACTCAAAGCCTTCCAGGGGGATCCGCAGGGTATGGTCCAAAACGTCAAGATGGTGACTACGACGGTGCAACTGGAGCTCAGCCTGCACATATATTGGACTTCCAGCTGCACTGTTGTGGCCACCATGTTGACTTTTTGGACCATGCTCTGCAAATTCCTCTGCCATAAGGCTGTACACGCAAAGCACTTGGAAAGACGGCCCAGGCTCAGAAATGCTTCTTCCTGTTCTTCTCCAGGTAACAGTTCATACAACGCCTGAACTACAGATTTCTTTCGGTAGAGTTTCTCTTCCTTGATGATTCACCAAATGAGAAAAATCTTCCTCTTTAGATAGAACAGTGTTTCTCAACCTTGGCAGCTTGAAGATGGGTGGACTCCAACTCCCAGAATTCCCCAGCCAGCTTGCTGCTGGCTGGGGAATTCTGGGAGTTGGAGTCCACCCATCTTCAAGTTGCCAAGGTTGAGAAACACTGAGATAGACATTTGCTTTACTGAATGCGTAACATTTTTTTCTGAACAATAAATCAATTTTTCTGCCCTGCTTGCTTTTATTATACTATGCTATCTTTAGCGGGTGTGTGGCATTTTTTGGGTGGATCTGAATTGTCCAAAAGAGCAGAACATTCTGTTTTTTTGTACCAAATGGCCATGCAGGGGGCTCAAATACAACTCCTGTCAGCAACTTCTGAAAGCAGCTGCCGATGCCTGCAGATCTGGGAGAAGACACAGCTGCTTTCAGAAGATGCTGACACAGGATATGTGTCGTTGCAATATCCTTTGAATCCGAAACGCTGCAATGCCATAACAACTAAAGAATCAGTCAGTGCAAAGCAATGGGAACCTTGTAACTTCCCAAAGGCTGGGTTCATACAACGTATTATATTTTATTTTTAATTAATTTTATCTTCTCTGTAAATTGCCCAGAGTTGCTTTTTAATGAGATGGGCAATGACAAATTTGATATATAATTAAATAAAATATATAAACACGCTGAACCTCAATTCCTGAATTGCCCTTTTCTGGGTCTTCACAGGACATTAAACCAGCAACTAACCAAGCTTGATTCTGTTACACTACAAAAAGGGAACCAAGGTTAATGCTAGCCAAGATTGGTGTTCTGTGCAAATGCGACTGCTAAACCTTTAGTTGCCCTGCTGAAGTGTGTCATGTGAACCCAGCCAAGAGGGGGGCCCACTTTCCCTCTCGCGCTCCTGCCCCACTCCTATGGTGTATCCCCATGACAGTGAAGAACTTACGTGGCAGCATGTGGGGGCTGATCAATAAATTTGGGATGAACTGCTCCATGGGTGCTCCAGGGCAGCCCCCCTCAGACAGAGGCTCCAGGGTTCCCGGCATGGCCATGCTCTCGGGGACCAGCGGCATCTGGCCCGCAGATTCGGCAAAGTTGGGCGCTGGGGGCTCCCCTCCTACCGCAAAGGCCCCCACAGGAGCTGGCGCAGGGGGTACCAGCCCCACCTCAGGGTGTGCCAAGTGGGGGAAAGTCCCATTGCCGCATGGGCTGGGGTACAGGGTCTCTTGCTTCAGCCACGGATAGGGCGGCAGGGGCTCAGCAGGGTGCGACGGGTCTGCAACAAGAGAACCGGACACCGTGGGAAGCCATCCGAGGGCCTCAGCCGGGATGGAAGAACCGCGAGGCAGTCGTTGCCATGCAATGCCGTGGGGCCCAGGGCAGCTCTTCCCCCTTTTCAGGCAATTCCAAAGTCAAGATGTTGTGCAAAACGCGCGCGCACACACACACACACACGCCTTCAGAGGAGTGTGATTAGCTGTGCGACACTGCAGGCAGGGGGCCGAGGAAAGGTTATGAAAATAGATGTCGCCTGCCGGGCCTGCTGCCCTCACCAAGCCTCTCAGCAAACTGATACAGCAACATACTGAGAATTTCCCAATTAGTTATGTATGGTTTTAATAATTGGGGGCTTGGCCCCATGGCCAATCCCCTCTCCCCTCTCCCCTGTTTCTTGCGTGGCGGTCAGAACCGGGGTAAGCACTCCTAGGCCAAGCACTGGGAGAGGCAGAGGATTATGCAAAGGTGCCGGTGACCCCCACAAGTGGTCACATCACCCCTGACCAAGCCAAGAGGATCCCCATGGCCTCACCCCTGGGGTAGAAACTCAAAAACCAGAAAAACGCAGAGGAATGCGGTCAAGCGTAACTTTGAAAACTCACAAACACGGACTGAGCACCCTCTGCAGAGCATGGGGGGAAAGCTGGGGGGAGAGGGGAGTGGGTATCTTGGAGGGTTAGCGAGCTGCAGCCCTAGTGACAGCTTTTCTGCAAGGGAGTGAAGTTATCCAGAAGCAGTATGGTTGGGTTCAACCCTAAACTAGGTTAAGGAAACATCAGTGCTGGGCTCGCTCTGCAGTGCCCAAAGCCAGGAATCCTATGATGATTTATCCCAGTGTTTCTCAACCTCGGCAAGTTTAAGACGTGTGGACTTCAACTCCCAGAATTCCCCAGCCAGCAAGGCTGGCTGGGGAATTCTGGGAGTTGAAGTCCACACGTCTTAAACTTGCCGAGGTTGAGAAACACTGGATTGCCCTGTTGATTCATGCAACTGGTCAGGCCATGAATTTCCCACATATTACTCCGTTCCAGCTTAGTGTAGCCAGCTAAGCCTGTTGTGTGAATTTTGCTATATTTTCGCTATAACCCTCAGCACAGCTGCCTTCCTAGAGTTAAACCCAACTGACATCCCATGGGTTTGCCTGGGAAAATCTCCGGTGTGCTCTTCAGTAGGGAACACGGAAGAGAGGACTCTTGCATCCTTCTTCAGGGAGAAATTGGAGCCCCCTCCAGACGGGAAGGATTTGGAACAACTGTGCCCTGCCTATCCCTCCAGCCTTGCCCCACCTTCCTCTTCTGGGCATTTTCAACACCCACCTGCAATCCTCAGGGTGGGCATCATCTTCTGGAGCTGCAATCAAAGAAGTGAAATTAGTGGCAGGAAACTGAAGAGGAAGTCCCATCTGAGGAAGCTTCCATGTTGAAGCAGCCATGCTCCTGACCTGGGGGGGGGGCTGAAGGCAGAGCAAGCCAGCGATGCATCCTCCCCAGTTCTTACCCATGGATGGGAGCATCCATGCGCAAGGCAGTCTACCTGGGTAAGAGAGGAAGGGATCGGGTGGGCCTGGCTGCAAATGGGAGCCCAGACCTGAAGTTTGGGGGTGGGGAGCCTGACCCCTCCATTCTGTATTCTGCCGTACCCATTTGCCAGGTTAGAAATGTAACGACAAACCAAAAGACAGATCCAAGATTAGAACTAGACCCAGCAACATAGGGAAACTCTAAGCTTGTGGCTTGAAGGTGGTTTCAACTACAGCTGTGCAGAAAACAGAATTTTGTGGTTTGCAGAGTGCTAAATACAGAGGAATCAAGATGCAGAAAAATAAAGGGGATTCTCTTCTCTCGTGAGCCCAGCACAGATCCCCCCAGAACATCCCACCAGCAAGTTTCACAGACACCGGTCTATGCGCTTGTGCTTTTTTCCCACAGAGGACAAGAAATCCCCCGTCCTCCCCCAAATAACGCTGGGAGGCACCAAATCTCACCTCCTCCTCCTCTTCACATCCGGCGGGCTCATCTCCAGCAAAGCTCTCTGAAGATCCAAAGCAGATGGTTACTGGGGGTTCCTCAAAGCCGTGTTTTCCCTCCCACAATTTTAAATGGTTGTAAGGGTGGCAAATGCACCGCCCCTTGAGCGAGGGGTCCATTCAGACATTAAGGAAAAGGACTGGTGACTCCACAGTTTCCCTTCCTCCCCACCCCCCAGTTCCCACTTCACTAGCAGCAAGAGAATATCCACCAGTCCCTCTCTTGAACAAGCAATTGGGTGGAGGACGAGGCGAGTTTTAACAGATGGCCTTTAACCGATGTGGGCTCAGCCATCTGTCACAACTCGCTCCTGACTCCGTGCAAGTGTTTTGCGTGGGGGTGGTGAGAATGAATCCAGTGAAATGGCACAGAGAGAAAGATAGAGATAAAAATTGCCCCCCCATGACCCGCGGTTATTCACTCCCCTTTTGAAGATGGATTTAAAAAGAGCCCAAATAACAGCTGAAAGTAAGGCTCCTTCTGAATACGGGTTTAGCGCTCTTTCAGAAAGAACCCTAAACCCGTATTCAAAAGGAGCCCGTATAACAGACGACCAAGCTGCCTTTCTCTGCCAGTTGACCTTGCAGCTCTGCCCATCGCCCGCACTGGACAGCTGGCAATTCTTTCCCAGCTGTGTCTCTGAGCCTGAAGCCCTGGCTGACCCGAGGCAGGGGTCTGGTTGGAAAGGCCAGGACTCGCCTGCTGCCCCGGCCAGAAGGGCAATGCGCAGGGCCCGGAGGGTGTGTCCGCATCAGCCTAAAGTAGCCAACAGTGCCGGGCTGATCCTTCCCCTCCTGGGTTACCCGACCGTCCCATTGACAAAAGCTGTTTGGCTCTAAATCCAGAGAACGAAGAAATGAACACTGCACTGTAGAAAGCAGCATAAGAGTGAGATTTGGGTGGGATTCTGGATGCAAACATTTTTCTACTTTAATTTGAGAAACGCTGGAGGGTGTGGGAGAGGCCAAGCAGTCAGTAGGGATGAAACCATGCTTTTTCAGAGAGGTCGGATAAATCTGTTGTTTTTTTTAATGACGAACCAAGGAGGTACAAGAATGCCCTCGGTACGTCCTTAACCCATCAGGATCTGCAGGTTTTATAGCACTCCCAGAACCTGCCAAACCTGTCTGAGCAGAGACCGTAATGAGACAAACAAACAACAGAGAGCGAGCGAGCGAGCATGGTCCACGCCGGATCCTCTGCCAGCAAGACAACCACCATCATCTCCTGGGGGAGCGGGTGGAGGGCCCTCTGCGGTGGGGCAAGGGGTTCCCACAGGTGGCTTCACTGGTTGGGGGACAAAGCAGCATGGAAAGCGGGGCGGAATGGCATGGCCAGCTGGTACCTCCGTTGCAGTGGGGCGCATCGCAGACCTCGTAAATCTTGTAGGGCTGCATCGGCGTGTCCTTGGTCCCGTCGTAGATCAGGCTGAACTCGCGGCTTTTGTTGAGGGCACAGCGCAGGTTGGCCTTCCACTTGGCCGGATCCGGCTCATCCACGCCCTCGTTGTATTTGCCCGTTTCTTTGGCCCAGGCCTGCCCGCGCAGGAAAGAAACCGATACCGCTTGTTTTACCGACGGCCATCTAGGCAGGGGGGTCCACAGGGTCAAAAAGGCGAAGACGGCGGCCACGATGGCATGATGAAAACTCAGCCGGTGTGTGTGTCACACACAGAAAACAGTCTTGATCGCACTGTCGTGGCCGCCATCTTGACTCTCTTGACCGCCCCCTGCAGAGACCCCTGTATCTAGGCCCCCTTTTCCAGCCGTTGGGCTTCCGTCGGTGGCTGGTGGAAGGAACCACAGACCGACCCGCTGAAAATAACCGGTATGCACGAAGTCCATAATCACAGGGAAGCATTAAATGAGGTGCAGAGAGGAGTTTCAGAAGCATCTGCTGAAACCGCCTCGGCACCTTCGAAATTGCGCAAGTGCCAAAAGCGTTTTGCGACCCTTCTCGCCCACTGAGAACCGCCGATCCCCTTTCCGTGGGAAGGAAACGGAACCAGGGCACCGGAGGATGCCGGTGCAAGAATACCAGCGCGAGCAGCCCGGGTGGAGGGATGCCGAGGATGCCCCCCCACCTCTCCGGGTCCCCGGTCCCCCTGCCAAACTCCTTCGGGCGCCAGGCAGTTTCTCCTCAGAGCCAGAATCTGCCTCTTGTGAATCTGTTTTTCTCCCGCAACAAGGAACGAGGGAGGGCAGGTCCCGGCCTCCTTCAGCGGAAGAGTTTGTCACTCATTTGAGTAGTGCCGTCCTTGGGATGATTAGAAAAAAGCCAGATCGCAGGAAAAAGGGGAGGTTTTTTTTTTGCAGCCACAGAGCAAAAGAGAACTTTGGAATCATTCCTGTATTTGCTGCAGAGAAAATCAGAAGCTGCTTCTTTCTATTTCTTCCTATCTTTTTCCCCTGCACCTTTGTCTTTTTCCTTTCTTTCTTTACATTTGTTAGTTTTTATCTTCTCTTTAAAACTATATATATGTATATATAAATGTAATAAATAAAAATAGAGAGGTTGGCAATATATATATATATATATATATATATATATATATATATATATATAGAGTGCCATCCTCTCTATTTTTATTTATTACGTTTTTTGCACTGCCTGACTTTGCCCTCCTTTCTCGAGGCCGAACATCTCCAGCTCCTGCCGTCTGAGGACCCCATTCCCAGGGCGAGAACTTGCACGGCTTTTCTTTCACGGCTGCGCCTCAGGACGATCCGGCCTCGGAAGATGCCTCTGGGCATTTTCCAGAGCCGAAGTTTTGCTCCTGACAGCCGCGGATCTGCTTTGCCAGAGTCCGGAACCACGCCTGGTTCCAGATCATCCCTAACCGATTCTGCTCGGGGGAACAGCAGATCCGTCTCCAAATGTGGACCGCAGCATAATTCGGAGACGCTGTCAGGGTGGGAAGGTGGAGTTGGGCGGCCGAGGTTTAAAAACAAAAAATTCTGGCATTCTGAGGACATCGCCAAATTAATGATACCGTAGTTCATTAACTGAATTTCAGTCAACTGGTGAGTTAACTCGTTGATTTAATCTGCAAAAAACCTCTTTAGGATCCGAACTACGGGATTTGAAAGCGTTAACTGCTAATGTTGACGGTATCTTCCTCTCAAGGGGTTGAACTACAGTACCCATAATTCCCAGCCAGCAAAGGGAGGAGAGTTTCAATGCGTCTCCTTCGTGTGAGAGCGAGCAGCCTTTGGGAATGTTCGTGGCTGACTGTTGTTTAAAAACCATTCTTTTTTCTGTCCTTTTTAGTCAGCAAACCAGTCAATCTTAAAGGAAATCAACCCCGACTGTTCATTGGAAGGACTGATACTGAAGCTCAAGCTCAGATATTTTGGTCACCTAATGCAAAGAGAGGACTCCTTGGAAAAGACCCTGATGCTGGGAAAGATGGAAGGCAAAAGGAGAAGAGGACGGCAGAGGATGAGATGGTTAGAGAGCATCACGGAAGCAATGAGCATGAAATTGAGCAAACTCAGGGAGGCAGTGAAGGACAGGAAGGCCTGGCGCGATGCGGTTCATGGGGTCACGAAGAGTCGGACACGACTTAACGACTGAACAGCAACAACTAACTAAGTTTTAGTCGACTGATCTAACTGGTTAAATGTTTTCTGGCAGGTCATTTGGCTTTTTTGTGCTTTGTTTCATTTTCTCCAGACTTCCCTGAAGCGGGTTGGCAGTCCTCACTCCTCCGTACTTGGAGGATATGATGGGAAAAGAGAAGCCTTTCACTACAGCCCCCCACGTCCCCCCCATGAATCTGCTCAGTAGGAGCAGGAAAGATCTGGAGGGGGAAACGTTATTTTCCTTCTGCTGCGAACTGCCCCCCTCCTCACCTTGAAGATGGTGTTCTCGTCATCCTGGCAGGGCACGTGCCGGGTGGCGTGGCGCCAGGGGATGCAAAAGCGCTTCTGCTCAGCGTCCACCCAACGCAGACCGGGGTATTGGCCGCTGTTCACCTGGGCCACCAGCCAGGGCTTCAGGCGGATGCGCCGAGGGTGGGTATTCATGGTCTCGACCCCCGTTGAAGGACCGGACCTGGACAGAGAAGCAAGGAAGAAATCAGGAGCCATAAAGCCATAAGAGAAAGCTGGAGCCAGCAGGCACGGTCTTCTGAGGAACGCCTCCGGTGGTGTTTCTGAAGGAGAGGGGCTGGGGCTCAAAGGCGGCACGCAGGCTTCCTGGTTCAGCTGCCACCCTCCAACAATGGAAAAGATTTCAAGGGGCTGGTTTTGGGAAGCCTCCACCTGGGACCCAGGAGAGCCTCAATCACCTGGACGCTTGGAAGGAGGACATGATGGCACCATGGTCTGGGTCGTAGGCTTATCTGAGTGCAGGAGCAGGCAGGAGGGAGCAAAGTCCTGATCCAAGAAATGGAACATCTCCTGATCGCCGGCGTAAATTTGCTAGCCACTACTGTCCCGCCAGGTGTTGGCTGAGGGACTGGTTGGCATTTGTTTCATACAACCCCAACGTGCTGTTGCAACCCACACTTTTTTTTTAACCTTGAGATGACTGATCTCCCAGGATGACTCAAACCCTCCCAGTTCTGGTTCCGCAGGTGTGACCACACCACCCAAGCGCTGGCAGGACAGTCCCACCCTTTCATCTGCTCCGTCGCAAACGGAGTGGTGACCCGCAGCTCCTGCCACCCCAGTGGCATCGTCTCCAACCCGCCTCTGCCACGCGGAACTGCCCTCCTCGCCATCTCCCAAGCCTTCCATTTGGGCCTTCGGCTGCCCGGCCACCTGTTCCAGCCACGTGCTCCAAAGTGACAGGCGACCAGAGCGCGGGTCCCAAAGTGTCCCTTGGACTGGGTGGCCAAGAGCAAGCGCCACCCTGGTTGGCCGGCGGTTCTCGGACTGGGAAGATGCCCGAGCGGAGAGCCACTTTCCCAGCCCTGCATGGGGGGAGGGCATTTCTGAGACCTTTCTTGCTTGACAGCCACAACCCTCAAGAGTCCATTGGAGGTGGCAGCTAATAAGTTAAATAATAATCAATAATCCAGAGATGCATCAGGAGCACTCAGCCGGAGGGGCGTTTTGGCTTTCCGAGAAGCTCTGACACAGGACTGAGAGTCGCTCTGCCTAGGCGAGGGCACCGTGTCAGCGCAGAGGGTTTCTTCTGTATAATCAGTGATTTTCAAGCTTGGCAACTTGAAAATGGGTGGACTTCAACTCCCAAAATTCCCCAGCCAGCATGGAATTCTGGGAGTTGAAGTCCACCTGTCTTCAAATTGTCCAGGTTGAAAATCACTGGTATAAATGAACTTTTCTTAGTGGCTGGATTTGCTGGGGATCATGGGGCTAAGTCCAAATATGGCTGGCGGTCACAGGAACATGAACACTATTCTGGAAGGGCACTGTAGATGCAAGAGAAATGAATGGCACGGGAAGGAAGTCAGAACTGGAGCAGCTGGTATCCATTTCAGCCAGGGTTGTATTTTTTTCATGCTTTATTTTCTTTTTCATGTTTTACATTTTATTTATAACTGCCCAGTTGCTGGGAGTCTGGTGGCATATAAAATTTATCATTATTATTATTAAAACAATTTTATTATCTACTTTAATATTTATTTTATTTATTAAATGTTATTATTACTTGTTTAATTATTACGATTTAATTTTTACATGTTATTGTTTATGTTAATATTTTGCAATTGCATTTATATTGCTATCCTTTTTCTACTTATTTTCTTATTTTATTTCATTTTTGCACTTTCTCTACTGCCTCAATCCAAGCACACTCTAGGTGATGTGCAGATAACAACATGAAAAGAATTGCAGGAGGAGGAGGAGGAGAAGGAAGAAGTGGAGGATCATTCCCTAATCATACAAAACCCACAAGTTAACCCCAGTGCTGGGCTTCACATTGAGCAATCACCAAATGCCTTCCAGAAGCTGTCAAAAACTGGGAAGCATTTACAGCTGGGGAGGGAAACTCAGGGTCTGGGGGGGTGGGGGGGTGTCAAAGAAGTCAGGATGGCAGACCCACCCACCTGATCTAAGCCCCGTGCCTTTTTAAGCGCATTGCAACGAGATAAAGGGTGTGGGGCTTCAATCACACAAACACGGCTGCCATCTTGAGCTGTTTGACCTCTCAGATGCCCTGGGGCAATCTCTTCCAAAGGAAGGGAAGCTGCCACAGAGAGCACCCACCATTATAAACTCCCCGCCCAGTGAGAGAAGGAGACTGCCAGCCTCTCTGACCTTGAAGGACACAGAAAGAGGAGCGGGGGCATCTACTTCAGATAGGCTGCCCTGCAAAGCAGAAGCTCTACTGAGACAGATTGCTCTGAAAGGAGAAACAGGCTGAGATCACCCCCTTCGGTTCCTGATCGTGGGCCCCTTGAAACCTACAGAAGGGCGGATGCAATAGCCAACAATTAACACCCCTCGTTGGCAGGCCACGGGCTTTGGCTTCCCAGGACGGTGGAATTGTGGCTCCCTGGAATGCCATCAGCTGGTGCGAGTCTGGCCGAAGGCAGGCTGGAATGGGTTTGGCTGCAACAAGGGGCAGGTTTGCAGTTCCTGGTGCTCTCTGAGCTTGGTGGCTTCCTTGCAGATGTTTCATGGCCAACTAGGGAACATCATCAGGGCGAGTCACGAGCGACTTTCCCAACTCCTTCCGAAAAGGAAGAACGAAAACGATCCAGCTGTTCCCAGAGCAGAGGTTGTGTACGTGGTGGAAATGGCATTCTTGGGAATTATTCTAGGAACGTGGCTTCTACCAGAACAAGCTGGGAAGGAACCGTGGGACCTGGAAGGAGGAGAGGAAGAACCCACCTAGACTGACCTGTGGGGCCTTCAGCCTGGCCTGACCCAAATGGGAACTTCTTCCAGGCGAGGTGGGAACGCCAACAGTCAAAATAATGGGAATCCTGGATACAGCCATGCCAAGACCTCCAGAATATTGCAGGTGGGGCTAAACCAATGTGGTAGAAACTTGGCAACTTGAAGATGGGTGGACTTCAGCTCCCTGAATTCCCCAGCCAGCATCGCTGGCTGGGGAATTCGGGGAGCTGAAGTCCACCCATCTTCAAGTTGCCAAGTTTCCAATAGGGCTAAACCAACAGTTGGAAACACAGCTGGTCTTTTGAAAGAAATGCAGGGGAAATCAAACCCTTGCTCTTAACTGGGCTATGGAAGAAAAAATGTGTCCCCACTGGCAGAAAGCGATGTTTTCCTGGAGCCAAAAAGACAGGTTCAGCAACTAGGAAAGAGCCAGTCTAGAGGTGCAGGAACGCCGCAGGGATCAGCAAAGAATGTATAACCTTGAAATTTAGTTCAAGCAGCTACTGATACTGCAGCTAATCGCACGGAACTGGAATTTTTCACAAGCAACTCGCTTTCTCCTCCTTACAGGTACGACTGAGGTTATGATGGCTCCTGCAATTGTTTCAATGCACACACGCGTGATGGGAACGCTCTGGCACGGAACCGCCACAGGGGAAAAAATCCTGACTCAGAACGGGAACCCCGGGGCAGATGTTCAAAAGAGTCCAATAAACTTTTTTTTTCTCTCTAGGGGAAAAAAGCAAGTGGCAGCAGAAAGGGATCCCACTCCAAATCTCAAGAGAAATCATTCCGTTCTATTTGACACTGACCGGATCTCATTTCAGGGTGGAGATCCAATTCTGGGCATGTAAGAACAAGATTCAAAACCACCTTGTTAGGTTAGAGAAATGGGCTGAAAGGAACAGAAGGAAATAGGACTTGATTGCAAACCAAACATGAGCCAGGAGTGTGATGTGGCTGCCAGAAAGGCAAATGCAGTTTTAGGTTGCATCAGCAGAAGTCTAGTTTCCAAATCATGGGAAGGAATCAGGACTGTGGAGTCAGAAGGGACCTCAGAGGTCACCTAGTTCAAGCCCTGCTCAGGGCAGGGTCTGCTAAAGCCAGATGATCCCCAGTCTCTGTTTGAAGACCTCCAGTGAAGGGGAACACTGGCTTCAAGAGGCAATCGTTCTGCTGGTTGGAAGATCTTACCATCAGGACGTTCCTCCTAAACCTAACCCAGTGTTTCTCAACCCCAGGCAACCCCTGGGGAATTCTGGCAGGTGAATTCCACACACCTTCACGTTGCCGAGGTTGAGAAACACTGATCTAACCCAAATCTACTCCCTGTAGTTTCAGCCCACCTTGTGGGACAACAGAGAAGTCCACTCCCTCCTCTCCTTGGAACCCGTTAGATATCTGAGGACTACAATCCCCTTTCCTCCATTTTCTCTGCCCAGCAGAACATCTTGGAAGCCCCCTCTCAACTTGCACATTTCTCAATGTCCTTTTTTCGATTGTGGTGCCTTGAACTGGAGACCAAGGTGGGACAATGACTTCCCAAGATCTGGACTCAGCGCTCTGCTATCTGTGAACCCCAAGACAGAATTTGCCTTTTTAGCAGCTGCGTCTCATCCTACTTAGAATCATAGAAGGGACCTTCTAGTCCAACTCCCTACCCAGTGTATGAATCTTCAGACCACCGTGGACAAAGGGCTGTCCAATGTTTTCTCGAATGGAGGGATGCAACTTCGGGAGGCAGGCTGTTCCCCACTGCTTCATAGCTCTCCCAGCCTTGATATTCTTCCTTATTTTGAGTTTGAACCTCCCACTATAAATCTTCCACCCGCTGGATTTTGTCCTGTCCTCGGGCACCACGGATCATAACGTCCCATGCTCTGCCCTGGGGCAGCCTTTCAAGAATGGGAAGACTGTTATCATGTTCCCCTTTAGCCTTAGGCTAAACATTCCCAATTATT
The DNA here is from genome assembly GCA_030867105.1 of Liasis olivaceus. Lineage (NCBI taxonomy): Eukaryota > Metazoa > Chordata > Lepidosauria > Squamata > Pythonidae > Liasis > Liasis olivaceus. Next base: position 79,507,062 of record CM061355.1, read on the forward strand.
TTAAATATTCCTCCTAGGATTTAGTCTCCGAACCCCTCTCCATCTTTCCTGATCTTCTCTGTCCTCCTTCCACTTCCTTGGCATCCTTCTTGTATTGTGTTGACCAGAATGGCAAACCGTGTTCCGGGTGCCGTCTGACTAGTATTGTTTGGTCAGAATCCTCCCCCCGCTGCAAGATCTGGGTCCAGTTTAGGCATCCCACTTTCAGAAGGATTGAGAGAAACTCACAGAGGTTCAGAAGAGGACTTCCAAGATGGTTGGGGAACTGGAAGCTGCGTATGTTTCACCTTGACACAAGATGACTGTGGAGAGCCACACAACTTTTGCTACATTCACACAAAACACAACCCTAAACTCATCTCCATTTCATTCTCATTACAGGTGAAACTCGAAAAATTAGAATATCGTGCAAATGTTCATTTATGTCAGTATGGCAACTCAAAAGGTGAAACCAATATATGAGATAGACACATTACATGCAAAGCGAGATATGTCAAGCCTTACTTTGGTATAATTGTGATGATTATGGCATACAGCTTATGAAAACCCCAAATTCACAATCTCAGAAAATTAGAATATTACATGACATCAATAACACAAGGATTGGAAATAGAACAATATCGGACCTCTGCAAAGTATAAGCATGCATATGTACTCAGTACTCGGTTTGGGCCCCTTTTGCAGCAATGACTGCCGCAATGCGGCGTGGCATGGATGCTATCAGCCTGTGGCACTGCTGAGGTGTTATGGATGACCAGGATGCTTCAATAGCGGCCTTCAGCTCCGCTGCATTGTTCGGTCTCATGTCCCTCATCTTTCTCTTGCAATGCCCCATATATTCTCTATGGGGTTCAGGTCAGGCGAGTTTGCTGGCCAATCAAGCACAGTAATCCCATGGTCATCGAACCAGGTTTTGGTACTTTTGGCAGTGTGGGCAGGTGCCATGTCCTGCTGGAAAATGAAGTCAGCATCCCCATAAAGCTCGTCTGTGGAAGGAAGCATGAAGTGCTCCAAAATCTCCTGGTAGACGGCTGCGTTGACCCTGGACTTAATGAAGCACAGTGGACCAACACCAGCAGATGACATGGCTCCCCAAATCAACACAGACTGTGGAAACTTCACACTGGACTTCAAGCATCGTGCATTGTGTGCCTCTCCATTCTTCCTCCAGACTCTGGGTCCTTGGTTCCCAAATTAGATGCACAAGTTGCTCTCATCAGAAAAGAGGACTTTGGACCACTGGGCAACAGACCAGTTCTTTTTTTCTGTAGCCCAGGTAAGACGCTTCTGACGTAGTTTGTTGTTCAGGAGCGGCTTGACAAGAGGAATACGACATTTGAAGCCCATGTCCAGGATCCGTCTGTGTGTGGTGGCTCTTGATGCACTAACTCCAGCCTCAGCCCACTCCTTGTGAAAGTCCCCAACACTTTTGAATGGCCTTTTCCTGACAATCCTCTCCAGGCTGCGGTCATCCCTGCTGCTTGTGCACCTTTTTCTACCACACTTTTCCCTTCCACATAACCTTCTATTGATGTGCTTTGATACAGCACTTTGGGAACATCCAACTTCTTTTGCAATTACCTTTTGGGGCTTTCCCTCCTTATGGAGGGTGTCAATGATGGTTTTCCGCACAACTGTCAGGTCAGCGGTCTTTCCCATGCTTGTGATTCCTCCTGAACCAGCCTGAGAGACCATTGAAAGGCTCAGGAACCCTTTGCAGGTGTTATGGATTCATTAGCTGATTAGAGGGGGACACTTTGAGCCTAGAATATTGAACCTTTTCACACTATTCTAATTTTCTGAGATTGTGAATTTGGGGTTTTTCGAGTTTCACCTGTAGGTTAACGTTCACATTCACATGAAGATGGCCGAAATAAAAGTGTATAAACATAACATATGGTTATGGTTATACAACATGCTAAGACAAGGACTGGATTAAGACACTGAATCACAAGGTATCCTTCTCTCTTCTGTCCTAGTCTAATACGTTGAGTGAACCCAGCCTTGGAGACAGGTAAGATCTGCTCTCTTGTCCCAGCATGGAATCAGGACCCAAATGCAAAATAATCAAGGCTTCACTGCAAGACACAGAATAAGGTCCTAAGTTTAAAAAAAAAGAAAGAATCCATATAAATGCAGGAAAAACTTCTTAAGAGCAAGAGCAATTTGAGAGTAGAACCAGTGCTTGGAGGAGGTGTCAGCTCCCTTCCGTGGGATGTGTTTCAAGCAGACAGCCACGTCTCTGGGGTGCTTTGATTTGGGATCCTGTCGTGAGAAGCGGGTGGGCTAGATGGCCACTCTCAACACCAAGACTGCATTTGCACGATACCCTTCGGGGATCCTGCAGATTTGCAAAAAAGTGCTCTTTGCCAAAGATGCCCACAGAAATAGCTCCTAACAATGATGTTTAGAGTAAGAGACCTTGCCCAACGCAGCCTCAGAGAAAGAGGGGGGCACCTGCAGAGGGAAACAACCCTGTGGGCATCTTCTCCCATCCGAGGCGTCCATCAAGCCTGCAAGGAAAACGCTGCAGCCGGCTTTACACAACCTGCTAAGCAAAACCCAGTAGCCTTGTTCCCGTCACGTGCGACGCCTGAAGAATTCAACCGCGTCTGAATGAACCCAGGTTACACAGCATGCTGAAAAAACAGCTGGATTCCAACAGCGGCCTGAAGCCCAAGTCACTTTCCCCCCTTTTTGTGAGGCCCAGGCTTTGAAGCCATCCAGAAAGGAAAAACAGGGAGCTGTTCGCAGTGTGCAAAAGGACACACTTCCTGCAGAGGTTTGCTTCATCACCTTGGGTGCACGGGCGATTAAGCCAGTTTGACAACTCTGGGGCTCAGTTTAATAACAGCCATAGGTATGATGAAGCCTCTTGTTTATTTGTGGGTGAAGCGTTACACGCTGCCCTTCCAGACAACAATTTCTCCCAGGGCGGCTTTGACTGTACACTTCTCACATGGGCTCACAAAAGAGCCTTCTCTGTTCGCTTGTATTCCATGGATCCATTTCGGAGAGGCGACCTTTGGGTTTGTTCACGGGGCTTGGGAAATAAAGCACGGCTGGATTCTCATGACATGCTGGGCTACAAACCAGGGCTTATAAACCACACCGGCTAGGTTCGCACAACCACCACTAAGAAGCAACCCGCGTCTTGTAGGAATCCATCCGTTCTCCCTCCGACCTTAAGGGAGACATTGAGGAAAGAGATTTCCAAAGATGGAGCTCGCTGTGATGGAGCAGGGTTGCCACATGATGCTGTGAGGTCTTCAAACAAAGGCTGGGCGGCCTCTGGTTAGAGATGCTTTAGCAGAACTCACACTGAGGGAGTAGATGACCTCTAAAGTCCCAACACTGTCTGCGCATGGAACACTAGCGTGTGCAAAACTATTCCACAGAACTCCAAAACATTCTGTTCCATGTCCGGATCCAAGCAGGAATGTAAGCTTTGCCCATTCCTATTTCAGACCCTTTTTAAAGCCAGAATAGAACAAACGTTTCTTCTTTGGAGAGCATCTCACGGGCACTCTCACAAAATGGTGGGAATGTCTAATCATACAGTACTGGCTGTAGACCTCATTGTTTGATTTCCAAAGCAGAGGTCTGTGTGGGGCTCAACGGGATTGTCGGAAATACATTTCATTCATTCGGCTGGTGCTTTGCTTTCCCGCACAGTAGCCTGAAATTCCTTTTCTTTAATTAAAAGAATCTAAAAATACAAAATTAGATAGAGCAAGGGAACTTGGCAGGTATCCAAAAGGGGGGTGGAAGTGCACTGTAGCCCCAAGGCCTGGCATTGGGGACCCAGAGTTTCTCTGCCTCTTGTTTGTCCATCCACAATTCCCTCCCTTCTTTTTTTTACATCACCCCAAAAGATGCGCGTAGATGCAAGGCTCCTTTCACAAAACTATACTCCATGGACGTGATGCAAGCTTTTGCAGTAACAAACCAGATAGTATCTCAGGGGCTCAAAGACTCTGCTGTTCATTCTCTGGTGAAGACAACCTGGGTGAAAAACTCAGCTAAGTTACAGGTTGGCCGGGCGACTTCAATTAAGCCAACTACTTGTTGCATTTAACTATTATTAAGTCTTGACCTCCGAGGAGATTTCTACAAATTATCCTCTGGCATTTCAAAAAGAAATCTGTTTCCTAAACGAAAGGCCGCCCAGAATGAAAAGTTGGGATCCCTACAAGCAAGGGCTGTCTAAAAGCCAACCCACGCTTTTCCCTAACTGGATCTGGGGAGACTATAAATCTGGGGGGTTGATCCAGCCCATCAGAACCCCAGTCTGGAAGAGGTGGATCTGGCCAGCGTAGCTCCTCCATGCCAAGACCAGCTTTTAAGGTGTTTTCAGGAAAAGTATGGAGTTCCTCCAACCTACACACCCTTTCATTGACGGTTATGAGAACTTCTCATCTGGACCAACAAAAGCTCTGAAGACGCCTGTCCTACCTGCCAGATCTTTGTTTAGAAACCTCCACTCAGCTTTTGCTTCTTTTCTCACGTTGGCTGGGTCCTTCTCTAAATGCAAGGTGGGAAAATCTAAAAGTCCAAACTGAATTACTAGTCCTGTATCAAGGTATTAGGACCTTTTAAAGGTTTCACAAAGCAACGTTTCTCCTGCCAAATCCAAGTAGCTTCTCTCCAGATGTTACCGCCATTTTGAGTTTGGGTTTTTGGGTGGGGATGAGGGTGGTGGGAGAGAACTACCTATCAGTGGTTGAAGAGAAGCAAAAATGCAGAAGTTCAGACAACGCTCTTGTTTCTAGAGCTGCGTTTTCAACCTTGACAACTTTAAGATGTGTGGAATTCTGGGAGCTGAAGTCCACCCATTGTAAAGTTGCCAAGGTTGAAGAACACTGCTCTAGAGGAAGCCCACTTGGATGTACCTCCCCCCAACCCCAAACTTGTTACCAAATTATCACATCTGATGACTGAGGGGGGGAATTCTGGCCCATGGGGCTGGGCATCAAATGATAATTAATTAATGAATCCTTATCAATGGAATAAAACCAGGCAGTTTTTGTCTTGGCAAGGCACCCAGTTTTGCAGGGTGGGCCACTGCGTGGCCTTCAAAAGCAGAGCAGGATCCTCAGCCCCTAAAAAAATTTGCACTTCTGTCCCCAGAAACAGGCAGGTGAGCCGCACTTTGAAAACCAGCATCTCACAACTAAACTTTTGGCAAACCTCAGTGCCGTGGATTCTCATGTGTTTCTTCCCTGTCCTCACAGCTACTCGAGTCTCCTCTTCTCCCCCCTTGCCCCCCCCCATTATGGCAGGAGGCTGAAGCCTTTGATGAAATGCATATGATTTCCCTCCCAGGAACTGAAAGCCCAGCTAGACTGCTAATGCGCTTGACGACAGTTTTTCCTGAAGATGTGACTCATTGCATGAACTTTCCATCTCAAAATGAGGAAAGAAGGCAAACAAAGGGGAGGAAATGAAACCAAGTTTCCCTCAAAAGGGGGGATCTCGCATGATGCACCCAGAGAAGGCAAGGCCACCTGGCTGAACCCACAGGATGGACTTCAGAGGCAGCCGCCCTCAAAAAGTCCTTCTGCGTCTGGTCCTATCACAAGCTTTTGCCAGCATTGCTGCAAACTTGAAAGGCCTCCCTTGCTTAGCACTGAGATTCGGAATGAAGTTCAAGAGATTAAAAGTTGAAACTGAAATGGCTGTAAGTCCTCTTGTCCTCCAAAATGCGGTTTTTCCCAGTTTGGGATGTCGCCTTACCATCCTTTGCTTCCGAATTGTCATCAGACCCCAGATAAAATATCAAAAGAGATGTCCTACAGCTTCTTGAGGGCAAGTCCAAGAAAAGATGCAGCTGCTTTAAAGGGTTGCAGACAGGTATGGCGACTGGACAAACATGAGAAGGGATGCAGTGCTATTAAGGTGCTGAAGAGACCTCCAGACTCCAGTTCTGGAAATCAGAGGTAGCCTCTCTCCATATTCTTGCTGGAAGATCCCTGCATCCTTGAGATTTTACTCTTCTTTTTAAAGTCTCCAAGGGAAGGGAGATCGTGTGAGTTGTAGTCCAGCCCAGCCAAGAGAATCCACATTGGGGAAGGCTGCTCTATTGAACTGTGTGGATCTCCTGAGCACGAATCAGTCCTGGATTTTAGTCCAAACGCCTCTGTGGGCTGATAAAGCCCTTTGCCCTGATCCTTGACTAATCTCAACCTGCCCTCATCTATCAGGAATTTGAGACTGGGGCTGACTCCAAAAGTGTGTGTCCATCCCCCAAGACCCTCACAAATGTAATCTTCACTACATATATACCCATCACATTATCCCCTCCCAAGATAAGCCATCTTATGCAAGGTGCAGAAAAAGAGTAAAAAATAAAAATAAAGGGAGAAAAGGAAAAACAACAACAACAACCATCAAGTTCACTGCAAAACCATTCCCTACACTTCTCCACACTTCTCTCCCCTTGCATTTTACTGCACGCCCTCTTGGCGTCCACCCACCATTTCATCCAATCGACTGCTTTTCATTCTTGAAGCTTCTCACTTCTGCCATTTCAGGAGCCCACCAGCTTCATCCAACCGCAACTTTCTTGGACTTCCCCCTTCCTCTCAAAACACTCCCCCTTCCTTTGAATCTGCGTTTTGCAATTCACCCTCTTCTGATTCTCTCTTCAGGACCAAGCCACCCTCAGTGCACTTCCGTTGTGTGGGTCCTTCCCTTTTGCGTTCAGTCCATGCGCGCTCAGCAGCGGTTCCTTCTGGATCCCAACTCTTCCTGTGCCCCACAGGCTTCTTAAGAACCCCGTTCCCACTTCGCTTGACATCGCACTGTAGTTTCCTGCCAGGCTTAATTCTTAGTTCTGTATAATGAAGCAGGCAGAAGCACACTCTCGTACACACCCATTTTGCTGTTTTTGACAAACATTCATTCCTTTCAACAGACCACACAGCGCCCACGACTTTTCTGCACGCCTCTGTGCATTTTCCTATCTTCAGTAAACACTCTGCCAAGGTACACAAGTTCACCTACTTGCTCTGATTTTTCACCAGGTATGTCTAACTCGCAACGCTCCCTTCCATCTTTCCCGCCCAACAGAACTTCCTTCATCTTCAACGCAAGTGCTCCAATCTTCAGACAAGGCAACTCTTTGATTTACAAACCCCTGGGTGGGGATTGTTTGGGATCCTTGGAACAGACCTTAATCCAGAACAAGCCAAAGGCCAGCCTTGGCCACAACGCATTCCAGAAGCTCACCAACATAGGCCCAAAAGGCAATGGACTTTCCCCCCGTTGCTCCCCAATAGATGACCTTCCATCTGCTGGAGGAGGCTGCACAAAATGGAAAATGTCTGGTTTGGAATCCAGAACAAACGAAGGCATTCTGGGAGTTTGTCCAAATCGATTTGGAGCGCTTGTGGTTAAACAGAGGCAAAACCCAGATCATTCTGGCTGTTCCAAGGTTTGGATGAACAAAATCCAGAGGGATCCTGGAATGCATTTATGTATGGGTAGAGCAGGATAACGCACTGCCGTCTTTCCACTCATCAGCTCCTAGCACGACATATCCCACCATGACCAGCCACCCCCTCCCCAATCTTCCAGGACCTTCCCTTCCGCCCGCCCTTCCCCATCTCCTCTCAATTGCCCCTGCGGATGGCTTTTTCCCACTTTGGTCCCAATGCTATTTCTGCATTAACCAGCTTTTGGTCAGTATCAAGAACAGAGCAACCCCAGTTCGAACAAACCACCTGAAATGCACGTTTTGGTTCCGACAGACCTCTGAATCTTGTTACTTGGTGCACGGAGAAGTAAAGCACATGAAACTGTAAATAGCCATTAAGACCAGAAGCCCCCAAGAGCCAGCTAAGCACAGAATCATAACCTCTTAGAGTTGGGAGACACCACGGGGGTCTTGTACTCCAGCCCCCTGCCCAGGAAATCCCACCAATTTATCTAGTGCTCTTTTAAAATAATGCCAATTGGTGGTCTCCACTCCTCCAACAGAAGAAAATGCCACTGTTTGGCTAGTTGTTGTATAAGGACATGCTTCCTTTGATCAGGGCTGGATTTCCTGCATTTAATTCAATGGGTGACCCAGGTTCTAGGATAGTGGGGGGGGGGGGGGACTTTCCTCCGACCTCTTTTTTCCACACCATGCATCATCTTACACCCCTCTCTCCTGTTCCCCCGTGCTCCCAACTAAAAAACCCAAGGCTCTCGAAGACTTTCTTTGCAAGAAAAATGCTCCTGAACCCCCCAAGGGTTTCTGAGTCCGTGAGTCAGTCCACACCCACTTTCAGTCCACCCACTCTAGCTGGGGAATTCTGGGAGTTGAAGGCCACCCATCTTAAAGTTGCCAGGGTTGAGGAACACTGCTCTAGACACTCCATTCTAGCCAATGTCATTTGTCAATTTACAGTTAACGCATTCCCTGACCTCTGAGCACGGAGCAAAGCCCACACGTTGTTAAGGTATATAGATATGTTTGCACTATACATATATCTGCTGTATTATGCAAACAAACGGGCCAATTGCTTTATGAATGTGTTTTGAACACCGACCAGCTGGCAAATAACTCTGGAGCATTTTCTAAACATCAAGTTGTTGGACAATCACGGCCTTTCCTGCAGGAACCCAAGAATGATTATTTTAAAACGTACGATGTCAGCAACCTGTGGCTGGGGTTTCTTTGGGCATTTCAAATACTTCTTAGAATGCTTTGCGGGATCCCCCACAAGCCCTATTGAACTCGCTTTTAAGCCTTTTAAAGTAGGTTCCAAAAAATATTTTCCTTGGTTATTTCTCCAGGTTTGCTCTGCCCTTTCCTGCTATTTCTCTTCGTTCGTTGAGAAACGCAGAGAGAAACCTAAAAATAAGAAAGATCAGATGCTACAAGAGGAAACAAACAGAATATGAACTGAATATTTGGCCATGCTGATAAGCAGCAGCATTTTCTTCCTAAGTCTACACCGCAACCACGGCTTGACAACGCCATCTGATCAGCACAGGAGATCCAGGGTCAAAACGATCTCCTTGCATTAATCTCAGGTGCAAAATTGCAGTTTCTCTAAAGATCCCCACGTTTAACTCTGCAACACCCTTCGGGTCTCTTAACCCACCCAGCCACTGATTTCTTTGAGTAACCCAATGCTTCAATTTTACTTCTGCATAGACTGGAACGGCCTGTTCATTTTAGGTCATGTGAATCAGTCAACCTGGAATGGGACCGCTTCAAATGTGTCAGCGGTTTCCCCCCGTGATGGAAATATGTATTTCTAGCAAGATACAGAAAGACAGAAGAAGAGACAGTAGCGCCTGAGCATTTTCCAGTCTTCCACTTCACGAAACGAAAGCTTGCTTTCAAGACCCCCCCAACCAGGCTGCGAAGTTGCCCGTGTCAAAATCAACTTGAAGAAATTCAGTCTTGCTAACCCGAACATTTGGAGGAAAGGCCAAGACAATTCCAGGTTGCCCTACTTCTTAGCCAGCTGTTGATTTTCCAGTAACTGTCACAGTACAGTAAGTACCATTTTGTAAAGAAGAAGTAAAAACTGATCCTGTTTGAAAGATGGGTTACAGGCAGGGAAAGAGTTCCCTTACTAAGAGATTTCCTTCCTTTCAGAAGATGCTTTTTTCCTTCCGTTACACTTCTCGCAGGGATCAGATGTTACCAGATTCAACAGGGAGAAATTCAAGAACTATCGCGCAAGAAAGACAGCATTGCAGGTGGCGATGAAGTCAGCGGTGATTTTTACGTCCTCCGCACTCCCCACGCACCCTTTCCTCTCTCGACTTTAGTTCAAGACTTGGGAAAAGAGCGTGGGAACTTTCTGGCACCCAGGACATCCAGAGGGCCTTCACCTCCCAACTGGCAAAGCCATTTTGCCCTTTAGAGAAAGTTGCACTTTTTAAAAAAATTTAAAAGCTGCCAAGTAAATGGAGAGACGGGTCAATACGAATGCAGAGTTTAAAAATGCGAAGCGAGAAGGGGCGGGAAAAACAGCAGAGCCAATTGTGGGTTTGCAGGGAGGCCCAAGCCTCATATAAACCACAAAAGTAAAGCTGAGATCACCTGAGATTACATCAGGAGGCACAGCAACTCTGCTTTTCTATTCCACTCTGTCTTTATCTTACGGTGGTCTTCACCAGGGTTTCTCAAACCTTAGCAACTTTCAGACGTGTGGACTTCAACTCCCAGAATTCCCCAGCCAGCTTCACCTCTGGGAGTTGAAGTCCAAACATCTTCAGGTTACTAAGGTGGAGAAACAGTGGTCTTCACCATTCTGGGTTCAGCAGATCACAGTTGTTCCAGCAGTCTTGACATGGAGAAGCCTGTGTCAAGTAATAAGTATTTGCCGGCCCACCAAAGTCACCTTATATAAGCTACTGCCTGTTTGACTGCTTTGTTGTTTCTTATTTTTTTGGGGAAAAAAAATCATTGCTATCACCACCCCTCTTGGTTGCTCCTTATTGCAAACATCTCTGGGCAAAGCCACCCAATGCTTCTACCCAACCTCATGCTATTTTGTTTAAAAATCAGTACAGGCTGTCCTCATTTAGCGACTGCCTCATTTAGCAATGGTTCGCAGTTATGACGGTGATGAAAAAGTAACTTGGTGGCCAGTCCTCACAGTTACGACTTTTGCAGGTCTGTAAAGCCAAGAAAAGCCGAAGTCAGATTGTAAGCACAGTCGCGGGCTCACTTAGCAACCGCTTTGCTTAATCACCAAGTTGCCGGTCCCAATTGTGGTAGCTAAAGGAGGACCACCGGTACAGTTGGTTTCTCCCCATGCTATCAAATTCAACCCGATCTGTTTCTTCCAAGCATGCCAGACCCGTAAAAGAAAGTGACATAAATAAGCAACTGTTATCTAATGATGTTCCATAAAGGACTGAGGACCAGCTTTGTCAGAGAACTCACTGCAAGAGAAGATATTAAGGGATCAAGGTAAGCTGCTTCAGGTCCCCCAAAGCACACCAAGATCCATCATACTGTAGGACGGTGCTGAATAAGAATCCAGGCACCAATTTTCTAGCTGTTCTGCGCAGGTTTGCTTGGCTGTGGGACCTGCTCTTGTTCCCTCTCCCCTTCTGTAAGGAGAATGCCTTGCTGAAATGGGATACCCGCATGAATTCATTTTGCATTCCCGTAGGTCTTTCAAGCAGTTGCACCAGTGAGATGCCCTTCGGTTGTACTGCACTGCAAAATCCCATCTTCTCCAGCCTGCACCCCAATCACGACTAGCAAAAAAATCGAGCAAGCAGGTGGATTGTGAAAGCTTGCTTACATAAACAAACGCCAATCATCTTCAGCCCTTCTACGTTGTGAAGCTTCGTTCTGCATTCCCCAATTCCAGCATGGAACAGGCCAGAACCAGCATGAGCTGTGCATACACGAGGGCCACCGTTTGCCGGCTGCTCTGCCTGCCTTGTGCAAGAGAAGATTAGGGAACTGAGTGTGTGCATCTGCTTTCTTTCAGGGCTGTTTTTCCAATGTGGGAACCTCTGGTAAACTTCTGAGAAAGTTCATCGTTCCTTGGAACCATTGTGACAAAATATTTACCCAGCGCATAAATTCACTTCATCTTTTTTAAGGTAATGTAGGAGCGCGTTCAGCTTGATGAGGGGGAGAGATTGTCAGTGATTACTTCAAACCCCTCTGCCCCTCAGAAGTGTCAAAAGTCCACACAACCATGAAATATGATATTGCAAAGCCTCCTGTTTGGACTAGCTTTCAGTGAATGCACAGTATTGCAGAGAATGAAAGATCACGAGACTGAGAAACCAGGATGACATCCATCCCATAATTATCTCCCACTCCCACATAATTCAAAGAGCAAGATGGACCACAGGGGCAAAATTTAAATGCAACCAGATGTCTCAGATAAGTCAGCTCAACCGCCCGCTATAGCAAAATGTAAAGATCTACCAGGAAGATTACTAGACAATTCCGCAGTGGGGGAAATCAACCTCCTTAATGATCTCCCGATCTTTGGTTAGGCCCAGAATCCCCTGATAAATTTCTAAAAACAGGAAGTTCAAGCTTGAATAGTGAGGGGGGTTTCATGGGGCACCCAAACAGTTCCTTAACTTATAGCTCCTGAGCAAAATTCTGAATAGGGGAATTCACCTTGTCCTTTCATTTCAAGAGAACTCTCTCAAGTTATTTCAGCCGTGCACAGGAAACTATACCGTGAGTTGTGCTATAGATTAACCAGCGTGTGAGAAGCAACCCTTTGCACTTCCCATTTCTGCCCCCCCCCATGCGTTGGACCAGCCCTGGAATCCAGGCCCTTCAATGCATCTGCACCTCTCACCTAAGCACTTTTGCCCCCCAGATAGGAAATAAGTGTGAGAGGCAATCCTTTGCTTGTCATATTAGATTTTTCAGGTTTTTCGAAGCTGATCCAGGTTCAAATCAAGCCCTTCCAGACTTTTAATATAAAGCTGTTACTGGATAAACTGGAAGGGGGGGGATGTGTAAAAATGTGCGGAGGCCTTCTCACACTAACTCCTCTGGGTATTTCTATGAATTTTTTGCCTTTGGAAAGCAAAAAAAGATGGTCTTCTAAAGGATTGCAAAGAAGGCACCAAATCCTTTCTCTTGATCTGACATTCAGTCATTCCTGATGCAGCCTAGACATTTCCCTCCCTGGGAGGATACCCAATGCCTCTCTGCATGAGTCAGTGCCTTTGGCTGTCCTCCTCCTAACTGAGGAGGCATGACCAAATCAGTGACTCACACCCAGGAGCACCCAGGGAGGAGCCCCTCCTGAGAGAGAAGGTCAGGATTCCACCCAAGCACCCTAAAGCGAAAAACGAAGCAAAGAAAAGCGAGCTTAAAAGCGAAACAGCTACCCACTTTTATTTTGGGAAAGGAGCGTGCTTGCCCAGGAAAAATCCAGGAAGAACCCTTGTCCTGCAGGGTTACTTCCCCTGCAGATGTATTATGGGTTAATAAAGAAAACAGGTGTGCTGTGAGCTCCCCCGAATTTCCTTCTGCTCTCTGCCCCTCTTCCGGTGGGTGGAATGTGGGCTCTGAAACAAATTCTCTTCTGCCCTTCCAGATAGCCCCTCCTTTTTACAATTCGTTGCTTGCCCTCCCTGCAAAAAAATACACGCTCGCTTCTCCTTCTTCAGCCCACTTCTCCTTCTTCGTATCTCAAAATCTGCACAATCTGTGAGAGCGGAGCTGAACCCCGAACACGACCATTTCCAGGCAGCTGTGAACTTAATGGGCCCATCAGGCCTCCGGACTCATTTCCAGCAGTGGCTGGACATCTCTGGAGAAACCAGGTTTATCTAGCTGCAAATTCTATATCCTTCTTTCCCAGTGTACATGGCTACCTTATTGGGATTTATACAAATTATAACTCACTGACGATTAGAAAGATCAGCATCAGTTACTTAAAAACCTAGAATCAGAAGGAGTCCAGTAGCACCTTTTTCCACTCACAAATTTTATTAAAAGCATCAGCTTGCAGAAAAGCTTATGCCTTTTAATAAGATTTTAATAAAAATAAAACAAACATTGTATGTTTATAAAAATAAAAACAAGATTTTATTTTGCTTCCAGAACTCCTGATTTTCGGCTAACAAGAAAGAAAGAAAGAAAGAAAGAAAGAAAGAAAGAAAGAAAGAAAGAAAGAAAGAAAGAAAGACAGACAGACAGACAGACAGACAGACAGACAGACTCAAGCAAGCAAGCAAGCAAGCAGCATCTGCTTGTTAACATCTGGTAAAATCATCCTAAATACCTCAAACCTGCCTAAATAAAAAACATTTTTGGCTGTGGGAAGAAATACAATAGAGCTGGCCTTTGCTTGATCTCCCAAGAGAGAATTCTAGCAACTGAGAATGCATTTCTTACTTTCCCAGGCTAAAGTAACTTCATACTAGGAAAACCAAAGGAAATCCCTGAAAATCTAAACATCAAAGCAGGATTGCAAAATGTGTCTTGCGTATAACCTGCAAGAAATGAAAGCTGAAGTCCTCATCCTGACTTTTCACTCCTGCTATTTGAGGGTAGACTACTCTTTAACATGGAGGTTTGAGGACTACTGTTGGCTAATGAGATCACCTTCTTTTGAAACTGGCACTATTACCTTGGGCCTTAAAATAATTACCTGCTGTGAGATGAAGTGAACGTGATGTTCTTCATATGGGTGGAAGGCACAGAGACAGGATCTTCCCTGGCCCCTCACTTCCCCCCCCATCAATCCTGTAGCCCCGTTATCAAAACTTGAGAAAGAATAGAGTGAAACCACAAATAAAACCAAACATTCCAAAGTTTGTCTTTCCAGCTCTGAAGCGATAAGAATCCCGGCTTCTTCTCAGCCTCCCAGATTAAATCAAGAATTCCACACTTATTAACACACCTAATCAAAGACAATGTCATTTGGGGAAGGGGGAGGGAAAGGAAGGAAGTGGGTGATGAGGTGGCCTGTAATTCAATCAGAATAAACTGGTGGTGCAGCCCAAGCTTTAGCTTTAGCCCAGAAGCCAACCGTGGCTTGGTTTATGCAACACAAAAGGCCTTGTAAACTTGATTTGCGCTTGTTTTAAATTTTGCTCCCCACCAAGCAGAAAAACAGGGTACAAACACATTTTTTTTTTAAATGAAAAGCTTACAGTAGTTACTTCTAACCTTTAGCTTTTTTGCGTGCCTGCTGATTAACCGATGGCTCAGTAGACCCAGAAAATGTGTTAATTCAACTTCTTAGTAGAAGTCAATGCGTTTATCACTTATAGCTGGGCTCAGAACACAGGATAAAAACACAATCAGCACTGTAAACAAACAATGGTAAAGACACAATATAAAAAACAGAGACCCTTGGTTTAAAAGGCCCATAATCAAATCAACATCTGTAGATTCAAATTAATGTTTTTTTAAAAAAAAAATATATATATATATATATAGAGCATGAAATTGAGCAAACTCAGGGAGGCAGTGAAAGATAGGAAGGCCTGGTGCAATATGGTTCATGGGGTCACGAAGAGTCGGACACGACTTAACAACTAAACAACAACAAATATATACATTTGTTTGTGTGAATTCAGCCAACGGGTCCGACTAAGAATGCTCTTGCCACCATGTGCACAATGGATATCCCCAATTGTGGAAAAAAGGGAATAAGCATAACGCTGAGCGGGGAGGCGCAGCCTGCAGCAGGAAGGACAATCGGCACTCGCGCAGCTGGATGTCACCAAGCCCTGGTGTCACCTCGGCAAATCTTGCCCGATCTCTTCATCCAAGTGTTAGGGGCCCCCCGCCCCCGCCCACATCCAGTGGACGGATAACTGCAAGCCACGCAAACACCCAGCGAGCCGGGCAGTGCCAGCCGACCCCTCCAGCCGCGGCGTTTCCAACCTGGGCAGGCGAACGGGGCTCTCTGCACCGCCGCCGCCGCGCGCGCGGCGTCCGGCCGGAGCGAGGGCGCGAACCGGGAGGCGCGCCCGGCCAGGAAGTCGGGCGCCGGGCCCCCTGCCTCCCCCCGCGCCTCCTCCGCTCGGCGCCCCCGTCCAGGCAGCCCTGCGCGGCGGGGGCGCGTGGCTGGCCGGCCGGCCGGCCGCCTCGGAAGGAGCGCTCCGCGGGAGAGCCGCTGCAGGACGGGCGCGCTCGTCCTCCCCTCCTCCGCGCGTCACTTGCGACCTGGCGCCCGACCCGCCGCGGGGCTGCAGCTCCCCTCGCCCGGAGGGATGCCAGCCTGCCCGGGCGGGCGGGGCGGGGCGGGGCGGGCGGCTTCCCTCCTCCCGGGTTGGAGAGGCTGCTGCGCCGGGGGTCGAAGGGCGGCCCGCCCCGGCCGGGGCTCCGAAGGCAGGCGGCCCGGAGGGATGCTCAGCGGCGCCAGAGGGGCGCCCCTCCCCGCCCCCAAACCCTCCGCAGGAGACGGCGCAGGGCTCGGCTCCGGGACGGGGACGCCGAGGGAAGGCGAGCGGAATCGGGGCGCGGGAGGGGCCGCCGGGGGCGCGGGCTGCTCGAGGGGCGGAGGGGGCCGGGCAGCCGCGGACCCCTCCCCCGGGTCCCGGAGACGCGCGCCCACCTGGAGCCTCGCGGACCGCCCGCGCCGCCGCCGCTTCTGCCCGCGGGAGGGTCCGGCGCGCTGGGCGAGACAGCTGGGCAGCGCCCGGGCCAGCGGCGAAGCCCTCGCGGGCCAGACGGGGACGCGACCGAGGAGCGGCGCCGCGGTGCCGAGCCGTGCCGAGCCGAGCCGCGACTCACCTGATCGGCGCGGCCAGCCCAGCAGCCGAGCTTCCGCGGGGAGGAGCCGCGCCGGACCGCCCCCGACGACGGGCCAGCAGGTGCCTCCCTTCCGGGCCGGGCGGTGCCGCGCTGCGCCGCGCCGCGGAGGCGCAGCCTGGGGACTCTCCCCGCTGCGGGGGCGCTCGCCCTGCAGGGCAGCCCGCCTGCCCGCCCCGTGCTCCGGGCGCAATTCGGGGCCCGGGAGGCTGCCGGGGCTTAGCCCGGCCAGGGAGCGGCCGCTGCGGGTCTGACCCTGGAAGCCGGGCTGGGGCCCCGGGGCTGCGGGCGGAGCGGGCTGGGCATCTGAGCCCGCGGCGAACCTCGTGCCAATGAGAAGACCACCCGCTGGCTGAGAGCGGGGCGGGGCCCCGTCCCCCGAGCGGCGTGAGACCAGCGTCTCTCAACCTTGGCCACTTGAAGATGGGTGGACCTCAAGTCCCAGCAATTCTGGGTGT
The DNA here is from genome assembly GCA_030867105.1 of Liasis olivaceus. Classification (NCBI taxonomy): domain Eukaryota; kingdom Metazoa; phylum Chordata; class Lepidosauria; order Squamata; family Pythonidae; genus Liasis; species Liasis olivaceus. Next base: position 79,523,736 of record CM061355.1, read on the forward strand.
TGAAGTCCACAAAGGTAAGCAGGGTTGGCCCTGGTTGGTGGAGGGATGGGAGACCACCAGGAAATTCCAGGACCGTTAAAGGCAACTTTATGTCACTGGCCTCTCAGCCGTGACTGAGTTTTATTTAGATTTATAAAGCCACACAACTGAAACAGGGAGACTCCAGGTGGCTTGCAGCATGAAAACAAAGGATACACCAAATGAAACAAAGCAAACCCCCCCAAACCACAAAACTTTAAAGCATCAGAGATATAACATCTGAAACATAAAATGGCAAGCCAGCCCCATAACAAAATAACCCAAAGGGGACCACTCTACTGGCCCCCAATGCCTGGGGGAAGAGCCAGGTCTTGACGGCCTTCCGAAAGACGGGCAGAGTTGGGCCCGGCCTGTATGGGGTGGGGGGGGGAGCAGGGAGAACAGGGTCAGGCACACTTCCTGGGTCCCAGAAGATGACAAGATGTAAGGAGGAACCTGGAGCACACCTACCCCATCGAAGCCAGTAGGACAGGCAGATAGTCCCAGGGAGAGGCGGTCCCTCAAATAACCTGGCCCCATGTCATGTAGGGCTTCAGAGGTGATAACCAGCATCTTGAACAGCGCCCAGAAGCCTATTAGGAGCTAATGCAGCTTGGGGAGAAGCAATGTTACATGGGCATAACGAGACGCGCCCATAACTACACTTGCCGCCGCATTTTGGACCAGTTGAAGCTTCTGGATGGTCTTCAAGGGCAGCCCCATGTAGAGTGTGTTGCAGTAGTCCAACTGGGAGGTGATCAAGGCGTGAGTGACCACGAGCAGGGCCTCCCGGTCCAGGAATTGGCACAACTGGTGCTCAGGACACCATTGTGGAAAGGCTCCTCAAGCAGGGGCTGTGAATCCAGGAGAACCCCCAGATTGCGCACCAAGTCTGAATGGGGTAGTGCCACCCCCTCCAGAACTGAACATGGAAACTCTGCAACTCCCGGATCTGGGGGAGCCCAGACCCATAGCCACTCAGTCTCGGCAGGGTTGAGCCGCAACCTGTTCTCCCCATCCAGATCCTCAGAGCCTCCAGACGCTTGGAAAGGACCTCAGCAGCTCCACTCGGACAGCCGGGGACAGAGATGATAGCTGGGTGTCTTCGGCATATTGATGATACCTGAGCCTGAACCGACAGATGACCTCCCCCAGCAGCTTCAGTTAGAGGATGGGGGAGAGGGCAGAGTCCTGAGATACCCCACAGAGCAGGGCCTAGGCTTGACTGCTCCCCTCCCACCGACACTGACTGGAACAGGCCTTGGAGAAAGGAGGAGAACCGCCGCAGAACGGTGCCCCCCAACCCCCTGTGCCAGTCCAGAAGGATACCGTGGTTGGTGGTGTCGAAGGCCCCCGAGGGATCAAGGAGAGCCAGGATGGATGCAGCACCCCCATCCCGAGGCTGCCAGAGGTCACTGGCAAGCCTGACCAAGCCTTCTCCGTACTATACCTCTGTTTGAATCTTGGCCAAAAGGGTCCAGATAATCAATTGTCGATGTCCATCTTGGAAAGGTTAATTTCTCACTCTGATTTTCATAATTGCTATGGTTGCATTTAGGATTTTAACTTGTTGCAACCAGCTCAGAGTCTTTGCAATTGAGCAGGCTATAAAAGCTGCAAATTAGATATATCAACTCAAGTGGGAAGTCAAAGGAATATGCTGAAAGCAGGCCAGCGCCTATATAAGGCCACCTGGCCTATACAGATGTGCCACCCAGTTGGAGGACACAGAGAGGGAAGGCTTGCCAAAGGTCCCCCCCATCAAGACAGTGGGGCACTGGGAGGGGGCCTGAAACTGGGCCTTCTCTGTGCCCCCTTGCAAGTGACAATAGCCCTCACTCGACTGGTATTCTGGAACTTGTAAAAATTCAGCTGTCCAGAAGGCCTTGAGGATTTGAGTGTTGTAGAGTTCCCGGTGCCAAGAAGAGTATATGAATTATGATTTTTATCATAGATTGTACAATAAATTGCATTTCTGTTACTATGTGTTATTGTATGCTCCTGCGGCTATTGCATCTGCTATGGCTGTTGCTTTTGTATACCGCTTAGTCACCTGGACTGAAGTGGTGTATAAATTCTTGAATAAATCAAAATGAACCCCCCCTTTCATATTCTTGCCCCTAAAACATCACGGACGGGACCAAAATGTCAGCAGGAGCAGAGCTCAATTTGCAGAAGACTCTCGTTTTCGCTTTGCGGTTCCGTATTGTGGGAACGCAGCTCCTCCGTAGGAATTCCTGCAGACTCAAGGAAAGTGGCACAAAATTCAAGGATCTGGCTGTTAATGAATGGGGACATTGCACCAATTCAGTTCAGCTGCTGCCTGGGAGGAAAGGTGACTTGAAAGCCACTTTGGAGAAAAATGGCAGGTGTATTCCTGCTTCCTCTGCTAAGAGCAGCTCCGGAGCGGAAGGGAATGTCGAATTGATGGCAAACGGGGGACAGAAGCAGGACTAAAGCTTGATCCAAAATCTAGGGTGGAACGAAGTTGCTATGAGCAGTTTGACGTCCGACCGCTGACCCAGAAAGATGGGCTCCCCTTTGGCGAGTGGGTTCAAGCGGCAGCTACCCCCTGCCTGCCTGTCAGAGATGCTCCGAGCAAGGGGTGAGACTGGCTGCCCTCGGCGATCTTTCCCCGCTCTGAGATGCTCTGCTTGTGGGAAGCAATTCGAAGAGAAGGGGGAATGTTTGCAACATAGGGAGAAGTGCTGAGAGAGGGGAACCCCGCAGCGCGCACTCTGCTAGTCATTCTAGACAAGGAAGAGGCCGGCACGGAAGAGCGATGTGGGTGTCTATTTCCACAACCACCACCACGCTTCCGGAATGTGTTGAAACGGGCTGCCGTTTGGGCCCGCATTTTCACTTTGGGGAGACATTTGCACTGGGGGTCGGGGCTTTTAAAAGGATCCAAGTGTGCTGGGCCAATCTCGGAGAAAGCTCAAAACGTTGGAGCTGGTTTGTACTTGGATGGGGGTCCCCAGGAGCCCCCGAGTCTGTGGGCTGGACTGGGAAACTGGGAAAGAAACTGGGAAGGAAGGAATATTGGTGCAGGGAAAGCGCACAGATGTGCTGTGGCGTCACAAGGAGCCAAACGTGACCCGAGGGAGTCATTATCTTTGCCCAGTTCAGGAGGCGGCACTGAGCTGAAAACTAAGCAGAATCAGAGATGGTTTGTGGTTGGACAGGAGACCACTAGGAAATCTCAGGCTCGACGGGAAAGTGGAAGGACTGTCAAATTCTTCCAAGAGTGGAGCTTGACTTGAAGCCATCTTTATTTTCATCTTTAAAACATCTATAAGCCTCAACTGAATGATGCTCCTCCTTGCAAATATAGGCAGGGAGAAGCATTACCGGTTGGATTGCTACCTGTCAAGGGGAGCACACACACCAGCAGCCCCTGGAAACTCAGTTTCCTACCCCTCCTGGTGGAATCACGGTGGCTGTGGGCCGTCCCCTGCAAGTCCACCTTCCCTGGACATCCCAAAGCCTCAGCCTTTCGCCTTTCCGTAGCAGCAGGAGCATGCAGAAACATATAACAACAAAAATGTACATTGTATTTCTGCTACAGTATGTCATTGTATGCTCCTGCTGCTGTTGCATCTACTGCGGCAGTTGCTTTTGTACACGGCTTAGAGTCACCTGGATTGAAGCGCTTTATAAATTCATAAATAAATACATCCCTGCCAGGGACTCCTGGTGCCGGGCCCTTTAAGGGCTGGGCACGCCTTCCGTTCTCCCGCCCGCCGCCCTTCACGCGATTGGTCGCGGCGCACCAGCGCCTCCCGTCCGCTGAGCTTTGGGTGAGGAGCGGCCCACCAATCAGAAAGCAAATAGCGAACTTGCTCTGTCTCCTCCCGCCCTGCGTTCGACCCAGGCTGGCCCATAGAGATAGAAAACTTAGAGTAGCACATGATGCCGCTAACACCATTGTGACGGTGCTCATAGACCCATAAAAGGGAAGAGTTGGAAAGGTGCTAACCTGCGAGGTCATCCAGTCCAACCCCCGGGTAAATGCAGGAATCTTAGGACTCATTCCCGACAGACGGCTACCAGGAGTTTTTCAGGGGAGGGGACCCCTCTTCTAAGCAGGAGTTCCCACTGTTTCGCAGCTCTTGCATTGCAGAATTCATGTACTGCTGGATCTCCCTTATTTTAATTGTGTTACACTACTCCTGCTCACACTTCCAGCAGAGAATTGGTCTGCCCCCTCCTGCCCGTGGCAGAGCGTTAAGTATTTATAAACGCTGTTTTCCCTGCCCTCTGCCTTGTGTTTTGCAAACTAAGCATGTCTACTGGGTTTCTAAACTTACTATTCGGAGAGCTGTCCTGTAACACCAGATTTTTTGGGGGGAGGGGGGAAGTGTAGTGCCACAATCATTTAGACACGACATTCCAAGTGCAGTCTAACCAACTTAATGTGCAATGATTGCATTAGACCTTTATGCTGCTGCATCACGCTGCTTGCTCATGGTCAGCACGAACGTCCTTCTCAAAGGCATCGTCACCAAGCTCAGTCTCTCCAGTCCTGTACCTATGGAACTGTGGTTTTTTTCCCTGCCCAAATGTAGGATCTTACCCATATACACAATTTTGTTGTTACTTTTATCATGACTATCCTATAAAGAACTCAGGGCAATGTTTATAGTTTCTTCCTCTTCCCCAGTGTTTTTCAATCTTGGCCACTTGAAGGTGTGTGGACTTCAACTCCCAGAATTCCCCAGCAAGCATAGGTTGAAAAACACTGTGTTAGCAACTTGTGGGCTGGTGGTGGGGCCAAACCAGAGAACCGAGAGCCGGGTTCTGACACTTACCCTGATTCTGTTGGCAGAATAAATGAGGGGCTGAATCTTAACGGAAAAGCTGCCCATGACCCCAAAAATCATCTAGTCCAACCCTCTGCCATGTGCAGGAGAACCAGTGAAACTTGCAATCCTCTCCTTAAAAGCCTCCACTGAATGGGTCTTGCCTCCCTGCAGCACCAGGGAACGGCAGGGCAGCCAGAAAGGGATCCGACCACGAAGGGGAGTGGTGGCAACCTCCCCCAACTCTGGAGCGTAGTGCTGGTCTAAGACACCAGGGCCACGTAGCCTGGGTGTCGCTTGCCCCTACCTCCTGCCCCCTCCCCACGGTGAGGTTCTGCCGTACCTTTAGCCCCCCACCAATCTCCCCCTCTGCATCACCGCACGGTCCCATCCCCAGGCCACGGTCTTGTCTGCATCCCCACCAAAGACCAACCCCTGCCCGGAGGCCGCCTGGGTCACTTCTGTGCCAACGCTCAGCACTTCCACCTGCTCAGAGCACCCCAGGACCCATCTGTTTCTGCCAGACTCCGAGGATGCCCCCTCTCCTTCCATGAAGGTGAACCAGGGGACTGCCCCCTCCCCAGCTCTCTTCCATTTTCCCTTAGACAAACCCTACCCAATTCCTCCACCTGTTCTTTGAAGGCAGGATGTAGCCTCCAAGCCTCCGGCCATAATGGTTCTCTCCCTGCCCTCTTTCCAGTTCCCCAGCGTCCTTCCTGCATTGCGGTGACCCAAGCTGGACACGGTATGCCAGGCGTGGTCTGACCGGTGCAGCACAGAGCGGGACTATCGCTTCCCGTGATCTTGACGTTCTACCTCTGCTGAGGCACCCCAGAACTACACTGGCTCATGTTTAATCTGTGGTCTAGCAGGATGCCCAGATCCTTCTCAGAAGTTCTGGTCCCCAGCCAGGTTCCACCTATCGTGTACCTGTGCAACTGGTTTTTCCTACCTAGGTGCAGAACCCTACCTTTTTCAACCCTGATGGAAAAGAGATACTCGGGACACCCTGAATGCTGGCTTTGAACCCAGAACCAGATTGAATGTAAAGACATCCTCCTGCCAGGCAACTTGAGCATGGCTGGCACTGGCCTGCAGGTGGAAAATGTGCGCAGGATGGGAGGCACTGGGAAAAATTCTTGTGACAGCAACAGTCGTAGGCAAATGGGTTCTCTTTATTTCACTCTTAATATGAAACCCAGAATGAAAAGCACCTGTGGGTGATTCTCAAGTTTCTGGTCAAAAATAAATACAGGGACTTGATAAGCCTGAATGTGCCACCTTGGTTCTCAACTTGCTTGAGCTCCAGGAAAAGAAACTTTCACTGATGTGGGCGAGACAGAGGAAACGGCTTCAAACCTCTGAAGTAGAACTTGAAGAAATGAAAGAATCAGGGACTTCAGGGTGACCCTTTTTCTCGATCACGGCTGTAGGTGTGAGGGCTTGTTGAAGGACCATGGGCATGCTAGACATGTACCTTTAAGGTTCCTGTTCCTCGAAGTGTAGTGACCAGGGAAAGGTGAGGACTGTAGCAACTTGCCCAAGGTTTTGTGGCACGTGTGTGTTCTTCCATTTGTGAGTTTTGTGGGGTTTTGTTTCATCGGTTGGGTGGAAGACGCTGGTCAAACCAGGCCTGCAGATGAGAACAAGCCACAGATGAATTTGGAATGACAGACTCTAGAGCAGTGTTTCTCAACCTTGGCCACTTTAAGATGGGTGGACTTCAACTCCCAGAATTCCCCAGCCAGCCATGCTGGCTGGGGAATTCTGGGAGTTGAAGTCCACCCATCTTAAAGTGGCCAAGGTTGAGAAACACTGCTCTAGAACATCTCCTAATATTTGACCACTATCTAAGAAAACTTCACACTTACTGTCAGATCTCCTAAGTTTCTCCTGCTTTCAATCCTCACTGGCCGAAATGGACAATGCTCAAAAGGTTGAATTCTGAACTTGAAGCTGCTCAGCCTTACACCATGACAGCAAGAGTGGATTTGATCAGCGAGAGGAGCATGACCATTTTCTCTTCCCCATGGCAACAGTGGGGTCCCTCAAACATTTTTCTGATGTGACGGGGGCACCTCGGAGGGATTCCTATGAAGAAGAACAGACAGAAGAGGTTATTATATTGGAAGTCTCATAGAACTGTAGGGTTGGGCGCGATCGCAACCCTCTCCAGTATGTGGGAAAATTAACTAAACCTTATTTATTTATTAAGTTTTTTTCATAGAATAAAAGACAAACCAACAGGAAAAAAAGGAAAGAAAGAAACGAAAAATACGAAAGTGCAAGAAAGAAAATAGAGAGGAAAAAAAAGAAAATTAAGAGAGATGTGAATGATTTCCTATCTCCTATTCAACAAATAGTTACAAGTTTATTGTCCCTCCTCCCTCTTAGATGTTATACAAATCCCTTCAGCCCCCCCCCTTAATTCATGTCTTTCTTAATCTTCAAATCCATAAATCATCGTTTTCGTTTCTTTCTTCTTTCAGCAAAAAGCCCATAGAGGGTCTCCAGTCTTTCAGAAAAGTTTTTCTTGTTTTTCCCCCTGACCAAACTGGTCAGTTTTGCCATTTCTATGAATTCTGACGTTTTCACCATCCATTCCTCCACTGTGGGGATTGCATTGTTCTTCCATCGTTGTGCCTACAATGATCTTGCTGGACTTACCGTATACAAAATCAGTCTACCATGAGTCGGAAAATTCATTAAACCATCCATGAGAGGTGGGTCTCGAGAGATGGGGAGCTCACAACCTCCAGAGGTCAACTGTTGTACAGAACTTACTGCAGGGATTTTTTCCCCTTATATTTAAATGAAATCTTGGTAGCTGCAACAAATACATGTTATTTCTAGTCCTGGTTTCTGCAGCCATGGAGAATAATTCGTGGCCCTCTTCCTTGTAGTCACCCAATGAAACTGAATCCTGGAGGAATCAGGACAGACAAAAAGATTTTTTTTTTACACAATGTGTAATTCAATTTTGGAATTCGCAACCACAAGATGTGGGGCTGGCTACCAGCTTGGCTGGCTTCAAAAAAAAAAGGGTTGGACTGATTCATGGAAGTCCTGGGGATCAAGGGCTCTTAGCCTTGATGGTTGTGGGGCTGCCTCTGAAGGCCATCTGCTGGGAGACTGGTGGGCTTCCTGGCACCATAAGTTGGCCACTGTGAGAACAGGCTGCTGGACTAGATGGGTCAGGGGTCCAATCCAGCAAGGCACTGCTTATATTCTTCTGTTAGCTACCTTTTATGTACCTGAATGTTGCTACCATGTTCCCCCAGGCTTTCTTTTCTTCAGCCTGAACATCTCAAGTTCCTTCAGCCTGTCCCCAGGGCCACGTCCTCCAGTGCCTGTATCATCTTCATCACCCTTCCTCTGAGCACCCTCTAGCCTGTCAAGCTCTTTCTGGAAATGTGGTACCCAGAAAAGCCATTTGCAAGGCCAGCTTCTGACTGGTCCATTCGAGTTAAGCTAAAGACTCCATTAAGACTTGTTGGGATTTTGTGTAAGCTTCAAAAGTTAGGAGGATTTAGATTTAGATTTTGAGAGGTGTGGGAAGTAGAATGTTAACCTGAGCTCCTGCTTCTTCTTTTTCTACTTCTTTCTGCATCAGTGAAATTTTATTTTCCATTTTTTTCCTTTGAAGTCAACTGGGCATCTGGAGTATGTGTGTGCTTAACTGCCTAAACCTCCTAGTTGGTGGGATGCAGGCACCTTGCAAGGTAGTCTCTAGATCTTAGTTTGAATAGAAGCTGGTGAGCATGCTTGGGGTAAAATTGGCCCAAATGTGCCCCAACTGCCTGATCCTACCTGTGGCACTGGTGTGGCTAAGGTTGGTAGCTTCTCTAGCTAAATAAAAATGTTATGTGAAAGCCTCAGTTGACCAAGTCATGATGGATGGTGAAGCCCAACGGATGATGACCAAGGCATATGCAAGGTTGCCATCTGGAGTGTGAAGTGAGCAGATGACAAAGAGCAAAAATTAGCAAATGATATGAAAGAAAAATAGCTACGTTTGCGTATGAAACTAACAGAAAGGGGAAGGATGTAGTAGATGTGAACGGAAGTGGTCTGAAACAGTGAAGTGGATGAATACATGCAGAGAAGGAAAGGTGTTAAGTTTCATTATGACTGAAGGGGCTAAAATATATGTCAGAAAGAATGAAATTGTGACATCTAGGTTGCTGTGTATGAAACTGAGAATCCATAGGTTGGTGAAAGTTCCACGTTACACTCCTGGGACTGGTGGTAATGGAAGGACAGTCCAAGATCTGAGTGAAGGTGGTCTAGGAGAAAAGATATTCTAGAAGATTCATGTCACCTAGAAGATGAATGGATGGGGGGAAACATAAACCATGCCCTGATGGATCTGACCCCTGGCCCATCTAGTCCAGCAGTCTGTTCTCCCAGTAGCCAACCTACTGCCCAAGGAAGCCCAGCAGATGGTCTCCAGAGGCAGTCCCACAGCCATCAAGGCTCACAGCCAGATGGGGCCATTTTGAGTCCCAGTAACGAATGAATGGGGACTCTGCAAAGCATCTGCTTAGAAAAAGGCAGGTTTCCCAAATATGATTTAAACATAGGTCTAGTCATAGGTACACATGCCAAAAAATGAATATCCTTAAAAACAATCAGAATTGATCTGATTGTTTACAATTTATTTCTTCATTTAGAAAATGTATATGGCCACCCATCTCAAATACATAACTCTGGGCAGCTGATGAATGTTGGAGAGAATTAGTGAAGGACATAAGAGTGATGGGAAGTTCTGAATGTGGGACCGTAGTGTTTTGGTAGGGCTAAAAGCGGACCTGGGGGAAAAAATGAACGATGGAGGAACTGGAAGAGAAATGAAAAGAAGGATACTGAAAGCAGAAGGACTGCAGAGCGGAAAATATTATCTTCTGCAAAAATGTGTTAGAAGATATTTTATTCTCCTGAAAGGATAAGTGGGAAGCAGACAGAAGGAAAGAGGATATGGAAATGCTCTGGATGAGGGTGAAAAGAATTAATTATCTTACCAGAGGGCCACAAGGGCATGGAATTACACTAACAGGAAGTGTGAAAAAGGGTGCTTGATGGAATGATGAAGTGAGAAAGGATGTGGAGGAGGAAAAAAGGCAAATAAGAGAAGGATTGCTGCCCTTTTAGCGACTGTCTTGTTTAGCAACCATTTGCAGTTACAAAGTAACTTTATGACCTATCCTCGCATTGATGACCTTCGCAGGTCTGTAAAGCAAAGGAAAGCTGAAGTCAGATCATAAGCACAGTCGCGGTTTCACTCAGCGACTGCTTTGCTTAACAACCAAGTTGCTGGTCCTCATTGTGGTCGCTAAATGAGGACTACCTGTAAAGGATAGACTGTGTGTTGCACAAAGAATATGGCTTTCAAAATTAATATATCAAAGATCAAGTGCTTGACAGAGGAAAAAGGGGTACATAATTACAAATTATACACAAACAGTGAACAGTTACAGGGAGTAGATGAATTTGTGCAGTTTGGTAAAATGCTTCCGAAATATGGGAATATGGATGGAGAAGTTTTAAGATGTGCGAATGATGGTAGGAAGATAATGTGGTGTGTTGCAATGAATGAATGCTTGTCAAAAGAATTGAAAAAAGGCTACGCATAATAAGAGGGTGCTTCTGTCCACATCGTTATAGGGAAATGAAAGTTGGGTATTTCAGGAGCAATATTAAAGCACAGTAAGCTGAATGCAGTGGGAATGTGATTTTTAAGAAATGTGTGGGACAAAAGAAGAAAGAGGGAGCCAAGAATTAATTTCATTGATTTATGCAGTTTCTATAGTGACTCTGGGTGGCAAACAATTTCCATCACTGAAACCATTAAAATGGGTAGAATGGCTGTTGAGCGCAGACAGAAAATGAAAGAAATGACTACTATGAAAAAAAATAGATTGTGGTGGTTTGGTCATCCAGAAAGATTGCATGAGGATCAACATGCAGAACAAATATATGAACGAATACGAAGGCCTGGACAAATGCTTATAACCAAGATCAAGCGATCAAACTATTGAGAACTTGCAAACAAAAATAACAACAAAAATTAGAATTAAACTCCCAGCAGGTTAGGGGCAGCCTGGAAAAGCCAAGGCTTTCAAACGTTTTTTATGTGGCAATGTCCATACAGGAATCACATTGATTAATTATAGCCATGGCATGTCCAGTGGGTAACCTCAGATGTTTCCAGAGCTTGTTGCAAGAAAAAGAACAGGATGGCACTAACGTTGCAGGCAGATAAATCAGAGGAAACTGTTTTGATCCACAAATGCTTTGGAGACAGTAAGTATTCTAATTTCTAGCAGTGTTTCTCAACCTTGGCAACTTTAAGATGAGTGGACTTCAACTCCCAGCATTCCCCAGCCAGCAAGGAATGTCCACTCATCTTAAAGTTGCCAAGGTTGAGAAACACTGCTCTAAAGTGTCCCAAGACTCTTAGCTTGGCTGTTATTCCACATACGTCATTCAAATTAACTTCTGCCATAAAATGATTCACCGTGAAGAATGGTCTTTTTCATTTGCTAAACAGTAATAGCATCTAGTTTCCGCTTTGCCACAAGGTGGCACATTCAGTTCTGTTTATAGCCATTTCTCCTGAACTCTTGAAAGAAATCTTCTTTTACTAGCTCCAGGTTGCGTGATTGGCTTTGGGACCCCCCCTCAGCATTCTCCAACCAATTGGCAAACCAGATCCGTTTCCTCTCTGCGGTTTCAGGCACATTGCTCAGCAGGAGCTGGCGTGTCACCAGCCTGGAAGCCCCCAAGATTCAGTCTGGAAGCTGAAGAGGATCACTGAGCTTGGTTGCTTTCTTGCAAACATTTTGTTCCCTGGCTAGGCAACGTCTTCAGGGCTAGAACGGAGTGGAGTTTGCTCTCTGTTTATATACCTGAATATAAACAGAACAAACTCCACTCCATTCTAGCACTGAAGATGTTACCTAGCCGGGTAATGAAACATTTGCAAGAAAACAGCCAAGCTCGGAGAACCCCAAGGACTTCACAGTTCAGCCCTGAGCTACAGATATTCTCTTCTACTGGAGAGGATCATTCAGGCTACAGCTTGATAGGAAGTAGGTGCCTGAGAACGGTGCAGCCAGTCTACCCTGAATAGTCAAGATGACCTCAGCTTATCCTCCAAAGTTCCTGGGTTGAGGACCGCATCCAGCTTTCACCTGGTCTTGGAAGTGTGGTGCTTCCATATGTATAAGCAGGGAAAGGGGTGGGGGTAAGGCTAGACAGCCATACCTGCTCCTGAGTCGGTAAAAGCTCCAGTAGAAGAGAATCTCTATAGCTCAGGGCTGAACTATGGAGTCCTTGGTGCTCTCTGAGCTTGGTGGTTGCCTTGCAGATATTTCATGACCCAACTGGGGAACATCATCAGTGCGAGGGAGGGTGGGGTTTGCTCCCTGTTTATATACAGTAGCTTGCCCTGCCAGTGTTGGTGGGGGCGTTCCCTAATTGGGTCATGAAACGTCTGCAAGCCAACCACCAAGCTCAGAGAGCACCAAGGAGCAAAAGCCATCAAGTCCTTGAGAAGTCATATCAACACTGGCCATGCCATCATGGGGATTGCTGGCTCTTCCTGCTCGGCGGAAACTTTTGCTGAACGGCTCCATCTCCTTTGTTGGCTCTCTCAAAGCTGCCCCAAGGTTTGCTTGGGAGTGATTCCATGCTGTTTACAAAGCCCTCCAAACTTGGGAATAGCTTCAGGCCTGGCCGCGTGTTTCTAGACCAAGAAAAGGCTTTCGTGAACTCTGGTTCATGGCAACTTGCAGCTCACAAAAGCTTAATAAAATGTCTTGGTCTGAAAAGGTCCTATGAGACCCATCCTGATTTTGGGCTCCTGGAGACCAGCGTTTTCCAACCTCAGCCACTTTAAGATGGGTGGACTTCAACTCCCAGAAATTCTGGGAGTTGAAGTCCACCCATCTTAAAGTTGCCAAGGTTGAAAAAACACTGCTTTAGACTAAAGCTGCTCTCCTCCTACAACGGAGTTTGTTACTGTCTCAGGTGCAGATCCTCAGGTGTCCAACGGAGAGCAACATGCCCAGCGAAACACCATCGCCATTACTCAGATGATGACATCATTTAAGGAATAGTTTGGCTTTTTCAAGCTCGGCAGTTAGGAAAGAGAATTATTTTCCATAAATGAAAATGAAAGAAATCTCCTGAGGTTACGGAATGAGAAGGCATGTTTTTGTTACCTATTTTTAATCATATTCAAAAACTGAGAAGGTAGAGCGCAGTGCTTCTATATGATTTAGATTTAAGGAACAATCTTAGGAGAATTTCAAATCATCTTTCTCCTGCCTGTTTCCTCCCCCCTTCTACGGTCAGTTTCCTTTGATCACTGTCAGACAGGTAGGGTTTTTTTTAATTGTACCATGGGTGTAGTTTTGGGGTTATAATGCTCCGGAAAAATAAAAAATGCACCACTGAGGTCATTGCACGGACGAAGGAAAGTACATCAGGCCGTTTGCAAAGGGCCATCATGACACCGCAGAGCCCCCTCCTCTATCTGCGCACACGGCAACAGGGTCTCTGTGGGGACGGTGGCTCATCCGTGGGGCTGGACAGCCCCCTTTCAGGATGCTCGGATTGCTTTTCCCGCGCACTGCAGGGGGTTGGGCTGGAGGATCCCACGGGGTCATGACCCAAATACTTCTTCAGCTTTTTTCGAAGACCCGATTGCCGCGGTGTGCTTCGTTACCCCGGCTTTCCACGAACGCGTGCAACGGGCGCTCCTGACTCTCACTTCCCCACCAGCCCTTCCTCAGACGCTCAAGCGGACGCGAACCCACAACGGTCCGCCGGAGTCGGTCCGCCCCAGCGACCCGCGCCCTCCACCCACGCCGCTGCCACGCCGGCAAATGCGGGGCCGTGGCCAGCGAGCCGGATTTTATACGTCCGCTCCGGGGAGGGGCGGGGCCGCTGGTCCTCCGGGAGCCAATCGGAGCCGCTCTGGCGACGTGAGCGTCCGCCGGCGCCGGCCTGGGCCGCCATCACGTGGGCGCTCGGCTTGGCGGCTGCGCCTGCGCGGTTCCTCCCCTTCTCCGTCGTCCGCCGGCGAGGGCCGCCGCCGCTTCTCTCCGCCGCCGCCGCCGCCGTGGACGGTACGCCGGGAGGGGCGGGCGCCGGCGGGGTGGTTTAGACTTCGTTTGGGCGGGGGGGGGCGCGTGGGGGCGTAATCAAAACCGCCCGCTCGCTCGGTGTCGAGGGCGGGGGACTACCCCTCCCATCGTCCCCGGCCGCTGCGGTCCCTCCCCCTCGCTCCTCCCCCAGGCAGGGCAGCCGGGGGGCCGCGAGGCGGCCGGGCAGCGCCGCCCTCGGCCAGCTCACCGGCCTGGCCGGCCTCCAGCCGCCGAGCCGCCCGCCCCGCCCCGCCCCGGGCGCGAGGACTCCCGGCCCATCGTCCCCAGCGGGCGGGCGGGGCCGGAGCGCCCCTTTGGAAGGACCCCGCCTGCCCGAGGGGCCGCGGGGGCCCGGCTGCGGTGCAGGAGCGGGGCCCCGCCGGCCGCCCGCCCGCCCGGCCCACGCCGGCGCCGGGCCTTCCGAAGACGCAGCGCGGCTCGGCCTGGACGCGGCCGGCGGCGGCCCCGGGCCCCCGGAAGCCGGGGGAGGGGGAGTTGCGGGGACTGCCGGCTCCGGGGTCGGGGCGGCCGGAGGGCCGCAGAGCACCTCGGGCCGCACAGCTTGTGGGCGGACCGGCGCTCACCTGGCGGGGGGAGAGTCCGCTTGCGCTGGCCGCTGGTCCGGAAGAGGCCGGAGCCCTGATTCCCGCCGCTGGTCCGACGGCCCCTGGGCGGACTTTGGCCTCTCGGTCCAGACCGGCCAGGCGGAGAGGCCTCGCTGGTGGCGCGCGGGGGCCGGGCGGACCGGTGCGCGGCGGGGGCGGGTTGGCAGCCCTTGGCATCGCCCGAAGGCCGGCCCGACCCCCCGCGAGGACCTCGGCACTGACCTCCGGCGTTCCCAGGTCCTACCTCTTGCTGAAGAGTTAACGAGGCGCGACGGCTGAGCGGATGGAGCGCGCGCACGGCCCAAGGGTGGCCGCCTTCACGGGCTCTAAGGCCACTAGTGGCTGGGTTGCAGTCGCACCCTGACACCGCAATAGAATCCAGTCCCGTTTGAACCACGGCGACGTGGGGGGAGAGCCTGCTAAGTGGTGCACTTCTAGGAAAATGAATGGCGTTCTCCTACTGACTACATTTTTAAGAGTTGTGTTGTTTTTAACGCCTTTGGTGGTCGTTTTTGGGTTGTTTTGTGTATTGGTTTCTGGATGTTTCATTGTGTAAGCTGCCCAGAGTCACGGTAGTGAGATGGGTGGCTGCATTAAGCCGACCAACCTAGGCTAATATGCTGGGTGAACCCGGGTCCTTTGCTGTGGAATCGCATACGCCCCTTCTGGAACCCGGTGCTGTTCCGGGGACAGACCTCCATCCCCTTGCCTTCATGTTGACCAATGATGATTGTGGCACTGAATGCGATCCCTAAAATAGCACTGTGTAGTACAAAAGTAACCCACTGTCCTCATTGGTTTGGAAAGGTCTGTGACATTTGCAGTTGCACACAATATGGAGTTTATTGATACCAGAACACAATTCACTAAGGTTCTTCTGTTATTTTGGGGGGCGCCCGTGCCCCTTGTCCTGAAGGGGTGGCAGGAGTAAGCATTGTCCGTGCAGGAATCTGAGGGGATGAGAGATGTTATAAATAGGTCAGAGCGCTGGAAGGCAAATAGCCCCGTCAGGAGCAGGTGAAATGTGCGCATTTCCTTGGATGATAATAGTTGTGGGGCCCATTTGAGTGTCCTTCACCAACCTGGTGCCCTCTAACTGGGTCAGAACATAACATTAGCAGTGCCCTGCTGGATCGGCCCCCTGGCCATCTAGCCAAATGGCCTGTGTTCATAGCAGCCGCCCAACTGCCCAAGGAAGCCACTTGTCCCCCAGCAGATGACCTTCAGAGGAAATCCAACGGCCGTCAAGGCTCTCAGCCCTTGATCCCCAGGACTCCCATGAATTGGTCGAAACTGTTTTTGAAGCCAGCCGAGCTAGTAGCTAGCACTGCATCTCATGGCAGTGAATACCAACACTGAATTACTGAAATATTTCCTTTTGTCTGTCCTGATTCTTCCAGGTTTCAGTTTCATTGGGTGACCTTTGGTTCAGTATTTTGGGAAGGGGAAAACAGCTTCTCCTTGTCCGCTTGAGCCACGCCATTCATAATACTGCAACCTGCATCATGTCCTTTCTCATTCACCTCCTTCTGGACTAAAAAGCACCACGTGTCACAACCTTTCCTCGTAAAGAAGCTTGTCCGGCCCCCTGATCGTAAAACTACAAATCCCATTGTCTCCAGCAAACACGGGGTTGGGTGGAGATCCACATCAGGGGTGGGGAATGGATGCAGAGAGTCTCTCTCCTGGGAATCTTAAAAGCTCACTGGCCAGGTTCTCGCGACTTGCTTGACTTGGTGACTGAGTGAACTCACTTTCTCTGTCCACCCATTTCACAGGCTTACTGAATGGGCTGGATTCACACAGCATACTAAGCTACAGAAGACAGAGTCCTGGTTAATACTAACCAGAGCTTAGCACAGCCTGTGGATATAGGTCATTATTCCATCTGGTGAAATGTGTTTTGTGTGTAAAGGCAGTCACTACGGCTTCCTCTCGTTTTTTTTCCCTGGGCTTTTCCTGCTGGGTGGAGCTGTGAACACTCCAAAGAGAAACTGCCTCATTTTACACTCAAAGCTGTTAAAATTCCAGAAGGGTGAGCAAACCATGCGATACCATGCTATTTGCAGTCTTTTGTAGCATACGTGAAATCCAGTTGGTATATTGCTTGTGATCCCCTGTCCCCCCCCACCCATATCTCTAATGTTTCTCAGGATGTTTGTCTGTCTGTCTGTCTGTCTGTCTATCTGTGGTTTTACAATGTCAGGGAAAGGTTTAACCGTTTTAAGCCCAGTAAGTTTCTTTGCACAACAACACCTGTTGGAATACATCTAATTTATATCCTCTCTTTCCTCAAGAAACTCGTGGCCCACATACAACTCTTTCCTCCCTAATTTCCCCCTACAACAACACGTCTTGTGAGATAGGACTAAGACAGAGTGACTTGAATTGGGTCTCCCTGTTCAACACCATACTAGGTTCTTTTTTTTAATTATTTTTAAGGAAATCTGAACCATGTTGTAAGCCATATAATTGTTTGGGAGGTAATTACCTTATGGGAAACTATCTTTTTTCCTTCTCGTTTAAATGTTTTAAAAGTATAATTTATAAATTAATGTCATCCAATTTACAGTTACTGAAATGAATGGGAAACCTGTAAGTTCATTCTTTCCCCATCACTTTCTGAAAGAGGTACTGTAGAGAGAATAACTTGATTGTCTCTTTATTCTTAAAAAAAAAAAACAGTCTGCAAGGGAGTGAAGCTTATTCGGGAAATAATGCTGTAGTAATTCCAGAAGGACATATCTGATTCTGCTGGATGCCTCTTTAAGGGTAATGAACCTGCCAATAGCCCTCAATTGGTAGAGCGTCTGGGGCACGTTCAGGAAATCATTCATTCCATCCAGCCTGCAAGGCCTGTCTAAATGGAGAAAATGTTACTGGGCTTAAGGGAGCAGGAAGTTAAGCTACAGGGGAGCTAAAGAAGGAAGGCGTAGTCTGCTGGAAGGAAGGCCATGGAGTAAATGATGCGTGGGGAAACAGGATAATAAAAAAACAGGATGCAAGTTGAAGAAATTTAATTAGCTCTGTGTCTCTGCTTTCCTTCATCCTCTGCCTCCTGATGGAGGACACACTATCAACAGTAGACTGTGGGGAGTGAATTCCATAGTGATAAGGAATCAGCCAAATTTGGCCCAGCTTTCCCCGAATCGAGTCCATCTGGCAGTGCATTGAAGATATTTGCAAACGAGGTGTCTCTTGGGGGCAGGCGTCTCTTTCCAAGTGCCGGATGGATGATTTGCAGGGAGTAGCAGCTGGTCAGTTCCATCTAGCTTGACCCAGCATTGTCCTACTGAAAGTTAATATGTACCCAGCTAGACTGAGTGCAAATTGTGCCTGCAGAAGTTGGGAGACCCAGGGACTGAGTCCCTGATTCAATGTGCTGGGGCCAGACTCCATCGCTTTGTGAAAAGGTAGACTCAGAAAGCCTTCCGAGGTGGTGATTCTGGAGCTAAGGACCTTTTCCTCATGTGGAAGCGTCTTGGGGAAGCCCAGAAAGGCGGCTCTGGGGGTGCCCCCAGTTTAAAGTAATGAACTTAATTTCTGCTGCTTGAATTCCTCAGGGCATCAATCACCATGGTGTTGGGTGTTCAGCAAGTCGTTGGATACCTTGCCCTGTGGGCACTTTGTGCCCTGAGCAAACCCACAGAGAAGAAGGACCGCGTCCACCACGATCCTCAGCTGAGTGACAAGGTCCACGATGATGCCCAGAACTTTGATTATGACCATGATGCCTTCCTGGGGGCTGATGAGGCCAAGACCTTTGACCAGCTGACTCCAGAAGAGAGCAAAGAGAGATTGGGGTAAGAGAAGATTGGGGTCTGTGTGTGTGAGAGGCAGCTCTCTGAACTGAGTTTAGCTCCGGAATGTGCGCATCTTGATGTTCCCTTTGGCTGGATGTCTTTGGTTTCCAGAATGATGTTCCAGAGGGATGTCTGGCTCTCCTAGGAGGCAGTTTCCTTAACGTTCCCCAGCCCTGTGCTAATTAAGCATCACACGTTGCTTGTCATGAAAGTGGGGGGACGACTTCACTTCTGCTCCAAAGCTCTCTTTCGCATATTCCACCACATCTAGTTTCTTTGCTCTTTTTCAGACTGAAATCATAATTCTGCCTCCATTTTCCCAAGGGTAAACCCTGTGGAATTAAAGTGGTTTTCCCTCCAGTTAGTATGAACTAGACAACCCAGGACCGGTTGGATCATCCTTTCAGAGATATTTCCTTACCTAAACAGAAAAACAGAATGACCACGGGCAGGCAAAAAAACAGTGGGAGCAGGAGTGACTTCCGACATCCTGCTGGCTTCCCCATTGACTTTACTTGCGGGAAGCTGGCAGGGAGCATTGGAAACCCCTCCTCCTCCTCCTCCTTCTCCTCCTCCTCCTCTGACCTGTGGAACTACCTGCCACTTGGCACAAAGGGAGCCATGGACCACAAGGAAAACTGCACTCCCGCTCTCCATTCTGGCGTGTCCCCACGGGCCCCCTCCCTCCAAGAAGGAAGAGGGCTCACCCGTCAACCGCCGGCACCCCCCAGCCGACCCTTTCTCTCCAGCAGGCATCCAAGTCGCTCCCTCTCCTTCCCTCACTGCCCACCACCATTCAGAGGTTTCAGATTTTGGCCTCGGTTCTAAAGCAGCCAATCAGTTGGGTGCAGGGGACAGAGGAAGGCAGAAAGAGGTCAGGGATATGCCCCTTCTGTCTTCCCTTGTGCCATGCAACCTACGGGTTTCTGGGAATTGTAGTTGGAAGGCATGGCAGTGCTGGAACGGCCACATCTTTGCCAAATTTCAGTCCCACGGGAGTCATGGGTCCCAGATTTTGGACGCGTTCTGTAAGTTAGCCCATTTGAGGCTAACTTGGTTCAAAAATTGTTGCCCTACGATGCACCGTTTCACCCAGCTGAAGGTTACAGACACGAGGGTTTTAGTAAGTATATAGATAGCTCTGGCCTTGGTTTCTTCAAAACCTGGGCAGCTCATCTGTTAGTTTGCATTAAGAGCTAATGCAAGCTTAATAAAGTAAATACTGTGATAATAAAAGGCTAGCAGAGACCAAGATGCTGGTCCTTTCTTCCTCGTCCTATTTGTTTGAGCCCACTCAAATAGGGGCTTGGTATGCACCTTGGGGAGAGTAGCAGTATCTTAATGTGTGTTAATCCCTTTGGTTTTATTGCAGTGGCTCATGAGGGGGCCAGAACAAAGCAGTGACTTTGATAGGGCCCTCTGCTGCATGGTGGGGAAAGGCCCTCCCTTCCTCTTCCCTGTGCCCAAGTGTCAAGTCACAGGAGTGACAACTGTGGTTATATTTGGCTCTGCATTCTGATGCTTCTGTTGCTCCAGAGCTGCGGGGGTGGGGTGGGGGGAGAGACAGAATCACTGGCTTTTGAGTCTGCTCTGCATTCAGCTCTTCCAAATTTATCACCTGGGCCAATAGAGAGAGAAACTCCCTGCGGATCAAACTTCCTAGTTTTGGATTAAGCTACAACACACGCACACACATACACACACTGCTGCTTATTCAGCCTTTTATTAAGATGGAGGCTCTTTAGTGAATCGGGGATTGGCTGGAGAGCGTTGCATCCTCATGGATGCTCCAGCAGTTGCTGCTTTTTGCAACCTGCCTCTTGCTGGCAGGGCCGTGAGAGTCACAGCCCTGTAGATCCGCTGGGAAGGCTGCAGCCCAGGCTGGGGGGCTATTCCCTCTTTTCCAGGACGCCTCTCCAGCTTTCAGGGAAATGCCATCGGGGGTAAGAGGAATCGGGGCCAAAACCCGTGGGCCAGCTTGCCCCAGAGGCCACCCCTCGTCTCTGCCTGCTTGGGCACAGCTGGCAGAGTGTTGTGGGGAGAGGATGTTCTGCTGCGGGAAGTGCTGCAGGACTGACTCTGGATTGGTCCAGGTAGGCTGTGCAGCTCTCTGGACCTCCTCCAGAATCCCCTCCTCACTTGACCTTCCCTTATGGGTTGCATTTCAGTTCAGGCCTCCCTGACATGCTCTGATCTCAGCAGAGCCGTGCAGGTGGGCAGCTCTCCTGCGGATCACGCAGCGAGACGAAAATCTGACACCCCAGCCTGAAAGCTTTTGACCCAGCGCCAGGTGTCAGGGCTAAAAGGGGCTCACTTGACAAACGGTGCAAAACTTGAATCCCCCCTCCCTGCTGTTCCTCCAACCCCACCCCCAAGCGGCTTCCTCGTGAAGCTGTTTCACCTTCCTTTTCCACCTCCATATCGCAGGTGAGGAATCGCTAAGTGTGGCATCTTGGAAGGGTGCTGTTCAAGCTTGCGAAAGATGTGGTTTGTCCATAGGATTGGGTGCCATGGAAGGAAATCTCCAAGAACATGTTGCCTATAGATTCCGGAAGGGACATATGCCTCATCCCCGGGGGAGTGCCAGCTGGATGGTGCTAAGCCGCCCCCTTTCACTCTCTTGTGGGTTATTGCAATTAAATTGGTCTTTGGGTGTCTGGTCTTCTGGGCCCGTGGCTCTTCCCAGCTCCCTGCTCTCCATGCGTTCCCCCCATAAGCGCCCGCCTTCTCCTGCTCTTAATTCTTTTTCTGCATTTCCCACAGAAAAATTGTAAGTAAAATAGATGAAGACAAGGACGGGTTTGTAACAGTGGAAGAGCTAAAAGCCTGGATTAAGTTTGCCCAAAAGCGCTGGATTTACGAGGATGTAGAGCGCCAGTGGAAGGGGCACGACCTCAATGGGGACGGTCTCATTTCTTGGGAGGAGTATAAAAATGCCACCTACGGCTACGTCTTAGGTAGGTCTCACAATGAGAGCTGTGCAGAGGCTGCCCCTTGAATCTCGCTGTTTTGTCTTGTAGAATGATTGTAGCTAAAATAGACACGGATAAGGATGGGTTTGTGACCGAGGGGGAGCTGAAGGACTGGATTAAGAAGGCGCAGAAGAAGTACGTGTTTGACAATGTAGCGCGGCAGTGGCAGGAGTATGACATGAATCAAGATGGCTTGATCTCCTGGGATGAGTACAGGAACGTGACCTATGACACTTACCTGGGTAAGGGGCGAGTGGGTGCAGCTGTGCTGGGAAACACTGATCTCCTATCGACGAAGCAGAAGGGAGGGTGGTCCTGGGAGTCAGGCAGAGGCTGGATAGTCATCTGTCGGGGATGGCATAGTGGAGCCTGCAGGGGGGCTTGCAAGGGTCACGCCAGGCCCGTCCTTTGAGCCGGCGCTTCCTGCTCTCCTTTTCAGAGCGGGATATCCGAGTGCCCAGTCGTCGGCAAATTCAGATCAATGCTGCAGAGAAACGCTGCTGGGGAAGCGTGGCGGGTCAGGCTTCGTACCCTGCAGCCATCCTGCTGAACGGTTCTTGCCAAGAGCTGTTCTTTCCCCTCCATTGGGGCTGCGGAGTGAGAAGGTTCACCCAGCGCAGGGACCTTTGGGGGCTCCTGTTTTCTGACTGACAGATTCCGCACTCAGCACCCCACTGACCAGAGGGGTGTCCTGGGGCTGCGGTGTGGCACCCTGGACACGCTCATCTGAGAGGAGCTCAAGGCTGAGGGCATAGGGCCAAGCTTATTTGCCAAAAGATCTCTTCAAGTGGCAGGGTGCCAATGACTGCCAACCCTCCCTTGCCTAAGAGCCCAGTAAAATCCTGTTGATAGCAAGTCAGTAGAGCAGCGTTTCCCAACAATGTGGCTGTCGAATTCTGGGAGTTGAAGTCCACACATCTTCAAGTGGCCGAAGTTGGGAAATGCTGCTGTAGAGATAGTTTCAGAACATTGGTTTCCTCATGTGCAGCTGTGACCATTATTTTTAAGGCATCCTCTGGTTTGGATTGTGTTAAGGGATCCAGGGAGTAGTATTTTTTTCAGACTGGCTCTCTTTAGTTGGCTGGGCCAGTTGGTTGTCCTTCAGCCCAACTGCAGACTTACATTTTATCATGTGCAGATATACCTTGTCCTTGACCTGACCTTTGTGAGGTCACATAATCAGGGAAGAGAAGTGGCACGCATTCCCAAAGGAGGTGCATCCCCGAAGGAGATACAGTAGTCCTCGCTTAACGACCACAATAAGGACTGGAAAATTCGTTGTTAAGTGAGCCACGCCCGATTTTATGACCTTTTTTGCCGTGGTCATTAAGCGAATCACTGTGGCTGTTAAGCAAATCAGGTAGTTGTTGAGTGACTCGTGCAATTCCCCATTGATTTTGCTTGCTGGAAGCCAGCTGGGAAGTTTGCAAATGGCGATCACGTGACCCCGGGATGCTGCAACTGTTGTAAGTGTGAACTGGTTGCCAAGCACCCAGATCGTGATCATGTGACCACTGGGGTGCTGCGATGGTTGTAAGTTCAAGGACTGGTTGTAAGTCCCTTTGTTCAGTGTAGTAACTTTGAAGGGTCACTAAACGAATGGTTGTTAAGTGAGGACTACCTGTATGCTTCATAAAGTTAGGAAGACTCTTTCCAGAAATCTGAAAACTGATACTGGTTTTATCATCCAGTAAAGTCTGATGAGCCTCTCACCGACAAAGCTTTCCATTTACACTTCCTGATTCTAGAGCGTTTAAGCTGGCAAATGAGCCGTATCGATTGCTTTGTAACATATGAGTCAATGGATCAGCTTTCGTTTGGATACAGGACGGAAAGGTTTCCCATCTGGGTCAGATGGCGACTTGTTCAAAACAAAACTGCCGGGGCTGAAACATTTCAAAATAGAGCTCAACCAGCAGAGCTAAGGAGCGCTCTGCCCATAGTCCTGGACCTTAATGAACCTGGAGTCTGGGGAGGGGCAGGGGCGGTGCATGCTTGAAAAAGGCAGGGCTTCCGTTGCAGGGTTGTGGCCATCACCTTGATGGTTTGTGGAACCCCCTGCAGGTGCCCCTGGGGAGGGAAGTGGGGGTCACCATGCCACTGCAGCCTTGATTTTGCAGTACCAGGTCAAACGAATGTTTACAGGGTAGGCCAAATGGTCAGGGACACCTGCGGGGGGAGGGTGTCAAAAATTTCAAGGCAGCCACAGCCACGTGATCATGTGAGGCGTGCCCTGCTGGATTGGACCCTGGCCCATCTTGTCCAGCAGCCTGTTCTCGCAGTGGCCAACCAACTGCCCAAGGAAGCCCACCAGTCCCCAGCAGATGGCCTCCAGGGGCAGTCCCGCAGCCCTGGACCCCCAGGACTTCCATCAGTCGGTCCAACCCTTTCTTGAAGCCAGCCAAGCGGGTAGCTAGCGCCACATCTTGTGGTAGAAACGGAGTAGGGCTTTGCACGCACGGCTGGGCTGTCATCACGGCTCCCTGTTCTGGGCGAGCAAATTTTGGGGGCGGCTCAGCGTGGCCAGATAGGTCTCCCCTGCCCCTTTAGTTCCCGTGCCTCTCCCGGGAGCTTGACCTACCGGGTTCGCTAGGCCTGGATGTGCAACCTTGGAGCCACCGTAAGGTTGAATGGCGGGGCAGCGACCCATCCGTGACCCCCTGCCTTTGCCGTCCAGATGATCCAGACCCGGACGACGGCTTCAATTACAAACAGATGATGGTGCGGGATGAGCGGCGGTTCAAAATGGCCGATAAGGACGGGGACCTGATTGCAACCAAGGAGGAATTCACGGCCTTCTTGCACCCTGAAGAATACGACTACATGAAAGACATCGTCGTGCAGGTGGGTCGCGTAATCCCCGGGCACTGTCGGAACAACGCGTTATTTATTGCCTGGTTTTTATTTATTTACTTCTGATGTTTATGTGCCACCCACAAGGTCACCAAGGCCACATGGGCAGTGCCCAGGAACTGGAGGGAGGGAGAGAGAGAGGGGTGTGCCCACAGCATCCTAAAGTGGCAGGAGGAGCCAGACAGGTGGCAGCAACTTTGTCAGTGACGCAGGCTGCCGGTGTGTCCCTGGCAGAAATTGTGTTGGGAGAAGAGGGAAACGGAATGGCCAACTTCAGGCTGAGGGTGAGAGGAAGGCCAGTTGCGAAGGTGTAGCTGGAAATAGGGGTTCCAGTGCCCATCTGTGCCACAGTGAGGGGGGTGGCAGGAAGAACCTCTGGGCCCTGCTGCTGCTGCTGCTTCTAATCGTGAAAACGCCACCTGCTTCATTTGGCTGGGGGATCAGGAAGGGACACCGCAGGGTTAGGGTGCAAGTCGGGCTGCTGGCTGGCACAAGATTGGCGCTGCGCGCTTCCTGCATTAAACTGGGCGCCGTTAAAGCTGGGTCTTAATCTTTAGAGCCCTAAGCGGGACTGTCTGTAGGAGGGCTTCTCCATTAAGGGCCTCTGTGGCTGTTCAGGTCTGCAGGCGAGCTCTTTCGGAAGGCGGCGCCTCTTGGTACGTTCGGGTTCGGTTTTACATGGGCGTTCTGGGCGCTCCTCTTTTCTCACTCTTGATTGCTTTGGTTTTATTACGCCCAGCACCAGGAGCCATCTGGAATCGGGCGTTTTTAAATAATAATAATAGTTTATTAAATTATATATGCTGCCTGACTCCCAGTGACTCCGGGCGGTTTAGAAACATAATGTCATAACAAATAAAAAAAATCTGTCTGCATGTGGAGGAGGACTTAACGGCTTCCCTTCCCTTGTTCCCCAGGCTTTTAATTGTTCATTTGTGTTGCTCTTGTTTTCATTTGCATCTTCGATTTTTTCCCCTTTGTTTCTGTGTTGGGGTGTGTGTGCTTCACATTGTGTTCAGCGTCAGCTGCATTGAGGTCCCGAAGCAAATAGAAAGATGGGATACAGGTGAAATGAATCCTAATGTTTAATTGGGGTGTTTAATTGTTGTACGCTGCCCAGAGTCACCTTGTGTGAGATGGGTGGCTATATAAATATGATTAATAATAATAATAATGCTGCCCCTGACTTTTCTCAACAGGAAACAATGGAGGATATCGATAAGAATGGAGACGGATTCATTAATTTGGAAGAATACATCGGTGAGCTCTGGGCACATCCCGCCTTAGTCCGTGCACCACGCCCCCTCCCCCCCCCCCCCCGTGGCTGCTGGTTGCTAAACCACAGGAAGGGCCAGAGAGCATTCATTGGCTTGAGCCGAGGGGAGCGCTCCCCAGGGTGTTCCCACGAACACTGAAGCCTGGGGGAATGTCCTGGGTTGCTTCCGCCCAACTGAATGATAAAACTGGGTATTCTGGGTTCAACCTATCTGAGAAATATAACCCAGTAGAGGTCAGGAAGGCCTGGGCCAAACTCTTTCAGAATTCAGAGGCTCCTTGGGCTTCCTCCACAGGTGACATGTACAGCCATGACGGGGACACGGAAGAACCCGAGTGGGTGAAGACGGAGCGAGAACAGTTTCTGGAGTTCCGGGACAAGAACCATGACGGGAAGATGGACACAGAGGAAACCAAAGACTGGATTCTCCCCTCCGACTACGACCACGCTGAGGCCGAAGCTCGGCACCTGGTTTACGAGTCGGATCAGGACAAGGTGAGACGTCTCCTCCCGGGGAACGTGGGGGCCCGCCTCTAGTCTGTGCTTTTCCTGCGAGCTGAGCGAAGACGAGGAAAGGCCGTCGCTGCTCCTTCTGAGAAAAAAGTGGGAACCAGGCTGCAGGTCTGCCCATTTCAGCAGGGCTCCTCAGTCTCCAGCAGTTGCCTTGAATGCCCCATAGGAGGATCAGCAGGAGCAGTGCAGGTGTGCGTGTCCCCCATTGGGACGGGTCTCTCTAGGCCAGGCAGGGGGTTGGCAGGGGCTCGGGGGCGGCCTTTCACCGTTGGGCTCTGTTCCTTTTCCAGGACGGCAAACTCACCAAAGAAGAAATCGTGGACAAGTACGACTTGTTTGTGGGCAGCCAGGCGACGGACTTTGGCGAAGCCTTAGTACGGCACGACGAATTCTAAGCCAGGGAGCCCTCTTTGTTAAGGAAAAAGAGGGGGGAAGCTGTTGTTTTTACTGTTCCAGGAGTAACACAAGAAATACTCACTATCAAGACTCAATTTCAGCCAACAATGGGGGGGGGGGAACGTACCACCCCCCCCATTGGTCCCATCCTTCCTGCTTTTCTTTCTCCCCTAGAGGTCAGTATTCTGAAAAGTAGCTTTCGGTTGAAACCCCAGGGTTTGCTTTTTTAAATAGACTTGCATGTTCTTTTATGTCTAACAAGTTCAGTTTATTTTTGTATTATTTTTGTTCCTTGTGAAATGAAGAATGCGTATCCTGAAGCGCTGGGCCTATCAGGGGACTGCCCTCTCCCCACTTTTTAACGTCGGCGTGTTGAGCTACGAGGTTAGAAGGCCAGAGAACAAGAACGGCCGAGGGAAACAAACGTGGGGTGGGGTGGGGTGGAGAGCTGCACGAGAAGACCTTTTGTTCTTCGTCTTCCGCCTGACTCGAAGAGCCCAGCGGAGAATTTTGTCAGCTCTCGGTGCCCATTCGGCTTCTCTGTTCAGCGCAGGAGGTTTCCCCACGTCAAAGGGTCCAGGGGCCTCGACTAGGCCTCCCGTGTGGTATCTCCTTCAGTTCAAGTATCCAGGTTCCTCCAGGGGGGCGTCCTGCTCCTCAGCTTCTCCCCCACCCCAGGTTGCATCATTTTTAGGATCTTCTGTGCAGGAACTGTGTTGCTGGTGATGGACAAGCTGCAGTTTGGGATCTTTCCCCGGGACTCCTCTGTACGATATGAAGCTGCTCATCTCTGCTTTTTGCGCCCCAGGCTAAATTTGCTGCTCGGGAGGTGATCCACAGGAGCGGCGGAACTGGGGCCATCCCTGCGTTGAAGTAGCCAAAGCCTCACCTAGACCGCGATCCCTTAAAATAGGGTAGTGGGTGAACCCTCAGTTTGTCTTCAGGCTCAGAACGAGAGCGGGCTGCCCTAAGCACACCTGGACATCCTGCAGTTTTGAAGTGCCTTTTTCATAAAAGCCAGTTTCCCCAGCGAAGGGGGTCATGGTGTAAAACGTGCTCCTGAAATGAATACACCTCTCTTCCTTCAGGGCTTTCCCCGCTGCGTCGCCTCGGTGGATGCTAGGAGCCCCCGGCCCCCTAGTCTGTCAGGGCAGGTCCTTCCCTTGCTTGAGACCGCCACCTCTTTTGCGCTTCAATTCCAGGAAGTGATACAGTGTCCCGTCTGCATCTTTTCACCATGATATTTGGCAGATAAGTGCTTTACGTCGTGGCCACATTTCCTTACGCTTCCCTGTTTGCTGACCGTTTGCAAAGACTGCTGGACGAGTTGTGTAGGTCTGTGGAATTGGCTTAAACTGGGGGCTGTGTTGTTCAGGTCTATCCCGTCCAGGATGGCTCGCTCCTTGTGAGCGTTTGCCTATGAAACCTGCTCGTTTTCCTTGCGAGACGCAAGTGAGAGCCATTTCCTGGTTGCACAGGCCGGTATGATCTCTGCAGGCTCGTTTCCCACCCCCCCACCCTCCTGGCTCCCTTACAGTAATCATGAATTCCCTTAGCAAGGCTTTCTGTGTGCAACCCCACTGATTGCCGAGGGTGAAGGCTTGAAACAGTATTACTTCCTGTTAATTTCGAATCCCTTTGGTGCAGTGGCAAGGAAGATTCCCCGTGATAATACTAACAGCCCAGCGTTCTAGCCCAGAAGTTGCCAGAATTGTGTGGGTTGACCAGGAGATGGGCTGACCAGGTGTTTCTCCACCCTGAAAGTGCTCAGCTTGCCGTGGGAGTTTTTACAATCGGCCAGAGTGCGTGAAACCCACGGGGCCCTTCAGCGAATTTGCCCGGCTTGTGAAAAGGGCCCATTACTCCAGAGAGGGTTGACCTCAGCTTTGAAAACTCGGCCCACAATTCTGGGTTTCAGTGTGCTGCTGTGCAGGTTTGTGCAAAATTAGTCTCGCCTTACAGCTAACAGGCAGGTTTGGGGCTGACTAAAATGTGTCTCGTTTTTATAATCTTCGAGGTGCTCCTTTCTCAACGTTCTTCCCGTTATTCAAATAGATGTAAAGCTGATGGTGAAAGAAAGAAAATCACTTCCCTTCCCAGTTCTTCATTGCCCATCTTTTGAGGAGGCTTTCTTATAGACCATCCGTGGAATTTTATATAATGTACAACACACAAATGGTGTCTTAATAAAACTGTTTACATCCTTCCTGACGTCTCATATGTTCTGTTGTTCGAGTATGTGTGTTTGATCTGGCTTCCCTAACGCTGCTTCACGCGTGGACAGAAAGGGTCCAGCTGCAACTTATTTCTGTGGAGGTCAATTAAGGTATTTCTCAGAAGCCCCTCAGCAGGAGAGAAGCAGAATCTTACCCTCCCATGGATATTTCCCAGCAACCGGGGTTTAGAGACATCTGACAACTGTTGTGCGCACGGGGCAATCCTGTAAGGCTTCCTGGAGGACTGGTAATGGATCCCAGGCACACGATGGCCCAGGGCTGGGGCTGCTTCGCAGGGCTGAAATGTAAGTTTACTAAAGCTGTGCACTCTTGGAAAGTGACTTGGAAGGGATGCTTTGGACCTCACCTCCCTGCTGCTAATGAAAGGATTACTGCAGTGCACTCTACATGGGGCTACCCTTGAAGAGTATCCGGAAGCTACAGCTGGCACAATGCAGCGGCACGGACAGTTTTGAATGCCCCAGAGGGGCACATATAACACCTCTGTCACATGAGCTGCGTTGGTTACCGGTTTGCTTCCGGGTCCAGTTCAAGGTGTTGGTTATCACCTTTAAAGCCCTTCATGGCACAGGACCAGGTTATCTGAGGAGCCGTCTCACCCACGTTATATCAGCCTGCCCCGCTCAGTCTGGCAGAAGGGACATGTGGAGCCCACCGGTCAAGGAACTTCAGCTGGCAGGGTCTAGGAAGATGGCCTTTGCTGTGGCCCCTGCTCTGTGGAACAGCGTGCCACCGGAGGTATGGGTGCCCCCCCCTCCTGGCCTTCCAAAAAGGTGTAAAAACGTGGTTATGCCAGATGGCCTGGGGGCCTGATGGGGGCTTGCATTGCTGGAAGTGGCTCGTGGGGTGATCGATACTGCTTCCCCCATCTTGATTTGTATATTGCTTTTATAGATTTGTTACTTGTGATTTTAATTGGTGGGTATTTATATTTTTATTGTTTTTATTGTCTTGGTATTTAATTGTAAGCCGCCCAGAGTCACCCTCTGGGGGAGATGGGCGGCATCTAAATGTAATAATAAATAAAGCAAATAAAAAATAAAGCAGCCGCATCTTTTTTCGGCTTCTGCGCACCAGTCTGAAAAAAGGATGCTGCTGCTTTGAACCAACCGTTGGCTCATTAAAGCAACTCCAAGCAACAGCACTATAGGAGCCTGAGAAAAGATGGGCTTAACAGACCGCGAGAGGCAGCGTTCGTCCAGGCGTTTCTTCCAAGCTGTTTTCGGAGTCAGCGTGGCCCTAAAAGTTCCCACTGCCTTGTGTGTGGGTCAGCAGACAATCAACGACCGCTTCCCTATATCGGCAGCTCGCATTGGATTCCTTGTGCTCGGTTTATCATTGCAGTGCCTTGCTCCTAATTCTAAAGTCAGTGGAAAGGTGGAGAGAGAAGGTGTGCTAAAATTCCAACGGTAGCTGTCGTACGAGCTTTGTGCACTTCAAAAGATGGCAGAGGCTGAAGCTCAGTTTTTCCCAAACGGTTCTGCTGGGTCTTGGCCACCCGGATGATGCAATCCAGGGTGTGCTGGTTGTATCAGAGCCAGGTGCGGTTCCAGCCCTGGTTTCCACAGACCCTGTACGAGACCTAGGCTGGAGCCGTGTCCTGCTTGCAAGGTGAGGGTTAGGGGGTCAAACCCTCTGGGAAAGGGCATCTATCACCTCTGAGAAGGAGCAAACTTCTTTTCTGCCCTGCTGGGCCAGATGGAGCCCTGGAGCAGTGCTGTTGGAAGAAAAAGTTGGACGGGGTGGAGTGGGGGGTTGGTGAGACAACTTCATTGGACAGCAAGGTGGGGAGGGGGGCTCTTTTTCTGGCATAGTCCTCATCTTGGGTTCAGATGTGCAGGGCGGCTGCTGGGGCTGCGCTTGGTGTGGTTCTCAGCTTCGTGGAGAACCCATGGCGCTGGCTCCTGAGCTCGGGCTGACTTGGCTGGAGGACACTGATGAAACCTCCGTTTTCTGAGCGGAGCTGCCTGCGTCGGACTCGTCCGTCAGAGGTTTGCCGCACACGGTTTGCATGATGCAGGCACGGAACTGGGAAGGGAAGAGAGGGGCTTTAGGTCTGTGCCAAAGCGCCAGCGGAGAAGGCCTTCACAGACAGCGGCCTACGGTCATCGTAGGCTGACCAAGAGGGGACCTGGAGAACTGTCCCGTTCAACCTGAAGGGCTGCCTTCTCAAACCCTGCAGCCCGGGGCCCAGCTGTATTTGTACAAAGGAAGTGCTCCTGGAAGTCCCATTAAATACCCTCCCCAGATCTAGCAGGCAGATGCACGCATCACGCTGAACTCGGGCTGGTTTGGTTAGTGGTGTTCAGACCACCTAATCCATAAATCAAGGTTGCAAACACCACCTGGGGTCATGCGACGCCAAGTTAACGCAGTTGTGGTTCAGTGTGATAGACCCTCATCCAGACAGGTTGTCTGCAGGGCAAAGCCCAAAAAGTCAAGATGGGCATGGTGATGGTGTGATTGAAGCCCTGCCTGTTTTTTTCATTGTGGCCACCATCTTGACTTTTTTTACCATGCTCTGTGGACATCCTGGTCCTCATTCTTTCCTTACACAAATTTCCATATGGCCTTGCTTGTTCATCCCAACTCCAACATTGACTAGGCCCTTTATTTCACGCTGGGCTCCGATTCTTCTCTTGTTGGACACCATTCCTTGAAGGCTAAACCTACTCATGGTTTGGGACCTCATGACTGATGATCTTACAGTTTCTAAAATGAGGTGTCCCCAAACAACTGCCTTCCTCTTTGGTAGGTGCCTACTAAGAATAGGCAAGAGAAGCTGTTCTCTTCTCCCCCTTCTTTGCTCCAAGGGGAACTCACCTGCTTATTCATGAAGCAGTAGATGATGGGATTGTAGATGCAGGAACTCTTGGAGAAGAAGGCAGGGATGGTGACCAAGCGCAGGTCAAGGCCGTGCTTAGGGTGATTCACCATGTACATGGCCAGGGTGGCGTATGGAACATAGCAGAGGCAAAAGGACCCCACCATCACCACCACCATGCGGGAGACCTCTCGCTCAGCCTTCTGGGTGGTGGCTGACTCCTGCTGCTGGGCGGCTACCTGTGGATGACCAGCCCAAAGAGTTCTTTATCAGGATTTTCTCATGGGAAGAAGGTCATCCCGTTTAGCTATACAAAACAAGTGTTGAGATTACAAAGTATCTCGTGATTCTCTTATGATTGTCACTGCCACCTACTGTATGTGTGTGTGTTAGTTATTCAGTGGGGGTGTTATACTAGCAATATATGGGAGTGAAATGCCCAGTGTTCAGTGTGAGAGTGTGTTTTTTACTTTGAACAGTTAACCATGTAGGTTTTATACGTTATGTAGTCCTAACTAGTAACCAAGTAGTGAACCTCTTCTCTGGTAGTGTTTTTTTAGCTAGAGGCTTTGCAGTGATAAGTCTTGGAAGCTAATATGAGAAGAAGTCTTTGTTATATTCTATATTTTGTATGCAACTTGTAGTTTGTGAAGTTTTTGCATTTTTATCAATAAAGACCAGTTAGTTTATCTTTTCTGACTGGATTTTCTTTGGAGAACAAAATATGGACATTGCATTTTGCAAGCTCTCATGCTGATGTGTATTTTCCTGAGAGCAGGATTTATGGGATTTTTTGCTGCACTCTGCACAACATTCTTACCATGCCAGACCTGGATGGGCGATGTTGGAGCAGAAGGTGGGTGAGGATGGGCCAAGTTTAGGATAGCAGACATCAACTTGGTTTTGGAACAGAACCATAGTTCACCCATTGGAAGGGTCTACAAAGATTGTCTAGTCCAGGATTTCTCAACCTTGGCAACTTGACGATGGGTGGACTTCAACTCCCAGGAGTTTAGGTTAGCAGACATCAACTTGGTTTTGTAACAGAACCATAGTTCACCAGTTGGAAGATAGTTGGAAGGGTCTACAAAGATTGTCTAGTCCAGGGTTTCTCAACCTTGGCAACTTGACGATGGGTGGACTTCAACTCCCAGAATTCCCCAGCCAGCATGGGGAATTCTGGGAGTTGAAGTCCACCCATCGTCAAGTTGCCAAGGTTGAGAAACCCTGCTCTAGTCCAACCCTCAGCAATGTACAGAAGAAAAATGAAATCATGCTTCAGAGACAGCTGTCCAGCCTATTCTAAAAGCTCCAGAGATGTTGGGCAGATTTTACCATCAGAAAAGTTTTTCTTATATGTCAACAAAATCTAGGTACAGTAGCTGCAACTTACACCCCTTCTTTCTGGTGCTAATTTCTAGGAAGTTCAAAAAGGTAGATCTAGCCCTGATACCTGCATCATCCTAAGCTACAATTCATTTAACCAGGATTTGTGGATTACTCCACAATTGGCTTGGTACACACAACACATGAAGCTGAAATCAGTGAAACCACCGCTGAGTGCCACGGGTGAACCTGGCCGTGGCATTTGATCATAAAATGCCTTTGTACACCCTGATTTCTGTGCCAAAACTAGTTATTGCACACACAGCCTTTCACCACGACTCTTTTCACGTCCAGCTTTTGGGGGTTCAGCGGTCTCATTTAGATGTCTTTTAGTCGCCACTTCATTAGCAAGAAGCTCTTGCTTATATTCTGGAAATTACCCAGAGCTGTAAGAAATGCGCTTTGCTAAGATTAAAGCCCGCAAAGTTCGCTTGATTGCCTGCGGCGAGCCGAAGTTTCCAGAAATGCTTTATTTAATTATCATAGATGGCTGGTGGCTACTAGCAAGGATACGTCCACATCCTAGGCTGCAAAATTGGGACCAAGAGTTTGGAATTAAAATATAGCCAGCAGAGGGGGGAAATACAGCTGCTTAAAAAAGACACAAAACTCTTCAGGAGCTGCAAATTGATGCTGTTTGCTTTGGGCGGACCGATGCTATTTTACAAGCATGAGTAAAATATTTATTTGCTTCTCTGAGCCCGGTGCACTTTTTTTTAAGACAGCCGTTTCAGAAAAACGGAGCAAATGTTCCCTTAAAAGGAAGCAGGGCGTGCAGGGCTGCCTTCGGAACGTCCCATCACTTGGAGACTTGAGACAGACGGTCACACACGATCCATCTTAAAAAATGCAAGCCCCTGAAGGATTTCCCACGAGGTCAGCTCCTCAATGGGGGTCTGCAGACTTTGCGGTAACAACGCAGCCAGCGTCTGCTCATACTTTAAAACACAAGGAGCCCTTTCGGCTGGCGGGCCTGTCTGGCAGTTGGGGAGACTGCTGGGGGTGCACTCCCAAAATGCTTGCACGGTAAGCATGGCCAGTCAGAAAACGCCCGTTTTGCAGAAGCAAACAGCCAGCACCCCCACCCCCTGGGCTTGCGTTCTATCGCCCCAAGGTTACCTGGTTCTATTTGGGGGGACAAGTGGGCACATTTCCAAACAAAGCAGCCCCCCGGTGTTCTTAGAGATAAAAAACATGCAGAAGTGTCTGATTTTTTTTTTAAAATGCATCTTTAAAATGTGCATCAGGGAATCCGACAGATACCAAGGGTGTGCCTTTGGTATCTAAACATATTGGATTCTAAACTTTGGACTCTAAACATGTTGGGAAAGTGGTCTCAGGGTCGTGATGTGGTGCTTAATGAAAGCTGGAGTGAAAAAAGGGGCATAGTGCAGCCCCAAGAAAATGCCTTCCTAAGATCTAGGGTTGCCAGTCAGGATGGCTAGATGGAACTTCCAAATCTGGGGAGAGTCTATCTCTGCACATCAGTTGCTGGAGAGCAAAGGGTTGGGCAGAACCATGGCTTTGGCAGTCTGCTTAGGGCCTTTCTGCAGATTGTGCAACTTGCCACTGGTGGAAGCAGATGCTGGTTAAGATGGGCCTCTGTGTAGTCTTGAAAAGGGGCTCAGAGCCCATCCGCAGAAAACTGCAGATCTGGGCCCCAGAAGGTCCATTACTTACCGCCCGGAGGGCACCCAGGAGCCGCAGGTAGGAGAAGACGATGAGGCTGAGGGGCACGATGAAGCAGAAGACGAAGAGGAACCATGCGTAATACTCGCTCTTGTACTTGGTGCCCACCGTGTACCAGTCGGGACCGCAGGAACACTGCAGCCCTTCCGGGATGAACCTGGAAGATGGAAAGGTGTAGCCAGGGCTGGAGGAAGGAAGGGGGCGGGGTGGGGGGCGGGGGGGTGTCTTGGCCACCCCTGTACAGCAGTGAGCCTATTCTGTGGGTTGGATGACAGTGCCCATAGGCCCCAGCCACCTGCAAGGACAAACTGCAAATTTTCTCATTAAGGAGGTAGCACTGAGAAGTCTGAATAATAATAATAATAATAATAATAATAATAATAATAATAATAATATCATCCTGCGACAATACCTTTAACACCATCAGATAACAACATCTGCCTATCCCAGGTCCTTGGGAAGGACTCAACAGGTGGATAAAAAGGCCAAATCCAGTCTAAATATTTGGCTGACTGTGCGACCAACAACAATAATAATAATGTATAAAATTATTATTGTGCAAAATAATGATCAAGATCATGATAATAATATAAAAAAGATACAAGAATGTGTCTCTGGCATGATAATGTACCCTGGAAATTTTATTGTTATAATTGTAAGCTGCTGAGATTCTCTTGATTGCAGTGAGCAAAAATATCAATCAATCAATCAACACATAAATAAATACAGGTAATCCTCAATTTATGACCACAGTAAGTCTAATGACTTCCAGTGCTAAGTGATGCAGTCATTAAGTGAGTTGCACCCAATTTTATGACCTTTTTGCCATGGTCATTAAGTGAATCATGTGGTCATTAAGTGAATCTGGCTTCCCCCATTGACTTTGCTTGTTGGAAGCCCCCAGGGAAGGTTGAAATGATGATTACGTGACCCCAGGATACTGCAACTGTTGTAAATACATGCTGGTTGCCAAGTGCCTGAATTTTGATCATGTGACCGTGGGGATGCTGCAGCGGTCATAAGTGCGAGGACCAGTCGCAAGTAACTTTTTTCAGCACTGTCATAACTTTGAATGGTCATTAAACGAATGGTCGTAAGTCAAGGACTACCTGTAAAGGGCAACTTGGCAGTCTGTAATGAACCACCCAGGCTGATGGCTTAAAATAATTCTGTCCTTTAAAATCAGAAGGCAAAGCCTCTCTATTCAGCCTTCAAGGGATTCCTGTTTTCTGCAGGGATGTGAAAAGGGAGACCCCTAAATTTTCTATGGGGCATGAGAGATGGGACCCCATGTCCTTGGCAAAGGGGGGAGGGTGGGGGTCAAAGATGGCAGAATTTGAGAGCATGGGATTCTCTCAAAGGAAGGGATCTCGTCATCTTCTAATCCGTGCCCAAAAGAGATCCAGGCAGGAATTAAGAGCTTACATTGCCAGACCCTTTTTCATCCCACCCCCCCTTTGGCAAAGCTCCAGACATGCCACAGTTCCCATTATCCCCAGCCAGCAATGGAAACCGGAGTCCTACAGGAAGCTGCGCCGGCCTGAAGTTTTGCCCCCTTTGCTCTTTAAGACTCCATGAGATCCGGTCCCTTCTTCCCTTCAGCTGAAGAACAGCTCTGTGAAGCTCAAAAGCTTTCTGCCTGGACGGGCCCTTCCAGCAGCCTTCTGCTTCGGCCGCTGACTTTTTAAATACTCTTTTAGTTTTCAGCCCGCAGGAGAAACTGCTCCTGTTCCTATCCGTGCCCATCAAACCTGCTCCAGCCAAAGAAGGGGGGGACGGACACCCCGACCCCGATGACCCACGTGGCCACCACCACCAGCAGAGCATGTTTGGAGTTGAAGCGGAAATTCCCCAGGGGCTTGCAGATGACGATGTATCGTTCGAAGGCAAGGAAGGCCAAGGACCAACCGGTGACCAGACCTAGGGCGATGGACGGACAGACAGACAGACATGGGCAGGGAAGGATTAGAAGTGGACTATGCAGGATCCCAGAATATCACCCCCCCCAGGCCCTGCACATCTCAACCCTCCGCCTCCATCCTAACATTCAGTGCAGGGTTTCTCAACCTTGGCCACTTTAAAAGGTGTGGACTTCAACTCCCAGGATTCCCCAGCCAGCTTAGTTTAGTGGGTTTTCCAACATACAGTCATCAGGTCAAGCCTGATGCTCTCCAAATGGGCCAACTTCCAGTGCCCTTCAGACCCAGCCAGGCGTGAGATGATGGGAGTTGTAATCTAGCACATCTGAGGTGGATCTAGCCCTCCTGGAAGATCCCCAGCACATCTTAAACACTGGGTGACCCCCAGTTTTCGCATTGCGATGAGTGGATTTGAAGTGGTCTATTGTCCCTCAGACCAGAGCTTATTATATATACCCCGTTGGACAGTTCAGGCAATGCAGGAACCCTTAAACCAGGTTTTAGAAATTACACTGGCTGGGTTCCCACAACCCACTAAGCCTCAAGCAAGCAAGTCACCTTCTAGCTTAGTGTAACCTCTCATTTTCTACAATGGCCCTATCAGAGCAACCACAGCAGGGATCCTCAATCTGGGACATTTGAAATAAAATCATTGCAGCACAGCTCTGTTGGTCACCTGGACTTATGATAGCTAAAAGGAGACTCCATCTGAGACACTATTTCTTGAACAACAGATCCTAAACACGGAGAAGATGGAAGACATCTTCTTTATTACTCCTACGGTCCCTTGGGAGTAACGCAAGATGGACAGTTGCATGCCTGGCCTCTTCCTAATGGGCTGGACTACAAATCACATTGTCCCCGGTCAACAGGATCAGGTCCAAGGGGGGCCACCAGCACAACTGCAAGGGCGCAGTTGGGGAAGGCCTGGCCTAGATAAAGCGGTATATGAGTTACCTTGTGGGATTGAATGCAATTTAATTCTAGCCTAGGGATGACTCAATGGTGACATCCTTCAGGCAGGCCCAAGTCCCTCCTTATTTCTCCCATCAGGGCAATGTCTCCTGAGGTTGGGTCCCTAGGTCCCCTGACTATTCTCCGGGAGAAGGATTCGCGTGGGGGGCTACCCAGCTCTTTCCCAGGCCCCGTATTTACCTGCCACTGAGCCCAGGAAGGCCTCCAAGGCACAGACGTGGCGCCCGAAGAAGAAGTAGCCCTGGGAGCTGGCCAAGAAGACGGTGAAGACGGCGAAGACGCAGAAGAGGAGTCCGGCAAAAGAGATGTTGACCAAGATGTAGTTCAGCGGCTGCCGCAGCTTCTTGTATTTAATGGTGACAATGAGGACGATGGCGTTGAGAGGGGTCCCAGCAAAGAACACCAAGCCCATGAAGAGGGTTTGGAAATGGAAGGCCCACATGGGGGCAATGTGATACTGGGGACCGTCCCAGGGCCCTACGGAGGAGATGTTTTCAAAGAGGTAGAAGTCTTCTCCAGACATCCTCCCCAAGACAGGGACACACTGGTGTGGACCTTTCCAGAAGACTTCCTTCTCTCCTATTATAGGACACCGGTGGAGGACAAAGTCCGCTTAATGGCTTAATGGGATCAGCTGCTAATCCTGATCATCCAAGAGGCAAACTTGGGGATTAGGGATGTCTAAGAATCTTGCCTTCTGTCCCATAAACCTCCCTGAGAAGGTAATCTCATTTGCTGGACTAGCTGCAACTGACCGAGCAGGATCTCAAGACCCCAGAGGGCAAAGGTGGGCAGGACCAAAGATGAAATCCATCTGCAAGGGCCTCTTCAGCTTCTCACTTAAGGGGCCCAAGAAGCCAACGCCGCCTTAGACATCAGTCTGCCAGAATCTTGGCTTCCATCTACTTAGCAATCTTGCTTGAAGGAAAGCAAAGTGGGGAACTGGATTTGCTGCATGCTCGTCCACTGGAATCCAAGAGATTTGCAAGCTGGTCCTAACCAATGGGCTCATCTCTCCACTGAGCTGGACTGGGGCTGCCAAAATCAGATGGCAGCCACGGATGAGAGTTTTCTGCCTTGCTTTGCTGCCTTCTAAGGGCTTTTGCAGCCCAGTTGGGTATCCCTCCATTTGATGAGTCTAACCTCCTGGTAAGGCTGGTCAACTGGCCAGGGAAACGGCATCGGGTCAACTTCTTCTTGCACGGTGGGACAGCCGCCCAGCCTCCTTGAACTGCCATCAGCCTTCTTCCCAGTTATCATGATTGGGCTTAGAGGGCGAAACCTACCTCTGACTGGCAGTGATGGATTCCTGAAAGTTGCTGTTTCTCAACAGTTGGTTTCTTTTTTCCAACAAAGAGGCAAGGAAGAAGACTTCTAAGAAATATGATCAAAATAGAATTGTTCTGTTTTTAATAGTATTTTCTAGGCCTTTTTAAAAACATATTATTATCATCACAGGTATGAATTTTGAGATTATGCTATAACTCTGTTGCCTGTATGTACAGGTTGACCTTGTTTAGTGACTGCCTCGTTTATCGGCCATTTGCAGTTACAATGGTGATGAAAAAGTCACTTTATAACCAATCTTCACATTTATGACCTTCGCATGTCTGTAAAACCAAGGAAAGCTGAAGGAAGATCGTAAGCACAGTCAGCAACTGCTTCGCTTAATGACCGAGTGACCAGCCCCAATTGTGGTTGCTAAAAGAGGACCACCTATAAATCCTTTGTGCTGTGCAAATAAGTACGTTAGTAAGGGTTGTTGGGTAGCTGAACTTGAGACATGCAGGGAGCTCACTGGGCTGATTTCTCATGCCTCTTGCTCCCTTTGGGACCACCACCAGATAGCCATAGTACTCACTGAGTTTCACTTAGTGACCGCTTTGCTTAATGACCAAGTTGCCGGTCACAACTGTGGTTGCTAAAAGAAGATCACCTGTATATTTTTCCTCCTGCTCATTAGTTGGGTTGAGTTTTAAAAATGCCCATAAAAAAATGTTTGGGACTGCAATGCCAACTTCTGAATGCGTATTTGGAGGACTGCCTCTCCCCAGATCCCCTACTCCCAGAGTCACTGGAGTTGAGTGGCAAATAAATTTAATAAATTGTTGTTGCTGTTGTGTTCTTTTGTATTTGTTCCCAAGTACATCCAGCAAAATGTAAATGTTTATGCAATCCCCCGCCATGCTTGACTTTCCCCTGGATGAAGTGCACAGTTGACAGTTCAAATCCCAGTAAAGAGAGTTAAGAGCTTTACTCCCATACAGTGTGCAGGCAGCAAGCGCATGAATGTGGAGTGTAACTGGTTCTGCAGGTTGCCACATGAGCCAGGAATGAAATTTGAGCCTATAATTAGCAGTCTGTCTGAAGGAAACATCTGGAAGACATATAAAACAGCTGGCTCGTTGGTCTAGGGGTATGATTCTCGCTTAGGGTGCGAGAGGTCCCGGGTTCAAATCCCGGACGAGCCCAAATTTTTCTCCCTGTGATGACTTCTCCAGAAAGCAGAGAGACAGAGACAAACACAGATTAAAATTTGATATGCATTTCTCGGTATACGTGCTGGCTGGGGAATTCTAGGAGTTGAAGTCCACACATCTCAGCCAAGATTGAGAAACATTGATTTAGATTACTTACGGATGCAGTTCCCCCTCGGAGTTCTGGAGGCCATAATTTCAAGGCAAACCGGTGACTCTGTTGTTGCAAGCTTGTGCATATTAGTGGAACACAACTCCCAGCAACATCTGAAGTGCCACAGTTGCCTCTGCAGCTTAATGAAGTCAAGTCTTCTTCACGCCAAGCCCGAGTGCAGGAGATGTCAGGGAGTCATCCAGAAGTCTTCAGGGCAGCAGTACAGAAGTGGTTAGCCAGTGTCTTCTTCCAGGATACGCTTTGGTTTCCCAGTCTAGCTTACAGCCCTAGAATTTCCTTTTGGTCTCCCATCCAACTGCAAACCTGATGTGGCCCTCTTTAGTTTTTGGAGATCAGCTTGCTGTGGCCATCAAGCTGGGCTGAGGATGCAAGATCTAGTTGAATGATTTAGCTCTGCTCGGGGAAGCGTCCTTCCATGGACCAATCCTCTCCGGGTTCTGTGCAGGACAAACGCTGACACAAGGTTGACATCAGGACTCAGAACACGGACAAAGTAATATCAGAGCATTTTAACTGTGGCGGACCTCAAAGTGACCATTTTGGAAAAGGGAGACTTTAACAACACCACTGAGCAAGAAATGGTTGAACTCACAAGATCAAATGGTTTCAGGCCATCTCAGAAGGTCCCAGCAAACACGATGGGTTTTGAGCACATTACAGTTGCTTCACTGATCAAATACTTGTCGTCTGTCTCTCATGGAACCTGCATGTGCTCAACCAACCTGTCTTCCCCTCCCTTGCCCCCCACCTCGCCCCAGCTGAAATCCTACATCTGTGCATCTGATGAAATTATAATTATTTTTTAGTCCGAAAAGGTGCTCCCAGACCTCTTCTGACTTTTTACCACCGCACGCTAACGCGGCTCTCCTCTGACCACGTTGTTTCGAGGGAGACTCTCAGACCGGCGAGTCCTGATTGCCACGTCGCAGCTCTCAAGGTTCTCAGAAGACCCGTCATGACAGGGCTGGGCTGGACTCAGCTTGGAACCGGGGCCACGACCGCTCACCACTTCTTCTCCTTCCACTCAGAGGAGGGCCACCAGCAGAAGATATCTGATGGGCTTCTTGTAGGATTCACATTCTGGCAAAGCATTTAAATACTCAGGTAGTTATGATACTTCTAAAACCAGACATCGCCACCACCACCACCACCACCACCACCACCACCATCACCATCACCATCACCATCACCATCACCATCACCATCACCATCACCATCACCATCACCATCACCATCCTGCTTGCCCAGTGGACACTCGAGAGCAGGGCGTGGTGGTGCTGGTGCCGGGTTAGGACTGGGAGAGTGAGGTTCAAGCCTGCCATCCATGTGCGTGCGTGCCTGTGTTTCTCTGACCCTGAAACAAAGGTATTGTCCTGGTCGCTATCTTCCTTCATCTCCATGTGCGCAATAAAGACTGGAAGCATTCCAGAAGCTCATTCTGAAAGGATTGTAGCGCACGGCTACGAAAAGGAAGGAAAACATGGAGGGGGTCAACACTTTACCTACGCCCGATAATTCAGGGACGGGGAGGTTTTCTCAGGGAAGGAGAAATGGGGATGGGAACAGCACTCTGCACGGGGAGGGCTATCCACACAGGGGGTCACAGAAGTCAAGGGGGCAGTTGTGCCACTTTTCAACGTGCATGTTGCCTGGGCATACAGAGAGGTGGAATTTTGATTGCATGGGTACACCCCCCCCCTTTGATGGCTTTGAGGCCCTCCCATGGATGCCCCTGCAAATAGGGTTTCCCTAGGACTGTGTAGTGGGGATGGTGGCGAGCTTCGCACTCTCCCCTTAAATTTTATTCTCACAGCAGCAGCCCTGTGAGGTAGGCTGGGTGAGAATGGTGACTCAGTGTGTTTCCATTGCAAAGGGGGGGCTTGAACCTGGGTGACCCCGGTGCCAGTCCAAGGCCTTAATCCCCGCCACATGCTGGCTCTTGCTTTCACACCCACTACGGGTTAAGCTACAAAAGATTTGAGAAACAAAAATCAAATGTCCAGATAGAGATTCTGGGTTCGTAGCTGACCTGTTGCTGCGTCAGCACGACAACAACTATCTTGTTAGTTCACAGAACATCCCCTGCAAGGGGGAGTTTTGCTCCTCGGGGCAACAGTACGGGCACCAGGCTTGCTC
This sequence comes from Liasis olivaceus, assembly GCA_030867105.1. Taxonomy (NCBI): domain Eukaryota; kingdom Metazoa; phylum Chordata; class Lepidosauria; order Squamata; family Pythonidae; genus Liasis; species Liasis olivaceus. The sequence goes on from CM061355.1 coordinate 79,565,944, forward strand.
ACAGCTTACACAGATCACCGTTTTGGAAGCCGGGCCAGCCCCATTCTCTCGACAGCTGCCTACATTATGCGCGCGCAGAAGGCAAGTAACATGAGATCCTCCAGTTTTCTGAACTTGGCAGGGATGCTCTTGACCAGAAAAGAACAACTGGCAAGCTACCTCTGCAGTTGGCTCGTTGGTCTAGGGGTATGATTCTCGCTTAGGGTGCGAGAGGTCCCGGGTTCAAATCCCGGACGAGCCCTGGAATGCCTTTTTCCTTCGCAGGACTTGCTGGGGGAGGCTCGTGTCGGCTTCCCTGAAGGGAGGTATCTGAGAAAGTTGGTTCCCAAGTCCTTTTTTTTCATCACCAAAGTGCAGGGAAAGACGGCTTGGCCTGTGTGAAGGCTAGAAGGTTTCATTTCCTTGCAGGAAACGTTTCAGCCACTGAAGTTTGTGGCTTTGGTGGAGAAAGGGCTGGGCGATGTCTGCATTCTCCCCAAACCCATTCAGCGGTTGGATTGTTGCTTCTCCCCTTCCAAAATGAACGCAGCCCCTGGCTTTCGGCCGCCCCTGGATGTGAGCAGGGAAATCTTTTCCTTTGGGAGAGGGCAGGGCTAGTGGCGGACAGTTCCAGTGGCTGCACTGGACGTGTAACTCGGTTCCTGGATTAACCCACTTTCCAGGTTTCCAGGTTTCCTGGAAGGGCCCCTTTTGGTGGTTCTGGAGGAAAAGGAAGGGCTCCTTCCTGGCAGAGCCTTCCCCAGTCACCTGCCTCCGGGGGTGTCTGACTACAGCTCTCATCGTCCCCAGCCAGCTCCAGGACTGCTGAGGTGGCCCTGGGGCTTCCATCTCCGGCTGATCTTGGGAGGAGCAGCGTCACCGGGTGGCAGTCAATTTAACTGCGTTGATACACGTGTCACCGCAGATGGCCAATGATAGAAAGCTAAGCAGGATTGGACCTGCTTTGCATTTGGATAGGATACCACCAGAAAATCCCAGGGGAGTTAGGAAAAATTCCACTTCAGGGCAGTGATGAACTACTTCTGCCCCTGAAAACTAGACTGACCTGGGACTGCCCATTAAGTCGCCAGGAGCAGTGACTTGGATGGGAATTCAAGCAGCCCCCTCGCTGCTGACTTTCGGTGAGTTATTACCACTGGACTATTTCAGAAAGCCTCGGGAACGTGAAGGGGCTCCATTGGCTTTTGGGATTCTGGATGCGGCTGGAGCGGTTCTGCTGGTATTCGGGGTTGATTTAATTGGGCTGTGGACGTCTTGTGGTATTGTCATTTTGAATTGAGAACGGCTAGAAGTCTTTTTGATTGGGCTAGATGCAAATGCCATAAGGAAATAAATAATCATGAGACCTGGTGATAGCCACTACTTGGATGACTTTCAAAGGGACTGGAGAAATTCACAGAGGACACGTCTATCAAGGACAACCAGGCTTGAGGATCCAAGAGCGTCTTCAGGATGCCTGCAGCTTTCCTCCAGACCCAAATGTAGGGCAAGTATGGGGGAAGAAGAGAATGTCTCCACCTCTTGCTCGCAAGCCCTCCAGATGCTTCTGGTTGGCCACCAGAAAAACTAAATGTGGGACTAGGATGAACTCCAGCCAGACCCAGCTATTTTGTGGAATTGTCCTCCGCAAGTTGTAGTGATGGCCCCTAACTTGGATAGCTGTAAAAGGGGGTGGATAAATTATGGAGAACACATCCATCAAAGGCTATTAGCCTTGAAGACTCCATGTTACTCTGGGTTGGGGAAGCCTCAGTCAAAGTCCCTGTTGTAGGGGAACAACACTAAGAGAGGACCCCAGAGGACCCTGTGAGAAGCCCAGTGCTGGACTAAGATGGGCCTCGGCCTGATCCAGCATGGCTGTTCTTATCATCTGTGGAATTCATGCCCACAAGACATGGTGATGACCACTAGCTTGGATGGCTTTCCAAGGGGACTAGAGAAAATCATGGCTGACAGGTCTATCAAGGCCTGAAGACTCCATGCTACCTCTGAATCAGGGTCAGCCTGTCTGGAGCAACAACAAGAAAACAGAATCTGTCCATCTCCCCCTTGAGACCATTCCAGAGATCTCTGGTGGGCGAGAGACCAAATGCTGGACGAAGATGGGTCTTGGTCTGATCCAGTAAAGCTAGTCTTCCATTCCTACGTAAGGGTCTCTCCCTGGCAGCTGCATCATGAAGGGTCCCGTGGCTTCTTTCCCTTCTAGGCCATTGCTGGCACTGCCAATGTCCACTTGCGCCTGGCACCAGAGGAAGTGGTGGTGGTGGCGATGAGCAGATGAAAGCAGCTTACAGAGAGGAGCTTGGACCAGCCCCTGACCCAGGGCTGAGAGGGGGATTAAGGGCAAACTGATTACCCCAAACTCCCTTCCACCTCCTCTCTCTCACCCCCCGCCTCAGGTTTGGTAATCCCACAGGGAAGGAGGTGGCCACTGACTCGACTCTTCCTGCTCTGGCCCTTTATGGCTGAAGTGGGATCTTTTCTTGTGTTCTGGACTCTCTGCACACCCTCGGCCACGCTACAAGATCGGCTTTTGGGTGAACAGTGGAAACGCAGGTCTGGTTAGCACAACAGACAGAGCCCCCAAGTAACCAGCTATGTGGTAGCCCAGCGTGTTGTGTGAATCCAGTTGGTGTGATTAATTTATGGAATTAAATCCCAGAAAACAGGGATAAGTGAGTAACTCAAGGTTAAATGAATCCGGACGGTTGTGGGACAGTCATAACTCCATAGGGCCATGTTCCTACCACATGCTTAAGCCAGTCAGCCATAATCTGATTAGGTCTCTTCGACAGTGGTCTGGAGGCACCCAGTTGCATTAACTGTGCCAAACGTTTCCAGGCTTGGAGTTCCTGCAATCTTGTCTTTTTCAGGAAGTACTTGACATCACATCACTATTCATTGCTGAGGTTAAATGCCCAGTTTCAGGAATGTGCACACCCACAGACTGTCAGCCCCAGTAGATAGACCAGACCAAGAATCAACTCCACAGGAAGGCCGAAACAACTTTTATTGAGACTGGCTATAAGAACAGAATCTTGCAAGTCCGATTGCGCTGGACTTCCTCTTCCTCCTTCTTACGCTCCAATGAACCTGGGTCTCCCCACTCGGACACCTTCACCACTGCACTGCGTTGCTTTCCAACAGCTAGAGCAGGGTTTCTCAACCTTGGCAACTTTTAGATGGGTGGACTTCAACTCCCAGAATACCTGGCATGCTGGCTGGGGAATTCTGGGAGTTGAAGGCCACTCAAAAGTTGCCAAGGTTGCGAGCTAGAGAGAGATCTGCACCAGTCACATCCACAGGCAGCGGGTTCAGCAGGATATCATGTGTGAGTCCAAGTGTCCCTCCACCTGTTCTCAGCAACCCATGCCATAGCACATGACGCCACCAGAGGGCGCCCTTCTTTTGCACTTAAGGCTGGACCAGGAAAATTCGGTTGTGATTGAGTGGGTGAGCTTAATTTAAACTTGTGCGTGATTGTGTCTGTCTGCTTAAGGCTAAATTTAACTCCCGGTTGGCTACTTGACTGGGTCAACTGATACCTTTTTGGTGTTCCCACAATATTTAACCCCTTCACTGACCCAGTTAAGTGTGTTAGAGTGTGTGCGTCTCTATTTACAAGCAGAATGTTTTGCATGGAAGAATGAATTGATACGCAGAATAAATTGATATGCCGTATGATTATGTAGGACTGCTGCTCTACTTGACACCCTGCAGACAGCAGGACTACACTTTCCATGGCTTCTGTGATATCGGATTCATACACAATAAAAGCATTCCCGCTCTCATCCACAATCTGCAGGAGCCCGTAGGAGTTCTTGAAATCCAAAGACAGCTGTTTGCCCCCAATTCCAGCACTTATAGTCTGACTACATTCGCACAGCATGCTTAACTGGGACAGTTAAAATGTAGTGGCTGCATTCACACAACAGGGCTAGTTTTGATGTGGGTTAGAGGAGTTTTTGTGGCTTTGCATGTTATAGAAATCCAGCCTGCTGAGTTATTTTATGGGTTGATTTATAGGGTGAACTGAAAAAGCAGGTTAGGTACATCAAAGCAACGGTTGATGCTGGCTTTCTTCTCTGGATCTTTCAGAGAAAAAAGAGAAAAAGAACAGCTTCTTCCTTGATTTGCTGCCAGGTATTTTATGCCCCTTCTTGGACTTCTGAAAAACAGCCACGGTGCTCTGACTCCCTTTTTTCCTAAGAGGCAAAGCTACAAGCAACCTCACGGGTCACACAAAACTTCAAGTCAACTTTTAGGCCAAGTGTACCGAAAGGGGTCTGTGGGGTCTCTTAACCGAGTCCCCAAACTACGGTCACACAACGTACTTCACCTGGTAACTGATGCCACCTCCTGGCTTTGCGCAAGGCATGCCAGCCCCCTTAAAAACCAAAGCAAGGTTAACACTAACCAGGCTTAGCATCTTGAAGGAATGCAGTTTCTGGGTCTTTAACTATCTTGGTTGAGGGCGTGGTGGGAATAGGCTGAAAAAGCTGAGCTGAAAGGGAAGATATAAATGTTTTTATAAATCAAACGGAGCGCAAGCAGGAAGCCCACGGGTTAATCAGGAGGAAGCAGAACTGGAGAAGCAAAATCGGAAGCTGACGGTTTGATGCTGAGCCTTTCCAGGGTTCACACGCTAAATCCTCTTTGTTTTCTAAACTGGGAGTTTATTTATTTGATTTCTACTCTGCCTGTCCTCCAGGACCCCAAGGCAGTGTACAGAGCACGCCTTCCTTCTATTGTTTTCCCAAAACAACAGCCCTGCAGGGTTGGTTGAACACAGCGACTGGTTCAAAGTTATCCGGTAAGCTTCCATGGCCAAGGGTGGACTTGAACCCGGGCCCCCAGTCCTGGTCCAGCACTTTCATGGCACACCCCTCCACTCTGCTGCCCTGGACTGTAATGACCAGGGTTGCAAATGGAAAAACTCTCAGCAACCAAATTTTCTCCTTGGCCGTGTTTTCCTGCTTGCGGTTTTGTTGCTGGCTTGTGTAGGACCAGAGGATGCTGTGGTCCGTTGCCAGGGCAACACAGAACCTAGAACCCCAGCATCTAACCAACATGCCTGGGAGGCAGGCTGGGCTGAGAGGGGGGTGGCTGTTAGCATGTGGACAGCAGGGTGGACGCAGCATCAAGGGAGCCTCTTGAAGATCTGGCCCAGATGGAGCAGCCTCCGGAGAATAAGGCCCTGTGGCGGGGGGCTGGGGGGGGCAACAGGGATTGTGATGAAAAAGAGGGGCAAAATGTTTCTGCCAAAGCATTTGAGTTTGCTTTGTGCAGACGCAACTCTTGGGTTGGGGCTGAGTAGATCTTCCTGATCTCTCAGCTGAGTTCTAGGCTGCATTCATACAACAGCTGGGTTTTTCTGAGTGAACCCATAGATCAGTGTTTCTCAACCTCAGCAACGTTCAGATGGGTGGACTGGGGAATTCTGGGAGTTGAAGTCCACCCAACGTTGTTGAGGTTGAGAAACACTGCTGTGTAGATGAACCCAAGGCCTTGGCTTCATGCAACACATCACCACAGCCTAACAACCCCTCATTGGGCAGGTTCAAGGAAGCCAGAATTACTGAGATGTCAGGAAGGTCTCTTGATGGCTAATTGGGGGTTAAATGCAGAACCTTGGAAACTGGAGGTCTTCCCATCCTTATTTATAGTGAGTTCATTAAGGCAAAGTCCCTGGAGTGCTTCCAAACGCTCCTTCCCAGGTTTCTCCCCACCTGGGCTGAGTTGCCGTTGAAATAACCTTCATACGATCTCTGTTTCTTGATCACTTATGTCGCATCTCTCTTCCATTCCTTGCCCAACCTCTCCCAATCTTGGTCCCACATAAACCAAATAAAAACTAACCAAGTATATCATGGTTGAATTGGAGTTTTCACCCTGAGCTAGAAAAGAAGGTTGCAGGAGCCAACGTCCTTTTCAGTGGGAGAGGCCAAGGCTTAGATGTGGGGCCGATGGGCCCTGGAAATGTGCTGGGACCTCCCCCAGTGCTGGAGGAGGCAGGGTTTTGGTACACCCAACGGCTGTGTGAAAGAGGGATTTCTGGCACGCACTGTTGTTCCTCTGGCACGGTGTTAGGCTAAGACATTGGGAAAGTTGTTTTCTTCCCACCCCTTACAGGAGTCATTGTTCCTGGGCAGTGGGTCGCTAGAATGCCAGGGGTCTATGAGATCAAAGACAGAAATTGGCACAAATGGGAGAAGCCACATTTTGTTGTTGTTTAGTCGTTAAGTCGTGTCCGACTCTTCGTGACCCCATGAACCATATTGCGCCAGGCCTTCCTATCTTTCACTGCCTCCCTGAGTTTGCTCAATTTCATGCTCATTGCTTCAGTGATGCTATCTAGCCATCTCATCCTCTGCCGTCCTCTTCTCCTTTTGCCTTCCATCTTTCCCAGCATCAGGGTCTTTTCCAAAGAGTCCTCTCTTCGCATTAGGTGACCAAAGTATCTGAGCTTGAGCTTCATTATCAATCCTTCCAATGAGCAATCAGAGTTGATTTCCTGTAAGATTGACTGGTTTGACCTCCTAGCAGTCCAGGGGACTCTTAAGAGTCTTCTCCAGCACCACAGTTCAAAGGCATCAATTCTTCGGCGTTCAGCCTTCTTTATGGTCCAGCTCTCACAGCCATACATTACTACTGGAAAAACCATAGCTTTGACTATGCGGATCTTTGTCGGCAAGGTGACGTCTCTGCTTTTTAATATGCTATCTAGGTTTGCCATAGCTTTCCTCCCAAGGAGCAAGCGTCTTTTAATTTCATGGCTGCAGTCTCCGTCTGCGGTGATCTTGGAGCCCAAATAAATGAAGTCTGTTACTGCTTCCATTTCTACCCCTTCTATTTGCCAGGGATTGATGGGTCCAGATGCCATGATCTTAGTTTTTTTAATGTTGAGTTTCAAGCCAGCTTTCGCACTCTCCTCTTTCACCCTCATCAAGAGGCTCTTTAGTTCTTCTTCACTTTCTGCCATTAGGGTGGTATCGTCTGCATATCTGAGGTTATTGATGTTTCTCCCTGCAATCTTAATTCCGGCTTGTGATTCTTCCAGCCTGGCATTTCTCATGATGTACTCTGCATATAGGTTAAATAAGCAGGGTGACAGTATACAGCCTTGTCGTACTCCTTTCCCTATTTTGAACCAATCGGTTGTTCCATGACCGGTTCTAACTGTTGCTTCTTGGCCCGCATACAGATTTCTCAGGAGACAGGTAAGGTGGTCTGGTATCCCCATCTCTTTAAGAATTTGCCACAGTTTGTTGTGATCCACACAATCAAAGGCTTTTTGCATAGTCAATGAAGCAGAAGTAGATGCTTTTCTGGAACTCTCGTGCTTTCTCCATGATCCAGCGAATGTTGGCAATTTGATCTCTAGTTCCTCTGCCTCTTCGAAACCCAGCTTGTACATCCGGTAGTTCTCGGTTCACGTACTGCTGAAGCCTAGCTTGTAGGATTTTGAGCATAACCTTGCTAGCATGTGAAATGAGTGCAATTGTGCAATAGTTTGAGCATTCTTTGGCATTGCCCTTCTTTGGAATTGGAACGTAAACTGACCTTTTCCAATCCCGTGGCCACTGTTGCGTTTTCCAAACTTGCTGGCATATTGAGTGCAGCACTTTAACAGCATCGTCTTTTAGTATTTTAAATAACTCAGCTGGAATACTGTCATCTCCACTAGCTTTGTTGTTAGCAATGCTTCCTAAGGCCCACTTGACTTCACTCTCTAGGATGTCTGGCTCAGGGTCAGTGACCACACCAGCATGGACATCAGGGACATTAAGATCTTTCTTGTATAGTTCTTCTGTGTATTCTTGCCACCTCTTCTTAATCTCTTCTGCTTCTGTTAGGTCCCTGCCTTTTTTGTCCTTTATCGTGCCCATCTTTGCATTAAACGTTCCTTTGATATCTCCAATTTTCTTGAAGAGATCTCTAGTCTTCCCCATTCTATTGTTTTCTTCAATTTCTTTGCATTGTTCATTTAAGAAGGCCTTCTTATCTCTCCTTGCTATTCTCTGAAAATCTGCATTCAGTTGCTTATATCTTTCCCTTTCACCCTTGCTTTTCGCATTCCTTCTTTCCACAGCTATTTGTAAAGCCTCATCAGACAGCCATTTTGCTTTCTTGCATTTCTTTTTCTTTGGGATGGTTTTAGTTGCTGCCTCTTGTACAATGTTACAGACCTCCGTCCATAGTTCTTCAGGCACTCTGTCTACCAAATCTAATCCTCTAAATCTATTCATCACCTTCACTGTGTACTCACATGGAATATGATCTAAGTCATACCTGAGTGGTCTAGTGGTTTTCCCTACGTTCTTCAATTTAAGCCTAAATTTTGCAGTAAGAAGCTCATGATCTGAGCCACAGTCAGCTCCTGGTCTTGTTTTTGCCATCTGTATAGAGCTTCTCCATCTTTGGCTGAAAAGTATGTAATCAATCTGGTTTCGGTATTGACCATCTGGTGATGTCCATGTGTAGAGTCGTCTCTTGTGTTGTTGGAAAAGGGTGTTTGCTATGACTAGCTTGTTCTCTTGACAGAACTCTATTAGCCTTTGCCCTGCTTCATTTTGTACTCCAAGGCCAAACTTGCCTGTTATTCCGATTACTCCTTGACTTCCTACTTTAGCATTCCAATCCCCTATGATGAAAAGGACATCTTTTTTTGGTGCTAGTTCTAGAAGGTCTTGTAGGTCTTCATAGAACCGGTCAACTTCAGCTTCTTCGGCATCAGTGGTTGGGGCATAGACTTGGATTACCGTGATGTTGAATGGTTTTCCTTGGATACGCACTGAGATCATTCTGTCGTTTTTGAGGTTGTACCCCATTACTGCCTTTCCCACTCTCTTATTGACTATGAGTGCAACTCCATTTCTTCTAAGGGTTTCTTGCCCACAGTAGTAGATATAGTGGTCACCTGAATTAAATTCACCCATTCCCGTCCATTTCAATTCGCTGACTCCCAAGATGTCGACGTTCAGTCTTGTCATCTCATGTTTGACCACATCCAGCTTGCCTTGGTTCATGGATCTTACATTCCACGTACCTATACAATATTGTTCTTTACAGCATCGGACCTTCTTTTCGCTTCCAGATACATCCACAGCTGAACGTCCTTTCGGCTTTGGCCCAGCCGCTTCACTCTTTCTGGAGCTACTTGGAATTGCCCTCCGCTCTTCCCCAGTAGCATATTGGACACCTTCCGACCTGAGGGGCTCATCTTCCGGCGTCATATCTTTTAGCCTTTTAACACTGTCCATGGGGTTTTCTTGGCAAGGATACTGGAGTGGGTTGCCATTTCCTTCTCCAGTGGACCACATTTTGTCAGAACTCTCTGTCATGACCTGTCCGTCTTGGGTGGCCCTGCACGGTATAGCTCATGGCTTCACTGAGTTACACAAGCCCCTTCGCCACGACAAGGCAGTGATCCATGAAGGGGGAAGCCACATTAGAGGGTTGCTTAGGAAGGTAGTACTGTACAGGACTGATACTGAAGCTCAAGCTCAGATACTTTGGTCACCTAATGCGAAGAGAGGACTCTTTGGGAAAGACCCTGATGCTGGGAAAGATGGAAGGCAAAAGGAGAAGGGGACGGCAGAGGATGAGATGGTTAGAGAGCATCACTGAAGCAACGAGCATGAAACTGAGCCAGCTCAGGGAGGCAGTGAAGGACAGGAAGGCCTGGCGCGATGCGGTTCATGGGGTCACGAAGAGTCGGACACGACTTAACGACTGAACAACAACAACAACTGTATGGGAGCTACTCAGGGTTGGACCTGCATAGCTCTTGAGTAGGAAATCCCAGGGCAGTGGACCAATATCCCAGCTGAAGGCAAGGGCAAAGTATCTGAGTTGGAAGGGACCTTCAATGTAGCAGAAGTCCTACCCCTGGCGAAGTGGAGACTCCACCACAGCATCTCTGACAGATGACCATCCAAAGTCTGAAGACTCCAGCGAAGGAGAACTTCATGGGGCAGCCCGTTCCACAGGCTGATAACTCACACAAACCAGGAAGTGCCTCCTGAGGTCCGCTGTGAACCTGCGTCCTTCTCCTTTGTGGTCCTGCCCTTGAGATAATAGACAGAAAGTCCCCTCCTTACTCTTCAGGAATTTGAAGATTGCTCCCATGCTTCCTCTACAGATTCCCTGGAAGGAAAAGTCTACCCATCTTTCATCATTCCTCCCTTGGTCTCCAGACCCCTTACCACTTTGGCACCTCAAGTCACTCCAATCTGTCACTGTCTTTCTGAGCTGCGATGCTCAGAACTGGACCCAGTACAGGGATGTCTCCCTGAAGTCCCGGGCGGGGGGGGGAGAGTCTTGGCTTCTAAGAGGCCTTCTCCTTATGCAATGCTGGAGATGCCAGAAACCTCCGGATGTCACCCACTTTCCTCTCCGACTTGCAAAGGATTCAGACAGCCATGCCTTGGACCATGTCACGGGCCCATGCTTTTCATCTGCTCTGCAGTCCATCTGCAGCCATAAATGAGTTGGGAAATCTGGGAGACGAAAGCCAACGTGTGCTCCGCTCTGACTGATGAGCAGTTGGGGGATTACCTAAAGCAGGAGGCTCTGAAGGAGGTCACTCGGCTGCTTGCCATCTCCCAGTTAGATTACTACAAGTCACTATCCGTGGAGCTACTCTTGGAGACTGCCCTGGCATTTCAACGGCAGTGGCTTTTGCGTTTAATGGGCAGTCTCTTTCCTGCCATGGACCATGGCTGATGTGGGAGCTGATTTGGCACTGGGCTTCCCGGGGCAGTCCGTGGACTGGTTATCACCACGGTGGCCAAGGCTTGGGCATCTATGCCCAATCGCCTTTCTCGGTGAGCTGGCATTCTGTCTGGGGTCTCCCCTCCTTTGGACCCGGCTGCCCCCCCCCTCTCCCCAATGCAACCGTGGCTTCCACTCTGTGAGAGAAGCCTTGAAGGACCGATCAGGCTCTGTTGTGGGCCTCGAAGTTGAAGGCTTGTGCTGTGCATTATGTTTATAGTGTGCTGTAAGGCTTCTTAATTATCTCTTCAACTGCATTGGTATTTTGTTACAGTTGCTTTTATATACCTCACTTTGAGTCTTCTTAGAGTAAAGCAGTCTACAGATTTTATAATTAATTAAACACGTAAAGGGCCCCATAGAGGTGGTGGAAGAAAAGGAGGTTTGCCAGGACAGAAAAGCAAGGAGAGATATAACGAACAGTGAAAAGAGTTTTAGCTACATTTCCTTTTATTTTCTCTTGTATCCTGTTCTGGCTCATTCCGACTCCTTTTCTGTGCTTTGCATTATTTCCTGAACAGGAATAGTGTGATGCATAGCTACGTTTACAGTAGTTCTGTTCACATAACCTCTTTGACCTGGTTATGGCATGAATGCATTTTCTGGGTTCAGATGATGCCTGGATCCTAACCCAACAGCCTGAGTTTTGACCACATCCTGGGCTAAAGAACAAAAGCATGCCAGAAAGTCAAGCGGAAGGTCTGCAAGGCTCTAGGTCCGTGTTTTGCAAGCTCTCTGCAGCCATGGGCCGTGAAATAAACATTTGGAAACGGCAGGGACCACCGACCCTATTACACAAAGCCCCCCACCCGAGGTTTTTGACTTTGAAGGGCATTGTTTTGCTGAAAAGAAGCGTTCATGGTTGCACATGTGCACCTCCTACTGTAAAAGGCCTTTTAAGACAAAATTTTGGACCTCCCGATCTGTCCAAAATCCTTTCTTTGCCGCTTGAGGTGAGCGAGGGGAGGCAGGGAGGGTGTCCTCTCAGCCGGGAGGGGCCTCGTCGGGCTTCTGCTTGGAGAATCACTTTTATGGATTATTACGGGTAGAGAAGTTTTCTGCGCAGCTTCCAAGAGCGACAGAGCCGGGGGGGGGGGGGGGGTCGCCAGAGAGGGCCCTTCTTCCGCCCGGGGAATTCAGGGGGGCTTCCACCCAGCTGCTGGCTCTGCTGCGGCCCCCGCGCCTAGGAGGGCCGGTGAGTTCGGCTGGCAGCGGCGCTCGGAGGTCCCGGGTTCCAACCTCCTTTCCTCTCCGGCCGCTTTCGCACAGCAGCTCCAGCCCGGTGCGGATCGACTCATCCTCCGGGCGCTCCCAGGAGGATGGGCCACCACCAGGTAACCCAAGGAGCCGCGCTCTCGCAGCTCCATCCCCGACCCAGCCAAGCCGGGTCAAGGCTGCCCCTCCCGAGCGCGGCCCCGGGCCTTAGCGGGCCCCCGACGCGGGGGAGGCGGGCGCCCGAGCCGTGGCGTCGCCCGGTGGTGCGGCTGCGCGCGCCCGGCGGGAGGGGAGCGGGGCCGCTGCCCCTTCCTCGGGGCGGGGGCCAGCCGAGCGGCGGGCGAGGGGGCTCGGGCGCCTCCCGCGCGTCCCCGGCCGGCCGGCTGGCCGGCCGCCCACCCACCGCGCCCGTGCCTCGCTCGCTCGGGCGGGCGGGCCGGCGCTGCCCCGAGCCTGCCGGAGAGCCGCGGCGCCTCGCCGGCGCGTACACGTGTGTGTGTACAGTATGTGTGCACGTGCGCGCGCCTCCTGCCCGCCCGGGGGTGGGCCCGCCTGGCTGCTCCTCCCCCTCCCCCTCCCGCGTGCAATTTCTTGCTCCGGAGCGACCATGGAAGCGGCTGGGATGCAGCTGCCGGGGAGGAGGAGGAGGAGGAGGAGGAAGGCCAGAGCAGGTCGGTGGGGGCCCTTCCTGCCCCCTCCCAGCACAGCCCCCCTGCCGCAGCCCTCGGTCGGCGCCTCTGCCCCCCCGCCGCCTGACCCCGCGAGGTCTTTGATCCTCCTGCTGCCGCCTTTCTTCCCTCCCTGCGCCGCGACCCCCCCCTTAAGGCGCCCCTCCGAGTTTTCTCGCCCCTCTTTTTGTGCCATCTGAAGGCAACCCCCCCTCGTTGTTTCTCTGCCCCTCCCCATCTCCCCTTAGCAAATTGCACACACCTGGTCCTGATGACGTCATCGCCCAGGAGGTGGGGAGGGGGAGGGAAAAAGGGCCGGGGAGGGGGGAAGATCTGACACCCCCCTTGTAATTTATTTATAGCAACGCACTCTGCCAATCTGGACCCGCTGGAGAACAGAATGGGGGCCGAGTTACAGAAGGCAGAATCTAAACAGCTTTGGGGGGGCATTTATTTGGGGGGAGGAATCCAGCCCTGGGGGGTCACCCTGTGCTGATTACACTCGTGAGAGTCTTTAAGGTGCTCTAAATCTGAGAAGTCTGTAAGATCCCCCCCCCCCAATTATCTTGGTTAGTTCTCTTTGAGGTTATGGCTGTGTAGGAACCCAGCCCTTTCCAGTCAGGTCTGGTTGGGTGCATTGGGGAGGGCCCCCAATGAATGACTTCAGAAACGGGTTTCAGGGTGTTGTGTGAAGGGGACCAGTGGCTCAGTTATGTAACTGCCAGTGGCTTGGTTGAGGAGGAGGAGGAGGAGGCAATTTGGGGGAGAAGATTCCCCCCAGCTTGAAATAAAGGGACGAAGCAGCCCCTCTAGTGAGGCCATTCAGGGGTGATCATGCAGGGGGTCCTCAGGCACCCCCCCAATATTCTACCCCATTCCTGTGCTCTGTAGCTTCTGCCCCACAGCTTCCTCCAGGGGGACCTGAAGCCAGCATTTGGCCTGCAGCTCCCTGAGGTTCCACCCCACAAGACGATTCCTGACGGCATCTTTGTCTTCTGGGGCTTAATCTGAGGGTCAAGCTGAACTAATCGAAGGTGCCCTCAACCACACGGTGTACTGGATCTGGCTGCTGAATTAACCAGTGAACCCCAAATTGACAAAAGGCTGGGTTGGCACAATATGCTAAGTCACAGAAGCTTGTCCAAGTTAAAACTAGCCAGGGGCCACCGGGCGTGGAAATGCAGCTGCTCGGTTTTAATTGATCTGGCTCAGATAGGCGAGATCTGTGATAGTCCCAGAGAGACTCCTTGGACAGAGGTACTCTAGCCCTGAATTCCAGTTTCTGGGGCCCAGGGAGAAGGGGAAAGCTCTAACTTGCTGGCCTGTTTGTGGATAGTCTGGCAACAGCTGGAGCCCAGTGCAAAACAGCTGGATTTAAAAATCTCTCTGGCTGGATCCAACAAGGGTGTTCTTAGGTTTGCCAGCCGTTATGTGGTTGTGAAGAGTCCTGGAGGCGGTGGGATGATCGGATGACCGCAGCACAGAAGATGCTGCAAGCCCCAAAGTGGTGCACGGAATCTGATTTTTATGGGGTGGGGGTGAGAAAAGACTTTATTCAGCCAGCCAAAGGCACCCTGGGTTTGAAAAGATTCTGCGTTGGCTGCCCTGAATTATTGTAGGTTCAGTAGCATGCAGACTGAATTATGGGAACCAACCCTTCCTTCCTTCCTTCCTTCCTTCCTTCCTTCCTTCCTTCCTTCCTTCCTTCCTTCCTTCCTTCCTTCCTTCCTTCCTTCCTTCCTTCCTTCCTTCCTTCCTTCCTTCCTAGTTTTCTCCTGTGATTTAATTAATTAAAAATGTTAAACTGCCCAATAGCCAAAACGCTCTGGGTGGTTTATCATAAAACTCACTAAAATAATGCGGTTTGAATTCAAAACCTGCACGATAAAATTAAAACGCAAAACAAAAGCACCATATAAAGTAGACAGCTGCAAGTCGGCCATTCAGAAACTGAAACGATATGAATAAAAACGTCATTCAAAAGCCCGGAAAAGAGAAAAACCCTCACCTGGCCCTGAAATGTAGGCACCGGTGGAGCCTCTCTGGGGAGGGAATTCCCTCAAGGGGGTGCCCTGCAGAAAAAGCCCCCCCCCTTGGAAAAGCTCTGGAGCAGCAGCCTTCTCCCCAGAGAGCAGCCTGGATGCTCTGCGGGAGGTGGTGCCCTCCTTAAATCGGCTGGGAAAGGCCCCAGATGTTGGGCCCCGGGGGTTGTGCGCTGGCCTGCAGAACATCCCACCACTTGAAGGGGACTGCCGTGTAAATACTTGGGTGATGTCCAGACGCTCAGCGTAATCGCAGACCAAGCGGTTGTGGATGTAACAGAAAAGATGAGCCCAGTCAGGGGCTTCAGGATGCTGGGATGCACCAGCCATCGCTACCTGTCCTCTCCTCCAGTTCCATGTGTGCATGTATGTATGTATGTCACATTTATAGTTCCTTCCCCCTGCTGGAATCTAATGTGGGAGGAGGTCCCTTGCATCACTCCCCCTTGATTGACAGCTCCAGTCCCCAGTCATCCCCGTAGGGTTTCCATTCTGTAGGCTGCTATGTGGAGGTAGCCCCAGTCTGTTCCAGAGGCTGGAAGGATTGGTCTGCAGCACGTTGGCCCGCTAAAGGCCCCCTCAACCGCAAGCTGTGTATTGCTGATGCTGAGTGTATGCTTTATGTCAGGTGAAGTGGAGTCTCCCAACAAGGAAGTGAACGACGAGGAGGAAGAAGAGGGAGATGAGGAGGAAGAGCTGGAGGAGGAGGAGCAGGAGCAGGAGCAGGAGGAAGAAGAACCTAGGAACTTGGACTCCGTGGATTATGGGAAAGAATCTGACCAAGGGCTGGACCACAACCTCCAGGCGCAGGTGCTGCAGCTTCTAGATGAGCTCGAGGAAACTCGGGAGATGGTCCTCAAGCATGAAGAAGATGCGCTGGAGTTGCAAGGTAAGATTTTAGAAGGCCACGGAGGTCGACAAACTCGGCTCTGTAGCCACTTCCTTTCAGCTCTCGATTTTTGGCCTGCTGTCCCCTGTTAACAGCAATGACGGTCCGTTGTCCTCTCACAGTGTTGGGTGACATCCTAGGTTGGCTGAGAGATGATGGTGAGGCCCTCCAATGCTTGTGAGGAGCATCAGTGGAGGGAAACTACCGGGATGCCAGGGAGAAATCTCGGTAAGATCACGGCTCAGTGGGTTACACAAACCCAGCAAAGGGGCTACTTGAGGCGCTCCCCACCTTCTGGGGCAAATGTAGGCATTGTGTTTTCTCCCTAGCGGTTCCCCTTTGCCTTCCCTTGTGATTGCACACTCTGGTTCTCTCCGCACGAGTGTACTTGGGCAAAGGGCACCCAGGTCTCTCTCTGCCACAGTTTCCGACATGCCTCCTGCTGGAATCCCACGGTCTCCTTATTCTCTCCTTCAGGCTGTCCCCGGCTGAGTTCGCACAACGTGCTTCACCAGGTCAGTTAAAAAGCCAGCAGCTGCACTTCTGTCACCGGCAGCTCGGCTTGCTTTAATTTCGGAGGCTGTGTTGTGTGTTGCTTAGTGTGTTGTTCAAACCCAGCCCTGTTGTTCAGTTGACTTCCAGCATATTGTGCAAACGCAACAAATAGGGTTAATTATTTGTTCACCAGAAGAAGCACGTCATGTGAATGGTCAGCCCGGACAGATAAACTAGCCTTTGGCTAAGGTGTTGTGCGGACGTCGCTCTCCCCTCCCCTTTCGTCCCTGTCTCTTTGCTTGAACTCCTCTGTGGCTGTGATGTAGGCATATCATACAGCCTAGCTTTGCAAGCAAAAGATTCGTTGCTCGAATAGAAGGTTGCAGTGAAGGAGCCCGTCGATTGCTCAGCTGCAGCTTCCATCCTGACTTTTTTGACCCCCGTGGGCTCCCTGGCCATCAGGACCTGCTTGACTGGATTCTCCGAGGGTTGTCTGGCCACTGATCCGCCTCTTTCTCTGACAGGTTTACTCGAAGACGAACGTCTAGCAAGCGCGCAGCAGGCGGAGATCTTCACAAAGCAGATCCAGAGGTTGCAGGGTCAGTCCTGATGTGCTTGGGGGGGGGTTATTTGAGACTCTCATGAGTCACCCTATCACAGAGCTGCTGACTTTTAAAAACCTCAAGCCAGGGTTGGCGTCTCCTCTCTTGACCTACTAATTTCCATCCCCTGTCACTGATATTTGAGCTGCGTTGCCAAGAAAACTAAGAATATCAAGGAGATACTTTGGCCGTTCATTCATAGCCGATCCCTTGGCTTTGTGAGAGGCCGAGCTGTGTGGGGAAAATGCTGTGAAATCATGCCTTGAAATGATATTAAGCAGTGGTCTCATCCTGGAGAAGGTCTGTCTGTGTGGCTGCTGAGATCCGGCGCTGAGTCAATGGCACATAATTTCTCAGTCCGGTGAAGGCCATTGAAAAAGAGGCCCACGGAGACGAGGTGTCTAGAGACAGCCACGAATGACGCAAACAGGAGCTTGGGAGACCTCCAAGAAGCAGCTAGTGACAATAGCAAAATGATGTCCAATAGTCATAAAGGGTCAGAAGCAATTTATATTTATTTATTCCTTCATTCAAAGTGGTGGTAGCTGCCCAGCTCCAAAATGAATGATTGCACAACAAAAATCAGTGGGGCTAGATTTTTACTGATGCTCTACAGCAGTGTTTCTCAACCTTGGCCACTCTAAGATGTATGGACTTCAACTCCCAGAATTCCCCAGCCAGCATGGCTGGCTGGGGAATTCTGGGAGTTGAAGTCCACACGTCTTAAAGATGCCAAGGTTGAGAAACACCGTTCTACAGTGTTAGTAAGTTCCTCCTGCCTAGCTTGCTGGCAGAGGAGCAAATCCTGCTTGCAAATTCTTGAATTATGTGTCACTTGCAACGCAATGACTTTAATCGTGGAGGTCTTGCAAGGAATTCTGCCTTAATCTAGCCGGGCTCCTTTTGCAAAGCTTAGCCTGAAGGAAGGGCCGGAGAAGAAGGTGCCGTGAAGGCAAGAGCAAGGGCACATGTGCCAGCATTTCTACCAGGGCAGCAAGCCGGGTCTTTGGCTCTGTAGGACAACCAGCTGCTAACCTGAAGAGCATCAGCGGGGTGCCTGGCTGGGTGGGGCGACGGTCGGCCGTCACTTGCGCAGTTGCATAACCGAGGTCAAAGCATGAATCAAGCTCGGTTTGCGGGTGGATGCAACTACAGCGTGTCAGGCTGATGGTTGCGGTCAGCAGGTGGGGTTTGCGAGCAGTGGGGGTGGGCTGCATCATTCACAGGCTTTAAGGAACCCTGGAAAATCCTTGAGGAATTGCATGGCAGCTTTCCCGAGCATTGGGGGGGCTCGGCGTAGCCTGTCAAGTCCAAGGAACGAATCTTGGAAAGGAATCGCGTTTTTCCAAACGATGCTCTCCTCGCATCCCGGTTTGGAGGGGCGAAGACGACGGCTTGGAAAGCGATCCCTCATCGCAGATCGTTTTTGCTTGCAAAGCCGTGGCTCCGTCTTTCGAGCAGGGGTGAGCAACCGGTGGCCCTTGGCCAACATCTGGCAGGCAAACAGGTCAAATCAGCCAGCTAGAAAGAGGAAAAGGGGCAGGAGGAGGGAGGAGCAGGAGTAGAAAAAGGAGGGGGAGGCTCTGCTGATGTTTTGGTCTCCCTTCCGCCCTTCCCTTGGAGGGATGGAGCCTTTAGCCTTAAAAATAGGGGGCTGGTGTGAAACAGCTGGACTTGCAGACTGAATCTGGGTGGGGGACGCAGCTTTGCCCAAAGTCCGAAGAACCTGAAAGCAGCCTTCATGCTAAAATGTGCAAGGGGAGAGAGCGCTTCGGTTTCCAGAGCCAGCTACGGCTTGCCGCAGCCCAGCCGAGATCTCCCTGCTTCTGGAAATCCAGCCCGGCTTCCCTCCCCTTGTACTGAGCGCTTTTCTCTCTGCAAGAAAAGGCAGGGAGCTGGCTGGCTTACGCTGCTTTTCCTGGGCGGAGGGAGAAAAGTCATCAGTCCTTTCCTTATTTCTCTCTGGATTAAGGGCTGGGAAAACGGGGGGTTTGTCCTGGCTTCAGGGATCCCCACATCCTTCCGCTTGCCAGAATCCATCAGTCTTGTCCACCCTTCCCCAACCTGGGGACCTGCAAATGGGTTGGACTTCCGCTCCCAGAATTCCACAGCAGTGTGGCTAATGGTTGTGTTGGCTAGGAATTCTGGGAGCGGAAGTCCAACTTTATCAGCTGTTGGCTCCGATTCAGGTTCTTACTCATGCTTAGAAAATACTTGGAGTATTTCCAGGCCGGGGTGTCCAAGGTACGGGCTGCTTCTGGGGCCCAGAGGCGCATCTCATTCCTTGCCAGCAAGAAACAGGCCGTCCAATCCACCCGGTCAGGCTTGTTTTCTGCCGGTAATTGCCACTTACTGGTGAAGGTGCTGGCAAGGAATAACCAAGCGCGTGGATTACCTTTTTACCACCCTCTGCTTGAATCTTTTTTTGTTTTAATAAAATCTGGGAATCAAGTTACGCCCAGATTGACTTCTTTGTCTACCGTGTGGAGCTGAGGCTGTTTGTGGGCTCCAATTCTCCTATGAAGAAGCAGTTTTAAGACGTTGAAGAAACGATTCAGAGGATTGTGCAGAAGTGCCAGAATTAAAATAGGAGATCAGTCCAGATCAGTGTTTCTCAACCTTGGCCACTTTAAGATGGGTGGACTTCAACTCCCAGAATTCCCCAGCCAGCCATGCTGGCTGGGGAATTCTGGGAATTGAAGTCCACCCATCTTAAAGTGGCCAAGGTTGAGAAACACCAGTCCAGATGTAGATTTCTCCCCGTAGATTTTTTAGAACAGTTCCTCTTTCGGTGAATGCCACTAGAGGTATTTGAATTCTAGAAGAGGAATTGGTTTCTGGGATGATTAGAGAGATGAATCGAGATGAAAGCATGTTGGAGGTAGGCTGGAATAAAGAGAAATGTGGGGTGGCAAAGCATTGCAGAAAGGTAATTCACCAGGCGATGCTCCTTTAGTATGTTAAGAGGCAGGGGTGTCCGCAGAGACGGTCAAAAAGGTCAAGATGGTGCGATCTACAGGGGTTTCCTTTACGTGCAACGCCAACACCTGTTAAGAGGGCTCTGCAGGTATTTGCTGTTGCTTGTTCAGGCAACAATGTGAAAATGCTTTGTCGAGTAAGCCAGAATTAGCTGGGTCTTCATAACATAAGCCATAAACTGTGGTTTACAGCCCACAAGGGTTTGCTCTTCCAGAAGTGTGTCGGCCCACCCCGCTAGCCTGCCTGCGACCCAACGCCTTTTGATCTATTTCTAGGGCTGCGACTCGGTTACCTCTCCTTGAGGGAGTGTTAATCTGTGCAAAATGCGGCTATAAATAGCGCAAGCCCCGAAGGACGCCCACCCACGTGTCTCGGGAGCAGCGGGTGGTGAGTCCCCCGTGAGGCAAGGCTACCTGGGGCTTGAAGAACCGAGGAGAAGGAGGTCAGCTTGGCGGGGCTGGGGTGAGGAGTGGCAGGAGGGCAGCGGAGAGTTGGACGCTCAACTGATCCGTTGGTTCTTTCTGGGGTAGCCTCTGAAGCGTGACTTCTGCACAAGGAGGCCCCCAGCAAACAAGGTTGTATCTCCCCAAGGCTGGGTTGGCAACCGCACTAGGGTAAACCTCCACTGGGTGAGGTGGTTTCACCCCAGAGGCCTTCAGGAGATGACACCCCACCCATCACGATGTCCCTGGTGACATCATGCCCAGCCTGCCCCTGCTGGGGAGATGACATAGATGCCATCGTTTGCCACATGGCGTCATGCCTAGAAGGTCACGTGCCCCACCCTTGTTTCCCCCTGCCCCTTGGATGCTGGATTTTATCCTAAGCTGTAATAGGGTCTCTTGGTTTGAACAGAGCCGTTCTGAGAATTCGGCAATGGTGCTTCTTAACTTGGGTTTGGACTTTGCTGTGTTCTGTCAAGCCAGCCGAGACAAGGCCCTGTTCACATGACACTCTTAGCCTGACTCCTCCCGAACTAACCTGCTTTCTGAGATCACACAGTACTTTAACTCGTAAGCTAGCCAAACGGGTTCGATGGCCACCCCACGCAGCCGGAAACGCCAGTCTTGTGCAAATGTCACCATGGAACCTTTAACTGGCCCGATAAAGCGCGTGGGGTGAAGCCAGGCTTCCGGTCATCCAAAGAGGTCAACGGGGACAAGTCCCACCATCCGCCGGAGCTCAGCCGGAGAAGGAGGTAAAGCAAGTGGTGGTGATCTTTGCACTGGCTTCCATTGAGGGTGCGTGTGGGGAGCAGTGGGGAGAGCTAAGGGCTTGCCAACCCCGGCTGGGAAGAGTGGTAAGAGGCGGGCACTCTGGGTGTCCAGTGGCAGCACCAGGAAGGAGCAAGGAAAGCTTTGCGCAAACACAATCTGCCTGCTTTGGCTCCGTAGAGGGAACCCGTGGAGCGTTTGCCCCCTTGATGAAATTCGTGGGGCAACAGGCTTTCTCTGGGGCAGCCCCCCCCTCCCTTCCCTGAAATGCAGGTTAGTGTTTTCCAAACCAACCCGAACTATTCCTCTAAGGAGCCTTTGGCCCTTAGTAGTTTTGAGTGAAAGCATTAATTCCTCTTGTGCATTTAATGTTTGGTTTTAGGTTTTTTTCCTTGATTGTATTCCTCAGCACCTCTCAGAGTCCTTTGGATTTCTGGAGGGGGTGTAATATGCCTTGTGAAATAAATCAGTGTTTCTCAACCTCTGCAACTTTAAGATGTGTGGACTTCAACTCCCAGAATTCCCCAGCCCATGCATGGGCTGGGGAATTCTGGGAGTTGAAGTCCACACATCTTAAAGTTGCAGAGGTTGAGAAACACTGAAATAAATAATGAAGTTAAAAGGAAATAGAATTTGCACTTTTGGTGGGGTTGAACAGGATGGCGCATGATAGCAGCTGGCCCAAAAACACACTGCAGAGGTTGCTAGCGTTGAGAAAGGCACTTGGGTAGTTTTCTCAAATTAAAATCACAATTACCGCGAAGCAAATGAGGCTAGAAGCCTTGCACAGCACAGCGAAGGCTAACCCTGGACTCAGGTGGAATTTGAACCTGTAAAGCTGAAATAAACCCTGTTATGGCTTAACATAAAAACCTGGTTCATGCAACATCCCAAGACAAGGGTTGGGTTCCCACAATATGTTGAACCACAGACTATCAACCCCGGTCTAGTGTGCTTTGGGAATGCAATTCTGTGCCCAGAGGTTAGAAGAGAACCTGGTTTTTGTCTCCAGGCACAGTGGGACACACCCATTTTAAGTCAGGGAGGTGAATAGACCAAACTGCTTGTACAGCACGCAAGGGGGAAACTCTGATTATTTTATTAAACACGGAAAGTGAACTTTGCACTTTCAATTCCAGGGGCTTATTGGGATTTAATGATCTGGCATCTGTTGGAAAGTGTTGTTGAACAAAGATGGGGGAATGTTCCATGCTTTTCAACAGATACCGATGGATAATGTGCTTATTCGTTTGCTGAAATCTGTCCAGGTTATAAAGCTACGTTCCCACAACCCCCTCCCCCATTTGAGCATTGTGCAAAGCTGGTTGTAGTGCAATGCACTTGAGTTTGGCAGGTGCACCGTCGTTCGGGGGGTCATCTGGCACATTCCAAAGCAGAGCTGTGGTGAACTTCCAGGGGTCTTGCCTGTTGTGTACCTCAGCATGGATATTGCTTGTTATAACACAAAACATCCATGGGGCAGGACAGTTCCAGGGCCGGGTTGGCCCTCAAACTGGCCGTGGTTCGAGAGGGAGCGCCTGGGACTTATTCCAGGGCACAGCAGCGTGTCTGAGAACGAGAAGGCAACGTAGGTTGTCCAGCTCCACCAGCTGAGAGACGGGGCAGAGTTATCTTCAGGTGGGTTCTGTACCCAACCGAAAATCGTGCCTTCCAGATATCCTGGACTTCCACTTTCCATCATCGTCTGCCATCAGCCTTTCATTGTTCATAAAGGGAAACGGTTTGCAAGAACTAGAGCCTGTTGTCAGTCATACCTAGCAGTGTTCCTCCCCTCCTACATTTTAGAGGCGAAAACGGAGACGCGGTTGTAAGCATTCCTGTGCCCTTAGCAAGGACGGCTGCCCGGGCCGCCTCTGCCCATTCAGATAGCCCCACTCCACCTGTTGCATTCAGTTACATTGCTGTGGCCTTCCTCTGCGTGGTTGAAAAGCGAAGAACATGAAATCCGTGGTTTTAATCGATGGAAATGGTTTAGCCTGCCAACAGTTTTGATGTTTGTATTGGCTGGTCTTTCTTAATTATTGGTTATTTTCTGATCACCTTTTCCCCGGTGACAGAATGGACAGGTGGACAGACAGACAGATAGACACCTTCCTAGGGGCACTCAATACATATGCTGGGTTAGCACGAGCTGTCAGAAGCAAAAGAAACTACGGCTGGCCCTAACCAACCGTTCGGGTTGCAACGGGCCTGGTTCAGCCCACTGTGTGAACGTAGCCCTCAGATTGGTAGAGATGCTGTGAGTTTTATGGGGGTCTTCTGCTTTGCAGCCCCCCCAGTCAGTGACAATACCGTCAGCTATTCAGCGCGTATCTCACCTACAGCTGTGGGGAAACGATGCCGTGCCTCCAAATTAATGCCCGTGCATCAGAGGGGAAAGCATGCATCTCTCTACCCTTGAGAGTCAGCCTCTCCAGCAGCCTTTCCCAAATTGGCATCGTCCAGATGTGTTGGGGTTACGATTCCAGAGGCCCCAACCCTCAGGCTAAACAGCATCTTCCCAGGTATCGATGTCAAACTGACAGAGTTTCGTTTGCTAGAACTTCCATCTCCTTTTGGATGTAGTGACAACCTTTGTTTTACACTTGACCAGGTTTTTAGGAATTCTGAAAGATAAGATATGAAGGTTGGGCCAGACCACCCGCAAGCTCCTTCAGTATCCTAAGAGGCTGCTAATCTGGCTCAGGAAAGTCAGATTCCTTGGCCATGAAGAGGCTTTCTCTGACCATGTTTCCATCAGCCTCAGGCATCCGTTGTCTCTCTTCGTGCCGCTCATCACAGTTTCCTGGTGGGCAACAGTTTTTTGTTGGAGGCGACAACCCACAGAGCTAGTGGAGCACCTCTGCCTGTTCTTTAGCACTTGTTAGCGTTGTGTTGTCTTCACTGAGCAGCTGGGTAGGTCACTCCTTTTATTCTGAATATATCTAAAAAGGCCTTTTTTTACAGTTCTTAGCATCCTTTGCTAAGTTCTCCCATTCCAGCCCACCGCTCTGCTTTCCGCTCTGCGACCCATCCCTCTTTCCAATCCCTTGTTTTCAGATCTTCACAAAGCCTTTTGGGTAGCCACGTTAGCTGCTTCTGCCGCCCCCCCCCCTTTTTTCTTATTCTGGAATTGTCCTTTTAGAATTTCCCAACTCATCTTGGATGTCGTAGGAGGAGAGCTGTGTTAGCCAAAAATCAAAAGGCATCTGGCTGCGCCTTTTCAGAGTAACAATTTTTATGGAAAGGTGTATGTTTTGCTGCTCACTTTTTCTGATGCGCATTTTATGGAAAGGCGTCAGCTTTCGTGAGCCACAGCTCGCTGCGTCAGGTGCGTGGAGTGGCTTTTGCAGCAGCTCGCTTCATCAGAGGCAAATTTTATTCAGAGGTATCAGCTTTGGTGAGCTACAGCTTGCTTGCATCTGATGAAGTGAGCTGTAGTTCACCAAAGCTGATGCCTTTCAGTAAAATTGGTTTGAAAAGGTGCTACTAGATTCCTCCTGATTTTCTACTCGTCTTGGTCTACTTTTCCCGTTAGCTTCTTTTCCCACAGAGTCCTATTTATCACTTCTCTGTTGAGTTTATTAACAACCCCTTTTTTGAAATCCAAGATTCAAAATCCAATACAGTCATTTTTAGTTCCCCTTCAAATCAAGAATCCAGTGTTACATGCTCACTTTCCCCAAGAGTCCCTGGTCTTTCTAGCCTGCTCACCAAGTCTTCCCTATCGGTTAGTATTCTGTTAGGAATGCCGCATCCTTGTGTGGTTAGCCCCACGACCTGTCCTTGCTTCTCTCTTGACACGATCCTATTCATACAACTCGATGTACAGGACGGGGACTTCTTTACATTCCCTTGTGCATGTTGTTCAAGCCCATTTGTCAGTTTCTAGACTCTGGACCCCAGCGATGGCCTTCGCCGCCCCGTTGCTCTGGTTCCCTGCAGCTTTGGGTGCCCTTCAAAAAAGTTTGAAAAGTGACCTGTTTAAAAAATCAGACCGACTGATGCAAGGAGTTGTGAGCAAGCATTGTGAACGGAGGTGAGTAAAGTTAGACGGCAACAACTTTCGTTGTAAACATGACTAGCACATTTAGATGGCAGGAGAATCAGGTTGATAGGTTTAGGATTTTATAGCTGTATAAACGTCCCTTTTGCCGTGATTGTAAATATCTCAGGGTGTATATTGACTTTATTGCTTTCTTGTAATTTTAATTGTTAGTTTGTGCTGGTTAATTTTTATTGCTGTTGGACTGCTCATGGGTGTGTGTGTGTGTGTGTGTGTGATAGGGGGTTTTTTTTTGCTTGTTTGTTTGTGTTGTGCTCCATCTTCGGAAGGAGATTGTCATCAGCAAGACCAGACAGGAATTGCTCACGAGATCCCGTTCGGCAGAGTTTATCTCCCCGCAAAAAGGGGATTTATTAAAATCTCCCATCACTCCAGTTTCAAGTCTCTTTGAAAGGTCTGCTGTTAGTGTTTGGAAGGCCACCATCCAGATCTTCTTTTTGATTGTCAGACTGGAACAGACGTCAGCCATGGGTGCGGCGACCCTATTTTCTTGGAACAAATAAAGGACAGACCTGAGAAAGGGGCAAACCTGAAAGAGGTTCATAAGGGTAAAAAAATTTAATGGTTTATGTTTTATAACTTTGCTTTACAAAGGAAAGTTCAGGAGCCCAACCAAGAAAAGCTTTACAAAAATGCACATTCGAATAAAAATATCTAAAACAGTACGTGTAAATTTATTTTAAAAAGACAATTCAATTTTCATATTTTTCACCTGAATGTGAAAGACGGTGCCTTAAGTGGTACCATTTGTATGGTAAAAAGTTAAATGACCAAAATAAAGGACAAAAGTGAATTTTTGGAAAATAAATACATCTAAAGATCAGCTTTCTGAAATAAAGGGCTGTCCTTTATCATAAGGGACATGTGGTCACTGTAGCCATGGAGCTGTTTTCATTCCTTTCCTCAGCTTGTTTTAACATTATCATCATCATCATCATCATCATCATCATCATCATCATCATCATCATCATCTAGATTTATATCCTGCAATGTACCTGATGCTCCTACTTCCTATTTTTCCCACAACAACATCCCTGTGAGGTGGGATGGGCTGAGAGAACATGATTTCTGCACTGGCGTGGATGTTTTTATCATTTTATCACAATATAATTCCTCAAATTCCATTGATTCCGGGAAGAGTGAAAATCAAATGGAAATTTGAGCGGCCTTTCCCCAGAAACAGGTCTCAAAAATAGGGTCTGTCTGTCTTCTCCAGGGGCTAAATCAGGTCAGTTTATTTCTTGTCAGGCTGAACACTCTGGTTAAATTCGTAGTTCTGTAGTGCCCCTAATTGCAGGCTTTTCCATGCTCAAAATTGCCCGGCTGGGTCGGAGCATGTACCACCGTGCTTGCATTTAACTGCGGGTTTATTTATTTATTTTTTCTATTTATTAAACCGATTAATATAGCTGCCCATCTCACCACAGGCGACTCTGGGCAGCATACAACAAGGCTAAAAACAGTCAATAGATACATTAAAAATATAAAAATCGAAGTAGAACAGAGAATAAAAGGATGCTAAAAATTAGGGAGCCGTAGATGGCTTGCCTCGGTTTTAATGGCTTCTCTGGGGGGGACTGCGTTGCCCCTGCCCAGGGATGGGGGGCTAGAAATGCTGCATAAATAACCAAATTTCCCGTCTTGCCAGCCGCTCTGCGGGAGTCCCGTGCCTGAGAAGACGGGATTCGGGCGGGGCGGCCGAGGCACCCGGGCACCGGCTCGAGAAGCCCCTGAACTGCTTTCTTCTTCTCCCCCCACCACCCCAGGAAGCTTCACCTGTGAGTTTCTGCCTGGCGGGTTGCTCTTCGAAGGCACAGAGCTGCTTGTCTTCGGGACCACCGAGCTGTTAAAAGCAGAGGCGACCCCATGGCAGCCCCCTGAGCTTTTCTGCATCCTTCCAGGGGGCTTCCCCCACCCCAGCCCGAGGCGCTTTCTGCAGGGGCTGGTCCCCAAAAGCAGGGGGCCAGCTGCCGCCCGGAGGGGCCCTATTCCCCTGCGGGCCGGTTGAGGACGGTGGGCGCTGCAGTCCAGCCCCTCTGGAGAGCGCCCTGTTGGGGAAGGAGGCGTGGGCAGGCTGCTGGCCGGTCCCTTCGGGGAGGGGGCTCCGGCGTCGCAGCCCAGGCGTCAGGCCTCAGCCCGGCCCGGGAGGTTCCGAGATGCTGCGGCTTTAAGGGGCAAGGGGTCCCCCGGGCCAAGCGCAGGGGCTGGGCCAGGAGTCCACCCAGAGCCCTGGACCACCGTCACCATGGAGCTGAGCCCCTCCTCGTCCGTGAACAGTGCGTTCTCGTCCCAAGAGGGGTGGACGTTGCCGCAGCAACGGGGCCCGCTTTGCCTCTTCTGGGATGGCACAACTGCCAGGGAGCCCTTCGCCGGGCTCCGTCCTGCCCAGGTCTCCGGGGTGCCCATGGCTACCTGGGTGCAGATGCCCAGGTTGCACCCAGCGCCAGGCTAAGGGGCACCATCCTCCGGGCACCTGGCATGGCCTTCCCACCCGCTCCCTCTGCCGGAGCCCCTTCTGCCTCCGATGTCAGCCCATCTCCTGTTGCCAACTGATGTTGAAACTCCTTTGTTCCTCTGCTTTGGAGTTGGGTGCCTGGGTGTCTCTAAGCTACGATCGGGCGTTATTTCTCTCTGGGTTACTCAAACCATGATTTCAAAAACCTCCTGGTTTAGCAAGGCGGGTGAACCCCAGCCCGATCCCTTCGCCTTCCAGCCCACCTGGATCTGAATGAATGTAATGTTATCTTAATTGGCTTACATTTAATTTAAAGGTTTTATTTAAACCGATAGTTTCATTCAATTCGGTTTAAATTTGTTTTGCATTTGGGGCTGTTCCCTGAAAGACAGAAGAGCTGAGTCCGCCTTGAGCTCTTGAAAAGAAGGTTGTGCAACTCACACTCTTTTCTTTTAAATTTAAATATTGCTTTGGAATTTATTTCATATGATTAAAGGGTTTTCCTCCACCCCCTGATAATCTCAAATGTTCCCCCAGCCACCCCAGTTGTAAAGAGGTGCTGGGTCTGATTATGGACCCAGTGGTGGAGAAGACAGGTGACATTGCCAACCAGTTTTGATCCCACCAAATACTAGGTTAGCTCCAGCCATCATGGCAAACCCTAATATGTTTTTTGGGGCCTAGCAGATTCTGGGAACCCAGACATCTGGATAACCTCCCTCTCAACCCACTTTTTTGCACAGGGAAGAAAGCCAGTGTGTTGCAGTGGTTAAAGTGTTGGACTAGGAAGACCTGGGTTCAGATCCATCCTTTGCCATGGAAGCTTCCTGAGTAACTTTGGGCCAGTTAGCAAAGTCTCTTAGCCCAACCTGCCTCTCAGGGTTGTTGTTGGGGAAAATAGGAAAGGGATGTACTCTGTATGCCACCTTGAGCTTCTGAAGGAAAGATGGGAGGTTGATTGATTGATTGATTGATTGATTCATCAAGTTGGTGTCAACTCTTAGCAACCACATAGATAGATTTTCTCCAGCAGGATCTGTCCCCAACCTGGTTCTTCAGATCATCCAAGGGTAGGTGAGATATAAGATGATCCAGATACTTGAAGGATTGTCCTTCTACCTGGGAGTTTCCCTTCTCAACACCCCATTTTTTTCTCCTCCCACAAATTTCTCTCTCCAAAACTGAAGCCACACCAGCCTCATCCTCCCCTACCAAGTGCTGTTCCC
Organism: Liasis olivaceus; assembly: GCA_030867105.1. Classification (NCBI taxonomy): domain Eukaryota; kingdom Metazoa; phylum Chordata; class Lepidosauria; order Squamata; family Pythonidae; genus Liasis; species Liasis olivaceus. Next base: position 79,594,571 of record CM061355.1, read on the forward strand.
ATAGCAGGCCCCTTCTCAGTTTGTCTCCCCATCCAAAGAAAGACTGCAAAGTAGACATGAGTCTCATCTTTGACATGGAGGAACTGTTGGAGAGAAATGCATTGCACTTGGAATATGCATTGCACGATGGAAGAGTCACTTCCTCGTTGAGATGGGTGGTGTCCAAATTTGAAATATAAATAAATTAAAAAAAAAAATCCTTTTCCATTCTAGGTTGGTTTAAGACACTCCTAAACCATCTGAGGTGCTTTGGGTTTCTGCAAAACCCAAGATACGTTCAGAACATATTAAAAATAACATTTAGAGTTGTGTGGTTAAGCCAGTTTAACTTGTATGATTGCCAGTGAAAAATTTACGTTGTTTGTTATATACTTCTAAGTGAATTAAAATGAGAAATAACAACGATGTCTTGGGTATGGGGCAGCTAATTCATACCCCGTGACCTCTAGCAAGAATTTGCTGGAGATTAGAAAATGCATTTTGTCTCAACTTTGCAAATATCACTCTGTTACGTGGTAAAAACGAAACAATTGTATGCAAATACACTTAATGTTAAATACGTTTTGTGAAAAACAGTCAAATGTGTGAAATTATTACATTGAAAGCTATTCTACTAGGGTGATGCCCACTCACCCAAAGTGTCTTCTGATGGTCTTTTGCATTTATCTGAAAGGAGTTCTAGTTTCCCCCAAACAGTTTGCTTTTAAAATGTGAAAATAGTGTATATTCACAGAGAATACAGATCCTCTGTACTCTAAACTTTGAATATGGATCTTACCTTTAGGATTGCTTTCCTCTTAGGTAAATAATACTATTTGTCATTTCCATATATTCATGCATCCTTTGATGTATGACGTTCTCAAATGATGAGCACATAAGTGAGAATCAAGTCCCAGAAGAAGAACGTTTTCTCCCAATTATGTTATTTGTGTCTCAAGTCACAAGTAACACTGAAAAAACTTCGAAAGAAGTCACAGGTGGAGGTGTTCCCCCCAACACACCTGGCTCCCTTTTGGGAACCTCAAAATGCTTGTGGAAAGTGACTGGGGAAACTTGAGGTGGCCAGAATTTGTTTCTGAACTGGAAATGACATCATAGATTTGCTTGTATATTTTATACTCAACTTAGTTTGCATTTTAGAGGTTTTTTAAAAAAAACAAACATCTATTCCATTCTTCTTTGAAAAAACAGAGTGCCTCCAGGAAAAAATTATGCATGCCATTCTCATTACAGAGTTGAGCTTTCCTGCTAGTAAAATTAACTTTTTTTCTCTTAGATAAAGGATTTTTAATTCTTACTGTGAATCGTGTGGAAAAGATTAAGGGGGTAGTACCCTAGCATTTGCTTCTGTTCTTGTTACTGCAAAATGTAAGCCTTGGGTCCTTGATACCTCTAATACTTCTACTCCAGGTAGAGTATGCCTAACCAATACTTGATTATTTTGATTGATTATGTGCTATCAAGTTGGTGTCGACTCTTAGTGATCACATAGATATATTTTCTGCTGGCTGGGGAATTCTGGGAGTTGAAGTCCACACATCTTAAAGTTGCCAAGTTTGAGAAACACTGGATTAGACCATACACCTTTCCTATCCACCATCCATTTTTCAAAAACAGCTGCCAGATGTTGCTGGGAGGCTCAGAAGTGGATCCCAAAGGCAATGCCTGTCTCTCGCGCGTGTCCACCTTGGACCAGGTGTACTGAGCTGGGATTGGAGGTTCCACATTGTCATTCCAGTTAATATGCAAGGCAATCTCCAGCTTTTTGTCAGGTTAGGGTGAGAACCCAAATCCAGGGTTCTCACCCTCCCATCCCTCTTCCTCTTCCTCCCGTTCAGCCCAGATGCGTTCGCGGAAGGATGAGTTTGACTCACTACAAGAAACAAAGGAGGTTGAGCTCGAGCGTGTGGAACAGGAGCTGCAGGAAGCCAATGAGGAGATCCACAGCCTGCGCCTGGATGCCGAGGAGGTGGCCGCCGTGCACGAGAACGAGATCGCCGGCCTGCAAGAAGAGCTTTGCCGGCTGAAAGCGGAGCTGCAGCGGGTGCAACAAGTCCGCGATGAGTACGACATGGAACTCACCGCCCTGCGTGCCGAGATCCGTATGAAGCAGGAGTTGTTCACCAGAGGCAGGACTGTGGTGGGTGAAGCCCACGATGAGGAGGAACAGCTTTCCAACACATCCCTGGAAGTAGCTAAGCTCCAAGGTACCTCATTTATATCGGTGTAACTTCTCCTGGGCTCTCTTAAATTCCTGCAGGGATGAAAAGAGGCCAAAATGACAACGATGATGATGATGACGACCGTCATCATCTTCATCACAACAATCACCATCATCAGTTGCCCTTATGCTCCTTCATTTCCAAAGGAGGGTCATCTTAGTTGGTGGCAAAATATCTGGGCCTTAAAAATAAGCTTTTCCAAAGCCGTCAGGACAAAAGCTGTTGTAGTGTTGGTCATTCAGATGCTACCAAGTTCTCACATTCCTAGCTTTTCAGGTAATCATAACTGGGCCGTTGGTCTTCAAGGTGGCCGGTTGGGATAAAAATGTCCAGGTTTCTAGAAGAGTATGCTGACATTGAATTGACCTAACGTATCAATGTCTTAACCTGGAGCTGACCCTATTTCTAAGAAATTGTAGACACCTTTTGTTAATATTTTAAAGAGAACTGTTGGGTGAATCTGGGTTCATTTGGCCTGCAAGAGAGATGAACGAGGGGAGATAGGATTGCAGCCTTAAGCTATCTGAAGGGTTTTCACCCAGAAGAGGAAGTGGGTTTATTCTCTTTGTCCAGGGGACAAGAGCTGAACTAGGGGGTTGAAGCTACAAGGAAGGAAGTCCAGGCTAAACATCAGGAGGAATTTCCTGACTGTGAGTTTTCAGCCAGTGGAACAGGCTGCCTCATGAAATTCTTCGCTGAAGGTCTGCAAACAGAGTCTGGACGGTCATCTGTTAGAGACGCTCTAGTTCAGTGCTTCTCAACCTTGGCCACTTGAAGATGTGTGGACTTCAACTCCCAGAATTCCCCAGCCAGCCTTGCTGACTGGGGAATTCTGGCAGTTGAAGTCCACACGTCTTCAAGCTGTCAAGGTTGAGAAACACTGCTCTAGACAGTAAGGAAGATGACCTTCATGGAAATAGCCAAGAACCATTACAAAAGCACAGGGGGCTGAAACATTTTTTAAGCACTGAGAAACAAGGTAACAGTTGGAGATGCCTCCCTGATTCACTGGGGCATGAAGCTGGCACAATCAGCCTTACAAGATTCTGTTATAATAGCCAAGCTCAATAAAGTTAGTTCTACGCTTCCTGTGGGGTTGATTCTCCCTAGTCCGGTCTATCTAATGCAGTGTGTTTCAAACTTGGCAACTTTAAGATGTGTGGACTTCAATTCCCAGACTTCCCCACATCTTAAGGTATGCTGGCTGGGAAATTCTGGGAGTTGAAGTCCACACATCTTCAAGCGGCCAAGGTTGAGAAGCACTGCTCTAGTGGAGCCTGCCCAGGGGGTTGGATTAGATGACCTCTAAGGTGCCTCCAACCTGTCTAATTTTGTGAGTGTATTACAGGAGCCAGAAGGCACCTTAACAAATGTTGCAGGTCTGGCCATTCAACCAGGAGCTAAGCGAAGTGTGTCGTGCGAATCTGACCAGAGCAGGAGGCACAGTGAGGTTAGGTGGGAATGGGACTGGATAGTCTGGGGCTACTGAACTACCCTGCTCTTCTGGGTTCACGTAACCTAAGCTTGCTTAACGTGCTAAACCAGCAAAAGTACAACTTAAGGTTAGACCTAACCAAGTTCAGCATGCTGTGGACCTGGAGCTGCTTGATTGTTAACCAGCTTGGTCTGGGGGGTTGTGCAAACCCAGCCATTAGTTTATCATGTTGCGGTGAATCAGGCCATCCCGCTGAAAGTGTAGGAAGTTCTGTTTAATTAGGTTTAATAGGTTGTGGGAATACAACAGTGTGGCTTCGTCTTTGGATCTAGGTTAGGGTTAACCCAGGCACTGGATGAGAAGGACCAAAGGAGGCCCGGGTCAGACACATCCGGGGAGTGGGGTAGAAGAGCCTTTGGTGGGGAGAAGAAAAATGGCCCAACACTCAAAAGAAGCAGGGAGGGAGCCCAAGGACTAGGCAAATATCCCCCCCCCATTGAAAAGTACTGAAAAAAATAACAAGTGAAATAAACTTTTTATTTTGGGGGGAAATCTCTTGATAACAACCACCTGGGGACAGGGGAGTGAGACCCAGCCTGAACTGGAAAACATTGAAAGGTCCTTAGTTGGAATTAAACAATCCCTCCCCCAACTGATTTTAGCAGGGGAAGGTCAGTCTCCCCAATATGAGCAGTGATATTCTGTTCCTTGCAAGCATTGCTTGGTGGGGACCTCTGAATGGCCGGTGTGTGTGTGTGTGTCTGCATACTGTGACATCCCCTGCGCTGCATTGTTGACCCCAGATGTGTTTCGCTGGATTCTTGCAGTTTGGCTGCTTTGCAAGGAATGTGGGCAGCTGCAACCGCTCATCTAATTTCTCAGCAGTTTTAAAAGGTTTAAGCGGAAGCCCCACTGTTGACCTCTGGCCCGGGCAAGCTAAGAAGGAAGCCCCAGCGTATGAAGGGCACGAATAAGGGCACATCCAGCCAACACAGGCTGCATTTTTTAAAATCCCTGTCCGTTTGTTTTCAGAAGGGATTAGTCTCTGGAAGCTGATGCGGAAGCCCAGGGACCAGGCCACGGTTGGTCTGTGGAAATGTGCCCCCCAGCAAAAGAAAAAGACAAAACAGGTTTATGCGAATCAAAATAGCACTCCAGCCACATGGAGCAAGTGTAATCCATGAGGCAGTGGTGGTAACGAAGGTGGGACTGCAAAGACAGTGGTTTTATTAAGAACAGGGAGACGTGTGTTAGAATAATGGTTCCTGTCTGATGTTTCTAATCTTCCCTCTTCTCTCCCTTGTCCTTAGCTTTCCTTGCCTCCCGGTATTCCTTCTCCTTGTTACCGACTTTTCTTTGCCTTCCAAGTGTTTATGGCCGTCTTGGCATTTCTGTAGCTCCTCCAAGGGCCCAAGAATGGTGATTGATCTCCTTAGCCTAGCTAACCCCAGTCTTCTCCTTCAGAGGGAAGGCCCTTCCTTTCATCCATGCTCCTTTGCTCTGCAGGTGAACTGACGTCTCTGAGCACTCAATATTTGGATCTGAAAGAGGAGTTCCAAACCTTGCAGGCAAGCAACAAGGTTATGGTCCACCAGCTGGAGAAGCTTGAGGCCTTAAAGTACAAGTGAGTTGTGATGCTTTGTGCTGCTGCGGCTGCCCTGAGATGCTCTGGGTGGTGAAGGACTGAGCATGATCCCTCTAGCTCAGTGTGCTTTACATCAGCCTTCTCTAACCTGGTGCTCTCCAGAAGGAATGGATTTCTGACCCATCTCTGGGTTCCTTGGGAATCAGCTGTGTTGTCCCAAGATGATGGAAACTGGAGTCTGACTCCAGTGTCATTCCAGAGACCCAGTGCTATGTATCCTACATCTCTTCCCATTTAAACTGCTCCTTTAAGAAGCAAATTACATGGAAAGGTGGTAATGGTAATTATCTTGAGGTTCAAGCAGATATAAAGGAAGAACTGAACCTTTCCCTTCCCTGTTGGAAGTCTGAGAAAAGTCTTGACGTTGGAAGGGGCTAGATGACCTCTGAACTCCCTTCCGGTGTTGTGATTCTGATCCTTCTGGTCCTGTTCATCACCTGGGTGACGGGCAGCAATGCTTCAGGATCTTGGACTGGAGGACATGGTTGAAGCTGCCTTATCACCCTGAAAGATTTACCAAGGTCGCTTCCTCCTACCCCACATTGTAGAGAGCCATGGAGATGGTCTTGAAGGAAGATTCGAAAGACCTTACAGAAACCAGGGCAGAAGCGCTCTTGAGCTCTGGGGGAGGAGATAATGTTAGGAAGAGGCCCACGCTGGCCCCTCCCTGACTCCGTGGGCTGTAAGAGGGAGGGGAGGAAAAATGCAACCAGGTCTGCAAGATTCTGTTAACAGAGCCAGTCCCAATAAAGTAGCATCCTAGTCTTCCCCTGGAGTCTATTTCCCGGTGTGGACAACTTCAAAGGGCTGACACACGTTAATGTGCGCTCTTCCAGTCCCTGAGATGACCGAAAAGTAGGCTGATGTAATTTGTGCTGCCCTGTCTATAATGAGCCTCTGTAACGAGATGTGCAAGTGAACCTGCCCTTTACTATGGGATAATTTCAGGGCAGTGACTGGTGGGTTTCCCTGACTTGGCTTTCCCTCCCTCCTAGCAGCAACAGCTGGTGGGAAGAAACCCACCATGAATTCCTTTCTTCTTAAAGTCTGGTGAGTGGGGCTCCAGGTAGTGTGAGTAGGTATGTGGGGCAGCGTCTTCACCTTCCAGATTGCTTGAGAGACAGGTAACCAGGGTGGAGGTGTTCCATTCTGGTCACCTGTCCCTTGGGCTATTTTCTAACATGGCTCTACCAGTCTTTTGGAAGACCTGACGAAACCTAGGCCAAAATAGTCTGTCTGATGGGCTGGTGGGGTGAAGGAGGAGTGTGGGTGAAGCTGGAGGACACTCACATGGTGCATCAAAAAAGCTCCTTCCTGCTTCATCCTGGCCCATTTTCTGCTCCACCAACCCCCTAAGCTATTTTTGGACACCAGTTTTTCAGAGGAGTGTATATATGGGGCTGGTGCAATGACCGAATGGTATTTTGTAAAGCACCAGTCAGATACTATATGGGCAGTCGCCTCTGTGGAAGCCAAGTGATCATCTCTACTGCAGCCCAAGCTAAAATGGCCAGGGAGGGCAGTGCTCAGGACCAGAGGGGATAGGGCATGCCACAAACCAAGAATGGCCAATAGGAATGGGAGTAATGCCATCCCTTGCATGTATCATCACCATCAGCAGTGAAATGGCATAGATATGTAATTCATATGGCAGGACGTGTGTTGGGAGAAGAGGGAAAACACTCCTTCTAGACCAGAACAGCTGAAGGTGAAGGCAACTGGCCTTCTTGAGATGGAATTTGCATCATGAAGACATATCTTTCAAAAACAGCAGGGTGTCTTTGTGCTCTGGTCCGGGACATGAGGAAGAACACAGAGCCTTCTTTAGTTTGTGGAAGGGGTTGGAGTTTAGGTGGTCTCCAAGTTCCCTTCCAGCTGTGTGGGTCATACAAAGTCCATCTGATGGTCTATGGCAGCAGGAGCGTGCCCTGGGCTCTTTGCTCCCATCTCGTGACATGTGCATTTTTGTTCAGCTTCAACTTCCCTTCCCTTTCCCTGTAACTAAATCTCCCCCAGCAGGTTCCGAAACAGGTATGAGGATACCCCATCCATGGAGTCAATTTCACAGTGGCCCTCAGACCGTCGCTTCTCCATCATCAAGCCACCCACCACCCAAAAGGGCAGCTCTGTCTCCTTTTGGTCGGTCGAAATCGTGGGTGTCGCTAGTGACTATAACAACGAGGAGAGGATGGAGAAGGTGGATGAGGAGAACGAACAAGACCATCAGCTGGAGGTGGAGGAGAAGGTGGAGATGGTCCAGACCCAGGTATTTATTTATTTATTTTATAGCGTATTTATTTATTGAATTGATTTATATGACCATCTAACTTGCAAGTTGAGTAGCTAACATAGGTTTAAAGCCACAACAAGAACCAACAAGGTAAAAAAAGCAGAAGAGAACACATCAAAAACTGAGGCCAGTCCACAATCAGTTCGTATTCCAACCAGTACAAACAGGCTTATCCAGCATCTGGCCCAAGGCCTTGTGGAAGGCCAAAACAATTGAGGCCATCTGGATCTCAGGGGCGGTATGTTCCAAAGGGCAGAAAAGGCATGCCTCCTGGATCCCACCAGATTATGTGGTTTTAGAGAAGGAGCCTGGAGTTTGTCCACTCTGTCAGTTCTTGTGGGATGGGTAGAGACAATGAAAGGTAGGTGGTCCACCAGTAACCTGGTCCTGTGCCATAAGAGGCTTTATAGGTGTAACCAACACCTTGAATTGTACCCAGGAGCCCACTGGGAGCCAGTGAGGCTTTGAAATTGTGATGTTATATAGCTACCTGTGCTGTTGCATTCTGGACCAGGTGAAGCTTTCTGATGGTCTTTGAGGGCAGCCCCAAAGAGAGTGCATTGCAGTAGTCCAACTGGGAGATGACCAAGCAGTGAATGACTGTGATTAGAGCCTCCTGATCCAGGAATGAGCACAATTCGTGTACTAAATTGATTTGTATAAAGACCCTCTAGGCCAATGATGGTGAACCTTTTGGGCTTGGCAAGTCAAAAATTTGGGAAATGCCAAACCTGACTCTACTGGCTTATCACCCCCCACCCCCCGAACAAAAGAGAAACAATTTTTTACATATTCATTTATTTAAAAAAAAGACAGTCCAATCCTGTGTGGTGCTGTGTATTATATAAAGAAACGTCAAATAATTACAAAAATGAAATGCTAGTAAAACAAACTCAGTTTCTTTGGTAACTCAGACAGGGAGAGTAGTTGTTGTCAGGCGTTGGTGAACGCTGGCGTGTCACCCAAAAGGTCATGGCGTGTCACCTTTGGCACGCGGGTCATAGGTCTGCCATCACTGCTCTAGGCCGTGGCTGACGCTGCTCTGCAAGCAGAACCTGGAGTCCAAGCTGTACGCCAGTTCTGTTTGGGAATTCTAATCCATCTGGAAATAAAGGTGGAAAGTCTCCAGATCCAGGGCCCCTTAAAACCCACAACCACTCAATCTTACTAGGGTTAAGCCAAACCCTATTCTTCCCCAACCAGACCCTCACAGCTTCCAGACACTGGGAAAGGACCTTGATGACATCATTTGGCCAGCCTAGCCATGCCAGGGTAGAGATGTATAACTGATCGATGTCCGCATACCGATGACACTTAATTCCATGCCAATGGATGACCTCACTTAGCAGCTTTATGTAGATGTTAAATAGGAGTGGAAATAGTGTAGAGCCCTGAAGGATCCCCCAAAGTAGAGTCTAGGGCAAGATCTCTCCCCTCCTACCAACACTGACTGGAATCTAGCCTAGAGGAAGGTGCAACACCTTGCCTCCCACTCCCAACCCCCAAACTTGGTCTAGAAGGATACCATGATGACAGAGCAAAGTGGACCATGATGGGTGCACCACCTCCCTTTGGGCTCCAACAGAGATCATTGACAAGCATGATAAATGCCACGTAAGTAGTATATCTGAAACCAGCTGAAAAAAGTCCAGATAATCCATTTCCTCCAGCACCCTCTGAAACAGCAACCTGTCTTCCTTCTCAACAATCTTCCTTAAAATACGAAGGATGGAGACAGGACAAAAATTGTGCAGCATCGGTGGTCCATTGAGTTTCTTGAGGAGGGATGGACCACTGCCTCTAACAGCTGGCAGAACCAACCCCTCCTTCAAGGTTGGATTTACCACAGCCTGGATCCATCTACATATCATCTCCCAGGAGGTACTGACTAGCCAGGAGGAACATGGATCCAGTTCACAGTTGGCTGTGCTTATAGCCATAAAGACCCTGTCCACTTCCTCAAGACTCATAGGCTGTTTTTTTTCCCCTGAGGAACCCTGAAAGGATTGCTCTGCGGTGGTGGGCCTGAAGAAGTGTAATAGCTTGTGTAGCATTGCAGAAACATGAATCGAAGTGTTCTGAGTCAGGGGCATCTACAAGAGTTCAAATTCTACAAGATGGCAGACACCACCTGGTGGTTGAAGCGCCACCCATTTGTGCACGTGTCTCATGCACAACAAAAGGGGCGGGGCTTCAATCACAATGCTGCCCCTACCATCTTGATCTCCTCTGTCAGCACTCATGTTTTGAGTCCCAATCTCAGCTGTTATTTAGAAGGTGTTTATTGAGCACCAGATAAATAATCAGGCGCAGGCTTTGGGCAGGTTGTCTCGGCCAGCAAAATTCACCAGTGAACAGGAATGGAGAAAAAAGAGAACAATGTGAGAGGGAAGTAAGAAGAGGTATCCTTTGATTATTCCTGGGTTGCTCAGGGCAAGATGCTGGGCAGGTGAATTTGGCACAGAGGGTAGAACTCAGAAGATTGTAGATTCCAGGAGCCCCAAATGTCTGTAGCTCAGGATCGAGCTGTTGGGGTCTGATGTTCTCTGAGCTTGGATGTTTTGGTGCAGACATTTCTTTCCGGGCTAGGTAACATCACCAAAGTGAGGGAGAGTTGGGTTTGCGGGCTATTTACAGTATATAAAGTAGCTTCTCCTGCCAGTCTTGGTGGGGGTGGGGCTTCCTCCTTGAAGGCACCTTGATTAAGGCAGTGGATCTTAAACAACGGGTACTTTGGATATATCCTGGGGGTAATAGAGCAATTTGCAATTGCTTGTTTGTGAGTCAGGGATCCAGTTTGGGACTGCCACTGCGGAGTCACTTGTGTAGAACAACAATCTGTGTTTTTTTGGTGGGGGTAACGACATTATTCCAGATTGGGAAAAGGGATAATTGAGTCATGCAGTTGATAACCACTGGATCAGGTATGGTGTCTTCCACTGATGATGTTGCCTAGCCTGGCAATAAAACGTCTGCAGGAGAACAGCTGTGCTCAGAGAACACAAGAACCCAACAGAGAATTGATCAAGGGAGGGAAAGTTGAGATCCAGTCCAAATAGAAAAGGGAAAACGGAGAAGGACAAAGGTGGCTTTGGGAACAGAGCAGGCATTCAAGATGGAATGGGTGGGAAGGACAAGCGCAAGGAGGCAGAACTTGTGCACCAGCCTCTTCAAAGTGGGAAGCGACATCACATGGATCACGGCTTTTAGGGACCCCTGTAGTTTGTCTGTGGCCTGAAAGGTGGATAAAGGAAAGAAGGATCTGGAGTTGAACAAACGCACAAGAGGGAACTTTCCTTACAAGATGGAGGAGGTGGAAGGACCTGTAGATTTGTTTTGTGCAGCCTTCAAAATCTCTAGATTCTCTAGATGAGTGCCCATCATCTAAGCCAGTCTGGCCCCTGGGGATAGACCCTTTTGCTCAAAGGAGTGGATGGAAAAATGTGGCAACGGGTTTAGGAGAGGAAGAGTGAAGATAAAATGTGGAGAAGGGATGGGACATTAAAGAACTTTAACGGAACTGGAAAGTTCTCCTGGGTCCCTTCTCTAGAACTAGAGGAAAGAGGGCAGATTTAAGGCCAAAAAGGACCGAGGACCAAGAGCTTCACCACGTGAAGGAAATCTGGGAGGTCTAGGAAAGACAGGCAGAGAAACAAGGTGTGAGAGAGTGAGGGCTGAGCTGAAGAGGGCAGAGAGGACACAGACCTACAGGTAGGGAGGAGAGCCGGTGATGGGACCATGTGATGCTTCCTCTCCCACCCTCTTCTTGCCCTGCCAGGGCAACATATCCCAGTGCAATCTGCCTGAAATGGAGAACGAGGACCATCCTTGCTACCAAGAGCTGGACGTTAGGAGAAGACAGAGAAGGAGGAGATATTCCGAGAAAGGAGGGGAGGAAGATGGCCGTACGGTAGGAAGCAAGGGTGTCTCATTGACCAAGAGTGGGGCGGAAGCCCAGGGAGGAGGGAGGGAAGGGCAGGTAAGCTTAATAGTGGAGAAGGATTAGCTCAGCCCCACCCTAGTTGGTTTCTCGGGCTCATCTGATGGCCTTGTCCCTGCCTCATGATCAGGAAGTATCATAGTGGCCAACCTTGCAGCACGGTCATAAGATCAGAAAGAGAAACGTCCAGTGCATTAGAAAAGAGCTGAGTGTGTACATGGAACAATCTCGTTGTTGCTAAAGTCTTCAAGTCCTCCTGGGTCACTCAAGGTGAAGCCTTCCTAGCCCATATGATGGATGTCAAGTAGCTCTTCAGGTACCAATAGGAGAAAACATGTGTAGCTCAGGTTGAACTGTGGAGTCCTTGGGGTTCTCTGAGCTTGGTTGTTTTCTTGCAGACATTTTGTTACCTAGCCAGGTAATGAAACATTAGCAAGAACAGAACCAAGCTCAGAGAGCCCCAAGGACTCCACAGCTCTTCAAGTAACTGATTTTAGGCTTCAAGGAGGGCTCCAAATGAACTCTGGTTCTTGCACTTGGCTTTGTGGTTTGAGATCCTGAATGGGAAGCAGGTGTGGACGTACTTTAAATAAACATTGCTGTGGTTTGTTGCAAAGTGTGAAGTCAAGAATGGTGTCCTTGGGAAAGAGAGGTAGTTTCCTCCCATGTGCTCTGTGCATGCTCGCTCACTGATTTGTTTCACGCTTTTTGTAGGCTGCTCTAATCTATGTTTCTAGGTGGTACCTGGCTTAGCAGCAATACTTGTGAGAAGGATCTGGAGGTCTTGGTAGACCACAGATTAAGGATGAGCCAGCAATGTGCTGCAGCAGTCAAAAATGCCAAAAGAGATAGTACCCCTCTATGCTGCACTGGTCAGGCTGCACCTGGAATAGTGTGCCCAGTTTTGATCGCCACAGTACAAAAATGATACTGAGGAACTGGAAAGAGGGCAGAGAAGAGCAACAAAGAGGGTGCGAAGGGCTTGGAGACCAAATCCTCTGGAAAGTGCTTAAGGGAACTGGGTATGTTTAGCTTTAAGAAGAGAAGGTGAAGGAGAGACATGATAGTCTTCTGATTTATGAAGGTGTGTCCTAAGGAAGAGGGAGTAGATTTATTCTCCAGAGCACCTGAGGGTTAGAGGAGAACCAGTGGGTAGAAGCACTACAGTGAAAGATCCAAACTTGAACTAAGGAGGAATTTCCTGACTGTGAGATCTATCAAGTGAAGGTGTGGGTGCTCCATCACTAGAGGTCTTCAAGAAAGGACTAGACAGCTGTTTGTCCAGAATGGTTTGAAGATTCCTGCACTGGGTGGTGGATTCGACTAGAAGACCCCCAAGTCCCTTCCAACCCTATGAATCTATGAGAAGGGATGGGGCATTAAAGAGGACTGGAAAGTTCTCCTGGGTCCCTTCTCTAGAACTAGAGGAAAGACAGGCAGAGAAACAAGGTGTGAGAGAGTGAGGGCTGAGCTGAAGAGGACAGAGAGGAAACAGACCTACAGGTGGGGAGGAGAGCCGATGATGGGGCCACGTGACGCTTCCTCTCCCACCCTCTTCTTGCCCTGCCAGGGCAACGTATCCCAGTGGAGTCTGCCTGAAATGGAGAACGAGGACCATCCTTGCTACCAAGAGCTGGACGTTAGGAGAAGACAGAGAAGGAGGAGATATTCCGAGAAAGGAGGGGAGGAAGATGGCCGTACGGTAGGAAGCAAGGGTGTCTCATTGACCAAGAGTGGGGCGGAAGCCCAGGTAGGGAGAGAGGGAAGGGCAGGTGAGTTTAATAGTGGAGAAAGATCAGCTCAGCCGCATCCTAGCTGGTTTCTTGGGCTCATCTGATAGCCTCGTCCCTGCCTCATGATCAGGGAATATCATAGTGGCCAACCTTGCAGCACAGTCATAAGGTCAGAGAAACACCCTGTGCATTAGAACAGAGCTGAGCGTGCACATGGAACGTTCCCATTGTTGCTAAAGTCTTCAAGTCCTCCTGGGTCACTCAAGGTGAAGTCTCCTAGCCCATATGATTGATCTCAGGTAGCTCTTCAAGTAACCGATTTTAGGCTTCAAGGAGGGCTCCAAATGAACTCTGGTTCTTGCACTTGGCTTTGTGGTTTGAGATCCTGAATGGGAAGCAGGTGTGGACATGCTTTCAATAAACATTGCTGTGGTTTGTTGCAAAGTGTGAAGTCAAGAATGGTGTCCTTGGGAAAGAGAGGTAGCTTCCTCCCATGTGCTCTGTGCATGCTCGCTCACTGATTTGTTTCACGCTTTTTGTAGGCTGCTCTAATCTATGTTTCTAGGTGGTACCTGGCTTAGCAGCAATACTTGTGAGAAGGATCTGGAGGTCTTGGTAGACCACAGATTAAGGATGAGCCAGCAATGTGCTGCAGCTGTCAAAAATGCCAAAAGGGATAGTACCCCTCTATGCTGCACTGGTCAGGCTGCACCTGGAATAGTGTGCCCAGTTTTGATCGCCACAGTACAAAAATGATACTGAGGAACTGGAAAGAGGGCAGAGAAGAGCAACAAAGAGGGTGCGAAGGGCTTGGAGACCAAATCCTCTGGAAAGTGCTTAAGGGAACTGGGTATGTTTAGCTTTAAGAAGAGAAGGTGAAGGAGAGACATGATAGTCTTCTGATTTATGAAGGTGTGTCCTAAGGAAGAGGGAGTAGATTTATTCTCCAGAGCACCTGAGGGTTAGAGGAGAACCAGTGGGTAGAAGCACTACAGTGAAAGATCCAAACTTGAACTAAGGAGGAATTTCCTGACTGTGAGATCTATCAAGTGAAGGTGTGGGTGCTCCATCACTAGAGGTCTTCAAGAAAGGACTAGACAGCCGTTTGTCGAGAATGGTTTGAAGATTCCTGCACTGGGTGGTGGATTCGACTAGAAGACCCCCAAGTCCCTTCCAACCCTATGAAGCAATGAGAAGGGATGGGGCATTAAAGAACTTTAAGAGGACTGGAAAGTTCTCCTGGGTCCCTTCTCTAGGGAAAGAGTGCAGATTGAAACCCATAAGGGACCAAGAGCTTCAGCGCGTGAAGGAAATCTGGGAGGTCTAGGAAAAACAGGCAGAGAAACAAGGTGTGAGAGAGTGAGGGCTGAGCTGAAGAGGACAGAGAGGAAACAGACCTACAGGTGGGGAGGAGAGCCGATGATGGGGCCACGTGACACTTCCTCTCCCACCCTCTTCTTGCCCTGCCAGGGCAACGTATCCCAGTGGAGTCTGCCTGAAATGGAGAACGAGGACCATCCTTCCTACCAAGAGCTGGACGTTAGGAGAAGACAGAGAAGGAGGAGATATTCCGAGAAAGGAGGGGAGGAAGATGGCCGTACGGTAGGAAGCAAGGGTGTCTCATTGACCAAGAGTGGGGCGGAAGCCCAGGTAGGGAGAGAGGGAAGGGCAGGTGAGTTTAATAGTGGAGAAAGATCAGCTCAGCCGCATCCTAGCTGGTTTCTTGGGCTCATCTGATAGCCTCGTCCCTGCCTCATGATCAGGGAATATCATAGTGGCCAACCTTGCAGCACTGTCATAAGATCAGAAAGAGAAACGTCCAGTGCATTAGAAAAGAGCTGAGTGTGTACATGGAACAATCTCGTTGTTGCTAAAGTCTTCAAGTCCTCCTGGGTCACTCAAGGTGAAGCCTTCCTAGCCCATATGATGGATGTCAAGTAGCTCTTCATGTACCAATAGGAGAAAACATGTGTAGCTCAGGGTTGAACTGTGGAGTCCTTGGGGTTCTCTGAGCTTGGTTGTTTTCTTGCAGACATTTTGTTACCTAGCCAGGTAATGAAACATTAGCAAGAACAGAACCAAGCTCAGAGAGCCCCAAGGACTCCACAGCTCTTCAAGTAACTGATTTTAGGCTTCAAGGAGGGCTCCAAATGAACTCTGGTTCTTGCACTTGGCTTTGTGGTTTGAGATCCTGAATGGGAAGCAGGTGTGGACGTACTTTAAATAAACATTGCTGTGGTTTGTTGCAAAGTGTGAAGTCAAGAATGGTGTCCTTGGGAAAGAGAGGTAGTTTCCTCCCATGTGCTCTGTGCATGCTCGCTCACTGATTTGTTTCACGCTTTTTGTAGGCTGCTCTAATCTATGTTTCTAGGTGGTACCTGGCTTAGCAGCAGTACTTGTGAGAAGGATCTGGAGGTCTTGGTAGACCACAGATTAAGGATGAGCCAGCAATGTGCTGCAGCAGTCAAAAATGCCAAAAGAGATAGTACCCCTTTATGCTGCACTGGTCAGGCTGCACCTGGAATAGTGTGCCCAGTTTTGATCGCCACAGTACAAAAATGATACTGAGGAACTGGAAAGAGGGCAGAGAAGAGCAACAAAGAGGGTGCGAAGGGCTTGGAGACCAAATCCTCTGGAAAGTGCTTAAGGGAACTGGGTATGTTTAGCTTTAAGAAGAGAAGGTGAAGGAGAGACATGATAGTCTTCTGATTTATGAAGGTGTGTCCTAAGGAAGAGGGAGTAGATTTATTCTCCAGAGCACCTGAGGGTTAGAGGAGAACCAGTGGGTAGAAGCATTACAGTGAAAGATCCAAACTTGAACTAAGGAGGAATTTCCTGACTGTGAGATCTATCAAGTGAAGGTGTGGGTGCTCCATCACTAGAGGTCTTCAAGAAAGGACTAGACAGCCGTTTGTCGAGAATGGTTTGAAGATTCCTGCACTGGGTGGTGGATTCGACTAGAAGACCCCCAAGTCCCTTCCAACCCTATGAAGCAATGAGAAGGGATGGGGCATTAAGGAACTTTAAGAGGACTGGAAAGTTCTCCTGGGTCCCTTCTCTAGAACTAGAGGAAAGACAGGCAGAGAAACAAGGTGTGAGAGTGAGGGCTGAGCTGAAGAGGACAGAGAGGAAACAGACCTAGAGGTGGGGAGGAGAGCCGATGATGGGGCCACGTGACGCTTCCTCTCCCACCCTCTTCTTGCCCTGCCAGGGCAACGTATCCCAGTGGAGTCTGCCTGAAATGGAGAACGAGGACCATCCTTCCTACCAAGAGCTGGACGTTAGGACAGGACAGAGAAGGGGGAGATATTCCGAGAAAGGAGGGGAGGAAGATGGCCATAAGGTAGGAAGCAAGGGTGTCTCATTGACCAAGAGTGGGGCGGAAGCCCAGGTAGGGAGAGAGGGAAGGGCAGGTAAGTTTAATAGTGGAGAAAGATCAGCTCAGCCACATCCTAGCTGGTTTCTTGGGCTCATCTGATAGCCTCGTCCCTGCCTCATGATCAGGGAATATCATAGTGGCCAACCTTGCAGCACTGTCATAAGATCAGAAAGAGAAACGTCCAGTGCATTAGAAAAGAGCTGAGCGTGTACATGGAACGTTCCCATTGTTGCTAAAGTCTTCAAGTCCTCCTGGGTCACTCAAGGTGAAGTCTCCTAGCCCATATGATTGATCTCAGGTAGCTCTTCAAGTAACCGATTTTAGGCTTCAAGGAGGGCTCCAAATGAACTCTGGTTCTTGCACTTGGCTTTGTGGTTTGAGATCCTGAATGGGAAGCAGGTGTGGACATGCTTTCAATAAACATTGCTGTGGTTTGTTGCAAAGTGTGAAGTCAAAATGGTGTCCTTGGGAAAGAGAGGTAGCTTCCTCCATGTGCTCTGTGCATGCTCGCTCACTGATTTGTTTCAGGCTTTTTGTAGGCTGCCCTAATCTGTGATTTTGGGCAGTGCACAGTGAATCCATATCCCCACAAAGAAGTTCACAGGCACATAATAATTAACTAATTAATAACCTAGTAATCTAAACAGCAGAAACTTTAGGACCCTCCTAAACCCAATGAGCATCCCTGCCAGCTGTAATTCTGGGAACAGTGCATGGCAGAGGCATGGGGGCTCTTTCCACAAAGGCCTGGTGCTTGTCTTGTGGGGAAAGACATCAAGGTATTCCTGATCCAGTGTCCTGATGCAAGTAGAGAGGTGCACCAGCCCCTGTCCTCCCCGCTGGTCATGCTCCCCACCTAGCAAAGTGAGTCTAGAAGGATGGCCACATCACAGACCAGCTCCTTTTAACCCATCGAAAGCAATAATCAGGACAAGTTTTTTAGATGCTTCTTAACACAGAAGGTTTGCTAGGATTTAATCCAAGCTTGTTTCTCCCCAGCTGGTCCTTTAAAGCCTGCAGACATCAAGACTTGCAAAGCATCTCCAGCTTGGACTGGGTTGGTGACATATCACTGAGTGACATCAGCTTACTGGTTGCACCTCACCTCAAGCTGACAGATGACCTCCCACAGCAGTTTCATGTAGATACTAAATAGCCTGGGGGCAAGGAGTGAGTTTGGTGGGACGCCACACTCGGGCAACGGACGATGTGACCGCTTATTTCCCACAGCTGCAGACTGGAGCCACTGTCAAATGGTGCTCCTTGCTCCTGGCCCTTGGTTGTTGGTCTTGAACCCCACAGAGGTCTGAGAGGGCTAGGAAGGCTGCCCTCCCTGCATCCAGGTCCTGCCAGTCTTCCAACAGAGCAGCCCGTGCTGTTTCGGTCCAGTGACCACCGCCAGATAAGCTGTAGCTGATTCCCCACAAGCTTTTCATCAACAGCTCCACATCTCTCGGGGCTTTTTCTTGAGTATAGTTGAATGCAGCTCGACTTTCTAGGTTGCCATTTGTTCCAGATGTCACATCCCTTGCAGAAAACAAGGTTTCCCCTCCCCCACCAGCTTTTGGCCACTGTGGTCTGGCAGAACCTGCTTCAGCAGCCAAACAGGGACAGGCCAGCCCCCATGCGGGACCAGCGCGGCAGGTGTCCCGTTCACGTCCGTCAGCCAGTTAGCCGAGGAGGGCCGGCGACGGGCCCCACGTGACGGTTCCCCTTCTTCTTGCCCCGGCAGCATGGCCAAGCGCAGCGCGACCTGCAGGAGATGGAGAGCAAGTACCGGCACAGCCAGATGGAGTGGGAGCAGGTGCAGGAGGAGCTCCGTCTGTGCAAGGAGGAGATCGAGAGGCTGAATGGCAGCATCCCCATTGGAGGACGGGTAAGGCCACGGGCAAGCCGGGCGTTTCTGGGAGCGAGGGGACTTTGCGGCTGGGCTGCGGTCAGAGGCTCCCTCCTTCAATAGACGGAGTCAGGACATGTTGGCAGTGCCAGGAGTCAGGCACACAGACCCAGAGATGTTTTATTTAACCAAACGCTCTAGCAAAGCAGTGCTATGTTCTCGTGGTTTCTTTGTGGAATCCATGAGGGTTACTATGAATTCTTGTCTCCTGGGACAGGGAGGTTAAAGAGAAGCTGAACGCCACGGAATAAAAGGGGGACGGTGTCAGTATTGGCAAGGGTGGGGAAATGGATCTTTTGGTAAAATAACTTCGTGGCGAAGTAGTTCCTGTGTTGAGGGGGCCGTGCTGTCCTCCAGACGGGAGCATGGGTTGGCCACCCAGAAAGTTCCCCTTGTTGAGTGGTTGAGGATTAGGTGGCCAACAAGAATGGATACTTGATTCGGTTGCCTATTTTGTGCATGTTGCATATAAAGTTCTGGTCACCACAATTCAAGAAGGACACTGAGGAACAGGAAAGAGGGCAGAGAAGAGCAACAAAGATGGGGAGGGTCTTGGAGGCTAAATCCTGCAAAGAGCAGTTGAAGGAACTGGGTATGTTTAGCCCAGTGTTTCTCAGCCTTGGTGGCTTTAAGATGTGTGGACTTCAACTCCCATGCTGGCTGGGGAATTCTGGGAGTTGAAGTCCATACATCTTAAAGCCAGCAAGGTTGAGAAATGCTGGTTTAGCCTAAAGAAGACAAGACTGAGGGGAGACGTGATAGGAGCCTCCCAGGCCTTGAAGGGCTGCCCCAGGGCAGAGGGTGGGGCATTATTCTCCAGAGCACCAAAAGTAAGAGAAGAACGAATGGGTGGAAGCTTGACGAGGAGAGATCCAAGCTCAAAATCAGGAGGAATGTTCTGACCATGAGAGCCACAAAGCAGTAGAACAGCCTGTTTCCTGGAGTCATGGAGGTTTTCATGCAGAGGTTGGGACGGTCTGAGGAATCCTGGTCTGGTCAGGGTGGTGGACTAGGAGATCTCCAAGGTCTCCTCCAACCCCAGGATTCTATGTCTCCACAATTCTATGATTAAGTGCATTATTCTTGAATAGGCTAACAAACAGGAAATCTTACCACTAGCTATTAGTTAGGCTGGTTCTGTGGAGTTTCCGTATTCAGAAGCAGTTTAGGTGTGTTAAGCAGTGGACTTCAAGTTCCCCGAAGTGTTTGGCTGGCCAGTGACCTTAAGACACAGAGTGTCTTACAACTTCTGAAAAAGTGTTCAAAAGTCAGTGGTGTGTCTTCCCATGGAGATACAGAGCAACAATCCTATTTGAGCAATTTTGGAGGACAGTACCCATATCTAAGGTCCCACTTGGGGGTACCAGAACTCTACAATTGCTCCTGAAGCTTTTCTTGAGGCGTGTCTGTGGCCCATTTGAAGGACCTGTCTGTTGATCCCAAGTCCTTGCCAACTTTCCCGAGCGAATTTTGCAAACCCGGTTGTCAAATTAGCCCCCTACCCCCTGTTCTCTGCTGAGCCCTGCAGAATATAAGCAGGTTTGAAACCGACCAGACGTGGCTGTGCAGACGTGCCCCAGGCTGTAAGCCCCTGATCCTTGGAACCAGACCAGCTCTAATCTTTCTCTTTTTCTCTCCTTACCCTCCTTCCCGGCTCATCTTGCCTCTGTGGTCTTTGTGGCTTCCTGTCTGAATGGCATTTCATGCTCCCTCCTCCCCACCAGGTCTCCCCCGCCCCCGGCTCTCCCACGATTTCACTCCCTCTCATAGGACTGGTTGTCATAGTAGCTCTGCTCTGGTGCTGGTGGGCTGAGACCTCCTCCTAAACCCAATCAGGTATTCGAATCTGCTTTTTCCACCGGGCTGTGCTGTGTGTTTGGGCCGTTGCATGCCCCTCCCCGACTCGTGCTGTTTTCTGTGCCCCTCTTTGCAGTGGCATCCTCCCCCTTTAATCCACCCCCCCTTTCCTCCCCCTGCCTCTTCTTTTCCCTTTGCATTTTGAGCACCCGCATGACCTCCCTGGCTGAGGCAGGGTCGGGGCGGAACCCGCTTCCAGCAGGAATTTATTGGTGGCCGGGGGAGGTTCGGAGGAGGCATCACGGTGCCCCGTTGGAGCAGTGTGATTCGGGAGCCTGAGGAGGCCCCCCTGGGTGGTCGAGACCCTCCTGGGAATCTGACACACCTTCTGGTAAATCGATATTTTGCAGCAGTTCCAGCTCATCATTTTGGGAATAGACAGGCCTCCTGGGGAGACACTTATGAGCCTGCTCACCACACGTTTCCCAAAATCCAGATGTTTCCCCACCTCTGCGTTAGGTGTCTCTTGGACCTGTGTCCCGTTACAGCAGGGATTGAAATTGCCGGCTCTCCTGATAATCGGTGGGAGGGCAGCTCCAGATCTCACGGATGGAACCGTGTGTGGCTGCCTTTCCCTTCGTGCCCCGGGAGCGAGGAATTGTTCACCGGGCATCAGATGGGTCGGTCTGGCCTTTCAGCCTCAGGCATCGCAGACAATCCAGAGCAGGGCGAATCCAGGGTCCAGGGAGTCCTATTTGCAGCTCACTTTGTCTGGATCCCACTCAAGGTGTTAAGAAACAAAAACACCAAAATCACTCGTTTGCACCAAAGCATCTTTAAAAAGTTTTTATTTTATTTAAAGAGATCATTTTTTTCCCCATTTGATGAGCGGAATGGAAAACATGGACTCCTGAACAGGCCCCCTGCTACAGAATGGACCTTCTGCAAAAAATCTGCCCCTAGCTGGCAACCTCAGCAACTTTAAGGTGGGTGGACTTCAACTCCCAGAATTCCCCAGCCAGCCATGCTGGCTGGGGAATTCTGGGAGTTGAAGTCCACCCACCTTAAAGTTGCCAAGGTTGACGGACACCGTTTTAGAGACATTCTCACTCTTTTCCGTACTGGTAGCTTTCTATTTCCTCTTTATTTTTCCTTTATTTGTTATTTACCCTGAAATGAAGCTATAACACTTCAACTATTTGGCTGAGGCTGGAATAAGAATACAGGTGGTCCTCATTTAACAAGCACTCGTTCAGCGACCATTTGAACTTACGACAGTGCTGAACAAGTGGGACTTACTGAATGATCCTCATACTTATGACATTGCAGCATCCCACAGTCACGTGGTCGCCATTTGTGACCGTCTTTGCCGGCTTCCTACAAAGTCAGTGGGGAAGCCATCAGGAGGTTGCAAGTGATGGCCACGAGATATCCTTGCTTAAAGACAGCACAGGATTCACTTCACGACAGCAACTGGAAGTGCTGGAACTGCCGTGGCTAAGCAGCGCAGCCACATTAAGTCATGCTTTACAACTGCATTTTTCAGCGACAGAAATCCCAGTCCCAGTTGCTGTTGCTGAGCTAGGACTATCTGTATAGCGCTTCTCAATCCACTTTAGCGTTGTTGAAGTATGCTTAATGCACTCGGGGGAATAAAAGTCCCCCAGGCAGAAATATAAAGGACTTCCATTATGGATGTCTCTGCTGCAGAACTACATTATTCCTTCCTAGTACCACCTCTGGATTCTTGGCACACCTTAGGGGAATTGATGATTCTCTGAGTGTTTATTTAAGCTATGTTTACAGCTGTACAGTTAATGCCGTGACCGATGGAAGTGGGCGAATTTCCATAGTTTGGGCCTGCTGTTTTGGGAGGAAAAGAAGAAGAAGGCTTGAAGGCATCGGAGGCAGAGGGGGGGCATTCCCAGGCCAGGAAGAGAAACGGGGGCAGAGCAGATGTGCATCCTGGCTGCTGGAAATACCTCTCTGCTTTGCAGCAGGAAGATTTTGATAGGTGGGGGGGTTCCAAGGACCAGAAGGGATGTGTGTGAGGTGTGGGTGTCTCCAGATACTTCAGACACTACTAATTCGCTTCCAGAAGGTCGCACCAGAGGTGCCCCTCCTTTGGGGGCCAGGCAGGACAATCAGGGTCAGAAAACCCATGTGGTGAACATGACACAGAGCTGTAACAAGTTGATTGCTGCTGTTTGCACCGTGCAGGAGGTGCTGTTTCTTTCTTGCAGCCTCAGTGCCTCCAGCTGCAAGATGGGGAGAATCCTGAATTGTCCCTTCCCCAGTTTGGGGTTGAACTGTACGCCCTGCATTCACTGGCTTTAAAGTCAAGGCTGTGTTAAGTCAGGCTTGAGTCTGGCATATCTTCGCAGGGATATCTTTGGGGGGGGTCAAAAAAGGCAAGATGGTGGCTGCAACAATAGGCTTGAAGCCCCATCTTTTTTTTATGTGTGTTGCAATGCGTGTGAAAAGCAGGCACGGCTTCGATTATGTGGTTGCAGTCGCCATATTGACTTTTTTTATTTCCCTCTGGTTAGTTTTCTTGGTGTCACCTTCCTCCAGGGCATCCCTCAACTTTTTCAGCAGCCTGGGATTTCTGGCTGGTCTCCCATCCCAAGACCAAGGGGGCCCGGCGCCTCTTAGCTCCCAAGGGCAGATGTTCACTCTTTGCTCCAGCGTGATTGAAGGCTATCCAGTGGGTTCAAGGAGACCCCGAGGGGCAGCCCAGGTCGCCCCCACCCGTTGCTAGAAGGCCACCAGAAAGGCAAGGATTTTCCAGTGGAGGACCTGCTGTTAAGGCAGCTGGAGGAGCAGCAGGGCACGGTAGTGGTAGGAAAGTGTCCGTGGCTTCATTTGCACCAGTTCAGTAATCCTGAGGCTGTTTCTGCACAAGAGCCTCCAGTGAGTGGCGGGAGGTCAGTCACCTGGGGAAATGGCAGAGGCGGTATTAATCCAGGAAAACGCTGGTTTCAGAAGTCAGCCCTTCGAGGTAGACCAGACTAGGAGACCAAAGTTATGAACGGTAATACAGGTAGGTCTCGATTAGTGCAGTTAGTGAATCCCACGAAATGGTCGCACTGTTTGAGTTCACGCTATTTGAAGTGATATTTCTATGGAAAACGGTTCCAGCTGGATGGAAACAGGCAATGAAGAAATTTAAACATACGTTTGTGCCATGTTACAGTAAAGGATAAAAAGAATGCACTTATAATTTAAATGTATGGTTAACAAAAGTCACAGAGTAGTCACGGAAAGCAAAGTAAAAGCAGAAAACATTCTACTGCAGATTCAGGCGTCCCAACAAGGATTAGCAGCCTTTAAAACCCCAACTGCAACTGTGTATGTGCTGGCCTCACTTTAACTAAATGTTGGGTCCCGTTAAACGTGACCTGGTATCAATTCACACTAAACTGAATATTGCATTATTTCACCTGGCACTAATCGCGACCTACCTGGACTACGTTTATTATAAGGTTACAATAACAGAATCTTGCAAGTCTGAATTTGCTTACCCCCCTCTTAATCTTTGTGAGAACTAGGGAGGGTCTTGCCAGAGACGCTTTCTCGGGTTACAGTTCTGGCCCGGACTCAGGTTTCTTTTATCTGACCGTTGCCTGGTTGCGGCTCTTCCTCCTGTTCCTCAAGGTTCTTCCTTCCTCCCACTGCATTCCTTTAGCCATGATGCTTTTGCTGCTTCCCCGATGCTGGATAATGAGTAGCTGGGTTCACCTGACACACACGATACCCTAAATCCTGGTTAACGACATGCAATGGCTGTGTTGACCCGATGCATGATGCCCCAACAAATAACCTGTCCTGGGCTTAATGCAATGGCCTGGTTCACACAAAGAACTTGGACAAAGCAGGGGTTGCCCTGAACCACCATGTACCCAATGTCCTTTAGAGGTAGCCTGGCCTGTTGTGCGAACACAGCCTGTGTGTGCACGTGGGTCAGGATTTCTGATTCCCAGATATTTCATGCGAAGATAGGCTTCCAGTGCTAAACCGTTACCGTTGAAATTAAGAACTCTTGAAATAAGCAGGAACGGAAGAGCGGAGAGAATTATCTCTCTCTGACCCCAAATGGACCTTACATACCTAAGACAGGCCCCATCCTGCTGTTGGAGGTACGGCATAGCCGAAGACCGACTTGGGTGATCTCCCATTTTAGGATGGGAGACGTGACTCCTCGGGGTGGGTGGGTAGAATTCTGCCAAGGACATGCACCACCTGATTGGCGTCACTGGCACAGTGATGTCATGTCACACGTGATGCCCTTGTGGCCTGTGCCGGACACAGAGGGGGCAGAAGGCAGGGTTCAGGGTGGCATCTCTGACCCCAGTCCACTGTCTCCTTTCCTGCAGGTCCCCGTCGGAGGAATGAAGCCCCTCGCCCTGTTTGTCGTCTTGGCGGGGGGCTTAATCTTGTACCCCTGCCTGAAGAGATTCAGCAGCAGTGGATCGCTGACCTGAGGACCCTCCCAGCCTCCTTGTGGAGAGGACCACGCTTGCCACATGCCCTGTCCCCCATCCCAACTTGGTGAAAACTGAGCAACAACACCCCCCTCCCAACCCGACTGCTCAGAGGAGCCTCTGGATCCAGCCCCCGCGATTTCTGGGAAGGGCCAGCTCATCTCCTCAGCCAGGGCAGGCCCTTAGCTGCCCATCCTCCCTTACCCTCTTTGAATCCCCCCCCGGCTTGCACTGTGCCATGCTCCCCCCCCAAAAAGAGCAGGAGGACGGTCCAGTAACTGGGCTTCCAATTTGTATCCGCTCCCAGCTCTTGGCCCCGGGATGGTGGGACAAGATATCTCTGGATCACCACACCAAGTCTTGGCACTGCTTCTGGGGGGTCTGAAGCTGCCCTCTTTCTAAACTGGGGGGGGACACCAGGAATGGCTCGGGGGGCTTGGGAGGGAGGAGTCAGGACATTGGCTGAGCCTCCAAATGGAGCCGAGAGCCCTTCCCTGACTCTTCCCCTTTGCAGCCCCTCGCCTGCCGGAGCCCCCGCTGATCCCCGCTCTGCCCTTTGAAAGGTGGCTGACCCCCACAGCTTAAATACCACACGCATTTCCCGGGGAATCGCGTGCCACAAGCGTGGAAGTCAGAGCAGGGTGTTGGGTGGGACAAGGCTGTTTGTCCAGCAATATTAGAGCCTCTTTTAACACTGTGATGCTCCGGAGGGGCCAAGGCAGAATACGCCTCCCTTTGCATTCCCCGTTCTTATTTTTCTCAGAGGTCCTGCTCATTTCTCCCCATCTCAGGATAGGCACAATCTGTGCATTTTGTCCACGCGCCTGCTTCCTTCCTCCTCTTTCGTGGCCCGACTGTGCTGCTGCATTGCACACAGTATTGTTGGGCTCCTGGGGCTGCTCCACGTGGCCGTCTGTTTCTCTGTGTGTGTGAATGATGTTTGAGCCTTCAACCCCAGCACGATTGGATGTAACAACCCCCCTGTGGCCCCTGGAGCCTGCCACTGCTTATTTTCAACCCGGGGTGTCTGCAGGGTATGGTTAAAACGGTGAAGTTGGTGGCCACCACAGTGCAGAGCTTCGATCACGTCGTGGCCACCAGCTTCACCGCGGACACCTTGGTTTTCCATGTAGACGGTGCAGGCGGGACGCCACAGCACCGGGTCTGCCATTCTGGGTTCAGGGTCTGCTATTCTCGCCCCGCATGTGGTGTGCAATCTTGTTCTTGCATGCGTAGCCCCCTCCGTCCGTTCACGGCTGGTTCCCCGCCTTCCCTGGGTCTCCTCCCTTGACCTGCTCTCTGTCTCACCATGAAGGGGCCCGTTGCAGACCAGCACAAGCCAACCACCCCAGAGACTCTGCAGAACGTTCTCCTCGTCGTCTTCTCTGTTGTAACTCGGCAAAAAGAGCTTTATAAATATCGAGGGCGTGGCTGTCGTCTTTTCTAGCGGCGTCACTCGGTCTGGTCCGGGAATGTGTTCGAACCCAGCGGGCTGAATTTCATTCGTCCATTGATCCGTCCATTTCATTCATTCGATTTATACAGCCGCCCGCCTCAAATACGTGCCTCTGGGCGACTAACAGTGATTAAAAAGCAAGACGAAGAACAGTGATAACAAAGCAATAAATAAAATATACAGCAGCTGAGGTTTAAAAAAACAACCAACGGCAATTAACACGATCACCATGCGGGCTCCGCCAGCAAGCCAGGTCTTCGAGGCCTTCGGGATGACCAGCGTGGTTGTGGCAGGTCTAATCTCTGGTCTAAATAAAGACCCTCTGCTCCTGCTTTGCCCTCTAGTGCTCAAACGGGCATATACATGCTTAGGAATTGTCACAGAGAGGTGTGAGAAAAAGCACAGGAGACTCCCAATTCTTGGCCAATTTCCTCAGCAATTAAGAACAAAGGTCTGGCTGCGGCCGAGCGAGGAATTGCTTTGGAAAGCAAGCAAACATCATCTTGAGGTTTACTGAAAGGCCCTGTTGTTGAGTCCCAAGACGTTTATTGGTTTAGCAATAAATACATATTTATTTAATATTATAAATAACTAGTTCGCAATAAACAGAGATTCTGGGAGTTGAAGTCCACACATCTTAAAGTTGCCGGGTTTGAAAAACACTGGTTTAGCATGTCTGAACTCAGTCACGGTGCTTTGTTTACCCAGGTTTACAACGTAAGGCATTCTAGAAACTCAGCCGCCACATCAACTCATTTTTAAATCTAGTTTGTCATCTGGGTAGGCCACTAGACTGAAATGTGGTTACGGCAGAATGTGCCATGGAGACCAAGTGGGAGGGTTGCTCTGTGCTAAGTGTCCTCTCTGACCTTATGGACACAGAAGGGAGGCTAGGTCAGCCATGAAATGGGGCTTTCTGTGCATTCATACCCTCCCCGTTTCTTCCCACTGGCAGTGTTTCTCAGCCCCAGCAACTTTAAGATGTGTGGACTTCGGCTCCCAGAATCCCCCAGCCAGCATGTTATCTGTGGGTCAGAGCAGGATGCCTGCCAACGCCCATTGCATCTTTCAGGCACCAGTGGCATCAGGTTGGCCACCAGGGAGTGCCAACTGCTGGGCTGGGATGGGCAGTGGTCCAATCCAGCAGGGCTGCTCCGATGTTCTCATCTGGATGAGACCGGCAGGTCCCTGTGAGTCAGCCATCGATTAAAGTTGCACCCTGCCCTGCGTGGCTGGAGGAAGGAGGTGGGTCGCCCCAGGCCGATCTGGGGGGACGGTGGGCCTCTGTCCTTGGCTGCTTCCTGCTCGTCCTGCTTGGTGGAAGAGGAGAAGGCGCTGTTGGCTGGCCTGAGGCTCGGCTCATGCCCTGAGCACATGGTGTTCTTCTCGGAGGCTGCACACAAGGAGTGCCCGAGGCCAGGCGCCCTGGGACACCACCTCATCAGCTATATTGAGCCCTGAGCACTGAGATGTGGGCCAGGAGCCAGATGCTGGCCAGGCTCTCCGCCATGGAAGAAGGGAGAAGGTGGCCGCCTTCACACAAGGCACGCTTAACCTGGGGCTGAATGTTCCTTTTCCCGGCTGGCACAACAATTCGGATGCCTGAATTTGCTGAAGTCAGAAAAACGAATGAACGAAATAAAAGCCAAGGATGAAAACTAGGCACACTTACAAGGCAGGGCAAATCCCCCTTCCCTGGAGAGCGAGTGGCAAAGTTGGTCCCTGAGGTCAAGTGTAGTGAACCAAGTTGGCCCCTGTGTTTCTGGGGGTCAGTGGGCCAAGGCGGGGGTCAACCTGGGGGCCCTTTTGGAGCCGGAAATGGCGATTCCTGGGGAAGAGTGTGCTCGTCCAGGGCAGCAAAGGACCAGAAGGAATCCGGCGGCACCCTTTCTGACTCACAATTTTTAGTCAAAGGCATCAGGTCTCGTGCACTGCAGCTCGCTTCTCTAGCTGCAATCTAGCGCAGTGTTTCTCAACCTTGGCAACTTGAAGATGGGTGGACTTCAGCTCCCAGAATTCCTGGTCTAGCAACTCTACGCATCTGATGAAGCAAGCTGCAACGCACAAACGTCGATGTCTTTGATTAAAATTTGTTTGTCAGTAAAGGCACTAGCAGATTTTCAGGCAAAACGTCATCTGCAGAATGAAAATGAGAAAAATAAATCTTATTCTAGGTCCCTCTTGCCTTTGACGGCCGGTTCAACGTCCCCCCTTCGCTAAACTCTGCCATTCCTTGTTTTTCCTCTTGAAGGTAATCCTATGCCCGGGTCTGTCAATCTGGATCCATCAAGAACGCTTATTTCAGTCGGTGACCAAATCCTTTGCGTTGTCGTAAGGCTGCACACATCTGATCTCCAAATGTCACCGGTTGTGCGCTTAAAAAAAAAATCACAGCTAATGAGAGACAGGGTAAGAGGCTGCCTTGGGGTCCACTGGGAGTAAATGAAGCCAATTTGAGTCAGGAAATGCTTTTTTCCATCAACCCCCCCCCCAAGGGGAAGTCGCTGCTGACATGGTGGAAAAGGTTAGTGAAAAAAAACAGGTTTGGGGAGCGGTTTTGCCGCAGACACCCTGAAGCACAAACTGCTGCCATGTTTTAGCCTAGAGTGTTGCGTGCTTGTTTCTGGCTCAGGGTGCTTTGAGAGATTGGAAAAATGTGGTTAATCGAATAAACCATGGTTAAGTGATCCAGGATTAAGCATGAATTGTGAGCCCAGCTTAACACTGAGGGAGCTGACCTGTATATCGTTCCCTCCTGCTCCAGAAATCACTCGTTCGCCATGACTTGGTCAAATGGGTAATAATAACAATAACAATAATAATAAATTCAATTTATATGCTGCCCGATTCCCAATGACTCTGGAT
The DNA here is from genome assembly GCA_030867105.1 of Liasis olivaceus. Lineage (NCBI taxonomy): Eukaryota > Metazoa > Chordata > Lepidosauria > Squamata > Pythonidae > Liasis > Liasis olivaceus. Next base: position 79,623,714 of record CM061355.1, read on the forward strand.
AACCTGGTGACTGAATTTAAGTTCTGGTACCTGAATACAATACAATACACCAAACTGGCTGAGATCTGGAGGGTTAGCAGGGAGGGGATTCAAAAAAGCCTCGATGGCAGGCAGACCCGTGTGATCACAGCCTGCATATCCAAAAGGATGAGGCTTCGATTGCCTGGGCATGCCTGCCGTCTCGACCTCCTCCTGCAGAGATCCCCGGCTCACGTGCCTTGTTTTATTTGCAGGCAGGAACACACCCTTTTCCCCTTCTGCACCCTTCTGAAATCACCCTGTCTTCCCTGAGACACAACACTTTGCCAGAAGTGCACCTGGGTCTTCCGTCTGAATCTCTAAAGCAGAGTTTCTCAACCTTGGCTACTTTAAGAGGGGTGGACTTCAACTCCCAGAATTCCCCAGCCAGCAAGGCTGGCTGGGGAATTCTGGGAGTTGAAGTCCACCCCTCTTAAAGTTGCCAAGGTTGAGAAACACTGCACTAGAGGTTAAAAATCTCCCACCTTGAGAGGTGCATGGATTATGGGCTAGGTGACAGGCCTTTTCTCTGGTGGCCCCCACATTTTGGAACCTGTTCCCCCCCGAGGTGTGTTTGCCCCATCCCTCCTTTCCTTTTGCAGGCTTGTCGGACCTGTAATATTCCAATGTGCCTTTCGCCGTAATTGAAGGTGGTTGCCCATCCCAGCTCATTTTTCTCACGTGCGATTTATTTACAAAAGATGCATCCGTCCTTCTTCACCCAGGTGGGTGTGGAGAGGTGTTCCAGCTGCACACTTGCTGGTGCTTCTTCACCCAGAGTGCCTTAATCCAACGCTGGGGTCCCATCACAAGGAGCTTTCTTGAGATGATCCTGGTGTATCCACCCTGCTAGACCAGCAGACTTTGCAGCTGTAGGGGCAGTTAATATAAATTATCAATCAATCAATCAATCGAACACCCTGTCCCCTCACCCCTCACTTCATCGTGCTTGCCATCTTTTTCCTTTATTTTTTTATGCTTAATTAATTTTTATTGTAATTTCTTTTTTGACTGTGGTAAGCCATCCAGTGTCGTAGAGAATGAGGAGCATACAAGTTTAATGAACTATTATGATGGATTATGATGATGATGATCTAGACTTCAGTGAGGTTTTCCTCTGATGTACTGTATCTGATGCAAGATAGAAACAACACGTTTCTACCTTGCCCCAATCTAAAAAAGCAAATAAAATAAGTATTTGTTGCTTTCAAAAACTCTATCGCCCCTCGGTTGTTTTTGTGCGTTGTTAGTCAGTGCCCAGGGTCCATCTGGGCAGAGGCAGTCTGCAAAGATGGTGAAGTCAATGAAGAAAGTAACCAAAAAAGTCTGAGCCGTGCTGGAGAACGTCTCCAGTCACCCACGTGCAGTCTGGATGGGTCAGAACATTTCAGGGGCAACTGACGCATCGCACTGATAACTCACCTTGTGCTAATGTCACCACGTCAGCAACCCTCATGAGATGGGGAGGTCGACTCAGCGCTCAGTTTGGGCTGAAAGCATGAACTGGGGGGAGGGAGGACACACACGTGTGCGAGAGAGTGAAAATCTGTTTGTGCTCCAGACCATGATCTAGATCTTTCTCTGCAAGACTCCGTCTTTCCCTAATCCTGCAGCTAACTTGGGAAGAAGCTCGCAAGGCTTCTGAATCAAGCCACAGCTGTTCCACAATGTTGTCAGCCGTCCCAAAGGGGAGCATCACTACAATTGCACATACCCTTTGTCACCACATTCTTATGTGCAACCGAAATGAAGCCCCATGGCTATTTTGCCCTGGTTCCTCTTTCCTTCACTTGATGCAGTTGCACTGAACTACAGCACGAGCCGTCCTTGCTGATTCATTTTCTTCCACGTTTCCCGACTGAAAATAGGGACGTGCTTCTAAATCTCCCCCTTCCCCACATTCCAGTTCTATTCTCCGTCTGACCCCGATCTTTCCTTATGCAATACCCAAAGCTTGCATCTGTTACTGTCTGTTTGGAAAAACCAAGGAAGTATCTGAGTTTTGCAGGAGGGGGCAGAAATGATATGCTAGCAATGAAAGCCCAGTTGGTGCCCCCCCTCCCACTTTCAGAAGCCAGCTGGACCGGCAGCCAAACTTGCTGCAGTGTGTGTGAAGTGATTGTGCCCTTCACAAGACCTTAGCGGCAAGCTGGTTTATCAGGTCCTGGAGGGGCCGTGCGGGATGCATCGCTCTGTGTTTTAACAGCTGGAAGAGGCTCAAAGGGGTCCCCAGCGCCTACCCCAAGGAGGCCTCTCTTAATTCTGCCCAAGGGAAGGGCTGGCGCTGTGGAAAGACAATCGCTTTTCTGCATCAGCATTCACAGTAAACTTCTCTGGGGCTTGGCAGGGTTGGTCGCGGTGCCACGCCATCAGCACAGGGTGGGGGGCAGCGGGATGCAGAGGCTGCAAGGGATGGCACCGGGAGGGTGCCTGGTTGGCAAGGCTCTCCCTGCTGTGGTTTTCCCCATCAGTTGCCATGGCAGAGGGGCTGTGCCCTGGGGAATTGCAGAAGCCGGTGGAGAGACTGGCAGCCCAGCCGGAATTCGAGAAGAGGGCAACTGCCACGCTGGCCCCGTTTGGGAGAGAGGGCACGGCTGCCCTTCTGGGCTGTCCAGGCCTCCTCTGACTCGGCAGGTTATTAATAGAGACCCCGTCCCCTGGCCCCACTGCTCTCCAACCATCCAGGCACGTGGCGGAGCTGCCTCAGGCCCTCCCGCGTCTGCAGACTGACGCTCTGCAGCTCGGCAGAGGCTGGGCCCTGCGCCTCCGGGGCCCGAGGCCGGGGTGGTGGGGGTGGCCTGGGGAGGGGCCCAGCTCTGCTTCCAAAGAGGGCACCCAGGCGGGGTGGTGGAGTGACGACGGCGGGAATTGCCCTAAAGCAGAGGGTCCCAACCTTTTGTACCCTGGACGCCTTTGAGAGGCTGGGGAAACCTGCAGACTCTATCTCAGAAAAATGTAGAAGTAAATGCATAAAATAAAACACATATATTGCAAAAGAAGGCCGTTATGCTCCCCGTGACGCCGGGCGGTGCACCAGAAAATGTAAACAATAAAGCAAGAAAAAAATGCCACAGTAAAAAAGGAAGCAAGGATTGGCACAACTGGGCAGCATATAATAATATATTTATTTTTTATTTAAATTTCAAATTATGTATGCTTCTTTGTTAATCCGTTAAATCAATAGCACAACATCTTTTTTAGGGTATAATAATTTTAGATAGCGAGATTTATGGAAGTTAGCAAACTTTTTTGGAGTCTAGAGGCCTTAAATTACTTGGTTGCTGACATACGTTATTGAATGAAAAGCTAAATTTCTTTTAGAGGGTAGTGAAGAGAAAGTTGGCTTTTTCCCCCCAAATTCACAGGCTCTCTGAAACTGATTCATGGATCCTCAAACAATCCATGGACCTCAAGCTAAGAACCCCTGCTCTAAAGGATAACTGACAATCAGCCAGGTCAGTGAACACCCTCCGTGCTCTTAACAAAAAGGAGATTTTGTCCCATTTCCAACAGAGTATGAAAAACTCTGCAAAATTGCATTCCTGGCCTGTAAAACGTTGTTGCTGGAGCCAACGGATGAAGAACCTGGGCCTCAGATCCAAGTCTGCTGCGTTGTATGAAAAGTTGGTTCCCAGGAGAAGAACATGATCCTGGGAAAGGTGGAAGGAAAGAGAAGAAGAGGACGATCAGCAGCAAGTGGGAGGGAGTCAGTTAGAGCAGCGATGGGCGCGCCATTGGAAGACCTGAAAGACCAGGTTAGGGACAGATCGTCACGGAGGAAATCTACCTATGGGGTTGCTAGGAGTTGACATTGACTTGATGGCATATAATTGATCCATCAGTCAATCGGTGCAAAGGCCCAGTTCCCTGGAGAAGACTGTAATGCTGGGGAAGGTGGAAGGAAAGAGAAGAAGAGGAGCACCAGAGCCAGCTGGAGGGGCTCAGTGGCGATGGGGACCCTGTTGGAAGACCTGAAGGACCAAGCCGGAGAAGTCTGTCTCTGTGGTTGCTAAGAATCCACAATGACTTGATGGCGCATAATCCATCAATCAATCAATCACCAAGTGAATTGTGCTCTATGAAATTCGCCTCTGTATCTCTAAGCTTGTAGATAAGTTTTTGGTTTGTTGTGTTTTCTTTTACTGGCACCCTGAAACTACAGCCAGGTTTTGTTCACACTGGTGAACACAAGCATCCGTTCAGAAGACACAATGCCCAAGCAGTCTCAGCTGGCACTCTTCCAAAGTGTTTGCCACCCTGCCTGAAAATCTATCTTGCGTGGCCTTCCGGGGACCCTCCCTTCTCCCACCATCCGCCACGGCCTTTCCTCCCCCAATGCTCAGTCGGGCAGCACCAGCTGGCAAAGTGGCTGGCCCCCAACCCTGCAGTCCGTCCCTATGGCTCAGAGATGCTGACCCTGCCTGCCTGCCTGCCTGCCTGCCTGGGAAGCGGAACCAAGCTGCTACCGGACACCCAGGAGGCTGGGACCGACCCACCTCCTGGCCCGGAGCCCCCACTCCCGCCTGCTGAGTCAGGGAAGGATGAATCGATCCAGGATCAAGCCCCCCTCCACTTTGCAGCTTTGCTGGCCTTTGCCTGCTCTTTTCCTTTGCAAAATCTTTGGGCACCCCCCCTCCAAGGGGATCTACCTGGCCGCGGTGGGCTAGGTGTAGAGAAGAAGGCTGGATAAGGTCCAGAGGCCCAGCAAGGCAGGACCGGGGTATTCGCAACTCCTCTGCGCCGAGCCTTCTCGGCTTTGGGGTCAATGGCAGATCCCCCCGTCCTCACAGCTCTGGGCAGATTTGACTTGCTCCACAGATCTTCAAGTGGCCAAGGTTGAGAACGCTGCCCTATATCGTCCCTGTGCAGCGAAGCTGAGCGAACAGTGCGTGAGAGACGGTCTTCAGTTCCAAACCCCCCTTTCAGGTCCCGCTTGTTTTAAACAGGAAGCAAAACCAACTCTCAGAATCAAATACCAACCCAGAGGGCAAGGTAGGGCAGTGGAAACCACAGAGGATTGGAGCTCCCAGGCTTTCCCCACCTGACCCCCTCTACTAGCGGTGGGGACGAGGACAGATACGGTGTCCTTCGCCCTTTCGAGAAAGGGGACCTGTTACTCCACCTGGCAGTGGTTCAGGCTGGGCGGACGGAGCGGTTATTTCTATCTAGGCAAGCTCTTGCTGAATGTTAGACATTGCCCTCGGCTTTCTCCTGCCCGCCAAAGCGAGAGGCTGCGAGAAGGACCCCCGTGCTCCCTGTACGTGCACACAGTCGTGTACGGACACGCACACTCCCTCGCTGCTGTTAGGGAGGGCTGTGGAAACTCCCCCCTGGAGTAAACCCTGGGCAAACTAGTTTGGCGTTCCTGTTGCTCCTTTTGGTGAAGGGGTCTGGGGACAAGAATGGGGAGAGACGGAGGGGACTCCGTCCGCTTGCCTTCTACTCTCTCTCTGGCGTGGCATTTTGATTGATTGATTGATGACGTGCCATCCAGTTGTTTTTGATGCCTCGCGATCACATAGATCGATTTTCTCCTGGAAGGTCTATCCCCAACCTGGTCTTTCAGGTCTTTCAATAATATAATAAATAATATATTTATTTATAAGAATAGAAATAATAGAAATAGAAATGACAGGAATAGAAATAACAGAAATAGAAACAACAGAAATCCTCCTTCCACCAGCAAGCTCATGAGGTCTGTGCTGACAGAGACTGACTCACAAAGGGTGTCACGCTGGGCACTTGGAAGGGCATGCTTGTCCGGTGTGCGACTGCTATGAAAAAGGCAAATTCCATCATGGAGGCTCCTAGGAAAGGAATCGAGGAGAAGGCTGCCAACCTCATGCGGGGCTGGCTTCCTACGGCTGTCCTCAAGAGAAGATTCATTGGAGGAACCCCGGCCAGCTCCCTGAAGTGGCAGGAAGGCTGGCGGGGCTGGGTGCCACCGGCCCTGAGTAACGTGGAAATGTAGATCATGAGCTAATCAGCAAGTCTTTGCTTCTTGCAGCGTCCTACTCCTATTAGATGTGGGAGGTGTAACGTTACCCTTTGCAGAGAGCTGAATCATACCCTCTTTACTTCATCGTTCTTTTTGCACCTACAGTTGTTGCCCTGTGATGCACCGTTTCACCCAGCTGAAGGTTACAGACACGAGAGTTTTAGTAGTACACAGATAGATTCTGTACTCTGCCGTGTTGCTGGATGAGAACCTGAATGATTTGCAGCGATGTTTAGATAGATCGTGGGGTGCAGCGAGCAGTATGGGACTCAAAATTAATATATCAAAAACCGAACACAAAGGTGGTTGTGTTTTACAGAGGAAATGGAATGACTGATTGTGAATTACAGATAAATGCAACAGCTAGAGCAAGTAATGAATGTGTGTAGCTTGTCGCAAGAAATGAGCCTTGGTCAAAACAAAGGGAAATGGCCGTGTATAAGGACTGGCTTCTGCACACTTTGTGGCTCAGAAGTGAGAGCTGGGCGTGTCAGAAGAAACATCAAAGCATTGATTGCCATGGGAATGGGGTACTTAAGAAGCAGGCAAGGTAAAAGAAAATGATAGAGAGGATCAAGAATGAACCGGGGGTTGAATGAAGGTGGATTGAATCACATTTTCTTTCCTCCTGCAGGAGTATCCTCAGGATGTGGCCAGAAAAGTCAAGATGGCGTCCATGATTGCATGGTTGAAGATGTTACCTTGACTTCGTTGACCCCCTTGCAGATACCTGCTGATTTCTCTTATGCACTTGTGTTATGTTGTTCACCCCAAAAGTGCTTCACTGTCATGTTTTCCAAGATAATAATACTGATACTGATGATGATGATGATGATGATGATGATGATGATGATGATGATGATGATGATAATAGGAGGAAAAGAAGAAAAGAGGAAGAGGAAGGGGGAGGAGAAGGAGACGGAGAAGGAGAAGGAGAAGGAGAGGAGGAGGAGGAGGAAGAAGAAGAATCTATGACTCTTGATCCTTGGAACATTTCAAAATCATTTGCTAATTTAATCCTCTTTGGGCTGGAACTGTAGCATGTCGAGCCAAATTCTGAGAGACCTTGAGATGCTGTAGGATCCCGTTCAATGCATCTTTCCTCCTCTGGGATTTTCTCTCTCCATGTAAAGAGCAGCTTCAAAGAAGTGGTTTTTCTACTCTCGTATCAGGAGATGAAAGAGCTTAAGTACCCCGCCCCCCCATCCACTGCAACACTGATCATCGTCAGCCCCAACCAACTCTTAAATGCAAATTGGGCAATCAAAAGTGAATACAAGGACTAATTTGACCTTGAAACAGGAAACAGCTAATATTTCAAAAGTTATTGTGAAGAAGAATAAGCCGCTGATGGTATCTTACTCATCCCTTTCTCTCCGTCTCAGGTGTGGGAGGGTTTCATATTGTTTAAAAATGCATGGGAGCATGGGTGTCTGCTAGAGGGGGTCAACGAAGTCAAAATGGCAGCCCCAGCCATGTGATTGAAGCTCCGCCCGTTTTTGACATGCCATCTTGACTTTTTCGACAGAGGTAGAAAAAGGCAGGGCTTCAGTTGCAGGTTCTGGTCATTCTCTTGACTTTGAGTCCTTCCCTCTGGACACCCCTGGATGGAAGCATAAAATGAATATTTGAGTAAGCGCAGGGAAGAAAAAGAGGGGGACCCTAATCACCTTCAAATCTTCAAAAAAGGGTGGCATGTTTTGGGGAGAAGGAGGCGGAGAGGAAAAAGGGAACCAGAGGTGAAGGAGTGGGAGGCCTGGCTTTTCCCCGATTCACTCCAGGCTTCAGGATCTCCTTTGTGTTGTTACTAGAACCCCCAGATCCAAGAACTGGACCCTGGTGCAGAAGTGTTGACCTCTGGAAGCAGAGCAGGATGCAATGGGCCGGGTTGGGTCTTGGATGGGAGACCACCACCCCAACTCTAGACTAGACTGGGAAAAGATAGATTGATTGATTGATTGATTGATTTGTGGGGCCACCTATCTTAGAGCACATCTGGGCAGCTCCGAACCATAAAACCACAAAAACCATCAAAGCCGTTAAAAACCAAGACTAAAACCCTGGAAGAAGTTGGCCCATGGCCATCCACTTTTGTGTTGTTGGTAGGAAGACTTCGTAAGCTTCATCACGCTTGCAAGGAAAAGGATGGAGAAAAGATTAAGATGATAATTGCTCGATAGAAAGATGAAAGGCACCATTGTATGTTTTTCCCCTCCTTATTTCCTTTCTCTTTCTCTCTCTCTTTTTGTTTGTTTTGTATAATTTTACTATATTGAAAAACTAAGAAAAACATAAAAGCTGCGTCATGCTTGCCAACGTTTACCTTTAGTTTTTTAAGTTTTATTGATTTTATTGTAATTTCTTTGTTGGGTTGTTGTAAGCCTCCCAGAGTCACGGAGAGTCGGGCAGCATCCACGCGTTTAATCGATGATGATGATGATGATGATGATGATGATGATGATGATGATGCCCATGAAGTCACCAGGACCTAAGTTCAACTCAGCTTCCATGGCTGAGGGGGACTAGAACTCGGGTCTCCCCACTGCTAGTCCAACAGCTTCACCCCACGCCATTCTGGCCCTCACAGGTCTAGCTGTCACACACACACACACACACACACACACACACACACACACACACAGACTAGGTAGAGAATCCCTGCCTTGTTCCAAAAACCATCTGAAAAGTTTCTTTGAACAGAAGCAGATCACAGGCTGAATATTTCTTTACGTTTTTGCTTTTATTAGATTTCCAAGCCACCACGATCAAGCGACTCTTGACGGGGCACAAAGAGAGTTACAAAATGTATACACCTAAAATATCCACAGTGTCATAATGCAACACTTACAAAAAACAAAAGTAGTAAATGTTTAGAGCAGTATCAACCCGGAATAATGGATTGATTGATGCGTTTTAGTTGCAAGCCAAAATTAGATCAAAACAATTTTAGCTTGCCCTTACAGCTCTAATCCTCGGTTGCCTTCCCAGCTTCATATAGAGAGGAAGGGGAAATGACCCAAAACCACCCAGGAATCCCTCCTGTCAGAGATAATCAGGCAGGTAGGGCCCCTGAGCATATGCAGAAAGCGGTCCCTTCCCTTCCCTTCCCTTCCCTTCCCTTCCCTTCCCTTCCCTTCCCTTCCCTTCCCTTCCCTTCCCTTCCCAGCCAGCCTCAGAGTGAAGGGCTGTCTCCTCACCCCATCCGCCCCACCCTTTAAGTCCAGGCCAGCCGGAGACCCAGCTCTTCCATCCACACAATTTGTGAAGCTTGGTTCTACTTAACAGAGGTTAAAGGGTGTGTGTGCGTGTTTGTGTGTGTGTGGCTTAGTATGTTGCTTGAGCCCAGCTTATGAGTTGACTTGCTAGAGCCGTGTTTCTCAACCTCAACAACTTTCAGATGGGTGGACTTCTGCTCCCAGCATTCCCCAGCCAGCATTCACCCATCTTAAAGCAGGCTGGCTGGGGAATGCTGGGAGTGGAAGTCCACCCTTCTGAAAGTTGCCAAGGTTGAGAAACTTTGTGCTAGAGGGATCACATTTTGCACACATCCTGATAACTATGTCATTCAGTGGCCAGATGAAGCACGTTTGAATGAGCGGCCACGGCCTGAGGGTATGGGCTGCGCCCCCGGCTGGGTTCCTGCAATTTTGAAACCGGGAGGGTCCTGGCTGGTCTCGGAGTGAGAGGTTCCCTCTTCCTGCTAAGCTTTCCGGGAGGGGAAAACAATCCCTTTATTAACCCACCCACCCACCCCGCTCTGCCTTGGCGGTGCAAACCTTCCTTTGCTCAGTGGGGCTGTTTCCACGGGTTCGTCCCGGCTGGAGCTGCCTCCCCCAGCCCCCACCCCATCACCTCTTACAGCTGGACGTCAGAGGCTCTATCACGGTGTCCGCTCAGCTCATGAGCTATTCTGGGTGGCCAAAACATCATTCCCAAAAAATGAATGGCTGCTCTGGCCGTTTGCCTCCCTCCCTCCCTCCCTCTTTAGCTTTAGACACCCCCCTCCCTGAGAAAGCACCTTTTCTGAGCCCCGCGAGGTGACGGGGAGGACGAGGAAGGCTCCAGTCGCTTCCAGGACTTTTAACCCCCAGCCGCCATCACTTTCAAAGGGCAGTGATGTCAGAGTGACCCGGGAAAGAACGCCAATTTCTGACTTATCTCATTTATTCTACCTCCAAAGCTACCCACAGCCTCTCTGGATAGGGGTGGGGACGCTTTCTGTAATAACCTAAATGAATAAACATCTGCCCCACAGCCAACGTTCTCCGAGCAGAGGACACAGCTGTATTAAAACTACAGGTTTAATACAGCCACAGCGTGCAATGAACACACGGCACGGCACGGGAAAGATATGGCAGATAAAAGCCACTGTCCCTTTCAAGGGGGTGAAAATGAAGCGAGCTGCAAATGGGTCAAGAGTAGGAGAGAAAGGATTGTTCTGGTCTGGCAATGGAAATTGAGTAAATACACAAATAACAGCAAGGGGAGGGCTTTGCAGTTGGAAGTGCTTGTTCCTTAGAGACATCTGGTAGGAACACCTAGAACAGTGTTTCTCAACCTTGACCACTTGAAGAGGTGTGGACTTCAACTCCCAGAATTCCCCAGCCAGCCATGCTGGCTGGGGAATTCTGGGAGTTGAAGTCCACACCTCTTCAAGTGGCCAAGGTTGAGAAACACTGACTTTGAGAAAAGTCTCAGAAAACAACCATGTTGCCCAGAGACTCTGCCTTCTTAGCTCACCATTTTCCTTCCATCTCCGAGTTACATGTGGATAAATCCAGCTGCTGGAGACAGGAACAGCTTCCCCTGCCTTAGTGGTATTGAAAGTTCAGATCCTTGAGGGACAGAAGATTGGGAGGTTCACCATCACTTAGTCAGCTTATTCCCAACCTGGGGCAATGAGTTGCGGGAGCTGCAACCCCGTGCATTTGGGAGGTGTCAGATGGAGAAGGATCTGACTGGTCACCGCAAACCCGTCATTTCCAACATGTTGGGAAGGCAACAATTTGGGGAAAGCCTTCTTGACCCACAGGTGTGGGAGGCTGCAAGGGGAACTCCAGAGCTGGGTGGCTGTCTGTTTTACCGGAACCTTCTTGATGTGGTTTGTGCTCCTGTGGACATGATGGAGGAGCTGAAAGAGTAGATGAAAGGAAATGGGGTAGGGATGCTGAATCTGCCTTCTACAAGAATGGGAGAAGGAATCTGGGCTCAGTAATTTCATGTGTGTGCGTGTGGGTGTGTGTCTGCATGTTGTGAGTGATACCACTCTCCAGACTTCCTAAGAACATAAGAAGACTCCTTCTGAATCAGGCCAAGACCCATCTTAGTCTAGGATTTTGTTTCTCACCATGGCCATCATTGTGAGATGCTCAAAAGCAGTCTAGAGATGTTCCCATCTCCCACCATTGTCCCCCTGTAAATGATATTTGGAGGCAGGCTGACTCTGACCCGGAGGTAACGTGGAATCTTCAGGACTGATAGCCCTTGATAGACCTGTCCTCCATGATTTCTCCAGTCCCCTCTGAAAGCCATCCAGGTTAGTGGCCATCACCATGTCTGGTGGGCATGAATTCCACAAATCATAAGATGATTTGGATCAGGCCAAGGCCCATCTTAGTCCACCATTTGGTTTCCCACAAGCCCAAACTGATGCCTCTGGGGGGCTCAAAAGTAGAAGACCCTTCTCACTGTTGTGCCCTACAACTGATTGGTGGAGTCAGGCTGCCCCTGACTTGGAGGTATCACAGAGCTTTCAGTAGATGGGTCCTTCATGGAATTTCATCTGAGTCAGTGGCCACCCTCGTGTCTTATGGGATTGAATTCTACCTGTTGATCCTATATTGCCCCTTTGATGAACTTCCTGATAAATACATGTTCTGAATTTTGCCCAAACATGCTGTCACCTAAAACAAACTTTATATGAAAGGCTTAGAATTGGTGAGTCCAGATTCACTCTGGAGACTTGAGTTTGAATCCTGCCGAGGTAGGGGGGAGGAAGGGTGCCACCCACTTGCTCTCCTACACTCTCAGGGTCCTGCCTGAAAAATGGCGAGACATTCTAGCTACATTCACACAACATGCTTAACCAGACCAACTGCAAACCCCGAAGGTTTAGTTGCCTTATGTCCAAAGTTGGGTTAGTTGTAATCTCACCGCAAACCATAAATTTCCTAGGAAGAAAGATCCATCAAGCCCAGAGCACCAGCTTCCCCGAAAGCTCTTCAGAACCCTTCCATCTCTACCAGCTTTTGGAAAAGCCCCAGGCGGCTGCCAAACCGGTCTCAGGAGGAAGACTATTCCATAGGTCAGGGGCCACCATGCCCCACCCCAGAACTGGCCAAGAACCAGGCTGGACAAAGAGTGAATCTGTCTTGCAGGATTTAAACGATTTACTGATGGTGTCTGACCCTAAACTGACGGACGGCCTCTCCCAGCAGTTCCACATGGATGTTGAAGAGCAGCAGGGACAGGGCCAAACCCTGCGGCACCCACAAGGATGCACCCTGGCTGATCTTTCCTCCCCCCACCCATTCAGCAGACTGCAGCCGCTGCACAACAGGGCTCTCCTCTAGTGTGCAAGCTCAGAAAATGGGCTAATCCAGTATCCAAGTTAAGCCCGTTGGGCAAAGATAACTGAGTTAGTTTATGCAGGACACCAGATTTACATTCCAGGAGACGAAGCCTTGCAGCCTTGCCATCTCCCGTGAAAAAGTTCTCAAGGACACGGCCTAGGAAATGCTCCTGGGGTGGGACTGAGCTGATGGACCTGCTCAGCATTCAAGGCTGCTTTAAATAGAAAAAAGAAAACTGTTTGGTCTCCCCCATGAGTCTGCAGCTGGGTTTCAGGACAACTGGAAGCTTGGAATAATAATAATAATAATAATAATAATAATAATAATAATAATAATAGACTTGCTAGGTGGCTAACAGTGCCAAATCCAGTCTAAACATCTGGCTGACTGTGCCACCAACAAAAATAATAATACTAATGGAAATTGATAGGACCTTCTGGCCAACTGCTCTGCTTTGGGTTTCCGACACCCAGCCCCCCCCCCCCGCACCTTCCTTTGCAGAGTCTGGAGTGCTGCTTCCCCCCAGCCGCGTGCTGACATGTTTGGAAAACTCTCCGATCGTTCTCCGACTATCTGGTTCAAGATTTGAAACTCAGAAATGATTCGCCAAGGAGCAACCCTAACCGCTTTTCCAGTGCCGGTTCGAGATGCCCTCTTCGGCTCCCCTGGCAGCGAACGGCACCCCGGTTTTGAAAGCCACAGTGGGTCCCCCCACCCTTTTTTGCACCGCCCACCCCCACTCCGCCTTGAGGAGCAACTGCCCGGGACGCGCCGAGCCGCGCGGAAGAGCCCTCGCGGCGGCGTTTCCATCTTCACACCAAGAGAAGACAATCTAAGAATTTCCAACCCTCCTTTTGTGGATCGGGAAATTAAAAATAGCAGCTGAGATACCCCTCGCGTTCCGGCCTGCGGAAGGGGAGGGGGTGGGCAGCCGGGGGGGCCGGGGGGGTTTGCTGCTGGCGGAGCCAATCCCTGCCGCCCGCTATCCATAGTGCCCAATCCAAGGCTCCTGAATTATCTGGCGGGGGGGCGCATTTAAAAGAAAGTTGCCCTCATCCCTTACTTGTCTATGGGTCCCTCGGCGCGCAGGCATTCTTAGCAGTCCTTCCTCCTGACGTGGGCGGGGGGAGGAGGTGGGGGGCGAGGGGTGGGGGAGGCTTTTAAAAACCCCTCCTTCGCTCCGGACCTTCCACTTTTGAATGACCCAGGAAAGTCCGGGCACTCCCTCCCGCCGCTCGCCTGGAGTCGCTCGCCGGGGTGCTCTCTCCGGGCACGAAGGGAAAGCGCAGCTGAACGACCGGAGGGGACCGCCGCCCCCCAGGAGCCCCGAGACAAAGAGGCCCCGCCGCAGCCCGGCCCGGCCCCCGCGGGTGGTGGGTTTCCTGCGCCTTCGCGCAGCTCCTTCGCCGCCGCCGCCGCCGCCGCCGCCGCCGCGCGCGTCTCGGCCGACCCGGGCTTCGGGGTAGCCGCTGGGAGATTCGCGGACGAAAAGCGCCGGCCGAGCCTGAGAAGGGGAGCGCGAGCGAGGCCGAGCGGGAGGCGCAGCAGCAGCAGCAGCAGCAGCAGGACCCGCTCCGACTCTCCGCTGCGACCGCCCGGCCGAGGCGGCCCCTCCCCAGCCCCGCGGCTGCCCCCTCGCAGCCCCGCCGCCGCCCGGACCGCGCTCGCCCGGCTGCCCGCCGCCGCCCGCGCCCGCCATGAACAGCAACAGCTACTACGAGCAGCCCCCGCAGACCTACTACCAGCAGGGCGAGGAGCAGGAGGAGATGCCGGCCACCGAGAAGGACCTGGCCGAGGACGCGCCCTGGAAGAAGATCCAGCAGAACACCTTCACCCGCTGGTGCAACGAGCACCTGAAGTGCATCCACAAGCGCATCGGCGACCTGCAGAAGGACCTGAGCGACGGCCTGAAGCTGATCGGCCTGCTGGAGGTGCTCAGCCAGAAGAAGATGTACCGCAAGTACCACGCGCGGCCGAACTTCAGGCAGATGAAGCTGGAGAACGTCTCGGTGGCGCTGGAGTTCCTGGACCGCGAGCACATCAAGCTGGTCTCCATCGGTGAGTGCGGGGCCTCGCCGCCCCCGCTCCGGGCAGCGCCGCCGGGCTCACCCTGGCTGGGCCGGCTCCGGCTCCGGCTCCGGCTCCGGGGTGGGCGAGGAGGCGCCGGGCACAGGACGGCGGGGAGTCGCCGTGGGAAGGGCGTGGCTGGCCGGGCGAACCCCGCGCTCTCGTGCCAGTGGCCGGGGGTGGGCGGGGCGCAACAAGTCAGGGAAAGGCACTCTGTGCCCAGCTCAGGGGGCGTTAAGTTGGTTGGGGCGGTTGTGTGTGCGTCGCGGGTACCCACCCCAGACCCCCGACGTCAGTTGGAGCGGTTCTATGTACCCTGTAAACCCAGAATTCTCAGTCACCAGGTTAAAACGGTTGTGTGAATGTGGCCTGTCCTGAAAGTGGGCCACGGGGGTGGGGGGACACTCGCGTGTGTGATTGTAACTGTCTTTGGCACAAAGGGTGGGCTTACTGTGCGAAACCAGAATGAGCGGTTGGCGTGACTTTCCATGCAGGCGCCCCCGCCCCCCACCAAAAGGGCACTAGACCAAGTGCTCGGATTCTCTCCGGGGTTCCAGCTGTCCGTTGGCAGCCAGAGCCCTTGTGGCAGCTGCTGTTGGGCAACCTCTGACCGTGTGCCAGCTTCCCAGGTTACACAGAATGCTTCTTAGTCATGGCTGAAACGTATTAACCCCGCGGCCTCTTTTCAGACAGCTGCTGCTCTTGATTGGTGCTGGCAGCTGGGGACCCGAAGTCAGTGTTCTTGGTCCAACTTGAAGCGAGCCTTATGGGAAACTCCTGTCTCTTCAGTCGGACACCTGGAAACACGCTGCATCACGCAGAGGGCAGTTTACTCCGTAGAGTAGCGGCTAGGACAGTTGATAGCTGCTGGCTTTGTTTGTTCACAACAGCCTTGCGAGGTAGGCTGTTGTTGGTCTCATTGGAGAAGCGGCTGGGAGCATAGCAGTGCGGCTTTGAAGGGGAACTCAGAACCCTCCTTTGCAGCCTTAGCTTGGCTAAAATACTGTTGCTCTGGCAGGGGTATCCACAGGGTAGGGTCAAGAAAGTCAAGATGGAGGCTGCAGCAGTGGGATTGAAGGTGCGTCACACATAAAAATGGGCGGAGCTTGGATTGCACCATCCTGGCTGCCATCTTGACTTTTTTGACCCTACCCTGTGGACGTCCCCGGTTCTGGTTGCCCCCCATCTGTAATGCAACTAACTCAGACTGACCCGCTTTGTAGATTTGTTATCCAGGCTTGCTCTGATCCAGGTCCAGATGAAATTTCAAGCAGCCTAATTGCAAGAGGGAAAAGCGCTCCAAAATCAATCCAGGGTTCCTCTGGATTTGCACCCA
Source organism: Liasis olivaceus (assembly GCA_030867105.1). Classification (NCBI taxonomy): domain Eukaryota; kingdom Metazoa; phylum Chordata; class Lepidosauria; order Squamata; family Pythonidae; genus Liasis; species Liasis olivaceus. The sequence goes on from CM061355.1 coordinate 79,639,705, forward strand.
GACCCCTAAAAGGCTGCTGGAAAGAGGAAGGCAACAACTTTCTCTTTCACAGCAGAACTAAATTGTGGGCCCTTCCAGTCGGAGAGACATGAAAAACAGTTAAAGTTTTCTTTGTCCTTTAGGAAAGGAATCTCAGTCTTCTATCCTGGAGTGAGCAAACTTGCAGTTTCTCCCAAAGGCCCCGAGTAGTTCGGTACTGAGCAAAGAGACAGGAACATTCCTATTTCCTGCTCTTTCTTCCAGCTGTGCTCAGCTGAAGCGTCTGACGGCTTCCTCGTTGTTTTGCAACAGTAGGATTGGGATGAAGGTGGTTTGGGATCGCGGATGATTTTCTTTCTGGAAAGTTCAGGGATTGGGCCCGGGCCTGGGCCATCTGTTTGGAAGTGGGCCATCGGTGGATGCGGGGTTCCTTCAAAACACTTTGGTTATCAAGGGGGTTGGTTATAGTTACTCATTCTGTCTGGGCAAATGGATTTTTGTCAAGGGTGGCCAAAAAGTGGGAAGGAAGGGAGTCCAGGCCAAAGCCCAGGGCTGTTGCAAAGCTACCAGGAACTAAGTGTGCAACACACCCACGGACACTCAAACAGACTTATGCTTCCTTAAAGGTAAAGGTCAGGCAAGGCTTTTTCTGACTCTTGCTAAGCCACCTTCATTCATCCTCTGCAAACAGCGGGTGAGCGAGGATGTGGGGAGTTGACTGGAGAAGTCCGAAGAGCAGCGTTTCTCAGCTGCTGTGCTGGCTGGGGAATTCTGGGAGTTGAAGTCCACACGTCTTAAAGTTGATGAGGTTGAGAAACCCTGCTGTAGAGAAAGCACTTCACGCCCCAAGTATTCGGAGGGTGCCACAGATTCTGTTTTCCGTGGGCTGAATGCAGCACCCCTGCAGAAAACGTGTCTCGGTGGAATGCACAGATTTTAAGTGTGGCCTCCAGAGATGGGAGATGCACCGACCTTGTCCTAACGATCTGCTGCCTATGAAACTCTTGATCCCGTCCTTTCCCTGCCCGTGCTAGGCAGCGGGCAAATGGGAACGTAATGCCTCTCTCTGCAGGGTGTTTCTTGATACTTTTCCCTGTCCCACGAATGAGCAGTTGTGAAAATTCCCCAGTGTCTGTCGTTTCAAAATGCGGAGGGAGAATTCCTACCCAGCCCCCTTTTCTTGAGCTTTACCTGTTGAACCTCTGCAGCCCTGTTCTCCTGGGAAAGCCACGGATCTCTCCTTCAGGTAGCCCAAAGGGTTTTTGAGTTTTCCACAAGGACCCTCCTTCTGTGCAAAGTTCTGGAATAAAAAGGTGCTGATGTTTGACCCCTCCCCACAAAGGCAAAGACAAGACCAGGGGGGCTCACGAGGGAGGGCAGTGGAGCCCAAGATATATAAGAAGGAGGCAGGGGGGTCTGCAGGGAGCGGCTAAAAACATCAGGTGCGCAGCTGTGATGGTGCCATTGAAGCTCCACCCGCATTTTACGTGCAAAAAACACGCAGAACTTTGATCACACCATCACTCTAACATCTTGAGTTGCTTGACCACACTCTGGACGCTGAAGGAGGCAGCGCACCAGTCAAAAGGCAAATGAACGGGGTCTATTATTCTGTGTCAAAAGTGGCCAAATTCAGCAGCCCAAGTAAATCATTCCAGGGATAAGGGCGGTTGCCTTCACAGCAGCCCCGTGGCTCTTCACTCAGCTTGCCTTGTGCTCCTGGTGTGGGGGGAGGTTGGGGGGCAGCACTTGAGTCACTTGGCTCAGCCCGAGCGTCTTACCACCCACCCCGGCACCGCCTGCACGTTTAAATTTTCTCTCTTGCAATCCTGAGGGCTAGCAACTTGAAGAACAAGGCCCTGGGATTGCAGAGAGGGCTTGGGGTTGGGGATGTGCACTGAGTAGCCCATTCTCACGTGGTGGGTTGTTTCCGCAAAAGAGCAAAACTGGGAATGGGCGGGTGGGCTGTTCCTTTCCTCTGCTTGCAGCTTCCCTCTGGGGGGGGGAGGGAGGGGGCTTTTGTGAAGGTGAGGTTGGCAAATGCCCGATGGCCACACAGATCTGGGTCTTCTTCCTCCTGGGGCGAGGGCGTGCTTTTTTGCCTGCTCTAAGCCTGGTGCCCCCTCTGTGGTGCAGTGCTATCATGAATAGGCTAATTGGACATGCTTAGACGGCTGGCCCGTTCTGCCCCCAGATCTGGGAGGTTTCCTTGGGGAGCTGTTCCACCTGCAGCCCAGAGCAGGCCCTGGATCTCGTCCTGGATCTGGAGTTAAATACCTGCTCGGGCCGGTCAGCCTCAGCCTTCGGGGTGGATCCCTGGAGGGGGGCATGACGTGGCCATTTCCTGGGCTGATCAGCCTTCAGGGACTGACTTCACAGCAGCAGGTTCTGCTCCAGAGCAGAGGCCTCCATGGGGGTGTGTCAAAAAAGTCAGGATGGTGACCCACCCCTTTTTATGTGCAGTAAGTTTTAGAACAGTTCCATAGGAGATTTTTTCTGTGTATTCACTTTCATCCATTGAAAATCCATCCATTGAAAATCCATCGTTCATCCATCACTTCTGCCCTTTTGTTAGCAAGAGGGGAGAAGGTTACAGGGAAGCAGGATGAACAGCTGCCTGCTGCTGTTAGATTACAGGCGTTAAGCGCCTTCGGTGTGAAAGGACGCTTAAGGTTGTGCATAAAAGCACCAGCAGCTGCGTTTGCACAACACGCTAAGCTTGGTGAGTTTTAATCTCAGTTCTTCTTTTACATGCCAGCATGTCATGCCAACCCGGCCATTGGCTAGTTTGGGGTTCGTGGTATTGGGTGTATTCAGAACATAGGTTAATTCAACAGGTCAAGCAGGTTGTGGGAATGGGGCTTAGTTGGCTGTGCTTGGTGAGAAAGCAACAGGGATTTGGGCTCTGTGCAGTCGAAGCTCCTGATGCTTCTGCCCTGGAAAAGATTTGGCTTAAACTACCAGCGCTAAAGCTGTTCCTGTTCAAGCTGTAGGCCGGTAATAAAATAGACACTCTCCAATACATCCACCCTGATTTCTCCAGGGGCAAGTGACCTTGTACTGTACCAAAATGAAGTTACATGCAACTGAGAGCTGGCAAACCATTTTAGAAATATTTTTCAAGGACCTCTGGACTTTTCCAAGGTTGCTATAGAAGTTCAACTTTGCTGGATACTTTTGAGAACCTCCTGTCAGTTCATGTCAGAGCAAAACCTGCCAGCTTCAGTGTTTTGCACTTCGTTATTTCTGAAACCCTGACAGTCCCAAGATCTGATGAAGGCGACCCAAGCTTAAAAGGTGGCTGGAGGAGTCCAGAAACATGATGCTAAGTTTTCTTCCCTTGATGCTCTTCTGTTTAATTCCACCCTCCCACCTCCTTGTTTTAAACTTTTAAAACATGCTTTTAAAACATGCAAGTACAATTCTAACCCTTACTAGCTTTCTCTTTGGGGCAAATCGCCTTTTGGGGTGGAGGAATGACTAACAGGATGTGTCACTGTCCTGCCCAATTCAGCTGCCTGCCCCTGTGGCTCCATTTTTAAAAAACAGCCAGGCCTAGTTCACACGTGTATTTTATCCTATGCTGTGTGTGTGCATTTGAATGTTGCAAGGATTGCAATTTTTTGCATGCATTTGCAGTTTTATCCATCTCACTGAGCTATAACGTTTGGGGTTTTGGTTTAGCCTGCCATATAAACCTGGCTGCTGTGGTCTATCATTTTATCTGCTCTATGTCCTGGCTGAATCTGGTTTATCCAATAAACTGTGTCTAAGGCCATTATTGCTGCCACCTTCGTTAACATCCCTGTAAGGTAGGCCACGGGATGGGTGGAGAAGATGCAGGCAGGGTACAAGGGCATAGCTGCCTTCCTACTTGAGGGCAGAAGAAAACATTGGATCGGGGGCTGCTTGAAATTCAAGGAGCTTGCGGGGGGACACAGGCTTTGTGCACAGTGGGAACCCGTTTCAAGCAGGGTCTCCAAGTGGCGTTCCGGGGAGGGCTGGAAAATTCATGCCCAAAACGGGTGTGGCAGCTGCCAGCCTGTGTTGGCAGAATCAGAGCAGTTGAACAGAGTCGTTCTGCGTGACCAGGAGGGTTCTCCCCACCTGGCTAGTTTCTTTTAGCTTGTGGAGGCTTTGTTATGATGGGGGAAGAGCAGCCTCGGTCTGGATCGTGGCTGATCCCCAGGACCTGCTGGCCTTCCCCTCCAGGACCTTCTGGATGAAATCTACGCCTTGGTCCTCCACTGAGGTCTCTCCCGGCCATCTGTGGACCTTGGTGCCTTCCCTTCTGCAGAGCGAACAGTTGCTGGGTCTTGCTCCCCAGGAGTGTCTGCAGGGAGGGGATCCGAAAGTCAAGAGGGCGGCCATAGCCATGTGATTGAAGCCCTGCATAATAAAGGGGGGGGGGTTGATCACATGGTTGTGGCCCCCTCTTGACTTTTCGGGGCCCCTCCCTGCAGACTGCAGGGCCTAATTCCCTTCTGCCCAGCCTTTGGTAAACTCATATCCAAGAGAGCTGTGGCTGCAGGGCGAGCCAGTGTTGGTGTAGAACACCACCCCCACCCAAAGAACAGAGAAAGGGACTTTCCAAGGAAAGGAGAAAGGGACTTTTCCATGCTTTACACCAGTGTTTCTCAACCTCAGCGTTTTAAGGTCTGTAGAGTTCAACTCCCAGAATTCCCCAGCCAGCATACTGCCTGGGGCAATTCTGGAAGTTGAGGTCCATCCATCTCAAAGTTGCTGAGGTTGAGAAACACTGGACTGGACTATGGGAAGGTCCAGTGCCAACAAATGGGGGCGCTTGTGAAGTGGACATGTGTGTGGTGGTGGTGGTAAAATACAGTAATGGAACCCCAAGTCTGAATGATCTCCCCAATAAAAGAAGTGAGCTCACGCAGAAGGAGGGCCGCTGTGATGGGCGGGGAAAGGATGATTTGCCCATGCAGATATTTGGCAGTCTGGCAGCTGGAGTCACCAAGGCAGAAAATCTGGAGCTAATTTGAGCCGGGCAGTGGGGTGGGGGGGGTGGAGATTTCTGGGGAGATCGGAAAGGTCGGGTAGGTCTTGCGCCATTCAGTGCCGAACAGAGCAAGAGGGCAGCCCCTTTGATCTCAGTTCCTGCCTGGGCGGGGGTCTGGGCTCAGGGGCCTCTGGGGTCCTGCTGGATTGTGCTCCCGGTCAGCCCTAAGTGTGGGGGGGGCTGCTCCTTGAATTCGGGATCGAAAGCCAGCCTCCTCCCCTGCTGCAGCTCATTCTGGGACAGCCTTGCAGTGAAGGATGGGCAGGGAGGGACCTTCAGCCGGTGGGATTTTGAGGCCAGATTAGCCCCCTGCTCGAGGGCTGGGCTCAGGGATGTCTGCTGGGAGGGGGGCAAAAAGTCAAGATGGCGGCCACAGCCGTGGCACCAAAGCCGCGCCCCTTTTCAAGGGGCGTGTGCCCCCCCATGGGCACCCCTGACTGGGTTTGCTTCCTCAGCTGTCAAAAGCCAGTATACCCAGCGGCTGGGAGCGCTAGAGGTTGGCCACATATGAGATAGTGTGACGTTTCTGGAGCGAGCTGGGTTCTTCTCTGGTATCTGAGCAGTGGAAAAGAGAAGCTGAAGATCACCCTGATGCCCCATTTCCTTGAAGCTTGTCCCCAAACCAGATCAGTTTGCACCCTTGTGGGACGACCAACCTCCTTCCAGGCTCCGAGAGAGACGGGCTCTTCTCCCGGAGACGCCGCGGATTCCGCCGCTCCCCATCAAAGACGTTTGTGTGCTGGTTGTCTATTTTTGGTCATGGATTCCTCACCCAGCCCCCTGGACGGGTGGCCTGGCGTCCTGCAGGAAGCTGCTCCCCCAGCTTCTGCTTCTGCTGCAAGCTTGCCTGGCAGCCCTGCAGAAGCAAGCAGTCCACGTCCTTGTAGGAATGAGTCAAAGGCTTTCACGCGTGGCGGGAAAGGGGGAGCAGAGGACATCCTCTGGGTGATGACACCATCACGCCAGACCTCTCCACAGCGTCCCAGCTTCTGGTGCTCTCCAGGTGGGCTGGAAGTGTCTCTCCCAGCAGGGCGCCCAGGAATCGGGACTTCTGCAAATGGCAATCCCAGCCCATCTCAAGTTGGAGAAAGGAGGACCTAGGTCCATCTGCCTTAACCTGGTGCCCTCCGGATACTTTGGGTGGGCAGCTGCAGGGACGCTGAACCAGAAGTCCCTTGCTGGCTGGAGCTCCTGGGAATGTTGCCATCTGAAGCCCCCCAATGCGCTTGGAGGGGCTCAGAGGGGGAAAGAGAGTCACAGAACCTTCCTTGCATCGTTCTAGGGTTGGCTGCCTCTTATGGATGAAGAAGTTAACTTTGACAGGCCCCCTTGGGAAATCCTCCCCATTCGTTCCGTTGGGGGCCCTGGGGTCCCATAGCTGGCCCTGGGAGGCAAGGGGTCCCACGGGAGCTTCTGCACCCTCCTCCCCTGCTTGCAGCTGACAAACCCAGCTTGTCCTGGGTTTGAAATGATTCTTTAGGTACGTAGCAAGCACAAGGGGCAGAGTGCCCCAGCGTCTATGGGGCAGACCCAAAGCAGAGAGGATGCACCCTGAGCCAGAGGCCTGGAATGCAAGAAATTTCTCCCCGGCCCAAATTTGCCCTCAGCTGTCGAGACGCTCCACCCACCCTTGTCTTGATGGAACCACGGCTTGGACAGGTGCGGATAGCTCAGTGGGAAGGAGGGGGCATTCCTGCAGCATCAGCCCCCCCCCCCCCCCCCCAGTTTAACCCGGGATTTTCAAGGGGGAATGAAAATGCCATCTGCTTTGACCCTTTCTGAGTGGGGCTGGATCAAACCGGCCAGGGCCTGGGGCAACCGTCCCTTAGGCACTGGGAATCTGAGAATACGTGGCTTCATGTTTTGAAGGCCAACTCGCTTGACTTCAGGTGTCCCAGAGGCTAAACTGGGGAACTGAAAAAAATAACCCACAAACCCTTTCTGAATTACGGGCGAGAAAATGACCTGGGTGGGACCAGGAAGGAGTGGGGCGCGACTTGAAGGAGACGTGACATTCTTTTCTGCTTTATGCAGCCCCTCTTCAGGTGGGGTAACGATGGGGATGTAGGAGGAGGGGAGATTTGGGTCTAGGACAGAGGCGGACCGCGCAGGCAGAAAGCGGTACGGGGGGCCCTGCCAAGGAAGCTGCTGGGGGCAGATGCTTAGCACATTTCCGGGCAGGGGCATTGATGTGGAAAAGGCCCACCCCGCTCCATGGCAAAGGGGCCTCTCCCTAAATTGCTGCATGTACAGGAAATCTTACAAGGGTCGACGTTTCCTGGACGTCTGCCCAGGTCTGCCATGACTCCTGAGGTGCCTCGGGAGGTGCGCAGGTTGACCAGCCAAAGTGCTCAGGGCCTGGGATGTGTGCAGCTGCTCCTGCACAGTGACAAAGGTGCAACGTGAGTCTTAGCAATGTTCACTGGTAAGCATGCAAACCAAGCTCTCAGGGGAAACGTGTTGGTGAAGCCATCCTATGTTGAGCGCACTGGCTTCTTCACCCCAAAATAAAGGCATGAATTGCTCTGAGACCTCTCTCTTGTGGCTGTTTACACCAGTGCTTCTCAACGTCAACAACTTTAGGATGGGTGGACTTCAACTCCCAGAATTCCCCAGCCAGCGTTGCTGGCTGGGGAATTCTGGGAGTTGAAGTCCACAGATCTTAAAGCGTGCTGGCTGGGGAATTCTGGGAGTTGAAGTCCACAGTTCTTAAAGCTTGCTGGCTGGGGAATTCTGGGTGTTGAAGTCCACAGATCTTAAAGCGTGCTGGCTGGGGAATTCTGGGAGTTGAAGTCCACCCATCTTAAAGTTGCTGATGTTGAGGAACACCAGTTTACACTAATTTTGCAACGTCCCACCTGGGCTCCAGTTTCTGTGAGCCTGGGACTCGAGTTTTGGAGAGGGATCTGCCATGGCGCTGATCTTCCCTGTCCCCCAGGACATTTCTTGCAAGCTGAGTGTGCCTGGTGGTGCCAGGCTGAAAGGACAGAGCAAGGGAGTGTTTGCCTGCCTGGCCCTCTGCCCTGAATAAGCCTCGGACTAAGGATCGCTTTTGCAAATGATTTGATTTTTAAGAAGGGGATCATTTAGGGTTACTTGAGTAACCAGTAGAGGTGAGTAACTTCTAGAGAAACACAGTAGGACAAGTAGGGTGGCTATTTCGCCTAGGTCTCCGGGGCAGGCGTCTCTCCTGCGTAGTTACGCTGCCCCCCCAGCCTCCCCCCCCATTCTGTGTAAGTTTATCACCGTGGTATGTTTAGCTTCCACTTCCAACACGGGCTCCACCTTGTTTCTCCCGGTGTTTTGCTGGCCTCATTTCCTCTCTGGCTGCCTGATGCCGTCAGCCTGCAAGGGAGATGGGGGGATTAGGGTAGCAAAGCAGAACAAATTAAAATAACTATAGGTTTCGAAGCGGGGGTCAGAGGGTGGCCCTTTAAGGGGTTCCACGTTTCACGGCCCCCTCTTTATCTTCGCGGCCCACGGATTGGGTCTGTGTAGAAAGTAAGATGGATAAATGCCGTATCTTTTCTGCACTCTCTGTACGTTGCGCATGGCCAGCATCAGAGCTATGCTCTCCCTGCGTAAAAGCATCTCCTTCCCACAAACCCCTTCCTGCCAAAAAGAGAAAAATGGGGGTGCCTATTTATTTATTTATACATTTATGCGTCGCATTTATATAGCCACCCATATGGTGCAAAATGGCATGCGAGTCGGATTGTAAGATTGAGTTGCAATAATTTTGGTAAAGTTTGGGCTGAAACCTGAGCAACGTGGCAGTTAATTGGTTAATGCAGTGTTTCTCAACCTTGGCCCCTTTAAGCTAAGCTGTGTGGACTTCAACTCCCAGAATTCCCCAGCCAGCAAGGTCCACACAGCTTAAAGGGGCCAAGGTTGAGAAACACTGGGTTAATATTTTGCACTAAGATTAGGAAGCATAGAGAAACTTTGCCCCACGTGATGGAGAATGGTGCCCTGCTTCTTATAAGATTGAAATTCGGTGGCAACGGGCTGTGCCTTTGCTGTGAAGGCTGGCATTAGTGTTCAGCCCGGTTTGGCTGGTCCCCTACCCGTTTGCTGGCCGAACCTCCGAGAGTCCGGCAGAAGCCCAACCAAACCCCTGCATCTCAGGGGCTGCGGAACGAGAGGGCATCTGGGCAAAATCAGCCGAAGGAAGGTGGGAGAAAATGGGCTCCCGTTAAAATCCAGGCACCAGCCGGGGGGAAAAAAATCACAGCAGTTGGCTGACAAAAATGTACTTGTGGGGGTTCCAAGCATACGACAAACAGGAAACAGCCCCCTAATAGCCTTAGAAGGAAGGCAAGGTGGCTATTTTGGGACCCAGGAGCGAAAGGATTAGATGTTGCAGGAGAAACGCTAAGAGTTCTGCTGGGGGTGGGGGACTGGGGTCCCTGGAAGCAAATCTGGCCGGCGTGGGAAAGAGAGGAATCTTCTGAACAGTTTTCTCTTGCCTGTGCATGGACCGAGGTGCAGGAATTGATCCCCACCCTGCAGGTTTTGTTCAGCCTCCCCTTCCTCGTGCGGGTCAATTTGCCCTCTGAGCTTGCATGGGCTCAAATGCTGATTTAGTTCCTCCGTGATTCTGCCGCCACGGTCATTTTTTTCTTACTGAAAGCAGCGCTTGAACGTTTGTACCTGGCTTGGGCTTTAAAAACACACTTGAACGACAAGGCGAGGCGAATTTGATGGGGCAGGTGTTAGCCCCTTGGGGCCGTGCGCCGCAGCGCCTAATGCAAGGAGGCAGCACGGACGTCTCCCCTGCTTTCTGAACCCCCCAGGGGAAACGGATTGGAGGGGGTCGTTTTGGCACGGCAGGGACCTGTATTTTGTTTAAACACCTTTTAACAGACGGGGGGGGGCAGTGCAGACCCAGCCATGCTTCACCCCCGGTAATTATAGTAGGGACATTGTCGTGCTGGGGATTAACTGTCCCACCTGCTGGTCCAGAGAGACAATAATTTGCCTGTTTGTTTCGGGGATACAAAAATGGAAAGTGAGCAGCGTCTTCAGGCCCGTCCACCCTGCTGAAGCTTCCTAGATCAGTGTTTCTCAACCTTGGCAACTTTCAGATGTGTGGACTTCAATTCCCAGAATTCCCCAGCCAGCAAGGCTGGCTGGGGAATTCTGGGAGTTGAAGTCCACACATCTGAAAGTTGCCAAGGTTGAGAAACACTGCCCTAGATTTTGCTCTCTTTTGGGGGTGCCTGCTGATTCTGCACCCGGCCTGTGACCCGAGTCTAGAAAACTGTACGAGCCTTTGTAATACATGCAGAGGAGAACCCACAGAAACTTTCTGGAAGCCCAAGGGAGCTTACCTGCACATCCTCAGCTTCCAAACCAACATTAGTCCTGCACAGGGATGTGAAACTGGGGGGGCGTGGGGGGGAATAAAAAAGCTTTGGGAGGAGGCCACATAGTTAGGCTGTTTGGGTAATTTCCCCTGCATTTAAAATGTTCGGAATCGCGGCTTCTCTGAAAAGGATTTGGGGTGTGACGTCCACAGTTCTTAAAGCATGCTGGCTGGGTAATTCTGGGAGTTGAAGCCCATGGATGTTGAAGCATGCTGGCTGGGGAATTTGTGTGTATGCGTGTGGGTGGGGAAGAGAAAAGTTTCTTCCTGCCAGTTTTTCCATTTCCCCCACATCTCTACCCATGGAAACTGGTCCACGGCGCCTTGCGAGTCTCAAAGAGGTCCCCGCGACCCGTCCTCATGAAGAAATGTGCCTGTAGGAACCCTCCCTCCAGTCAGAACCTGGATAATGTGCGCAGAAGCCGAGTGTGTGTGTGTGGGTGTGTGTGAGGAAGACAGAGAGTGAGTGTGAGAGGGCAGACGGGAGACAGGCGAAGTATCCTGCTTTAGGGCTGGGTGGACTGGAGGACCTCGGGGGATCCCACCCAGGATTGCAAAGTTTGCTTTTCCTTGAGAGATGCTCTGCTCTGCTCCCGAGTAGCCCAGGAGCGGCAGATGCTCAGACCGGGCAACAGCTGGGCGGGAGGGCAAGAGAAGGCCCAGTGGGGGGCAGGAGACCGAGATGGGGAAACCAACATTCCTGGACTGAGACAGACAACGTGAATGGCTGAAGGTCATTCTTGATCTTTTGCCTTGTGTAAACCCATCATCCTGGGTGGTAACTAGAAGCCCAGCGATTCTACCCATCCAGCTGGGTTCCCACAACACCCTGAATCCTGGTGCATCATAGTCTGGGGTGTTGTGGGAACCCAGCCTGAGAGTTGCCAGGTCTTCCAGCCCCTGCAGAGGCAGGACTGAGCTTGGGAACAAAGGTGGTGCCCAGTCCGTTTGACAATGGGGCGGGCGTGGCTGGCAGGTGGGCAAGGGCCCTTGGCATGGGATTCTTCTGACTCTTTGGAAGGGGAACATGAGGAAGGCCAGGAAGAGAAGGGTTGTCTCTGAGTCTGTTATGGTGGCAAGGCGTTCTCCCCTGCCCTTGCAAACCAAGTGACGTGAAGACCCCCATGACCTAAACCTAGTTGCTTGAGATAAAATACAGTATATTTAAGGTTGAGGGCAAGTTGACAGCTCAGCTTCTCCCTGAGGGACTACTTTTCTGCCTGCAGGAAGGGGAAGCATTTTGCATGCTGTTACTCAATAGGGAACGGAAAAGCCCCCCTGCCCTTTGGAATAGGCATCGGTGTATCAGTTTGGCAGGGACACCCCATGGCTTTTTTCAGCTTCCATTTTCCATGTTATGGTATTTAGGGTTGGATGGTTTTAGGGCAGACAATTTGAGAACCTGGCTTACAAAAGAACAGGCCTAAGTACTAAAAAAAACAGATGTTCACACAGGCTTTGAAATTAATTCAGTTTCAGCTGGTTGTTGCATCCTCTGGATTTTAGGCCAAAAGCCGGACGCTTGTGAACCGGGACATCGTGGGTGAGTGGAGTTTCCAGGTTTGGACCAGATGCTTGACGGGGGCACTGAAGTCACCCATTTCCTACCCTGCCCCTTAAAGTGACCCCAAGGGCTGGGTTTCCACCCCACGCTACGTCCCCCCAAAATTAACCAGGGTTAAAACTAGAGAAGATTAACATGCTGTCCAAATGCTTGGTCTGGTTCAGGCTGTTGTGCAAACAGCTGTTGTACAATCTGGAGGCCAAGCCGTTTGAGAAATTTGAAAGGAGAGGGAAAGAAGAATCTCTTCTATATTAGGAGGCAAAATATCTTGAGCAGGGCTGAACTGGGGCTGGGGCTATTTCTGGTTGTTCTCCTCAGATGGGAACTGGGCTCAGTTTTCCAAGCTGGGTCACCGAAGGGTCTGAGAAGCGTGGCTTGGCGTGCAAGCAGAAAAGAGCTGGATTAGAATCATAGGTAGGGTTTGGAAGGGATCCTGAAGGCCTTCTAGTCCAACCCCAGCCAACCCAACCCAAGCAAATGGCCCTCCGACCTCTGCTTGGAAACCTCCCATGATGGAGCCCCGCAACTCCAGGACGAAGGAAGGCTGTTCCACAGCTTTATAGCTCTCAGATCAGGAAATTCCTCCTTATTTCTTTTTTCTTTTTAAATATGTGCCATCGAGTTGGTGTCAGCAACCACATAGATCAGTGTTGTCCAAACGTGGCCGCTTTAAGATGAGTGGACCAACTCCCAGAATTCCCCAGCCAGCCATGCTGGCTGGGGAATTCTGGGAGTTGAAGTCCACTCATCTTAAAGCGGCCACGTTTGGACAACACTGACATAGATAGATTTTCTCCAGGAGGATCTGTCCCCAACCTGGTCCTTCAGGTCTTCCCCATGACTGCTGTAACTGAGTCCCTCCACTTGGCTGCTGGTCATCCTCTTCTCTTTCCTTCCACCTTTGCCACCATTAGAGCCTTCTCCAGAGAGCTAGATATTCATATTGATTGATTATATTCACCACGTTGGTGGTGATTCTTAAAGGCCACATGGATAGACTGTCCCCAGGAGGATCTGTCCCCAACCTTGTCCTTCAGGTCTTCCAAGGATGCCCCCATCACCGCTTTAACTGAGTCCATCCCCCTGGCTGCTGCTGGTCCTCTTCTTCTCTTTCCTTCCACCTTTTCAGCATCAGAGCCTTCCCCAGAAGGCTGAGTGTCAGAGTCTGCTTACTCATTGCGCAGATCCTGACACTGAGTCTTCATGTTGATTGATTATGCGCCATCAAGTTGATGTCAACTCTTAGTGACCACAGAGATCAGTGTTTCTCAGCTTTGATGACTTTGAGATGTGTGGACTTCAACTCCAAGAATTCTGGAAGTTGAAGTCCACACATCTCAAAAGTTGGCAAGGTTTAGGACCACTAACATAGATAGATTTTGTCCAAGAGAATCTCTTCCCAACCTGGTCCCAGCGGTGCCCCCGTCACCCTTGTAACTGAGTCTACCCACCTTGCTCCTGGTCATCCTTGTCTTCTCTTTCCTTCCATATTTCAAGTTTGGATCTAATTCATTTGTCTGAAGACCCTCCAGAGCAGAGCTGTCACCTTTCCTCTGCCTTGTCATCTTCTGCCATGAACCCTGGGTGACCAAGTTCAGATACTCGGGGAAACATTTCCCTTTCCCTGGCAGTTTTCTTTTACATTACGATTTATTAATTCCACCAGGATCAAAGCAGGAGGCATTTCTAGCAATCTTCCCCACCCGGGAGCTTCCGCATTTATTGACCAGTTAATTGATTGATTTGATGGCCAGGGCAATGCCCCCTCCCCTCCTCAAAAGACCCCACCGAGAGAAGGTAACTAGGAGTCAGGCATCAAAACGGACACATCGGCCTGTGTGGGCAACGTCGAGCATCTCGGCTGGTGTGGCCAAAAGTCCACGCAGCGCATGCCGTCTGGGAAGGCTGGGAGTTGTAGTCCCACAAATCTGCCGGGCGCCGGGTTGGAGGAGGCGGGTTTCCCTGCCCAGGAGGGCTGCCTCGCCTGCTGCCGCTGCTCAGCTTATCTCCCCGGGGAGCCGGGAGGCAGCTCGGCTTTCTCTCGCTTGACCTCAGTGCTCAGCTATGAAGGGTGGTGCGTGCCGGGGGTGTGTGTGCGTGCGTGCGTGCGTGCATACTTGTGTGTGTGTGTGTGCACGCAGAGGAGGAGGAGGAGCGGGGTCCTCTGAATAGCTGCATTGCTCTGTGCTGGGTTCTTCCTGCCTGCAGCCGTGAATCTTCGGCTTCGATCTTTCTCGCCGGCCCTTGCGGTTGCTCAGAAACTTTTCTCCTCCCCCCCACAACAACCCTGTAATGTAGCCCAGGGACAACATTAGGGGTGACCAAGGCTTTGCTTCTGGGCACCCTCAGTGGAAGACCACCAGTCTAGCCACTTTTCCCCACCTTGCAACTCCCATCATCCCCAGCCAGGCTTGCGAGGCACAGCCTACCGGGAGGGAAAAGGCCTCTCTTCTGGGGGGGGGGAACTTTCCACCTCGAGGCCCCCGCCGCAGCCTTTCGTGCCTGTGTGCAGCCCTGGAACTTGTCAAATAATCCTATGAATCATCTAAGCAAACAGAAAGTATTTTCCAAATGATGGCCCAAGCTCGCTGAGGCTTCAGATCGGAGCCTGCCAGAGAACTTTTTCCAGGGAGCTGGGCTCTCGGGCCCCTCTTCCTGGCGTTCCTGTGTGCAGCGTACCCTCTGAGCACGTGCAGAGTATTTCCCCCGCACTACCAGTTTGTAAATCCCCACTTTTTATACAGGCCATCAGACGGCGGAAGGTACAAATGCCTTTCTGCCTAATGTGGAAGCTGGCCCTGTGGATCACCCAGCAGAGGGGGTCAAGACGGCTGACCCCACGCCTTGGATTTTCCTCCCCATTTCTCCCCCCCTCCCCGTGTCCCTGGTTCTGGAGATGTTACCCCAACACTTTATTCTGGCCAGACTTTCTTTTGCTCCATCCAGCTGAGAGACCAAATGGGGCTGGGGCCCCAAACTGCGGTGGGAGGAGGGGGCGAGGGGTCCTCAGGACGTGGCCAAAGCAGGGAAGTGGCTCAGCTGGCTTGTTGGATGAAAGAAAAGACATGATCCACATTTATTGGTGACTGGAAACCTCTTTTGGGCTTTTTGCATAAAAAAGGAAAAAACGAACCTGTGATTTATGGTTTTGATAATTAGGCAGGATGGATTACAGAAAGAAGAGAGTCATGTTGTAACCATAGAGAGAGGGGATAAAATATAAATGCATCGATAACTGCTGTAAAGAAGATTGGAAGCCATCTTTTTATTGAGAGTTTTAACAACAATAGTAAGAACTAATACAAACTAATATACCTTATATATATAGGATGTGTTCAAAAAAAGTCAGGATGGCAGCCACGATGGTGTGATCAAAGCTCTCCCTGCTTCTTTATGCATGTTGCATGTGCAGACATCACAGGCACCTAAAAACCAGGCAAAGCTTCAATTGCAGTGTTGTGGTGGCCATCTTGACTTTTTTGACCACACCCTGCGGACATCCCAGAGAGAGGGGCAGCCTGCAAGGCATCCTGCCAGGGAAGTCCTTCTGTTTTCTTAGGGGGTGATTGGATTGCAATCCTCCCCCCACTCCCAGTGCATCTCCAGAGCCTGCAGTGCAAAGTTTCCAGGGCAGCTGCACAAGTAATGAAATAAGTCAGTGTTTCTCAAACTTGGCAACTTGAGAACGTGTGGACTTCAGCTCCCAGAATTTCAGGAGTTGAAGCCCACCCTTCTTAAGGTGTTGGCTGGGGAATTCTGGGAGTTGAAGCCCACATATCTTCAAGTTCCAAGCTTGAAACACAGTGAAATAAGTAGTTGAAAATGTAACCCAGTGAAACTAGGGAGTCCGACGTGCTCTTCCCCAGCTGGACAATACTGCTCCCCTGTAAATGGGGATGCTCCCTTTTGCGCGGGGTGTGCCTGCCAGAGGAAAGGAGGGGGGTTCCCTGTGCATTACAAAGCTGGCTCAAAATGTACCAGGAGGAGCACACCTGGATTTGGCCAACCTTTGCAATCTTCTCTGTTGTCCCGCGGCTAAACGCTATTCGGCCGCTCTTGAAGCCTTCTCCGGCCCACGTCGAGGTTGGGAAAAGAGGAAACTTTTACTCAACACGGACACGCAACCAAACATCGCCAACCCTCGGTGTCTGCTGGCAGGAAACTCAGACAAACACCTGTTCCCTCAGCCCCATCCTGCTCGTCTCCAAGCCGGACACTCCGATCCAGCCCCCTTTCCTTGAGTCACGGCGGCGTCCAGATCGGGAGCAGGCCTTGCAGCTGTCCCAGGCAGGAGTGGGTGAGAGAGCAGCTGAGCTTTGCAGGGAAGCAAAATGTGGAAGTTGCAAGAGGCTGCGGCGTGCGCTTCTTCGCGAGAGCGCCAGAGGAGGCGAGCCGAGCAAGGGTTTTTTCAGCAGACATCAGTTGAGGGCCGCTAGGTTAAAGGATAATAATAATAACAAAGATAGTCCCAATAGTTATAGGCGCCTTGGGTGCAATCCCAAAACATCTGGGGCACCACTGGAAGACCACTGGCATGGACAAAATCACCAACAGTCCGTTGCAAAAGGCAGCTTTATTTGGAACAGCTTCTATCCTGCGAAGATCCCTTTAACCCCATCAGACAACATCTGCCTATCCCAGGTCCTTGGTAGGTGGACGGAAATGCCAAATCCAGTCTAAACATCTGGCTGACTGTGCGACCAACCATCATCATCATCATCATCATCATCATAGATTTTAGACATTGCAGGGAGAGAACTGTGTTAGTTTATGGTAGCTCAAAATTAGAAGTATCCTGCTAGCCCCTTTTTCGACTGGCAGATTTTATTCCAAAGGCAGACCCTTTCATGAGCTGTAGCTTGGAATAAAATCTGCCAGTCGAAAAAGGGGCTAGCGGGGTCCTGACTGATGAAGTCTTTAAGTCACTTTACAATGTTGGAAGCGAGTCATTCTCTTTGCCAAGAGAGACTCTGTCCGAACCTCCCCTGTGGACCTCCTTTTCAGAAATCAGGTCCGGATCTGGTTCAGGCGAGCCTGCAATGTGTCCGTCCTGCGGCAATAAAAAAAGCGAGCTCCTGGGCACGTGAAAGGGCCTTTGCTGTGCTGCTGGGCGACCTCCCTCCCCTCCCCAGGCTTGCTCAGACAGCAAGGGCTGAGTCCCAGGGTGCAGATCAGAAGAGATGCTCCAGCTGAGGATTTCTGGAGGGGAGACCTCTTTCAGCTCCTGCGGGACCCTGCCCAGCCTCGACCCTCAGCCTGAGAGGCTGGTGGGGTGTGGACCCTGAAAAGAGGAGAAGGGTCTGGGGCCAGGACAGCCTCCCCTGCCCCCACCAGGGCTGTCCCCTCTCCTCCCGGCACCCTGGGAGACCCCGGAGGCAGCAGATCCTGGGAGTGGGTGTCGCTGCACATCGCCTGCTGCAAACATCTGCAGCCCATTTCCTCCCTGGGCACAGTCCAATTGACTTTCCACTGGACAGCTCATCGCCTGCTTTTCCCCTGGTGAAGTGCATGTGTGCGAGAGACTGTGGACGCTTGCACGCTTCGGGGAAAGAATGACCCCCTTCCTTCCTCTTGCCCCCGCTTTCTTGAGAAAACAGGCAAGCGCAGTGCCAGCTCTGGCCTTTGGCCTCCCAGGAGCTGCCTTGGGTTTCAGACCAAGCTCTGGAGCTGCTGTGTCCTACCGCAGGGGAGCCCCCAGATTCCTTCCAGAAATGGCTCTCTCTTTTTAGGCTATTCCCTTTCCTTTTAAGCTTGGGAAACTTAAACTCTGTGTGTGTGGGGGGTGTGTGTGTGTGACAGCAACATCAGGAAGAAGGAGCATGAGAAGCTGGAGAAGGACCAGGGCCTGAAGGAGGAAGTGGAAAGTCAAGGCCAAAGGGGTCCCCGTGGTGGTCGGAGCCCTCGGGGCCGTGACTCCTAAGCTGGGCGAGGGGCTCCAAGGGATCCCAGGAGCAACATCAGAGCTGTCTGTCCAGAAGAGTGCAGGGCTAGGAACAGCTCGGATCCTGCCCGGGGGGGTTCCTCAACCTCAACCACTCTAAGATGGGCGGACTTCAGCTCCCAGCATTCCCCCGCCAACCAGCTGAAGTCCACCCATCTTAGAGTGGCTGAGGTTGAGGAACCCCCCCGGGCAGGACCTTCCACCTCCCAGGCCTCCGGTGGACGGCCAGAGATGGAGGAAGACACAGACCACCCAGAGGGATTTTATAAAATTGTTGTTGAGTTTTTTTTCAAACCCTAAAAAACAACTCTTAAAAAAAAAAGGAACAGAGGAAGTGTAAAAAGCAAGCAAGGAAAAAAAAAGAGAAAATTAACTGAAAAAAACAAAATCAGAAAAAGTAAGGGACTTCTGACCTTCTTTGCAACAGCAATCAACAAAGTCGTTATCCAGCCTTCCTCCTTAGTGTTACAGAAATCCCTCCAGCCCCTTATTTTTTTTTTTTTCCAATCATCTAATCCATAAATCATTACTTCACTTTTCTGTTTTCAGCAAAAAAAAAATGTCCATAAAAGGTTTCCAGTCTTTTAAAAAAGTACCGATCGATTTATCCCTGGCCAACCAGGTCAGTTTCGCCACTTCTGCCGGTTCTGCCCTCTTCACCATCCATTCCTCCATTGTGGGAATTTCAGCATTTCTCCCTCCCGAAGTGGATCTCTCAGGTTGAATCGGGCAGAAGGTTATGAACTACGTGGGGAGTCATCAAACCAACTGGGTTTGATTCATGGAATTGGAGCTGAATTCACTCCCCACCAAAATGGGGTGGGGGGTTGGGTCTGGCCACGCCCCCTCCGTTCACCTGGCCACGCCCACTTCTGGGTCCCCCTGCTGGCTCTGGGCATCTCAGCGTGAGCGTTTTGCAAAGTCAGCGTTATGGGGAGGAGAGGCTCTGGGGCTGGCTGGAGAGATGCCAAACAGCAGCCCATAGAGACGGGGGGGACTTCCCTGTCCCCTTTCCTTCAGGCCTCTCCCCACCTCTCAAAGGAGAGGAAGAATGACATTCCCAATTGAGCCTAAGACCAAGCTTCTTGGCGTGCAAGCTTTTGAGTCACACAGAAACTTTCCTCCGTCTGCAGACAGAGGAAGGTTTCTGTGTGACTCAAAGGCTTGCACCCTGCTTTCTGGGTCACACAGCTTCTCCGATGAATTGCCTCCCCTGACAAGGATTGGGCTTGTGGCATGACGAATGTGCCCTTGAAGCAGTAGCCCCTTCATTGCAGGCCATCCGGGCAGGCGGGCAGCCTGGGGGGCTGGCAGCTGGCTCCTGGGGAGCCCTTCCTTCTGGTGGGCCCTGCACCTCGCCTCACCGGTCCCCCTTCTGTTTCTCCCCCTGCAGACAGCAAAGCCATCGTGGACGGCAACCTGAAGCTGATCCTGGGCCTGATATGGACCCTCATCCTCCATTACTCCATCTCCATGCCCATGTGGGAAGACGAGGATGAAGAAGATGCCAAGAAGCAGACGCCGAAGCAGCGCCTGCTCGGGTGGATCCAGAACAAGGTGCCGCAGCTCCCTATCACCAACTTCAACCGTGACTGGCAGGATGGCAAGGCACTGGGCGCTCTGGTGGACAACTGTGCCCCAGGTGAGTGTGCCCAGGGGAGCCCAGGGGCAGAGTGGGGCGGGAGCAGGGGCACTGGCTGGCATGGAACAGCCTTACTTCTCCCGGCACCCTGCAGATTGATGGGTTATGCTTGCATGCCCCCAACTCTGGACCTGCTTGCAAAACATATAGCTATAAATGATATATCCGTCCATCTATCCATCCAATAACAATTGTATTGGAATTTATATTTATTTATTTACTCATTTATTTATATATCAAATTTGTCACCGCCCTTCTCGTTAAAAAGCAACTCTGGGCCGTTTACAGAAGAGATAAAATCAATTAAAATGCAATATAAAAGCAATCTTCAATACATAACAAATTCCAAGGATTTCCAAGAATTACAATCCATTCCCAGTCAAGATCATCGTGGGGAATCCTGGGCGCTGTAGTCCAGGATCATCCGCAGGGGGGTCCAAAAGTCAAGAGGGCAGCAGCACCCACATGATGGAAGCCTGCCCCTTTTTAAGCATGTGGCCATCTAGATCAGTCTTGACTTTCTGGACCCTCCCCACGAGGATCCCCCTGAGTCCCAGCGCATCCAGAAGGCACCAGATGAGCAAAGCTGGCTTAGATATTCCTCCCTTCTTGCTCCCCCTGTGGGGGCTTGGTACATCGTTCAAGCGGTTTTCGGTTATCGTTCCAACAACCCTCCAGGGTTGGTCATTATGTCTGATGGTATTGGCCTCATCTTAGCAGAACGGAGCTGAGCCCAAGGCAATTAATTGCTTAAGGCCAACCCGGAGAGCCTTTGCAGAGAGAAAGCACCTGGATTTGCAGCTCCGCTCCAAACCTCCTGGGCCAGGCCTGCTTCTGTATTCTGGCAACAATATTCACGTGCTGCAGAAAAATACCTGCAAGGTGCTTTCCAGAGCCTTGTTCGATGTCCAGAAACAGGACGGAAACTAAGCCAGGCTTAACCCTGGCCTCAATCACCACTCCGTAAACCTTTATGCCGTGTTGACTCAGAAGTAAAGTTGATTACAGTCAATAAAGCTTATTTAACTCTCTGGAGAAGGTCAAGGAAATGGCGAGTGCTAAATTCTGCCCGTGTATTTTCTCACAAAGGAAATATATGCTGTCATAATGGCCAGAACCTGCCTTTTCTTTTCCTTCCGTGCTAGAAATTTGATTTTTGCACCAGGCTTCCAATTTGGCACTTGCTGCACAGAGGACTAAATTTACTGGAATACTGCCAAATCAATAAAGACTCCTTGTTTTATTTAGCAGTTTTATTTAGCAGTTTACAACTCTCTAGATCAGTGCTTCTCAACCTCGGCAACTTTAAGAGGGGCGAACTTCAACTCCCAGAATTCCCCAGCCGGCTGGGGAATTCTGGGGGTTGAAGTTCGCCCCTCTTAAAGTTGCCGAGGTTGAGAAGCACTGATAAAGTAGCTTGCAGAAATGCACACCAGGAATTAGCACATCTCTGAGGTGCCCTGAACTTTACAGCCTTCCTTTAGCATTGCAAGCTCAGGATCCTAATCCCGTCCCTCTCAACGTTTCATATTCTTAGTCCCGCCTGGGGTGCCCACAAGGTGTGGTCAAAAAGTCAAGAGGGCGGCCAGAAGAAATTGCAATAATGCATTTGTCAGCGTTGCTATGAGTGTCCAATGCTGTGAGACAGCCTCAGCGCCAGGGAGAAAGGGCGATGACGTCACGGGTGTCATGACGTCATTGCACAAGGGGCCCAATTTGCAGGATGGTGGGTGTTCCACAGACACCCACGAGTAAGAACTAATTGGGGGTCGAAGCATCGCTTGCCAGCATGGGAGGAAGCTTTCCAGGATCCCTCGCCAAACGGTGCATCCGCACGATTGAGGAAGAGAATGAGCTCGCGCCACAAAATTATTTTTTTTATTTGGGCTGCCCCAGCCCCATTCTCCAGGAAATGCTGAATTTCTTTGCTCTGGCACATGGGACTGCCGGTGCTGCTTCTCCTGCTGCCCTTGTCATCATTTAGGGAGGGGTGTCACATCCCACCTTGCTGGGGGGGTCTGCAGTCGAAAAAGTCAAGATGGCTTCCACAGTGGTGCAGACGAAGCTCCACCTGGTTTTTATGCGCATCGCGACACATGTAGAAAACCGGTGGAGCTCAAATGCGCCATTCTGGATGCCATCTTGACTTTTTTGACCATCCCTTGGGATTCTTCTGCTCACGCTCCAAGGCGTACAGAGCACTGGCCGAGAAACTGCTTTAAATGCTTTCCGCGAAGGATTCAAGCCTTTCTTAGCTGGAAAAAAAGAAAGCTGATAAGGGGGGAGCTTGATGGAAGCCTATCAAATCCTGCCTGGTGTGGAAAATGTGGGAAGAGCAGGATGTTTCTTTAATGACGTTAGAACAGGGGCTCATTCCCTGAAACAAAGTGCAGGGAGTTTCGGGCCGGATCAAAAGAAGGATGTTTTTCTCGACACATTCAAACAAGGATTTACGTACCCTGCTCTGGAATTTGCTGACTTCAGGGTCTGGTGGTAGCCGCTGTTCAGATGATTGAAACCAGTGTTTCTCAAACTTGAGAACTTTAAGACGGGTGGACTTCAACTCCCAGAATTCCCCAGCCAGCCATGCTGGCTGGGGAATTCTGGGAGTTGAAGTCCACCCGTCTTAAAGTTCTCAAGTTTGAGAAACACTGATTTTTGAACTGTGTCGCACATCAAAAGGGGAAGTTGTGGTGGCCATCTTGACTCTTTTGACCACCCAACAGCTGCCCTCTGTTGCTCTTCTGCTTCAGTTCTCCATTTTCTCCTAAGGCTCCCTGACCCTCTGCTTCTTGAAACAGCCCTTGAAATTGGCAAATATCTTTTTGGCAAGGTTGTGGCTCCTGCCCTCATTCATGAGAGTTTCAAAGCCCATCTTCCGAGGACTTTGAAGCAACTTGTCCGGTTGCAAATCCTGCCCTGATCGTGTTCAGAAAGTCATTGGAAGCCTGGCTTTGCTCCCAGGCTGGGGGACGGAGGGGTGGTTGGGCCCCCATGAGATGTTTTTTCATTATAGAGAGTTTGCCTCCGGGACGCTTAGGATCTCTCTCTTTATTTTTTATTTTTAAAAAATCCTGTTTTTTAAAGCATAAGCCCCTCCCAGTCATTTCAAGTGGGGCGGCCTCTAAATTAAATTACATGAATGAATGAATGAATCAATAACCTGATCAAATAAATAAATCAAGTAAGATGGATCTCAAACCCAGAACATTTTTTTAGGGTTATATTGTATAAGATGGGCAACCGTAGAAATCTTTTAAATAAGGGTTTCTCAACCTCAGGAACTCGAAGACGAGTGGACTTCAACTCCCAGAATCCCCCAGCCAGCCATGGGAGTTGAAGTCCACCCGTCTTCGAGTTGCCGAGGTTGAGAAACCCTGTTTTAAATAAACAAGCCACAAACAAACATAGGGCTGCTTTCGTAAGCTGAATTTGGAGTTTGCAGTGGGGCACCTTCCTAGTTGGCATTAGCAGAAGAGGCTGAACTAACCTGTTTCCCGGGATGGCCCAGCCCAGAGAACAAGCCCACCAAGGATCCAAAGGGGCTGGGCGGTCACAAAACGCTAAGCCACAAAAGAGAGTGGACCGAGGTGATATGAAGTTATTCACCGGAGGGTCATGCAGCCCCCAGGCCATTGAGGTGTGGTGCAAACGTCTCTTTGCTCCTTTTTTCCTTTTCGCATTTATTCACGTGCAAAGCAAAGCAACGGATTTCAGCCGTTCCTTGCTGGAAGTTGGCACCCTCTTCAAAAATGCGACCTCCAAACGCCAGATTTGTCCTTAGGGCCTTTTTAAAAGCATTTTGATGGGTGGCATTTTTATTTGGAGCCCCAGATTTGTCCTTAGGGCCTTTTTAAAAGCATTTTGATCGGTGGCATTTTTATTTGGAGCCCCAGATTTGTCCTTAGGGCCTTTTTAAAAGCATTTTGATCGGTGGCATTTTTATTTGGAGCCTGTCGAGGAAGACTCTCCTGAGAGTGGGGCCCCTTCGCGGCCAGGTTTGGATGCCAACCCGGTTCCCGTCCTGGATTCCGCGCGCAGAACCGTTTTGTCCTCCTCTGGCGTTGCTCGATCGCTCAGATCCCGTCTTGCTGCGGCGGGGGCTGGCTTGGCTGCCAAGTGGCCTTTGCAACCTAAACATTCTGCAAGCAGATTTATAGCCCTGGAGGATCTGCGCCCCCCCACCCAGCTGGGAAGGCTGGCCAAATTTGGGCATACTCAGAAGCCTCGCGGGATGGGGGGCGATGGGAGACCCTGGCTAAAATGGAGTTAGTTGCAAGCTCTTCTCCTCCTCTGAGCGCAGGGGTGTGCTTTGGGGGGTTCAGAGAGCGGGCCCCCTCTTCTTCTCCTTCCCCCGTCCCCCCCTCCCCGGGATTTCTGTCCAATATCTTGCCACCCATACATCACGGGGGCTTTCTCCTAAACCGACGTGCGTGCGGTTTGTCAGTGAACAAAGAGGAGCCCCTCCCTATCTCACGGCTGGGGCGATGAGCAAGAGAAGGGCCCTCTGCCCGCGTCCAGAGGCAGCATCGTCATCTCCAGGCTGGAGAGAGGAAAACCTGACCCCAATTTGTGGAGCTGAGTTGGTGACTCAGCCCCCGCCGAGTCCAGGCACAAATTAAGGTCTGACAGGCGCAGGAGCTGCCTGCTGCTCTGTGCTTCCCCTTTTGCCCCCCCTGCCCCCCGGCCAGGTGGCTGTCCTCCAAGTCGCAACCATTTCCTTGGGGAGGCAAAAAGCTTCCCGAGAGCTGCTGGGGTTGCCCGTTTTGGCAGCCGGACCGAGCCCGCTTTCCGCTGACCTCCACCAGGGCTCCTTATATGTCGAAAGGCCCCTTTGCTTGCCCCGGGAACTGCAGGGCCTCCCCCCAGCCCTGGTTCCTGGCACTGGTTCCCGCTGCTCTGGGATTCCCCGAGGCAGCCTCCCTTCACCCGCTCAGCCAAAGCTGCTTGCTGGCTTTCTCTCTCTCTCTCCCTCCCTTCCCGAGCAACAGCCTTGTAGGGTAGGCTGGGCTGAGAGAGTGGGAATAGCCCAGAGTCTGCTAGTTTCCAGGGCTGGAGGTGGATTTGAACCTGGATTCCCGCCATCCCGATCCCTGTTTGTTCTCGGGGGCCCACCAAAGCAGGGTCTCTCTCTGGCCGTGCCCTGCCTGCTGCTCGCCCCTTGCGGAAGGGCACTGTTGGCATCTTCCACTCGTGGGCTGCAGCTACTCTGATCCTTCGCGGCCGATGCAGAGGGGTGGGTGCCTTCCGGATGGCTCTGCCCCCGGCCTCCCTGACTCTCTCTCTCTTCTTCCCCCCAGGCCTGTGCCCAGACTGGGAGACGTGGGACCCCAGGCAGCCGGTGGAGAATGCCCGGGAAGCCATGCAGCAGGCCGACGACTGGCTGGGCGTCCCCCAGGTACACCTTGGAGACGGGTGGGCTGGGGAGAGGGTCCTGGGACCAGGACAGGGGAGCTCCCCGGAAAGCCAGCAGGGAGGGGGGAACAGCTGGAGCCAGACTGCGGGCAGTGCTTTTGGGAGCTTAAGAAGGGGCAGGCGGAAATCCAACAGGCCCAGCTTCTCAGCCACGAAACCATGTGGAAAAACAGGGTGTCCTCTCCGAGCTCCCCACCTATTGATTGATGTCCTCTTTGCAGGTGATTGCTCCCGAAGAGATCGTGGACCCCAACGTGGACGAGCATTCGGTCATGACCTACCTGTCCCAGTTCCCCAAAGCCAAGCTTAAACCCGGAGCCCCCCTGCGCTCCAAGCAGGTCAACCCCAAGAAGGCCAAGGCGTACGGGCCCGGTAAGCAGCCCCCTTGGGGGCAGAGAAAAGGGGGGGAGGGTCTCGGAGTGGGGGGGAGGCAAATGGTGAGGAAACAGCTGCCCCCTCCATCCCGCCTGATCTCACTCTTTTAGCAAGTCAGCGAGCCAGATCCCGTGGCCTGCCTTTGATCGTACCAGCTCTGAAATCAGGGCGAGAGAATCTGCTTCTCCCCAGTTCACTTGTTTGCCCTCCTGGGGGTTGATTTTCGCAACCTGGATCTTTCTCCAGCTCACGGCAGACTGAGATCCAGGAAGAGGAGCTCCCCACAGACTGGTTGGGCAAAAGGTTTCACGGGTCAAACTGTTGTAGGGCCAGGGGGACGGTCAGAAGAGCCGGAAGGCGCGTCTGTGGTCTTGGGCCTCGCTGTGTTGTTGAAACAACCTTGAAACCCCCCAACTTTGGGGACTTTAGAACTCTTCTTTAACCAGGATTGTTAGGAAGCTCCCAAGGTGGTCTCCCTGCTGTGAAAAGTGGCCTCTAGTGACTGGGTGGTTGATGCCTTCCCGTCAAGCTGCAGCTGATGTGAAACTTGGGGAAATCCTTCCCCATCCTCTTGCTCTCCTGCTCCTCCTTCTTTCCCACTTCCCCTTCCCCTTCCCTTCCCTTCCCTTCCCCTTCCTCCTCCTCCTGTCCCCTTGCCTTGCCTTGCCTTGCCTTGCCTTCCCCCACTCTTCCTTCCTTCCTTCCTTCCTTCCTTCCTTCCTTCCTTCCTTCCTTCCTTCCTTCCTTCCTTCCTTCCTTCCTTCCTTCCTTCCTTCCCTCCCTCCCTCCCTCCCTCCCTCCCTCCCTCCCCCTCCTCCTCCTCCTCTTCCTCCTCCTCCCCCTTCTTTTCCTCCCCCCCCGCCCCTCTTTTGGAGAGCAAGGCTGCCCTTGCCCCCCCAGCCAACATATCTGATCTCCTCCCAGGTATCGAGCCCCACGGGAACACGGTGCTGAAGCCAGCCCACTTCACTGTGGAGACCGTCGAGGCTGGACTGGGAGAGGTGCTGGTGTACATCGAAGACCCCGAGGGACACACAGAAGAGGTACGCCTGGTCCGTGCCCGGCCCGTGCCCCGGGGCCAACGTCCAGTTCCGCTGGCCTTTTCCTCCTCTGCCTCCACCCCAAATGGCCCTCGAGCTTCTGCCTGGCAAGGGAGCTGGACCAGCTGCCAGCCGTCTCAGAGCTGCTGCTGGCGGGCCCCGTTTTCTAGGGGGCCCTTCTGCCTTTTGCCTTCAGGTCTGAAATAAATCCTGGGGGTTTGAAGCCAGACGACCTCCCCCCCCCCCCACTGGCTCCAAGAGAGGAAAGTGCTGGCGGGCAGGAGGCGCCCAGGCCCTCGGGCCAGAGAGCCCCTGTCCTTCTCCTCTCCTCTCCTCTCCTCTCCTTTCCTCTCCTCTCCTCTCCCTGCCCTGAGCCGCAGGATGGAGCCCCCCCCCGCCCCTGCAATGACCAGGGAAGGGCACCAGCCTTTCTCGCTGCCAGGCTGGCACTGGAAGCCTCAGCTGCTCCAACTGGGGCCGCAGGGCCATGGAGGAATCAGCCGATGCCGTGACTCCCCAGGCATCTGGGGCGCATTGCTGAAGGAGCCGCTGCGGTCGTCCTGAGCGACAGGCGGCAGCTGTTGGTGAGAGCCACTGGGCTGCCCAGTGAAGCTCTCCCTTTCTTTCTCCCCCAGGCCAAGGTGGTTGCCAACAACGACAAGAATCGGACCTATTCCGTCTCCTACGTGCCCAAGGTGGCCGGCTTGCACAAGGTGAGGAGGCCGCCCCGTGCCCTGGGGGCTGGCGAGCAGGACGGGGTGACCTCTGGGGTTTGGAAAAAAAAATGGTCTATACATTAATAAATGTAGACCACGATAAAAGTAATAAAGTACAATAAGAGGTGGCAATAAAACGCAATTTACACACTGGAGAATTGATCTTAAGGTGATCTTCCGATGAGGGCTGCCTTCTGCCCAACAAATCAAGAGGTGCCGTTTTGCCATTAGAGAGATTCCCCTGTGGCATTTCTGCCTCCTGGGCAGGCCAAAGCTTGTATCGGTCTCTCCAGAATTGGCAAGTGTTTAGGGTGAGAGCATCACTTGAGAACATCTATTTTCAAGTTCCTAGACCTCAAGGGAGAGGAGAATAAATGTGGTTTTTCTCCTTGATCACGATCTTGCAAAACCTGCTCAATCACTTTGATGCTGGAGATGCGCCCACTTCAAACCCAGTTTCTCCCTCTCTGCGGGTGGGCAGCCCCGGGCTGAGTTGTCCAATTTCTCCTGATTTTCCTCCTGCTGTTCCCCCCTGCCAGGTCACTGTCCTCTTTGCTGGGCAAAATATTGATAAGAGCCCCTTTGAAGTCAACGTGGGCATGGCTCTTGGTGACGCCAGCAAGGTGACGGCCCGTGGACCAGGCCTGGAGCCCGTGGGAAATGTGGCCAACAAGCCCACCTACTTTGACATCTACACTGCAGGTATGTGGCATTTCATCAGGTGGGGCAGCTGGAGGAGGAGGGAGAAGCAAAGTCCCCTGAGGTTATAAAAAGAGGGGCACGTTCCTTTCCCTAATACTTTTATGTTGACCCCCTTTTTTAGATGCTAGGAAAATAAATAGCCACAGAAAATACAAACCTTGATTTCAGGACGTTTCAAATCCACATTATAACATCTAAATTTGCAAGATAATTATAGAGACAGTATTCCGATCTGTTGCTCCATCGATTGATCGATCCATCGATCCATCCAGGATTAATTACACTGAAATATAGGAACTCCAACAGACTAAGAAAATGTGCCCAAAGTGGTGGCCTTGTGTCAAATGAGAGCCAAGGGAAGAGAGACCAGAAATTTGCAAGCATTTTTTTGGTCCAAAGAATTTCATGAAGAATTCATGGCAGCAGGTCAGGTTATAGAAGAATTATCTTGGCTCTATTCATCTGAAAGTGGCTGCCCGCTGTTGCGCCAGTGAATTCCACAAGCCAAGTAGAGATTAGATGGAATTATTGCTGGGCAATGAGTGCAACGGGTGCCATTTTGACTTTTTTGACCCTCCCTGCGGACACTCCAATTGGGGGAAGAAGCGATAGCTCTACAAGGAGTTAAGTCAGTGTTTCTCAACCTCAGCGACTGGAAGATGGGCGGACTTCAACTCCCAGAATCCCCCAGCCAGCATGCTGGCTGGGGGATTCTGGGAGCTGAAGTCCACCCATCTTCCAGTCGCTGAGGTTGAGAAACACTGAGTTAAGTGACCCTTGTAATCCGTTGCAGGGAGGGTTTGGGGAAATGCTACTGATCCGTGCGTCCTACAGCTCTGTTGTCGAGTTATTGTTCTCAGCGGCACCCCAGGCTTCCTGTGCTGAACTGGGCTGGAGCACGACGGGGAGCCGGGCAGCTAACAGGGTCTTCCGTTTCCAGGAGCGGGTGCAGGTGATGTGGGGGTGGTGATCGTGGACCCCCAGGGCCGCCGGGACACCGTGGAAGTGGTGCTGGAAGACAAAGGGGACAATATTTTCCGGTGCACTTACCGACCTGTCCTGGAGGGTCCCCATACGATCTACGTCACCTTCGCGGGAGCTCAGATCCCCAAAAGCCCCTTCACTGTCAACGTTGCAGAAGGTAAGACCTCCAGGCTCTTCTGAGGATCCATCCTGCTCCCCTCTGTCTACCTTTCCCCTCCGACTGACCCCCCCCGCCATGCTTGTTTGCTGTCTCCATGATCTCCTGATCGCTAAACCAGCAGGTGCCGTGTCTGATGGAGACGCAAGGCGAAGCTTGTCCAGCAAGGGAGAGTGACAGGTAGTGGTCAGGGGTCTCCAGACCTTCTGGGTGCAGGTCCTGGTTCAGACATGGGGCCGACTCAGACTGCAAAACTGGGTGGGTTGCAATCTCTCAGGCAAATCTACCTCCCAGAGTTGTTGTTTGAGGAAGACCACCGGATACCCCTC
Organism: Liasis olivaceus; assembly: GCA_030867105.1. Taxonomy (NCBI): domain Eukaryota; kingdom Metazoa; phylum Chordata; class Lepidosauria; order Squamata; family Pythonidae; genus Liasis; species Liasis olivaceus. The sequence continues at coordinate 79,668,940 of CM061355.1, forward strand.
TGAGTTCTGATGATAACAACCACAAAGTTGCACCGTTACCCTATGGATGCCCCTCTTTCCAAGCTAAGCCCTCCTGTTTCCATGCTGGAGAAGGTGGGAGATTCCTTGGGAGGAGGGAGACACGTCTTTTTACGTCCTGGACAAACCCCGGTCACTTGGAAGGAAGGAAGGAAGGAAGGAAGGAAGGAAGGAAGGAAGGAAGGAAGGAAGGAAGGAAGGAAGGAAGGAAGGAAGGAAGGAGTCCAAGGACAGACGCAAACCCTGACCGGAAACAAGGTGACCTGCTGCTTTGCAGTGCAGCTGTGACACTTGTCTCTTGGCTGGACTGGGCAGTGCACTCTCTCTGCTTGAGGTTGCCTATCTTGCTTATCCCTGGTTTGCTTTAAACCAGGACTGGTTGAAGAAGCCACTATAAACCCTAGTTCGGAATCCACGGGGGCTGGCTTCTTGCATCCTGCTGAGATGAGGTGAGCTAAAATCACGCCACATTTTGTCCTAGTGTAGCACCGGAACCCATTCCCCCGTGGGTGATTCCACAAGCCTTGATTAAGGTGGCACATGGTTTAGCACAACACGTGAGATCCAGCCAGAGTGTTTCAGAGCTCTGTGGCCTGGAGGAACGTGGGAACCTGAAAGCAGATTTGGTACTTGCCAACTGTCTCAAAGACGGTGTTTTCCTACTTTGCAACCTCCAACTGTGTTGCACCCACAACCCCATCCTCCTTCTTCTGGCTGAGGCATGATGGGGGCTGTAGTCTAACATCTGGAGGATGTTTGTGCCCAGAGGGTTAAAAGAAGGGGGGGTTCTCTGAGCATCTGCAAAGCGAATCTGTGCAAGAACGGGTGGATAATCCGCTTCTGATTCCATTCTGCCTTCCCCAGCTGCTGCCCCCGGATGCTGGACTCCAGCTCCCTTAATCCCCAGAGCATGGCCTTGGTCTTTGTGGTCCGAGAGGGGCAGCAATTTTGCCTCTGCTTGGCAGGCCCCTTCCTGGACAGGAGGGGCGGCTGCCCCTCATTCGTCCCTCTCCCAAGGGCTGGGCTGCCCCCAGGACCTTCTCAGGGCTGGAGATTGACCCAGGACCTGGCACTCAGCCCTGCTTTCCTGCAGGGAAAAACAGGAACCTCTGACGCATTGATGCTTCCTGCACACCCCCCAAACACTTTTGCTAGATTTCTAACTTTCACCCGGAAACGGCTCGTGGCCCAGCCTTCTTTCCCGTCCTCTTTACGGCTTGCAGCACAATGACCCAGTGATGTCGGGTTTTCCAGAAATGCCACTTTTAGGGTGCCTGTTTTACAGCTGTGGAAATGGACCCTGGAGCCATCTTCCCCCAGATCCCAGCTATGTGGGGACCGATTAGGTTCCCAACTTGTGGGCCGCGGCCCCCCAAGGAGATGCGAGCAGTGTAGAGGAGGAGCAGGGCGTTGGTCGAAGCCTGATCAGGCGTATGCAAAGGTTAAGCACTGTCCAGATTCACTCCCTGCAAAGTTTAAGAACTCCTGTGGCATACAGATCAAAGCTGAATTATTAAAAATAAGTGGAATGTGTATTTCTTGCTCCATGCTTACCTTAGTGAAAACCTTAGTTTTTTTTAATAGTAATTTTATTAAAAATTACAACTACAATGATTAAAAAAAACTAATGCAAACCTAAAAAAAGAAAAGAAAAAAAAGAAGGTGCAGAAAATAGAAAAAATAGAAAAGAAGGAAAAAAAATGAGAATATATTAAAGGAAAAGAGAGGACATATATAACGAAGTGACTTTCCCCTTCATCACAAGTATAAACAATTTTAGTAACTTCTCACCTTGTCTTACAAATGATCTCTTCTTCCCATATCTATATATTTCTCATCTATAAACAAATCCTTAAAACCTCATCACTTCAGTTCTGATGCCAGCACAACTCCATTGAGGGTCACCAGAGCTAACAACATATCTATTTTAACCTTGATCAAATAAACCAACTTTACATTCCTTCATTTTACTTCTTACAATCTTGATCTTCAGTCCCTTCAAATAATGGAAAAAGATGTTACACTTGATTTCTTTTCATTTTTTTTTTCTTTGTTCCTTCTCACGAGATTCTTCAAAGCTTTGACAAGCCTCTTTGTAAATCCATTATAGGAAATTATCCAGGTCACTCTCATGGTTTGTTATTTGTATATCCCTTTTAATTATGAAGACAATGGCCAGTTTCTTTTGTATGTCCAGTGTAACTTCTTTTTCCATGTCATTCTCGTTGCCTGTCATTTGTAAGTCCACCTTCAGATCAGTCTCAGCCTTGTCTGGTAAAGCTTGTTTCATAACATCTTTTAAACTCAGTCTATCTATAGAGGCAGACACTCTTAAAATTAACTTCTGAGTCCATTGTTCAAAAATATTCTTCAGTACTGTATGTCCAATGTTAACATATTTTGCTTCATTCTGTATTAGTAAGTCAGATTTAAGTGTTCTTCTCCTTTAATTGTAATCTTTACTTCCTTCTAGTGCCCTCTAGTGGCTAACCTTCAAAGTCCCATCTTATCATGTTTTTTTTTTTAAAGAATTCAAAACAAAAGTATATTCCCAGGGGAAGGATTCTTATCGTTAATTCCAAATTCTTATTTCAAATTTATCTGGACCCTTAGTCCATTTGTAACTTTCTAAAATCAAAGTTTTAATCACGCTTTTGCTGCTTATTCCAGATTTTTTTTTAATTCCTTAAACTTGTATTTAAATCTTCTTTCACTAAGGATTGAAGGAGACTCACCTGGTGTTGTAAAACTTATCAAGCCAAAGGTTCCTAATAGCTGAAAGGCAGTTAATAAGCAATTTCCAAAAATGATTAAAAAAGGAAATATGTGAACCCTGTGTTCTTTCAAGGCACTGATCACAGATTGAGCAAGATGGTTATTCCCTTGTCTCCCAGAGCCCTTAATCCACCAGAGAGCCCTGTCTTGCAGTTTTCTTGCAAGGAGCAGCTGTCTGGAGCACTTGTGGGCAATCTCAAGTCCTCTCCTTGTCTGGAAATATCTTCAGTTCGCCATTTCTTCCCTGGAAATCGAGTACAAACCTTAGTTTTAATGGGGAGGGGGGCTGTCTCACCAATATATTTATCCTGTAAGGTGGTCACCGTAGTGTGAAGTTTGAAAAAAATGGAGTAGCTTATTCCCAGGTGAAGGCAATCCCTCTACACATGCCCAGAGGCAGCCCTAGGTTAAATTCGGAATCAGTTGAAATGGCTGGCTTCCATGCAGACCCTGGGGAGATCAGCTTTCCCATTTCACAGATGGGCAAACTGAGGCTGGACACCAGTGCCTCCCCTTCAGGCTTAGCCCTGCTGCCTCTGAGGGGTCTCGGTTCTCTGCTGCCCAAGATGGCTTCTGGCCACAACCCCTCTTGGCTTCCTTGCTCCTCCTGGGCCTAGCCCCTTCCCCCCCCAGTAACTCTTCTTTCTTCCCTCTGGCCCCTGCAGTGCCGCCTCCTGCCGCCCCGCCCGGGGCCTCCCCCCTTCAGATCATCCCTCAGTCCGTCTGTACCCCACCCGCTGATGCCAAGAAAATCCCACCCCCCACTCTGCCCAAGCCGCGTAAACCAAGTTAGTAGTGCAAACTCGGCTCACCCTCTGCACTTGTGCATGGGTCGATCCAATGTTAGCATGGCATTGGTGAGGTTCTGGTGACCCTGGCAGGTTTGGTGGCTTCCGTGGTTCGCAGCGAGGATGGAGGCACCTGTTTTAGCTGCAGAGGCTGCCCGGTGTTTTCAACGGATGCTTCAGGAGCCCTTGTAGGACCTTAGTGAGGTTGGGAGCTTGTCGCTTAGCCCTCCCCACGTCAGCCCAATCTAGATCAGTGTTCCTCAACCTCAGCAACTTTAAGACGGGTGGACTTCAACTCCCAGAATCCCCCAGCCCACAAGTTGAAGTCCACCTGTCTTAAAGTTGCTGAGGTTGAGGAACACTGATCTAGGAGCCCAAGAGGAGTGAAGCCCACCGAGAGCCCTGCAAGGAGCCCCCTTTCCTTGACGTCGCCTAGAAAAAGAGCTGCCCCGTGATTGGAATCGGAGTCCTGCCAGGCTGCTTGGGATGAGCAGTCATGAGAACAAGGGAGGCTATAAAAGCTGAGTCTGGGAAAGCTCTGGTGGGCCGTGCAGGATCAAGGTAGGGTCTCTCGGGTTCGCTCCCGGCTTTCCCAGGGCTGAGATCTGGGGCAGCCTCTTGCATCTGCTCACGCTTCTTGCCTTCCTTCCGCAGCCTTCTTGCTGCCTCCCGGGCATTAGCTCCCCTCGCCCAGGACTGGCCCGTGCGGTGCTGGCTTCCTTCTGGAAAATGGGGGGGGGGGGGCTCCCTGGCAAAGGATGCCCTGGGGCTCCTGGCATCGTGTGTCTCTTCCTCCGCTGCCTGCTTGGCAAGCGCAACCGGAGACGATTTCTCAGCGGTGGCCCGGCATGCTTCTCCCGGGGTTGCGCCGTTGCCTGGAGGCGTGACGACTTCATCCCCCGCATCGCTGTTGCTTGAGCAGAGCCCCTGCCCCGGCCTGGTGCCCAGCCGTTGGGTGGGACCACAGACTCCCCACCTTCATGGCAGACCTGTCGGGGGTCTGAGGGGTTTCGTCTCGCCCGTTTGAACGGTGCCAGGTCGGGGCCGGCTCCTTTGGCCAGCTTCGCCAAGTCATGCTCATCTAAAGTTTCCCTTCTCTATTTTTCTTCCTCACCTTGTCAGTAATTCTCTGATAACCAATAATTGCTAATTCAATCATATCTTTCCATCCCTCCCTTTCCCTCTTTTTTGGGGCTAGAAAAACTCTCCTCTCCTCTCCTCTCCTCTCCTCTCCTCTCCTCTCCTCTCCTCTCCTCTCCTCTCCGCTCCCTCCCTCTTTCCCTTCACTCCTCCCTCCCTCCCTTCACTCCTCCCTCCCTCCTTCTCTTCTCTTCTCTTCTCTTCTCTTCTCTTCTCTTCTCTTCTCTTCTCTTCTCTTCTCTTCTCTTCTCTTCTCTTCTCTTCTCTTCCTCTCTTCACTCCTCCCTCCCTCCTTCTCCTCTCTTCTCCTTTCCTCTCCTTCCTTCCCTCTCTCCCCACATTTCAGAAGTCATGCAGTGGGCAACCTCTGAGCAGAGAGGTTAAGATACTTCCTTTCCCCTATTCCCTCCCACCTGACGTGTGTCAAGATGCGTGTCTGGTTGTCCCTGGGAAAAACACTTTTGGCAGCAAATCAGTGTGGCTTTTGCACGCCCATGCATTAGACTCGCTGGGCTGCTGGGCATGATACAGTTCGCTCAGGAGAGATCCGTGCTGGGAAGAAGGTGGCTCCTTCATACTTAGAAGAAAGAGGAGGTGGTTTTAATGTCCATTGACCTTGCTTTGATTTTGCAGTGCTGTTAAGATGGGGAAAGGAGACCACCAGGGAAGGCTAGGGCTGCAAGCTAGCTTGGAAAGTCAAGGAAAGTTCCTGGAAGAAGGCAAAGTTTATTTTGATTTCCCAAGCTAGCCTACGGCCCTGGAATTTCCCCAAGGTCTCCTTGGCTGGGAATCTCCAGTGGCTGCCCTCTTTTTTACTCCATCAAGATGTATCCATAACATTCCCTGTCAGCAAGCCGAATCTGAATGCCGGCTCCTCTCTGAACACATTTCAAGTTGGCGTCCTCTCTCTGCCCCCTCTTTCTGCTAAGGTTGCTTGTGCACCAGGGAGGGTGCATGGGTACTTGGGGGACCTGCTCTGTGGCCCTGCGTGCGAGTCTCGGTTTGGATCAGCCCTCTTCCAGGTCTCTGTGGTGCTGAGCAAGGCCTGGGTTCCCTCAGCTGCACAGATGCCAGGCCTTGGCGCCCCACGTGGCTTCTCCTCCCACGGCACCCTCCCCATCCCCCGAGGGACACCCTGTGTCTCCTGGCTCTGAGCGCGGCCTTTTCTCTCCTTTACAGCTTGCAGCCCCAATGCTTGCCGGGCAATGGGCCGGGGTCTCCAGCCGAAGGGGATGCGCGTGAAGGAGGTGGCAGACTTCAAGGTTTACACCAAGGGAGCCGGCACTGGGGAACTCAAGGTGGTCGTCAAGGGACCAAGTAAGTGCGGGAGACGTTCTGCTCTCCCTCCGCCTTCTGCTGAAATCACGCAGTATTTATTTATTTTATTTATATTTCAAATTTGTCACTGCAGAGCGACTCTGGGTGGTTGACCGGGGTGTGATTTTTGGTCTGGGGAGGGAACTGTTCCTCTTTTGGACAGGATAATGGCTAAAGGAGCCTTTGGGGTAGAGGGGAGGAAGAGAGAAACAGGCTGGAAAATAAGGGAAGGGTCCTGGGTTAAGGCTGTGCATGCATGGGAATGAGAGCACGCTGTCTTTTTAAAGCAGCCACATCTTTTTTCAAGGTTCCCCACAAGGCTGAAAAAAGATCTAGCTGCCTTAATAAGACACGGAAGCCTGATCCACCTGCAGAGACCTTCTAATGTTCCTCTCTCCTTACTTAGCAATGCTCCCAAAGGAATCATAATGCCCGCCTGCTTTGTTTGTGCAGCGGGGTGTTATTTCAAAGGGTTTTTTTTCCGCACCCTCAGAAGGAACAGAAGAGCCGGTGAAAGTACGAGATGTCGGTGACGGGGTGTACGAATGTGAATATTACCCCAAAGTGCCTGGGAAGTACGTGGTGTCAATTACGTGGGGCGGCCACGCCATTCCAAGGAGGTACGCCATTCTGCAGGCGCAAGACGGGCATCAAGGGCAGCCGGGGGTGGGGAAACCTTGCCCTTGAGGACCTCCAGCCAGGGGCGTCCATGAGGGATATGTGTCGAAAACATTGCAGTGATGGCCACAGCTGCACAATCAAAGCCTCACCCCTTTTTTGCCCATCTCACGCTGTCTCTAGTGGCAGTGAGTTCCGCAAGTTATGCTCAAAAAGTGTGTGTGTGTGGGGGGGGGGGTCTGATGTATTTTCGGTCACTAGATTGGTATAGCCAGTACGGAAGGGGGAAGGCAGGCAGAGGAAAAAGCCCCTTTTATTTTTATTCTTCCTTCCTTTCTCATCTCTCATTTATTTATTTATCGTATTTATATAGCCGCCCATCTCACACAAGGTGACTCTGGACTCTGGGAACCTTTCGGTTCCCATCGGAGAACGTCGCCTTCTGTCTCGGCTCTGTTTTCTCACACAAGGGCTGTGGTTCAAGTCGGCTTCAGTTTGCACAGCCCGCCTTTTTTTTATTTATTTGTATTTGTTTATATGTCACATTTATAGAGCCGCCCGTCTCACACAAAGCCACTCTGGGTGGCGTGCAGCAATTAACCATTTAAAAAAAATTATGAATTGTGGAAGTGGAATAAATGATAAATTATGGAAGTGGAATAAATTAAGTAGAATTTTTATGTAAAGTCAAATAAATTAAGCAGAAAAGAGGGTACTTCAGTGTTTCTCAACCTTGGCAACTTGAAGAAAAAAGGGACAGATGCTGGACACATCCCGCAAACTGGACTTGCTGGCTGGGGAATTCTGGGAGTTGAAGTCCACCCACCTTCAAGTTGCCAAGGTTGAGAAACGCTGGGTTACGTGACGCACAACCTGACCCAGATTGGCCACCTGGTGATGCATCTGGACTGAAGCCCCTGGCTGAATTCTGAGGGGGGGGGGGTCCAGTTTGCGGGATGTGTCCAGCATCTGTCCCTTTTTTCTTTTCAGTCCCTTTGAGGTACAGGTGGCACCTGAAGCTGGGCTGCAGAAAGTGAGGGCCTGGGGGCCTGGACTGGAAACCGGCGTGGTGGGCAAGTCTGCCGACTTCGTTGTGGAGGCGATTGGCACCGAAGTGGGCACGCTGGGTATGTAAGAAGACTGGCAGGGGCAGGAGGCTAAGCTAGGCTGGACTGGACTGGACTGGACTGGAGACCCGTGGGAAGAGTGTGCTCTCTTGTGGACTAGCGAGCCCGGGACTCTCCTCCTTTCCAAAATTCCTGAGGCTGCCTTTGATTCTGATTTCATGATCCTAAAGGCGGAGTTCACACAACACACTTAGCCAGGTTAGGTAGAAAACCGAGCAGCTGCATGCATGCAAGATACTGAAGGCGGTTAGTTTTAATCTTGGGTAGCTTGTTTGTGGTTCAGCACGTTGTGCGAAGCCAGATTGTCTAGTTCCTTTGTGGTTTTGTGTGTTCTGTGAACCCAGAAAGTGGGTTCATTCAATAACCAAGTTACACGAGTTGTGCGAATGCCGTCAGTCTCTCTCCCGAGTCTGACGGTTGGAAGTCGTAGCTCTGCAGGATCAGAAGTAGCACCCTCTAATTGCAAATGCAGGAGAGGAGTCTTGTGTGAATGGGATGAAAGGGAACCAGGGAGAAACAGGACTGCAAATGGAGGTTTTGGGGGTTTGGCCAAACCTGGAGGCTTGTAGATGGGAGGGTTGGGGGTGGGGGGTAAAAGCAGTCAGGATGGCAGCCACAACTAAAATTTAAAATCCCTGCCCCCTTTTCACATTGCAGCCCCACTCCCTCTGGAATCTGTAGCTGGAGGATATTAGATTGATATCAGTTGGAAAGCAAAAAACTGAAGGGGAGGATTGTGGCGCACACATGCGCATCATTGTGTTAATAGCCTAAGGCAGTGTTTCTCAATCTTGGCCACTTTAAGATGTGTGGACTTCAACTCCTAGCATTCCCCAGCCAGCCCTGCTGGCTGGGGAATGCTGGGAGTTGAAGTCCATACATCTTAAAGTGGCCAAGGTTGAGCAACACTGGCCTAAGGAATGACCCCCACTCTGCTTGTCTCCCAACTGTTTGCTCTTCCCACCCTCTTGCAGGCTTCTCCATTGAGGGCCCCTCGCAGGCCAAGATCGAGTGTGACGACAAAGGAGATGGTTCGTGCGACGTGCGTTACTGGCCCACCGAACCTGGCGAGTATGCCGTGCATGTGATTTGCGACGACGAGGACATCAAGGACAGCCCGTTCATCGCCCACATCCTGCCGGCCACCAACGAGTACTTCCCAGAGAAGGTAACCCTTTCCTAGCTCCTAGCTCCTAGCTCCTAGCTCCTAGCTCCTAGCTCCTAGCTCCTAGCTCCTAGCTCCTGAGATGTCTGTGGATCCATCAGGATCGCATCTTCTGGAATCCTCCTTCCCTGGAGAACCAGCCTCGGGGAGGACTTGCAGAATCCCAGCAGAGACATCCTGGAGGTGGTGGTCCAAGTGTTCCAGGGCTGGGCTTACTCTGCTCCCAATTCCATCACTTCCAGGTGAAAGCTTTCGGTCCTGGCCTGGAGCCTGTTGGCTGCATTGTGAACAAACCAGCGGAATTCACCATCGATGCCCGAGGAGCAGGGAAAGCAGAACTCAAGATCTATGCTCAGGTAGGTGGGTGATGGGTCAAAAACGGCATGCCTTTAAACTCTTCTTCATGCTTGGAGAAGGGAGCCCAGGAGCAGTCGCTGATGCCCTGCCTTTATCAGATGGCACTGGAACCTGAGCAATGAAGCAATTTCTGCTTAGGAGCCCCAGGATTGGCCCAAGAACATCCTTGGCCAGCCAGGAGTAACTTAGGAGTTGGTTTTTACCGGAAGTATTTTCCTTCCTAGGATGCAGAAGGCGTCCCCATTGACATCAAAGTCAAGGACAATGGCAACGGTACTTTCTCCTGTGTCTACGTCCCCACCAAGGCCATCAAGCACACCATCATCATCAGCTGGGGAGGCGTCAACATCCCCAAGAGTCCATTCCGAGTGAGTGACTCAGGGGTGGAGGGGTGTGCTTGTGCGCACAACCAGCCCTTGGCCGTCTTCTGTTGATGGCCCTTTGGGGGGCAGGGAGGGATGTAAACCAATGCATGGACAGGTAGGAGATCCCTGGCCAATCTTCTGCTGAAGCTTAGAGGTGGGAAGGTCTCTGTCCAAGCTTGTAGAGGCAATCAACCGATCCAGCTTCCTCTCGCCATCACACTCATCTGGCATAGTCCCTCCCCAAACTTGGATGAGGGTGATGTAGTTCAACACAGCTCGAGGGCAACCAGGACAAGCTGAGCAGAAACTGGAGGCAGCAGGAACTGAGATGAAGACCCTGCCTCAGAACAAGGAGTCTCTGACCAGCCGTCCTGATTGATAGGCCTTAGTGGACCTGACCCAACTTTTATAAATTGGTTGGATCTCCTTAAAAGCTACCCAAGCCACTGTCCTTAGTGGTAATGAGTTCCATAGGTTAATGATGTGCTAGGATGCTTTAATTCGGATTCCTGAGCTGAGCCTCAATGGCTCTTTCCAGTCTGTTATGATTCCACAATTCTACTTTTCCTCCCCTTGCTCTGGAAAAACCCTTTGCTTTTCATGAGCCCATCAGCCTTTCTTCCTCCTCAGGTGACTGTTGGAGAAGGCAGCCACCCAGATAAAGTCAAGGTGTATGGTCCTGGAGTGGAGAAAACAGGGCTGAAGGCCAACGAACCCACATACTTCACGGTGGACTGCAGTGAGGCTGGGCAAGGTGAGCCCCAAATCTGAGATCCAATGGGAGGATATGAGTTAAAGCTAACCGCAGAAGCTGTTGGGTTGAACCAGCTCCCAAGGTGCCCTTTCTGGAGAAGGCATCCCACCTTTGGCCTTTCCATGGGTTGGGGGGTTCCCACAATGCCCCTGACTTTTGATTCTTCACCCAAAAGTCCTGCTAAGGCAAGAGGTCTTGCTGGATTCTGGTGGGTTTATAGGAAGACATTGACTTTGTGCGCCTTTCCAGATTTGTCTGACTAAATTTCCTATCATCCCCAGCCGGTAATCTGGAGGCTACTCAGTTGGAGAAGCCTAACATGTCTGCCTTCCATCCCTTCTGTGGAGCTCTTGGCTCCATCAGCAAGGCTTTCATGGAGGATTCAAACAGGTCTAGGATGCAAGTGGATATTGGCTTATCCAGAACATTGTCAGGGAAGCTCATCCTGTTGGGTGCACACTCTGAAAAAAGATGCTGAGCTTGGGAGAGGGGTGACCAAGTTGGAGCTGGCCCCCTCATCCCCAAACTCCAGACCCTTAATCTGCTTCCTACCAACATCTTCCGTGTTTGCTTTTCAGGAGATGTGAGCATTGGCATCAAATGCGCACCTGGCGTGGTGGGTCCTGTGGAGGCTGACATTGATTTTGACATCATCAAGAATGACAATGACACCTTCACTGTGAAATACACCCCCCCAGGCCCTGGGCGTTATACCATCATGGTGCTGTTCGCCACCCAGGTAAGGCACAATGGGGCTGCCCAGTCTCAGAGCCCCTCTGTGGCCAGATATGGGCGCAAGTCAGGATGTGGTCTGGATCAGAACCTTTTGGCCCTTTTTCCTGCTCAGCTGATTGATAATTCCTGTTTTGCTTCTCCATCCCCAAGGTGCATGACTTCACAGGAGAGGGGGAGTTTTAGGGCTCTGGCAGGGAGAGAGTAGGCTCCATTCAGCCATCACTCCATCCAAAGGGTCTGTCTGGCTTTTGGCCAAGAACAATTCCTCACCAAGGGATAAGGGGAAAAGGGGAGGGAAAGAACAGTACACATGGTGTAATCAATCTTTTATTTGCCACCTGGGTGTAAAGGGAAGAAGGAAGAACCTCGAAGAACAGGAGGAAGAGCTGCAACCAAGACAACAGTCAGATAAAAGAAACTTGAGTCCGGGCCAGAACTGTAATCTGAGTAAACTTCTCAAACAAGACCTTCTCTAGTTCTCATGATGATAAAGGGAGGGAGGGGGGAAGCACATTCAGGCTTGCAAGATTCTGTTACTGTAACCTTATAATGAAAGTGGTTTTAGCATTCATGACTTTGGTGTTCAAGTCTGGTCTACCTCAAAGGGCTGACATCAATCTTGCAAGTCTGAATGTGCCTCCCCCCCCTTTATCATCATGAGAACTAGGGAGGGTCTTGTCTAAGATGCTTTCTCAGGTTTTGGTTCTGGCCTGGACTCAGGTTACTTTTATCTGTCCGTTGTCTGGGTTGCGGCTCTTCCTCCTGTCCCTCAAGGCCATTCCTTCTTCCCATTACATTGGGCCATTCTGAAACTGAGTGTAGAGGGACACAAGTCCCAATTCCTTGTGACATCTTTCAAGATAAGAACCCCCTCCAGGCAAACAGGGGCATCCATGGGGTGGGGGTGGGGGACAAAAAAGGTAAAAGGGGTGGGGCTTTCTTCACAGGATTGTACCTCCCTCTTGGCTTCTTTTTACCCTCTGCGCACCCTCCCCGGTCCCACCAGGTGTTTATTTTAGAGCTGCAGCCAGAGAAAGGGAGCCAATGAGCCAAGGGGTAGGGTAAGCATTTGCCCATCTGGGTACCCTCTTTCCTGATTCCTCTGTTCTCCTGGGCCCCTGCAGGAAATCCCGATAAGCCCCTTCCACATCAAGGTGGACCCTTCCCACGATGCCAGCAAAGTGAAGGCCGAGGGTCCTGGCCTCAATCGGACAGGTGAGTTCCCCGAAAGTGGTGGTGCGGGGAGGAAATAGCGCCCTTCCTCTTCCACAGAGGGGGCAAGTTTTGGCTCTGGGGAAAAACCGAGGCCCTTCCCAGAAGGGGTTTCTCCGCAGCTCAGAGTGCAGCTTCCAGAGGTGAATGGAGGTCTCCAGCAGGGAACAGATTGCACAAAGCAGCCCCTCCAAGCTGGGTCCCCTGGTGATGTGGCCTCCATGGTTGGACTCTGGCGAGTCAGGGAAGTGCGAAAGGCTGATCCCTGTTCTTGGCATTTCCTTCCCAGGTGTGGAGGTCGGGAAGCCCACTCACTTCACTGTGTTCACCAAGGGAGCTGGCAAAGCCAAGCTGGACGTCCACTTTGCTGGGGCCGGCAAGGGAGAGGTGGTGCGTGACTTTGAGATCATCGACAACCATGACTACTCCTACACGGTCAAATACACAGCCGTGCAGCAGGTGAGCGAGGATCTGCTACGGTCTTCCTCCATTCTGGTGGCCTCCAGGATGGTCATCCGGCCACAGGGCTGCGATTTCCTAGGTCTCCTTCCTAGGAACTTCCTGACTGTGGATGCTGTCAGCCAGTGGAACAGGCTGCCACGTGAAGTCAAGAGGTCTCCTTTGCTGGAGGCCTTCAGACCAAGGCTGGATGGTCAGATGCTCTAGTGGACCTTGCATCGAGCAGCGGGTGGGACGGGATGAAGCCTATAATTGCCCCTGTGATTCCCTGACCTGCATATATTTTATGCATAACCTTATGAGATGTATTCCTGTCCCCGCTAACCAGGGTAACATGGCAGTGACCGTGACCTACGGTGGAGATCCTATCCCCAAGAGCCCTTTCCCAGTGAACGTGGCTCCTCCTCTCGACCTCGGCAAGGTCAAAGTGCAAGGACTCAACAACAGTGAGTTTGGCCATGGGTCTAATTGTGGGCTCAAATGAGTTAAAAGGGTTGCTAGAATTGTAGTGGTGGGTTGTACTCCGTGGGGTCTGGGTAGCCAGTCTTCCAGAGCGCATTAAATACTTCTGTACCTTTATTTTCCAAAAAGAGATAGAGGTTTAGGCTCCTCCTCCAGACTCCTCCCCTTTCCCACCTATCTGACCTGCCACGCAAGATCCATTCAGAAAAGCAGGAGAGGTCTTTGAATAGTTAAATTTGTTTAACTCTCCACTTCCATCCTCTCTTCCATCCTCGTGCAGAGGTCGATGTGGGTCGTGACCAAGAATTTACGGTCAACACGCGGGGAGCAGGCGGCCAGGGCCAGATGGACGTGAAGATCAGCTCGCCCTCCCGTCGGCCCATTCCTTGCAAGGTGGAGACGGGGGCCACCAACGACATCCACTCGGTGAAGTACATGCCGCCTGAAGAGGGCCAGTATAAGGTGGACATCACGTATGATGGGAATCCTGTGCCAGGAAGCCCCTTTGCCGTGGAGGCGGTCATGCCCCCTGACCCGTCCAAGGTCAGCTCCAGCCTGATGCACGCTATCTGGTGGGGGTGGTGAAATTGCCCTGGGGGTATGAATTGGGTTAGGGTAAGGAAACCCCCTCTGGTCCCCTCCTGCTGCTTCTGTGGCCGCACGTCCAAAGTCTTGCTCTCTGGGGAGGACCTGAGCTCAGTGGTTTAGCACATGGGCTGGGTTCACATAGCACGCTTAGCCTGATTGCTAAATTCACCCATTTCCTGGATTGGCTTAAGGTAGGAAACCTTAAACGAGCCACCTGGCTGGGTTTGCACAAAATGCTACCAAAAACACAAACCGTGTTAACACCAAGCAAGCTTTGCAACTTGTGAAAACGCACTTCTTGGTCTTTACCTGGCTAAGCACATGGTGTGAACATAGCCTTACTTTCCCCCCCAAAATATCTAGCACCTTCAGGCAGGTCTGGAAAAGACTCTGGTCCAAAATTCTGGGGAGACTGCCTGCTTTGAAAAGACTTGGTGTTGTAGTAGTGGGCCATGTTGGCTGGGGAGGATGGGAGCTGTCGGATAACATATAAGAGAGGTTGGTAGGAGGGGATGAGCCAGATGAAAGCGCGGTCAATATAAGCACGCTTCCTGTGACCCATGAGTATGAAGTTGGACGCTGCTCCTGGAGCATCTTCCTTCCATTAGTAGCTTGGGCTTCCTAAGTCAGCGTCTGAGTCATCTTGCGATAGCTGGCCAGTGTGGCAAGGAGGCTGCCCTGAGAGTAATGCAGTGGGAGAGCCTACGGTGGTGCTCCAGGCCTCCTCCCTTGCTTCTCCTGTTAAATCAGGGTTCCTCAACCTTGGCAATTTTAAGATGTGTGGACTTCAACTCCCAGAATTCCCCAGCCAGCAATTACCGTTGTTAAGCGAGGACTACCTGTAGTCAGAAGCATGGAGGATCAGGCAATCCCTGCCTGTTCTTCTCCACATTGCCTTGTTCACAGACAACATTTCTTGGAAACCCACGGCAGGAGATCCACATTGTCAGCCTGAATGGTCCCAGCGAGTCAGGGAGGTGCTAGGAACGTGGCACTCACCCCTTGTTCTCTTCCAGGTGTGTGCCTATGGGCCTGGACTGAAGGGCGGCTTTGTTGGGAAACCTGCCCCTTTCACCATCGACACCAAAGGGGCCGGGACGGGGGGACTGGGCTTGACCGTGGAGGGTCCCTGCGAAGCCAAGATCGAGTGCCAGGACAACGGGGACGGGTCCTGCTCCGTATCCTACTTGCCCACGGAGCCCGGTGAATACACCATTAACATCCTCTTTGCGGAGACTCACATCCCGGGATCGCCCTTCAAGGCTGACATCAAGCCCGTCTTCGACCCTTCCAAGGTGACGGCCAGCGGGCCTGGTCTGGAGCGGGGCAAGGTGGGCGAGGTGGCCACGTTCACAGTGGACTGCTCCAAAGCGGGCGACGCCGAGCTGACCATTGAGATCATCTCCGATTCGGGGGTCAAAGCTGAGGTGCTTATCCAGAACAACAGCGATGGCACGTACAGTATCACCTACATTCCTTCCTTCCCGGGCACCTATACCATCACCATTAAATATGGCGGGCATCATGTACCTAAATTCCCAGCGCGGGTCAACGTGGATCCTGCCGTGGACACCAGCAACGTCAAGGTCTTTGGGCCCGGAGTGGAACCTCGAGGTACGTTGGGGAGAGCGGAACGGCGGCCATCTTACTTTTGCACGGCAAAGGGGCAGAGTCCCAAGGTGGGGGGAAATGTTATAAAATTAATAACAAACTATGCAGACATTAGCCTCAGGAAAGGTATTCTTTAGGGCAGTGTTGTCCAAACTTGGCCACTTTAAGATGAGTGGAATTCTGGGAGTTGAAGTCCACTCATCTTAAAGTGGCCAAGTTTGGACAACACGGCTTTAGGGGTAACTACTAGCTAGAAATTAAACTGGAGATCTATTTGGAATATTGAAGCTGCAGTTGATTCCCAGCTGCCTCTGAAACTGACAACTGCAAGGTTTGGCTGTGTCAACAGAAAGAGGGTTTCCCCATCACGGGGGGTTCCATGCTACTCTGCATGGATCAGACCCCACCTCGAGGCCTGGGACCCCCCAGAAGGGTTTGGAGAATTGGAAGAGATCCAGACTAGAAACTAAGTCATGTGAAGGGAGCTAGAAGGAGCCTTGGAGAAATAAGATGGGGAAGAGGTTAAACTCTCCTCAGAGGTGCCAAAAGATGCCAAGACCCACTCTCTTGCGTTCCAGAGGACAGGGCACGGGAAAAGTTTAGGCACAGGAGGGCAGATTGTGACAGAAAGTTGGGAGAAACTTCCCAACGGTAAGAGCAGATGGACAGTGGAACATATAACCCTGCGGGACTGCGGGCTCCCCTTCACTGTAGGTCCTCAGGTGGAAAACAGACAACCTTCTCTCTCTTTAATTTACGCTCCTGCCCTGAGCAAAGGGCAGGGCTGCGTGGCCTCCGGGACCCCTTCCAATCCATGGCTTTTGAGACTCTACAATTTCAGAGACCCAGAAACACTTCTTTACAGCACGATCTTCTGCATTCCTCTTTTTTGACGGGTACCGTGGACTGCCACGCGGCATTCTCCCCATTTTTGATTTTTTTTAAATGAAGGATCCAGTTATATCGGAGAGGTTTACATCTAGGACTCCTTGTCATCCTCTTTTAGGAGAAAAACAGATTTCTGGACCTACCTGGGAATATGGGCTTGAATTCTGGGTTCCTACAGGATTTCCTGAGAGCCCCCAGGGCAATGTGAGGGGCGTTTGCAGCATTGCTAAATCATTTTCCTTTTCTCCCCAGGGGTGCTGCGTGAGGTCACCACGGAGTTCACAGTGGACGCTCGCTCTCTCACCAAAACTGGGGGCACCCACATCAAGGTGCGGGTCATTAACCCCTCAGGGGCCAAGACGGACACCTATATCACTGACAATGGTGATGGCACATACCGAGTCCAGTACACTCCCTTTGAAGATGGTAAGGCTCCCCTTAAGCGCTCCTCCTACCTCTGTTCTGCTCCCTCCTTGCTTTGATGCGCAGCGCTTCCCTGCTCCCTTTCACAAAATGGGAAGTAAAATTAGGAACCGGGCGCTTCTAGTTGCCCCAAAAGTCCCTAACCAGAATTCTGCAAGCCGAATGTATTCTGCAAAGTGAGTTTGTTTATCTTCGCTCCTTTGCAACCTTCAGGCAGCTCCGGGCAACCTGGTCTTGGAGAAACCTCAGTCAAACCGCAGGTTTCTCCAAATGCTTTCGTGCCTATTTTCGGTCTTGAGGGCTAGCAGCTTGAAGAAAGAAAGGGGAAAAAGGAAAAATTCTCGAGATGCTGAATAGATGGGGGTATAGGCGTACAATGGCAGAAGTCTTGGGAACGTCGTGATGATGGGAGGGAACACAGTGTTGCCCCCCCCGCCCCCCTGCCAAGGGTACGGTGATGTTTGCCTTGCACAGGGGATGGGGGCCCACTTGAGCTCTTTGCCTTGCAGGCATGCATCTGGTGGAGGTGACTTACGACGATGTGCCGGTGCCCAAGAGCCCCTTCCGGGTGGGCGTCACTGAGGGCTGCGACCCCAGCCGTGTCCGTGCCTATGGCCCCGGCCTCGAGGGGGGGCTGGTGAACAAATCAAACCGCTTCACTGTGGAAACCAGGTAGGCTCTCCTTCATCTCTCGGAGGCAAACTGAGTTTAACGGGAATTATTCAGCTCCAAGAAAAGGTGGAAAAACCCATATTTATTCTCCGAGGGCCTTGGGTTCAAGGCAGAACCACAGAGCCTCTCCAGCCCTGTCTTTGCAGGTAGCATTTGGTCTAACCCAGTGTTTTTTCAACCTTGGCCACTTTAAGAGGGGTGGACTTCAACTCCCAGAATTCCCCAGCCAGCATGGGGAATTCTGGGAGTTGAAGTCCACTCCTCTTAAAGTGGCCAAGGTTGAGAAACTCTGCTCTGGTGTCTTCTGCACGCAACCCTAGTGCGTTTCATTTGCTTCATAATTTTGCTCTTGTTTTAATCCATCCAATGATTTTAATCCATCCAATGGTTTTATGCTGGACAGAAGGACTTCCAGTACAGACGTTGGATCCATTGGTTCCGTGCAGCTTTTGCTGCAGGCCCTGTTTTTTTGGTGGGGTTGTCTAAGGGGTCTGTTTCCTTGACAGGGGCGCAGGGACCGGTGGTCTCGGCTTGGCCATCGAAGGCCCCTCGGAGGCCAAAATGTCGTGCAAGGACAACAAGGATGGCAGCTGCAGTGTGGAATACATCCCCTTCACGCCAGGGGACTACGATGTCAACATCACCTTTGGTGGACGCCCCATCCCAGGTGGGTGGAGAGGATGGTTGAGGAAAGGGATGCCCAAAGATGGGGGGAGGGAAGGATGTTGTTCTAGATCTGGGAACTCTTCTGCGCAAGCTCCTTTCCCCCAAATCTGGAGGAAGAAAGCTCTATGGGTCTTCATCCTCCAGGGGAAGAGTGGGGGCTGGTTGGAGTAGCCCCTGTTCCATGCTGATCTAGCTCTCTTTCTCTGTGGGTTACCTTACTTCAGGGTTTCCCAACCTGATCAACTTCAAGATGTGTGGACTTCAACTCCCGGAATTCCGCGGCCAGCATGGCTGGCTGGGGAATTCTGGGAGTTGAAGTCCACACATCTTGAAGTTGATCAGGTTGAGAAACCCTGCCTTACTTGATAACCCTATTCTTGACAGTTGCACATGTGAGAATGCTTTTGCCTGGGAACGCTCCCCTTTGATGCCATTCCGGGCATTCAGCTTCAAGGCTTCCTGAGTGGAAACCTGGATGTGTACCCAGATGTCCAGGTGCCAAAAGGGTGATCCGTCTGTGGGGGACTGATAGTTGATCTCTCTTCTCAGGGAGCCCCTTCCGTGTTCCTGTCAAAGATGTGGTCGATCCCAGCAAAGTGAAGTGCTCGGGGCCCGGGTTGGGGGCCGGCGTGAGAGCACGCGTTCCCCAGACCTTCACAGTCGACTGCAGCAAGGCTGGGCTGGCCCCCCTTGAGGTGAAGGTGTTGGGACCCTCAGGTATGGAGATTTGGGGGGAGTGTAGATTAAGGCAGCATTATAGGATGGTACATTTCAGCACCAGGAAGTTGGGAAGAATTGCCTCAATGTGGCTTGCCTGCCCGTGCGCTGTGGCATGTGGAGGGTAGCAAAGGGCAGAGGTCTATGCCTGGATCCTGGAGGAGGAGAGCAGAGCGTTGTTTCCCCCTTGGTGGCCAAGTCTGGTGTGAGCGGCTAAATGCCAGGGTGGTGGCTCTTGGCTTCCCCTCTTGTGGAGAGTCTGAAGGACCTGCTGGGCCCATCCTGCCCTAGCTGGAAACTTGAGTTGACTTGAGCCCACCTTAGATGCCTTCTATTCCTTTGCTCCTCGTTCTTCTCTGTCCAGGCGTGGCTGAACCAGTGGAGGTGCGTGACAACGGAGATGGCACTCATGCGGTGAAATACACACCGGCCACAGACGGGCCATACACCATCTCTGTCAAATACGCTGGGCAAGAGGTGCCCCGCAGGTGAGCCACGTGGGCCGACTCTTGGGGGGCTTGGGCTAGAGGGTCCCGGCCGCTTCCCCTTCTATCGTTGGAGGGCCCCCATCATAGATGCCAGCTCCCTCCTCTTGACGCCCCTGTGCTCAAGGCTCAGCAGCACTGCGAGTCCTGCTCTGCGGCGGCTCAGCTGTGTCTGTCACTCTCCCCAGCCCCACCTCCCGGCCCACAGGAGAACTCTGTGTCCTTGCCGCACATGTCCATCCTGTCCAGCAATTTGGCTGCTCTCCATCATTCTCCCCACGCATAGGATGGTTGTTCTGTGAGCCTGGCTCCAAGCCCACCCTCCGGCCCACTGCTGGGGAGAGCGACGGAGAGCAGCCAAGATTTTGGGAGTGGGGGAGGAGCAAATCCCCCGGGGTGGAACACAGTCTGGCCAGGGCTCAAAGCTCCTGTGGCAGGGAAGAAGTGCCAAAATTCCCCCGTCTGTATTTATAAAACGGTCTTTTGTGTTACGTCTGTTGGACTCCTGGTCTGTTCTAGAATTGTCCAGCCCATTGCCCTCTGGGTGAACCAGACTACAATCTCCAGCATTCCCAGCCACCTTGCAGTGGGGAACCAGGAATCTGTCGAACCGCAGGTCCCCTGACCTCATGCAGAATGTCTCTGACCTTGCTCCCAGCCTAGAACAATGTTTCTGGCCAGTGTAGCATTAGTTGTGTTCAGACAACACGCTCAGCTGGGGCTGTGACAACTTAACAGCTGTGTTTGCTCAATATGTTAAGCTGGGCTAGTGTTAACCTTGGGAAGTTGATTTGTGCTTGAGGCTGTCATGCACCCCCAGCCTGTTTCATGAATTTGTGGTTCGGTGTCTTGTGTGAAACCAAAATGCTCATAGCCAGGAGAAGCACGTTGTCCAAATGCAGCCCTGGAGTTGGAAGGTCCAGGCACCTGACTCTGTGTAAGGAGCTGCCCGGGGCCTTTTGGGTCTTTCAAGAGGAGACGTTGGGGAACGCTGGGCAGAGCCCCTCGCTCACAGCACCTCCTTGCTGGGACAGAGACGAGTCCCCCCAGACTGAAAGGGCCAGCCAGACCCTCTCTGATGTTTCAGCTTCTGCCTCTTTCAGCCCCTTTAAGATCCGGGTCCTTCCTGCCCACGATGCCAGCAAAGTGCGAGCCAGCGGGCCTGGTCTCAACGCCTCGGGCATCCCTGCCAGCCTGCCTGTTGAGTTCACCATCGATGCCCGTGATGCTGGGGAGGGGCTGCTCACGGTACAGATCTTGGTAAGTGATGGCCAGGAGGGAGCTGTGGGGTGGCCTGGAGGCTTCCGTTGGTCCTGGGTTGGTCCCCGATTCCTTGGCCAAAGGTTTTGATTGAAGGAGACCCACACTGTTGCTTTGGACGCAGCCTGAGGTTGGCTCTTGACCAGACCCTCTGCCTGTCTTTCTCCACAGGACCCCGAGGGCAAGCCCAAGAAAGCCAACATTCGGGACAACCGGGATGGGACCTACACGGTCTCCTACGTTCCGGACATGACGGGCCGCTACACCATCACCATCAAATACGGAGGCGATGAAATCCCCTACTCGCCTTTCCGCATCCATGCTCTGCCCGCTGGGGATGCCAGCAAGTGCCTGGTGACAGGTAGGTGGTTGCCCCCCATACCTGGAGGGCCCCCTCTTCTTTTGAGCCTTTCTTGGGTGAGAGCATCTCCCAACAAGGATGCTCACTGCTGTTTCCGTCTCTCTGTTTGCAGTGTCCATCGGAGGCCATGGACTGGGTAAGCAAGAAACTATCATGTGCCTGTTGTCCCATCATACCCTAAGCCTGCCCCCAGCAATTTGGATCTCCTGGGAAGCAACAAAGCCCGGGAGCTTCTCCGTGCAAAGAACGGGTTCCAGACTTCCTCCTGGAGTTGTAGGGTCTTCATCTCTGGAGGTTTCGAAATAAAGGCTGGACGGCCACTTGGTTGGTAGAAGACCTTTATGAGGTCCTTTTCCAATCCTATGATTCTATGGTTTTACTACCCTAGTTTGGACCCCTTTCTTGAATCTCCCTTTCTCCCTCTTCAATGCCCATTGAATCATTTCGGAGTTTTCTTTTTCATCCATCTGTCCTTCAGGTCCACAGTCTGTACAAATTGGATGTTCTCTATTTATTTTAGACTGCGGTTCCCATTATTCCCAATTTTAAACTTAACTCCACCTGCTGGGCAGAGCCATTGGCCGAGCTGGAACAGGGCGATTTTCTGTGACTTCTGACTTGATATGCACCCCAGCGTTTCTTTCATTCCCCCTCTGAACTAACCCTACCTAAATGGTCTGGTGTGGCCCCTGGCCCTGGCTGGATCCTCAGCCGCATTTTGTGACAATTGTCCTCCATTTCTCTGTAGGAGCATGTCTTGGTCCCACCATCCAGATTGGGGAGGAGACGGTGATCACGGTCGATGCCAAGGCAGCTGGGAAGGGCAAAGTGACGTGCAAGGTTTCCACGCCCGATGGGGCTGAGCTGGATGTAGATGTGGTGGAGAACCATGATGGGACCTTTGACATCTATTACACAGCTCCTGAGCCTGGCAAATATGTCATCACCATCCGTTTCGGAGGCGAGCATATCCCCAACAGCCCCTTTCATGTGGTGGTAAGTATGGGGTGTATGAGCTAAGCGTGCCCAGACAAACCAACATTGGTGGGGTGGAGGGACACAGAGAGGGCACAGTTTTCTAATGGCCATCAAGCGTCAAAAGGGTTACCACTTTGATGGTCTCTGTACTCCAGTAACCTTGGGAGAGACACTGATGGGACCTGGAACTCCTGGTAGGGTCTCCCTAGCTGATGAGGCCAAAAGGGGCAGGGGAACTAAGAGTAATCTGCAGTGGGGTGAGGGCATGTGGGACTCTGCGTGTTATGAGGGACACCAGCCTGTATAGGAGAAGGAACCTGGGATCAAACTCAGAAGAAGGCAGTTGCAAATGGTTTCTGTCTTGTGGCCAAAACAATAGCACAGGCAAAGCTGAAACTTTTCAACAAGTTTGGGTGCCAGATGCTAAGACCCGCCCAAGCTGGAAACATTTCTCTAGCTATGGGGAACATGGTCAAACTTGAGAGAACTGGATTGTCAAAACTGAGTAGACCTGGGGATGCCTGAAGCGGTCAGGCCAAAACCACCCGGAAGTCTGGTCACTGATGGTGCCAGTTTGGAAAGACAAGTTCTCAGCTGACAAAGATATGTATGATTAGCATGAGGATGTGAGAAGCATGACTCATGGGAAGCTTGAAACTGTCCAATGGAAACAAAGCATGCTAAGCTCAGTGTGTTAAGAATAAGCAAATTTAGGGGGACCAGAACGGGCCACTTTAAATCAGACAATTATATGATATGCTACTCTTTGAGACATGGAAACATCCAAAAGAACAGAGTGGCTGTGATAAACAGCAGAGACGTGTGCTTGGCTATAGCCCAGTGACAGGATCATATCTTTGGAATTAGTGGATTCTGTGTATAATATATATGTATGTACTGTGGAGTCCTTAGTATCTAGAACAGACATTGTACTACTGAAAGGCAATTGGAAGGCGAAAATTCTATAATAAAGTTCAGAATAGTGAAAGCCATTATTTTCTACTGTAAGACCATTGGAAGACCTGAAAGAGCAGGTTGGGGACAGACTGTCCTGGAGAAAATCTCCCCATGTGGTCGCTGAGAGTCGACACCGACTTGATGGCACCTCCTCAGTCAGTCAATATTCTGTACAAGCTGGGCCCTGAGAAAGAAGACAGCTGCTTTCCAGTTATGAAGAGGGTTAGAAAGAATATCAAAGGATCATTGTGGGAAGAAATAAGGTGTGGGGCTGTTGGAGGGGAGAGTTTGCAAACAGACTTTGGGCGTGTCGCATGAGTGGAAGGCAGACGAGAAGATAAGAGTGCTTGTCTGCAGGGTGGGGTCAAAAGTGGCCACTATGGTGCCGTCAGAGCTCTGCCCGCTTCTCATGTGTGTCGTGGGGGAGCTTTGATGGCATCATTGTGGCTGCCATCTTGACCTTTTTGGCCACACCCCGCAGACCCCTGTAAGGGGCATAGAAGAAGGAGAAGGAGGGATGGGCTCAAGAAGATCACAAGACTGTCCTATGGATGGTTACTCAAGACAGGTCAAGATGGCGGGTAGCTGTCTGTAGAGTTGTCAGGGCTTTCCCTCAACTCTTGGGCATCAAACTAACCACACATATGAAGGGCACCAACAGAAAAGGCTGGATGGACCATTCCCAGATGTTGAGGAAGAAATTAGCAGAACCTCCTCTCCCGCACTGATTTCTATAGGCTTTGCTCCCCCAACCACTTCGCTAACAAGGCAAAATACCACTCATGGTCACTTTTCTAAGTAATGGGAGGCAGCTCCCTCCCCACAGGTGCCTTCCCGACTACAAATCCATCTTCCCCAGACAAAAAAGGAGCGATGGGTGCTATAAGCCCACAGTGAAGTGGTGCTGATTTCCCCTTGACCCTAGCCATGCTTGGTCCGTGCTGATGTGGCTCACAGGTTGCATCATGAAGCACTTGATTCAGCTCTGGCTTGTTGAATAAATGCTGGGACTGAATTTGCAGGAGGCGCGAAGCCCAACCTGAGCCGAACACGTTGCGGGATGTTCCCCCAAGCCTTGGGATCTCGGGCAACTGGGGCCCTTGTGTAGCTGCAGAAGCAATAGCTGCACAGGTTCCTCGCTGGCCCTAGTGAGGGCTATCCAAGCCCTGGACTTGCTCCTGTGATGGGGTTTGGTGACCACCCCACAGCTGTTCAGCTGCGCCCCGGCAGCCGTCTGGGGCAGCGAGGAGGCCGGGGGAAGAGGGCTGTCAACATGCCTGCCTGGCCATCGACTGATGTCTCCCTTGCTTCCTGCCAGGCCTGTGACTCCATTCCCCAGGTGGAGGAGCCTTGCGAATCCGTCCAGCTTCGCCAGCCCTTCCCGGTGCACCACACGGGTGGCTTCCCTCCACACTGGGTACCAGGACTGTGTCCTTGCTTGCCTCTCAGCCTCTGTCTCCTCTTGCTCGCTCTCTCTCCGTCTTGGAAAGGAGGGTCCTGCTCCGTGCCCAAAGCCAGGGGCGTCCAAGCGTGTGGTGGAAAAAGTCAAGAGGGTGGCCCTGATGGTGCAGTTGGAGCTCTGCCTATGTTTGATGTGCCACACAGAGCTTCAGTCGCCCTGTTGCAGCCGCGCTCTTGCCTTTTTTGGCTACATTCTGCAGGCACCCCTGGCCAGAGCCAAGTTACTGGTCTTGGCATCTCCTGGGCATTTGTCTGCTCCCTCCCCCTCCTCCCTTCCCAGAGGCCCCTTTGGGCCCTCGCAACATGTAGATGTTGTTGAAACCCAGTGTGAACAGGCCAGGCCTCCCCGGGGGATTTTGCAGCCCTTCCCCACCCAAACGGTGAGTTGTATCTGCAAGGGAAGATCGGAGAGATCTTGGAGTGGAAATGTTGGCCCAAGAAAGTTTGCAGAACATCCAATTCCAGTTTTTAAGCAGTTAAACAGCTTTGGAACCCGGCCCCATATTGGAGCATCAGTGGAGTCCCTCCAGGTTTCGAGCAAGTTCACCCAACATCCTGGGCCGAAAGGTCTTTGGGTCATTTGTGGCTCAGTGGGTTGTGCAAACTGAATATCCTGCAGCTAGTTGAACACAGCTGCAGCATTCCAGCTGTTTTAGCAAGGCAGATGTAAGCAATGGACGGTCCTGAATCTCCCGTTGGCCCCCCCAGCCTCATTCTGTCCTGGACTCTTCTTTGGGGGGCGGTGTTGGTCTCCTTTCTTGCAGCCCTGTTTCTTTCAGCCTCCACACCCCCAGACTCTGTTTGGGCTTGCCACATCTTTCTCTTTCCGTTTGCCTCGCCCTGGGGGGCTCTTTCGCTCTCTCTGCTCCTGTCTCTATCTGGACTTAGTCTCTCTTTCCCCTCTCCGTTTCCTCTCCTCCCCTCCTCACCAGGCCACGGATGAGCCCGTCGCCCCCCCGGAGAGCGTGGATGCCATGCTGCGGCCCTTCAACTTGGTCATCCCCTTTGCCGTGCAGAAGGGGGAGATCACAGGTAGTGTGACCATCTGCTGGGGGATTGGGGTGCCGCGGGGTCCATGGCGCGGAAGCACAGGCTGGCTGGGTGGGGGCCGGGCCAGACAATCTTGGGGTCACTTCTGTGTTTCTGTGAGTATTCTTCCACTGTCTCATTTCCGCTCTCTAGCAGCCAAAAATCAGGAGAATCTGGTAGATCTTTTGCAGCTCACAAGTTTTATTCAAAGGCACCAGCTTTCGTGCGCTGCAGCTCCCTTCCTCAGATGCGAATTGTGCTCAGCGGCACCAGCTTGGTGAACCACAGCTTGCTTCCTCAGAGGCGTGGAGGGTCTTGAGCGATGATCAGGAATAACCAAAGATGCATCACTGCTTGACTCGCAGAAACATCAGGAGGCATCTGTTAGCCTCTTTTTTTCAGGGGAGCCTTTGCATAAAATTTGTCACCAGACTCCTTTAGAGTTGCCTGCGGGGATGGCCCTGTTTCCCTGGGGGTGAGCAAGCCCGTTTTGAAGGGGAACGCTTTCAGCATTTCTCACCTCCTGCCAACATGGGTGCCCTAATCCCAGGAGAAAAAGAGAGGCGGGCTAGGGGGAAAGGGATCCGCGCCGAGTACACAGCTTAAAAGGGGGACTGAGATGGAGAAGGAGGAGGAAGTCTCCATCTGTGGTGGTTCACTGGGATAGCTAAACAGAGCCTCCAAAGCCAGAGCAGTCTACCTCTGCGTCCTTGGGGTGGGTTTTCCTCCACCCCACATTCCGTTGCTGCACAATGTGCCATTGTTGGGAATGGGCATTCCGCTGTTCTGCTCGTTCCCCTCGGTGCGTTTGGAACACGGCATCTCGTCTTCGTCCGAAGAGGTGGGGGGTGAGCTGTGGCCTCAGGGTCCTTCTGAGCTGGCTGCGTTGGTGGGGGGGAGAGAAGGTGGGGCAGCCCAGAAACAGACAGCAAGGTAATCCTGCCAGCCCCACCCAGATCTAGCCCCCCCCCGCAGCTCCCAACTGCTGTACATCAGCCCTACCCCTACTCTAGATGGGGGGCACGGGTGGGTTGGAGTCAGCCCAGAAGTGGGAAATGTTGCTGAACTACAACTCCCAGCCTCCCTCACTGTTGGCCAGGCTGGGCTGCTGGGAGTCGTAGTTGCGGGGAGGTTTCCCACTCCTGGCTAGTCCCATCCTTAGGGGCAGAAGCCTCCACATCCTCCAGGTCTCGTCAACCCGTTTTTCTTCCTGCTCTGCAGGGGAGGTAAGGATGCCTTCAGGCAAGACGGCGCGTCCCCACATCACGGACAATAAGGACGGGACCGTGACGGTGAAGTACGCCCCCACAGAAAAGGGACTGCACGAGATGGACATCAAGTACGATGGCAACCACATTCCAGGTGCGCACCGGAGAAAGAGAGGGAGAACGGGATCAGGGGCCAGATTAATTCCTGGGTAGAGAAACTGTCTGCATTCACACAGCACTCTTAACCCGGGTTCTGAATTCACCCATTTTCTCCGTTCGTCCTCTGCACACAGTGAAATGAGTCAGCCGTGCTGGGCTCACACGCAGCCACCCCATCCTAGCACTTTGTGTGAATGCAGTGCTAGGTCTGGGGTTGCCCTGGATACGCAGGTGGTGTGAACCCAGCTGTTCTCCCCACCCATCAGAACGTTTTACAGGCATTGGAAACTGAGCTGGAGTTTTAGGATTGGGTGTAGACCAGTGTTGCTCAAACTTGGCAACTTTAAGATGGGTGGACTTCAACTCCCAGAATTCCCCAGCCACCCACCCTAACCCTAACCCTAACCCTAACCCTAACCCTAACCCTAACCCTAACCCTAACCCTAACCCTAATCTTAACCCATACTGGCTGGGAAATTCTGGGAGTTGAAGTCCACACATCTTAAAGTTGCCAAGTTTGAGAAACACTGGTCTAGACTGTAGGATTGGGAATGTCACAGATTTTGTAGAAAAAGACCTGGCTAGATCTGCAATTCCTGCCTGGAAGTCTTTTTTCCGCCCCAAGCATGAGCAGGGGGAAGGGAACCAAGCTGGAAGACCCCCAGAATTGAATCTTGCCCAGGAAATGCCCCCAGTGGATGGGAGGGGGATGAGAGAGCCAGATCCTCTAAGTCAGGGTTCCTCAACCTCAGCAACTTTAAGATGGGTGGACTTCAACGCCCAGAATTCCCCAGCCGGCTGAGGAATTCTGGGAGTTAAAGTCCACCCCTCTTAAAGTTGCTAAGGCTGAGGAACCCTGCTCTAAGTGGATGGCCATATGTCCAAGTGGCTACACGAGATCCTGTCCTGGGCAGGGGGCTCGACTAGCTGACCTCTAAGCTCCCTTCCAACTCTGGATCCCAGGACTTTCAGAAGGATGACCCCATTTTCCACAGTCCCTCCTTGCCTCCTGCCTGAAAGCTGCAGGCTGTCCAGGATTATGAGAAGTGCCCCCAAGTAATTGCTCTTTTCCCCAACCAGGGAGCCCCCTCCAGTTCTATGTGGACGCTATCAACGCCCGGCACGTCAGCGCCTATGGGCCCGGGCTGAGTCACGGCATGGTCAACAAGCCTGCGACCTTCACCATCGTCACCAAGGACGCCGGCGAAGGTGAGTCCCGGGTGCCATGTTGGAAAAAGGGTACCATGGAGTCGGAAACTGTGCGGAAGGGGGGGCTTCATGAACTGCATATCTATGGGTCTTGAAGACTTCCTGATATCTTGGGTGGGGGCACCAAATATCAGTGTCAGGGAAACTGGTATCTCCCCTCCTGCTTGTGAGCACCACAGAGGCATCTGTGAGAAACCAAATGCTAGATTAGGATGGGCCTTAAAGGTACAGGGAAAGGTTGCTAACCTATAATCTCAATCTTGAGAAAGATCTTAGAGCAGTATTTCTCAACCTTGGCACCTTCAAGATGGGTGGACTTCAACTCCCAAAATTCCCCAGCCAGCCATGCTGGCTGGGGAATTCTGGGAGTTGAAGTCTATCCATCTTCAAAGTGCCAAGATTGAGAAACACTGTCTTAGAGAGTGATTGTCCATCCCAGTAGATAAGAGTAAGTGGGAGGCATGAAGGGTCTAATTCAGTCTTTCAGTCTTCTACCATCTGGTGTCCTCCAGATGCATTCGACCTGCTGGATGACGAAATCTGACCTATTTCAGTCCATTTCACAGGTTTGTGAGTTGGCCTCCTGGTTGAGGCAGGATGGAAGATTGGAGGTCTTGATGTGGCTAGATGGTGTTCTGGCTTCCTTGGCATGTGGAGTGCAAGGATGTGGTGGACATCATTGCAGAGAAGTTTGGTGTGGGAAGAGAAGAAATGCATATGGCTTGTACTGAAGGACTTTGTATCTTGCACGAGTTTCATATGGATGGTCACCAACCATTTCTTTAATGAGGAACCTTCACCCTCATTCTTTAATGAGGAACCCTCACCCTCATTGAAAGCAGAGATTGGTAATGTGGGAGTTGTAGACATAATGGCAAGAGTGACCAGCTGAGATGGTGTCTGTGGGACCTCAAAATCAATTAATTTTCTAATGGTAAGATCTCATGAGGACATGAAAACTTCCCACCTGAATCCTTGTAAACCTGGATGAGCTCATGGAGAGTTTTTTGTTGGTACTCACATCAGGACCTGCTGCAGAACCTTTAAAGGGCTACCAGTGATCCCCAGATCACTGGTTAGAAACCCCTGCCTTAAAGCACGGCCTGGCTGCTGAGATGCTATGGAATATCTGTAGATATTCCAAGTGCTCAGGTGAAAGTGTCTGCCGGGGAGCATGAATGGAGGAGACAGCCAATGGGAGTGGAACAGCTTAAATTGAAAACACACTTGTGCAAATGAGGAATGTAGGTCGGAAAAGCAGGCAAAGTGATGGGAGGCCAGGCAGGGTGGTGGGGTGGGCCAAGTGCCACACAGGGAGAGAGCTGGGCAGAGTGCAACAGGCAGGTCGAAAGGATTGGATAAGATTTGTCCAGAAGAAGAACACCCCCGTTTTTTAACCAGCCTCTGTCCCTCTCACAGGAGGCCTATCCCTGGCGGTGGAGGGCCCGTCCAAGGCTGAGATCACCTGCAAGGACAATAAAGACGGCACCTGCACGGTCTCCTACTTGCCCACGGCCCCCGGCGACTACAATATTATCGTACGCTTTGATGATAAGCACATTCCTGGTAGCCCCTTCACTGCAAAGATCACAGGTAGTCCTTCTGCTCTCTGCCCCAACCTCACCTGCCTTCAGCCAAGCCTTGAACCCTCCCCTGACTGCTTCTCTCTCCCCTTCCTTCCGGTGCCAGGGGACGATTCCATGCGCACCTCTCAGCTGAACGTGGGCACTTCCACCGACGTGTCCCTGAAGATCACGGAGAGTGACTTGAGCCTCCTGACCGCCAGCATCCGGGCCCCATCTGGCAATGAAGAGCCCTGTTTGCTCAAGCGCCTGCCAAACCGCCATATCGGTGAGCCACCTGTTACGGCTTGCGCTACCCTAGCTTTGGATCTTAGAAGGGGTGCCCGAGCGTGCCCTCGTGAATAGCCATGGGAGTTGGAGAGGATGAGGACGGGCAGGCTGCAAACATCTGGAGGGCAGCAGAGATGGCGAGAGAGAGCGAGAGTGAAAAAACCAACCTCTAGCTCTTTGCTGCTCCTAGTGGCCATCTGGAATTATGCAGCATGCCTAAAAAAAGAGAGTAAGGTTGTCCTTGTGGAGAGCAAGGAAGAGGACCTCCGTGAAAAAATGCAGGAACCGTTCCCTAGGCCAAAGGGGCTGAAGCCTTTTTTAAGCCCAGAACATCCAGATAACATTTGGAAGCGGCTTAGGCAGACACCTCCCTAATTCACAGGAGGATAAGAAGGGGGAGAGATGCAGCATAATCAGAATGGCAAGAGGCTGTTCCTATAGCCAATCTCAATAAAAGCAATTTTAGCCTGCTGGTGGAGTGGATTTCCTGGCCTCGTCTACCTGGTGGGGCTGACCTCAGTTTTGCACGTCTGATCATGCTGTCCTTCCTCCTCCTTATAGTTCAGTGAATTAGGGAGGTGTTTGTCTGAGTTGCTTCCAAACATTATCTGGACATTCAGGGCTTAAAAGTTGCTTTAGGCCCCTTTGCCTAGGCGGCTGCACCTGCAAACCTTTGTCCAGGTCATCTTCAGTCCTTCCTTGGTCTAGTCCAGTGTTTCTCCACCTTGGCCACTTGAAGATGTGTGCCACTCCCAGAATTCCCCAGCCAGCATAGCTGGGAGTGGAAGTCCACACATCTTCAAGTGGCCAAGGTGGAGAAACACTGCTCTAGATATTTTGTACACACAGCAGCATCTTTTTAAATGGCCCATGGCTATTCCCTAGCAGGCGAGACAAGGGTGACAGAATCAGGGTCATCCACGTAGGGTGTGATGTTGCAATGGAAGCTCTACCCCCTTCTGGACACCCCTGCAGGGAAGGCTTCTTTTAGCATCCTGAAGCTGGATCACTATGTGTCGAGGTGTCCCGTAATGCAGCCCTTTTTTTTCCTTTTGGGGGAAAAACGGGTAGCTTGTGTTGTGTTTGGGATGAAATATCCTGATGGAATATCTTAGCCTGACTCGCCTTTCCTTCGATTTCAGCCTGGAGGTTTATGCCTCACAGAGTTTAGTTTCCAGATCGGGTCGCTCTCCCTGAACCCGCTCCAGCTTCTCTATGTCCCTTTTAAATTTGGGGCCTGGACCTGGTTACTGCATGTCACATATTGTCTATCCAGCCAAAGTACAGTGGTCTCCCCTGATCTGAATGCAGTGCTTTGTTTGAGCCAACCTAAGATCGTATTGGCCTTTTTAGCTGCTGCATCACATGGCCTGCTTATGCTCCACTGGTAATCCACAAGTACACCTAGATTCCTTTCTGCTCACTGCTGCCAAGTCAGGTCCCCCTGGTCCTGTAGCCACACAGTATCCTGTGCAGACCTAGATAATGTTGTCCTGTGGAATGTCAGCCTGTTGGGTTTCATGCTGCATTTAAACCTACTGAGGTCCCTTTGAATGACCCGCACCCCCTTGGCCCCTGGTCCTGCCCCACCTCATTCCCCCTCTGCCTCTCCCCAGGGATCTCCTTCACCCCCAAGGAGGTGGGCGAGCACGTGGTGAGCGTGAAGAAGAGTGGGAAGCATGTCACCAACAGCCCCTTTAAGATCATGGTGGGACAGTCAGAGATTGGCGATGCCAGCAAGGTCAAAGTCTCCGGCAAGGGGCTCATGGAAGGGCGCACCTTCGAGATGTCTGAATTCATCGTTGACACCCGCACTGCAGGTGAGCAAAGGGCGGTTGTGGCAAATCTCGTAGGGTTGCAAACGTCTTCCACCAACCATCCGATCTGGTGGGAACAGCACCGCATGCAGAGCAATGAAATGCAGCTGGTAAGGTTTGCTCATCTCCTTCTGCTGATACAGCAAGGCCTAAATAGGGGCGGCATTTGCACAATCTTTTAAAAATCCTTTAAATTTTCCTGGTTTCATGCAATGCCCTGAATCATAGACTTACCTGGTGCATTGCACCTGTGTAAAGTCAGGAAGAGCGCAATGTGGATGAACGCGAACCAGGCTTCAAGTGCAAGGCAGATAGAGGCACGGGCCCTTAGCTGACTCAGGGTACGCGGGCATGGCTTCAGCTTCTCCGAGCCGGTGCTTGGCAAAGACGATGTTTAAAGCTGGCAGGGAGAGTGAACTGTCCTGTCGTTTCCCTTACAGGCTACGGGGGTCTAGGCCTCTCCATCGAAGGCCCCAGCAAAGTGGACATCAATTGTGAAGACATGGAGGACGGCACGTGTAAAGTCACCTACACCCCCACTGAGCCGGGAAATTACATCATCAACATTAAGTTTGCTGATAAGCACGTGCCAGGTATGCCTCTCCGTGGCCTCCTTGCCAAATCTCTGCGTGGATTTCAAGATTCTAGCCCTCAGGTTGAAAGCTGAGTGCGAATTAGACCAGTGTTTCTCAACCTTGGCAACTTTAAGATGTGAGGACCCCGGGGCCCTCTTCTTTTGTGGCCCTCCAGAGCCCCCCGGATCACCCTGTTGAAAGTCAGTCGCAACGATGGAAAGATTCAATTTCTTGCCAGTTTCTGTGACAAGCTAAACTAACGATTGGGCTGTGCTTTGGATTTGATTCCGAAACGGTGCTCTGGAGCATGGAGCAGTGGCTATGTCACGCCAGCTACAATTCTTTTCCTGGGAAAAGGCGCAACTGCTTAAAAAAGTTGTGGACAGGGGTTAGGGTCTGTGCTCCTGTGCAGACCAAAGAACCTTTCTGGATTGATTCCCAAGCCCTGCACGTCCTGGTGAGTTTTTGTGCAGGCTTAGTGTGCCTTGGAAATGCAAACAAAACCAGAAGCTCGCCACAATATCCACAGCAATAAATCTGAAAGAAATGGCCCTCCCCACTTGCTTGATGTCATCATCAGGCTTCCCTTGGTGGCCCTACAGCCACTGAAGATTCAGGTTGTCCTCATTTAGCAACCATTCGCAGTTATGATGGTGATGAAAAGTCATCGATTGATCCTCACACGACCTTTGCAGGTCTGTGAAGCCAAGGAAAGCTGGTCAGATTGTAAGCACAGTTGCGGGTTCACTTAGTGACTGCTTTGCTTAATGACCGAGTGGCCGGTCCCCCTTGTGGTCGCTAAACGAGGATGACCTATAATGTTTGTCACTGACGCAGATGCAACGTGGCCCCCAGCCTCAAAAACATTGCCTACCCTCCCAGCTTCTGGATGGTAGGCATCAAGGGGTCTTTTGTTCTGCTCCAGCTGTGCTTTGGTTGAATCCTGCGTCCTGCAGGTGCCAGCTGGGATGTCCCAGGCTACTGAAATAACCACTAGTCTCGGTGCCCCTTTCAGGAAGCCCTTTCACTGTGAAAGTGACTGGGGAGGGACGGATGAAGGAGAGCATCACTCGCCGGCGCCAGGCTCCCTCCATCGCCACCGTTGGCAGCACCTGTGACCTGAACCTCAAGATCCCAGGTAGGGGAGCTGGCTGGGCTGGGCATCCAAAGACCGCCGAGAAGAACCGGGGGGTGGGCATGAAGGCCCTGTCTCTGGAGTCTTTCTCCCCTCTTCCCTTTCTGCCCTTTTCCGTTTCTGTACCTCCTCACCCCGCTTTTCGTTTTCTTGGTGGCAAGGCCCAGACTGGGGCTGAAACACTGTCTTTCTGCATTCAGTGAAATTTCACATCTGACATGCTGATTTTTTTGGAGGGAGGGAGAAAACAGGAGAAGTTTTTCAAGTGACATCAAAAAAAGTCCCTCAACTCACTTCTTCGCCCCTCCTTGTCCCATAATCGCTCTCTCCGTCTGAAACGCGGCTTACTGGATTCAGATTTTGGGAGGAATTGAAAAATGCCAATGTTGTTTGTTCATTGCAAACGTTTCCAGATTTAGGAACCCCACTGGTATGGTTTCAGCCGGGTCTCGGGACATGACCCACTTTCTCTGTCCTTTGCTCTTCAGTTTTTGCAACTCTCACTGTGGAGAATGCGCCCAGCGTGCCCAGTGGTTGGTCGCAGAAAGGGTCACCCCGCATCCCCTCTGTTGCCATTTCTGCATCTGGGAGGGCTGGAAACTGAGGTTCTCCAGAGCATGGCTAGGTTTTATGGATTCTCCAGCGTGGAGTGAATCCTTCACAGAACTGCCAGTCCAGGGTTGCCCTCAAAGAACTATGTGCAGCCCCCTCCCCGTTTGCCCTCTTTCTAACTGGCTTCTCCACCTCCTCCTCCTCCTCTTCCTCCTCCTCCTCCTCCTCCCTCGCCGCCCCGGCACAGGGAATTGGTTCCAGATGGTCTCAGCCCAGGAGCGGCTGACCCGCACTTTCACACGCAGCAGCCACACGTACACGCGCACCGAGCGGACGGAGATCAGCAAGACGCGCGGCGGGGAGACCAAGCGCGAGGTGCGGGTGGAAGAGTCC
The DNA here is from genome assembly GCA_030867105.1 of Liasis olivaceus. Lineage (NCBI taxonomy): Eukaryota > Metazoa > Chordata > Lepidosauria > Squamata > Pythonidae > Liasis > Liasis olivaceus. Next base: position 79,703,229 of record CM061355.1, read on the forward strand.
ACGCAAGTGGGCGGGGACCCCTTCCACAACGTCTTTGGGGACTTCCTCGGCCGCGAGAGCCTCGGCTCCTTCGGCAGCATCGCCCGGACCCAGGAGGGTGCGTGGGCCTTGCTCGTGTGCCGTGCGCTTGTGGGCGTCTGCCTCTCACCAGCAGGGAGCATGGGGGACACACGGCGTGTGACGTTGCATGCGAGCCTCACCTGGGAGGAAGGGAGCCCGAATCTGCATGGTGGTTTTTCCCCCAGGGGGCAATTTGAGGGGTGGGTCACCGGCACATGGGAAGGATGACAAGGAGGGGCCTCTCCCCACTCTCAGTGGTCTCTTCTGTCCATTCAGAGCTTGAAAGTGGTTCCAAATCCATCCTGCTCAATGTGTCGGCCAAGCCGAAATTTTACAACCCCTTAAAACAGTGTTTCTCAACCTTGGCCACTTGAAGACGGGTGGACTTCAACTCCCAGAATCCCCCAGCCAGCAGTTGAAGTCCACCCGTCTTCAAGTGGCCAAGGTTGAGAAACACTGGCTTAAAAAGATATATTTAAATACATACTTTAAAAAGTGCTGAAAAGGATGCTGATTCCTTCCCATCAACTCCCCCCGGATCCAAGCAGTTGCCGAACTGTTTGGGGCCGGATGGAAGATTTTTTAAAACAGTATCTTTATCCCACTCTCCTTTTAGAGAGCTCCTACTGAATCCACGACAAAGGGAGCTAATTAGGGGTTAATTAGAAGCAGATTAAACAATGCCACGACTCCCCTTGTTTCCCAATTATCTGGCAAGTCCAGCGGTTAGGTCATTTTCTCCAACTGCTGATCACGAGAGGTTTCTAGGAAGCCAAGAAATTTGATTTAAAGGCAGGGAGGAGAGATGTTTGTTTGGAAAGTAGGTTCACGTCCTCCCTCAGCCGTGGAAACCCCATCTACCCCGCGAGGATAAAATGGGGGTGAACACCACTGTGAAGAAGAGGCAAGCGGTAAACTTAACAGATCAAAACGAGCAAATAAGAATGAGAAAGAGAAGCTGGTGGATCTTCCAGGCATGATGCTCGGTGTGAGTGCTGTTTTCTACCCCAGCCCAGCGATGTCACATTTACTAATAGCTTAAAACCGATGATCTTCGATGAGGAAGAAAGTCCACTTCTCGGCTGGGAGTGAATTACACTAATGCATGACGTTTGCAAAGATTTAATTCATACCCGTCTGTGGTTCTGCTCTTGTGGGTCAATGTGCATTTCAACAAGGAGCTAAGGTCAGGTATGGCGAAGCTGGAGGTCCAAGGATGGAGCAGAAGCTCCCCAACGTTGAAGAACCAGCCTGGCTCTGAAGTATTCCGCAGATGCTACCAAGCTGGTCTCAGCATTCCTGAGGACTAGAAGCATGTTTTGTTTGCTTGAAAGAACAGCATGTCCACTTTTCTGAAGCCGTGGATTGGTGGCTGGGGAGGAAGGGGGGCTTTTGAAGCAGGCCGGATGGTCTGCCCGGCTTCACTGTCCACCGGCTGACCTTCCTGCTGGCCTGTGCTCTTTTCACCTGCAGGAGAGGCTGGCCTCCAAGCCATGACCGCCCAAGTGACCAGTCCATCGGGGAAGATGGCCGAGGCAGAAATCATCGAGGGAGAAGACAGCGCCTACTCCGTGCGCTTTGTGCCCCAGGAGATGGGTCCCCACACCGTGAACGTCAAATACCGTGGCCAGCACGTGCCCGGCAGCCCCTTCCAGTTCACCGTGGGGCCACTGGGCGAAGGGGGGTCCCATAAAGTGCGAGCCGGAGGGCCTGGCCTGGAGAGGGGTGTGGCCAGCGTGCCAGGTAAGGGCGGCACAGCCAGTCGTGCGCTGGCACACCCGTGTGGGTCTTTTAGACTTGCAAGGCTTGACCATTGATCCTGGGTCTGGGAATGCCTGGAACTCCGGGGCCAACCCAGTCGGTCCCTCTTCCGGGAGGCACTCCCACCGGGTCCCACCAAGGGGGTCCAAACAAGATGCACAACAGGAGCCCTGCCCCTTTTTAACACGCGTGGCACGTGGGAAAGTGGCAGGCTTCTACTGCGCAGCGGCAAACCCCGTCTTGACTTTTGGGACCCTCCCCCATGTGCCTCGCTGGCATGAACAGAGGGGCTGCAGGCAAACAGGGAGCGCTCATTTTCCAAGTTCCATCTGCCCTAAAGTTGGCTCGGAGGCTGCCAAATTAAAAGGGTTAATTATTAGAATGAGTTAATTAACAGGTTTGGGAGATAAGAATATAAAATCCACAGCAGTTTGGTTAAGGTCAGTACCACTATGGATGGAATTGGGGTGGGGGGGGGGTGGGGAATTGCCTGCCTGCCTGCCTGCCTTCCTCTTCCCTCCCTCCCTCCCTCCCTCCCTCCCTTTGAAGGACCATTTATAGGGCTTCTGGACAGAGATGCAGGGGGCCTCTGGGTGGGAGAGGTCTGAACCCCCTCTAAATCTCCCCTCCTTGCGGCTAGATGATTGGGGGCATGCCCAGAGGGGAGTTTTGCTCAGAAAAGGCCCTGCTGGCCTGGAACCTCTCCCTGCCCACCTCTCTCAGAAGGACCCATCAGCGGGCTCTTGGGCAGAAGGGTGCCATGCTAGGACCCAGGAGGCCCCTGGGCCGCCTCTCTGCCTCGTCACTGGGCGGATCCCTCTTGGTTGCCCGGTCTTTGGTCCCCGGACCTCAACAGTCTGGGATCTCTTTCCAAGAAGCGCAGCAGAAGCCGGGGCATCTCCCAGGGCACCTGCAACTGGGCGATTGAAGCCCCTTGTTTTAAATGTACATCGGGTGTGCAGTGCATGTGCAAAAAGGGGTGAAACTTTGATCATGTGGTCATGACCCCCACGGTGACTTTTTGGACACCCCTCCCTCCTGCTGCAGATGCCCCAGCAGAGGTTGGAGTGGAAATTACAATTCTGCACCCATCAACGTTGTTCTTAATTTCCTGACCTTACTGTGTTACGTGGGCGCTTCTAGCCTTGCCAACTTTCTCTCTGCCCTCCCTTCCCCACCCCTGGTGCCCACCAGCCAGGTAGGACTGCCACTCCCAGCCTCCTCGGCCACAGAGCGCTGCCCTTGGCCAGCGATCTCTGCTGACCCCCTCCTCTCTTCCCAGCTGAATTCAGCATTTGGACCCGGGAAGCCGGCGCCGGGGGCCTCTCCATCGCCGTCGAGGGGCCTAGCAAGGCAGAAATTGCATTTGAAGACCGGAAAGATGGTTCCTGCGGGGTGTCATACATTGTCCAAGAACCAGGTAGGATTTGGGTTCGTTTGGGTCAAGCCAGGGGCGTGATGTCAGTTAGGCAAAACCAACAATAATTTAAAATGATTTAAAAATAATTTAAAAGTCCGGCTGTTGCTGAAAAGCCCAGAAAAGTGGGATAGTCTTGGTCCAGCCTCAGAAACCTAGCTGTCTCTCTCCAGCAAGGAGTTGTCGTTGTTGCTGTTGTTATCATCTTAAATGTACACGCCACCCAGTTCCCAACATGTCTGAATTCCACTGCCCGGGTGCCAGGACGGACAGACCCTATTAGGGATGGCAGGGGACTAACAAATCTTAGTTGACAGGTAGCTTCATGCAGGAAAAAACCAGAATTTTAAATCCCTTGGACCAAGAACACTTTTGGGGGCTGGAAAGGGAGGAAAAGAGACCTGGAATTGTGCCTAGGAACAAACGGAGGGCTGGTTCCCAAGCGGCCAGCGTGTCCGAACTCTTTCCAAGGGCTCTCCGGCATAAAATACCCCGCGTGGATCCTCCACGGCATAGCTGAGATTCATGCTACTGGGTGGGCACGCCTGACCTCAGAACCCTTCTTCCTCCCCGCTCTCCTCTGCCAGGCGACTACGAGGTCTCCATCAAATTCAACGATGAACACATCCCCGATAGCCCGTTTGTGGTTCCTGTGGCTTCGCTCTCAGATGATGCCCGGCGCCTGACCGTCACCAGCCTCCAGGTATCCACCGGTCCGCGTGGGTGCCGGCTGCAGAGAAGAATGGGGGGCTGGAAGGAGGGGGGCGGTGATGGGAAGAAAGATCGATGCGACCCCCTCCTGTGAAGAGACGCCCTTTGCCAGAATGATTCACTTTTGCTCAGCTGGGTGCCCTCCTGAGGTGTAGGACTACAAGCCCATCTCCCCAATCAGAATGGGAGCTAGAGTTTAACCCAGTGTTCCTCAACCTTTGCAGCTTGAAGATGAGTGGACTTCAACTCCCAGAATTCCCCAGCCAGCATGGCTGGCTGGGGAATTCTGGGAGTTAAAGTCCACTCATCTTCAAGCTGCTGAAGTTGAGAAACATGGACTCTAACCCAGTGGGAGATTATCCATTTGGGGGAATTGAGGACAATCCTCCTTCAAGAGCAGCTGCCAGCTGTGGGGGCCCCTCAATTTTCTCTTGCTCCCCAAAGACAGAGGGATCCAACTTCCCATGGCATCAAATGCTTCCTATCTTTCCATCTTGGTTCCATCTTCCCCAAAGTAGGTTGACCCTCCAGTCCAAGCAGGGTCTATGGGCATATAGGGAGACGGTCTTTTCCCTGCTCCCCCTGCAAAGCCAGTGATGTCACTTCTCTGGGGCTGCTATTAGCCACCAGGGAAATTGGGGGGGGGGGGGGTTACTTCCCTACCACTGCTGTTTGAAGGGAAAAGCAAGTTAAAAGAAAACGCGTGAAAACGTGGCTATGCCAGATGGCCTGGGGGGCTGATGGGGGCTCGCCTGGTTGGAATTGGCTGGTGGGATAATCGATACTGCTCCCCCCCCCATCGTCTTGAATTGTATATAGTTTTTTTTTATACAGAATTGTTACTAGTTATTTTAATATGGATATTTATATTTTTATTGTTTTTACTGTTTTGGATTTTAATTGTAAGCCGCCCAAAGTCACCCTCTGGGGGAGATGGGCAGCATATAAATTGAATGAATGAATGAATGAATGAATGAATGAATGAATGAATGAATTTTGTTCATTTAACAAAATAAGGACAGAGTCATAGAGGAGGCAAACTTAGTTAGAACAAGAAGAATCACTAGTGCGTGTGAATAATTTCTGTAGGAACTCCACAGGAGCTTTCTCTGATTTAATTCTCCCCAATTTGGGGGGTGGGGGTCGATGGCTCCCAGACTTCCTAGCTGGCATGGAATACTTCCTCATCCGGTGTTTTCCAAACTTGGCCACATTCAGATGTGTGAAGTCCACGCGTCTTAGAGTGGCCAAGTGTGAAAAACACCGTCCTAATCGATCCAAGAGCCCGTGAGCCCCTCCACGTGCTAGCACTTGTTGAACACGCGAGACTAGGCCTGCACGGGGTGGGAAGTTTGGGGTTTGGTATGCGGTGGTGTGAACCTGACTCGGCTCTGTTCTGGGTCTCTGCAGGAGACTGGCCTGAAGGTGAACCAGCCCGCTTCTTTCGCGGTGCAACTCAATGGGGCGCGCGGCGTGATCGATGCCAAGGTTCACACGCCCTCTGGGCTGGTGGAGGAATGCTACGTCTCCGAACTGGACAGCGGTGAGTGGCAGCTTTTCTTCTGCAGTGGACAACAACACATCTGTTGGAGATGTGGCCGCCCAGATACGTTGCCTTTCCATCGCCTTCAGTTGCGTCCCAGGCACGAAGCAATAATTTTACCCTCTCTGGGGCCATTTCGTGGCCTGCTTAATTCTCACGATCACCTGGCAAGTGAGCCCACAGCCAGAGGAGGACCGGCCTAAGGAAACGGTGTGGCCGACGTGAGATGTGGACTGGAGGCTCCTCAAAGGGCCCAAATCTCCTTCCCAGCCACTGGGCAATGCCAGGTGCCCGCCTGGAATGGGGGAGGGGGTGTCAAAAAGATGTCGGAGGAGTTCAGGGTGATTTGAGGAGGCCACGCTGGGAGATCTTTGGAGGCTGAAGGCGGAGGGGCTTCTTTCCCGAGGCCACCCTCGCTGACTTGCTTTCCTGAGCCTGACCTGTTGGATTTCTCCCCCAGACAAATATGCCATTCGCTTCATCCCCCATGAGAACGGGGTCCACTCCATCGATGTCCGGTTCAACGGGCGGCATGTTCCCGGCAGCCCTTTCAATATCCGCGTGGGCGAGCAGAGCCAAGCGGGCGACCCTGGGCTCGTCACGGCCTACGGCCCAGGATTGGAGGGAGGAACCACAGGTGAGGTGGGGGGGGCAGAGCTGGGGGAGGGACAGCTGGCCTTTCTGGGCACTGGTCGGCATGTGGACAGTTGAATGCCAGCCTTCCCCAAGCAGGTGCCCTCTGGATGGGTTGGGCTACTGCCCTCCCCATGCCCAGAGCTCACTGGGAAGGATACTGAAATACTGCCTTAGAAGCTGAGTCCATTCTGAGCATCTCTGGCAGATGATTCCACTAGCCAATGAATCTTAAACCAACCTACCTACCATGCAGACCCAGGAGGAAGGATAAATAATAAGAGGGTCACCCAGATGGGTTTATCTAAAACACTCCAGCATCATGCTGTAATTTCCACTGCGCCTGCCTCTTTCTTTGAAACGTGGTGGGCCAAGGGCATATAAGTGCGGTTCTGCCTTTGCTCAGGGCTGCCCAGCAAGGTGTCAACGTGCACAGTATTGTTTGCACGCCTATAAAATTAGGTTGTATCTTCAAAGAGATTTGGTTGTTTCAAGCGAGCCAGGTTTTGGCCACAACACCCCGAATTCTTGCATGCAAGCTTCTTTCCGAACTCTGCGTGATCGCGCCTGGATGGCAGAGCACACACGTTCGTCCTGTTCAGGACTAGCTCTTAAAAGGACCTTCTTGAATAGGGATAATGGAGAAAGAGGGCAAATCAGCTGGAGGTGGCATTTCCGGAGAAGAGCTGGGCATCGTGCTTTCCCTGGGGACCACCAGGACGGCCTCGCTAACAGCCCCCCTTCTCTCTGGCAGGCGTCTCCTCCGAGTTCATTGTGAAGACCCGAAATGCAGGTTCCGGCGCCCTTTCGGTCACCATCGACGGGCCCTCCAAGGTACAGATGGACTGCCAGGAGTGCCCCGAGGGCCACAAGATCACCTACATGCCCATGGCACCTGGAAGCTACCTCATTTCCATCAAGTACGGGGGCCCTCAGCACATCGTTGGTAGCCCCTTCAAAGCCAAGGTCACAGGTGAGTTGAGTTGCCCGGCGGGGGTTTAAGGCCCTGCGGGGAAGCGTGGACCCCCCTCGACTAGCGGGCATTCCCACCACCCCCGTCTCAGTTCTGGGTGAAGATACTCAGTCCGTGCCCAGAGGAACATTGCTTTACACGTCCACAGCTCCAGGGTGAGAGGTGTGAGCCTCCAACGAATTGGCACCGTTACTTTACTGAACGTGTTATACCAACGCCTCTCAATGTCTTCCATGGCTATAAAAATATAAAACCAGGGGTCCAAGAATTGGCATTATCATTACCAAGTGACGTTTAGGGCACACCATCCTGGTGGGCGAGAGTGTGATTCACACAAGGGGGAGACTGAGGGCTGAATTCACACAACATGTATACTCAGGTCAGGGAAAGATGGATTCACACAGCTCCCTAAGCTGGGTTCTGTTAGGTTTTCCTGTGGCTGAGCCTGTTGGGCCCACCTAACCTATTTCATTAATTTATGATTTAAAGTATTGTGCCAAGCCAGAAAATGACTTGTTACGGGAATCAGGTTGTGTGAATCTAATCCGAAATGGATATTTATTTACTTATTATTAAGCTTGTATGCCACCCAACTCCCAGACACTATAATAAAACCAATTAAAAGGAAGGAAAAACGATGAAGCCTGCCTTTGGTTCTTGATCCAATAAGTGACTCAGATCCCCTTATCCTGATCAGAGCCCTTCATAACGGTTGTGACATTTCTGCCCTGCTCTTCTCCAAAATACTGGGGTTTCTGTCCCTCCCCCTGGCCTCCCCTATTCTGATGACACCCCTGTGAGGTGGGCCAGAGGGCCTTAGATCCCAGTGCTCCAAGGGCGGGGGCAGGATCCATCCGGGGGCCCCACCCGTGAAGAAAGCCAAGGCTGACGGTTCCTCCTTCCTCTCTGCCTTGCCAGGTCCCCGCCTGTCCGGTGGGCACAGCCTCCACGAGACATCCACGGTGCTGGTGGAGACGGTCACCAAATCCTCCTCCTCGGTGGGTGGCAGCTACAGCGCCCTGCCCAAGTTCTCCTCCGATGCCAGCAAGGTGGTCGCCCGGGGGCCTGGGCTGACCAAGGCCTTTGTGGGGCAGAAGAATACCTTCACAGTGGACTGCAGCAAGGCAGGTGGGTATCGCAGCCCCAGGTGGGGCCAAGGGGTGGGTGGGGGTGAACTCTGGCGTGAAGGGGGCAGGATCTCGAGGGAGTCTTGGGAAAGCTGGGCCATATTTTCAGGACAAGTCTGGTCTGGTGGCGATGCCAGCGAAAGGGCAGAAAACCTTGATTGCTGGAAGGGGCTGTTCGGGGGGTGAAATCCACCTATTTGCATTGTGTGGGAATCCAGATTCAAGCCTTGCTGATAGATGAGTGGACAGGTTGGCACCCACTCTTCGGCGCCCACCCTGCTGCCCCAGCCTGGAAAATAGTTCCTATTTATGGGGGGCGTAAGGGGAATTCTGGGAGTTGAAGCCCACCCATCTTAAAGTTGCTGAGGTTGAGAAACCCTGATCTAGTCCACCCTTCTGCAATGTGCAGGAGGACCCATTCCACCTTCTCATCTTTGAGAGGGGGCTGTCCAGCCTCTTGAAATCCCCCCGAAATGAAGCCCCCGCAGCCTCCATGGGGAGACTCTTCCAGGGTTGGACAGATCTTCCCCTCAGGAGGTTTTTCCTTATATTGCAGTGAAATTTAGGAAGCTGCAGCTGGTAGCCATTAATCCTCGGTCCTTGGAGAAACCTCCCCTTTTGCTCCCCAATCGGGGTCAAAGGGGAAGGAAGAACTCTTGTCTTTCCCAGGTGGACCTTCCCCCCCCAAAAGCCCCCGTCTCTTTTTGAAGGGTGTGTTTGAATTTGGAAATGCCCCGATTTCCACGGGAAGCAAGGGACTGATAAAGTGAAGGGGGAGGTTGAAAGCTAGGCAGGGTCTCTGTCTCTTGAACCGTCCCCCCTGCTCCTAGGGCGCCGGGGGCTTCTGGGGGCCCAGCCCAAGTTTCATCTCCTCCTTCCCTGCAGGCACCAATATGCTGATGGTGGGGGTCCACGGCCCCAAGACCCCCTGCGACGAGGTTTACGTCAAGCACATGGGGAATCGCGTCTACAGCGTCACCTACACCGTCAAGGAGAAGGGGGATTACATCCTGATCGTCAAGTGGGGGGACGAGGGCGTGCCTGGCAGCCCCTACCAAGTCAGCGTGCCCTAGGAGGGGCCTGAGCCCACCCCCCTTGGCCCCGCCCTCCCCTGCCCAGAACTGGCACGGTCCAAGTGCCCACTGTGACCAAGGCGGGGCTAGGGAGGGGCGCAACCGTGGGACGGTCACTTGCCTCGTTTGGTTGGACTTTGGCTTTTGAGGGTTTCTCCAGGCAGATCGGGACCGGGATGGGGAGGGGATGGGCAGAGGGCAGGGGCGGGCAGGGTGTGCCATTTTAGCTGGAGAGGGTGGAGGGGGCACAGTGAGGCCAGTCGGGGAAGGGGGAGAGGAAGGGAGGTTGTAGGGACTGAGAATGCTTGCAGATGGCAGGCGGGCGCCTTCGGGATGGCTGCCGTGGGAGGCGGGAGGGTGGCGGAGAGGCCCGGGAAGTTTCTGCCTGCGGTCCCGCCCCAGCAGAGGCGTGGCATTCATCCTGCTTCACCGGATGGTTTGGGGAAGGCGGCTTTGAGCACCGAAAGTGATGCAGCAAGAAGGTGCGAAGGGGTCAGTGGAGTCCAGGAGTTGCTCCGAAACTCTTGCCGAAATTGAGGGGGTGGCAGAGGGGTCAGTTGTGCCCCTCCCCCCGGAAGTGGAGATGCGGTTCTGGCCATGCAACGAGGATGCTTTTTGCTGAGCGTGCCGAGAGAAGCAAGAGGGAGTGCAGATGTGCTGAGATTGAGGACAGCTGCAATGCCACGGCATCTCTATGGAGGGGCGCCTTCCCAGCGGCCTTTTGCACGCATCCTGTTAAGACTGTGGGGTGCTTTGGATTCGGTTCCAAAATGCGCTTCCTGAGGACTGGGGGCAGAAAAACACAGCGACTGCCTGTAACTTTTTAAAGCAGGCGCATCTTTTCCTGGAGCCCCACTGCCGCCACCAGATCCCAGGGAAAAGACATGGCTGCTTTGAAAAGGCAGGGTCCGGGGCTAGGTTGATACCCCTGTGCGCCCCGAGAATCAAATCCCGCACTTCCAGGAATCAAATCCGAAGCACAGCGCGACTCTCTTCCCTGGGCCTGCTTCCCACGCCCTCCGTCCCACTGTTAAACTGGTTGCGCTTCACTGTGAAGGGGTCAGCTCAAGCCAAAGAGGGATTTTTTTTTTAAGAAAAGGAGGAAGGAAAAAAATATTAAAAAATTAGGGGGAAGGGGAACACAGATCCTGGCCCGTGTGGGCAGGGGAGGGGGCTTCTCTCTCTCTCTCTCTCTCTCGTTTTTCTAGTAAAGTGTTTGAGGTTGTGTGTGTTCACTGGGGCTGGAATGGCACTTCCACTAGCAGACGTGGCGAAGTCAGAGCAGCGACCTTGCACCCAACCGACCTGCCCCTCAGCAATAAAGTTTACTTGCTTTTAAAAGTGAGCATTGTGGTCTGCTTTGCTATGGGTTTTTTGGGGGGGGGCAAAACCCCACAAAAGCTTTTCATGCTGGAATCCTCGGGGGGGGACCCTATAACCGAAGTGGCGCCTTTTCTCACGGACCACTTTCATGTCGTCGGAGAACACCCTTCTGAGAAAAGCACGATCTCATCCCTCTTGGCGCTCTTACAACGGGATTAGGATGGGGAGGGAAGGCCGCCCTCTCCGGAGGGTGGGCACAAGGCCTGAATCAGACGCAGCAAGGAGCGGATTTCTCGGAGCAGCTTTTTGCTCTGGCATTTTTCTTGGCAGCATCGTGGAGATCCACGCACGGAGTGCCCCTGCGAGGGCAGGACCGCTCTTGGTCAGCGAGACGGGCTTCTCAATCGCAGCGACTGTGTGTGAAGCAAGCAGCACAAATCTCTCTGGGTTAATCAGAAGCAAAGCTTTATTGGAAGCGTTTGCAAAGGCTGGTGGGCTTCGTTGCAAATAAGACCCCCCCCATTACCGATTTCAGCACATTTTATACAATCCTATCCCGACGCTCATCTCTCCCCATTTCCCCATTGGCTGAGGGGTGCTCTGAGGTTACAACCTTTAGCCGCCCGCCTACTTCTTGTTACCCCCCCGTTCTACAGACCCCTACATACTACATACTACATACATCACATGTTCATGGTAAATAGGTGATTAGCTATGCGGGGTGTGGTTTTTGTTATGATAATGAAGGTTGGGATGGCAAGAATTCATTCATTCCTAACAGATCCCTGCTAAGTGTCACTTTAGACAGGTCACATTGCTCCAGACTGGTTTTATCACACCTTGCCTCATCCCGGAGACATCTCCCCCTCCTCATTTCCTGCGCCCCTTGGGGCCGCTTGGAGCCCCTTGGCAACCATGGCAATGTCTCCTGATCTCTCCCTAGTTTGAGGTAGAGCATTTGGCAGCTAGGTACTTAGTATTGCAGCTACACTCTTAGCATGCTCTAGTTACTATTTCTTTGTCAATAATAACATATTTTATCCATCTCTCACAACTTGAAGACTGGTGGACTTCAACTCCCAGAATTCCCCAGCCAGCCATGCTGGCTGGGGAATTCTGGGAGTTGGAGTCCACCCATCTTAAAGTTGCCAAGGTGGGAAACCCTGCTCTACTGCATGGCATTGCATCTCCCAGAAAAGCCCTTCAAACTGCAGAAAGCCCAGGAGCAAAGCCACTTTCTGGGTCTCTCGGGCACAACGCCCACAAATCAGAAACTCCGAAATCACCCTCCTTGAAATGGATTTGCTGTCAAAGCGCGAACCCTAAAATCACGGACCCTGCATTTCACACTACACCTTTGGCGTGTTCCAGACATAGCAGCTGCATTCACACGACACGGTACCCTCGGGTATTTTGGGGGGGGCTGGGAATGTTATCCATGAACCTAAGCCAATAGGACGCATTGTGCCAACTCAAACATGGGATTCATTGGGTGCCCAAGTTAAGGGTGACGGGTGAACCCAGCCAATGGTTAGGTTAAGCATGTTGTGTGAACACTGCTCATGCTTTCTCTGGCACGTGGAGAAGGAACCAGGAATGATGATGAAGAACAAAAGGACTCATTGTTCCAATCCTTGCCAGTAATTATTGGGGGAAAAAAAGAAAGGTTTATGCGAAACCCGGAAGTTAACTCCTACACACGCCTCTTCATTTTCGTATCTGTATGATTCCAATGGTTACGTAGGCGGCTTCTTTTCAACCACGCATGCGCCGAGGCAGGAACACGTCCCCTCGAATACTGCGCCTGCGCTTCTCGGCGCGTTATAAGCTTGCACCACGCCTGCGCGAGAAGAGTGTCAGTCCGCCTTGCTTGCTTTCTCCCTGTCCTTGGTGTGATCATGGCCGGGCGGGGGAAGTTGATCGCCGTGCTGGGCGACGAGGACACGGTGACCGGGTTTCTGCTGGGCGGCGTGGGGGAGCTCGACAAGCACCGGCGCCCGAACTTCCTGGTGGTGGAGAAGGAGACGGCCCTGACCGAGATCGAGGAGGCCTTTCGGTGAGGAAGGGAGGGGGGTGGCGGAGGAAGAGGAAGAGCCGGAGGCGGTTGCCCGGGAAACGGCGAGGGAGGGACCGTTGCGCCAGAAGGACGGGGGGCGCTGCGCTTGGAAAGGGACCATTGCCTGTCGCGGGGGGAGTTTGGATTAAACCAAACCAATATGGAGCGGCAGGACGGAAGAGGCTATTTGCTGTCCGGCGGGGGTGCCATTCCAGGCAGGGGAGAGCAATCCTGGTTAATGGAGGTGATTTCAGTGGGGGAAGAGGAGGAACTGAATTGGGGTGATTGGGAAGAAATTATGGAGTAAGTAAAATAGGAAGGACTCTTTGGCTGGATAGCGGTGATGGGAGTTGCAGTACAGCTCACCTGTCCAGGGATGATGGGTGCTCTATTAAATCAATCAAATAAATCTAGAGAGCCTCAGCTGGGGATGATGGGCAGAGTGACTGGCCCCAGACGAGTGCCATGGGAAGGACAGCACACACACCATGTATTAACCAGGTTGTGGTTGCAAATGCGGCAGCTGCGTTTCTGCACCATTGTTTAGGTAGTAGTAGCCTGAGTTAGGTTTGGGTGGCTTAGGGTGTTGTGCAAACCTGGCTTGTTTCTCCAGTGAGGGTTCAGTGCATTATGTGGACCCAAAAACCGGGTTACGTTCAGGGTGTTGCATGAATGCAGCCAGCATTTCTCAACCTTGGCCGCTTTAAGACGTGAGGACTTCAACTCCCAGAATTCCCCAGAAGTGCTTTGCAGCTTGGGGAACTTGGTGGTTCAGATTATGGGTTGGGGTGCTGGGACGGGAAAAGGGGTCCCTTGTGAAGGAAGGGCTTTGATTGGATCACAGTTGTTTAGAACAGCCCATTTTGGGAGGCCAGTCCTCGTGATGAATGGCCCTTAATTCTAAAATGAGTCGGGGGGCTGGGAGGGGTATGCAACTGGACTGGGTTGTTATGGTGGTGTCAGCATCCCAAGGATGTCAGAACCAGGCGCAGAGGGCAGCGGGAACGGCCTCGAAGGACAGGAGGAACAGCCGCTTCCAAGGCAACGGTCAGATCAGAGGGGCTTGAGCCTGGCCAAGAAAGTAGTGTGAGAAAAGTAGGCCTCGGACAAGCCCCTCCCTAGTTCACGTGAAGATAAAGTCGGGGGGGGGGAAGCACCTTCAGACTTGCAAGTTTCTGTTACTAAAGCTTTACAGTAAAAGCAGTGCTGACTTACATGGCACTGCTCTACCTTGAAGGGCTGACGTCAGGCCATCGAGTGATGCAAAGCACGCTTCGCTACTGAATATAGTACTCCTAAACGCTGGAGTTGCTGTCAGTTCAGTGGGACCCGACCCAGTTCCCACCAGACTTCCTGACCCTTTGGGTTTATTGATCTTGGTTAGAACTGGCAAACGAGGGGTGCTGCGCCTGCCTCTTGCAAATCTGAGAAGGCCTTGGGTTCAGCCGGTGCTCTGTTTGCCCACAAACAGCCAAGCCCCGCAAAGTCCGGCTTCAGCTGCTTTCTGTCGCTCTGGCTTTACCTGCAAAGGACCGGCTGCCGTCCCTGTGACCTTGAGGGAGCAGTAAGGGACCGCAGAAGGCCGGGGGTGGGGGGGAGGCAGGGTCAGATCCCTGCCCAGCCTGGGCATGCGTTGGGTACTTTTCTCTGAAGAAGACATTTCCCCAGTTGGTGCTCTCCAAATGAACACCACGGGTCACGCATTCACCCTGCTTTAAGTTTGCAAACAATTAGATTGTGGAACTTCATTCCACAAGAAACTTCGTGGACTGAGCGGCTGCTTCTCAGAGTAATTTGTCTGGCACCCTCTTCCCGTAGAGGAAGCCTACCTTGGAGTGCCAGTTGGAGGTGCATGAGTGTTTATGGAGGGTGCTCTTGATATTTGCCACAAGGATGAAGCGATGGTGATTGGGTCTCACCTTGCTTCCGTCACAAAGATCATGGTTGGTTTTTCTTGGGGATGGTAATGGTCTTTTCCTCTTCCAGGAGAGGCCCAGCCGTCCCACAGCAATGGCCTTGCGCTGCTTAGGTGCCAGGGAGGTGCTGGCTTCGGAGTGCAGCGCTGTGCTCCTAATGCATCGGGGGACCCCAGGCTGAGCAAGGCTGGTCCCCTCCCTGATTCAGCACGCCTTAGGTCGCGCTGCAGGCTGTCTGTATGCCGGAGACCTCTTGACCCCGGGGGTACAGGTGGCTGGTAGAAGTAGTGCAGTCCCTGGTAGCGCCACGTGGAGCCCCAAGGAGATGGCCCACTGTGACCCCTCCTCCCTGTTCTTCTTTGCCTTCAGGAGCTTCCTCTGCCGCGAGGACATCGGCATTGTCCTCATCAACCAGTTCATTGCGGAAATGATCCGCCACGCGATCGACGCGCACACCAAATCCCTCCCAGCCGTGCTGGAGATCCCCTCCAAGGAGCACCCCTACGACGCCTCCAAAGACTCGATCTTACGCCGTGCCAAGGGCATGTTCACCGCTGAAGACTTGCGATAGGTGGCAGAGAGAGCCCGCTGCCTTCCTGGGCCAGCTGCTGCTTCACTGCTGTTCCTCCATAAACCGCTTCTCTGCCTCCCTTGTGTTGCCCCGTTGTCGTTCTCCTGTTCATCGTTCTGCGGAGGAGCAAGGCTGCGTCGGAGGCTTCTTCGGCCTCGGCAGGGATCAAGGCTCCTACTCCCCGCGGTGTTGCACTCCTTTGAGTCAGGAAGCCAGAAGAGCTGGGCTGGGGCTGCTGGGGCTGGGGGCCCACTTTGCCTTCATCGGGGGCTCTTTGGGGAAGGCATTCACCTTCTCAAGACGACCGAGGCTGGGTTCCATTTTCTCTGGGGCTGGAATTGGCCTGGCTGTGTTTCTGTGTCCGGCTGTGGCCCTTGCACCTGAGGAGCAGCGGAGGCCCACGTTCATCAGCAGAAATGCGGATGTCCTTTGGACTGATGTCTTGCTCCCCTGTGGCTGTTGCTGCGCTTTAGGCCCAAGTCCCCCAACTCCGCTTCCCCTGTCCTCCCACTCCCTGCTATTTAAGCCTTTCCTTGAGGATCGAAGCCAGAGTGGGGAAGGGGAGGGGGGCATGTTTTGGCTTGGCGCCTGCAGGAAGCTGTCTGGCGCTCTCTCTGGCAGCGCAATGCCTAAGTGTCTCCCTTGCCTTTGGTGTCCTGAGGATGTGCAGTCCAGATGAAAGGGCTCCTCGGGGCAGGCACAATTTTTCCTTCCCTTAGAAAGGGAGTTGTGCTCCTATGGCGGAGATGTCCCGTTGACTGTTTTTTTGCTAGGAGGAAGTTCCCCTTCAACCCACACGTTTGATGATCCATTCCAGCCTTCTTCAACCTACTGGCTTCACGTGGCTCACCTGGGGGATGTTTGGGGTCTAGGCCACCAAGCTGGGAGAGTCTGATCCCATTTTCACCCATACGTTTGTTATTCCTCAAAGGCTAGAAAGTGATATCTAATGGTAGCTAGTCACGCTGCCAGTTTCTGGTTACCTTGGAAGCAACCCTGTCTGTTATCCTGAAACAAAACCCAACTTCGTGGAGGGAGTTAATAAAACTGATGTCTGTTTGATTTCTGTCCTTGACTGCTGAATTTGGGAGAAGTGGGAGGTGATCCAGATGGAAGGTCCCTTTTTTCCTGCAGTTCAGTTTATGTCTCTGAAACTTGCCATCTGTTTTCAGCCTGGCTTGCACTGGGTCAGTCTTTCCCTGAAATCTCTTCCGTGGGGAAGTTGATGGCACCACGGCTTGCATGTGCTAGTGAGTCACTTGGTTCTAGGGCACTGTGCGCCAACCAACCCCTCATGCTCAGGTTGCTGAATTAACTCATTTCTTGAGTTTGCACAATACCTTGGTTTGCTTAGTGCCGTTTAATCACAAACCAGTTCAAGCTTGTCACATTTAGTTATTTCTTTATTCGCTCAATTCATAAGCCACCTCAATCATTCAAATGGCTCTTGGTGAAGGATGGTGTGTGGGGTCTTTTTTGGGTGCCGTCAAGTCAATTCTGACTCCTGACAACTACATAGAGAAATCCTTGATGGGTTGTTGGGGGGGGGCTTATTGCAAAAGTGATTTGGCACTGCCTTCTGGGATATTTTTTGATTGACCAGTCTAGAGCTGGAATAGAGCGGCTGAGTCAAAGTCACCCAGCTGGCTACCGTGCCTAGGGCACGACTAGAACCAGTGTCTCCCCACTCCTAGTCCAGCATCTGAACTATCACCCCACACTGGCTTTCCTGGGGGAGGTGCAGGATATTAACACCACCAAACGAGTAAAAGGCAATAAGAAACTACAAAACCAGTATTTATTACTAGAGTCAGTCTGGAGTTGGGTGCTGCCAAAAGTTGAATGGGGGAAGGACTCGCCAAGAACCAAGCAGCGAATTTCCAAAATATGAATGCAGCCACTGGATCCTCCAACGCCCAGTTCAATGTGTTACGTGGACCCCGAAAAAGAGTCAGCTCAATAAGTAGGTTGTGTGAATGCAACCAATGTGTGCAGGAGACGGGACTGCCTTGTGAGCAAACTTTGCTGCTGCATCTTCACCCAGAGGAAAGGTGGGCCAGTTGCAGTAACAGGTTTGGTGGAGTTTCAAGATTTCCCTGAAAAATTGCCACAGGGAAAGGTCCCGGCCTTTTTCAAGCTAGCGTGCTTCCTGGGGCTACCATTGTCGTAGCATCCATGGTGCTAACCCTTATCCAGCACGTCTGAAAGGTACCCGGTTGGTGGAGGCTGAGCAATTACGGATGCTCCTGGCTATTAAGTCCTTCAGCCCCGTGTGGATGTTTTCCAGCTCTTCCTGGCAGCCAGGATGCCAACATCACCAAGCCCAGAAATGGGGCTGATGGGTGGTGACAGAACAGTGCCTACCCAATGGTGGACACGGCCTTGCTAGTGTCACCCAATGGTGGACACCATTGTTCTCCACACGGTTAAGTCAATGTGGGGTTAAATGTGTTGTGGGAACTTCAAAAAGGGACAATTGGTAGAGTCATGTAACCCCCAGGGGAATGAATTTAATGGCTGGGGAGAGGGCCTCCAGGTTGGCTGGATACCCATGAACAGCGTTCAGGAGAAGTTGAGGCAGGACTGAGTTCTGATCGCAAGACCTGCTTGCGCGCACTCAGCTGGATTGCTGCCAGACCCTGCTTCGGGTCTGATGGGCGAGCTCCCAACACCGGGTGGGGCAACACAACTTCCTTATTTTAGGGGATCACAACACCACACAGTTATGATTCGATGTAATGTGTGGACCTGGAAAATAGGTTAGTTCATAACTAAGTTAAGCGTTAACTGGTAAGACTTACAGTAGACCTCTGATATTTCTACTACTCCTGGCCTCCAACATGTTCTCTCTCAGCTGACCATTATCCGGCTAATATTTTCCATTCAGCTGACTCCATTCAGCTCTTGCTGATTTCTCAGTGGCGAACTAGGGTTTGGTTTTGTTGGCCACTAACAGTGGAACATGGCCTGAGCCAGTTCAGGTGACTTTTGCCCCCAAGGGCTGAGATTCCTGGGGTGGCTTGCATCTTTGTCTCACTCCTTCCTCACTACTGGAGGAGGAGGAGGAGGTCTGTGACCTCATAAGAGGCTGCTGCAGCAACTGTGAAGTGGTAGCTGACCAAATGCGGTGGCCACCAGAGACCCTCAGAAACATCCAAGTCCACCCTTTCAGCTGAAAGGAAAACTGGCCAGGTGGGTTGTCTCTGCCGCGAAGAGGGGGTTTAGGAACGTGCGGAAGGAAGGGTGGCGTCTGAGGTCCTGGTCAGATACTTAATCTTGCGGGTAGCTCGGCCGGGCCAAGCTCTTGTTCCCCTCAGCCATGGCACGTCCGCTGAACATGGACACGCTGCAGCAGAACTTTTGGAAGGAGGAATACCTGAAGGAGATCATGCTGCGCTTTGGCTGGCACCAGAAATACGGGGCCCTTGTCAAAGCCAAGCAGGAGAGCCGGCGGGAACGGCGCAAGAAGGCAGAAGACACCACCCTGCGCCTGCCCTCGGTCCGCCCCCCGCCCCCCGTCAAGCCCGAGGCTCCCACTCCTCTATCCCCGGCCAAGCCTCCCAAGCTGCTGCCCCGGGAGCGTGACCTGACCGGGCTGGATGCCACCATCCTGGAGATGGAGATGAAGCCAGCTCCCCGGGAAGTGCGCAACCTCCTGTACCAGGGCATCTCCCATGAGGACGAAGGACGCTACCGTTACTTGAAGATGCGCCTCCTTGTCCCACCAGAGGAGAAGTACACCTTCCCCATCACCACCAACTTCACCTACGGCTGGCAGATGGGTGAGTGGGTGGGCAGAAGGGGCTGGGATGCCCGCAGGGTTGTAAGTGGGCAGTAGGAGGACCTGCTCCAAGCCACGCCTTGGTCTTCTCTTAGCCCTGTCCACCTAGAGGGGAGGATGGTCTAGCAGGCACGACAAGGGAACGGACTTTCACCTCAAAGGGGCCACGCAGCCCCCTCCTCTATTTTTCTCTCCCCCTCACACTCCATTTATGTCTTCCAGGGAAAATGGCCACCTTCCATGTGGCCCCCGTAGCCAAGTGCCGCACCGACAGCTTCTTCCGGAAGAACGGCGCCTTCTCTCTGTTGCACCCGCGGGATGTGGCCCTTTGAGTGCCGGTTCCACAAAACCCAGATGATTGGATTTTCTGGTGCCGGTCCCTTTCCTTGGCCTCTGTCTAAGGTGGCTCCGGTGTAATTTAAAACTATCCATCAAAGGCGGTTTGGACTGTTGAAAGAAAGGAAGGCGCTGGTTCTCTCTCCACACGGTGGGACTTGTGGGGTGTCTCTCCAGTGCCACCTTCCTGCCCTGGACCCGCTGGGTAAAATCCAATCATTCACAGCCATTTGGAAAGAGACCAAAATGATTAGGAGCCGCATCTTGGCCTGTCTGTACCTAAACCAGTTTTCATTATCCATTTAACTCCAAAGATTGGCTTGTGTGAATCAGAAATGACCTGTGGCCAAAATCAATTATCAGTACTCCAAGCTGGGAGATAAAATTCCAGGAGCTAGGAAATCAGTGTTCATAAGATGGGGGGGACGGGTAGAGAGATGGGGATGGTACTGAATTCTGGGTTCCTGTGCTAAGGTGGCAATTCAAGGCTCTCTTTTATTCTGCAAAGAAGCGTGGATATCCATGGGAGGGGAAGGTGCCAAAAATGTCAAGTTGCATCTATCATCCTCTCTCTTTTGACAACAACCCCCCCCATGCGCGCACACACACACACACCCACACACCACACACACAGGGACAGAATGGAAGGAAGGGGAGATACTCAACTTGAGCTAAAACCCCAAGGCTGAACATCTAATGCTGTTTGCTCTGTGTTCAGCTAGACGGGTTAGGAACATTGGAGCATGGCACTCTGCATTAGCCAGCCCTGAAGAAAGGTTGGCTGATGCCCTTCAAGCCGAGACTTTGGTGAGCTTCCAGGGTCATCTGTACCCACTCGATGGTCATGACACGGTTTTCAGGGGACAAAATAGGGATGAAACATTTAATGCAGGAACAGCTTTGTCAAGAACGTTAGTTGGATCCTTGCAATTGAGATAACAAATAGAAGGATATAACAGAGGGAATGGGAAGAACTAGCATTTAAGGTGACTACTACTGAAGAGCCTGGAGAAACACTTTGGGATATAATATGGGATCAGTGAGTGACCCAGAAACTGGTGTGTCGATCAAACCTGGGTCTGCTCTCCTCTTATTTGCTCAACAGGGACACAAACAGTTGTTACCTGCATCAACTAATGTCCAAACCCCAAGAGGTCAGAAGAACATTATTGTCACCTGGCCTACATCATGGATCTCAAGGCACTGTAGCTAGGATCCCACAGAAGTCTCCTAGCCTGGTATCTATCAATTAGAGCAGTGTTTCTCAATCTTGACCACTTGAAGATGTGTGGACTTCAACTCCCAGAATTCCCAGGCTGGCTCCCAGGCTGGCTGGGGAATTCTGGGAATTGAAGAAACCCTGGTTTGGTGGATTCCTGCACTGAGCAAAGTGTAACCTCTGAGACTGCTTCCAACTCATGCATTCTACAATTCTGCAATGTGATAGCAACACACAGGAACAAGAACGTAACAGAACTATTGCCTGGTCCATCCTGGATCAAGTAACTTCATACTTATCGCCAACCCTCTTGAGAAGACTTCAGCTGAGGTTCCCCTTCAATGTCTTATGTTGCATATGGAGAGTGAAACTGAATGGATGTGTTTGGGACCACATGCTGGCTGGGGAATTCTGGGAATTCTGGGAGTTGAAGTCCACCCATCTTCAAGTGGCCAAGTTGAGAAACATTGAATTAGAGGTTGGCAAAGATGTTGTGCCATTATATGCTGAGACTGGCCCTGGGATGTGGCTTAGCAGGCAAGGAAGTGCAAGATGGATCAAGGGCAGAGAGTTCTGGGAATGGAATCTTCCTGGGAACGCTGGGTGGTCCCTTTCTTCTGGAATCTGCTCATCTGGCCATCCCAGATGTGGCTCAGGTGTTTTCCAGAACTACATTTTCTGGCAGAGGAAGAGGTTTGCAGTATTCCAGATGGAGCCCAACCCTCTTCCGAAGATGTGTTTCTGGAAAACTATGGAACCACGTGCAGATCAGCGCATTCCAGAAGGCGAAAAAGAAAGAAGTTTCAGTGTTGGGATGGCTGGAACTTTTTCAATGAACAAAGACAAATTTACTTCCACCCACGAACAACCACGATGTGCTGAAGAGGTCTTGCAAACCAGAACAACACAACTAGTAAAAACGAAAGGCTTCCAGCAAAAGTATTCCTGTTCTTTTACAAAGCCACTCGGTACTTCCTGCAAGCTTGCTGAGTTGGCAGTGAGGCTGCAGAATATCCGCGGCCGTCCTTCTGCTTCTTTTCCCTTTCTTTCTGGGATTGTCCGCCCAGAGTGGTGTAGCGGGTCGCAGTATAACACAAGGCTTGTCTGTCTGTCTGTTTGGGCTCCTACCCCTTCCTCCACCGATTCTTCTTTGGGAATCTTACGGGAGACGTGAGAAAGAGCCTCCGTCCTCACTGTCCAGGGGATCCTGAAGGATGGAGGTCTCCCCTCTGCTTGCGCTCCTCTGCCGGCCTCAGCGCAGGGTTCTCCTCCCTGGGGGCCACCAGCGGGCCCAGCAGCTCCTTGAACTTCAGGGTGTTCCTGTGGGATGGAGAGAGAAAGAGAGGGGAGCAACTGCTTCCAGGTGGTTGAAGACCCGTTCCTGGAGCAGAAGCTGGCCAGAAGACCCGTCCCCAGGAATTTGGCATCTCCACCTCCCTAAAGGTCCCCTGAGTGGGTGGGCCGCCCTTTGCACAAGCTCAGGAGCCTTCCCTTCCGTCTTCCTGCACATCGTTCAGGGTGAAGCTCTGAACATGGGGAGGAAGAAGATGGGTCTCTCAAAGGTCCTTATCCCTGATCTTTTGCTCCGTGATGATGGGCACCGCCCCAGATGATCCAGTGCAGCTTTCCTCGTACTTACAGCCCCAGCATCCTCACAAGCAAAGCTGTTGCTAACCGAGTTCACACAACATGCTTCACTGAGTTCCTGGGTTAACACATTTCAAGATTTGCTGCATCGTAAGCTAAGCCAAAGGGCTTGCACCTTAAGCTAAGCCACAAGAGAGCAAGGAAACACCTGATCAAGCTTAGCAAGTTGTGTGAATGCATCCACTAGGTCTTTAACCGATCTTGTGGGTCATGAGAACAGCCAGTGGCCCTTTTCCCAGGACGTGGATAAGCCAGCCAGCAACTAACCAGGTTATATACCAATCATTCTGGCAGCACATGATCCCTGTTCAGCCCTGCATCCCTCCCCACAAAGTCACCATCTTGGAAATAAGAGACCCCTCCCCACCTTCCTCAGGAAGCAACTAGTATCTCTCAGCCCAGTGTTTTTCTCTTATATCACATACGTATTTGTGTATATAGTGGAGTTTTACATGTCACTTTTATAGAATAGGCTTGTTTTACAAAATAGAGTCTCCCCCACCCCTTATGGGGAGGGTTAAAAGAAACCACCCATCCAGGGTCCAGTGCTTTTGAGTCTCTCTTGAGTCTGGGTCAAACTAATTGGGAGTGCTTTAAGAAAGAACCTGCGAGACCCCCCACCTCGCCCCACCCACCTCTCTCTCTTGGACTGCATGACGTAGGTCCGTTCCCTCTTGACCTTCTCCAGATGGTACTTCACAGCCATTTTCTGCCCAGCTTCATCCTGCCAGAAGGGGAAGCCCAGAATCAGGCCAGTTGCCTCTGCCCCCCATGGCTGCAAAGAATAGGGGTAGGTAGGAAGGATGCACTCAAGGCCACTCCAAGGTGGCAGCCTGGCCTGGCCTAGCTGGCCTTGGCTACTGGCCCCTGTGCGCTAAATCTTTGCCACCTGCGTGGTTGTCCCTGCAGGGCGTCAATGCAGAGCCTGTTCCTGAAGGTGGAACGAAGGTCTCAGGAAACAGGAGGACATCCGGTGGTTCCATCAGGCTACTAAAGACAGGACCTGATGTATGCAAGGAAGCTTTCCTTTAGCAAGTGTTGCTGAGTTTATGGGTTGGGGAACCACCCCAAGAGTTGAATAGCCTGTCTGCTGTGGCAGAGGGGCTTTTAGGGAAGTCATTAAGAAGTTGGACCTGGTCCTTTTTAGGGAAGTTTTGACAAGGGACTTGCTTTTTTTACTGGACAGAGTAAAAGTAAATTCATTAGGTCTAAGCTGAAGGTTCTAGAACAGCCTTCTGCAACCTGGTGCCCTCCAGACATGCTGACCACAACCCCCTCCTCCCCCACAAACATGGTTCAGCAGCTCCTGGAGACAAGGTCTCTCATTCCACATCTAGTTCTTGGTGAGGATTATGATCAACTTTGTTCTTCCTACAACAGACATCAATCTAGAGTATACACCTTCCTTTATATGAACTGTCAGAGTAGTCCAGTGTTTCTCAACCTTGGCAACTTTAAGCTGTGCAGACTTCAACTCCCAGAATTCCCCAGCCAGCCATGCTGGCTGGGGAATTCTGGGAGTTGAAGTCCACACAGCTTAAAGTTGTCAAGGTTGAGAAACACTGGAGTAGAGTGATAGAGTTGGTATTATATCATGCCTCATGTTGGAGGTTTCATGACTTCACTGCCCCACCCTGCCCCAGAAGAGGGCAACTCTTTCAATCTATATTCCTGTGGTTGGTACACATTACGTGGCCACCAGGAGGCAGTGTGCTACCAACTTCATCCTCCCACTAAGGATGAAAGTGGTAGCACACTGCCTCCTG
This sequence comes from Liasis olivaceus, assembly GCA_030867105.1. NCBI lineage: Eukaryota > Metazoa > Chordata > Lepidosauria > Squamata > Pythonidae > Liasis > Liasis olivaceus. The sequence continues at coordinate 79,727,142 of CM061355.1, forward strand.
GTGATCAAATAATGTGTACCAACCACCGTCTTCCTACAAGGAGCACACATTCGTAGGGTTGCCACAAGGTTAGGCGATTAGTGAGGGTGAAAGAGGATCACATCCAGAGACTGTACCGTGATCTTTATCTTAGCTAGGGTTGAACTTGAATCACTGTTCTGGTCATGCCTTCAGCCAGGAAGCCCATGCAGAGAGGCAACAAAAAACCTCCTTCTGGGGTGAGTGGAATAATGTCAATAATGCAGCTAGGAGGGAAGCCACCGTGCACGGATGCAGCAGTAACTTCCTCTAAGGAACTCTGGAACGCTAGAATTAATGAATGTCTTGGGTATGCTAGCAATTCCAGCGCACGCATGACCCAAACGCATTTAGCACACTCGCTGCTGTAAAGACTGAAGACATTTGCTTTTCTTCCTCCCTTCTCCCCGAAGAGTTAATTCCCGTTACCTTAATCATCTGATCCCAGTAGAAGGTCCATACCTGGCCTTCAGAGGCTGCTGATGCCCAGGGCCATCGGTCTGCTGGATTGTCTCCCAGAAGATCCTCCTTGGACCTCCAACGCTTGGCGATGGACAGTCGCTCCTGGAACTTAAGGGGGGAAGATCTTTCTCCCCATGTTGCTTTCAGCAAGTCTTAGGGGTGTGATAGCATCAACTGGGCCAACTGATGCTTTCCCCAATGATTTTGTAAACCAGAGCTGCCCCCGGCCCCGTAGCATGCTTGGCAGCTCTGTTGGTCCCCCTCTTGCCTCCACCATGACAGGCTGGTTTCTACCACACATCTGCCCTGATTACTCCAATAACTCTTTGTCTGGGTTATGCCCTGAACCATCAATGATCACATGGGCTGGATTAGCAAACTCTGCGAGGCACAAAACCCGAATCATGGATATCCAAATGCTGCACGTTGTGCTAGTGGGGCTGCTACTGACTCTATTAAGCACGTTGTGGGATCGGGGCTACGCTGTCATTCGATTTGCGTCCGGGCAAGGAACAGGGGATGTGAAACGTATGAAAACCCGTGTCTCTGCTGGATGGCGCTTGGGCATCAAGAGGGTTGGCAGAATGGCTCCTTCCGGGTTGAATGAAAGAGGGGGGCTGACCCTGACCGGGGGTCCTCCAGATGGGTGGGACCCCGACTGCAGAATTCTCGGCCAACTGCGCTCCAATTCCTCGGGAGGGTGAGCACGCACGGACTTTAGCCTTTGCAAAATGCCAGCCAGGCCAGCGAGGGGTGCCCTGACTCCCGAGAAGGAGGGGGTAAAGTCTCCGTGGGGCTGGGGACCAGGACGATGCTCACCCACAGGCTCTGCCGCTCCTTATCGCGCTGGTGACGGCGCTCTCCCGCGGCCTGGGTCTCTGCCAGCCGCTGCAGGGCTTCCTTTTTGTCCTGGGGGGAGAGCCAGATGAAGGCCTTTTCCCGGCTCGGCGGGTGAGGGGGGCGCAGAAGCTGGTGGGGGAAGGAAAGGCAGGTCAGGAGCGCACAGGCGAGAGCAAGGCGGACCCGCCAAATTGCTTCACTCCACAGGAAGGGAGGAAGCTTTCGGAAGGGCATCCAGGTAGGTCAAGACCTCTGGATCTATTTTTGGCTCCCCCCCCCCCCCCAATTCCAATCACAGATGTATAATGGAAGCTGCCAAACAGGCTTACAATAGTTTTAGAACAAAAAACTCCCAAATGACTCCTCTATACCATACTCTACAGTATAGTGAGTACAGGGTGAATTTACGTCTATAGTAATCTGAATCCTGGAGCACAGGGTGGGGCTGGCAAGATGTGGGTTCTCTGGAGATCTTTAAGAAGCGTCTGGGGTGCCACCTCTCATGCTGGTTTATTGGTTTTCCTGCACCTGGCAGAGGGCTGGACTAGATCCTTATGGTCCCTTCCCTCATTCTGTGATTCCATAGTTCCCTATTTTTTAAAATGCTTATTGATTGATTGATTGATCACATTTATATGCCACCCCTCACACTGTATAAGTGACTTCTAGGCGGCTTGGAGCAGAAAATGACACCTGGGCCAGTCCTTCCGGTGCTCCTCCTCAAGCCCTGCATTAAGCCACTCAGCTCAAGCTCTGAAGGATATCAGATGGTGGACACCTCCTTAACGGCACCCAAGAACTCTGTTGCTCACCTGCCCATCCACTCCTTCTGCCACCAGCCGCCCCTCTGCAGCATCCCCATGAAAGGTCCTCATGGCCTTTTGGTTGGGTTCACCTGGCAGTGGACAGTCAGTTGCCTTCTCCAAGGTTGGGGAGTCCCTGGGACTAGTGGCACTTATGTGGACACTGTCCTCCTGAGAAGGTACAAAAGTAAAATCAAGTGGGCATGGACCCTCAAAGGAGGGACAGTCAGTCCGGCCATTGGGCAGGAGGTTCACTCTACCTCTTGTGACCAGTGAGGCTTCATACAAATTTCAAGTAGCCAGGAGAGACAGAAGCCCTTGCCCAGAATTCATTCATTCCCCATGTTTTCCCTCCCCAGCAAAAATATCTAATATCATTTTATGTATGCCATTGTTCTGAACCAGCACGAACCTTTGCACCAAAACAATCTTCCAGATTTGGTCCAGTATAAAGAAATGGGGCCTCTGAGAAGAACCTTCATCATCTGGAGAGCCACAACAAATACTCACTCCTCCCATTCAAAGTTGATTAACCTTTATCTTATTTATTTCAAATGTTTGAACTTGCTTATTTCAATTTCCCTCTGAAGCAACAGCCAAAAAAGAAACAGAAGACAACTGATAGAATTTCACGAAGCAGAGCCCAGAAGATATTTCGGTGACATGATATGATGTTCCCAATCCGGCTTCTTCTGAAAGTGTTGGACTAGATCTCCCATCATCTCCTAGGATGAGAATGTCTGAAAAACTTTAGGCCAGGAAATGTCGCCATGGTATCAATTAAAGGTAGTCTTAATGATCTGGAAGGTCTATCTAGATGTGAGATGGGTAGCAACAAGGTGTCGGTCTGTTGGGTCCAAAGACACAGTGCCACTGACTCAGAAGGCCCTGCCTCTTGTGCACATTAATGCCACCAATCTCAATGGCAGGCTTTTGGCAGGGGTCACTGGTGTAAATCTCATCTTATGGGCAAGGCAGCGGGTGAACAAATTTCTTCAGATAATTTAGTCTCAATATGATCAATCTACAGAGCAATATATATAATAACCAGTATTATATTATACAGAGAGGTTGCTGGGCAATTTATAGACAGGGAAAAGTTTGCAAACTTCTCTGTCCTCATCTCCAGTTTACCACAATAAGCCACCTTCATTCTTTAACACTGAACATTAAAGTTGAAGTAGAGATGAACTCTCCCCCCACCACTGTCCCAGTGCAGTGCAAAGCCTACATCTCGGCTAAGTGATAAATCTTACCCAAGATGGTGCACAAGGTTGGGCCACACGGAAAGAGGTCTCCCTGGAAATGCCCATGTTGACCGTGCTGGGATCCCACATCATCTCACTGTGCTTTCCAGGGCTGGAGGGAGAAAGCAAAGTCATAGCTGTGGCCTCTGTGGTCTTCTGCTCCCAGAGTAGAAGTGTCTCCAGTCTTCTGCTCTCAGCTTCAGGCTCAAGATTTCCCAGGTTCAGCAGGCCCTTCTCACAGGCTGAGAGATTCCTTGGTTGGGCTCCTTCAACTGGCAGAGTTTCTGTCTCTCTCCATTCCTGAAAAGCTTTCTTTCCCTCTGTCCATTGAAGCTGAAGGGCCCCCATTTCCCTTGGAAGTTCCTGTTCCTTCTGTGACTGCCATGATTTTAGGTCCCTTCTTTCTGGGAGCTTCAACATCTCATGCTTTCCCTGAAAACGTTTGTCTCCTTGCTGGGCCATTTGTTCCTTCTGATTCAAAAGAACGCCCCAATCCCCCTTTTCCTGTTTTGTGGAAAATTCCTGGCTTTGGGAGGAAATTGCTCGCGGTTGGATGTTTAATGGTTCTTGGGAACTAGGAATATGTTCAGTGGCCATCTCTTTATCCACCTTATTTGGTCTCTCATGTTGGAACTCCTGAGTCCTTGACAAAGATTGAGGTTCAAGGGATTTTGACTTGGCCATTAAAGCTTTTTGCATCTGTGAGGGATGGTCCTCTTCTGGCTCTATGGCCCCTGGCTTTTTCTCTATCACCTTCCCTTCAACATTAAGGGATTCCTGAAGATCCAAGCTGTTCACTTCCACAGTTTCCAGGGACTGAAGTGAAGGAGGAACTGTCATCCCTGGCACCACAGCTGATTTCTTCGGCAAGCCTGCTTGCAGTTGGACCATCTGTGGTGCCTTCTGCTTTGGTGACCCCATGTTTCTCTCTGACTCCCGTTTTATCTCTGGGATCTGGTCAAGTCGTTGGCTTTGGGGAGATTGAAGAGTCTGCCGCTGCACTTCCTGCACCTTATAAGCTTCAGAGAAATCTCCCAGTGGTGGCTGAGGAGATGTTGTAGCACTCCATTTGTGGTGCTGGAGAACTTGAGAACTTATATTTATTTGGGGTTCAGCTAGTATTTGCTGTTGTGGTTGACTGAAACCTTTAGCACCTTGGGAATAAACGGCCTTCCCATCCTTCAGTTCCTGTGGTCTGAGGGTATTTAATTCATTATGCAGCCTTCCTAGTTCCTGAAGAAATTTAATACCAAACTGTGGACTGTCATGAGGTGGGACAAACTGGGGTATGCTGCTCTGTGGAACTACATATGGCGTATCTTCTTGTTCCTGAGGAGGTTCCTGGTTTGTATACAGAGTTACCTTGGATTTCATGGACTCCATCTCTATTGTGTGAGCTTCCCTTGGGGAGTTAGGCTGCCCTGTGGATTCCCAAATCCTTTCAACATTTGCTATCTCCTGATGTTGAAGAACTTCAGGCTTGCTTATCTCCTGGATGTTGTGTGGCTCTGGCCCCTCAAATCTCTGTAGCAACTGCCTCTCCACATGCAAGCTATCCTGTTCCCCGGGTTTTTCTTCCTTTTGGACAAGCTGGATCTGAGGATCAACTCTACTTGTTAGTTCCTCATATCCAAATGTCTTGGACTTCCTCAGCAGGTTTCTCATGAGAGGAAGGCTTTGTAGATTTCTTTCTTCCTGGTGATTAAGATGCTGTGGCTTTCTTAGCCCTTGAGATTTTGATTCTGTCTGTACAGACTGATTGATATGAAGAGGCTCCTTCAAACTTTGGGAACTTACCTGAAGTTGAAGAGCCTCCAATTTTCTATATTCTTTGGAACAGAGCATCTGGATATCCCCCAGTTTTCGGAAAGACGTGATTTCTCTCTCATGTCTCAACAGCTTTTGGGACTGTTGAGCTTCCAGCTCCATGTACTCTGTTTTCTGGGTGGCACAACTATTTTCTTCCTGCAGTTGCTGGCAAATGTTATCTTTTGAAAGAAGTTCCTCAAGTGGATGAGTTTTGGAATAAGCCATTGGAGTCTTGCATTTCCATTGTTCTATGAGCTCATCCTGGATATCTCTTTGTGGCTGAGATATATTGGCTGAATGGATATTCTGGAGATTAGAACAATCCAATTCTCCTAGGGATGACTTTAGGCAGAGGGCTTCATGGTCTCTAAGGTCAAGAGACTTTGACTTTCCCAGAGTCCACCACGCTGACAGAGCTTCTCTCTCTGTAGATGCCAAGGGCAACAGAGTTAGGGATTTCACATGCTTCACAAATTCAAGAGTTTCTGGTATCACTGAGTGTTTTTCAGATTGAAGAACAACTGAATGGTTTAAATTTCTGCATCCAAAATGGTCTGGGTTGTTTTGCAGACTCCCTTGGATCTGCAGAGAAATATGTTCCATCTGGGGAATTCCTGGGGAATGAAGACCTTCTATTTCTTTCTGTCCTTGGAGCTGCAGGACCTTATTCTCCTCAAGATTTAAGATAGCTGGCTTATTTTTGCCAAGTTTTTCCTGGGGCTTTGAGTCCTTCAGTTCCTTTTGTGTAGGACTTCCAGTCTCTTTCTCCTGCAAAGGGTTATGCATCACCTGTGACGATGCTTGGTTGTCAAGGATCCTGGGACATTCCTTCACATTTTCTTGAGACTGGGAAATGTCCGGCTTCCTCAATCCCTGAAGCAGAATAATGTTTGTGTTTGGCAGTTCCAAAGACTTTGATTTCCTGAATGCATCTGCTTGAGGGTATAAGACACCTTGAACAAGGAAGGACTGAGGATACCTTTGCAGGATTTCTTGCATTTCATTATCTTCTACCCTAGATTCCCAGCTCTCTGCTTCATGGTGTCCCTGTAGGCAAAAGGTCTTGGAATTCATGGCTCTTTGGAGTTTGGAGCTCTGTGGCTGAAGCATGACCACGTCTCTGAGTTCCTGGATCTGCAAGGGACATGGCTCCATCTCAGGAAGTTCTGATGTTTGCTTAAATGAACTCTGGAGACCTGAAGGGTTTTCTGAAGCTGATCCATGGCATTGCAGTAGTTGTGGTGTGTCCTGCTCCTGGTTACCCTGTTCCTGAGATGAAATGGTCTGGGAATCTGTCTTTTCTTGGTGCTTCTTTGGGAGGTCTTTCTGAATATGTAAGACTTCAGTTGTTTGAGCTTGAAGACCTTCTTTCTTTAGTGGTGCCTGAGTCTTCAAAACTTGAAGCTCCCATAAGTCAAAAGACTTTGATTTCCCCAGTGTTTTTTCCAAGGGCAGGAAAACTTTGATCTTACTGTGCTCCTCTAAAGCTTCAAGAACACCCTGCTTGACTCTCTTTATTGTCTCAGCATTTGCTATTTCCTTTGGGTGAAGAAACTGTGATCCATTCAGAAGGCCACAATATTCTGAATCTCTTGTTTTCAACCCCTGGACTTGTGCAGATGGGGATGAGGGGCATACAGAGTCCAAGTTCCCAAGGGTACCCAGAGTTTGATGGCTATGGCATTGAATTACTTTGTATGAATCACATAGCTTGGATGTATCTTCCTGTACCAGACCCTCCAGACCCTTGGCCTTGATCGGAATAGAAGTCTTTTGCTTCACTGGGGGTCCTTCTGTGCTCTGGACATCTCTTTTTGAAGATTCCTCGATTGAGACAGGCTCCCTCTCCTTCAGCAGATGGACCTCAAGGGCCTGAGGACTTCTCTTGAGACCTTGAAATGGTTTTGCTTTCTCCTGGGCCAAAAATTGGAATGCTTGTGAGATTGAAAGCTCCAGGCTAATGGGCTCCCCCTGAGGAACAATTTCATGAGGCTGTGAAGCTTTTGGATCTATATATTCCTGGGACTGAAGATGGGCGTCTGTTGTCCTAATTCCTGCATCTTGGAAGGACTCCTTCTGTGGTTGAGAAGCCTCTAGTTTCTGCAGTTTCTTAGCAAAAGGTATATTTTGATTCCTTGCATTTTGTGCCTCTGGCTCTGTCTGTGGTCCTTGTGTTTGCGTCCCTGGTACATAATAACTCAACTCCTGAGGTTGAGGAGAAACCTGCAGCTCCCTGTGTAATATTCCCTGATGAGCTAACTCTAAGACCCACCACAGAAGAGGAGGTGTCTCTGGACTACTGCGTTCTGTATGCTGGAGACCCTCTGCTTTTATTTCTGGCACTGGCTGTGATGTTAGGGCATCTACGTTCTTTCCACGTGGCGGCAAGATTTCTGGCTTCTCCAGCTCCTGTAGAATTTTGTCACTCTGTGGATCTGCCTGGGCTTGTGGAACTTCTAGATCTCTCAGCTCTTGGGGCTCCAGGGCCTGAACTTCCTTTGAGTCCTCCAGAAGATGCTGCATTGAAATAGAACCCGGAGTCTGGGTATGAACAGACTTTCCAGCCTGGACTTGAGTGGCCAACGGTTCCCTCAGATCTGTTTTATGAAGCACATGTGGTGCTCCATCCTTCTGTGTTTCTTGGGATTCTGGCTCCCTCTGTGGCTTTTCTGATGGCAGGATCATTTCTAACTTTGTCCTCTCCTGAATGTGATGAGCCTGGAGTTCCTGCTGTGATATTGGTGGGGTCAAAGCAGCTGCCTCTGAGCAGCTCATCTGAAAAGCCTGTGACTTGATTAGCTCAAATGATTTTGCCTTTATTTCTAAGGCTCTCCCCAGCAGAGGAGAAGGTTCAAGGTGTCTACATTCCTCAGGAGGAAGAAGTGTTTCTAGACACTTAGTTCTGGAAGGCAAAGGGTTCTGTTGATCTTTCAGTTCTTGAACAGCCATTCCTGGATCCTTTGTCAGTTCCACAACTCGTTGCTCTGTTTTGGAAGACTCTGACTTTTCTTGTGAAGTTACCCAGGTTTGAGGTGATTCCATCTCTCTTATTTCTTGGCCCAATAAGGCCTCTTTTTCCCTCAGGAAAGGAGAGTTTGTCTTCTCAGACTCAGGTTCTTGAGAGTGAGGAATGTCTGAATTCTTTACTTTTGGGGACTGTGACTCTTGTGAATATGAGGGCAGGATTCTCCCAACGTGAAAGTTCCCAATCTTGGGCTTGACTAGAGGAGACTCAGCTCCTCTTACATCCTGAGGAGAAATGACATCTGGACCTTTACATTTTTGTAGTGTAGCAGACTTAAGTCTCATTTCAGATCTTCTGCATAACTGAGCCCTTGGTGATTCCCTCAGCTCATGAGCTTCTATGTCACATGATGTCCTCAACTCAAAAGATTTTGACTTCAGGCCCGTAACCCCCCATAGAAGAGGAGGAGATTCTAGACTTCTGCATTCCTGGGGCTGAGGGACAAATATCTCTTTTAATAACACATTCTCTTGAATCTGTACTTTTTCCAGATTTTCTTTTGCGAGGGGCTGTGCCCCACTCAGATCTTCTTGTAGGAAGGATCCCGAATGCTTCAGCAATTCTAGCTCCCTCTCTGAAATTTCTTGCCTTGGAAGCATTAGTAGCCTTCTCTGAGGAGCTTCCTGGGATGAAGGAATTTCCATTTCCCCTGTTTCTTGAGGGTGAAAGGCCTGTATCTCTCCAAGGTTTACTTGTCCTATTGTTCCTTCCAGAAGAATCTCTGATGTTGTCTCTCCCTGATGCTGAAACTCCTGAGGATCAGTTTGTATCCATTTTTCCACTAGGACAACCTTTTCTGTTCGGGTCTGTGGCATCACTTCCATTTGCTTCAAATCCTGGAGATAAAGGATGTTTGACTTCTGGAGTTTCTGGTGCTCTGTTTCCACCAGTGATCCTTCCTGCTGCTGAACCAGCAATGCTTCCTTTATTTCCTGGGGAAGCTGAGGGATGAGCAGTTCCTTCTTTGAAATTCTCTGGATTGCAGCTTGTCCTTGTTCTGGGCCTAGAAGAACACATGGTTTCACTTGTTCAAATGACTTTGCCTTACGCCACAAGATGCTCCACAGAAGAGGTGGACTTTCCAGACTTCTGAAATCCTGGGGTGCAGGAATGCCTTCTTGCCTTTGTGAAACAAGCTTCTGGGGCTGAAGTGCCAGTGACTCTCTCAAGGTAAGAACTGGCCATTCCAGCTGAGCTTCTTGGGACTGGTGGATTTCTCTACCAATTCTTTGCATCGCTCCTGGGATATGAAGCTCTTCTGATTGACTCTCATCTTGCAATCTTGGCTTCTTGTCTAACTTCAGAGACTTTGCTTTCCTTGCCAAATCAGTTTGGAACTCTGGTTCCTTTTCAGCATGTGGCTGAAAGCCTTGTGACTTGCTCAGACCTTTTTGAAGCTTCTGAGTGTGAAGAAGATCCGTGTCAATCAGAGTTTGTGCTTGAGGGTAGGACAATTGTATCTCCTTTGATGGGACTTCTTGCTTCTGAAAATCCAGCTTCTCTTTCATCATAGATGTCTCTGGTCCTGGTATCTGAATGACTTCTTCGCATTTTGGAATGTTTGGGTGCTGGAGAACTGAATCAGATAACTTCAAAACCTCTCTTTCTGAAATGTCCTGGCTTCTGATCTTTTTCCATTCCTGGCATTGAGGGTCTTGAGGATATTTATTTTCCAGTGGAATCTGTGATGAATTTCCAGATTCACTGGCCCTTGTCTGCAATAGCTCTTGGGGTTCAAGTGATTTTGACTTCTTCATAGAAGCCCCCTGACAATGGGAGAATTCAGGAACCTTCTGTTCCTGGTGACACAGATCTTTGGAAGGTCTCATTTCTCCAATATGAAGAGTTGGTGATTCTTTATGGAGATTGCTGACAAGCTCAAGTTCCTCACAGTCCTGGGGCTGAGGCATTTGTGTGCCTTGGGTGTGAAAAGTTTTTTCATTCCAGCCATCCTGTGAGTCAACCTGCTTCTGAGGTTCTTGCTTTCCTTGAGGAGAAATGTGGGATTTCAGGATTATTGTTTTCATCTTAGTCTCTGTTTGAATAACTTCTGCTTCACCCTGTAGCACACGCTGGAGGCTACTTGGAGTTTGTTGGGAATGTACAGTTTCCATCTGTGTTCTTGGGGAAGGGGCTCTCTGCAGCCTCTCAGATAGTATTTGGAGAGAACTTTCTGGATCTCTTGGTCCTTGGAGCAGCAGATTCTGTGGTGTTACAAATTCTAAGCACCCCAAAGACTTTGACTTCCTTAGTATCTCTCCCTGAGGAGGCAAGTTATCTAGACACAGTCTATGGAATGGAAAACCTTGAGAACTACTTTCCTGAGTATTACATTCCTTTTTCTCAGGAAGCATCTGGTCCATGTCAGGAGTTACTAAAGCCTGATGGATCTCTAGAACTTTTACTCCTCCACAAGGTTTCCAAAGTTGAGAAATCTCCTCCATCCTCAGTAAAGTTCCTGTACATTCAAGCATCTCCTGTTGCTCAGGTGTGTTCTGAAGACCACTAATTTCTCCTTTACTGATAGTTTCAGATTCCTTCTTGTCAGAGAGCCCTGGAATGTTTTGAGGTTCATGTGATAACTCCTCTGGGAGATCTAGAATTTCTGGATCTCTCTGGGATGCATTTTGCCTTTGGGAGAACTCAAGATGCAGAGGACCAACCAGCTTCTGATTACCATTCCCCTTCCTATGTGGGGTTTCCAGATGTTTCTTTTCCTGGGAGCCACCAGAATGTAAACCCTTGGCATCTTGAACATTTGGATCTCCTTGGAATCCCTTCAGAACCTGAAGTGATGCTGATGGTCCCTGGAGCTGAAGTGACTTCTGCTCTGGTTGTCTTTCAGCCTGAAATATGTTAGCGTCCATCTGTACAGTGTCTTGGACCCTGAGATCTCCTGCACTGGCATTTGTCCTTTGCTGAAGATCAGGTCCCTCTAACCCTTTCTGTGGAGAGAGTCCTGGGCCTTTCCATTGTGACTCCAGTTTCTCCTGGACTGGAAAGGTTTCCAAGCCTGTCCAGAGATGTCTCTTGACTCCACTCTTGTTCACTTCCTGGGCAGCCTCTGAAAACATTCTCTGAAGTATGGTTTTCATTACCAAGGCACTGGTCTCTGAGGGCTCCTCCTGAGCAGAAAAAGACTTTTGGTCCACCAACAAAGTTTCCTGGAAAACAAATACATTTATTCTAAATCCCAAAACTTGATCTTTCCCTTCCCTATGGAACAATTTCTTTTTCTTCTCTCAAACTCATATTTCTGTGGGGGTACCTGATCCAAAGGGCATTTGGTGCCCAATTAGTATATTTTTTATCCATGAAACAACTAGCAGCTGATAGAAAGCACCACCCCTTCTGCCCCTAAAGCATTGGCATTGAGCCTGCCCCCCCACAAGTGGGCACCACAAACAGCTTCCCTTGGGTAGACTAGTTGGGCCAATCGCAATGGGAGATAACTTGGTGCCCAGTCATGTGGGGTTTTATAGCTTAATACCAACTCTTTAAATTGCACCCAGAAGCTTGTTGGCCACCAGCCTGAGCCCACAACACTGGTTAATGTGCTCCCACTGGTGAATGCTTCTGTGTGATGTTCAAAGGCAGCCCCATGTAGAGTGATTTGCAGTAGTCTAAACAAGTGGTGATGATGACTTGAGTCACTGTAACAAGACCCCCCCAGTTCTAGGTAAGGTTGCAACTGGCACACCGGCTGAATCTGGGAAAAGGAGCCCCAGGCATAGCCTCTACTTGGGAGGACCCCCAAACTGCAAACCTGTTCCTTCAGTGGTAGTGACACCCCATCCAGAGACACTGTTGGAGCAGGCAGAGACCCCTGATGGATATGCAGTAACTCTGTCTCGCTACCTTCCATTTCAGCCTATTCTCTCCCATCCAGACCCTCTCAGCCTCCAAGCACCAAGACTTCAATGGCATCGCCAGACTGGACTGGGGCAAAGGGAGCTCTTCATCTATGAGTCTGAGCTTTGCAAAGGTATCTTGTAGGCTTCTCTGTTGGGTTGGGGGCAACCTTGGCTTCTACTCCCTTGGCACGGAGACCCATTATACAACAAGCCTCCTATGCAGGTGACATTACAGAAGTAGCATTGACACTTAGGAAAATTCCTCGCCGGATCGTTGCCCTTGGCTTTGAGGAAGAAGCACCTGACCTGCCAAATCTTGGTGGGATGAGAGCATCCTTGGTCCCTGGGAGCTAAACGGATCTCAGCAGAAAAGTTCCTTGCAGGAGATTTCTTGGAGGGGGCACTCAAAGTCTTGCCTGGGGAAAGGCCTCAATGAGTGTTCCTCACCCTTCTGCTGGTGGCTTCTGCCAGTCCTTCAATGGTCCATCTCAGCTCTTCCTGCTGCTCCTGCTGCAGTGCCACGAGCCTGGTGACAGCACAGTCCCACCACGAGGCTCCTGCCCTCCTGGCAATTGGCAACGGCTTCTGGGCCAGCCTCAGCCCCTGGGGGGCGGCTTCCTCTCTCCTAGGAGAGGTCTCTCCCCCACTGCATCCTGCAGGAGCAGAAGAAAGGCATCACGTGGTGGGGGGAGGCAGAGATCTGGATCTGAAAAGGCTCTGCAGGCGGGGCGGGGGACTCCCCCTTGCCCCCTCCATCATTCATGACCTCAGGAGTTTGGGGAGCCCTAAGGCTGGCACTGAAGGAAGAAGGTCACACCTACAAGGTTCTCTCCTCCTCCTCTTGAGAAGGCCTGGTTATCGGGACTCACCCTTGGGGCCCCTTCTTCCTGCAAGGAAGCCAACTCAGGTTGCCATGAATTGTTCGGAGAATGCAAAGAGAGATATTCTTTCTCCCTTTTAATAACTCAGTGGGGTCCTCCAACGAAGCTAAAAGGGCACACTTCTGTCCACTGCACTGGGTTAAACTTTCTCACTAATGCAAGATAGCCGAACTGGAGAAAACTGAGGGTCCCCAAGCGAGCCCTGAGCCCATACATCTTTTCCAGTCCAGACAAGGATACTGGCTGAGCTGAAAAGCCCTGGGCGTTGAGGTTTTTCAAGGGCCCCGAATGTAACAAGCAAAACAAGATAAGAGGAAGCGCTATCAGCAAAGAATCCAGTCCTTCCTGCAAGGAAATAAGAATTAGTACTGGAAACTCAAGGTCTTCGGATAACGGCTACGGTAAAGTTACAACTGCGGATGATTTCTTAGGCCTATGGTTTAATCCAAAAGGCACTACGTGACCTCACCCTTCCCAGCCCTTATTAAACATTCTCATGCAAGGACCCAACCAGAAGGGTTAACCTTATCAATCCCATTTAATGCTCCGTCCTACGGAGAAGGTACTTTCCATCTATAGCCCAGGACTGCAACCGGTCAGAGGAAAGATGGCTTGCCCAAACTCCTTCGAGAAACTAATCTGTGCTTCAGCATAATGGATCCTGATCTCCCGTTCAAAAGTAGCCCTGGGGAATTCTCCTGCAACAAACTTCATGCAGGAGCATGACTCCTGACCATGACCAGAGTTGGTGTGTGGGCCTTCCAGTCAGCCGGGGCTCCTGGACCATTAGGTGGTCTTTGTGTCTACGCTCCAAGGAGCAGCCCTCTCAGATCAGTTGCTCCTGATCGAAGCGGAGGGTGCTGTTTAAATGCCCTGTTTGTGGCTTCCCCGAATCACTGGTTGGCTGCTGGGGAGGAAGAAAAGGCCAGACCAAATGGGCTGTTGTTCCAGCCAGCTTCAGGGCACTTTGGTCCCTACCTTCAGGCCCAGAAGGTCAAAGTGATCCATAAACAGAAATGCCCAAGGAGAGCCTTGAAAGGAATTCCAGGGATGTCTCCAAAGAACATTCCCTCCCGCGCATTCCTTCCTTAAAATGTGGGGGCGTCAGAATGATTCCCACCTCGTGGAGAGAAGAAGGCTTTTCTGCTGGGACAGGGATGGGGCCCAAGATCAAGGCAGCTGCTGAAAGCCTGTTATTTAATTTCAGCCGTTACCGGTGGGGTTTGGGTTCCAGGCTCCTGATCTCCTCGGTAGCCTTCCTCTAAACCAAATCCAGCTTCTTTGCCTCCCTTTTAAATGCAGCGCCAGGACTGGACCCAGCGCTCCAGGCTACTCAGTGCAGTGAAACTAATGCCACCCAAGAACCGAATGCAATATTTCTGTTTATGCAGCTGAAGATTGCCTTGGGCTTTCTAGCTGCGGCATCACAGTGCTTCCTCATCCTCACTGGGGTCCATAGAACTCTCTCATATGCACTGCCACCAAGCCAGGTCTTCCCAAACCCACATTTGATTTTTCCTCCCCAGATGCAGGACCTCACCCTTGTCACCGTGGAACATCAGCTTGTTGTACTTGGCCCCATATTCAAACCAGTCAACACCAGTTTTAATTATCAGTTTTTTCTCCAGGGGCCACACCAGTCCCTCTAGCCTGGTGTCATCGACATATCTGACAAGGAGCCCTTCCATTTACTCCTCTCAATTGTTTATGCAAATGTTTAATAACGACGGGCCAGTTTTCCTAAGACTTTCCATCAAACCTTTGGACTGCCAAGCTACTTCCCTCTCTGCTTACGATGGCCTACCTTCTCCCAGGTGGGTTGGCTCCATGCTGTGGCGGGCTTGTCCATGGGCAGCCTCTGGCTCAACCAGGACCATCAAGGTCTTGATCAGAGAACTTCTGTCCCTCTCCTGGAGGAGCAGGAGCTGGTCCAGCACAACCTGCTATGGGAGAAGAGGCAGATGAGATGGGCTACAGCTCCCAGCCATCTCTAGGGGCCACCTTGGGAAGGGGTGCTTACTGCCCCAATGGACCTCCCAAGGGAAGGTAACGCTGGGCACCAACGTCACCATCTTAACCCTCTCACCAAGCCCTTCTAAGGCCTCTCCCAAGAAGTCTCTGCCTACTTCCTCTCCTGTTGATGAAGACAATGTTTTAAGAGCGCAGCTGTCAACTACAGGTAGTCCTTGTTTAGCGACCACAATTGAGACCAGCAACTCAGTTGTTAAGCGAAGCGGTTGCTAAGTGAAACATCATGATTTAACGACCTTACTTCAGCTTTCCTTTGCTTTACAGACCTGCGAAAGTCATAAATGCAAGGATTTGTTGTAACGTTACTTTTTCATCACCATTGTAACTGCGAATGGTCACTAAACGAGGCAGTTGTTAAATGAGGACTACCTGTAACTCCTTTGAGTTAAAGGGAATGGTACTTTTGGTAGACCTACTTTGAACCTATTTCTATGTACACTCTCATTCCTCATTTGTCTGCCCACACCCTGGATCAGAACTCTGCAAGGATGCCTGAAAAATTGGATTTGTTAAGTAGTCAGGGTCTCTGGTCAGCCCAGCCAGGCTGCTAATGGAGGAGTTTGCTCGCTGCCTCTTTGCATGGCTCTGTGTTCCCTAACTGGGATCTGTTGGATCCTTGGAGTGGGTGTGATGGATGAAGGAGAAGCAGAATTCCTTGAATGGGGCTGTGACTTGTGATCTCTGCTTTAAGGCTTTCGGGAGCCCCCAGCCTCATTCAGAAACACACCGAGGGGACTCATCCAAGAACTGGGAATTGATAGCAGAGCCCCAGCCTCTGGCTCGACTTAACCTGGATTTTCCCAGCCTCCTTGGCAGACAGTATTTAAAAAATAAAAATAAATAAGATAAAAAGAGCCCTGAAAACCGGACCCTGGGCTAGGATGGGGGACAGGTTTGGCTTTTTTTAATGGCTGGTTTTGACTGAACGCCACCCAGAGTCATTACCGAGTTGGGCAGCCTCACACATTCCTCAGACAGATAAAATCTACGAGCAGCTGCAGGGGAGACCTGGCTTTGCAGGCTGAGACTCTCCAAGGGGTCCTCCTTTAACCTCTGTAAGCACAAAGGGCCCCTTCCGTTTTGATTCCCCCGCAATACCTTCATGGATCTTCTGGACACCATCTTGGCCTGCTGCCGCGCCAGTCCTGCTCTCTGCCCTGCAGCAAGCCGCAGCTCAGCCAGCTCCCGGTGGCAAGCCTCAGGCGCGCTAGGCTGCGAGTCCCAAAACCTGCAATCACAGGACCCCAAGGCTCAGCCACACCACCTGCTTGCCGAGCCTCCATGGTGGTTTGGTGGCTTGTCACACAAAATCAGGGACAGAGAAAGACTATTTAGGTTTTTAGATGCCATGGACTAGCACGGCTCTCCTCCAACAAACTTCCCCTTGGAAGACTCACCGTTCTCCCGTCAACAGCTCTACGGCAAGGAGGGCGCCCTGCAAGGTCGCTTCCTTCTGGACCAGCTCGGCTTGAGCGTGCAAGCGTAACAGCTGGCGGGAGGTCTCTGGATTCCTGCAGGAGAGAAGGCAAGAGAAATGTGACCACTCTGGCAGGGTTCTCTCCTGGCATCCTGTGGAAGAGCTAGGCTGGGTGCTGTCTTGGGAATCACCTGCTGAACTGCAGCCTTCCTACAGGTCAGGACAGGTGGTGGACCTTCCCAAGCAGCGGTCACTCCTGCGCGAGTCCAAAACCAGGCAGGGAGAATATCCTGCAAGGAGCATCAATGAATTGTGGGCGCTGGGATGACAGGCAAACAGGAGACCCTTTGGCAGCTGAAAGCCACATTCAAATTTGGAGGAGGTTGAGTGTCACCCTGGGGGTGTGTGTGATGCAAGTCGGTGGGGCCAGGATTTAGCGATTTCTCTCTCCTGTTTTGGAACAGAGGTTTTTTTCAGCCATGTTAAATGTATTTTAGGAGTTATGCAAGCATTTTTATATGCCTTAGCCATGAAAAATGGGGAAAACTGTGATGCAGTTGTGCCAAGGGCCACAAAAATTGGAGGAAGTGTGCAGGCTTGCAGTCACAGCTTCCCTGCCCCAGATGTAGGGCAGGAGATGGCGGCTAGAGCACGCCCATCAGCGTGACTTCCCTGCACTCGTCCGCCCCAGCTGTGTGCCCTTCCCAGGGACTGGTACTAGAGCCAGGTTGAGCACGAACCAGCTGCTAGAGGGCAAAGGCCCTCCTGGGCTGCATCAGAAGAAGCATCATCTCTAAGACGCATGAAATCCTTACTCCTTTCTGCTCTGAACTGGCGAAATCACACCTGGGATTCTGCATCCTGTTCTGAGCCTCCCACTTTTCCAGAGGGAAGTTGGCAGATTAAAACAGGCTCAGAAGATGGTGACAAAGATAATCCCGGGATAGGCCCTATAGCATGGATTGAGGGAACTTGAGAGTCAGATGGAGGGGAGACAAGGTTAGCCATGTCCCGATACACAAAGGGGAAGTTGTAGGGAAGATGGTCACAGACCATTTCCCATGAACGCAGAAGCCAGGCTGGAAACCACAGGTATAACTTGCAGCTGCCTAGACCTCATTTAAATATCAGGAAAAAGTTTCTGATGGTAAGATCTGTACAACCACAGACTCCCTATGGAGGATGTGGGTTCTCCATCTCTGGAGCTTTCCAAAAGAGGCTGGGTGGTCTCAAGGAGGCGTGAATAGCTTTCCTGCACAGTGCAGACGGTTGGGCTAGAGCAGTGTTTCCCAGTCTCAGCAACTTTAAGAGGTATGGACTTCAACTCCCAGAATTCCCCAGCCAGCATGGGCTGGGGATCCTTGGGGTCCCTTTCTAGCCCACACTTTTATGATTCTGCCAGTCTCTCTAGTGGGAGGCTGAGGGTCCCTGGGACAGCCACTCTTCCACGCCGTCCAGTATCTTCTCAGCTGCATGGCCGACGGGACCTCTCCCGTTGCCTGACTCAAGGACCTCACGCAGCGCAGGGCAGATCGCCAGCAGGAAGAAGCCGCGGGCTCATGTCCAGACTTCTGGGCCAGGCACAGGTGGCACCGGCCCTCCTGAAGCAGGGCCCGTTTGATCAGTTTCAGTATGGCCTCCTCCTCTCCTAAAAAGATGGGGCTTGGCTCCCGCTGACCACGCAGACGCCACTGGGCAGGCTTCTTCGTACAGGGGTGCAAAGACTCACCTGCCCTCCAGAAGGTGGGACTGGGCCAGGAGGGCAGCCGCCTCCGCCTGCCTCCTCTGCCGCAGCTGCAGAAGAGCGCGTCCTGCCGTCTGCTCTGGGGCTGAGCGGCGACAGTGCCCCATATCGAAGTCAGCACAGGCAGGTGGAACCCCAGAGCTGGTGAGGAAGAACATCAAGCATCCAAAGTTATGATGGGCATCAAAAAGGAGGGAGGGACGAAGGGAGGGAGACAGAGGAACTGGGAAATCTTCTGCAACAGGTAACTCGTTTGCGTTTAACATGCTGCAACTTATTCTTCACTTATTCTTGTTCTTCCTGTGACCAATTTACCAGGCTGAAAAAGACTTGTTTCTCCCAGGACTAGAAAACCTGAATCGTCCACCCTCCTTTAGCTCGGAAGAGCTTCAGAAGCCCATGGGCAGTGGGGAAGGGGTTGGACCGAGATGGTAGAGATGCCAATTTTAGTAACCCGCTTGGCCCCTTTGCACCAGCCGTGCTCTCTCAACCCAGCCAATCTTTCAAAATTGTTGCAGAATAAGTACCATGTACGCTCTCGAGCTGCTTAACAAAAAGATGGGATATAAATATAATTAATAAATAACTGCTGGAGGGGCGGTTATGCGATCACGGTGGCATAAAAAATGGACAATAAAATAACACGAATGAATGGCACAGAACCATCAGCTCTGTGGCATGTATTTTATAGTCTAGTGTCCCTTTTATTGGACAGCTGCTCTGTTCAACCAACCTTATGGATCTGCTGTTGTAGGAACATAGGAGGAAGAGTGATATAAAATAGAAAACTCAGTATCTATAGGCAGGAAGGCTGAATTCCTTGGAAACCCCATTCCAAGGGGAGTGTGGGGGTTAAGGTGTGGGTCTGAGAGAGGGGAGACCTGGGTTCAAGTTCACCTGGCCACGGAAGCACCGTGGGGGACCTTGGGCCAGTCACTATTGTCCAGCCTACCTCAGCGGGTGGTTATTGCAAGGGAAAATGGTTGGAGGGAGTGGTTGGCATGGTGCCCTGAATTCATGGAAGAATTACTCCACAAAGTAATCAACCGCAACCAGAAATTTGCCATGAGCTGTTGGGTTGGGTTTGGGTGCTGAAGAACCTCTTTCTACAGTATTGCTTTGCAGAAGGGGCCATTCCTCACCATTCCCACTAGCAAGGAGAAGCAGGAAAAGAGTCCAGAAATGCAGATTTCCATCGTAGTAAAGTTCCCACGGGGGTGGGGGATCCACAGGGTGTGGTCAAACAATTCAAGACAGTGGGCAGAATGGTGCAATCAATTGTTGCATTCATGAAACACCCTCGGGGCACCTTAAAGGCAGACCCATCTTTGATGGGTGAAATGCAGCTCACTGCGTCTGATGCATGGAGGTTATAAAGAGGGGCATCATATCCCATAAATGTTGGGTGATCATAAATGGGCTAATCTTTAAGGTGCCACAAGGCTTGTTGCTGTTCCGGCTAACCCTGGTGTCTTCCGTAGATGTCGGGATTCCCCGTACCAACTGCACTGTCCTAAGAAGTCTGCATTAAATGAAAGTGAAAACTTCACAGGAAACTAATTTCGGTGGCATCTTTTATTGTGGGGTGAGATGGAAAGGCCTTTCTTTGTCCGGAGCAAATGGAAAAAAGACCATGCTTGTGTGCATGGTCAACATGAAAGCTAAGCAGGATTGGATCTGCTTGGTGCCATCTGGCAGTCTGGGTTGGCAACGGGATTGCATTTCCCATTAACCACTGGAGATACCCCAGTGTCATCTTTTTCACCAACCTCCTTCACAAGAGCTTTGTGGCTGTGGTGGGGTCAAAAAAAGTCAAGATGGCCACTGAGACCACATGGTCAAGCCCCCCATCTTGACTTTTTTCGCCTAGCGCAGGTGCCCCTACAGTCCTTCCCCAACCTTTTGCCCCCTTTGGCTACAAGGCCTCTGAAGCTCAGAGCCGTACCTGATCCTGTGGCCAGCTCCTGGGAGGCTGGAGATGGGCAGAAGGCTCCCCTCAGGCAGGGCCAGCTCCACCAGCGCCATCATCTCCAAGAGCTTCTCCTCCTTCGTGTGCTGGGCCAGGGATGTCCACAGCTGCTGCCCTGCGGGAGGAAGAGAGAGACCGGGGGGCCCTGGGGAATGAAGAGGTGGGAATCCCCCCAGTGAGCTTTCTTCACCCCTCCTTAGAGCAGTCTTCCTTCCATTGCCAGGTCATCTCCAAATGAGTTGGAACTACAACTCCCATTGCACCTGGTCAGCACAGCTGCTTGGTTGAGGATGGTGGTGGAAAGTGTAATCCAAGTCACTTGCAAGGTGATGCTTGAGGAAGAGGTCCGTAGGAAGCAGTGCAGCCATCCCTCTCTAACCCCCCAGGTTCTCCCCACCTTCCATGGTCATGAGGATGAAGGCATTCAGGCCAGAGGCCACCCTTCCACACTTGCAATTAGGTGTTGTGGACAGAAGGAAGCCCCAGCTTCTCTTTTTTGATTAACTCTAATTAGTTGTAGATCTGGTTGGACAGGCAGAGAACCCCACAGGTAGAGGTTCTGCCAGTAGCCTGGTCCTGAGCCATGTAGGGCTTTAATTCTAACCCTGGTTAAGACAACACAAATGCTGTGTTCATACAACATGCTAGGCCCTGGTAAATCAGCCAAGTGCTCTGGCCTGATGCTCATAATATCCTAAGGCAACACAATGTGCTTAACCAGTTCAGGTGTAGACTGGCTGGTTGCATTTGTACAACTTGTTAGACTTGCTTAGTCTTCTTCCTGGGTTAGTGTGTTGTATAAACCCAGGACATTCGACTAGTTCAGTTGTGTAGATCCAGAAAATAGGTTAATTCAATAACCAGGTTAAATGTATTGTGCGAACAACCTAATGAGTACACTTCTTCCTCCTATTTTGGATGGACTTCCAGGTGCCCTCTCCATTCAGCTCCGGCCTCAACCCTGCTCTGGGCCATCACCCTCCTGCGTGTAATTCCTCCACCCCGACTGCCCAGCTGCTCACCGAAATGCCCTCGCAGCATCTCCTCGCAGAGCTTCCTTTGCAGGGCCTGGTACTTCCGCTCCAGCACTGCCAGCACTTCTGAAGCCTCCTCCACCAGCAAGGAGGCCAGGCCCCTGGAGCCCCACCTGTGAAGAGAAGGTCCTCCATCATCTGCACCAGCTTCCTGGCTCGCTGCTCTGGGGGCAGGTGTTCATCTACCTTTGGAAGTCTTTCTGCAGTTTAAAAGGGACCTTGTGGTTCTAGCAATACTTATTTACAAAGGTCACCCAAAAGATTGAGAAAAGCTTCTTCCATGCTAGCCTGCATTGTCGCCTAGAAATAGGGAGGGACCTACTGTGGTCTTGAGCATTTTCTATCCTACAGGAGGGTCCTAATTGTGCCACTTTGATAGGACTCATTAGTTTGGACCACATCTGGAACCTGAACTTTCTCTCTTTTGACTACGTGGCTTCCTTCCCACAACATCTTTGTCCCAGTCAGCCCCTAGGTCTGGTCTCTAGCTTTTTGGATTCTGGAAGGCTTTCTTGAAATGCTTCATCCAGGTTTTTCTTACCATCTGGGGAACGGGCTGACGTCCTGTTCCAGGGGTTGTGCCGTTTGACCTCTGGTTCCCCACCGAGAGAAGGATCTGTTCATGGTAGCACTGATGTCCTTCACGAGATGAAAAACTCAGTCAATGGGATTGAGCAAAAAGACTCGCATTTTAAGGTTCAATTTCTACCCCACACCAGAGCCATTTTCTGTGTTCCCACAATATTTTGCACCCCCCACTAGCCAACCATGCTTGAACCCAACTTTGAATGTTGTGCAAATCCATTTCCTGAGATTAATCCATGGCTCAGTGTATTGAACAGATCCAGAAAATGTAGTTAATTCAGTAAACCATGAGTTGGTTAACCTTGGATATGGACATTGGTATCTGCTGTTGGGTAGTTTCATTCTTCCTCCACTGTCTCACAGGATTAAGATGCTTAACCTGGATACTGAACTGATCATTACTTGGGTTTACACAACTTACTAAGCCATAACCTATCTGAATTGGCCACATTCCCCCAAAGCACAAATCCAGAAAGAAAATAAGATTAATACGAACCAAGCTTAACACAGTGTATAAACACATCCACTAAGTTAGTGGCATCATGTGTGAATGCTATGAATAACAGGCTTTTTACTCCAGGGGAGTAAGAAAACTTAAGATGGCAGCACACGCAATACATATAAAAATAGGTGGGGCTCCAGTCACACTGTTGGGGTCCCCATCTTGACTTTCCTGAGCACATCCTGAGGACACCCCAGGACCTCCCATTGTTTTGTGTGTTGGAAGCTTTTCACCCTGGCCAGTCAACATGGACCTTAAAAATGGGAATGTTCATTGAAGTTGAAACCCACAAAATAGAAATATTTTAGGTGCTGGGCAGGTCTTAATGGATCTGATGTTGGAGGATTCAAATGGAATTAATCCCATTGCACATTTTCCACCCAGTACTAGAGGCCCATCAGGCTCAGAGTAAACACTGTTGCCTCTCAATTGTCCACACCTCTCAAGCAGTTAGATATTCTGAAGGTGAATGTGAGATCTCTGTCTTCATGAGAGGATTTGTGTCCCTGTATGAGAATTGGGCAAGTGGTGGTCCTCAAGGGGTGCCCTTCATTGCTGTGCCACAAGAGGGGTGGTCTAGAACTGTCTCCTGCCCCCTGTGACCCCAACTCACCCGCTGCTCCAGAGCACTTTGCTGTCCTCCTCCGGAGAGGTCCTCCAGCAGCCCATGGGCACAGCAGCCCTCCCAAGGTCGTTCCCCGAAGACCTGAGTGACCGAGAAGATGCTGAGCAGAGTTGGGTTGAAATCTCCCCCTTCCCTCTACTTAGAGCAGCCATTGCAAGGTGATGGGGGGGGGGATTGCTTCGGAGAGGAGGGTGGGTAGAGCCTTCTCCTCCTATCCTCCAAATTGCAGCACTGAAGGACCCTTGGAAATCTCCTGCCTCTGAGTGGACACCGTTTAGTTTGCATCAAAGAAGTCCAACCTTCTACAAGTCCCATCATCCACAATGGCTAGGGAATATGGGGGTAGAAGACCACCCACTCAGAAGATGTCCGCAAAGGACTGGTTTCCTGAGTAAGATGTCTTGCGAAGGGGTGTCAGCCTTACAAGGTAGACCAGACAGGAAACATGGCCAGATACGCTAATTCTACTTTATTGTCAAGCTACATTAACAGAATCTTGCAAGTCTGAAAGCACATCTCTCCCCCCATCCCATCTCCTTCAAAGCCCAATAACTTAGGGAGGGTCCCTCCTGAGCTTCTTGCTCTACCCACTATGCAGCTGTGGCCATGCTTCCTCTTATCTGACCGTTTCCTAGGCAGCATCTCTTTGCCCGGTCTCCCAAGGTCATTCCCATATGCCATTAAAAGGGGAGAGTATAGACTTCTTAAAATCCTGCCTCTGATGCCTCCTCAACCCATTTCTGGGTGTTTAGGGGAAAAGAGGTCTGCAATGGAGAAGATGGGGAAGTCCTTGGCCAGGTTGAAGGCCCCAGAGGGATCCTGTGGGACTGGATCTTCAAAGGCAGATAGATCCTCATGTGAAGTGCATTGTAGTAGTCCATCTCCCAGAGGATGAGCGCATGAGGTATTGTTGGCACAGCTTCTCGTGCCAAATAGTTTTGCCAGGGCTGGGGAAAGGCTGCAGTGGCTCCATTGCGGGGAGTGCCCCCCTCCAGCATTAAAATGGGAGCTGAGAGAAGTGAGTAGGGTGATGTATACAAACTGAGCTGAATAATGTACCTGAACCAACTGTAGATAGGAACCAGCTTAGAGCAGTTCTTATCAGTGTAACGGTAGCTAGCTGAAATCATTTGAAATCATTTGAAATCATTGAAATCAGTTCTGAAGACCGAACTGCGCATGGGTAATGAACTAATGAATAGTAGCTAACACACCCTGCATAATTAATAAGCTAATTATAATGAACATGCGACGTATGGTTATGCATGTAATAGGAGGAACCAGGCGGCTTCAGAAAGGCGGTCGGGAAGATTGTGACCTTGGAGTACCTCAGCCAATGGGGAAATGAGGAGAAAATGATGGACAAGCAAGTTAGAAACAAAAAGTAAGGCGAAGAGCCTGGTTCCTCGGGGATTAAATCTGATTGTGCGGATTCTCCCCGCTTATTGCAATAAACGAGCTAAACCATCGCCTTGTGTCCAGAGGGTTTGTCTCTTGGAGTTTTTCTGCCCTTGCATGAAGGAAAGTGTTAAGGGGGGATATCAAGGAGCCAACAAACCACCAGATGGTTTGGGGACAAAAAGTATCCATGTTTCCATCATGTTTTGTCCCATCCAGACCCTCCCAACCTCACAATACAGGGTAAAGACCTCCACTACATCTCCCTGATAAGTGGATATACCAACATGTTGCTAGCATCTCATCCTGAAGTGAGGGATCACCTCCTCCGGTGGTTTCATGTAGATCAGTGTTTCTCAAACTCGGCAACTCTAAGACATGTGGACTTCAACTCCCAGAATTCCCCAGCCAGCACGCTGGGCATGGAGTTCTGGGAGTCGAAGCCCACGTCTTAAAGTTGCCAAGTTTGAGAAATGCTGATGTAGATGTTAAAAACGGGAGAACACTGAGTCTTATGGAACCCACATGGGAGCAGCCACCTGGTTGATGTCTCTTCCTCTGTAAACACTACCTGGAACTGTCCCCAAGGATCCAGCCACAGGCGACCACACTCTTGTCACCAAGCACCCCCTGCACTTCTTCGAAATGTATTCCAGGTAACACTGCAAGATGTTGCCACTCGTTTCATCAAATCCTATAGGCATTGAGCCAATGTGAGCAATTTTTACCACCTCTCCTCCTCCAGATCTCTTCTCTAAACCTTCTGCAGAGCCTCTCAGCTGAGATCCATAGCAGTAACTGTAAACTCCTCGGGGCCCATCCTCCTCTTCTTGCAGAACGGTTTGGTAGAACTCAAACCTCTCTCTGCTGGGCTCTCCCACCTGGTAGACAGCAGCTCGCAGCTGGGCCCTTTCTTCTGGCGTCTGGAAAGGCCCACGCTGGAGGTCCGCCTGTCCCCAAAGCCTCTGGGTCTCTGGGTAAGGTGCTCTGGCATCCATCAGGAGAACATGAAGGCAGGAAACCCTCTCTTTGAAAGAACGGAGGGAAGTCGCTTTAACCCTGGTTAAGGTGTATCATGGCAGGACTGTCCTCTCATTCCTTGTCCTAGAATACAAAACCCATCATCCCGGCTGGTTGGTGGTGACAGTATACCCCAACCCCAGGCTTGAAGGAAGCCGCCCCCTTTCACTAGATACTGTATGTTGAGGTGGTATTTTAATTTGGCTTCCCGCCCAGAGCACATTTGGGGCTTCATGACTTAAAGCAGTGTTTCTCAACCTCAACCACTTTAAGATGGGTGGACTTCGACTCCCAGAATTCCTCAGCCAGCATGCTGGCTGGGGAATTCTGGGAGTCGAAGTCCACATGTCTTAAAGTAGCCAAGTTTGAGAAACACTGCATTCAATAGTAACCAAGGTTACATGGGAGGTTGTGGGAATGCAGCCATGAATCTTTAACTGCCCGGTGAAGTGGGCTGAGTTTACACCGGACATCTGAACTCTCAGTCAGGCCAGGCTGGCTCCAGAAGGCATAAAACGCATTCAGCTGTTTCCGTATTGTGGGAGCCTGGCTTAAAACTTAAGCCCGCACACGCGCACACATGCTGTGAAGGAAGGATGTGTCCAACGTTTAGCACTGTCTTCCCTGTGGCTTCACTCTGCCACAGAAGGCAGGATGAACCCGCAGACGGGCAAGCTGGTCCGGTTCTGGCCAAACGAATAGCCCCAGAGAGGTTCTCGCAAGGTTGCCTGAAGGCTGAAGCCAGCGAAGTCTCTCCACCTCCCCTGGGGAGGGGTGGGCACACCCCGCTAGTTGTACGCAGCCCCCCAAGCCGGGTCGGGGGAGACCTCCGTGGGCACAGCTGCAACGCCAGAGGAGGGGTCGCCTTGCTGAGTTTCCAGGTGGGAGTTCCTGGCCCGGGCCCTCAGTCCCTTTCAGGAAGAGGAAGACCCCAGCCTGTAAAGGCTGCAGCGTCTCCTGTTTGCAAGGGGGGAGCCCCTCATCAGCCAAAACTGGGAGGGGGGCAGGCCGGGGAATTCAAGCCACACTCGGAGACGCTGGCGGAGCATCCATCAGGTGCCAAGAGGAACAGAAGGGCAGCACCCCCCTCTACCGGCCACTCCTCCCCGCTTGAGCTGGGGGAGAAGGAAGAAAAGGGGGCAGCCCACCCCCACCCCCATACCTCCACCACATTTGGGGGCTCCTGGCTGCAGGTGCCTGAAGGTGGGCGCTCCGCTGCTTCCCCCGAGGATGCTGTTGCCAGAAGAAGCCAGGAACCCCCCCCAGCTGCCTCCCCACCACACGGCCTCAATTATTCATGCGCTGCCTTTCTCGGGGGATATACGAGACGCACAACCCTCCCTGCACCCGGTTCAGAGCGTGTGCAGAGCGACTCTGGTTACAAGCACGAGCCTATCCCCCCCCCACTCCGGTGTCCCCTCTGCTCTCCTGCAGACACCAAGCGCCCAACCGGGGGGGGGGGGGCAGAGGGGTGCCGGATCCGGCCCCAGCAAAGGCATCGCTGCTCCCCACCCAGGGCTGCGGCTCCCCTCCAGGGGGCTGGGCTGTGAAGATGGGGGGGGCCTCCTCACTGGGGGAGCTTCATTGTGGGGGGGGCAGGACTTCTCCGCAGGACCCGAAGCAGGGCCGGGGGGCAGCTGCAGACCTTTCCTCCTCCTCCGTCACAAGCCCAGGGATTTCCTGCTGCAAGCTTGGCCGGGGTGGGGGCTGGGGGCGCACGTGCTTCTGCTTGGAAAAGAGGGGATGGAAAGGAAAACAGGGAGAGGGGATTGCAAGGCAACTGCAGAAAACTTTATTTGGCTTTCCAGCAACTAACAGGAAGGAGCAGCGCGAGGCTGCAAGTCAGCCCCAGCCCCACGGCGCTGTGGGACCCCGATATTCCCTGCGGACTCCTGCGGAGGGTCCCGTGGGGGCGGTGCCCGGCCTTCATTTCAACTAGGAGCCGCCCCCACCCTGCCCCCAAGACGCTTCTCTGCCACGGTGTGCAGCAGGCTGCAGACGGCTCCCTCTTGCTCCGTCTCCCCCTCTCGCTGGAAGACCCCGGCCAGCTCTCTCAGACGCTGCTCCAGCCGCTTCTGCTCCATAGGGTGGTCCCCTGGGATGTCACAGCAGGCCTGGTAGGCCTTCAGGGCCTCCAGCCTCTGCCCCTTCTTGTGGAGGAGGAACTCCCCCCAGTGCAGATAGAAGGCCTGCTGGCACCTCCTGCTGGCCGTTGGCAGCTGCTCCATCAGGCCCAGGTAGACCTCTTCCTCGTAACGCGGGGTCCTCTCTCCGTACAATTTCGCCAGCTTCAGCCGGGCATATATGGATTGAGGATTGGCTACCAGAGACCGTCTGAAGCTCTCAATGGCATCCTCCACGATTTGGGCTCTCTCTTCTCTTGATGCTTGATCTAAGAGCTCCATGTAATAGATCCCAAGGTCATAGTGCAGGAGATGGTGGTCATGGTGGAGGGCGATGGTCTTCAAGGTGGAAATGGCGCGGAACAAGCAGGGCCTATAAACCTTGGCGGCAGCCCTCAGGAGTTCTGGGTTGAGACTGTTCTGGACCACTTCGTCCGCAAGGCTCACTGCTCTTCCACGGTCTTTCCTAAGAATGTTCGCCAAATATATTTTGGCTTCATAATTTTCAGGCTGGCTACGGATCAGCCCTTCCAGCAACCTCTGGCCCTCCTTCTCCGCCTTTTCATCCCAAGAGTGGGTCCAGGAAGCAAAGGTGGAGAAGGCAAGGCCCTCCTGCAGCTCCTCGCTCGACTCCTGCAGCTCGAGGGCCTTCTGGAAGCACTGCTCGGCCAGCTTGCCGTTCCGGAAGCCCATGGCCAAGAGAGACCAGCCCTTCTGGGCATAGATCTCTGGGATTGGGGCCGAGTAGGGCTCGGGGCTGGACAGGTCCCGGCAGATCTCTCGGATCTGGCCCAGGTAGAGCTCCACCCTGTTGTAATCGGTCAGCTGGTAGTAGATCCAGGCGTAGTTCCCGTAGATCACCAGGACCTGGCGAGAGAAGGTGCCCGGATGGTCCCTCCGCAAGGCCTCCTTTGCTTCCCGCAGGATGGCCAGGGCCTCTTTGGAACTTCCCTCCAGATGGCACAGATAGGCCTTCAGGGCGAGGTAGGCGCCCTGGTTACGGGACGGGCCGTGCTCCAGGCGGAGAGCCAGGGTTCCAAGGGTGTGCCTTACATCCACCTTGTCCTTGATCTCGAAGTCCCAGGTGAAGTGGCACTGCAGGCGCTGAAGCTTCTCCTTCAGGGGTCTGCTGTTGGGGGGAGGGCGTGGAGGGGAGGGGGGAGAAGACAGAGCAGAGGAGCCAAGGGTAAGTGGCAAACGGCATCTGACCTTGTGGGGTTCACACAATGCATTGACCATCACGGAGGTGTTCGGGCCGGCCGGAGGAATAGCCAACTCTGGCTATTCATACCGCCATGCAGACCCTGGGGACTGCAACCTTCGGGAGCCCATCTGGAAGGCAGATTCCAAGGAAGGGATCCCATTTCAGCCCCAGCTCTGCGGCGAGGAGCTGCACCGTACAGGGGGCCTCTGCTCCCCGCTCTTGAAACCTCTGGGCAGCTTTCTTGCCCCCTTTGCCCTTCTGGAAACGCCCCTCCGGCTGCCTTCACCTGTCCCTGCCCCCCCCCATTCCTGGGGTGCCAACATCTGCACCCTGCGACCCTCCCAAAGGAACCACGCTTGGCACCCAGTGGGGACAGAGCCACCAAGTTTGCAGCTGACCGGGCTCTGCCTCCCGGGCGAACACCCAGGGGTTCCGAAAAGGGACGCCCTTCATCCCCAGGCATGGCTTTCCGCCCCTGGGGAGGAACAGTCTTCCATGAAGCCGGGAGGGGGGAGATGGCGGGAAGGGAGGGGCACTTTTGAAGCTGAACTTGTGTGACTGAGGACTGCTCTAAAGTCAGAGGAAATCTCCCTTGTCCTGGCCACCTGGGGGGGGCGTGCCTCTGCCGGGGGGGGGCTCTGTGGGGGTGCAAAGCCTGCCCAGGCCATGGGGAACTGGTCCCTCAGCCGGAGTGGGCAGCCTCGGCAGTGGGAGGAAGCAGGAGGGCTGCTGGAGACTCTGGGGGACTTTGGGGTGGGGGGCTGCAGGGCAGGAGGGGAGCTGCCTTGACCTGGCCCGGAGCCTCGCGGGGGCCCACCCCTGCAATGCCCCTTCAGGGGCCCAGGGGCCCGGTCCGGCTCCTTTGGGGTTGGAAAGCGCTTCCGAGCCAGGGTGCGCCTCACGGCCGGGCCCCGGAGCCCCTCGCAAAGGCAGGGCCACAGGATCCCGTTCCAGCAGCAGGACTGCACGGGGGGACCTCCGGGAGCTCATGGGGGGGAGAGACCGGGGGGCAGCTGCAGCCTCCGCCGCCCCCTTTTGCAGGGAAGAGACGTTCCCCGGAATTCAGCGGGGCCCTCGCCCCTCAGGGCCCCTCCCTCCCTCCCCCCGCTGCAAGGGGGCTCCGCTCTCGCCCCCTCCCCGCCAACCTCATCTTGCCACTCCGCCGCGCTCCCGCCGCCTCTCCCGGCTCGTGCGCAATGAGCGGAGCCGGGCGGGCGCCGCGGCAGCCCCGTTTCCCCGGTCCCGCCGGGGAAATGGAAACTGAAACTGAAACTGAAAGCGGGGGCCTCGCCGACACCGCCTGCATGTGGAATCGCTGCGCTTGTTACGGAGGAGGAAAGGACTGCCCCAGATGCCGTGTATGTGTGCGGGTGGGGGCAGCTGGCCCATGCCTGGAACGGAGGGCTTGCCCCCCCCTCGCTTCCACCCCAGGGGAGCGGCGCGCTGGAGAGGTCGCCTTGGGCCGGCGAGGTCTTCTGCAGCTGCCCCCCAGCCCTGCTTCGGGTCCTGCGGAAAAGTCCTGCCCCCCCACAATGAAACCTCCCCCAGTGAGGAGCCTCCCCCCCCGATCTTCACAGCCCAGGCCCCTGGAGGGGAGCCGCAGCCCTGGGCGGGGAGCAGCGATGCCTTTGCTGGGGCCGGATCCGGCGCCCCTCTGCCCCCCCCCCCGGACGCTCAGCGCCTGCAGGGGAGCAGAGGGGTCACCGGAGCAGTGGGGGGGGGGCGGGGGGTGATAGGCTCAGGCTCGTAACCCGAGTTGCTGCCTCCCTTTTCTTTCCTCCCCCACCCCCTGCCCTGGCTTTCTCTCCCACTGTTGCATTCCCTGCAGATCTGACAAGCGTTCCTCCTTCCTCCTCTTCCTCCAAGTACTTAGGGGCAATCATGAAGGGAAGACGACTTGGGGCCACTTCTTGGGGCCTCCCACTGGATGCTTTGTGAGCGAGCCCGCCCGCCCGCGATGGATGGATGCTCGTGAAGGACCTGCCCGTCAGCAGAGATGCAGCAGCTTCGTGGACCCAGCCTGTCTGCTCAGGTGTCCAGCTTCACCGGGGCAGAGGCTGGGTGCGAGTCACACAGGCCCCCCCTCCCCGCTTTAGCTTGCAGGGATGGGAGGGGGGCTCCTGGAAACTCCCCTTTCGGCTGAAATTCATGGAGATTGGTCAAAGATATTGGTCTCCGCGATTGGCACCTGGTGAATCTTGTCTCAGTGGGGAAGCTGAGCAGGGTCCCCTTGATGATTATTCGGATGGGAGATCACCAGAGGATCCCAAAACCCTGGGTAGGACCGGGAAGTTAAGAGTGTCTGGGAGAAGTCACCCTGTGCAGTCACTGATGGCAAGTGCACAGATGTGCCTGGGATCACCCTGGGCTGAGCTGGACTGAAAAGAGGCTCACTTTTCAGGGGTATTTGTTCTGGGCAAGTCCCTCGCTAAAAAGGGCAGGCTTTAAGCCAGAGGGGTGGAATTTTTCCCCTCGCAACCTCCTTTGGCTCACCCATGTTGACTTCCCTCCCCCACAGACACTCCTGCAAGGGATCTCACTGGATCCCGGCTTTCTTTAGCCAAACCAACACCTTTACTGGAGGTCCTGTCCATGTGGAGGAGAGCCTCATCCAGATTTACCATTTACTACAAAGTTTTCTTTTTTCTTTTCTTCAAACACGTGTATCCCATTTCATAAAAGATTCTTTGTTCAGGGTTAGGGAAAAGTTGCAGAAAATCCAAAGTGAGTTTTCTTTCAAGGCCACATCACTGGCGCTCCAACACCCTCTTTTCTGCCAGCAGAGTGGGCTGGGAGGGCCCCCCACAAGCCTCTGCCCCACAGCCCCCTGCAAGAAGCAATACCTTTGGGCTGCCTGGTCCGGCCTCAAACTCTCTCCCCACATTTCTGGTGGAGGTAAAAATCCCAATATTTCTCCTTATACATCTGGTAGGGCTGGGCTAATGTTTCCCAAATAAACACAGGCTAGCTTCTTTTGATGGGGGACATTCCCCCCCAACTGGGAACCCTCCGGGGTGTTGGACGACAATCAGCAGAACCCTCAGCCAACATGGCTCACAGCTGGGGAGTCCTGGAGGTGCCTTCCTCACATCTGGAGGAGCCCAGGTCGGAGAAGCCGTAACGGGGAAGTTCCTGCCCAGCGAAATGGCCAGATTGTTTGAAAGCGGGATCCAGAGGTTGCCAGCAAGGAGGGCCCAGGGGCCCCTCCAGATAGCTCTGGATGAAAGACGATGCCCAGCTTGATACAGAGGATTGCTCTGCAGTCAAAGGAGGGTCAGTTTTTTCCCATCCATCTCATTCCTGGAAGGTGGAGGGAGACTACTGAGAAAAGGTGTCTGTGTGTCTGTGTGAGATTTGAGCCTGAAGGCTTAGGAAGGAAAGGGATATTGATGGAGAATTGAGTATATCTCTGACCCATAACCCAGCTGGGCTATGTCAAGCAAAACAAATCAGGCCGTTTATCCCGTGGTTTGGTTTTGCGTCACTAATTGTGGTTCACCATTCAAACTTTCTGTTCATTATGGAACGTTTGGTGGAACTCATTCCCAACTCTTCTCCTCATTCGTGAGGACCAGGGCCCAGCTTCTCAGGAGTGGGAGTCCGTAACCGGGGGCAGCTTCTGCCCTTGCCTAGCACCTCTGCTGAAACCCCCAACTGCCTTCGAGAGAAAGTGCACCGAGGGAGCTGCATGTGTGAACGTGCATGTCGTGTTTTGCTGGCTGGAGAAGCTGCCTCCAGAAGAGCCTGAAGGGCCCTCTCCAAGGACCACGGCTGTCCGCGAGTGGCGTGAGGACCCAGCGGGATAGCTATCTGGAGACAGTCTGGTTCAGAGGGTGCCGTGGATGATGGGCGGGCAGGCCTCTGGGAGGATGCAGTGTGCCTCGTGCTCCACCATGCCCGCTGGGCACTGGCACCCTGGCACACAGGGCTTAAAGCAATGGGACTCCAGCACACCCAGTGGCACAGCGTGGTTGAAGCAGGTCTTGGGGCAGGGGGGCCCGCACTCATCGAACACGTAGCCCCGATCCTGGGGGCAGCCCACAGCTATGGAGAAACAGAGAGGCGTGGCATTAGTAGCAGGAAGGAGGGAGGGTCCAGATGGGGTGGGACTGTATCACTCCAGAGAGAGGCAGGGGGTGCCATATACCACATGAAGGATGGAGGATTGAGGTAAGGCACAGGGTGGCATTTTGGCTTGGTTAACAAAGACCAGGCAAGATTCCTCTAGGGGAGGGAGGGAGGAAGAAAAAGGGAGGGAGGGAGGGAAAGAAGGAAGGAAGGAGAAAGAAAGACGGGAGAGGGATGGATGGAAGGGAGGAGAGAGAAGGAAGGCCTAGCTGTGCTGGGGATCACCCCCTCCCCCAAACTGATCCATCCATTGTGCTCTCCTTCACCAATCCTTTTCCCAATATAATGGGAATGTCTTTGCGACTTATCAGGTTGCCCCTGGATCCCTTCCCTCTGGGAATTTCGGCCTCCTCTGAACCACCGGGCAAGGCTCTGCCTGGCGAGCCATTTCTACCAGGAGCAATCGTGTGTTGTTGGACCTCTCTGAACATCACGCCCATATGGCACCAGCGGGTGCGGCATGACAGCAGACTCCGCCCAAGCGTCATACCGAGCTGAGAGCGGCCCTGTTCACACAACACGCTTAATCTGGTGACCAAGATAACCATTTTTCCCCTGGGCTTCCCTGGAGGGGTGGTAGCCAAAAAGCCAAGATGGCAGGCACAATCAGCAAATATATAAAAGGCCTTCAAGGGCACCATGGTGGCCAGCATCTTGACTGTTCTGCCACCCCCTCTAGAGGCTCCTAATTGTGGGAGGGGAGCGGCACAATCAATTGAACGATAAACCAGCACACCCGTCCAGAGAGCGAAGGGTTTTGCCCTTCCCACCCCAGCGCCGAAATCTCTCTCCAGTCAACTGTGCCTCTTCTTGGCCCCGCTGGATCTCCCGGGGTCCCACCCCATATTCCTTTGGCTCCGAGCGCTGCCTTCCCCAGAGCTGAGCCGGAGACGCGCCCCGTGCCCAGGTCCTCACCGCAGAGGGTAGGCGAGCGCCACTGGAGCGTCAAGCCAGCATGGCGGCACTGGCCGGCGTAGGCCTCCAAGAGCTCGCAGAGGCACTCGTCCCCGCCGGCGGCCCCACAGGCGCAGAGGTCATAGACGCAGGAGGCGAAGAAGGGCTCCGGGGGCACGGCGGCGTGGCAGCGCTCGAAGGGGGGCGACTTCAGCACCTTGCATCGGGCGTTGGCCTCTTTGCGGGAGCGGTACCCGGATTCCTTGCAGGGATCGGCGTCCAGCCCGTCGGCGCAGCGGCCGGACCCCGTAGCGTTGGCCCCGGCCACCTGGGACAAAGCAACACACGCTCTGCAAAGGCCCTCCCTCTGCAGGGTTGTGCGAAGGGAGATGCTGCCTGGCAAGGGATGAATGCCCGGAGGACAAAGGGCCGCTCGAGGTGAACGGTGGGGCCTAGCGTGGTTTGTGAATCGGGGTGGGTTGTCAGAAAGAGGAAAAGGCAGAAGCGTTTCCACTTTGTTTCCCGCTATTAATCTTGGGCTGGAACCAGCATGATGAGTCTCTCAGGGCACAGTCAGTCTTGAAACTCCTCATTGTCTAGATCGGTGTTTCTCAATCTCGGGAACTTTAAGACACGTGGACTTCAACTCCCAGGATTCCCATGCTGGCTGGGGAATTTTGGGAGTTGAAGTCCACACGTCTTAAAGTTCCCGAGATTGAGAAAGACTACTCTAGCCCTTACAGAAACACATGACTCTCTCCTCACTTTTAGACTACAAAAACATTTCAGCAATTGGTGAGGGTTGAATTAACCTCACATTGATATGACATGGATCTAATTTTTTTCTCTGTTAGTTTCTTTTTCTTCTTTGTATTCAGTTTACCTTAATCACTCTAATATAGGTGGCTTTATTAGTCTACAATGTCTGAGGTACCTGTTTTTCATTCTTCTAGTCCATCCATCCATCCATCCATCCATCCATCCATAATACACACACACATTGTTTGAGTCAGGCCCTAGAAATCCAAACATTAAATAAATAAACGCAGGGGTGCACCCTCTTTCTCCTATAAATATAAAAATTTAAATATAAAAAGCATCTTGGTGCGTATGCTTCCTTTCTGTATTCCTGATTCTCTTCCTTCCTTCTTCCCTTGGCTGGTTTCTTCCTGGTTTTAATGCACAAATTCTTAAGTCCTTTGGGGCCAAAAATGGCGTCCACAGCTCCCTTGGTGGGAGGTGGCTGTGGCTCCTGGTCTTCAGTGTCACCCCCCCCTCCTCCTCCCTGACTTACCTTCCAGCTGTTGCCAAAGGCTGCTTCTGACAGGCTCAGGTGCCCCGACCGCATGCGCAGATCGTCCTGGGGGTAGCTGTTGAAGTTGCCACAAAGACCGCACAGGCGCCCTTTGTACGTGCCGGGCACGCTGACTTCCAGGTGGGAGCGCCCGTTCCAGAGCACCTGGAGAGAAGGGGAGGCAGAAGTGGTCTTCAACACCTGGAGTGTGGGGGGTGGGTTTACTCGCTGCTGTCCTGCAGGGCAGGACCAGAACCAGTGGGAGCCAAGTCCGAGGAAAGAGTTTCAGGCTTGACATTCCTGGCTGTGCTGGTGGAACGGGCTGCCACGTGATGTGGTGAGTTCTCACTGGAGGTCTTCAAACAGAAGATGACACTCTGGTGGATCCTGCCCAGGGGTTGGACTAGATGGCCTCTGAGGAATCTTCCCATTCCATGATTCTCCATCAATATGGTTACTGTTAGATCTGATACCCCCCCAGCCCCCCGATTTCGACTTCCTTTCCAACTCTCTCCCACAGATGAACCTACCGTGAAACAAAGCAAAGCCTTGGACAGTGAAATGTGGGTGCCCCTGGGGGGGGAGTGGAGGAGCCCAGGACGGGAATGGTCCTGGGGGGTCCCTTGGAAGTCTTTTGCTGAATTTCCCAGCGGACTGAGCCCCCACTTGCTGCCACCGTTCTCCTTGCAGGAGCCCCCCCAGGCTGCTGCTTGTTGAGGTGGGGGCACCTCCTCCCTGGGTACCTGGATGCCAAGGTCGGTGTTCAGCAGCAGGGCGCTGCCCTTTCGCTCCACGGAGAGGTGGGGCTCCTTCAGGAAGGGGAGGGTCACCGTCTGGGAGTCCACCTGGAGACCGAGAGGAGCGTCACCATCGGGGGCTGGATCCGGCCTGCCGCTCTTTTGCAGAACAGCCCCCCGGCCCGTCACTCTACTCACCACGACCATGTGGTCCTGCAACAGCTGCACCGCGGTGTCCCCAATCAGCACAGCCACCTCCTTCGTCCAGGACACGCCTGGACGGCCGCGGTCCTCATTGGTCACATGGATGCTGGGGGGGGGCAATTCCAGAGTGACTTTGGGCACCGTGTCTAGGAAAGGCCATCATGTGCCCTCCTTGTGAGTCAGAAGGTATCCAAACATCTCGGCGCATTGCACATAGCCCACTTATTTTTACTGGTTACTTCTTTATGTTTAGATTGATATCCCATCTCTCTTTCAAGAGCGCGCTCTCCTCCTATTTTTCCTTGCCACAACAACCTTGCAAGGTAGGCTGGGCTGAGAGAGGACTGGTCCCATGTCACCCCAGGAACTTCTATGGCTAAGGGGGGACTTGAACCCGGATCTCCCCACTCCTGGTCCAACCCAACCCTGCTGGTTGAGCAAAGCAGACTTCCTGCTGTTTCACCCTCCACCCCTTCTTGCCACTTTGGAAATCGAGAGCGGAGGGCGCATCCATGCACATGGCTCCTGGGAGTGTCCTCTCCCTTTTTTGGCTGCAGACTGAAGCCAGGAGCTGCTTTGTTCTCTCCGCACCTGCCCAGGAGCTAAATGGGGAGAACATGGAGAACCCCAGCCTGCGACGGCCAGACGTCTCTGAGCAGGCTGGCGGACACTTAACGGCAGAACTTCTGCTAAGTCGTTCAATGCAGAAGAACCGAGATGCCATCAGGAAAGGATTCCCGCAACTGCGGAGGTGGTCGGAGGAGAGCCGTGTTAGGCTTTGGGGCCCAAAAATCAGGATTCTGTCAGCACCTCATTAAAAGGCATCTGCCTGTGTGAGCTGCGGGTCGCTTCTCCGGAAGCACGGAGTGGTTTTGCTGATGCTTTTTAACAAAATCCATGGCTCAGAAAAGGTGCTCTGGAGTCTGGATGTTTAGCCACAGCATGAGAATCCTGCCTTGATTTGGCTTGGCAGAAGAGGGGCCAGAGACCCCCGCCCCCAATCCTCTTATTCTATCCTGCCACCAATCAAGAGTATTGCTGGAATCCCTGCTGTGCAGGATTTGCGGCTGGCCTACCTTGAAGGGCTCGTTTTCCCCCCACCCCTGGGGGAGCAACCTGGGCTTGGCACCGAAGACCCGGGCTTGGAGAGGAGGGGGCTCACCTGAAGTCCCCCCCCTTGCAATCCTGGGCCAAGACATACGTGCAGCCTCCCTGGAAGTGGACCATTTTGCCGTCGAAAGTCCGGTAGTGGGGGTCACCGAAGGCCACGCAGGTGGCGGGATGTGGGGCGCAGCGGGGGCAGCACACGCCGGGGATGAGGGCCGGAGACTCATCCTGCCAGCAAAGAACAGGCCGGGAGGATCACAGCTCCCTTTCCTCCCCCTCCCCCTCCCCAAACTGACCTCTCCCTGCTCCAGAAGCCCCCCTCCTGGTGATCCTCTGGCAGGGGAGCCGAGTGGCAACCCCCCCACCTGGACTGGACGGAGCCCCAGTTTGGGACTGGCTCTGAACCCCCAGCCCTCCCCCTCTAACTCACGGCAGCGCAGGCAGAGGGGGGGCAGCGCTCGCGGCGACAGTGCACCTGGCCGGACACACAGGCGCAGGTGGTGCATTCGTCCACCTGCCAGCGCTGCTCGGACTGGAAGCCCTGGCCCATCCGGGAGCAGCCCCTGCCGGGATCTGGACAAAGAGACGGACAGGGAGGGGTGGGGGGGGGAGAAGGTGACCTTCCTTGCAAACATGCCATTTCTGGTGGCCTCAAAGACACAGCAGCTGGATTCCCACCCGCAGCTCACCCTGGAGAGGTTCCCTGTCTGAATCCGTTCACTTAGTTCAAAGTTCAAATGTGCTGGCTGAGCCCAGCAAATCAGCATTTTTTTTCCTTTTGGCAAAAGGAAGAGGGGGGAGCTCTTAGCAGAAGAACCCCCGTCCAGGACACGAACTGGCCCCAGACTCCATCCAGCCTTCCAGTAAAAAGGGCCCAAATTGGGTGGCTGAAATTTGGCAGCAAAGTAGCCTCTGGCAGTTCAGGATCTTGGTTAGCTGCAAAATGCACGGGAGGAAAGGCTGGAAAAGGAGAGGGAGGTGAGCCCCTTCTGTTCCCACCTTAGCTGCCCCCTAACCTGTCCAGCCAGAAGGGGGTCAGTCAGCTGGGGGGGGGTCAAAAAAGTTAAGATGCTGGCCCCAACCCCATGATCCAAGCTTTGCCCCACTTCACAGGTTGCCCATTTCTTGCTGGGCAAGCTTTATTTTCTTACCTTGGCATTCTGCACAGCACTGCCCTGGCACCCGCACCTCCACCAGGCCATCCTGGCACAACAAGGGCGAACATTCCTGGATGTGGCATTCAACGTGTCCCAGCTGAACACCAAACAAGGGAACCGAAATTAGATCCCAAAGTTGTGGGCCTGAGAGACACCCATCTCAAAACCACGTTGCCACCCAATACACATTCTTCAGGAAGTTGCTTTCCCCTCTAAACATCTCTGGGTGGCACTAATGACATAAAAATGCCAGCTATTACAGGCACACAGAAATGCAATTCTAAGCCATGACTATTGTCCAAACCGCAGTCTGTGTTCTTGCAGGTAAGATGGCTGGCCCTGGGTTCAAACCTTCATCATTCCTTTGCCATCCTACAAGTGACCAATGTTCACCCTCAATCTTCTTTTCGGTAAAACGGTAGAAATAAAAACTAGCACGGGGGTATCAATGTGGACTAGAAACATGCGGAACTGAGAAATACTGCCAATATCCTTGGCAAGCCTTGACTTCCAACTCATCGACGAACAGACCAGGCAGGGTTTGGGTTGAAACGTCTGCTAGTTCTTACGTTGCACGAGCAGGACACGCAGCCGTCCGCACTGTCCTTCCAGGTCTCCCCGTCGGACACGCGCCGTCCGTCACCCTCGATCACGCATTCTGCAAAAAGTAGGAATCAGACGGTCGATGTTCCCTAGTTCAAAGGAGGAAACGTCTACTCAAGCAGGTCCAGCTGGGTGGAAGCATCTGGCCCACCTTGACTGAGTTCTAGTGCAATCAAGGTTCAGCAATGTGGGCTCATTTTTGGAAAGGGGGCCCCTAGGACGTCTCAGGGCTGTGGGCTAGACCAGGAGACTATGTCCTAGAGGGAGGCCCATGAAAATCACTTCTGCATCATGTTCCCAAACTGCACGGACCTGTCCATGTCCTAAGAATGAGCTGAACTTAAAGGAGACCTTCTCGGACCAGGGCTGTATATCTGTTTAGGCCAGTGTTTCTCAACCTCAGCTGCTGTAAGATGGGTGGACTTCAACTCCCAGAATTCCCCAGCCAGCATGGCTGGCTGGGGAATTCTGGGAGTTGAAGTCCACCCATCTTACAGTGGCCAAAGTTGAGAAACACTGGTTTAGGCTTACCAGCTGGTAATTTTTACAATATGTATTTACGAATCAAACTCAGTGGGGTGGCTGTTGATGTTGGCTTCTGGTCTAGACCAGAAGTTGACTCTGAAGAATGCTGGCTGGAGAATTCTGGCCGCTGAAGTCCACCCATCTTATAGTTGCCAAGGTTGAAAAAAGACTGCTTTGGACCTTGCAGCTGGATACCAGGTGAGCCTGGTCCACAGGAAGGGGGGGGGACAAAAAGGGGGGGGTATGACACCATCACAGATGGGACAGCAGGAACCCGGCGGGGTGAAGCGCTCGGCGATGGGGCAGCTGAGCAGCGGGCATCCACGATGCACACAGACCCAGGTCAGATCCTAGATGGAAACAAGGCAATATCAGGACTGGCATGTACTGAAGGCAAGCTTGGGGGTCTACTGACCAACTGTGGAAGGCTTAGGGGGGCCACCAGTCTGGGGACAAAAGAAGATTGTGACGGTCCGCGGTCAAGAAGAATGGAAAAGGAGCAAATCTGAGACCCCGGCTCCACCACTGCCATGCCATCAGCAGTGTGGGTTAGCACCCCCTGCCCCCCCAGGCCCTTCCCGGGGCCCCTGCCTCTGCCCCCTGATGCCTCGGGCTCCCTTGTTCAATTCACATTCTAAATGTGAATTGAACTGATCTGAGACCCTGGTTTCAACGTCTTCCTTTTATTCTTATGTTTTACCCTTAGCACTTTCACAGCTGTGGTGGCTGCCGTAGGGGTTGGGTGGGGGAAAAACCGAGATAGAAATTAAATGCATAGATAGGTGAAGAGACGTGGGGCAGCTCTGATGCCCGGGATGGTTTCCCAGCAGGGCCAAACGCCCCCGTGCAGAGGCAGAGAGATGTCTTGGGGGGTCTGCGGAGGGCAGGGAGCCTGCCTTTGCACAGACAGAGGCTATGAAAATGGCGGGCGCATCCTTGGACGTGCCAGCCTGGAGGGAGACCTCTGGGCAGGTCAACACGGGGGGCCGGTCGGATGGTGCCAAGGATGAGTGGTCCCGCCCCATCTCTCCCGCATTTGCTAATGTGGAAGGAGCAGGTGGGAAAACGGCTTCTCCTCTCCTTCCCGGGGGACCGAGCCCTGCTCCTCCCCCCCTTGCTCCGGCGTCAGTCAGCGCTGGAGCTCACCTGGCACATACAGGTGTAACAGGGCGCCTCGGTGGCCTGGACCTCGTTGCCCACCAGGTCGGAGGTGCAGTTGGTGAGGGCTTCTTCAGAAGGAGAGGCAGCAGGAAGGGAAGGCGGGAAGGGGAGGGGAAAGGAAGGGAACAGAAAGAAGACGGTGCAACTTCACAAAAGCGCCTGATCCTGTGGCTGCCTTCCTCCTGGTGCTCCCAGTAAACAAGGGGGGGGGATTAGACTAGCCCCCCCATCCATCGGGGCTCTTCTTTTTATAGGTCCCTGAGGATCGGGGGCAGTTTACTAGGCCTAAATGTAAGCAGGGAAGACTTGCATACGACTTTTCCTCCTGCAGACTAATCTTCCTCCACCCGCTCCCTTTCAGAGGATGTGCGGGACTACACTACCCATCATCCATGACATGAGGGGTGAGGCTGCTGGGAAGCGTAGTCCAAGACACCCGGGAGCGTCCTGGTCAGGAGCGGCTGCTTTCCAAGCTTTGTGGGTTTCCGTAAAGTGGAGATCGGGCATCACCCCTCGAACAGTCTTCCCCGGGGGAGCTGGGTCTCCCGAACGCCCAGATGTTCTCTCTTGACCCCAACCCCACTCCTGCTCGGGGGGGGGGAGACTCACGTGCACAGGTTGGGCAGCAGCCGCCAGGCCCCGGGGGCTGGACCTGGTCCTGGGAGCAGTCCAGCAGGCTCGGGCACAGTTTGCGATGGCACTGCAGGTGCCGGTGGCCGTCGGACATGAGCTGCGAAGGGGAGCAGAAGCGGCGGGTCACGTGCTCTGTCATGCAGCTCGACACCAGGAGCGGGGAGTGTGCGACGCACGCTCAGGGGCTGCTGCAGGGAGGCCCCGAAGTCAAAGATGCAATCCTGCCCCCCCCCCCCGCCAACCCCAGCCTTATTTCCAGGTTCTGTACTCCCTGCTCTGCTCCCTTCCTGCCCCTGGGCTGGTCCAGCCAAGTCTGCATCCTCACCTTTTGCAGGTACGTAGGAAAAAGGGTGGGGGGGGGAGAGGGGAGGGGAGGGGAGGACCCCACCCTGATCCTCGATGCCACCACCCTCTTTGGGGCAAGTGGATCTGCCCCGCTCTTGGTGGGAAGGAGATGCAATCCAGCACAGGGGGAAGCGCGTTCTCAGCAGGGCCTCTCCAAGGTGAAACACCAAGCGGGTCACTGTGAA
Source organism: Liasis olivaceus (assembly GCA_030867105.1). Lineage (NCBI taxonomy): Eukaryota > Metazoa > Chordata > Lepidosauria > Squamata > Pythonidae > Liasis > Liasis olivaceus. The sequence goes on from CM061355.1 coordinate 79,768,706, forward strand.
CACGAGAAGCCGCCCTCCCCGGGTGCCTCTCACGGTCTCCAAGGAACGGGGGTGCAGCTGCGTTACCCGTTTCCACACGAGGCATGATGTTCCCCAGTGGGAAAAGGGTGCCAACCCTCCTTCCATCTCTCCCCCGCTAGGAGAACCGGGGGGGGGCACACTTGAGACCACCCTCAGGGGGCAGCCAAGCGTTCAAAGACTCCCCTGTGTGCTTGGCTGCCATCTGCTGGCAGCCTGGAGGTGGCAGCGCAGATCTGGTCGCTTTAACTCCAGGGCCCAGGACTGCTGGCCTGATCGGGCAAGGCTGCCTTTATTCGGTTGCCCGGGTGCCCTCCTGGATGTGTGGCATCTTGGCCCCCGGAGCTGGTGGGCTGGCGAGGGATCCTCTGCCCTCCAGTGGAGACAGCCTGAGCACAGCTGCTCTGTCCGGCTCCCGGAGACAGACGGGGTCAGCGGATGCTAGGACTCAGGGGGTCGCCCTGTCCTCCTGTGTTTGCTGGAAATGCCTAAGTGGGGGGTGCTGAATATGGGGCGGATGCCTGGTCTGTGAAGGACAGCAATCTGCCGGGACCGGAGGACCCCTTTCCCCCCAATTCCTCAAGGGAGGGAGGACCTACCTGACAGGTGCAGATGTCACAGGGGTCTTCTCCAGGCTGAAAACTCTCACCGGGCCTGTACCCGTGGCCCTTGTAAGTGCAGTCTGGGAAAAGAAAGGAGAAAAATTGTAGTGGGAAGAAGGAAGAACCTCGAGGGACAGGAGGAAGAGCCGCAACCCAGGCAACGGTCAGATAAAAGAAATCTGAGTCCGGGCCAGAACTGTAACCCGAGAAAACTCCAGCAAACCCCTCCCTAGTTCTCATGAAGATAAAAGGGGGGGGGGGAGCGCATTCAGATTTGCAGGATTCTCTTACTGCGACCTTATAATAAAAGCAGTATCAGCATGCATGACTTTGGTTTCCTAGCCTGGTCTACCTCGAAGGGCTGATAAGATTAGGGTTCAGGATTCCTGCTCTGGGCAGGGGTTTGTCCCACAAGTCCTCCAAGGTTCCTTCTAGCCTGACGATTCTATGATTCTAACACGGAACCCTTAGGGGGCAACACGAGGTAAGCAGGGCTGGATGGGAGACCACGAGGAAATCCCACTTATGGCTTTAGCAGAAACTCCAAAGCTCAAAAGAGAGTAAGGAATGGAAGAAAGTGACGGAGATCATTCCAGAATGAGGATCAGGGAGAAATGGCAGGAGGAAGGGGAAGGGAGAGCAGAGGCCCCGGATTCCCCCCAACCCCCTTGAGATGGGCCAGCCCAGGAATCTGGGCTCCCAGCACTCCCTGGTAGAGTCTGGGTTCCCCCAATATATGCGCTTGATTGCTGAATTTCTTTATTTTATAGGACTCTGTGCAGCGTGCAACATCAAACGACCACATGATAGGAATAGTGGTAGTAGTAATAGCAACACAGCTAAATCCAGAAGAGTGTCACAAACCACAAAGACCCCCCCAGCCCCCCCCCACATCAAATGCAAGGCAGGCGACCTCAGTGAGAAGCAGCTTGAAATAAAAAACAGCCGTTAAATGAGTCAACCCATTTTCTGAACTTGCACAACACCCTGAATCGTAAACTCACCAAATGGGCTGGGTTTGCATGTGCTGAAGGTACACAAAAAATAATAATAATTAAAAAAACCTGATCAAAATTGAAATGAACCCATCTTAACTTGCTGTGCAGCCAGAAATGGGGTTGTATGAAGACAGCCCCCCACTGCAATGCGATCCTTCTCTCTAAATCTGGGTTAACAGTCCATGGTTGCTCCGTTCACATGAAACGCTAAGTCCAAACAAGGAAACCATCTCGGTTGGCTTTAATAGGCTGGCCTGGTCCACGTAACCGCCTAAGACGAGGGTTGGGTTCCCACAACACTCTGAACCGCAACTTTTCCACATCCATTTTAGCCTCAGGCAGGGTGCTGGGTGAACCCCTGCCAAGTTTTCAGAGCAACGCGGGAGGAAGTTAGAAATGTTAGGAGGAAGAAGGCCCCCATGTTTCATCTGGAATCGGACAGCGTGGGAAGGGGTCCAAAGGGACCCAAAGTCCTACAAGCAACTTCCCTTTGGTCAAACAGGTTCAGCAGGTCTCCGGAATAACCGAAAACCTGCAGAACGCGTGGCCCCGTGGCACAAAGGCCAGGGCTGCCATCCTGAAGAGCCGAGCAGGGCAACACCTCCCTCCTCTCCCCCCAGGGCCCCTTGCCCGGCTCCTGCTGGGCCCCTCCTCACCCAGGCTGTACCTGCACACACCGGGCAGCACTCCCCTGGCACCTCCAGCTGAGCGGGGCAGGAGTTCACACAGATGACCTGCGTGCAAGTTACGACGCCGTCTGCGCACAGGCAGGGCTGGCAGGGCTCCGAGGGAGAAAACCAGCTGGTGCCATCGGCCCGCTCCCGGCCCTCGTGCACGCAACCTGCGGAAGGCAGGGGCAGAGAGGCGTCAGGTCTGCCGGTGGAGGGGAGACAGCCCTTGCTCTTCGGGAGCTCTGTTGGCACAAGGCTGGAGGGGTGGCATTTCTTGGGCCAGGTCTAAATCCACTGGGGGGGCGTTTTCTGCCCACTGCAGCAGTGGGAGAGGGGTGGTCTGTTTGGGGCCAGAGTTTAAGGACATTTCAAAGTGCAATGAGGACTAGAAACTAAGCCTGGGAAGATGCTGAATGGCAACCTTGGGAAAAGACAGGACACGATGGCTCCTTTCAAGGCCACGAGGATGTTCCAGAGAAAATGGTCCAGGCCCAGTCTTTCTCGTTTCAAAGTGCCAGGGTGCCCACAGGGCGCGGTCAAAGTAGACAAGAGGGCAGCCGCGACACAACTGAAGCTCTGACTGCTGTTGATGTGTGCCCAGATGAAAGCAGGTGGAGCGTCAATCACACCGCTGCAGCCGCCATCTTGACCTTTTTGACCACACCCTGTAGGCACCTGGCAGAACTTGGCAGATTCTGAATGAAGCTTAGAGCTTCCTCGGAGGAAGAGCAGCTGGACTAGGAGGAGCTGTTTTCAAGGGGAGGCAAAACGGTCTTCTCGCGGGGACGCTTCAATTTGGATTCCTACTATTCTGTGCAGGGGTCGGACTGGATGGCCTCGGGGTCCCTTCGGTCCTAGAGCTCTATGAGCATCCGTTCCCTTTTTTCTGAGGAGGCCTGAGGAGGCCCCCCTGCCCCCCCAACCATGCCTGCATCAGGGCCTGGGACGGTCTTAATGCCACCCCTCGGCTAAGTCAGACAGGAGCGCTGTCCACGTGAGGATGCTCCCTGGTGTGGCCTCTGAGTTCCTCTTAGGCATCGTGGCACCTTTGCAGCGGGGGCAGCAGATGCCAGGCTCTGTCACCGGGTGGGAACACGTGGCAGGAGGACAGGCGATCACCTCGCAGCGGACGTTCCCCTCCTGCAACACGGAGAGGCGGCAAGAGCATCAGTGCCCCCCGCCCCTCTCTCGACCCCTCATTGAGGAGGGCTGGCACAGCCCGTGTTCTGCCACCCTGAATGGCTACCCGCCCGGAGGCCTGGATTTCTGCCCGTGACACGTGGGGTGGCCGTGGCCAGCCTCCCAGGGAAGCCGTGCCAGCGGGCAGAGGGGGACTCACCTGGCAGATGCACCGGAGGCATGACTCGGGCTGGAAGCCCTGCCCGTGGGCATAGCGCTCCCCTTCGAAGAGGCAGTCGTGGCACAGGGGGCAGCAGGGGCCCGGAGCCGGGTGGGAACAGAGCGCAGCTTCGCAGGGCACCGGCTCACAAGAGGCCTCCCCGCCAGGCTGCCCAAGAGGGAGAGAAGAGGGGGACGCGATGCGATGGGGCTGCATCAGCCGGGAGAAGGGACCTCGCGCCAGAGGGGGACTAGCCAGAGGCCTTCTTGCCTCCAGGAGGCAAGGGCCAGTGGAATAGAAGCGTCCCCAGCAACGGTGTCTGCGCCGTGTCAAGATGGCGACCATGACAGTGTTAAAAACCGGCGGCCCTCGGGTCACCCATCGTGGCCACTATCCTAATATTTTTGACCACGCCCAGTGGACCCCCCTGGTCCCAAGGCTCAATCAGGCTTGAGCCTGTTCTTTGGATGGCACCAGGAGCAACTGCAGGGGTGTAAGATGGCAGCCACCACCACGTGACCCGAATTACCCTCTTGACTTTTGCACCCCCACGGGGTAGGGCTTTGAGGGCTATGGGCATCTTGACGTTTTTGACCCCCCTGGGGCAAGGCGGGGTCCAGCTAGGAAATCACGGGGCACGGCTGCGAGGACCTTACCCCACAGGAGCACTGCTGGCAAGGGTCCAGAGGCGAGAGCCACCGAGCGCCTTCGGGATACTCCCGGCCTGCCTGCTGGCACCCTGGGGGCAGAGGAAAGTGGGTGAGGCTCCCGAGGGCCCAGACTCTGGGGTGCAGGTCACTCTCCCAGCCCAGCCCCCTTCCTTCCTAGCCCCAGTCAATACGCAGACCGTCTGGCTCCGCTGCCTTGCTCCGGAATGGGCTTCCTGGGTTTGGCCTGCAGGCGACATCCCAGCCAAGCTGTTCTTACCTGGGCACTGAGGGCAGCACTGGCCAGGCCTGCGGCTGGGACTGGCACATGGTGCCGGAGGACACCCCACGGGGGCGCAGAGCACGTTGCCCCGGAGGCAGCTGCAGCGCTGGCAGGGGTCAGAGGGTGGCGTGAAGGCTTGCCGGTTGGCGTATTTCTGGCCCTCATAAAGGCAGCCGTCACAGAGGGGGCAGCAGGCGTCTCCGGCCGGGGGCATGGGGTGGGTGCACTGCTGCGGGCAAGGCTTTGGCTGGCACGTCACCGTTTCAGCCTGGGGAGGGAGAAGGCAAGGTGAGGAGATGGCAAGGGAGAGGCCCAAGGCTGCTGGGCTGCCCCCCCAGGGATCGCTCTTGGAGGTCGGGGTCTGGCCTCAGCCCCGAGCGTGGCCCCCTCGGCCGGCCAGAGTCAGAAGGAGCAGCAGCTCTGGATCCCAGCAGGAGCCACGTCTGCAGAGGGGCGCAAAAGGAGCCCACTCTTGCACTCCGCTCCTTCCCCACCTGCTGAGACTGGGCGTCTCCTGTCCTTCCCGGATGGGAAACACCCCCAAATCTTAGTGCCGCTCCTAAGTAACTTAAGAGCTCCCGAAAAGCCATAAAAAGACCCTGCTTCAGCCCGTTTTCTCCTCTCTGCATTTCCCCTTGCCCCACAGATCCAGCCACCAAAAGGCTCCCTCCTGGCAAGGATGCCCCAGATGTGGTTTCCTGCAGACCTCCCTCCCTCCCTCCCTCCCACATCGGATGGCACCGCGACACTTTGCCCCAAGCCTCATGCCCAAAGGGGCCCTTAAACCTGCAAGAGGTTGATGCAGCCCTTTGACTTGCACCCCTGCAAGGATGGCCGGGGGAGAATGGTGTGCCAGGAACCCAGAAAGCCCTCGGTCGGTCTGGTGCTCACTCACCAGGCAAGTACACGTGTGGCACGCATTGTGGGGCGAAGTGAAGACCTCCCCGCTCTTGTAGAGCCGCCCATGGTACCGGCAGGAGCCCGTACATTTGGGGCAGCACTGGCCGGGTGGCGTGACGGGCTCCTGGCAGGGTGTGGGTGGGCACGGTGCGGGAGAGCACTTCACGGTGCCACGCTGTGGACAGAGCAGGACAAGGCCCCTATTATTGCTGACTCACAAATGTTTCCCCAAGAGTGGGCTGCACCCCTCAAGGGCAGGGTTCTGCCCCCTGAGTGCCCAGTTCAGTTTGCACAACTCCCCGAAGCGGGTCGCCGAATAAACCCGTTTTCATGGCTGGCACACTGCTTAACCAACAAACATTGTAATAATGACATTAGTGCCAAATATGTACCTGGATCTGTGGCATTTTAGACAAGCAGGCCTGCAAAGTTAAATAGCTACGTCCTGCTTGCAAAAAGACTGGTGGGGGGAGTTGGGGCAGAGAAGAAAAGCGTTCCAGGAAGGCTTCGCTGCCAACCATATTTAGGACAGGGATTAGCAACATGTTTCCCCGGGGCGCCAAGTACACAATGCCTCTAAAAGGTGCCCCTGCTTCCCAGGAAAAAAAAATGAAAAAATAGGGCTGTAGTCTCACAAGGCTGCCGGAATGCAAGACGTTTTGGCATTCTTGCGGGAAACTTGTGAAATGTTGTGGGTGGAATCGGCTTGAAGTCTGATAAGATGTTGCATCGTTCACATAAACCATGGCTACGTTGGTTGCAAATTGAGAGTAATTCCATCGCTGGCATTCTTGTAACCCCATTCCCATCATAAATCTTGTTAAAGAGAACTCCGTGAGATTCTGGCTTGGAAAAGAATCACTTTGGATTGCAGGGCAGCTGCTAAGGCCATGTTTCTCAACCTTGGCCACTTGAAGACGTGTGGATTTCAACTCCCAGGGGATTTCAATTCCCATGGCTGGCTGGGGAATTCTGGGAGTTGAAGTCCACACGTCTTCAAGCGGCCAAGGTTGAGAAACACTGCATTAAGGAGTCGGATAGCGGTCTGGATTCTTCCTTTGGGTGCCTTTCAGCCACGCTTGGAAGCCAGAGCAGGTAAGGAAGCACTGAGTTTAAGGCAGGGCTTGAGCCCTGCAGGAAGGCCCCAATTCAGGTCACCACTCCACAGGGTGATCTTTGGCTTCACGTCCCTCAGCCCAACGCCTCGCGCAGAATTGTTGCTGGGCTAAACTTGGGGGACACCCTTGCACGTGACACCCCAAGGGTGGGGGATGATCGAGGCCACTGAGAAACCAACAGATCACACGGAGGCGTTGCCGGTGCAAGAGCAGGGGAAGCGCTCCCCTGGGGCTGCTGCGGAGGGAAGGGGGGCACAGATGTTCCTTACCAGGCACATGCAGCGGCTGCAGGGATCCTGGGGGTCGGGAAAGTGCTCCCCCTCCTTACAGTCCCGCCCATGAAAGCTGCAGGCGTCGCAGGTGGGGCAGTCGCAGGGGTCGCGGGAGGGGTGGGGGCAGAGGGGCGGGGGGCATAGCCGGGGCCGGCAGGAGACATTGCCTCTCTGGGAAGAGATGGAAAAGAGGAAAAAAGAAAAACCTGAGTGGGGGAGGTCTGGGGAGGGGGCTCTTACTTCGGGATGCCCCCAAAGAAGCAGGGACAGTGTGGTCAGCCACAACACCCATTCTCCCCAGCTGGCACCCCCAAGGGCCCTGCTGCTTGCACGAGGAGCGTTGCAGCCACAGGGTTGCAGAAGGCGTCTCGCCCAGGAGCACTTAACACTTACACACACACCCACACCCAACATTCGGTGTCTGGCTTTAACAAAGCAACCCCTTTCAAAGCGTTTGTGATTCCCCGCAAAGGCTGTTTCCTTTCTCTCCCCCCTCCAGTCCTTCTCTCATTTTTCCAACAGGCTGCCATGGGGCTTGGATGCTTGCTGGGGTTTCTACCTGCTTGGACGGTGCACCCACAGGAGATCCACAGTGCTCCTGGCTAGGCTATCCCTTTTGGGGGCCTGTTCTGAGGCTCAGGATGCCAACATGAAGCCAGGCGGGAGAAGCTGGCTCCCCCAGTCTGGCACTGCCTTCAGAAATCCCCCCTTAGCCCTGGGCTTCCCCCCACTGAGAAATGAGCCAACCCAGCCCGGCTGCTTTGCTCCCCCGCCTCCCGTCCCAGGAACCCAGCCCCCTGCCCACACTACTGACCTGGCATTGGCAATCCTCGCAGGGCTGGCTGTGGGAAGCAAAGCTCTCTCCATCCCCGTAGTCCTGACCCTGGAACCTGCACCCTGGAGGGGAGAAAAGAGGCCACTCGGAGTGGAGCAAAGGAACCCCTTCCAGCCCTTTAAGACACCGCTTGCGACTTCCCCTCCTGTCCCTTCCTGCTGCTTCAGGTTCAGAAAAATGGATTTGATCGCGGGGCTTGTTGGTGGGAGCACGGATAAAAGATTGCATGTGCTTCTGTGCCCTCAAAACTCCAGGTAAGTAGAAGGTCAGCAGACTGGGGAGAAGGAGTTAGCACAGGGTTTCTCAAACTTGGCGACTTTAAGATGTGTGGACTTCAACTCCCAGAATTCAAGTCCACACATCTTAAAGTTGCCAAGGTTGAGAAACTGTGGTCTAGTGGCTCCTGCCACGAGTAGGAGGTTGGACTAGATCCTCTCTGAGGTCCCTTCCAGATCTATGATTCAACCCGGAAAATGGATTTAACCAGTAGCCAGGAGACATGTCAAGGTCCTCAACAAGAGCTTTCTTCGGCTTTCCCCCACCAAACCTCTCTTCCTGCAGTCCAGCCTGGAATCCGCGAATTCCAGGAGCAAGATCTGAGCTGATTAGATTATTAGCTTATTAGCCAAAAGATCGAGGCTACCACCTCGAAGAATTCCAGCAAGCGTCCTGCTTTCAAATGAGGAACCTATATACAGGCAACATGGGGAGGCCAAGCTCTTGCCACGTGCTCTGCTTTTTTGGACGCCGGGGGCTGGAAGCGTGGCACCTGCTCCTGACCCCAGTGAGGCCAAATGGGCAAAACAGGGGTCAGGACTGTCCTCCTCCCCCTACCCACTGAGGCCTCTGGCTGGCAGCTGGCAAGCAGGAAAAGGTGCTGGGTCCTTCCTGGAAGAAGCCCCCAGTCTACGTCAGCGCCTCCTTCCACCTGTCTCCTCCCCACTGCCCCGAGAATCAAAGCCCTGCAGATGAAGGAGAGCATCTCCTGAAATCACTCACCCTGGCACAGGGGGCAGGCGCACGGGCCGGGCACAGGATGGGCACAGCTGGCTGGCGTGCAGAGCTTCTTCGTGCAATGGAGTGAGCCCGCCTGCAGGAAGAGGAGGCGGAGGAAGAGGAAGAGGAAGAGGACGCTTTGCTTGAGTTGCCACAAAGCAGTTGCCATTTCTCTCACTGCGTCCTTCTGGACTCCAGTGCCTTTCAGAGGTACTGGACTCCAACTCCTATAATCCTCAGCCAAGATATTACAAAATTCTCTTGTACCAAATCAGGTCACTGACTGAGTGATTGCTGTTTGTTCCAGATGTCGCTGATAGAGCAAATACAGGATCTGGGGGGGGGGCTCTCCAAGTGATCCTGCACCCTAAATTAGGGTAGAACTAGAGACAGGAGTGCAAAGACTCTCCATGGGAACAAACTGGCAAAATCTGCCAATACGGGTTTTGAACTGACTTGGGTGGCATCATTTAGCCTCGTCTCAAATATCCACGTGCCCAAAGCCGCCTGCTCCAATGCCCCCCCGATGTATTATTCTAGGGGTAGCCGGACCAAAAGAATACATTTGTAGGCTTGTTTTCAAACCATGCATTAGGGAAGGCGGCGTGCAAAATGATCTGTTAGGGAATGCTGTGAAGAATGAAACAATGCCAAGTTCCCGGTCTGCAACAGACAGAGGGTTCCAGACTGTCCAGCCACGTGTGTGGACACCAGATTCCAGCCATTTGTGCAACAGCAACTGTAAGTGTCTTCAGTGCACCCCAGGCAGCATTCACTGTTTAAAGCCCATCTTCCTTGTGGTTACTTTGGCATGACGATGGATGGCACATGCCAGAAATCAAAGCATGGAAGTGAGTTGAGATTTCCGAGAAATACGTTTCCCCAGCAAGTTTTCGTCCACATCAGGGGTGTCTGTGGCAGTCAAAAACTCAGAATAACGGTTCTGAGCGCATAATGGAAACCTTCTCCCTTGTTTACATCAGTGTTTTTCAAGCTTGGCAACTTTAAGATGTGCGGACTTCAACTCCCAGAATTCCCCAGCCAGCTTTGCTTTGCTGGCTGGGGAATTCTGGGAGTTGAAGTCCGCACATCTTAAAAGTTGCCAAGCTTGAAAAACACTGGTTTACATGCATGTATAAAAGGGGCCAGGCTTTGATCACAAGGTCATCTTGACTTTTTTCACTCCCCCAGACATCCATATCCGAGGTCATTCAGAGAGAACGTCCCCCACTCCAGCCCCATAACCGGAACTTTCCCTCTCTTTGCCCCGCTGCCCACCTGCTCCGGTGATCGCCACACTCACCTGACAGGTGCACTGAGAGCAGAGAGGGTCTTCTGGATCGGGAATGGCCAGGCCGTTGGCAACAATGACCCCGTTAAGGGCGCAGTCTGTCTGGCGAGAGGAAGAGAAGCAGGTGGAGGCTGACCGGACCACTGGGCTTGGCTGTGGCTGCTGCCAGGGGGGTGGGCAGCCAGTGGGCATTGCTCCTGGCGCATCTTGGAACTTGATAAGAGGAATCGTTTAGGCCAGGGGAGACAGAGCAAGCTCTGCCTGGACAGGAGATGGTTGGGTAAAGCTTGGCAGGATCTCCAGCATGAGAGGAAGGGAGATGCTGCCCGTTTTCCCATTAGGATTCAGGGCTCTGGGGGCATCTTTTCTGCCTGACAGATTTTATTCAAAGGCGTCAGCTTTCGTGAGCTACCGCTCGCTTCATCAGATGCCCAGAGTGGCCTTAGCTTCATCAGATGTTCTTGCCACTCCGGGCATCTGACGAAGCAAGCCGTGGCTCACGAAAGCTTTGAATAAAATTTACATCTGGAGGAGCAAGTGGCAGCTGATGGAAGTTTATGCCTTTTCATAAAGTTGGCCTTCGCTTTTGTATTTCAGTGGCTGCGCATCGCCCTGACCTCGTATACGGACTTCATCCATGTTCTGCATTTCAGCAATTTGTTGGCTGAGACTGCCCAAGAGGGTTAGCTAAGCTGAAACAGATGAGCAACCTTTAGGCCCAGCACGTTGTTAGGAATCCAGCTGCTGAACCATGGTTGGGTTTGCACAAGCAGCAAAGGCCGAAGAACCTGACTAACCAAAATTAAGAAGTTGCACAAGTGCAGCTGTCCTTTAGTTAACTGGGTTAAGCAAGTGGTGTCACCATGGCCAAGGTGTGTTCCTGTGTGTGTCCTTCAGATACAGACTACCTCTCAGTTCATTTTGGGGCAGGTCTTGCTGGAACCTAACCCTGCAAATAGTTTTAAAGATCAGCAGGGATGGCAAGCTGCGGCCCTGGGGCCAAATAAGGCCATCAGTTAAATTCCATGTGGCCTTGGCCCAATTTTAACACTCCCCCTGAAGAGATTGATTCAGTCCTTTGATAAGCATTCCTGCGTTTTCCCTGCAAAGGAGACGTTTGGGAGAGAAGGGCTGGATTCGCACAATAGGCTTAACCTGCAAACTGAGAAGTAACTTTCCAGGTTCGTGCAATATGCTGAACCATATGCTAAATAAATGGGCTGGGCTTGCACAGTGTGCTAAACCCAAAAACAACTAACAAAGTTAACCCTAATCTTGGTTAATCGGTTGTGTAAATGCAGCTGTGTGGCCTTTAACAGAGCTGGTCAAGCGTGGGGTGTGAGGACAGCCCTCCCAGGCCAGTGGGGTCTTTGTCCACCCCTTTCCCTTGCGGCCGATCACGCCTCCCTGCCTTCCCTGCCCCGCGTCCCTCGGACCTCACCGTGGCACACAGGGCAGCACTGTCCGGGCGTCCGGCGAGGGTGGCTGCAGGGCGCCTGGAAACAGGGCCTCTTCGTGCAGGTGACGGAGCCGCCCAGGCAGGAGCAGAGACCACAGGCGTCCTGGGGGTCCGGGAAGTCCTGCCCATTCAGGTAGCGCTCGGAGAGGTATTCGCACCCTTGGGATCGTGGGAGAGGAGACACTCAGAAGCACCCCTGGGTGTCTTCCTCCGAGGCCGTTGCATCGGAAGCAGAAGAGGTGGGTGGCCCCACGAGGACTCTCCTGCTCCGACCGGGATTCACCACGCTTTGCAAGAAGAAATGGCACCAAACCTTCTCAACCAAGGCCTGCTGGATCTGCTCCCCAGACTTTCCAGCCCGCTCGACTGGACTCATCCGGGGGGAGGGGGGGCTGGGGAAGTCCACACACAGGGCAGGAGGCTGGTGAGGACTTCAGGAAGAGGTGCGTCTTCAGCTGGGCAGCTTCTGGCTTTGGAGGTCCAGCCCGGGAGCAGCGACCCTCTGAGTCCAGCTGCCTGGTTGGCTGGTTCGGGAAACGTGGCCCAGCGGGGGCCTGTGAGGGACGGGGTCGTGGGAAGTCCTGTGGGTCCTGGTTGGGCTCCACTGGGAAGTCGGATCATTTCTCTGCCCCTTCCTCAGACCAGCCACGTTCCTTGGAGGTGGGCTCACCCCCCGTGCCCCCCGTCCCAATGTACCTTCACAGCTCTTGCAGCAGGGCCCGGGGACCGGGAACGTGCACTCGACCGGAGGACAGCTCTTGAGCTTGCAGACGACGCTCCCCTCCCAGCAGGAGCAGAGGCGGCAGGGGTCTTGGGGGTCCACAAACTGCTCTCCGTTGGGCAGCTCTTTGCCCTGGTAAAGGCAGCCTGGGAGGAGGGCAGAGAAGGCTGGTGAAGCAGAAGAGCTGGTGGGCAGGAGACCATCTGAGGTGCTGGCACAAGGGACGCCAATGACGTCATCTGGCAGAAGCAACGTCATTGGTGCCATCCGCATGACGGTGCCATCCTGCGCTTGATGTCATCACCCCCCACCCCGGATAGCCATGGGGGCTTGGCTAACAGGTTGGGACAAGCAGGGCGTGTCTCTGAGCACGGCGGACCTCCGTTCTTTTATATCCTGCTGCTTTGCGTTAATAGCACAATCTCTGCCTGTGGCAACGGCTCCCCGTGTGTTGCCACGGGCCGTCGCTGCCTGAATCGTAGACCTGAATAGAGAAACAGGGATAGGCATGGCCAGCCTCACCCGACTGCTCAGGGCCTAGAGAAGCCACGCTTGTGGCAGACTGAGAGCTGGAGAGCCACGGATGGGGGTGCAACCGGCCTGGGGGCCGTTGGCTGAAGACAAACGAGTGAGCCCTCAAGGGCTGGGACTTTGGGGGGGGAGAGCATCGGGGAGGGGAGGGGCTGCCCGTTACCATCACAGGAGCGGCAGCAGCCCTGTTGCAGCGGGTGGGAGCACTGGACTGGTGCGCAGGGCTGGCGCTGGCAAGTGATGGTGCCGTTAGCGCAGACGCAGTTCCGGCACTTCTCCGACGGGTCATAGAACCGCTCCAGGTGCTTATAGGAGACCCCCAAGTACAGGCAGCCAGCTGGAGGAGCTAAAAATGGGGAGGGGGCTGTTAGAGGGGTGGCGGGGCCTCCCCCCTCTGGGGCTCCTGAAATGCCTCCCATCCCCTCCTTTTGGCGTGGCATCCTCCCCTTCAAAGCCCAGCCGTCGCGGGTGAGGCAGCCAGGAGAGGGCCCTACCTGGACATTGGGGGCAGCACTCTTGGGGCTTCACGAAGGGCTCGGGGCAGAGCAGGGGCGGGCAGCGGCGGGAGAGGCACTGCACGTGGCCGTTCTGCAAAGGGAGAGAAGGGAATCCTGCTGGCATCTCTCCTCGCGGGCTGAGAAGCCCCCTTGGCTGACAGGCACCCCGAGGCCATGCAGCCCAGCCCCGTGCCCCAGGAGTGGCTGCCCCATCTCCCTCCGAACTGCTCCCAGGGAGGCTGCCAGCTTCGCGGGCCCCCGCGACGGCACTCACAATGCAGTGGCACTGCCGGCAACTGTCGGTGGGGTGGGGGAACTCTGCCCCATTGGGGTACTCCTTTCCAGCATAGTTGCAACCTGTGTAGAGTATCAGCAGCATCATTTTTGTGGGAAGAGGAAAAAAGGATGCAAGCTGGGGGGGGTTTCGGGGGGGCATCCCAGAGCGGGCACAAGAATGATTTTAATTCAATGGTGGTGGTGTTTTTCTCTAGAGCACTGCTTCTCAACCTTGGCGACTTTAAGATGTGGGGTCTCCAACTCCCAGAATCCACCCATCTGAAAGCAGGCTGGCTGGGGAATTCTGGGAGTTGAAGTCCCCATCTTAAGGTTGCTAAGATGGAGAAATGCTGCCCTAGAGGAAGCGGGTGGTCAGCTGGGAAAAAGCAGGGTGGTCCGGAAGCTCCGCGCGAGGCTGTGCCAGTCCTACCGTTGCAGTTGTTCTGGCAGCAGGAGCCTGGCAAGGGGTGGGCACAGAGGGGAGCCGAGCACTTCCGGGGGGTGCAGATCAGCGCTCCGCCGGTGCAGACACAGGCCTGGCATGGATCCAGCGGGTTGGGGAGCTCCTCTCCCTCTGGCACCACGTGGCTCTCGTGAAGGCAGCCTAGACCGGTGGGTGGGGAGGGATGAGAGAAAAGGCAGTTAACACCCCCCCGGCCACTCGACTCCACCTCCCGGTGACTCCCAGTGATGTACTTCAGGAGACCAAGGAACCGAGAGGATGGAGAAGAGAGCCGAGAAACAGCCCGGGCCCCTTCCAGGAGAGAAAGCGCTCCTGGGGGAGAGGAGGGGGCTCTGTCTCTCCTGAGGAAGGGGCTCAGCCTGGTTCTGGATGGGGGACCCTCTCCCTGGAAAGAGAAGCCCATGGTTTGGGGGGAGCTACCATCATTGGAAGAACATCTGGGAGCTTCTGTTGGGCAGATGGGGCCCCTCCTGCAGGGGTGGTCACCCTCCGACTCCCAAATGGCTGGAATCGAGCTAGCCAAGCCCCCTCTCCTCCACACCAACACGGCAAGGTGGGTAGCCAGCCCTTCTGCATCGACTCCCCAGCCGTGGGGCTCTTCCCCCAGGAGGCCCCCCTGGCCCCTTCATGGTTTGGGGTTCCAATTTCCTGCTGAGATGACCTAGGTCGGGAGTGGCTTTTAGAGCAATTCAAGGACTGGCACGTAGTCCGGCTGTGGCTACTGGCTTTGGCGTCTCCAGCAAGCAGCAAGTGCCGCTTTCTGGAGAAGCTGGTGGCCTCCATGGAGGTATCAGGCTGGCTCATGGAGAAAAAAGAGTGGCCAGTTCTTCAGCTGGATGCGCCAGGACTTTTCCTAGGCTCCTCATAATCTCCTTGATGCTTCAACGGTGTCAAGAGAGGAGCCATGTGGCCCTCCCGATGTCCCCAGCACCTTCCCCATTTCCTTGTGGGAGCTTAGCTCAGCTATGGCTGTGAAGCCCAAGGTCCCATCTTCTTCTCTACCCATCTCAGAGCCACTGAGGGAAAAACAATGATGGATCCCCCACCCGGCCCAGCGACCTTGAATATTTCTTTCCACATGGTGGAAAGAAAACCTTCTAAACCAGTTATTGCATCTTTCTATCGTTCTGGCTGCGAAATCTGGAATTCCGGAGAGATAAAGCAAGAGGTAGAAGGTGCCCCATCGATCCTCTTCAGTGACTCACCGGGACATGTGGGACAGCAGGATCCAGGCCTCTGCTCTGGGTGGGGGCAGGTCACTGGCGGGCAAACAGTGGGTGAGCAATGGACTGTGCCACCCTGCAGGAAGGGACATGGAAGGAGATCTAGATCAATGTTTCTCAACTTGGAAGTTTGAAGATGGGTGGACTTCAATTCCCAGAATTCCCCAGCCAGCCACTGTGGTTGTTAAGTGAATCACGTGGTCATTAAGCAAATCACATGGTCATTAAGCCAATCCAGCTTCCCCAATGAATGTTTTTTGCCGGAATTTGCTTAATGATCATGTGATTTGCTTAACGACCATTGTAAAAAAGGTTGCAAATCGCAATCATGTGACTGTGGGGGTCGCAAAGCACTTTTTCCACAGCCGTCGTAACTCCGGACCATCATTAAACAAATGGTTGTTAAGTGAGGACTACCCATACTTTCTAAATGAATAGTTAAATTGAGATGGTGACTTTGACCTTTTTTAAAAGAAAAATTAACTCTCTCCCTTCTTCCGAGTACTAAACTGTTCATGGCTTAAATAGAAATGTAAATGAAGGAAACCTCTGAAGCACTTTACATGGTTAATATTAGCCAACCTAATTGTGCAATGTACTCCTTGGCTCTTTAAATGACCTGGATATTGTGTCGTGTAGCAGCCTGGATGCAACGTGGCCAGAAGGAGAGCCCAGCCAGGTGTCTGGGAGAGACCCTAATGACATCATGTGTGTCATCACGCAAATGACAGGGATGATGCACTGGGATCAGCCACATGCGGGTCACGCCAATTACATCCTCTGTGCTGCATGACAACATCGTGACACGCCTGATGTCCCTCGCCTCCCCCTCTGCGGATGCCCACAAGTATAAATTTTATTGATATTTATTTCAAATTTGTCGCCACCCATCTCACTGTGGGGTGACTCTGGGTGGCTTACAGTAAAAATAGAATAAACGTTGATTAAAATAAATAAATAAATAAATAAATATTCATGAATTAATTAAAACGTGCCAAAAGATAAATCTCAGATGAGCGATCACCAAACCAACACAGGTTCAGTTTGCCGCAGCGGCTTCAGGGTTTGGGCTGTAAAGCAACTTTGGCGGGCAGAAGGGTTTGGGGGCACCGCGGGGCATTCCCCGGTTGGACCGGGTGGACCTCACCGTACACCGGCAACTCTGGCAGGGACTGTCCGGATCGGTGAACTCTTGGCCGTGGCTGTAGAGGCGCTGGTGGTAGAAGCACTGGTGGCAGCGAGGGCAGCAGGAGCCTTGAAGGGGGCAGAGGGAGAGCGGGTAAGGCCCGTGGCGCAAGGGAGCCCCTTAGACCACGGCTGAGCACCCAGTCGGTGAGAATCGAGAGTCGGAGGATGGAAGAAGGGGCAGGGGGTTCATTAGAAATCGAGACGCAAGAGGTCTCATTGTGGTTTAGTACAGTATTGTTCAACGTTGGCAGCTTGAAGATGGGTGGACTTCAACTCCCAGAATTCCCCACCCATCTTCAAGCTGCCAACATTGAGCAACACTGGTTTAGTATAATATTTTTTAAAATGAATGCTCTCTTTTTCTCTTTTCCTAAAAAGCCCGCTTTCCCCTCATTTTTTCCTTTGATCTTGGCTTGGCTTTTTCCTGACCACCACCAAAGTGCCTGGAGGTGCCCATTTGCGAGTGCCCTAATCCTTTCCTCTCGGCTCCCCCTTTCTGGGACCCGAGATCAATTCCGTCTATCCCAGAGGCGAAGGACCCACAGTTTTGGGGGGAGACCGAGGCACTCACCAAGAAGCCGGGCCGGATGCTGGCAGGCGACTGGGGGGCAGGGGAGGGCGTGGCACACCGTCTCCCCCAGGAGGCAGGTGCAGACGCTGCAGGGGTCTTCCGCGGGTGCCCACTCAGTGCCATCTTCAAACTCCAGGTTCTCGAAAACACACACTGGCAGTCATCAACAAGAGAGCGGGGGGGGGGGGGTGTCAAATTGGGTTTCATCCTGGTGAAACAGCACAGGCTTGGTTTCCCTGCCCCCCCCCCCCCCCCCCCCGTATTTCACAAGGCATTTGGGAAGGTGCCAGGGGCTGCATTCACACAAGATGCCAATTTAGTTCCTTGATGGCTTAAAACCCAGGACTTGGGGTCAGTTGAGGATTCCAAGGGTTCCAGAAAACAGGTCCATTGGTGGCCAAGTTCTGTATGTTGTGTGAATGCGGCCACAGAGTGCCAACATCTGCTGGGCTTTGAGGTAATTTAAGGATGACTCCCCTAAGCCTGAAGGGAGCAGAAGGAGCCACTAGCCACGTGGCCTAAGACATCGGGAGCTCCCATTCAGTGAGAGCCACAGTCTCGTGCGACATGCTAAATTGCAGTTGGTTCAACAAACCTCAGCCAGATGCATTTGCAATGACACCCTAAACCAGTGTTTCTCAAGCGTGGCCACTTTAAGCTGTGCGGACTGCAACTCCCAGAATTCCCCAGCCAGCCATGCTGGCTGAGGAATTCTGGGAGTTGAAATCCACACAGCTTAATGTGGCCAAGCTTGAGAAACACTGCCCTTAGCCATAAACCAGTTTATGATCCAGAATGGCTGATGCTTAGCACAAGCTCAGTCCAAACCAAAAAAATACTTCTTTGAGGTCACGGTCCGGTCTGACAGATGCGGAAGTCATGTGAAAAGCCTGCTTGAAGTTCCCCGCAGACCAACCCAAAAGGGATTCATTAGTGAGATGGGTGGCTAAGAAATGATGCAAATAAATAAACAGCCCTGATGGCTTCATTAACCAATTCCTGATGTTCTGGAACAAGCCCTGGAGATGACTCGGGCAAGCCAGCCAAGCTGCACGCCGCAAACTCCCGTGAGGTCGCGGTCCAATCTGAGCTGACTCAGCTCCATGTGAGGAAGTGCGCGGCAAAGAGGGCAAGGGGTCCTCTCTGACACTCACCTGGGCATACGGGGCAGCAGCGCTCTGGGTCCCGGAGCGGCTGGGGGCATGGCGCCGGGGGACAGAGCTGCTCTTGGCACCGGACGTGCCCGTCCTGTGTGCAAAAAACAAAGAAAGGCAGGAATGGGGGTCCTTGGCTAGGGTCGGGCGGGCGCATGACGTGGCTGGCATGGTTCATCATGACTCAGACCCAGACAAGGAGTTAATTCAGGGGTTATTCCTCCAGGAATAAGGGTCTTCTGAATGCACCAGGGCACTGCAATTCCCTCCCCACTGGTGGGGTCAGGCGCCCGCTCTCTAGATTAGAGATGCGAGGCTACATGGGACGGGTGAGCAGATGTGGGGTAAAGCTGGGCTGGGGTTCGGCTTGCAGCCAAGCGGCCCAAATGGGGCAAACTGGATCCGGGCTGTCTCGTCATCTGCACCTTCTCCAAAAAGCTGATGAGAAGACTTCCGCTGAGTTGCCGGTGTTAAAGCAGTGTTTCTCAAGCTTGGCTACTTTAAGACGGGTGGACTGGGGGATTCTGGGAGTTGAAGTCCACCCGTCTTAAAGTGGCCAAGCTTGAGAAACACTGCTGTATACCCAGGTCAGCTGTGCTCTTGATGGCATCTAAATACTCGGGAAGAGCTGTATAGCTGTCCTCATCCCTGTCCCCATTAGGCTGATGAGGAACTAGTAGCATTTTAAAATACTGTTAAGTGACCTTGGGAAAATAGACTTTCTTGCAGG
This sequence comes from Liasis olivaceus, assembly GCA_030867105.1. NCBI lineage: Eukaryota > Metazoa > Chordata > Lepidosauria > Squamata > Pythonidae > Liasis > Liasis olivaceus. The sequence goes on from CM061355.1 coordinate 79,787,489, forward strand.
AATTAAACTTAATAAAAAAAGGCATGGGTGTGTGTTTGAACCAAGAGGCAGGGACGGTGGCACGGAGCCCAGCCCTTGACTGGCACACGGCCTGATGGTTCAGTCCCCCGCCCCTCCTGCCCGCTGGCCCATCCTCCACCACTCACCAAGCACTGGCAGTGCAGGCAGGGACCCCGCTCGGCAGGGGGAACGGTCTCTTGGTCCTGGTACAACCGTCCTTCGAATTCACAGACTGGCCAAGGGGATTCAGGAAAGGAAAAGAAGAGGGGGAAGGTGAGGGTCAAACTCTTCCGTCCTGGCCCTAACTTCGGAGTCGCGCAGGGGCAAGAGTGGGGGGCTTCCGCATCTGCTCGAGTTCTGTGGTTATTTCTGCTCCTGCGATGGACGGGGCCACGGGGGCAGAGGATAATGGTGCAGGAGGAATTGCTCTCACAAGGAAACCCGTTTGGGCAATGATCTTTCACATAAAGGGAAATAGAGATGTTAGGCTGGTAAAGAATTCTGCTAAATTATAGAAAACTGATGATGGGTTAGTAAGTTAGACCTCTGACAGATATCCTAAAGCTAGTGGAGAAACTCTCTAGGTTTGATAATATGCCTTTAATGCAGTATTTCTGAAATTGGCAGCTTGAAGATGGGTGGACTTCAACTCCCAGAATTCTGGGAGTTGAAGTCCACCCATCTTCACGTTGCCAAGGCTGTAAAACACTGCTTTAATGTCTGCACAATCCCTTTACTATGTTCTATTTCAGTGAACTTTCACATTCTTACCATGTCTTCTGAATAAGATAAAATGAATATACGTTCGCTTCGTCCTTTCCTTTAGCATCCTTCGGAATGCAGGTGAAGATAAAGTATTCCTGACGTGGAGGCTTTATTTGGCACACTCAGCAAATCTCGAGATATTAGTGTCAAATGCGTTTCGGAAGAAGTTTCAACTTCCTGGGAAAACCCTATAACCTGCCTAGTTGCTATGCCACCCCAGCCGGTCCCTTTGTGGACATCCCTGGGCGAGGAGGATGGGAAATCTGCCAGGGGAGGGAGAGGGGGTCGACTCACCATCACAAGTGGGGCAACACTGCTCGGGACGCTTGCCAGGGTGGCTGCAGGGGGCGGGCAGGCAGTTCACCCGTCTGCAAGAGACCTCGCCAGCCTGTTGGGGCAAGCAGATGCCTGGCGTGACCGTGCCCACTCGGGATAGGCTCAGCCCCCCCAGCCAGCAGACTCACCAGGCAACGGCAGTGCTGGCAGGGGTCCTCACTCTGCACGGCGTCGCCACTGCGGTACTCGCGCCCTTCCCAAAGGCACCCTGGAAGTGGCAAGGCACATGGGCTGGGAAGTCTTCCCCGCAGCCCTGGCCGGGCTCTTTTCCCCAGCAGGGGGCAGCGTGGAGTCGGCAGAGTTCTCCCCACTTTCCCCACTTGAGGGAGGTCTCCCACTGCCATGCTGACGGGGGTCTGTGTGTGTGTGTGTGTGTGTGTGTGATGGGGGTGTCGGGCAAGGCCTCCATCGCTTCACTTTCCCTCCCCGTGACGGAGACCAGAAGCAAGAAAAAGGGGTTTTGTAATACCAGCTCCAGAATATTTAATCGGCACATGGGGAAACCCCACCCCCCTTACCAAGGACCACCTCTTTTTCCAGATCTGAGAGACTGGAGGCACGGGGTGGGGGGGTCAAGATGGCAGCGACGACTGTGCAGTCAAAGCCCTGCACCCTTTTAAAGTGTGTTGTGCGCGACATGCGTAAAGAAGGCTCAAGGCTCTGATTGCACCGTTATGACGCCATCTTGACTTTTTGGACCCCCACAGATGCCCCTGATAGGGGCCAAAACCACCACAGGGCAGTCATTTTTCTCAAGCAATATTATCAAGTCGCTTCCCTGCTGGTGACATCTGGCATCCTCCAACCGCATGCCAACGTAACCCCACGGAAGGAAGACCGGCTTGAATCACTGAACACGGTTGGGGGGGCTGGGCGGACCCCTCCGATTGCTGTGGGGGGAACAGCGGGTGCCTTTGTGCCCTGCAAGACCGCCTCAAGCCTTTTGTTCCCACAATCTTGCGACTCCTCTTTTAAAGCACCTGCCGGGGACTCGGCGTTCTTTCACTCTTTACCACATTCCCTAAGAGACCGTTTTGCCCACAGCTTTCCCTAATGCGTGGTTTTAAAATAACCCCACAAATGTATTGTTCTGGTCCAGCTACCCCTAATATAGGGGGGAAGGTGGTATTGGGGCAGGCGACATTCACAGATCCAGGTTCGTTTGGGGCCACGTTTTCGCTTTGGGCATGTGGATTTCTGAGACAAGAGTAACCTTCGCTACACAAGTTGGTTCCCCTGTGCAAAATCCGTTGGCAAATCTTGCCAGTTTGCTCCCACGGAGAGCCTTCTTCAGCAGCCTTGTCTCTGGGGTCCCACCCCAGTATTTAGGGTGTAGGTTCCTTTGAAGAACCACCCAATTCCTGCGGCTCTCCTCTTGAAAATAAAATAAACGCTTTCTGTGTAAGGGAAATGGGAAGGAAGGAAGATCGCAGAAGATGGTCCGACTTCTCAAGGGCAATTTTGCCATCTGCAAAAGGCATTCTCTTCCTCACACCCATCTGCCATCACTCGCATCTTGGGTTGTGGCACAAATCACATAATCTGTGTCACTTGCACGTGAGGCCACAATGCGTGATGATGTCATCCTGGCTTGCCCGGGATGATCTCACCATCTTTCCACCCAGAGTCCTCCCCGCTGCCAGGACTCCCCATCACAGACGTGGCAGCAGGTGCCTGGGTGAGGGCAGGGGTGTGTGTGTGGCACAGATAATCACATAATCTGTGTCATTTGTACAATGACGTCAACATGGTTTGCCCGGGACGCCTATGCCCCACACTCTTTCTACCCAGAGGCCTCCCCCTCCCAGGACTCACCATCACAGACAGGGCAGCAGGTGCCTGGGCGAGGGCGGGCAGGGTGGCGGCACAGACTGGCGCACTGCCTCCGTTTGCAGATGGCATTGCCTTCCTGCAGCAGAGGGGGAGAGAAGGAAGAAGGGGGTCCTTGGAGGTGTGCAAGAGATGTGCCTCCTGGGAGGGGGATTCGGGTCAGGGAGTCAGCTGGCCGCCCCGTTTCCAAAGAGGTCAGCGTAGCAGCACCCCAGGGTTTCCTTGGTCCAGAAGCCAATGAGATGCGAGACGGGGGGACAACTGCCTGCACCGGAAAGATGACCATGCAAAACGCACGGAAAGGTAAAGGTGGCCTCGAATCAAGCGTGACTCAGGAAGGTCTGCAGAGGACGGTCAAAAATGTCAAGATGGAGCCTGTGATGGTGTGACTGAAACTCCCCCCGTTTTTTATTTAGTGACTGCAATTGGGACCGGCCACTTGGTCATTAAGCAAAGCGGTCGCTAAGTGAACCCACGATGGTGCTTACAATCTGACTTCAGGTTTCCTTGGCTTTACAGACCTGCGAAGATCGTAAATGCGGGGAATGGTCGCAAAGTGACTTTTCCCTCTCCGCCATAACTGCGAATGGTTGTTAAACGAGGCAGTCGCTAAACGAGGATGACCTCTACACCATCTTGTCTTTTTGGACCCTAACCCTGCGGGCTTCCCTGACTCCCACCCTGTCCCTGTGGTCTTTGTGGCGTGGCTTGCTGCCTTGGTGCCTCCCATGCATGTCCCCAGCCTGCTTAGTTCTTGCAGGTCAGCCCAACTCAGCCAGGTGCTGCCCTGCTGTCGGCAGGTAAAGTCTCCGTGGCCGAGCGCGACGCTGGGGACTTCGCGGACTCAGCCCGAGGACCTCTGATGAATGGAAGTCTGAAAGCCACGGGCGGAGAGACGGCCACTGCTGCCCGGCCTGCTTGGGAGCTCACCTGGCACTTGCACTTCAGGCAGGGCTCCGTGGGAGGTGCCCACTCTTCCCCGTGTCCGTGTCTGGTGGTTCCGTCCACACAACCTGTGCCGTGGAGGGCAGAGGGAATACTGAATACAGGGTGGAAAAGGGCATCCAGGATAAGGGAGGGCTGGAAGGAAGGCGGGATGCAGAGGGTTTCATTTCTGGGCCGCCCCCTCCCAGCCCATGGGGACGCCTGTCTCTTTAAGAGCTGCAGGACACGGGACCACCCTTGTCTTCCATCAGTGTCTAGAGCAGTGTTTCTCAACCTTGGCCACTTTACCACGCGTGGACTGCAACTCCCAGAATGCCCCAGGCAGAATGCCCCAGTTGCAGTCCACACCTGGTAAAGCGGCCAAGGTTGAGAAACACTGTTCTGGAGGGGGGTACAGGCACATTCTCTTGCAGAAGCTCTTTTCCCCTTAACTCCAGCACTGCTGGTAGCCTCAAGCTGAGGGACCCCCATCTAGCAGACTTTGGAGGCCACAGCAAAATCAGCCCAAACCTGCTACACCTCTGTGCACAAGTAACCCCCCATCTGCCACTTTACACATGTGCAAAGCGCATAAAATGCACGCACTTAAAATTCCGTTCTGCTTTCATGGGTACCTGGATACCCCGTCTCCCTTACTAGGCTACTCGCCCAGGGAGGGGGGCGTTGCAGAGGAGAACTTCTCAATGGGCAAAAGATGAAAAGCCGCCCCCCCCCCCCGGTTGCCTTCACTTCACTCTTTTACAGTGAATCAGCCTGGAACACAACCGCCCTCCCCAGCACCACACCCCGGGGGGACTACGGCCTGTCGTTCGCTCTCAGCCCAGCCTACCACACAGGGTCGTCGTTCTGGGCCAAAACGGGAGGTGGGAACACTGTGTGTGCCACTTTGGGCTCTTAGAGGAAAGGAGGGAGAGAAACCTAACAAAGAGATGAGAGGCTCACCCTGGCACCGGGGGCAACATTGCCCGGGCACTTCCTCTGGATTGGAACAGTCCGGCTCCGGGCAAGGGACCTGGGAGCAGACACGTTTCCCATCCTGGGGAGAGAGAGAGGAGGGCCTGAGCAGGCTCAAAGAACAGTTTAATGGGGGGCTGGTGTTATTTGGGGAGCGCAACCAGAGACCCCTCGCCAAACCCTTTCTTCCATGCGTCCTTTTAAAGTGGCTTCGCTTGACTTGAGTCATCTGAATACCGGACTAAGGATTTTCCGGTGGTCCACACATAAAAAGCAGGTGGAGCTTCGACCTCCATCTTGACTTTTCTGACCCTACTGTTCAGGCACCCGAGTCTGGGAAAACTAACCACAAGTCAAAACTAGCAGGCGTCGCACAGGGCGCGACTGCAGCTTTACCTGATCTGATGCAGCCTGATCAGGCAGGCAGAACCAAGGCAGCCCCGGGGCCGGGAAAATAAATATTTTAAAGCAGAAAGCACTAACAGGAAGCAGAAGCTGTTCATGGTCAGGCCTTTGGATGAATATTGATTTATTTTCAAACCTTTAATAAAAAACAGGCAAGGAGCAGACAAAATCTGAACGTCCAGCCAGGATCTTACCGGCGACCTAGGGGCGCAGCGTGAAGACTAAAATGTCATAATTAGGACGAGATGCAACAGACAACGTCGTTAATCGGCAGCAACGACTGATTATGATGACAGAATAATACACAAAATACCTTCTTTACTCTTCCCTATTCCTTTGTAGGGCCGTGAAAGTCATATTGCGGCTCCGAAGGCCCTCAGTTCCTCTGGAGAAGGCAGTGTGGTAGAGCAGGTAGAGCAACAGATTCAGGGCCCACTCAACTGGAGGATCCCCCCCAAATCCCTCGGGCATGGTCCTCGCAGAACTCCCTTCTCTCCCCTACTGTGGGGAAGGAGCTGCCACAGAAAAGGCGAGGGGGGTCCCCGTGGACAGAGCCCCCCCCCCCGGGCACAGGGCAAAGCACGCCACGCCTGCTCCCTTTCCAAGCACGAGAGCTACCAGGGTCGGGGCTCTGCATCTGAAGCAAGCTTCCCTGCTGGCAGCGTGCCTTGGGTTCCGTCTCCCATCATCCCCAGCCAGTATGGCTACCAGGTGTGCAGCCCAAACCCGGAGGACAGACTGAAAGCATCCATGGGTCATGCGAAATCGGCAGTTTAGCAACTGAGGGAGGCACCTCTGCTCCATCTATCTCTGGGCCTGGCAGGACAGAGTGGCAGCCAATCTTCTCCCAGGGAGAAGTTTTCCAGCCCCTCCTGGAAATGCTGGGGGGGCGGGGGGGACACAGACCCTGGAACCATCTGCTGCACCACCCCTGCGGCTGCCCCCTCTTCTGCTGCAGAGTTGCGCAGCGTTTCAGCCCAGCCCCCCATCACTCACCAAACAGGAGCAGCGTTGGCATCCGTCGGCCGAGGTGACCTGCTGCCCAGGTTCCAGGGGATGCCCGTCCAGCTCGCACGCTGAGGAGACAAGATCAGAGTGCAAAAGGCCAACTTGGAGATAAAGGGTGTGTGTGTGTGTGTGTGTACGTGTGTGTGCGCACACGTGTGTGTCACCTGCAAAAATCTGGATGACGGTTCGGTGGCCGAGAAGGACTACAGAAAACTCTCTGCTGTCCCCTGATGGTGGCTGAGAGTTTGCACTTGGGACCCGGTACCGGAGGGGAGGCAGGTGGACTGACCCCGGTACCGGAGGGGCGCATGTGGGGCCAAGGATGCTGCCCTACGCTAGCCCACAGGACGAGCCATTCCTATCCTCCCCTTCTCTCTGCTCAGAGGACTTGCGTGGGAAGACCTGAAAGACCAGGCTGGGGACAGATGGTCGTGGAGAACATCTGTCTATCTGGTCACTAAGAGTCAACACTGACTTGATGGCACATCGTCCATGCATCCATCCACCCACCCACCTCACAGCTGTGGCGGCGGGAATGTTTGGACAGACACCTTCCACTGGAGGGCCCAACGCAGCCCTGCCCACCCCACGCCCAGCCTCCAGCTCTGGGATCCCACCGAAGGAGGGAATGGCTGGAGAACCAATGGATGTGGCGGGCGACGGGTGACCAGTGAAGCATGGCTTGGGGGCTTCTAACCTGCTTCGGAAATCTGGGCCTTGGCTGAGTTAGGCTGCGCGCCCACAACTTCTTAAAGCCTCAGACTGGGTCAAGCACACACACGCTCCCTTCCCATCACCTGCTGTGCCCAAATCAGGAAATGATGGCCTCATGGTCCGGCCTGGACGTGCAAAGAGAGCGGCTGGTTTGTGGTGCAAATGGCCCCAACCCGCTCAGGCTCAGTCTAAGGTGGGGGGCGGACTGGAGCTGACCGCCAAGGGCTTCCAGATCTCTGGGGCAATCACAACTCCGTGAACGCGAGGCCCGCTGTTGCAGGAAGACATGCCGGCCTTCTTCCTTGGCAGAAGCCCCAGTGAAAGGTGAGTCTCACGCCAGGACGAAGATGAAGATTCCCTGGTGGTCTCCCTCCCCTTTCAGCACTAACCAGTTCTGACCCTCTTAGCTTTCCAACATTGACTTCACTGCACTTGCTGAGGCTCTACTGGTTGTACCAACCGGTGCGCTGCAAGAGACTCACCGGGACAGGTGGGGCAGCACTGGCCTGGCTGCAGGACGGGCGTGGAGCAGAGGGCTGGCGGGCACTGGATGGGGTGGCATTGCACCAGGGTTCTCTGGAACAGAAAATGGAGGAGGGTGGGGAGCGCGTCTTTCTCGCTCCCCTCCAGAAAACAAGGCTCCTTCTTGATCAGAACCACAGAGCATCTAGTCCAACCCTCTACAACAGGGTTCCTCAACCTCATCAACTTTAAGATGGGTGGACTTCGACTCCCAGAATTCTGGGACCCCATGCTGGCTGGGGAATTCTGGGAGTCGAAGTCCACTCATCTTAAAGTTGATGAGGTTGAGAAACCCTGCTCTACAATGTGCAGGACTGACCTTCTAATACCATTTCCACTTATCATCAATTATTTTGTACTCTTCAATCAGGAAGCCCTACTTTCCTAAAGCCAAAGTGTGCGTGTATGTGTGTGAAATAACTGCAGTTAACGACAGTGAGGGAGAAGCACACTCCAAACATGCTCAGATGAACTGTAATACAAACAGTCTTAAGAGACCTCCTTTGCGCAGTGGCTGTGTTCACCCAACCTGCTTAACCAAAGGCTGGACCTGCCTGACATGCTAATCTTGGTTAGTTTTAATCTCAATTAGTGCTTTTGAGTCTTAGCATGTTGCGTGAATCCAGCCCACGTTGTTCAAAGCTGGAACACGGATTAATTCAGCAACCAAGCATGTTGTGAGAACGCAGCCAATACGTGGTGGGTTCCTCCTTAACTATACCAACCGCTATAGAGCGATTAATAGATAGATGACCACGAACTATATGGCAGGGTTAAAAAGAGCTTCTGAGTCCAGAGGCAGTCTACCTGCGGGCAGCAGATCTTGGGAGGACGAATAGTTTAGCCCTGCTGCTCTGCTTAGCTCACGGAAGCTCTCCTGGCCTCCAGACCTGTGGGGACTACAAGTCCCCAAATGCCCGGCCAGCATGGCTTATGGGCTTCCCTGAGAAACCTGCCGGCCACTTCGGATAGGTTCTACTAAACAGGCCCGGGAGCTGCTTGGTTCACCCAAACCATAAATGAGGGTTACCACCGCATAATGTTATGAGGGCTTCAGGTGAAGGCCTGGTTTCCCAACCCTCGGAGCACCAGTTGCACACACTGGGCAAACTGGGTGTCGCAGGGCTCCCTTTCTGCACTCCCTCCTTTGGGGTCCATGTGCTAAATGCTTTGGATGCCAGCAGGGCCTGGTGCTCTTCCCTGGGGCCCCGGGGCCAACTCACCAGGCAGGAGCAATTTAAGCAGGGGTCGGAAGCGGCCACGAAGACGTCTCCGTCCGGGCGCTGCTCTCCTTCGTACTCGCAGCCTGAAGAGAAGCGGGCAGCAAAGGTCTCGGTGCGTGGCACCTGCACCCCCTCCTCGCGGGGACCCCCTCCTTCCCATTTGCCTTTCTCTTATTTCAGTTTTTTGCTGCACATGTTGCATGTCTGCATCTTTGCACAAACCACCCCAAACCCCTCCAGCATCTCTGGTCGCTGGTGCAAAGAAGGAAACGGGTCTGCTAACCCACAGAACACACCTGATTCTCTCCCCCCCCCCCACACACACTTTATCTTTTATCGTTTGGGGGAGCCCACTGCCCGTACACTGCGCGGGGGCAGAGGGCACAGAGAGGACTTTCGAGAAGGCACGTGGAGACCGTTAGCAAAACACGTCCTCAGTCCAGGGAAACAAGACAGCGTGAGAAAGACGCTCAAGACGGCCCCGCCTTGACTCTCTTCCGTATCAGAGGGAGGGAAGGGAAACGTCACCAGGCCTTCAGGATCCTGCTATTATGGCCTAGATTTTGAAAAGCGGAGTTCTAGTGTTTCAAGTGCTGCCTGTTTCCTAGCCTGGTCTACCTCGGAGGGCTGACAGAGGAACAAAGATGCAGCTTTTTTTCTAAGATGAGACCGGAGGCCCCGGGCTTTCCCCTGTACTGCACATCCGCTCTTACCTGGATGGCAACTGGGACAGCACTGCCCGGGTGGCGTGTAGCGGTCCTGGCACAAAAGCTGCGGGCATTCAGTCACTTGGCACCGGACTGTGCCTGCCTGGCACCATTGGAGAGACAAAGCAAGATTTACCCAAGTTAGCGAAAGTGGCACTTGGACAGGAGGGAGGGCACCAGGTGCTCCTCCCCAACGTCACCGGAGGGCCCTAGCTGGGGCAAAGCGGGCTATGGGGCTGGCCTGGCATTCCCAATGCCTCGCACATACTTTGGGAAGAGGAGAAGGAAGTGTCAGTAATGGAGTGGACGGCCCAGATTTCGTGCGGTGACCTCTGAACCTGCCCCCCCTCCTCACCTCGCAGGTGCAGTGGGTGCACGGGTCCTCCAGGAAGCCGTCTCTGTCCTTCAGCAGATGTCCCTTGTACAGGCAGTCCCCACACTCGGGGCAACACTTGTCCCCAGGGGTGGCAGGATGCTGGCACGGCGCAGGGGGGCAGTCTTCCACTTCACAGGTGACTCTGCCATTCTGGGGGGCAAAGAGACCCACATTCTCTGCCACAAAACGGGAAGATTCTGCTACCCCTTCTGCTCTGATTGCCAACAGGGGCACTGTTTTCCACGGGAGGTGGGGGGGAGACCAGGAAGCTGGCATCTGTATTGGTATGGCCTCCCACTCACCTTGCACTGGCATCTCCGACAGGGATCCGGTGTCCAGCTCTCACCCTCTTTCCTCCCATCAGCGCAGCCTGCAGGGAGGACAGAAGTCGTGGGAAGATGGGAAAAGTGCACCTGTTGGACTTCTCCTTGCAGAGAAGTGGTTAAAGGGAGAAGTGCAACCGGTGCAATGCAGGGCATGCAAGGGGAGAGGAAATGTCTCTGAGGAAAGCTGCAGTTGTGTTCGTGAGTGTTGGGGGCGTGTTTCCTGGGGTGGGGCAGGAAAGGGAGGGGGCCTCAAGAAAGGCAAATATTCGGCAAGGGGAGTTTAAATGAAGAATTTCTTTCTTTGGAAGATGGTGCTGCTGGCTGGGGTGTCCAGGAGGGGGGAGGTCAAAAACATCAAGATGGCCATCTCAATCATGCAATCGAAGCCGAGGCTGAGGCTTCGACTGCACGATTGAGATGGCCATCTTGATGTTTTTGACCTCCCCCCATGGACACCCCTGACTGGTGGAGATACAGAAATCCACACTGCAGAACACACTCCCCTGATTTCTAGATCAATCCGGTTGTCTTTGCAAGAGCCGGAAAGGGAATGCTGCCACGATCCGGCGTCCCCCCCCCCCCCCGAAAGATGCCAGGATCGGCCCTGTGAGCCTCGGACCCCATCCCCTTCCTCACCCAGGCAGTGCATCCGGCTGGGTTGCCAGCTGCACTCCGGCTTGCCTCGCACACACACGCAGGAGGTGCACGGGTCTTGGTCCCAGGAAGCCCCCTCCTCGTAGGACCGCCCGTCTGCGAAGCAGGTCAGCTGCCGACACTCGCAGTGCTCGAGGGACTTCACCCGGCCCAGCAGGTCTGAGTTCTGTGGAGGGAGGGGGCAGACGGTCAGGGTTGCAGGACCGGAATGGTGCGAGCACAGAACGGGGTCATTCCCCCAAAACTCTCTGTCGTGGCAAGGCTGCTTCTCTGTTCTTTTAGAAGCGAGTTTCTAGTCCTCATGCCCGAAGGGCAAAACAGTGCCCAAGCTGCATGGACTGACCCTTTAAAATGTCAAAGGAGGATGGCCAATCACTTGGTGTTCAGTGATCCTTAGCCTGTCTCCTCCTGGTCAGGGTGCCTGGGAGCAAAACAGCGGGGGGCATTCATCTGGGTGCTGCACCCGGGCCATTGCAGGGAGGAAGGTCAGGGGTCACTGGCCTCCCCTCTTCTCAGGCTGCAGCCAAGCGCAAAAGTCAAGGGGAGGGCAATGGTGGCTTCTCCAATGGGAAAGCCCTGCTCTTCCCGGCCAGAGAACGTTGCACTTGGTTGGAGGACCTGGCTGGCAGAAGGAAGCCCATCTCCGGAGCTCCAACCCCAGGAGTTCCCTGCAATGGAGACGGGTGGGGCTGGAAGGCAGGGGGCAGGAAGCAGCGGCGGAGGGGCCTCCGATCTCCAGGAAGTCCATCTTGCTGACCAGATGCTTCGTGCCCTTGAGAAGTACCCGCTCCTGCATCTGAGTGGCTGGCACAGGGAACAGATGCTCTTACGGGAGATCGCTATGCTCGCTCGATCCTTAACGTCCTGGACTTCTATGATCTCGCATGTCTTGCGTGATGTGGTGGGGCCTCCGTTACAGGAGGCAGCCCCTGCCCGCAGCAGGAGCCACGCTGGAGTCCCTTTTCAGTTGACTCGGAGATGGCGCTCTCTGGGCGCATCAGCCGCACATGGCTTTATTGCCCCGGTGGGATGGTTGCTCCTTGACCAGGTTTAGACTGGCAGTAAGTACAAGCCTCTGTGTGGGTGGAGGACCAGTGAACAGGGTGTCACCCAGGTACGTGACAGCTCCAGGTGGTTTTCTGAATGCCCTTCCTTTGTAAAGCAGAACATCTGTTCAGCGCTAAAGTGGAGTAGAATCTGGCTGATCTCTGCAGCTGGAGATGGCCCGGGAAGAGATGGGAGCCCGGGAAAATAGAAAGCGTGTGAAATAAACTCAAAACAACTCCCTCTTGGTTGGGTTAAGTATAGCTGGAACAAAGAAGTGCTCAGACACGCTTTTATAATTCTGGAGTCCGTGGGCTCTCTGAGCTTGGTTGCTTTCTTGCAGATGTTTCATTACCCGGCTAGGTAACATCTTCAGTTGGGTACCTAGCTACCCACTTAGCCAGGTAACGAACCTTCTGCAAGAAAACAGCCAAGCTCAGAGAACCCCAAGGACCCCACAGTGCAACCCTGAGCTACAGATATTCTCTTCTATTTTATAATTCTGTTTCAGTATTCTGGCACTCATGGACTCAACTGCGCTGAATCCAGGAAGCCTTGGACTAAATCTTCCTCCCCAAAATAAATCCTCTGAACACCATTTTGCCTCTGCCTTGGTGGGTATGGAGACAAGTAGCAGAGGGATGGACTGCAAAGCTGCTTTCTGGCTTTAGACTCGGTCAGCCCCGTCTTCAGAACAACTACCAGGAGGAATTGCCTAAAGTTTCTGGAACGGTCGTCACCTGCTCCTTCACCATGTCCAGCATCGTCCCCAGTCCCTCCACCAGCTCCTCCAGCCTCTGGATCCGCTGTTCCGGGCTGGCCACTCCAGACCGTGCAGATCCCGGAGGTGGGAAATCCGGCTGGCTGGGCTCCTGCTGGTAGTGGTGGGTATCCGCCAGGGCCAGCGGCTCAAAGCGTGGCAAGGAATCCAGTTCGAGGGAAGGTCCCTCCAGCAGATCCACGTACTGCTCCTCAGGCAGAGCGTAGGGCAGAGAGAACAGGTCCAGCTCTGTGGGTTGGCAACACAAGGGGTCAGAACTACCTGGCATGAGGAAGGGGAATCCCCATGAGTACCTGACCCCCATTTCCTGGGGCAATCAATGGGGGTCTATTGGGACTCCTCATCTTTTAGCAGACCCAGGTCAATGAAGACCAAGCATTGACTGAAGATGTTTTGACATACTTGGGGTGGACAGTGAGATCTTCCTTGCTAGTCCATGGGAAGAACTTGGGCGGAATGTGCCCACAATGTGAGGAAAGGAAGCTGTGCAGGAGTTTTAGAGACCCAGCTGGCATCTTTCTGCCACCTTTCATGGTACAACACCGTTTCTTGACCCAATGAACCTGGCTCAAACCCAGCAGGATAAACAGCCGTGCCTTTCAAAACCAGTCAATCAGTCTACATCTGGATCACTCCAACTTGTATTTGTAAATCCCTGCGCACTCAGCGATCTGCCACCCAGTAAAAGCTACCACTGATTAGTTAACCTCCAACCCGAGACAGATCTTGAAATGTAGAGCTCATGTTGTTAACATCCAGCCTTAGTTTGAGATGTTTCTTGTCCCTTCCCCATCTTTGGCAATTTCAGTCCTGATGGAGAGTCCTAGAGGGCTTGAAGATGGCCACACAGTTTTCTCTCCAGATCTATGGCATTAACAATTCCTGTCCTATCTGGAAAGAGCTGAGCTGGGAACATTCCTTAAAGTATTAAGTTCCAATCAAGAGACGTTGAAAGACATAAAATGATGGGGTAGTGCAACCCGCTGCCCAGGGCAGCAATGGCTGGCACGTTGGCCATGCAATCTTTTCTTTCAAACGTCCAGTGATGGACTGCCTGTGCCTTCACGTTTAGTCATTCTGCAATATATTATGGCACTGAAACCAACATCCTGAGAATCTGATGGAGAGCGGGCGCTGCTTGTGTGATGGAAAAAACTCCATGTGCAAATTTGTAGTTGGGAGAAGTCAGATAAAGGAGCGATGTTGGATTTCCAGGGATCCCGGCCAGAAGCCCCGCTGCGGCACACAGACGCGCCCTGTGCCCAGTCCCAATCTAATTGATTTAAGCAGAACCAGGCCAAATTATGCAAAGGGACTATTGTGCAAAAGTTGTTCGTACGCCTGATTTACTCTGGACGCCTCGTTTTGTTTAATTCCAGCTCGAATCCTGGATCTCAGCCAGTGGATTCAGCCATCAAGGCTTACCCTTGGTGGCCAGAGACGTGGGAAGGAGCAGCTCTGGCAATCGGACCTTGGCTGCTTGGAGTCTGGCTCCTGCAGGGCCAGAAAGACCCCCGCCCCCCGAACCTTGGCTCTGATGCCAGAGGCATCAGGGCTCTCAGCAGCGGCCCCACCTGGCACATGTGCTCGACCCTTCCGCGTGGGCTGTTAGCAGAAAGAGCAACTCTTCCCAGCAGGGAAGGATGAGAAAAGGGGAGAGGAGGGGGAGAAGGAAAAAAAAGGGGTGGGGGAGCTTCTGGGAAGGGCAGCCAATGCAGGAAGCACAGGGCGAGAGAGGGAGGAAAGAATCACGTCGGCCAGCTGGGACTCCCCTCATGCTCAGCCAACCAGGGAGGCCAGGTGTGCAACTCAGCGCTTCTGGGAGGGGCACACCAGGGTGGGGAAAGCACCTGGTTAGGCGGAAAACAGGCCTTACGCAAGGCTGTTCTCAGGGAGGCCCCCTCCCCACCTCCAAGCCCACCAAGCTGAAGGAAAGCAAGAGCGGAGGGGACGGGTCTGGGGACCATCCACCTCCAGGACCGCCACTAAGGAAGGGTCAGGCGAAAGGGCAGCTGGCCAGGCGTGTGTGTGTGCGCGTGTGTGTTCGAGTAACAAGAGCAGCCCAGAGACCCCGAGCTGGGCGGAGGAGACCAGGCTGCACCTTGCCTGCTCTCGGGGCACCTGCGGCGATGGAATGCTTGTCCCACCCGCCCCCCCCAGCTGGGAAGGGAGGGGCGGAAGGAGCGACGGGAGGCTGCAAGCCAGAACTGCAGAAACCTTTTGCTGAGGTTTGACGAAACCCCCCAGGTGCCCACAAGCTTTGAGGGTGTGACGGGCAAGCCTTCTCCCCGAGTGCCACTTGGGAGCCTTCCTGACGACACAGCCACAGGCACAGCCTGCTCCCGAGCCATCTGGACTCAGGGGCCGTGCGGACACCCTCCTCCCCCGACCCCAAACTTGGCAAGGCTGGGTTCCCATAAGGGAAAATGCCAAGCTAGGGAGGGGGAGATGCCCCGATTCGCTCAACCATAATGAACCCAGACAATGGCTGGATTTCCCACCAATCTTGGACAACAAGCCCCCCCAGCCCCCTTTGGAGCCAGCCCAGCCCCTGTTCAGCCAGGCCTCTCAAGACTCCTCCATTTTATTTTGCGTTTTCTGTGGTCGTGGCACAGGGAGTGAGCTGACACCGCTACGTCACGAATGACACCATGGCGCAGAGATGCCACCGGGGCTCCCACGCGCGAGGATTCAGCTGGATGGAAGGGGAGGCCATCAACTGAAACCAGCCGCGGCAGCAAGGACCAGCTGCAATCGTACACGGATTCAACCACGCTCAGGGCTTACTCCCTTTCTTCTCATCCTTCCTGCATTCGAACTCAGGTCTCCAAACATCCCCAGTGCCCTTCCTTTTCCAGATCCGGGGACGGTCAGGGTAGGCTGGCAAGGTTGTCCTGCTGGCAAGGGGAAACCCCACCTGGCATCTGTCTTTATACTATCCTTGTTCCCCAATGTGGTCTGACATCTCTGTTCTATTGTATTTTTTTCTCTTCTCAACCCCCTTCCTTTATACCTGTGTTTCTCCACGTTGGCTGCTTGAAGAGGGGTGGACTTCAGCTCCCAGAATTCTCCAGCCAGCAACGGGAAGCATGGCTGGCTGGGGAATTCTGGGAGTTGAAGTCCACGTATCTTAGAGTTGCCAAGATGGAGAAACACTGTTGTAAGCTATTAAATCTAAATTACATGGCCAAGAATGACCCAGTTAATAAGACAGGGAGTTGACAAATAACATTCTCCCCAGGAGACTTCACATCAGCCTTTCTTTTTGCAAAATATGCCTTCGGTTAATGAATAACCAAGGAAATGAAGTGCCTGTTTGAATTCTGCCTTTCAGATCTCAAAGCACCTTGTGACAGGAGAGGTTGTGAGAAAAATGTCTCAGTACAGCCCCCAAGGGAGCTATTTTTAAAAATAAAATTCTGCACAGAGGCAGCATTGTTTAAAACTAGAAATTAGAGCCCTGACTGCAGAAGAGCCACGTGCAGGCGGCTCAGGCTCGCCTCTTCAGCATGCAGGTTAAATGGTCATTTCGGGGATGAGAGGAGAGAAATTCGGTCATACTCCGCTGGTTGAGGGGAAACTGTGTAAGACACATCTTCCAGTTTTCTGGATTTTTCATCTCCTGAAGGAGAGGTTTCTGTTTTCCTACCTTATCCTGGGGATGCTTTATAAATATAAATATAAATACGATCAATCAATCAAACATATTTAAAATATATTTTGAATATTATTGGGGGGAAGCTCAGTTTCGCTAACTCTGCTCTTGTAAGAGAGTTGAAGTCCAGGGGTGTCTGCAGGGAGGGAGGGGTCAAAAAAGTCAAGATGGTGGCTTTTCACTTTTCGCTCAATTTCACTGAATCCTTCTTAAAAGTTGAGGCCCAGAACTGGACAAAGTTTTAAGGTGGGGTACAACAAAGCAGAACAACCTTCCTTTGCTTCGGAAACTCCCACTGATGCAATCACCCAAGCAAACCTGGGGAATTCTGAGTGGGAAACGGCATTTTGGAGAGGCAGCGAAGAGTTTCAAGGGGGAAAAGTAGAAAGGAATCCATCTTCCAGCCAAGATTTTCTGGCAACAAAAGGTTTCGGGGTCGCCCGAGCAAGTTTTAAAAGGAAATGTACCTACAACCAGAATTTTTCTTGCTGGGATTAGTGAACAATTAGAAAAGAGACGTGGAAGTTTATTTTTATACGGGGTTACTGCTGTGAGACTATTATAGGTGCAAAAATGGAAAGACTGAAACACCCACATGGGAGGAATGGCTGGTGTAGATGACGGAACTAGCAGAGATGGCAAAATTGACTTGCTTGATTAGAGAAAGATCAACAACTGCATTTATCAGTGGCTGGAAACCCCTTAGGGACTTTTTGCTGAAACAAGCAAAAAATGAACTTGTGATTTTTGGGTTTGATGATTAGAAAGGGTAGACTATGGACAGAAGGAAATTATGATGTCACCTTAGAGAAAGAGGGTAAAATAGAAATGCATTTATAACCGCTGTCAAAAAGATCGGAAGCAGCTTCTTTATAACCTTTCCTTTCCTTTCCTTTCCTTTCCTTTCCTTTCCTTTCCTTTCCTTTCCTTTCCTTTCCTTTCCTTTCCTTTCCTTTCCTTCCCTTCCCTTCCCTTCCCTTCCCTTCCCTTCCCTTCCCTTCCCTTCCTTTCCTTTCTCTTCATTTACTTATTACTTTTCTTTATTCTTCTTACTTTCAACTTAAATTTTGTACTGTTTTTATTCTGTTGAAAGCCTCTTCAATAGGTAGGTAGGTAGGTAGGTAGATAAGGAAATGTACCTACACAACCTGGGACTAAGAAAGACTAAGAACTCAGGAGTGGGCAAGACACGAGATTCCCTGAACATGGATTCTGCGCAACAGACTCCAGAAAGACCCTCCTGTCTCTTGCCATAACAGGATCATTTCACATCCAGTCAGAAGCTTCACCCGAAGCGAAATCTCTCAAACTTGGCTCAGAACCGGACCAGCCGAAAATGCTACGCTGCAGCGTCCATTCCAGAGGGCTCCCTTTCTCCTCCCCGCCCTGGCACCCTGGCACCAGCGGGGCTCCTGGGGGGCAGGATCCAGCCTGCGCTCAACAGCTGCTGCCTCCTGTCTGGCTGGAGCCCAGCCAAGGCCCACGGCTCTTACCCGCCCGTGACGGGGAACATCTGGCCCGCAGCACAGATGTCAGGGGGCTGACCGGAAGAAAACTTTTCCCACTCAGGCGATTGCTTCTCTTCAGCTCCTCCCTCCAACTCGGTCCAGTCTGGATGACCCTCCCCTGCTCCGAAGTGCAGCTCAAGGTCGGCGGGTGGCACGGTTAGAGGGCTTGCAGGACTGCAGCCATGCCGCAACTACCTACCTAGCTGCACCAGCCCTGGGCATGGTGGCGTGTAATTTGGATTGGGATTCTTACCTGGCAGATTCTCACAGTGCCAGGGGCGGTGGGGAAAGCCATGGGGTGAGATCTCAGCCGTCTGCCAGGAGCCCTGCCGAAAAATGCATCATAGCCATAAACGTGGGGAGGGGGCTGTAGCTGGGAAAGGGAGATGCCAACCCTGCCCTGTGCCATATCTGTAACACTCCAAGCAGCTTGCAGTGGGGTCAGCGGTGCCCAGCCTTCTCATGTCTTAACTTCCAAAATGTCCCTGCAACCCATAGCCCCCCCCACCCCGCCCCCCCATAGCTGGCCTGTCCCTGGATGAATGCTTGCTTGTGGGGCACAATTTCTCGCCTTCTTGGATTGCTTCTCCTGGCTTAAAAGTAAATGTCCAAAATGCTCGTTAAAAACACGGGAGTTTTTACCCAGCCTCATCAGGCGCGCAGGCTGAGCCACCGAAAGAAGCCAAGCAAAGCTGGAACCAACCCAGCCTAGCCCGTGGCATGAGTGAATCCTGGTTCAGCAGACTGAGGATGGGGCCCGAGGCCAGCCAGGCACCCAAGCGGGGTTCAGGAGCTCCCTGGAAGCTGAAGGCACCCTGGCCGCACTTACCAGGAACTTGCTGGCCTCGTCTCCGGCCAAACTGGCAAAGGTGATCTGCAGATCGAGGGGCAGGGCGAGGCGCAGGAGGTCCTCCCCGCTGCTCTTCTCGAAGACGAAGGGCTCTTGGCAGTCCACAAAGAGGGAGACGCGCTGGGGCTCCAGGTGGAGGGCCAGCTGCACCCAGCGGCCCTGGGAGAAGGGGGTGCCTCCAGGGAAGACCAGCGAGGCGGGCTCCGTGTTATGCATGGCCCGGTACTCCAGCCGGAGCTGGTCCTCCCGGGTGCTGGACACCAGCTGCAAGAGGGGCCGCCCGTCCCGCTTGGAGGCCGCCGGGGAGGCCAGGGAGATGAGGGTCCCCTGCGAGCCAGGGCTCTGGCGGGCCACGAAGTGGAACCCCAGGGCAGCCTGCACCGTGGACAGCAGGTAGACGGAGTAATCCCAGGGCAGGGCGAGCAGGGGCACCCGCCGGCGGAACTTCCAGGCCGGGATTCCCGGATCGGGGCCCTTGGCCTTGGTGACGCCTGGCATGGAGCGGCTGATGTTGAGCGCCTCCAGCAGGTCGAGGACTGCGAAGCAAGAGCGCGGCAGTTAGTGGCTGTGCCCCGTCCTGAAAGCCCCGCATTAGAAGCTCAGGAGAACCGGGACAGAATTCTGGGTGGGTGGGTGGGTGGGTGGCTGGAGTTTAGCTCCTGGGAAATTTTCTTAGTGACAGTACAGAAGTGGTTGGCTGCAGCATTCTGATTGTCAACAACCCAGGCTAGCTTGGCATCTCCTGGTGGCTCCCATTCCAGCCCTAGCCAGGGCTGAGTTTGTTCAGTTTTTCCAATCAGCCAAGACCTGCCACCAGCTGCGTGATTGGAGAAAGGGGGTTAGTAGTTGGGCAACCCTTTGAATCAGAGGGCAAAACGGGGCTTTGCAGGCTGTGGCGACGTGCCCACCCTGCGCTCAGTGGGAACAGCTGCCCAGCCCTCTGATCAGGGCCGCGAGAGGGAGAGCGCCAGACCAGGGCAGCAACATGCCAACTTCTGGATTCCCACCCCATTTTGGGAGGGGAGGACGGAAGGCTTAGCGTGGGTCTGGGATGCTTATTCTGTGGGGAAAACCCCGCCCAAATGCCCTCCCCCTGATCGTGCCTCCTGCCACCCTTGGAATTTGAAAACCCTTTAAAGTGGGAAAGGTTGCCCACTGAGATTATGGAATGAAGCACCTGCTCAGTTTCTATTCAGATTAGCCACAAGCGGAGGGCTAGGCACTCACCTCCCTGCAGAAACCCTCCGCCTGGCTAGCCACGGCCCAGAAGGGGCTCCGACCCAACCCATCCCGGCTTGTGGTCTTGGTCAAGGCCTTCTGCCCGTGTCTCTCCCAGCTCCCCCCCGCCCCGATTGGGGGTGGGTGGGAAGGGGCTCAAGCCCACTGTGGCCACCTCCATTTGAAGGATCCCCACTTGCAGCAGGAGATGGGATGGGCTCACATGTCACACTACTGCTCCCAACACCCTGTGGCAGTGAGAAGGGCCCCCTGGGCTTTTTATTCCAGACCCCAATCCTGGCCGTGCTGCGTATTCTGCAGGCCGCGCAGAATGAGTCTACGTCACACCCTCTCCCTTCAAAGCCGCCCCCCAAATCTCTCCAGAGCAGCACTGGCTGGACTTGATTAAACTAGATTTCAGAGGGACTGCCTGGGAAAGCGCACGGCTTGTGTAGGCTTGCGCCAGCCAAGTCTCCTTGTTCAGACAGACGGGACGCCACATTTGCATCGAATTAGAGGGTCTGACTGTCTCTGGCGTGCGTGCAAACGGTTCTTGCTGGGGGCCCGACTTGTGAATGCATGCATCTGATGCGAGGACTGAGGAACGTTGCCAGGCACGCAGCAGCATCCATGGCCAGCCTTGGATGCTCTTTTCTGCAATGGCACACAGGACGTTTCCCATTCTACGTGGCAAACGCACGGGCTAACATGCTGAAGGAAAGCGCAAAGATCAGACGGGGCTCCCGCGGGCCTCACGTCTTGCACCCAGGCCTGGAAAGTGCAACTGGGGCTAGACCTCCAGGTTGTGTCCGTCACTGAAATATTCCTTAGTGAAGATAGTTTGTGGGGTCACCCCTAGCATAAAACGGCTACGGCGGAGCCACAAGAATTAAAAAGTGGGTGAAAAGCAGCAGTTAAAACTTATTCGGGCATCGAACTTCTTAAACTCTGCAGAACAGCAAAGGGGAACATGCTGGCTGGGGGATTCTGGGAGTTGAAGTCCACCCATCTTAAAGTTGCTAAGGTTGAGAAACACTGCTCCAAGGGCGATTTTTATTATAAGCATAAACTTCTACACAGCGCACAAAATGATGTCCATCTTGAAGTTAAGATTATTGGTGGCGGGTTTCCCTTGGGCGCCCACCCCTTAAGGGACCTGGGGGGAGGCTTCCTTTTGATGGGACCACGCTCTCCCCCAGGTGACTTCACAGCTCTACTTTGGCCCTCCGTTGAAGGAACTGTGAAGCTGCTATTCAGGATTTTGCAAATGCAAGGAGGAGAAGACGCCCAACAGACCAGGAGCACATTCTGCCCAAGCCACAGTCCATATGGGAGAAAGGTGGCAAAAAAGGGCAAGGCCTAACAGGTAAAGCTCAGGATCAGTGAAGAATGCTGAGAATAATCTCTTGAAAATGTTTAAAAGAAAAGGAAACAAAAGGGATCAGCAGATCAGGTAGCAAAGAAAAGGCAGAGCGATTTTTGTTCAGTCTTCAACCAAAAAGTGAGCGTCCAAGCAGGAAATTTGGAAGGGCAGGATGAGAGGGCAGCATTGGACCAAAGGAATAGATTTACTTCTATTTAAAGAATAGATTTACTCTGAATGATGAAGTATATCCTAAGGTTTCAAAAGAACTTGCTAATTGCTGGATGAAACCTTGTGTCATTTTCGAGGAATCTTGGTGGACTGAAGTGCCAGACGCATGGAAGGGAGTAAAGATTGTTCCTGTCTGCAAGAAGGGGAACAAGGAGGCTCAAATGAATCACTAAACAGTCAGTGTGGCATCAACAGCTGGGAATACTTTACAGCAGATCGTAGCGTGTGTTACGACACCGCTAAGTCCCAAAAGTCACCATGGATTTGTTGAGAACGAGTCTACTCAGGTTAAGTTTATCTTATTTTTCAATTGGATTGCTTTCTTAGTAGATTGTGGGAATGTTGTCGACATAATATATCTCAGTTTCATTGGAAGGGGGCATTTAGGCTGTTAGGCATTTAGGCCCTAGCTCCGTGCAAAACATCTGGCAAAGTAGTGCATGATATTTGGATTAGAGTTAAGCATGATCTGGATGACATGATGGGTTTGTAGCTGACTCAAAAGCCGTTCTCAGTGGGTGCTCATCAACGTATCATCAGACTCCGGAGAGGGCTACTGAGTGTGCCACAAGGTCCAGCTCTCGTTCCGCTGTTCTTCAGCGTGTCAGATGAAGAGGTGGCAAGAAGGCTGCACAGGTGGGCAGATGACACCAGGTGGGGACTGACAGCCAGCAGACGAGACAAAAATGGAAACAATCTGAATAGACCCAGAAGAGTACAAGGAACGTTAGCAGAGACCAGCGCGGTTACAGATTTAGGAAACAGCAATGCCCTTGCAAAAAACATCTTGCAACAGTAGTTGATTGCAAACGGAGTAGGACTCAGCAGGGTAAAAAGGTGGGGGCAAAAACAGTCCAAGTGATTTCTGGCTGCATCAACAGAAGTGGAGTTTCCACATGACAGAAAGTGACCGAAATCCACTTGGTTCTGAACTGTGTTCAGTTTTCGGCCCCCTGCTTGAGGCCAGGGTTCCTCAACCTCAGCCGCTTTAAGATGGGTGGACTTCAAGTCCCAGAATTCCCCAGCCAGCACGGCTGGCTAGGGAATTCTGGGAGTTGAAGTCCACCCATCTTAAAGCGGCTGAGGTTGAGGAACCCTGCTTTAGGCGACTTGGAACTTGTGGAAAGGAAGGGATCAAAGGACTAGAAAATGAAGGAAAGGTGGAGAAGTTTGGAGTTGGAAAGACTGGAGGGAGGGGGACCAGGACAGCCCTCCTCAGAGACCTGAAAGGCTGCCCACAGGAAGAAGGTCGAGGCCCCTTCCCTCGTGTGCCAGGGTGCTGGGCATGGAAGGGTGGACTGAAGTCACAGAAGGAGAGTTCAACTCACATAGTTTTACTGGAGGTTCCTTTTCTAAGCAGGGTTTGGGCAGGAGTCTAAGTCAATTCAGCATGCCAACCCTGCTGACCTTCAGAGCAGACGCTCCAAAAGACACCCCCCCCCCCGGGAAAGCTCACCAAAGCGGATGCCTCGCCTACAAGGGATCAGTCCGAAAGGGGCTACCCGGTGCCTTCTGATCGCTGGGCTACAAGGATCAGACCCAATTGGGCCACCAGAGCCTCCCAAGCTAGAGGCAGTGTATCTGAAGACCCGACCCAGAGTGGAGGCTCAGAGCAAACGCGGCGAGGCCCTTCCCTTCTCCGCCGCGAAGCCCCGTCCCCTCGGCTCCAGCTGCCTGCAAAGGCGCCTAACACGGGCGGAGGCAGCGGGTCGGCTGCGCGCGTCGTGGGAACCCAGCCCGGGCGCCTCCTGCCCCCCCCGCCGCGGGGATCGCGCCCAGGCGCCCCCTCTGCCAGTCGCGGCCGCCCGCTGCTGCCCGCGCCTCCCCCGCCCCGCTTGCCGCCGGCTCACCGTCGTCCCCGAAGTCGCGGCGCGCCGTGCCCGGCCAGGCGCCCTGCAGGGCCAGCGCTGCCCACTGGAGCGCGTACAGCTGCCAGCAGCCCCGCATGACGCCGCGCCCCTGCCCGCTCTCCTCGGGGCAGCGCGCGGCTCTCCGCCTGGGCCAGCCGCTGGACGGAGGGGGGCGCGGGGGCGGCCTCCCTCGGCCGGGCGGCGCGGGCGGGTCTCGGAGGCCCCCCGGCTCCAGTGCGCGAGGGGGGGGCGGCCGAGCGCAGCCAGGCGGGCGGCGGGAGGAGCGAAGTCCCGGGGCGGATCGCGCTCGCGGCGAGGGGGGACGGGGCGGCCGAGGACTGCCGGGCGCCGCCGCGAGAGGGAGGCAGGGAGGCAGGCAGGAGGGAGGCGGGGGAGCGGGGCCCGCAGAGGGGCGCAGGGCGCCGGCGTGCTCGTTCCCCCTCGCCCGCCTGGACCCCCCCACCCCCAGTGGGCCGGGTGCCCTTCGCCCTAAGTGAGCCTCGGGAAGCTGCGGCCACAGCTCGCCGCCCCCCGCCCCGTCGCCCCCCCAGGTGTGCTTCGTGGCCGCCGCTTTGGGGTCTTCCGCCGCGCCTCGGAGCTCCCGACCCCTCCCCCCCCCCCCCCCCCGCTGCCTGGGGCTGTTCCGCGAAAGGGGACGCGGCGGCGCGGCTGAGCCCGGGCGAAGAGGGGGAGGCCCTTTCCCCGAAGCCAGGTGAGGGGCTGCGCGCCCCGCCCCTCGGTCTGCGGCTGCCGCCACCTGTCCTCCGCGTGGCGCCTTTACCTGGCCGCCGCCCGCTCACCTGGCGGGGAGCCTCTTTGCGAGCAGAAGATGCAGATAAGAGCGCCACCTCCTGGCTGGCACAGCTGACGCAGGCTCTGGACTGGGGAAAGTTCAGCATCACGAGGGTTAATTAAAGCCAGACTTCGTTAGGAACACGGGAAACCGTAGAAACAATCTGGCCGGACACAGGATAGGCTTAGTCGGGCCCTAATTTAGAGGAACCCCGCTGTAAATTGCACACCATTTACGGAGTACTGTATGCACCAAACATAAATATCAGCGATCGTGACTCAGACTGCCAGATAAAGCACACCATCTTAGCACAGATATTTAGCTAAATTTGTGTTCCTATTCTTAGAGGCAGACGGATTTCCGAGGATTGTTAGGGTGGGACATCACATATCATGTTATATTGTATACGTATATAATACACGGCTGCTTTTGGAGGCGTGCTTTGGAAGACATCATTCCCTAAGCATGCAATTGGCCACTCAGAATATTTTCCTTGGAAACAGACACTCCATGCTTACTTTCATCAAATAAATTGAGGAACACGATAATGTGAAATATCTCCAGCAAGATAGACAGATACTGATAAAGGTGCCGTATGTAAGCACCAAGAATGGATCTCTCTTTTTCGGATGGTCTGCGTCAGCCGAAGCTGGTCCTGGAGAAGTATACACACGGGACCAGCCATTATGAGGCGCTGGGAGAAAGCAGCCGCCCCTCTTCCAAGCAGAGATGTCCGCAGGTGTGGTCCACAGAGTCAAGGGGGCGGCTGTGGAGGCCCCACTGACGCTCTGCCTCAGTTGCATCCCTGTGGCTGCCGTCTTGAGGGGGGTGTGTGTGTAAAATTCCCCTCTCACCCCTGTGGATGGTCCACCGGAGGCCTGGGAGGTGGAAGGTCCTGCCCGGGGGGGTTCCTCAACCTCAGCCACTCTAAGATGGGTGGACTTCAGCTGGTTGGCGGGGGAATGCTGGGAGCTGAAGTCCGCCCATCTTAGAGTGGTTGAGGTTGAGGAACCCCCCCGGGCAGGATCCGAGCTGTTCCTAGCCCTGCACTCTTCTGGACAGACAGCTCTGATGTTGCTCCTGGGATCCCTTGGAGCCCCTCGCCCAGCTTAGGAGTCACGGCCCCGAGGGCTCCGACCACCACGGGGACCCCTTTGGCCTTGACTTTCCACTTCCTCCTTCAGGCCCTGGTCCTTCTCCAGCTTCTCATGCTCCTTCTTCCTGATGTTGCTGTCACTTGGCACCCCTACATCTATCACTACCGCCGTCTTCTGGCCATAAATAAGTAAATAAATATTTATTTACGTTTCTTTTTTTCTTCTCTGGGTTTGCTTTTAATGGCTGGCAGGTAGAAGTCTCGCACCTTCCCATGCTGGGCGCTTCCTCCCTGGGCCTCCACCCTTTGGCCTCCGGACCGTCCAGTCCCTCCGAAGGAAAACCGCCTCCTCTCTCTCGGCTGCTGGATGTCTCGGCTGGCCAGCGGCTGCAGAGCTGGCCTCTGTTCCCCCGTTTCTCCCGGGCTCCCTCCACCCTGCTCTTACTTTTGTGGCTTCACTGGACGACTTTCACGGCCTGAGCTCAGGAACCCGGGAATTAATTGGTATTTCCTGGCTCTGGATTCTGCTGCAACCCTGAACCCCGGGTGGCTGCGACCTCCCAGGCAGGAGAGAGAGCGGATGGAGGTCCGGCCTGGGGCTGATTCCGGAATCTCCCCCTCTCTCTGGCAAAACTGTCTCCCCTGCAAAGGGGCTGACCCACACTTTCCCGGGCACATTAACTGGCATTTCCTCTGCGCAAACTCCCATCCCGTGGCAGAGCTGGCTGATCTCAGCTACGGAGGGTCGGATCTGCTTCGCTCTTGGATGGGGGACCGTGCAGAAATCACACCTCCATGCATTGGGCTCCCCCTTCAAAACCGTCCTGGAGAGAAGTTGGGGCGAACCCGCTTCCCCGATGCTCCCAAGCAAGGACGCAGGCGGGTCCACAGAGTCCCTCTCCGGCATGTGGGAAGGGGCACCCGTGAGAGAAGTTGGACCACCCTGGGTGCCCCCAGCAGCTGAGCCGTTCCTCGGTGCCATTCCCCCTGTGCCCACCGGAGGGCGCTGGGGCTCTTGGGGAAATGGCCCAGACCCAGACCCCCTTCCCTGCCTTACGGGGCTGCTGGTCTTACCCCCAAGGGCCCCCCACCCTCATTTCTCTTACCGATTAACCTGCCCCACATTTTACGCGTCTCTTTCTAGGACCGTTTCACAGCTCTGCACGTGCGGTTCTTGCCCCCTTTCTCTCACCCGGAGCCTCTTCTGGGCTGGAGTGGATTCTAGAGCCATGATTTGGCCCCCTTGATTGTGGTTGGCTTCTGCTGCTGCTGGGCCAACCAAGATGTTGGCTTGGCAAAGGCTCCTGGTCTGTCTTTTGGGGGGTGGGCGGAGGAGGAGCGCCCCAGGTGCCAGGATTTTCAGATGGAAGAAGACAGGGATGTAGCAGGCATCTCAGAAGACTCTCAGAATTCAGGAAGTTCTTGGCAAGCTGGAATGACGGGCAGCAACTGGCGAGAGGAATTCCAACCGAATTTCCACATTTGGACAGGAAAGCTCAAAGGCATGAATATCGGATTCGGGGGGGCGGGCGTACAGGGCAGCAGGATAAGCAGAAAGTAACCACGGGAGATCACAAGCCGTGTGAGAGCCAAAAGCGTGACAGAGCTGCAAAAAGGGCCAATGCAATCCTTGGCTGCAGCAGTAGAAGTCCAGCGTCGAGATCCAGAGGCGTCACTGCCTGGACTATCGGCTCCCGTTCTGGACTCTGACTTCCAGGCACGGATCTTGGTTTACTCGCTTGAAGGGCCGACCGGCTGCTCCCCTCTGCCAGCTCCGAGCGTCTGGGCCCCGATTCCCGGCTGGGATTCAGACTGCAGAGCAAGTTCACCAGCAGCGACTGGGAACGTTCCTGGGGAACTGGGACTCGCAGCTGCGAATTGCGGTCATCAAGGGGAGCCCATCGCGCGACCGGGAGGCCCTCAGGGCAGTCCAGACTCCCTCATTTGGTGGAATGAGCACGCCTGGCACAGCCAACCTGTGTGTCCGTGGGTGTGTGTGTGGGGGGGGGGGGTCCCAAGGGGTGGGGTGAGGAGGCTCAGCCTGCTCCTGGGGGGCCACAGTCCAGGGCCACTTGGGGCTGCGGGAGCGAAATGGGCTTCCCCCCACCTTTATTCACCCCTTCGTTTGCAGCCCCTTGAATTCTCCCTGGAACAAGGCTGATGGCAGACAAGCCAGGCTAAGGGCTGCTTTGCGCCCCCAAACCAGGTTCATGAACTGCAAGGGCTGAGTTCACACAACCCCCGGCGCACAAGCAGAGGGTCCCCTTCGGGCAAAGGAAACACCTCCAGCCCAGGATAAGGAGGTGCCCAGATGCCCGGCTGTTTTAGCTGAACGAAGCTGGTCCTGGGACCCCCACAGCCACCACCACCCTTCTGCCACCAGAGGCTGATTCCTGCGAACCCCAGATCCCCAGGCCCTTTGCCTCCTGGAGGTCAGGAGAAAACCCCCTTGGCCCAGAGAAGCACCCAGATCGGTCCCCCCAGCTTTTCCCAGGAAGGACACGGCGCCCCTTCGGAGTCCCCCCCCCCCCCCCGCTGGGGCCTGATGGAAGCATCCAGTCCACCCCCTCCAGGCCCACAGAGAAAGGAGAGCCCGGCTGAGAGTCCTGCGGAGGGCAAAGGAAGGGGAGGGTCCCCTCTGAGCTGGCAGGAGACCCCTGGAGCTGCAGCCCCCCAAGACTGAAGGGGTTCCCCCTCCCCCTTTCTCCGCTTCTTTCTCTGCTCCGAACTATCTCCTCCATGGGGCGAAATCCAGAGACGCTCTGCCCGGAGACCGATGACGCTGCAGGAGGGAGAATCCCCATTGGCCCCTCGGCCTTTCTGGGCTCCCCCAACTCCACAGTCTGAGAAAAACGCTTCCTGCCCCCAATCCAGACCCACGGATTCCGCCTCTGGGGCTGGAAGCATCTGCGTCTGTCTCCTCTCTCTCGGGGGTTGCTTGTGGGGCAGCATCCATGGGCTCTGCTGGGGTCCCCCTGCTGCTGCTGTTGGGGGGAGCGCTGCCCCGGATCCCTGGAAGTGAAGGGGGGCAGGAGCCCCCTGGTAAGGAGGGGGATGGGCGGGGGGAGGGGGGCTGGGAGGGACCCCTGATGCTGGTGGGGGAGGGGGGAGAAAGGGGCTGGGACCCCCAGGAGTGACCCTGGGGAAGGGATTGAGGGCAGGAGAGGCGGGAGCCTGCAGGACCCTCGATCTCCGCGTGGCCTCTGCCCCCTCCCTCCCCACAGCCCCCCAGGGGGACCGAGTGGGACCCCCTTCCCTGGCTGTGGCCGAGGTGGGGAGGGGGTCGTGGGAAGGCAGCAACCCGGGGTCAGAGTCGGACCTTCCGGCCCCGAATGAGACCCAGACCCGGAGCCCCCAAAGTTTGTCGCCTTGAAGGAGGAAGGAGAAGAAAGTGAAAGAGAAAGAGGGAAATTGCGGCGTTTTCGGTCCTAAATCCGCGCTACGAAAAGCCGTAGAAGAAAAAGGTGCATTTGGGAAAAACCTTTTTGCAGCTTCAGAAACTTCACTTTTTCTTAGGAATCTCCAATTAGAGGCTTTTAAGGTCGGGCAAGAGTTGAATTTGGATCCCTTGTTGGGGGAGCCTTTGAACTGGGAAAGGAGACCCAGCCCCCCCCCCATGATAATTCCCCATAGTGGAGTCAGGGCCTGGAGGGGAGGGGGGAACCATGGGGGGGAACTGAGGAGGAAGGATGTGGGGGAGGGAGATTGGAGACCCTCCTTTGAGTTGCTGCTGGGGGCTCTTGTGGAAGGCAGGTAGGAGGGCTGAATAGTGGGGGGGGGAAGAGAAGTTTGGGGAAGCCAAGGAAGGTGGGGGGTTCAGGCGAGGGAGGGGCTGGGAGACCCCAGGATCATCGGTCCAGACACCCTCATGTGCCCCCTCCCCATATTCCCCCCCCCCCAAGGAAGAGGGAGACGGAGGTATGGATCTCACTTTCACTGCAGTCCTGAGAATCTCTGGGTCTTTTCAGCCCCCTCCCCCATATTTCCTGCCGCTTTGGGGGGCAAAGAGGCCCCACTCGGATCCAACGTTCCCTGCAGAGAGTAGGGCATTCTGCTGCACCAGTTGAGCTTCTGCCTGCCTTTCTCCAGGGCGGGAGGATGGAGGGGCCCACCAGGAAGCTCCTCCCCTCCCCTACTTTCCTCCCCCTCCAGACCCCCAGCAACTCTGGCTGGGACCGAGGAACCTCCCCCTCCCTCCTCCAGGGGGCGTCTTGAGGGAGCAACAGCCCTGCGGGGTTGGCCACTCCTGCGGAAGGAAGGCGATGGAGCTTCTCCCACTCGGGGTGGATCGGGGCCCTTCCTCCCCAAACCCCCAATGGTGAGGCACGGAGTGGATTGGGCCGGGGGTCTCTTGGCAGACCCCCCGCGTCTCCCCCAGGGAGCCCCACCAAGGAAGTGGAGGGGGGGCTGAGAAAGACCCCCCCGTCCCCCTTCCAGCTGGGCCCTCCAAAGGCCACCCCTCAGTCTGCCGCAGGCCTCCACCCCCTTCCTGCATGGGTCCCTCTTCTGCTGGTGGCTGGGAGCGATGGGCCCTGGACTCCCCCCTGACGGCCTTCTTCCTCCTCCTCCTCCCTGCAGCCCATTTCTTGTACCAGTGGAAGGCCGACTGCCACTTCCTCAACGGGACGCAGCGGGTGCGGTTCCTGGACAGGTACTTCTACGACCGGCAGGAGTTTGTCCGCTTCGACAGCGACCTCGGGAAGTTCGTGGCCGTCACCGAGTTCGGGCAGTTTGTGGCTGACTATTATAACAGCCTCCAGGACTACCTGCAGTACAAGAGGGCCTCCGTGGACCGCTTCTGCCGAGAGGCCTACAGGGTGGGCAGCTACGAGGCAGACAAGACACAGCGTGTGGTTGGCCGGAGAGGTGAGTCTGGGGGGGCTTCCGGAGGGGAAATGCCGGCCCCTCCCCCTTCATTCAATCCGTTAAGGATCCCCTTATAAAGACTTACTCTGCATTTATTCTGCGCTGTCAGATCTACGAAATATTCCTCTTCTCCTCCCAGGATCCCAACTCTCCCCCCCCCGCCCTGAATCTGGGATCCCCTCGATCCCCTCCAGAAAATGGCCCAGGGAGGATTCAGGGGGGCGGAATCCGGCCTCGTCTCCCCCTCCCCAATACGGATTCAGGGACCGGAGGGGCGTTTTGCCTCTTTTTATCCTTGATTCTTGGTTCAGGGTCCGGCAGCTTCTAAATCCAACAAACCAACATAAAAAACAGACAAACAATCAACCAGGCTAGAATTTCTAATCATGATTCGGCGTTTAAACAAAGGCGTAAACCTCAATCGTCTGGAAATTTTATGTGCTTCTTCCTCTGCCTTGTGGAAAAGCTGATTCGAAGGCTGGGAAACCTTTAAGGGCGATTTCCGGAGTCCGGCAGAAAAGCCCCCCTCGAAACCAGCTTTTCACAGCAGACTCGGCCCCTCTTCATGGCCGGGAAGGTCCCGGATTTGGGATGGAGCCCAAAAACCGCATTAAAGTTGAGTTTCCGGTCATAGGAACCCCGGAAGCCATCGAGGGTTTAATGCAGGAGGCCTCATCCTCTGCTCCAGAGTTCCTACAAATTGCCTAAACTGGTTTCTGTAATTTTAATTCCTGGCCTAATGATGAACTTATTTATCTCTATCACTGGATAAGGTTTCAGAGCTCAAACATGGTGCAAATCGAGTGTTTTAGCTGCACGTCTTGCAGTTCGGCCCTTTCGGGGAAACTCTCTTCCTTCGGTGCAACCTCCAGAGTTGTTTGTATTCCCTTTCGGAGCCCAGGTTTTCCAAAAATAGTGTGTTGACACAGGATTAAATAACACCTTTCCATAGAGCTTATATTATACGCTGCCCAAAGGCCCCCCAAAGGACTTTCTCCTTGGATTTTACGCCGTCCTGCAATGGCTCCATCTGGCTCAGGGGCCGTTCTGGGTTCCTCCAGATGTGCAGAATTACAGATTTTGTGATTTTCGGGGCTCAGCCACGTCTCCCGGCTGCAGGTCCACCATTTCTGGAAGGTTTGCTACCTTTTAAGAAGCCTTTTTCTGCTCACTAGCTACGTCCAGATGCACAGAATATAATTTTTTACAAAATTCAAAACACCGACCATGAATTTCATTGTGATTAGTATAATTTGTTCCTGAGGAATCTCTCATCAAAGGTGTTATTTTTAGTTCAATGAAAATGCCTCCCGAGTCTGTTTTGGGGAATATTCTACTAATCTGGAACACGTGTGATGTGGGGAAATTAAATTTATATTCTTGCCGTTTTCAATCCAGAGGTCTCCATATCTCCATTAAATAAAATTCCTGGATGGATAGATGGATTGATTGAAAGTGTGGTGTCTCTGGGGGGCCTTTAAAAAGAAAAAAAAATCTTCTTCCAACCCAACGGTGGATCCAGAACTGAATTAAAGTCCCTGCCCAGCAACTCCTGACGGATCAAATTGTTCCCCCAAAATATTTGCAAGGCAGCTTTGTAAATAATTAGGTTTATCTTTGGTGAGGCCATAAAAAATGATTTATGCCCTCTGATGATCTCCTTCTTTAAGTACTAAAATTAATCTATGCATTTTGAAGATGTTTTCACTAAAATTGCCAGATTTTAGATGTTGAATTTCTGCTGATTTAAATCTATTCCTTCCATTTCCTTGTTAAAAGTATTTTCCCATTCAGGAGAATTTTCTTGTAAAAAAAAGAAAAAAGCATTGTCATCACTTTCGATTTGAAAAAACTGCCTCCTTTTAGCCCTTTTGCAAAGATTTTTAATGTTCCAAGATACAAATGTGCTTCCTGTGAAGAAAAAGCCACAAATGTATTACCGTATTTTTCCGACTATAAGACGATACTTTTTTCTAAAATCCTTACCCTAAAAATTGAAGGGTATCTTATTCAAAGAAGTCAGCGAGGAGAGAACCGCGCGGTGGCAAAACTGCCCATACTTTGTCTCTGCAGGCAGGCTTCCTCCTATTGCTAGCCTCCAATCACGAGTGAAATAGCTTCAGTCTGCAAACAGACTTCCTCCAATCACGAGCCTGATGTAACTGATGTCAGCTGATGCTGAACAAACCAATTAGAGGAAGGCTGTCTGCAGAGCCAAGCTATTGGCAGTTTCACTCGCGCTTGAATGTAATCAGTTATGCAAAAGAGCCTGGAAATAGAGCTGCAGAGAGACGGTTTGGACCTCCTCCCACCGAGTGTAGCAGGTCAATGTTAACTAATTACTAAATAAAAATGTGTTCTGCACTATCTTTAAAATATTGATTTCTTAATTTGGGGTTGGAAAAATGGGGGTCGTCTTGTACATGGGGGCGTCTTATTGTCGGAAAAATACGGTATTTATCTGAGTGGCAACCAGACTAGAGCCCAGGTCTTCATTGCAAATAACCAAAACATTTAAAAATTGAATCATCTTAAGTGTTATTAACGGTTAGTAAAAAAAATCATCAGTGGGAAAGACTATTAACAAACTACTCACACAAGACGTAAACAGCCAATTACTGAAAATAATTTTTAAAAAGATTAAGCATCAGATCCAAACATACCTTGCAGCTGCCTAGAAGCTGAGGCTGCCGGACGCAGCGCCAGAGACATCTCTGGGGGGAGAAGGCAGGGCGGGTGCCCCGTTTACGAGCCATTCGCCTCCCCCCAAAATAGCGGAAGATGCAGAAGCATTTTGATTTTTGCAGCCAAAGAACAGGGAGAATCAGCCTCGTCTCACCCACTGACGTCTTCCCGGAAGGCCACGAGCTTCATCGCTCTCCCCCAACTCCCTGACCCAAACGCTGAAGGGCACAAGGACCCGGGACAGACCCCGGGATGCCACCCGAGACCCCCTTCCTGGCTGGAGGGAGCCCTTAAGGACCCTCTCGGGGCCCATCCAACCCTCCCTTCATCCATCCAAGAGTTGTGCCAGTTGGAGCCACGCTGCAGTTGGCACTTTCCCCCCTTAACTCCTGTTCTGCTCTTTTCTGCTTCCTTCTCTGTGTTGTCCAGATCATCTGGGATTTCATTCCTTTTCTAGAATCTTGTATCACTGACTTTTTAGTCTTCTGATGGCCTTTTTGATCCTGCTCTGAATCTGCTTAATTCTCACCTCGTCCAGAGTCAAATTTAGCCGACTCAGCAGCGGACAGGAAAGGCTGCAAAAGGGGAAAGTGAAGTTTTTCTCCCTCTCTGCAAATAAAACTCTTGGAAAGGGGACGTGAGACACAGAGCATTTCCCGGACTAAGACGGACCTTGGCTTGAACTGACTGACCTGCTCTTCCGTCCTGGGCCCTGCTGGGTCTCTCACGTCCCTCCTCCTCCCTCCCCTCCAGCCAAGCCCACCGTCACCGTCTCCCCCACCAAGACGGACCCCGGTTCCCCCAACACCATCCTCCTCTGCACCGCGACGGGCTTCTACCCCCTGGAGATCGACGTCCAGTGGCTGAAGAACGGGCGGCCGGAGAAGGAGGGCGTCGCCTTCGGGGAGGAGCTCCAGAACGGAGACTGGACCTACCAGCTCCAGGTGCTGCTGGAGACCCAGCCCCAGCGTGGGGACGTCTACGCTTGCAAGGTGGGGCACGCCAGCCTGGAGGCCCCCGTCACTGTCCAGTGGGGTAAGCCTTTCCCTTCCTCCCCTTCCCTTCCCTGCCCTCCTGGTCTGGGGACACCGTCCTGCACGGAGAAGGAGTCATGGATGGGGAGCTGGAAAGGCCCTCCCTGCATGTCCAGCCAGAATGGCCCCCCAAAGGGAGCTGGCCCTGATCCTCCTGCTCACGCGAGGTTCCTTCTCCTTCCCCAGAGCCTCGTTCCTCCAAGGCTGCCAAGAGCAAGCTCTGGACGGGGGCCGTGGGGGCCGTGCTGGGGGTGGTCTTCCTGGCTGTGGGGCTCTCCCTCTACCAGAAGAACAAGAAAGGTGAGTCCGGGGGGGCTGGGTGAGAGGTTATGGGGTGGGGAGCATCTAGGGGAGGCCTTGCATCTAGATGGCAAGGTGGGTCCTCTTGGGCCCCCAAATCCCAAGGCTGAGGGTCTCATTGGGAAATTGGTTTGGAAACATTTTTCTTCCTGGAGGGACACAAGGAATAGGAGACCCCATTTGGTGGGGGGTGGAGGCACCAGGCTAGAAACCAGGAGTTGTGAGTTCCAGTCTTGCCCTGGGCACAAAGCCCCCTGGGTGATGGAGGGCCAGCCATTGTCTCTCAGTCCCAGGAAGCAGGCAATGGCAACCCCCTTCCAAACCCTTGCCAGGAAAAGTGCAGGGACTAGTCCAGGCAGTCGCCAGGAGTCAACATTGACTCAAAGGAAGAAAAGAAAAAAGGGGGGGGGAATGTAATGCAGTATATTATAGGCTGTAGAATGGGAGCTTGACCCCATAAATGCGCCAGCCCTTTATTTATTTATTTATCAAATTTATATGGCCGCCCACAATAAGGGACTGGGCAGCGTATAAAAAAACCCATAAAACTATAAATATGTCAAAAACAGTCATAATAAAAAGCTAAAAAAGCATAAACACCCATCAAGAGTTCTGAATGCGTCTCTCTCCCTTTTTCTAGCAACTCCCGTCCAGCAACCAGGTGAGCGTCTTCTGTTCCCCCTCCGTTAATTAATAAGTTTTTCTCTTTCTCTCTCCTCCCAAAAAATCTCTCTTAAGGAGCTGAAAGAGCCTCGAATGACCCGCAAAGCCTCCAAAGATTTTCTGGACTCCCCAAATCCATTTCCCAGAATTTTGGCGGCTTTTCCTTGCAGGGTGTCAGGTTTAGCCCAGGAAACTCCAGGAGACCATACAGATTCGATCCAGCAAGGTTTATTTGGCTTCACCCTTACAGAGAATCTTCCCAGACTGAGAGCCGTTCCCAGGGTCAAGCCATAAACATCTCTAGCATTCCTCAGGGAGGTGCCAGTCTCATCCTCTTATCTCTCCCTCGCTGTTCGGGGGATGAGAGTACATTCTTCACCCCCCTTTCCCTTACTCTAACACAGGGACCCCAAAATGTAACGCAATCGCACACAAGAGCAGCACACACCAGAGCCTCCCCCAGGATGTTTCCCCATTTTGGGACATTGCAGAAGGGAAAGGGGGGCCGTGCAGGTCATTGGGGGAGGGGGAGGGAGCACCCCAGGTTTGTGGACTTCCCTTCCTGACCTGCCCCCCTTTTGAGCTTCCACACAAGCTCCGGCCAAGGGACACCAGGCTGGACACCAGACGCCATTTCTGACTCCACCCTCTGAGCAGCATCTTCTCAGTTCAGATGAAGTATCTGGGGAGGGGGGGAGGGAGGGAGGCCTCCTCTCTTGATTGACCCTCTAATTAAGCCAATTAGGGACAAATTCCACCTTGTCAAGGTCAGGCTGGAGCCTCGGCTGAACCGGGACCCCCTTCGAGCCCCGGAGATGAGACGGGGAGGAATCCCTGGTCCTTCACAGCCTTTTCCTCCTAAAAGGGGCGGATTCTCCCTCCATCCGGGCCCTGCCCATCATCCACCCCCTGAAGGTTGGGCCTGCCTGGGAAGGGGGGGTGAAAGGGAGGGGGAGGGGAAGCCCACCCTGTGTGTTTCCTGCAGACTCTCCGAAAAAACCTTATTGACACTGAAGGTTTTACTGTATATTTCAATTTTCTTCCCCACCTCTGTTTTTCACAGCACTCATGAGTTAATCCTACTATCCCTTCCTGCTCTCAGATGCAAAATCGCTGAAGCACCTGACGAATTTCTGCCTTTTTTGCAACCCTCGAGGATGGAGCTTCAACACTGGCAGGAGGAGGAGAATCGCAGCCTGGACCTTCTCCTGCCGAGACCCACCAGCTTCCTTTCGGGGCCTCTCTGTCTTTTGAGGAGGGGGACGCCTGTGCAATTGCAGGGCAGATCCTTCTTTTGCGTTTTGGGCATGTCCAGAGAGATGGCACAAGTCGAGAACCACCTCTGGCATCTGGCTTGCGGATGCCCCCCCTTCCTCTGGCCTCCCCCAATGCAAATTTGGCCTCTCGCTTTCTGTCAAAGTCATGCTTCACTAGTTGAATTCCCACCTGCCACAGAGCTGTTAACAGCAGGGTCAAATCGCAACCCTTCTTCAAGCTGAGACGCAAAAGCAGACGGGCCCAAAGGCCATCTGGACCTTGTTCCCCAGCTGGCCATCCTCCAGCTCCCATCATCCACAGCACCATCCAAGGGGGAGAAGGCAACCGCAGACCCCCTTGGAAGAGGCTGATGCAACGCTGTGCAGATGCAGCATTGGACAGAGCGACCAGGATACAGCACATCATCAGGTCAGAGCCATTAGGATGAAACTAGGAGGTCACAGGGCCGGACTACAAAGCCCATAATTTTTTTCAATAGATAACAGAGGCAGTTTCTTCCCAGGGGGTACTTTCTCCTGCTCCCCAGATCTCTGCTTGCCCCCCAGGATCTTTTCCCAGCAGATCCAGCATCCTTCGGCCTTCTTGGAGTTTTATGGCTAAGCCGCGAGTTTTCGTTTCCCTAGAAAAGTGTTTCTGGGAACGGGGCAAAGGCCGACTGGACACCCTGTATGGAGCCGGTGCTTGGCCTGCCCTGGAAAGATGGATTTGAGTTGGGGGCTCCCGGCTGGGCCCCCAAATCTCCCGCACTCTCACCTGATACCTCGGCTTAGACTAACCCTGGTTCCCACCTCGGCACCCGCCCATATCTCACTCCCTCACCCAGCCTCGTTTGCCCTGCGAACTCTCTGCGTCTCGTCGGACAGGCTGTTCGTTTAACGTCCGCCTTCCTTCCCTTCGACGCTTTTCCTCTGCGATTGCGAGGAACTCTGCACCGGCTGCGGCAGTTTTTCTCCATACCGACACCTGAGTTTAACTTAATAGGTAAAATATGCAGGTTTTGTGTGTCTGAAACCAAGAGCTTGGGGGTAAGAGCAGAATGAATGGGAAAGGCTATGCAGTCCGGAATGAATAGAAAATCAGGGATAGGAAGCGACAAACATCATAATAACCCAAAGTGCAGAGTTATTTTTGATGAACGGCTGTTTAAAATGGTTTCTTCTGCCCATAAAAGATCAATTTCCATCCCATGCAATTTCATGCAGATGAAATTGGTAAGAACCTGCATCAGGAGTCCAGATTTGATAAGCTTTAAATGAGGTTATTTTAGGTGGGCCAGAATAGCCTTTAGCATTTTCAGTTTTTGCAGTATTTCGGGAGGAAGTTCACAGTCACGTCCCGTATTTTGATGCTTCACTTCCTTCTCCTCGCTTAAACACACGCTCCTTCCTCTCTCTCCGTTGGGAGGAGAACCTGAATTGCGGGAACTCTCAGAAGCTCTCAGGCGCAGAGAAGGAAGAGAGACGTTTGCGGGTCAAACGGAGCTCAACACCCGCGAGAGGAACCGGTCAGAGGAGGGCAGCAAGACCCTTTCCGCCTGTGGGTGCGATGGAGTTCGAGGGGGAGCAGCCCTGCCGGCTCCCAAGGGGAAGAGGAGGACAAAGTCTTCCGGGGAAATTTAGATCTAAATGAACACTCTCAAACCGACACTAAAGGAGAAGAGGATCAGGGCAGGGAAGGTGAAAGAAGTTGCAGCTGGAAATTCATTCCTTCGTTACGTGACGGAATCAACACGGGGGAGAAACCCCATAAATGCAGAGAGTGCGGGAAGAGCGTCAGGAACCGCAGCCAGGTTGCTTCCCACAGAAGGGTCCACACAGGGGAGAAACCGTATAAATGCACGGAGTGTGAGAATAACTTCTGGAGCTATCAGCTTGCTCCCCATAAAGTGATCCATGCAGGGGAGAAACCGTATAAATAAATGGAGTGTGGGAAGAGCTTCAGCTGGAGCAGTGAAGTGACTTGCCACCTGGCCTTCCGGTTAAGGCGGCAATGTGAGAAGCTGAGCCGCCCGACAGCTCCTCTGGATAATACTTTATTTTTTATACTTCTGCCCAACTTTACATCAAAAGAAGTGATTAAAGGCTGCCTTCGTAAGGAGAAAGCAAAGGGAGTGGTACTAACCCTTGTTGGAAGTTCCGGGCACGAAGGGACGGGCAGCTCTGCGGCAGCCCAGCTTTGCTGCCCTGTGCGGGAGGGGCTCGGAGCCCACCTTCTTCTGTTTCCTCCCCCCCCCCCCTCCTCCTCCTGGCCCAGCATGAGGCGAGAGGGAGCCCTCCCTGCTCCTCGCGGCCTTCTTACCTGCACGCGGGTTGCCTGCATTCAGAAGCATGCAGGTTTCGTCCGAACTTATTGGTCACGCGCACAGGACTGTTTCTGCTGTGAAACTGCTTCGTATGAAGACCTGCAAATTGCACCGTGAGCTGTCGTTTATTTCTCTTTAACTAATGGGTAGAGAGTGTTTGTTTTGAACTGAACTTAGTCAAGCCTTTGTGCAAGTTTTTTTGAACACTTCTACTCTGCTCAGTAAACCACTAAAACTAGCTGAATGCTGCGTGGGATCTTCGGTTACTAACATCTGAGAACCCCAACACTTTCAGTGGCTGGCAGGTAGAAGTCTCGCGCCTTCCCAAGCTGGCCGCTTCCGCCCTGGGCCTCCACCCTTTGGCCTCTGGACCGTCCAGTCCCTCCGAAGGAAAACCTCGGCTGCTGGACGTCTCGGCTGGCCAGCGGCTGCAGAGCTGCCTCTGTTCCCTTTTTCTCCCAGGCTCCCTCCACCCCGCTCTTGCTTTTGCGCCCTGGATTGGAGGACTTTCACAGCCTGTGCTCTAGAACCCACCCATTTGCCCCACACGCCTCAGCCGGCCAGGCAAAGCCCCCGCAGATGCGCAGCGCGCGAGTCGTCTTCCTGTGCTTTCACTCTGATTCATTTTCGGTAGCTTAGCCGGTGGCAAGAACGAGGGTCGGGGGGCATTCTGTCAACCCAGAAAATGGGTAGCTCCGTAATCTTGCTGTGTGAAAGCAGTTACAGAGGCCAGTGGGGGGGTTGCAGGTGGATGGTTCTTGGCCCTGGGGCTTCTCAGGGCTGCATTCGCAAAACATTCTTCTACCGAGCCGTGTTGCGGGCAGGACTGGGGATCCTCCAGATGTTCTCATTCCACCTCCAGAATTTCAGAGGCATCTTTAGCTGGAAAGGCCCTTCTGCAGTATGAATGGAGCCAGCTGGCATGTCGCAGCCTAATCTAATTTCCATGCATTCTTTGTCCAGGAGAAATGTCCGTCCCTTTGGGAGTTTAACTGAAGACCCCTCCAAGCAACCCGTTCCGAGAGGGGGAAGTTTGGGATTTAATCGGAGCTAAATGGGTCAGCCATGGAATCCGTCTCCAGGATTAAGATTGTGGGAATGCGCGGCCTCTTCGTTGGCAACTGAAAGGGGGGCACAGAGACCGAGTCCCTACGACACCCAGAACTCCAAAATGGGTTAAGAAAACACAACCGCCGTGTCTGCAGGGCAGGCAATATTGAGACAAATAAGCCATCTCATGGCTTGCATACCATTCGAAAACAATGGCTGGGTTCCCACAACATTTTTCAATGCTCATGTCCTGTTGATCCAAGTAATTGTCTTGGCAGCACTGCAGAAATGGTTTGTGTGATTTCTGTTGATTGACTCATCATGTGCCGCCAAGTTGGCGTCAATTCTTAGCAACCTCATAGATAGGTTTTCTGCAGGCGGGTCTGTCTCCAACCCGGTCTTCAGGTCTTCCAATGGTATCCCCATCGCCATTGCGACTGAGTCCATCCACCTGCTGCTGGTCGTCTGCTTCTTCTCTCCTTTTCCCTTCCCTTCCCATTGATTGATCGATCGATCGATTATGTGCCATCAAGTTGGTGTTGACTCTTAGAAACCCTATAGACAGACCTTCTCCAGGTTGATCTGACCCCAACTTGGCCCTTCAGTCATCCAACGGTGCCCCCATCATAGCTGTAACTGAGCCCCTCCAGCTGGCTGCCGGCCATCCTCCTCTTCTCTTTCCCTCCACCTTTCCCAGCATTACAGCCTTCTCCAGAGCCAGGTCTCTGTAACTGTGTGATGTGTAACTACAACTCCTATTTTTCCCAGCTGGTGTGGCTAAACCCGTACTGGCTAAGGGGAGGGCAGCTGCAGGCTGCTGGTTTCTGAGGGCATAGGTTGCTACCTGCTGTGGCCTTTGCTGGGAAGAGGTGGGTGAGGCTCCGCAGTGCAGGTGAAGCCCCCCCAGACCAAAGGCCGGCAACCAGCGGTCTCAAAAGGATGAAAACTGACAGGGCAACCCTCCCTCGCCTGAAACCCAGGGGGAGAGACCCCCGCCAAGACCAGCCTCTGCCCCCTCCCCCACCGGGCACAGCTGCCCCCACTTTGCATGCCTGTCGTCCTGCTTCTCCCCCCTTTCCCCTTGGGCAGAGGCAGCCCCTGGACCTCAAAGGTGGGCCACCCTGCCCTACACAAGAGTAAGGGAGTTGGTTAGGGAGGAAGAGAAGGTGGGGGTAGATTTTCACAGCGGGAAGGCCCTGGATTAGGTGAAAGACCGCCCTCCTCCTCCTCCTCCTCCCCTTCCCCATGGTCCTGACCGGCTGTTTGTGTACTGAGAGCTGTTTGTATCTGTGAGGATTAGGAATTTCCTGTGTTGCTCCTGCTTCTTCTGGTTTGATTAGATATGTGACTGGCTAAAAGTTGAACTATAGTACCCTTGCCTCGTTATAATAGTAAAAAACACACCCCT
This sequence comes from Liasis olivaceus, assembly GCA_030867105.1. Lineage (NCBI taxonomy): Eukaryota > Metazoa > Chordata > Lepidosauria > Squamata > Pythonidae > Liasis > Liasis olivaceus. Next base: position 79,828,229 of record CM061355.1, read on the forward strand.
AGGAGTAAAGATGAGACGCTAATGAGCCCCCTCATGGCTTATTATGGGGCACACAGTTGTAGGACGCGTGTGCGTGATGTAACACGCCCATGGACTTGTTTTAGCCAATGAGAATTGAGCGGCATGTTACCTGCTTAGCGAAAGGTATAGAGACCTTTGGACAAGGCCCCTTTGCGTGCTCGATTTGGATTGTGGTCCGGGAATAAAGGGTGAAAGCCTTCCCTCGACTGTGCGTCATTTGGCCCTCTCTCGCACCGGGTAAAAACATGTCCGAAGCAGTCGGTCACCCCGTGGCCCACACTTGTTGGGGGAGCCTCTGAACTGGGAAAGGAGACCCACCCGCACCCCCACAATTCCCCTTCACTAAATCTGGGTCTGGAGGGGAGGGGGGAGCCACAGGGGGGACTGAGGAGGAAGGATTTGAGGGGGGAGGAGACTGGAGACCCCCCTTTGAGTTGCTCCTGGGGGCTCTTGAGGAAGGCAGGTAGGAGGGCTGAGTAGTGGGGGGAGGAGAGAAGTTTGGGGAAAGCAGGGAAGGTGGGGGTTCAGGCGAGGGAAGGGCTGGGAGACCCCAGGAGCATCAGTGCAGGCACCCTCATTGTGCCCCTCCCCATATCCCCCCCAAGGGGGAGGGAGACCGAGGTGTGGATCTCACTTTCACTGCAGCCCTGAGAGCCTCTGGGTCTCTTCACCCCCTCCCCCCACATTTCCTGCCACTTTGGGGGGCGAAGAGGCCCCGCCCGGATCCAACGTTCCCTGCAGACAGAAGGGTTAAATAAATAATAAAATAAATCACAGTTAGCATGATATAGACCTTCAGCTGAGAGGGTCAGTGGGGATAACCAGGCTTGATCTGGGCTGTTGAGTCTCTTTGCAGAGAGAGAACTACTTTCTGCACACAATCGCGGCCCAGAGGAACTGCAGGGGGATCCTAAATTCCATTTCTCCTCCTCTCGTGCACGAAAGGAACAGCCACACGGGCAACTTTTTTATTCCTTGTTGAGGGAGCGACCCATAGATCTGGGGCGGGACGCTAACAACCACTTTCACTTCACTCTGGCGTGGAGAAGGGCGGTGGCAAGGAAGAAATGCCTCTCCTCACAAGCAAGTTCAGTCTTCCGTGCCCGGACCTTGTCTTGTTAAAATGAAGCTTTCAACATCAGCAAAGCTGGAAAACGTTTTTGGCTGATGGGTTAGATAAAAAGCGAATTAAGCTAAATTGCACATTCTTGCCTCCCAGCTAGGGGAACTGAATCCTCAAAATGCCTCTTCTTGCAACGGGATCTCAAACGGGATCTTGGCGCCTGGTGAAGCAAAGGGCGCAGGAAGGGACAACCGGAATGACCAGGGGGCCGAAGCAGCTGCCTGTGAGGCCGGGAGACCCGCTGGAGACTCCAGTCTCCAGGGAAGGGAAGGAGGAGGGTCACGGCAGAGAGCCCAGAAGGGCGACCAGGTGAGTCGATGGTTCTCCTCTTTCTCGACCGATGCTGGAACTCGCTCCCACAGTCAAACTGAAGAGACAGAGGTTCAAGGCTGACCCTACAGCAAAGGAGCAGTGCAGAGGTGAGCTCCATCACCACATCTGGAGCACGGCACCAGCAGCCCACTCCCCCAGGTCAGGAGCTCTGCAGAATCCCTTCCCCGCCTCCCACGCTGGTCATTGCGTGGTAGGATTTGAGCCAGCCACCCTTCCTCAAACAAATTCATGCAGGGACTCGCCTCTCCCAGAGCTGGCCTTCACGGGGTGGGAGCTCCTTGTGGAGAGGGTCCTTCCACAAAGACACTGGGCCCACTTTTGGGGGGAGTCAATGTTAACAGCAGTATTTCTCACTAATAGATTCTGGAATTCAGCTGTGAATGAAGTTCCTTATTTTTTGCTGTATGGTAAACATCTGTGCTTAAAGCATCTGCGTACATTTGGAACTTTTGCTTACGTACAAATTCCTAAGTCTCAAAGAAGAAAAAACTAACCAAAAACACAGCGTTTGAGATTTGTTGGTTATTCAGCTGAATCTAAAGCATATTGGTTTTCTTTCGGTCATGGTCAGGTTGTTATCTCTAGAAATGCTAATTTTGAAGAGTCTTCCGACTGGCAAAGGCTGCACGCAAATTCAGAGGTTATTCTGCAGTCAAACACAGAATTAGCTAGAGAGAAACACCACCTGTTGCACCCCCATCTCTGCAAGTTCTCAGAGCGCCTGCGCAGATAAAGCAGGAAGAAATTTCAAAACAAGAAGTGGAGGATTTAGCAGGCATAGAGGAGAAAAAAGAGGAAATACAAGAAAATTTTGAGATTCCTCATAGGTCAGAATGCACAACAAAAGGGGTTCCACCTGAAAGGTTTGTTATTCAACAAGTGAGGGTGTGTCAAACAACTTGTGAGCCACAGAATTTTAAGGAAATATTAAGTTTGCCGATAGATGAGGAAGAGAAATGGAATGTAGCTATGGATACTGAATTTGAAGCATTAGTAAAACAGAACGTATTTGAAATTGTTGATTTACCTTCATCACAAAAAGCCATAGGTTCCAGATGGGTGTTTAGAAAGAAGCTTTTACCTGATGATACTGTTCAGTATAAAGCTAGACTGGTTGCACAAGGTTATTCACAAGAGCAATTTGTGAATTATAATCTTACATATGCACCTACAGTTAGGCCTGAGTCATTGCGTGTAATGTTGGCCTTAGCTGCACAAAGAGGGATGATTGTTCATCATTTTGATGTGGATACAGCTTATTTAAATGCTGAGCTTCCTGAAACTGTGTACATGAAGCAAGCACCAGGTTACACATGTGGTGATTCCCAGAAAGTCTACAGATTGCGTAAAGCACTGTATGGGTTGAAACAAGCTGGGAGATGTTGGCATCAATGTTTAGATAAAGCTTTGTTGGAAATTGGTTTCAAGAAATCATTAGCTGATCCATGTGTGTATACTAGAGGAATTGGGGAAGATTATACAGTACTTCTCACTCATGTTGATGATTTTTGTCTTGCTACTGGTTCTTTAAACTTGGTAAAAGAATTTGCCAAGCAAATGGAGCAATATTTTAAATTGAAGGATCTAGGTATGTTAAGATACTACCCTGGTATTGAAGTGCACAGAGCTGAAAATGGAGAAATCTATCTAAGTCAAAAGAAAAAGATAGAACAGTTGTTAACACAAATGGGAATGTCAGAAGCTAAACCTGTAAAAACCCCAATGGTTTGTGATTTTTTGAAAAATGAAACATGTGAAAAGTTGTGTGAAACACCTGAAGTGTACCAAGTAGCCACGAATACATGTTTAACTAAACCAAGAAGTGGGGGAAATGAGGAAAGTGGTCTTCCAAAAACCAAGAAGCCCTGGATCAAATGTTAGCGGCAACGGGGGGGGGGGCGGTTTGTGCCCTCCTACATGAGTATTGCTGTGTCTACATATCTGACTATCAAGCTAACATTAGTCACACCATTCGCGAGATGAAGGAGTCAGTCCAGAACCACCACCAGATGAGCGAAAAGGTGGATCTGGGTGATTGGAGCTGGTTGTGGAATTGGCTCCCAGGGTTTGCATGGATAAAGCAATTGCTGATGATTGGATTGATAGTTGTGGTGTTGCTAATGACAATGTGTTGCTGCGTGCAGTGTGTACTTATGTGTTTGGCGCAGATGCGAGACATGCGAGATTGGTGCCGACCCAACAGGGAGGCAAAGATATTGTCGCGTGAGTTTGAGACAAGAATGAGAGAGAAAAAGGGGGCATTGTGAAAGGGGAGCAAAAATAAAAAGGGGTAAAGGAAATTCCTCAGAACAGTGTGAAGGATAGATGGGAACCTTCAACTCATGAGAAAACAGGATGCGTATTTTACTATGTCTCAAACTCATAGGACCCCAGGATGTAATAAAGACTGGTTGACCTCTTTGTTGAAGATATGTACATTAAGGTCAAGAGTTTACGGAAGCAAGATGTGGATCCTGTTGACAATGTATATTGGATAATATTGTGCTTTGTGGATGAACAGGAAGAGTGTGAGCCAAGCCCTCGGAGGAGGGGGAGGACAGACAGGGACCAAAAAGGTATAAAAAGCTTGTGCGAACTTTGCTTTGGGTTCCCTCTTCGTGGAAGGGAGGAACCCGTGCTGCAGTACGTAATAAACTATCCTTTACAGGACCCAAACGAACCTTTGGTCTGGGTGAGTGTTTCTTTCTCCTTAGGGAGCCAGACGACAAAGGGAAAGAGGTTGGGGCTCTGCTGGGCAGAGACCAGTTGATCCCTGAGATCACTCCTCAGGAAATGGGGATCCCAGGGTGGCTGGTACATGTGGAGCATCTGGATCTCTCTGGGTCTGGTGGCCCCCAGGCTTGGCTAAACGCCAGATGGATCTCCGGTTAAGTGGCTGGAGGTGGGTGGGTTGCAGCCATTGCTCTGAAGGGGGGTCTGTGCTGAGCAATGGGGCGGTCTGGAGCGACAGGCAGGCCAAGAGCTCCGGGGGCAGACTGGATGGTCTCCACCCCCTCCCTGCTTCCCCCTCCCTCAAAAGACAGAGAGGCCCTGAAAGGAAGCTGGTGAGTCTCGGCAGAAGGTCCAGTCTGCAATTCTCCTCCTCTCACCAATGTTGAAGCTGCATCTTTGGAGGGTTGCAAAAAAGGCAGAAATTCATCAGGTGCTGAAAATCTTCAGCAATTTTGCATCTGAGAGCAGGAAGGGATAGCAGGATTAACTCATGAGGGCTGTGAAACAAAGAGATGGGGAAGAAAATTAAATATATAGTAAAAACCTTCAGTGTCAATAAGGTTTTTTCGGAGAGTCTGCAGGAAACACACAGGGTGGGCTTCCCCTCCCCCTCCCTTTCACCCCCCCTTCCCAGGCAGGCCCAACCTTCAGGGGGTGGATGATGGGCAGGGCCCAGATGGAGGGAGAATCCGCCTCTTTCAGGGAGGAAAAGGCTGCGAAGGACCAGGGATTCCTCCCCATCTCATCTCCGAGGCTCGAAGGGGGTCCCAGTTCAGCTGAGGGGCTGCAAAGGGAGGATCCAGCCTGACCTTGACAAGGTGGAATTTGTCCCTAATTGGCTTAATTAGGGGGTTAATCAAGAGAGGAGGCCTCCCTCCCTCCCCCCTCCCCAGATACTTCATCTGAACCAAGAAGATGCTGCTCAGATGGTGGAGTCAGAAATGGCGTCTGGCGTCCAGCCTGGTGTCCCTTGGCTGGAGCTTGTGTGGAAGGTCAAAAGGGGGGTCAGGAAGGGCAGCCCACAAACCTGGGGTGCTCCCTCCCCCTCCCCCAATGACCTGCATGGCCCCCCCTTCCCTTCCCTTTGGCAATGTCCCAAAATGGGGAAACATCCTGGGGGAGGCTTTGGTGTTGTCTGCTGCTCTTGTGTGCGATTGCGTTGCATTTTGGGGTCCCTGCAAGGAAAAGCCGCCAAAAACCTTGGAAAGGATTTGGGGAGTTCAGAAAATCTTTGGAGGCTTTGCGGGTCATTTGAGGCTCTTTCAGTTACTTAAGAGAGATTTTTTGGGAGGAGAGAGAAAGAGAAAAACTTATTAATTAACGGAGGGGGAATAGAAGACGCTCACCTGGTTGTTGGATGGGAGTTGCTAGAAAAAGGGAGAGAGACGCATTCAGAACTTTTTTATCCTTTTAATAGGACTGTTTTTGACATATTTACTGTTTTATGTTTTTTGCTATATGCTGCCCAGTCACTCCTTGTGGGGGGCCTTAAAAGTCTGATAAATCAGTAAATAAAGGGCTGGAGCATTTATGGGGTCAAGCTCTCATTCTATAGCCTATAATTTGTTGCAATATATCCCCCCCCTCTTTTTTCCCCCCTTCCTTTGAGTCAACATTGACTCCTGGCGACTGCCTGGACTAGTCCCTGCAGTTTTCCTGGCAAGGTTTTGGAAGGGGTTTGCCATTGCCTGCTTCCTAGGGCTGAGAGACAATGGCTGGCCCTCAGTCACCCAGGGGGCTTTGTGCCCAGGGCAAGACTGGAACTCACAGCTCCTGGTTTCTAGCCTGGTGCCTTCACCACCCCCCCTCAAAATGGAGTCTCATGTCCCTTGTGCCCCTCCGGGAAGAAAAATGTTTCCAAACCAATTTCCCAATGAGACCCTCAGCCTTGGGATTTGGGGGCCCAAGAGGACCCACCTTGCCATCTAGATGCAAGTCCTCCCCTAGAAGGTCCCCTCCCCATAACCTCTTACCCAGCCCCCCACGGACTCACCTTTCTTGTTCTTCTGGTAGAGGGAGAGCCCCACGGCCAGGAAGACCACCCCCAGCACGGCCCCCACGGCCCCCGTCCAGAGCTTGCTCTTGGCAGCCTTGGAGGAGCGTGGCTCTGGGGAAGGAGAAGGAGCCTCGCGTGAGCAGGAGGATCAGTGCCAGCTCCCTCCGGGGGGGCCATTCTGGCTTGACACACAGGGAGGGTCTTTCCAGGCCCCCATCGATGATCCCTTCTCCATGAAGGACGGTGTCCCCAGACCAGGAGGGAAGGGAAGGGGAGGAAGGGAAAGGCTTACCCCACTGGACAGTGACGGGGGCCTCCAGGCTGGCGTGCCCCACCTTGCAAGCGTAGACGTCCCCACGCTGGGGCTGGGTCTCCAGCAGCACCTGGAGCTGGTAGGTCCAGTCTCCGTTCTGGAGCTCCTCCCCGAAGGCGACGCCCTCCTTCTCCGGCCGCCCGTTCTTCAGCCACTGGACGTCGATCTCCAGGGGGTAGAAGCCGGTCGCGGTGCAGAGGAGGATGGTGTTGGGGGAACCGGGGTCCGTCTTGGTGGGGGAGACGGTGACGGTGGGCTTGGCTGGAGGGGAGGGAGAAAATGAATAAAGTCCCACATGATCTGGACAACTCAGAGAAAGAAGGAGAAAAGAACAGAACAAGATTTAAGGGGGAAAAGTGCCAACCGCAGCGTGGCTCCAACTGGCACAACTCTTGGATGGATGAAGGGAGGGCGGGATGGGCCCCCAGAGAGGGTCCTTGAGGTCTCCCTCCAGCCAGGAAGGGGGTCTCTGGTGGCATCCTGGGGTCTGTCCTGGGTCCTTGTGCCCTTCAGCGTTTGGGTCAGGGAGTTGGGGGAGAGCGATGAAGCTCGTGGCCTTCCGGGAAGACGTCAGTGGGTGAGACGAGGCTGATTCTCTCCCTCCTCGGCTGGAAAAATCAAAATGCTTCTGCATTTTCCAGTATTTTGGAGGGAGGTGAATGGCTCATAAACAGCTTCTGGGGGGGCTGCAAGGTATGTTTGGATCTGATTTTTAATCTTGATTTTTCTTTTCAGTAATTGGCTGTTTAGTGTCTTGTGTGAGTAGTTTTTTAATAGTCTTTCTTAGTGATGATTTTATTTTTACTAAGGGTTAATAACATTTAAGACAATTCCATTTTTAAACATTTTGGTTATTTGCAATGAAGACCTGGGATCTTGTCTGGTTGCCGCTCAGATAAATAATACATCTGTGGCTTTTTCTTCCCCAGAACACATTTGTGTCTTGGAACATTAAACATCTTTGCAAAAGAGCTAAAAGGAGGCAGGTTTTTCAAATCGAAAGTGATGACAATGCTTTTTTCTTATTTTTACAAGAAAATTCTCCTGAATGGGAAAATACTTTTAACAAGGAAATGGAAGGAATAGATTTAAATCAGCAGAAATTCAAAATCTAAAATCTGGCCGTTTTAGTGAAAACATCTTCAAAATGTAGAGATTAATTTTAGTAGTTAAAGAAGGAGATCATCAGAGGGCAGGAATCATTTTTTATGGCCTCACCAAAGATAAACCTAATTATTTACAAAGCTGCCTTAGAAATATTTGGGGGGAAGAATTTGATCTGAGAGGAGTTGCTGGGCAGGGACTTTAATTCAGTTCTGGATCCATTATTGGGTTGGAAGAAGATTTTTTTTTCTTTTTAAAGACCCCCCAGAGACACCACATTCTCCATCGATCCATCGATCCATCCAGGAACTTTATTTCATACATATATGGACACCTCTGCATTGAAAAGAGCAAGAATATACATTTAATCTCCCCACATCACACATGTCCCATATTCATAGAATATCCCCCAAAACAGACTCGGGAGCATTTTCAGTGAACTAAAAATAACACCTTTGATGAGAGATTCCTCAGGAACAAATTATACTAATGGCAATGAAATTCAAGGTCGGTGTTTTGAATTTTGAAAAAAAACTGATATTTTGTGCATCTGGACGTAGCTAGTGAGCAGATAAAGGCTTCTTAAAAGGTAGCAAACCTTCCAGAAATTGTGGGCGTGCAGCCGGGAGACGTGGCTGAACCCCGAAAGTCACAAAATCTGTAATTCTGCACATCTGGAGGAACCCAGAACGGCCCCTGAGCCAGATGGAGCCATTGCAGGACGGCGTAAAACTCCAAGGAGAAAGTCCTTTGGGGGGCCTTTGGGCAGCGTATAATATAAGCTCTATGGAAAGGTGTTATTTAATCCTGTGTCAACACACTATTTTTGGAAAACCTGGGCTCCGAAAGGGAATACAAACAACTCTGGAGGTTTCACCGAAGGAAGAGAGTTTCCCCGAAAGGGCCGAACTGCAAGACGTGCAGCTAAAACACTCGATTTGCACCATGTTTGAGCTCTGAAACCTTATCCAGTGATAGAGATAAATAAGTTCATCATTAGGCCAGGAATTAAAATTACAGAAACCAATTTAGCAATTTGTAGGAACTCTGGAGCAGAGGATCGGGCCTCCTGCATTAAACCCTCGATGGCTTCCGGGGTTCCTATGACCGGAAACTCAACTTTAATGCGGTTTTTGGGCTCCATCCCAAATCCGGGACCTTCCCGGCCATGAAGAGGGGCCGAGTCTGGTGTGAAAAGCTGGTTTCGAGGGGGGCTTTTCTGCCGGACTCCGGAAATCGCCCTTAAAGGTTTCCCAAGCCTTCGAATCAGCTTTTCCACAAGGCAGAGGAAGAAGCACATGAATATTTCCAGAGGATTGAGGTTTATGCCTTGGTTTAAACACCGAATCATGATTAGAAGTTCTAGCCTGGTTGATTGTTTGTTTCTTTGTTATGTTTGTTTGTTGGATTTAGAAGCTGCCGGACCCTGAACCAAGAATCAAGGATAAAAAGAGGCAAAACGCCCCTCCGGTCCCTGAATCCATATTGGGGAGGGGGAGACGAGGCCGGATTCTGCCCCCCCGAATCCTCCCTGGGCCATTTTCTGGAGGGGATCGAGGGGATCCCAGATTCAGGGCGGGGGGGAGAGTTGGGATCCTGGGAGGAGAAGAGGAATATTTCGTAGATCTGAGAGCGCAGAATAAATACAGAGTAAATCTTTATAAGGGGATCCTTAACGGATTGAATGAAGGGGGAGGGGCCGGCATTTCCCCTCCGGAAGCCCCCCCAGACTCACCTCTCCGGCCAACCACAGGAGTGCCCTGGAGAGCCTCGTAGTTGTGCCGGCAGAAGGAATCCACGGCGGCCCTCTTGATCCGCACCTCCTGGCCGCTGTTCCACTTGTCGGCCCAGCCCAGAAGCTGCCCGAACTCGGTGACGGCCACGTACTTCCCGAGGTCGCTGTCGAAGTGGACAAACTCCTGCCGGTCGTAGAAGTACCTGTCCAGGAACCGCACCCGCTGCGTCCCGTTGAAGAAGTGGCAGTCGGCCTTCCACTGGACCAGGAAATGGGCTGCAGGGAGGAGGAGGAGGAGGGACGTCAGGAAGGACTCCAGGGCCCATCACTCCCAGCTGCCAGCGGAGGAGGGACCCACGTGGAAAGCGGGAGGGGGAGACCTGTGGCGGGAGACCGAGGGGTGGCCTTTGGAGGGCCCAGCTGGAAGGGGGACCTGGCGGGCCTTTCTCAGCCCCATCCACTTCCTTGCTGGGTCTCCCGGGGGAGACACAGGGAGCCTGCCAAGAGACCCCCGGCCCGATCCACTCTGTGCCCCACCGTTGGGGGTTTGGGGAGGAAGGGCCCCAATCCGCCCCGAGTGGGAGAAGCTCCATCGCCTTCCTTTGGCAGCAGCGGCCAACCCTGCAGGGCTGTTGCTCCCTGAAGATGCCCCCTGGAGGAGGGAGGGGGAGGTTCCTCGGTCCCAGTGGGGCTCCCTGGGGGGGAGGGAGAGTTGCTGGGGGTCTGGAGGGGGGGAGGAAAGAGGGGGTGGGGAGGAGCTTCCTGGTGGGCCCCCTCCATCCTCCTGCCCTGGAGAAAGGCAGGCAGAAGCTCAAATGGTGCAGCAGAACGCCCTTCTCTCTGCAGGGTACGTTGGATCCGGGTGGGGCCTCTTTGCCCCCCAAAACAGCAAGAAATATGGGGGAGAGGAGTGAAGAGACCCAGAGATTCTCAGGACTGCAGTGAAAGTAAGATCCATACCTTGGTCTCCCTCTTGCTTGGGGGGGGGGTATGGGGAGGGGGCACAGTGAGGGTGTCTGGACTGATGATCCTGGGGTCTCCCAGCCCCTCCCTCGCCTGAACCCCCCACCTTCCCTGCTTTCCCCAAACTTCTCTTCTCCCCCAATATTCAGCCCTCCTACCTGCCTTCCTCAAGAGCCCCCAGGAGCAACTCAAAGGGGGGGGTCTCCAGTCTCCTTCCCCCCCACATCCTTCCTCCTCAGTTCCCCCCGTGGTTCCCCCTCCCCCCCAGACCCTGACTCTGCTGTGGGGAATTATGGGGGGGGGGGTTGGGTCTCCTTTCCCAGTTCAGAGGCTCCCCCAACAAGGGATCCAAATTCAACTCTTGCCCGACCTTAAAAGCCTCTAATTGGAGATTTATAAAGAAAAAGTGAAGTTTCTGAAGCTGCAAAAAGGCTTTTTCCCAAATGCATCTTTTTCTTATGCGGCTTTTCGTTGCGCGGATTTAGGACCGAAAACGCCGCAATTTCCCTCTTTCTCTTTCACTTTCTTCTCCTTCCTCCTTCAAGGCGACAAACTTTGGGGGCTCCGGATCCGGGTCTCGTTCTGGGCCGAAAGATCCGACTCTGATCCTGGGTCAGCTGCCTTCCCACGACCCCCTCCCCACCTCGGCCACAGCCAAGGAAGGGGGTCCCTCTCGGTCCTCCTGGGGGGGTGTGGGGAGGGAGGGGACAGAGGCCACGCGGAGATCGAGGCTCCTGCAGGCTCCCGCCTCTCCTGCCCTCGACCCCTTCCCCAAGGGGACTCCTGGGGGTCCCAGCCCGTTTCTTCCCCCTCCCCCACCAGCATCAAGGGTCCCTCCCAGCCCCCCTCCTCCCCCTCCTTACCGGGGGGCTCCTGCCCTCTTTCGCTTCCAGGGATCCGGGGCAGCGCCCCCACCAGCAGCAGCAGCAGGGGGACCCCAACAGAGCCCATGGATCCTGCCCCACAACCAGCCCCGGAGAGAGAGGAGACAGACACAGATGTTCCAGCCCCAGAGGCGGAATCGGTGGGTCTGGATTGGGGGCAGGAAGCGTTTTTCTCAGACTCTGGAGTTGGGAGTGCCCAGAAGAGCAGAGGGGCCAATGGAAATTCTCCCTCCTGCAGCGCCATTGGTCTCTGGGCAGAGCCTCTCTGGATTTCGCCCCATGGAGGAGATAGTTCGGAGCAGAGAAAGAAGCGGAGAAAGTGGGAGGGGGAACCCCTTCAGTCTTGGGGGCTGCAGCTCCAGGGGGTCCCCTGCCAGCTCAGAGGGGACCGTCCCCTTCCTTTGCCCTCCGCAGGACTCTCAGCCGGGCTCTCCTTTTCTCTGGGGGCCTGGAGGGGGTGGACTAGATCCCATCTGAAGCTTCCTTAGGGCCCCGGGGAGGGGGACTCCAGGCTGGGGCTGCTGCGGCTCAGAAGGGGCGCTGAGTGCTTCCTGGGGAAAGCCGGGGGGACCGATCTGGGCACTTCTCTGGGCCAAGGGGGTTTCGTCCTGACCTCCGGGAGGCGAAGGGCCTGGGGATCTGGGGGTAGCAGGAATCGGCCTCTTGGGGCAGGAGGGGGTGGCCGTGGGGGTCCCAGGACCGGCTTCGTGTGGCTAAACGGGCCTTCCTGGCCTGCAGAGAAGCTCCTCGCGAGCAGCAGGAGATCTTCCGGGATCCCTGCTTTTCCCAGCACTTTCCACACCGAGGGCTTTTCCATCATCAGGGGAGCGCAGACGGCCTTCTTTTGATGCTCTTTGCCGTTCTCAATTATTCAGCCTGCGTCAGCAATAAACACACACCAAACAACAACACAACAGCAACCACACAGAGCGGGGCGCCAAGGCAGTGGCTTGAGACATTTCAGTAGTGCAGGCCACACGTGGTATCAGCTAGTCAAGGAAGCTTCTCCTTCAAGAAGGAGGAGGAGAAGGAGAGGAGCAGGAGGAGCCTAGCTCAAACTAGTTTACAGCAACATTGTTTGATATATTTTTCCATACTTTTCCATACCTTACCCCCCTTCCACACACTGTCCTCTCACCTTTCAGCTTACTTCCTCTTTTGCAGAGTCTTGTCAATTCTACCCAACCAAGACTTTCTCAGTCTTCCCTTCCGGTTGATCCACTCAGTTTTCCTCCTCTGGATTTGGCTGGGTTTCCCTTCAATGCTATCCTTACGTAACGTGGTGATAAAAGGTGCCCCCCTCCCACGCACACGTGAGCGGCATTCAGCACCAAACCTATGGGATGCCCCCCCCTCCCCGCACACATAGGGACTGCGTGAAGTGATCCAGGTGATTTGGCTGCTTCGGGCCAGCCAGGTTTTGGCCAACTCTTCTTGTCTGAAGGATCAGTGACGTTTTGGAATACATGGCCGGGGAAGGAGTTGTGAAGAATCCAGCCGGCAAGGTAAAAAATCTTTATTCTCATCTGAATGAGTGGACTTACTTGTTCAGCTGCTGTCCAAATGGGGCAAGGTGAAGGAATTCATTTTTATTTCACAGGGAAGTCGAAATAAGGAAAGGAACTGGTCAAAGGGTGCTCTGTGACCTGAGAGTACCGTTGTACTCAATTTCTGCCTTTTCATGTCTTCCGCCCACAACTGAAGGGGAAATCTGAGGGACCGCCTCTCCCGGATTACATCTGCCCGTCCCACCGGATCCAGCAGGGAGGGTGTGCTATGGGTGCCATAATTTAGGGGGCTACAATTGGGGGGGCCCAGGCGGTGGGCCTTCCCTGCTGTGGCGCCTGCGCTGTGGAATCTTCTCCCCCCTGAGGTGGGGTTGGGTCCATCACGGTTGACCTTCGGAAGGTCCCTCAAGACTCGGCTGTGCCATCTGGCCTGGGGACCCCAGGGGACGGGGGAATTAGTGAGGCGGCTCCAGGGTTATTAACATCCCTTTGCCCACTATTTCGTCTTCTTAGCTTTATTTTTATAGCTTTTAATGTTTTTAATAATAATGATGATGATCATTGTTCTAGGTGTTTATTAACTGATTTAGCCTTGTTGTACACCGCCCAGAGTCACTGGCTTTGTGAGATGGGCGGCTATATACATTTGACAAATAAATATAAATAGATAAAATGAAATCTCCCTGGGATTAAGCTGTTGGGGAACTGTGCCCTCCCTTCAGCCCACCCTGTTCTCGCCTCAGCCTCCTTCCAAGTCATTGGCATGTTGAAGAACCCAAAGCAGTTACGGTGGAAGAACAGCCACCTCCTGGGGCAGTGACTGGCTTCGGCACCTGTCAGCAGAGGAAGAACCTGGGATCGGGGGTGGAGCAGTAGGAAGCTCATGAAGAGCCCAGGCGAGCAGGAGAATCCACGCAGGCAATGTTCACAGTGGTGTCTCCAGGAGGGGACTCTTGGCCACCTCATGGCAGGTGGGGGCAGTGAACTGTAGGCCCAAAGGCTCCGTGGGTCTTCACATCTACAGAGCTATGGGGCTGCTGCTTCGGTTCTGCCCAGATTAGACTGGAGGACACACTCAAACTCATTTCAAAAGATCCCATTAACTAACCGTTGAGGCAACTGTTCGCTTAGCATCCTTTGTCATAATCTATGTCCAAAACTGCAGAGGCCATTGGTACCTGAAAGCAGGGGATGGTATAAAACACTGAGAGTCCTGCAGCTAGACTGCACCAAAGATGGCCTGTTATCTCGCTCTAACTTCTTCTAGGAAGTCCTCAAGCACCATCTCATATTCCGAGGAAGTATTTCCATAGAGCGCTTCTCTACAGGGCTAATGGCCAGCAATGTTCATGGATTCCCTGCTCCCCACCCCAGGAAGTTTACTATATTTCCAGAACTTGGCCCTGCCTTGTTTCCTGAAGGACAAGAAAAACATCCTTCTCATCGCTACCATCACCGCCACCACCAGTATTTACATTTGGGCTCTGCTTTTCATCTTACAATGTACAGTAGGAAAAGCCCCAAACGAATGATCCTCTTTCGGCTGTGCTTTTATGTGGCTTGTCCCTCGGCCAGAATTCAGGGAGGTCAGGAGAAGGACCTGCCTTGTGGAAGCGAGAAGGTGAGCAGGAAGCCACCCAGGAGGAGGCAGAAAGACGGGAGGGGCTCCATCTGCACCGGGCAAAGAAAGAGAAAGGGATTTTTAGAAGGAGAAACGGTGTTTTCGGCAACGCCTCTGAAGATACCAAACGCAGTGCAATATATAGATGCTTGCTTCGGTTTAAGCCACCAGACCACTGCTGAACGGTCCTATGAGATCCACGTAGAAAGACACCCGACTGACATCTCCCTCCCAAACAAAACCAACTATTGCCATGTCGGTGAGTGACTGCCACAGCCCTTCATGTAATTAATGATGTGCATTTGTCAAATGAACACTAGGTGTCATCTCAGCTCCATTAACTAACCTTGAATGTTCGGTGAATATTCCATTCTTGATGTAACCGAAAGCAGTTGAAATGGGTGAAAATGGATTATGGCCTCCCTCCATTTATTTGGGGGTCAAACCCTCAAACCCTTCTAAGAGGTGCTGTTAAGGCAGGAGAGTCCCTTGTGGGCAGGACAGGCTGCGCCTTCCCAAATGGTCCGAGGAAACGGTTGAAGCCGGAGGAGCATCGGAAAAGGTCCTGCTTTTATCCTGAATCTTCAGCCAATGCACAAGTGAACCTTTTGGTTCTTATATTTGAGTTACTTTTAGGGTGCCCTGCGCGCTTGGAAAATATTTCCCAGAGTGATATCAGGGTTGAAAAATTGGGGATAATACACAGACGAGCAAGAGTTCTTCAAGATATTTATGACAAGGCAACATTTGCCATCAAAGAGGACCAAGAGTTTGACAAATGCCATTATGAGTCTTTGGCCTCCTTGGAATCCAGTGCTGGAGAACCCGTGCAGATCGGAGCGGCCAAGAGATCCCCGTCATCAGCGGAGAAGCAAAGGAGATGGGATCGGGGGCTGTGCTTTTACTGTGGGGCCCTGGACACATAGCCAGAGCAGGCCTGGCAAAAGTGCCAGTGTCTGATGCAGCAGAGAGATGCGGAACTCGTAAACTGTCAGAGCATGAAGCCAGCAAGTGCCCAGCCTGCTTCCAAGCAGCACCCCTGGAAACTTTGCAGGGCCCGCTCCCAGGAGCTCTGAAGGGGGACCCCCCCCCCAAAGAGAGCTCAGTCAGCCAACAGCAGGCAAGCACGCTCCAGTTATCGTTGCTTTAGATTCCAGGCAGAAGGTAGAACGTGGGGAACCCGGGAAGTCGGGGGTGTGGGAGGAGTCTGAAGGGGAGGGTGAGGCAATCGCATGTGGGAAGGACCTTGGGAGACGGGGGGAAGAGGTGCTTCCTAGGGAACGGTCAGATAAGAGAGGGCATAGCCCGCGGCTGCATAATGGGCAGAGGAAGAGGCCTAGAAAGGAGCCTCCCTCGCTTCTCAGGCTGTAAAGGAGATGGTGAGAAAACTGTACTTTCAGACTTGCAAGATTCTGTCAGTGCAGCTTTACAATAAAGTAGAATCAGCTTATCTCAGTGTTGTCCAAAGTTGGCCACGTTAAGATGAGTGGACTTCAACTCCCAGAATTCCCCAGCCAGCATTGGGGAATTCTGGGAGTTGAAGTCCACTCATCTTAACGTGGCCAACTTTGGACAACACTGGCTTATCTGGTCACGTTTCCCGTCTGGTCTACCTGGGAAGGCCGACAATTCTCTATTAGTGGGTCTCTCCTCCTTTAATTATTATCTTTTGTTCTTTCCGGTTCCCTGTAGTGTCCAGCCTTCAAAGTCCCCTCTTATCACGTTCTTCTCTAATGTACAACATTTTCCCATGGGAAGATTTCTTACACTTAGTTTCAAAATCTCCATATGTTTTTTAATAGAATTTTAAACAACGCACAGGAAGGACTCTTATAATTAATTTCAAAATCTGATTTCAAATCCATCTGGCCCCTTAGTCCATTTATAACTTTCTAAAATCAACGTTCTGATCACCCTTTTCCTGTTCATTTCAAAATTAAAAAAAAACAAACATTAAGTCCTTAAACTCAGATGAAACTTCTTTGCTGAGGACTGAGGGAGAATCGCCCAGTGTAGCGAGGCCTGTCGTTCTGAAGGCGCTTAATGTCCAAAAGGCCCTTAACGAGCAATTTCTAATGACTTCGTTTTGATACTACAGGATCCTTTGGAATCTGCCGAGCATCTGATGAAGAAACTGAAGGAATTTGGGTCATTGGCAGGTCTTAAAGTAAATAAACAAAAAACAAAGATGATAATTAAAAATATGACCCTGCCTAATCAGGATCTGTTGATGAGCAAGACGGGCTTCAGGATTGAAAAAAAAGTGAGACATCTGGGGGTGATTTTGTATGTTGTGTCGGAATAACTATGGCAAAATTTGGAGTGAAGTGAAAAAAGATTTGGTAGGATGGGAAAAATTACAATTGTCTCTCATGGGGAGAATTTCTGTGATTAAAATGAATGCTTTGTCCAGGATGCTGTTTCTCTTTCAGACTATACCGATTTTGACTACAGATTTACCATTTAAACAGTGGCAGAGAGATATTTTGCAGTTTATTTGGCAAGGCAAAAGACCGAGAATTAAATATAAATTGTTACGAGATGCCAAGGAACGAGGAGGTCTGGGTCTGCCTAATTTAAAATTGTACTTTAATGCTTGTTGTTTGCTTTGGATGAAGGATTGGACAACTTTGGAGAGTAAAAAATTATTGCAACTTGAAGGTCACGAATTAAAGATTCGGGTGGCGTGCCGATTTGTGGTATGATAAAGTTAATAAGGATTTTAAAAACCATTATATTAGGAATGCCTTACTGCGGATTTGGAACAAATATGAGGTAAGACTGTCTCCTAACGTACCTTTGTGGGTGTCACCTCAGGAAGCATTTACTAGAAGAGAAAATGTGGGAGAAATGAAGTGGTTAAAATATAAAGATTTATTAAATTTTGAGGAGGGTGAACCAAGTTTTAAAACAAGAGAACAGTTAGAATCAGAAGGTTTTATATGTCATTGGTTTACTCATATGCAATTGTTTGAACGTTTCGAGTTGGACAAAAAGAACTATAGATTTGCTAATGAAACAACTTATTTTGAGATTCAGCTTTGTACAAATGATGAACATGTTATTGCTAAGATGTGTAAGATGTTGTTACAGACGAATCTAGAAGATGAACAAGTCAAGGAATGTATGATTAAGTGGGCTAAAAACTTTGGATACAATATTATGTTGGAACAATGGAAAATATGTGGAATAAAGTTTGAAATTGATGCTGAATTATAATTGAAAAGAAATTTTTTATAAAATGATGCATCGTTGGTATCTGACTCCTGATAAGTTATCAAAAATGTATACTGGTGTAACAAATGTTTGTTGGAAACGTTTGCGGGGTGAAGGAACCTTTTGTCATCTTGTGAAAAGGCTAAAACATTTTGGGATCAGATATGTATTGTTATTCAAAAGATTCTTAAAGTGAATCTTCACAAAACGCAGAGCCGTTCCTATTGGGTTTGATGGAGAAAGGATTGGAGAAACAATATGGATCTTTGCTTCTATATACGATCACAGCTGCAAGACTGTTATATGCGCAACGATGGAAGGATCCACAAATACTTACAGTGGAAGAACGGATCATTAAATTAATCATTAAATGAATGGACTTGGCTCAAATGGTGAAGTTAACAGCGTCACTAAGAGATAATACCGTTTCTAAATTTGTCTCCTTATGGCAACCCTTCTTAGATTGCGTGCTTGTGCGGGAAAAAAACGAGGCGTTGATTGTGGGCTTTCATGATTAGATGATTTGTGCTGATGGAAATAACGTGAACTTGGATTAATTAGTGGTAAGAGATTAAAAATTTTTAAATTTGTATTTGTATCTGTATTGGAGATAGTCAGAAGTCATTTTCTGCTTCAGTTTTCTACCTGTATTCAGTATTATAGTTTTTGTCTTTTTACTTTTAGTTCTATCTTTTTTCTTAGCTGTACTTTCTGTTGTGTATTTTAATTGTACTTTGAAATACAGTATAATAAAGTTCTTATTTAAAAAAACCAAGCGATTTCCAGAAGAGATTAAGAAAGGAAGTATGTGAACCCAGTGTCCTTTTGAAGGCTCTGGACCGTGGCTTCGGCAGAGCTGGCTTTCCCCAGAGCGCTAAAACCTGCCGGAGCTTGGGGTCTGACGGTCTCCTTGTGGGAACCTCTGCGTGGAGCACTTGTGGACAATCCCAGGTCCTCCCCTTTATCTGGAGAGGAATTCGAGAAGCGGATCCCTTCGCCAGCTCCTTGTTCCGCCGTGGCCGTTGTAAGGAGTAGAAATTACCTTTTAACAAAACTTCTTAGTAACAAACTCCTTGACACTTATCTCAAGAAAATTATAAACTGTGAAACAAGAAAAAAAGGGGTTTGGGAATCATTGTATAATGCATTTGTTTTAGGCATCTCGGATAGGTTGGAAACTCATATTTGTCCCCCCAGGGCAAAATGAGGCAGGACCAACGTGACCAACGTGTGAAGGGGTGCATAAAAACCTTGCTGAAATCTCTCGTGGCGCGCTTCTTGCAGCCTGCAAGCTGAGAAGCGTCAGCCTTTGCAAACGCTTGGAAATAAACTTTGCCTTTTCAAATCCAAGAAGGATTATTCGTGCAGCTTCGTTTCTCACAATTGGGGGCTCATCCGGGATCCCGAAACGGCGTTCGGTAAGTCCAGGGCTATAAGCCCTCTCTTGGAGGGCGCCCTACTGATTTCAGTAGCCTAAGGGAGCTGTAACTTTCGGATCCCGTCGCCCGTTAAAGGACCAGATTGGAAATAGTGGTTCGGAAGGGGAAGCTGACTAGGGTGAATTCCTGACCGGCATCTTTCCCACCAAAAACGGCCGAGACCTGAAAATCGTGCACGAAACCAGGTGAGAAACGCAGGCTTTCGCAAAGCATTGCCTGGGAGGTCGGGCAGGACTGGTGTGTGTGTGAGACTTGAATGACGGAGCGGTGCGAGACGCATTAGGGGACACAGGTCCCTGAAAGTGCGAAGCGAGAGCAGAGTCCCGATTTGCGGGTCCAGTTCTCCACGAGGAGCCTGGCCAGAGACGGACGAAGCGATTGGTTTGGTTAAACATATGTGATTGAAAGTCTCAGCAAAGCCTTTAAATATCCAGTTGGGATGGGAAATAACGCTAGCAAAGAGGGTCAGAAGGGGACTACTAAGTGTGAGGTTCCAGAGATTCCTGCAGAAAGCCTGTTAGGCAGGATGTTAAGTGGATGGGATGTCCCACCGCTGAGAAAGTATACCCTAGAATTAGAAAAAGAGAAAATGGTGAAATATTGTTATTTTGTGTGGCCCAAGAAACCGATCCAAGGGGATTCGGTTTATTGGCCGCGGTTTGGTACAACTGACTATTTTACATGTAAATGTGATGGAATGGACTTATGAAGGCCAGGCTCAGGGAGATAAGCGTGTTCTTAGTCCACAGCGGGAGCGTGGGAAGCTCAAGAGGATGAGGCTGGCACCTCCCTGAGGAATTCACGGTGTTGTGGCTGGCTGGCTTGGGAACTTGGGTTCAGTCTGGGGAGATTTCTGTCTTGAGGTGGAAGCTAATAAACACAACAGAACTGTATTTGCATTGTCTCATGGAGTTCTTTGGGCTGAACCTGACAGTCAAGCACTACAGGAATTTTTAAACAAAAATAAGGCGTCTGAACTAGAGAGATGTTATGCTACAATTTGGACTATAAGTGAGGAAGAGAAATGCTTTAAACTGGTGGCAGAGGATCAAGGAGAAGAGGCAGAGGGGGAAGTCCCAGTAAGGAAATGAAAGCCTCTGGACCATTTACCTCCACCTTACGATCCACATTTCAATCAAGGGAACCAAATTCCAAACGTTCCCCAGGCACCAATCCTCCCTCCTCCTCAGCCCACATCGCCACCCGTAACCCCGAGACCTCCTGGTGACTATTCTTGGGAATTAAAAGCCTTATTAGGTGACCTGAAAGATGATGAGTTACCAGAATACAGCCAAACAAGAAGGAGGAGGAGTTTAACCGATTACAAAAAAATGTTCCCCTTCAAGGAGGTGCCAAATGGCGTAGACTCCAACGGAGCTCCAGTAATAAGTTATGTTCAAGACCCTTTGAGCAGTTCAGAAGTCCGAGCTTTTAAATTGCAGATGAAAAGCTTGGTAGAAGACCCCTTGGGGATAGCTGATCAATTTGACGTCTTCCTAGGACCTAGCATTTATGCCTGGGAAGAAATGATGGCAATTTTAACAACTCTATTCCCTAGCGAAGAACGCCAGTTGATCAGAGCTGCAGCCATCAGAGTTTGGGACAGACAAAACCCTGCGGGACCAAACAACAACGCCCAAGGGGACCAGAAGTTTCCCATTGCAATACCCAACTGGCAAAATAACAATGACGCAGATCGACAGAGAATGAGAGATCTGTGAGCCGTGATAGTCTCAGGAATAAAAGAGGCAGTACCTAAAAATCAGAATTTAACTAGAGCCTTCAGTTTAGAACAAGAAAAAGAGGAAGCACAAAGTGCCTTTTTACAGCGTCTTAAGGACAACATGAGAAAATATTCTGGCATGGACCCAGACGCCACGGAACATCAGGCGCTGTTAAAAGTGCATTTTGTAACTAGTGCATGGCCCGATATACAAAGAAAATTGCAAAAACTCGATGGATGGGCTGATAAGCCATTAAACGATCTATTAGAAGAAGCCCAAAACATCTATGTCAACAGAGATGCTGAAAAGATGAAACAAAAGAAGAAAATGATGACAAGCACTGTAAATGAAGGAGATAGCAGAAAGGTTTCCCCTGCGGATAGACCAGAGAACCGACCAGATGTCAGACCAGGCAGAGGCAGGGTGGGGCGCAGGGGTGGAAGAGCATCACTTGGGCAGGACGGAGGACGGGGATTTACTAGAACACCAGGAACTCCCCGGCCTGGAAGGAAGCGCTGCGGGTGTGGCCAGCCTGGACGCTTCTGGGAAGACTGTCCCTCAAAAAGACGAGAGACAGATAAGGCACCACAAGTGTCCTCCTTGATCGAATTAGAAGATTAGGGAGATCAGGGGCACCTGACAAAAGGATCCCACCGGGAGCCCTTGATCAATTGAAAAGTGGGATCCTTGGGAGAAGAGGTGGTATTCCTCGTGGATACAGGAGCGTCAAAACCTCTCTTTCCTCTTTACCTCCGGGAACTGAACTCTCCAGAGAAAAGAGCAGAGTCTCGGGGGTAAAGGGTGAAGTGTTTCATGTATCCCCAATTAAACCCACAACTTGGGTTTAATTTGGTGTTAGAAATGTTATATGTTCTTGAAGCAGGGACCAACCTCTTGGGAAAGGATGCTATGGCCCTTCTCGGAATAAAAGTAGAATTTGAAAAATCACTCCAGACCCCGCCTGATGCCCAAGACATTTTCCTCCTTACTGAGGAAGATGAAAAAGACATAGACCCGATAGTCTGGGTCAAAGAAGGCAATGGGGGGGGGGATTAAACATTCCACCCCTAAAGGTGAAATTAAAGCATGAAGGAGAAGTAATAAAGCAGGAACAATATGACATCTCCATAGAAGGGAAAAAGGGTTTGCAACCAGTAATCGATGGCTCGTTGAAGGATGGTTACTGGAACCCTCCGTGTCACCATACAATACTCCGATCTTGCCAGTGCGCAAACCAGATGGTGCATACAGGATGGTGCAGGATCTTAGATTGTTAAATTCTGTAGTCCAAGCCAGACACTCTGTGGTTCCAAATCCCTGAACCCCCCTGGGATGTATTGCACCAGAACATCGATGGTTTAGTGTCATTGCTTTAAAGGATGCATTTTGGTCCTGTCCAATGGAACCGAACCCTTGTATGCTAAATTGATAAGACTCCGAGCCTTGGGAAATGAACTGGAAGACTGAGGGGAAAAACCACTCTGAGGAACTCAAAAAGGCTTTGTCTGCTGCCCGTTTTGAGCCTGCCAGATTTAGAACGACCTTCCCTCTGTTTGTCAACGTGGAGAATGGTGCAGCAGGGGGGTGTTGGCTCACACCTGGGCAGGGAGAGAGAAACCCGTGGCATTTTTGTCTAAAATGATGGACCCTGTGACCAGGGGCTGGCCAGTGTGTGTTCAGGCTGTGTCTGCCACTGCTCTGCTGGTCCAGGAAAGTAAAAAGTTAACCTCGGGGGGGCCTTGGCAGTAAGCACCCCTCATTAAGGAAGAACAATTTTAAATCAAAGGGCAGGCAGATGGCTCACCAATCCCCGCATTTTGAAATATGAAGCTGTCTTAATAGAACAGCCTGACTTAGTATTAACCATAGATCACAACATGAACCCAGCTGAATTTCTGAGTCGTGACTGGGATGGGGCTAAACCGCCTGAGCATGACTGCCTGGAATTAATAGATCTCCAAACCAAAATCCGACCTGATTTAAAGGATACTCCCGTGGACAAAGCAAAGAATATTTCCATAGATGGGTCTTCTAGAGTGGTGGAAGGAAAAAGAGTGAACGGAAACGCTGTAATAGACGGAGACCAGAATGTGCTGCTGGAGGCGGGGAGGTCGCCTTTAGACTGGTCCGCCCAGACGTGTGAACTGTTCGCTCTAAGACAAGCCTTGAGGCTATCTGGAAATATCCACACCGATTCGAAGTACGCGTACGGGATTTTACACACGTTCGGGAAGATCTGGTTTGAAAGAGGGTTGATAAATAGCAAGGGAAAGAACTGATGCATGAAGAGCTAGTTAAGGAAGTTCTGGAGGCTGCCCAGTTGCCTCGTGAGCTGGCCATTTTACACGTAGGAGGCCAGCAGAGGAACAATAGTAAAGAAGGCAGAGGGAACGCTTTGGCTGATGAAGAAGCGAAAAGGGCAGCTGAAGGAGAACACGTTGAGGAAGTTCGATTATTGGTACCCACTCTAGAGAAGGAACTGAATCCAGTTTTCACTGAAAAAGAAAAGGCTGATTTGTCAAAGTTGGGAGCGGTTGAAGTTAATGGCAAGTGGGTTTTGCCAGATGGAAGACAAATGCCCTAAGTAGAAACGTAGTGGACATTTTACACCAAGATAGCCATTGGGGAACTCAAGCCCTGGCTGATGGATTCTCAAACCAGTATGGATGTATAGGATTGTATACCATAGCCAAGCAAGTATGTGATAGGTGTTTAATCTGCAAGAAAGTTAATAAGCGAGTGTTAAGAAAAAGAGAATGGGGGGGGGGGGCGCGACCATTAGCTCTCCGCCCATTTCAAAATATTCAAGTGGACTACGCTGAGTTCCCTCTGTTGGGGAAAGTAAAATATTTGCTAGTAATTATAGACCATTTGACAGGATGGATAGAAGCCTTCCCATGCATTAAAGCGAATGCAAACACTACTTGTAAAATTCTTTTAGAAAACATCCTTCCAAGGTATGAATTGTGGAAAACATAGATAGTGATTCCGGGACCCACTTCACTGCTAAGATAGTCCAAAGGCTAATGAAGGCCTTAGAAATTAATTGGGATTATCATGCCCCTTGGCACCCAGCCAGTTCAGGAATAGTCGAACGGGCCAATGCCACAATTAAACAGGTGTTGTCTAAATTAATGTTAGAAACTAAGTTGCCATGGACTAAGTGCCTACCATTAGCCCTCCTAAGAATTCGGACCAAACCAAGGAAAACATGGGGATCTCTCCATGTGAAATGATGTCCAGGCTCCCATACTTGGGAAGAACATCGGGGTTCCCTTCAATTGAAACAAAAGATATGATGCTGAGGAACTATATACTGGGGCTGTCCTCTTCTTTGTCTCACCTCAGGTCGAAAGGACTATTGGCTCAGACGCCTCCACTCGATTTTGCAGTTCACCGATACAAACCTGGTGACTGGGTGCTGATCAAAGGTTGGCGAGACAAAAAGCTAAGCCCCACTTGGGAGGGGCCCTTCCAGGTCTTACTAACCACTGAAACCGCCTGTTCGCACCCAAGAGAAAGGTTGGACCCATTACACAAGAATCAAGGGACCGGTGGACGAACCAAGGGAGAGGAAAGTGCAGAGCAATAAAGATCCTTTAAAGCTGGTTCTTCGAAAAGAACCTAGAGACTAAATGTGTTGGTCCTGTGATTGTGAATGCTGTGAAGACAATTGCTGATGCTATCATTGCCCAGATTGCTCTCCCATTTGCTTGTGCCCAGAGTGTGATATATATTTGATCCAAGAAAATGAGGATTCTTTCTATAATGCTGATCATTCTGCTGTGCCTCCCCCTTAAACAATGTGCCCATCAGCCAAAATGTACAAAGTGTTACCAGAATGTTCGAGTGGGGGGAAGAGTGTGGGGAAGAGTGTACTTATCCTTCCAATCTCACTCACATGTTAATTCAGCTTGCTACAGGCAGGTGACAGAATGTTACGAGAATGGAAAGAAATATGGTATGGCACAAAATTTAGGAAGGAACGGTGCTTCACTAGGTGTAACCTGCCCTAAGAAGCAGGAGTGGCTGTGTTTTAACTGGACTGGTCAATGGGGAATGGGGGAAGACACCTTGGCACGCTTGGTACAGTTGAAACAAGGAGGAGAGACGAGGAAGGCTTTTGTCCCTACAAAGCTTCCTGCTCCTACAGAACCTATACCAGTTAATCCCTCCTTCTATCAAGAGATAAGAACAGAAATTCCCTTTCCCACCCCTGCCACAAATCTGTTTATAGATCTGGCCGAGAGGATCGTGGAGGCGCTAAACGTGACTAATTGCTGGGTTTGTGGTGGTTCCTCTATGAGTGAACAATGGCCATGGGAAGCGAAAGAAATAACCCCTCTTGAAATAGAAGCGTGGAATCTCAATCTAACATTTACCCCGAAAGTGAGGCCAAAAAGGTGGGTTTTAGAAACATCTCTTACCGGGGAAACCTGTATTACTAGGTTGTTCTCCCAGAAATACTGTGAGCCAGTGGGAGAAACCCCATGCCATAATGTGCTTATAGTAAATGATACCCAGTCAGGATGGTGGTTTGGTTCAAATTCCACTAACGAAACCAACCCCTTCCAAAATATCACGGGACTGAAACAGATTTGGGAAGACCCCAAAAACATAACCTTAGAATGGGTGGCACCAGACGGACTCTTCTGGCTGTGTGGGAGGCTTGCCTATTCCAGATTGCCCAAAGGGTGGTATGGAACTTGTCTGCTGGGCACCATAAGACCCGGATTCTTCTTGTTGCCCCCCTCAACAGGGGACTCCTTAGGAATACCAGTCTATGATGACCTATGCAGTGTAGAAAGGGACCTGATAGGAGGCACTCAAAACTGGGGTTAGGAAGAGTGGCCCCCAGCTACAATTATTCAATATTATGGGCCCGCCACTTGGGCCGAGGACGGAACCTAAGGGTACCGAACCCCCGTTTACATGTTAAACCGCATAATACGCCTCCAAGCAGTTTTAGAAATTATCACAAACCAAACTGCCACCGCTCTAGAATTATCGGCTAGGCAGCAAATTCAGATTAGGGCAGCCTTATATCAAAACCCCATGAACCGGACGTTGCTAACTGGGGAACGGCCCTAGAAAGAACTTGTGGACTGAAGAAGGGGTGATAAGAAAGGAGGAATCTTGACTTATTGAAGACCGGAGCATTTTGTATGTCCTATGTTTGCAATGGGGCAAACAGACAAGACCCACAAGAATAGAAAACTCTTTGGCTTTACTTCAACATTTAGGATGCTCTGCTTCAAAATCAAGGGATTTCTTCCATCGTATATTTTACTATGGATTGCAATGGGCCCCCTTGCTCCCCAGACAGATATTGAACAGGTGCAGCTTCACCAGCCGTGGGATGAAGCCCGTCCTGATGCCGCCCTTCCAGGAAGGCCTTAATCAGTGTTTCTTCCGCAAGAGAAGCTCAGCAGATCCACCGTCGCTTCCTGCAGTGGGACCTCGTCTTCCTCCGCCTGGCCCATTGCAGTTCTGATTGCTCCCCACTTCATCTCCAGACGGTTTTTCAGAGGGGAGGAAACACAGCTTTATTCTCACAAACAGGACAAAACGGCCCAGCACAGGCACCTGGCTGTGATCTGAGACGGCCTCCCAATGCACAGCTAATCTGGAATTCCTCCAGAGGCGCGAGTGGGAGCCGAATTCAGCCAGGCCAAGCAGTGGATCTGGACCTTGATATTCCTAATGGTTCCTGTCTCTTTTTCCCCCAGGGAGGGGTGCAGAGAAGAATGAGAATGAAAATGAACCCAA
Source organism: Liasis olivaceus (assembly GCA_030867105.1). NCBI lineage: Eukaryota > Metazoa > Chordata > Lepidosauria > Squamata > Pythonidae > Liasis > Liasis olivaceus. Next base: position 79,854,711 of record CM061355.1, read on the forward strand.
TGCAAGAACACCAGAAACAAGGAAGCCTCCAGTGAGAAGGATATTTGGAAATCAAGGGGGACCAAATCAAGTCAAATAAAAGTAGGGAAAAATTATCGCACAGCAGTTCTTCTTCTTCATAAAACAGAATCTCAGGAAGAAGAGGGGGAAGTGCCCTTCTTTGCAAAAATACTCAAAAGGTAAGTTGGACTCGTGTCCACCCTCCGGAGCCGGGATCAGACACAACCAAAATGGGTGCTGAAAGCATGGAAGGGGTCAGAGGCTTCCTCTTAGTTTTCCTCAAAGAATCCACATTGGAGAGAATCCATACGAATGTATGTAGCGAGGAAGGAGTTTCCAAGGAAGAGCCCCCTTCTGATAAGAGGAGCCACGCTGGCAAGGAGACCTATAGATGTGTGTGGGAAACCTCTCCCTTCTGCGGAGGATCAGAAGTTCAGGGGTGGAGGGAGCTGATTAAATGGCATCTGACCTGGGGGGAATATGGAGCTGAGACCAGACTTTTCAGACAGCATCAACTGACATCATTCCAGGGTTTTCTTACAGTCTAAAGTTTATTGCTTTATAGGAAATAAAAGCCACGGGTATTGACCCAGAGGAGAATAGCAAGAAAGTGAAGGTCCTGCACTTTGAAAGCCGGGAGAGATGAGACGGAGAAATGGGGGGGGGGGGGGGTCCAAGGAAGGGAAAAGAGGTTGGGGTCTGCTGGGCAGAGACCAGTTGATCCCTGAGATCATTTCTCAGGAAATGGGGATCCCAGGGTGGCTGGTACATGTGGAGCATCTGGATCTCTCTGGATATGGTGGCCCCCAGGCTTGGCTAAGCACCAGATGGATTTCCTGTTAAATGGCTGGAGGTGGGTGGGTTGCAGCCATTGCTCTGAATGGGGGTGAGCAGGAGAAATTGGGGGGTCTGGAGCGACGAGCAGGCCAGGAGTTCCTTGGGGCAGACTGGATGGTCTCCACCCCCTCCCTGCTTCCCCCCCCCTCAAAAGACAGAGAGGCCCTGAAAGGAAGCTGGTGGGTCTCGGCAGGAGAAGGTCCAGGCTGTGATTCTCCTCCTCTTGCCAGTGTTGAAGCTGCATCCTTTGAGTGTTGCAAAAAAGGCAGAAATCCATCAGGTGCTGAAATGCTTCAGCTATTTTGCATCTGAGAGCAGGAAGGGATAGTAGGATTAACTCATGAGTGCTGTGAAACAAAGAGATGGGGAAGACAATTAAAATATATAGTAAAACCTTCAACGTAAATGAGGTTTTTACTCTGCAGGAAACACACAGGTTGGGCTTCCCCTCCCCTTCCCTTTCACACCCCTCCCAGGCAGGCCCAGCTTCAGGGGGGTGGATGTTGGGTACGGCCCGGATGGAGGGAGAATCTGCAGGAAAAGGCTGCGAAGGACCAGGGATTCCTCCCCATCTCATCTCTGGGGCTCGAAGGGGGTCCCGGTTCAGCCGAGGAACTGCAAAGGGACGCTCCAGCCTGACCTTGACAAGGTGGAATTTGTCCCTAATTGGCTTAATTACAGGGTCAATCAAGAGAGGAGACCTCCCTCCCCCCCCTGCAGATACTTCATCCGAGCAGAGAAGATGCTGCTCGGATGGTGGGGTCATAAATGGCGTCTGGTGTCCAGCCTGGACTCCCTTGGCCGGAGCAGGTGTGGAAGGTCAAAAGGGGGGGGGTCAGGAAGGGCAGCCCACAAACCTGGGGTGCTCCCTCCCCTTCCCCCAATGACCTGCATGGTCCCCCCTTCCCTTCCCTTTGGTAATGTCCCAAAATGGGGAAACATCCTGGGGGAGGGTTTGGTGTTGTCTGCTGCTCTTGTGTGCGATTGTGTTACATTTTGGGGTCCCTGCAAGGAAAAGCCACCAGAAACCTTGGAAAGGATTTGGGGAGTCCAGAAAATCTTTGGAGGCTTTGCGGGTCATTCGAGGCTCTTTCAGCTCCTTAAGAGATATTTTTGGGAGAAGAGAGAAGGAGAAAACTTATTAATTAATGGAGGGCGAATAGAAGACACTCACCTGGTTGCTGGATGGGAGTTGCTAGAAAAAGGGAGAGAGACGCATTCAGAACTTTTTTATCTTTTTAATGTGACTGTTTTTGACATAGTTATCATTTTATACTTTTTGCTATATGCTGCCCAGTCACTTCTTGTGGGCGGCCTGATAAATTTGATTGATCAAGGACGGACGGAAGGAAGGAAGGAAGGAAGGAAGGGCTAGAGCATTTATGGGGCCGTGCTCCCATTCTATAGCCTATAATATATTGCATTATATTCCCCCCCCCCCCCATTTTTTATTTTTCCTTTGAGTCAGGGTTGACTCCTGGCGACTGCCTGGACTAGTCCCTGCAGTTTTCCGGGCAAGGGTTTGGAAGGGGGTTGCCATTGCCTGCTTCCTAGGGCTGAGAGACAATGGCTGGCCGACAGTCATCCAGGGGGCTTTGTGCCCAGGGCAAGACTGGAACTCACAGCTCCTGGTTTCTAGCCGGGTGCCTTCATCACCACAACACCAATGGGGTCTCCTATCCCTTGTGCCCCTCCAGGAAGAAAAATGTCTCCAAACCAATTTCCCAATGAGACCCTCAGCCTTGGGATTTGGGGGCCCAAGAGGACCCACCTTGCCATCTAGATGCAAGGCCTCCCCTAGATGGTCCCCTCCCCATAACCTCTCACCCAGCCCCCCACGGACTCACCTTTCTTGTTCTTCAGGTAGAGGAAGAGCCCCACGGCCAGGAAGACCACCCCCAGCACGGCCCCCACGGCCCCTGTCCAGAGCTTGCTCTTGGCAGCGTTGGAGGAACGTGGCTCTGGGGAAGGAGAAGGAGCCTTGCGTGAGTAGCAGGATCAGGGCCAGCTTCCTCCGGGGGGGCCATTCTGGCTCGATACACAGGGAGGGTCTTTCCAGCCCCCCATCCATGATCCCTTCTCCGCGCAGGATGATGTCCCCAGACCAGGAGGGCAGGGCAGGGGAGGGAGGGAAAGGCTTACCCCAGTGGACAGTGACGGGGGCCTCCAGGCTGGCGTGCCCCACCTTGCAAGCGTAGACGTCCCCACGCTGGGGCTGGGTCTCCAGCAGCACCTGGAGCTGGTAGGTCCAGTCTCCGTTCTGGAGCTCCTCCCCGAAGGCGACGCCCTCCTTCTCCGGCCGCCCGTTCTTCAGCCACTGGACGTCGATCTCCAGGGGGTAGAAGCCGGTCGCGGTGCAGAGGAGGATGGTGTTGGGGGAACCGGGGTCCATCTTGGTGGGGGAGACGGTGACGGTGGGCTTGGCTGGAGGGAAGGGAGAAGGAGGGAGGTGAGAGACCCAGCAGGGCCCAGGACGGAAGAGCAGGTTGGTCAGTTCAGGCCAAGGTCCGTCTTAGTCTCGGAAATGTTCTGTGTCTCAACTCCCCTTTCCAAGAGTTTTATTTGCAGAGAGGGAGAAAAACTTCACTTTTTTGCAGCCTTTCCTGTCCGTTGCTGAGTTGGCTAAATTTGACTCTGGGCGAGGTGAGAATTAAGCAGATTCGGATCAGGCTCAAAAAGGCCATCAGATGACTAAAAAGTCAGTGATACAAGATTCTAGAAAACGAATGAAATCCCACATGATCTGGACAACTCAGAGAAAGAAGCATAAAAGGACAGAACAAGATTTAAAAGTGTGGGAAAAGTGTGGCTCAGACTGGCACAACTCTGGGATGGATGAAGGGAGGGCTGGATGGGCCCCCAGAGAAGGTCCTTGAGGCATCCCTCCAGCCGGGAAGGGGGTCTTGGGTGGCATCCCGGGGTCTGTCCTGGGTCCTTGTGCCCTTCAGCGTTTGGGTCGGGGAGTTGGGGGAGAGCGATGAAGCTCGTGGCCTTCCGGGAAGACGTCAGTGGGTGAGACGAGGCTGATTCTCTCCCTCCTCGGCTGGAAAAATCAAAATGCTTCTGCATCTTCCGGTATTTTGGGGGGAGGCGAATGGCTCGTAAACAGCTTTTGGGGGGCCTGCAAGGTATGTTTGGATCTGATTTTTAATCTTGATTTTTCTTTTCAATAGTTGGGTATTGTGTGTTTTGTGGAAGTAGGTTGTTAATAGTCTTTCTTACTGATGAGTTCACATGTGTTCCAGATTCATAAAATATTCCCCAAACCACACCTGGGAGGCATTTTCAGTGAAGAAAACATAACACCTTTGATGAGAGACTCCTCAGGAACAAATTGTACTAATCAAGTGAAATTCATGTTCAGCATTTTGAATTTTGAAAAAACTTATATTTTGTGCATCTGGACGTAGCTAGTGAGCAGATAAAGGCTTCTTAAAAGGTAGCAAACCTTCCAGAAAAGGTGGGCGTGCAGCTGGGAGACGTGGCTGAACCCCGAAAGTCACAAAATCTGTAATTCTGCACATCTGGAGGAACCCAGAACGGCCCCTGAGCCAGATGGAGCCATTGCAGGACGGCGTAAAATCCAAGGAGAAAGTCCTTTGGGGGGCCTTTGGGCAGCGCGTCCGGCGCCGTCCCCCCGAAACTGAAACGCAGCCTGAAGCCCCCGAAGGAGGGACCCTCGAGAGGGTTTTTGACGCCTGGAGATGCCCCACGAGGCGAACTGGGAGACCGGAGCCATTCGCAGGGGATCTCTGGGGGCTTCCGGGGGCTGCCAAGATCACTAGATGGATTAGCGGAAGTGACGAAGTTCTGCGGTAAATACTGTGGGAGTGTGACTTAATATTACGAAATATAAACTCAACTGAAAGGTGTTATTTAATCCTGTGTCAACACACTATTTTTGGAAAACCTGGGCTCAGAAAGGGAATACGAACAAGTCTGGAGGTTTCACCGAAGGAAGAGAGTTTCCCCGAAAGGACCGAACTGCAAGACGTGCAGCTAAAACACTCGATTTGCACCATGTTTGAGCTCTGAAACCTTATCCAGTGATAGAGATAAATAAGTTCATCATTAGGCCAGGAATTAAAATTACAGAAACCAATTTAGGCGATTTGTAGGAACTCTGGAGCAGAGGATCGGGCCTCCTGCATTAAACCCTCGATGGCTTCCGGGGTTCCTATGACCGGAAACTCAACTTTAATGCGGTTTTTGGGCTCCATCCCAAATCCGGGACCTTCCCGGCCATGAAGAGGGGCCGAGTCTGGTGTGAAAAGCTGGTTTCGAGGGAGGCTTTTCTGCCGGACTCCGGAAATCGCCCTTAAAGGTTTCCCAGCCTTCGAATCAGCTTTTCCACACGGCGGAGGAAGAAGCACATAAAATTTCCAGACGATTGAGGTTTACGCCTTTGTTTAAACGCCGAATCATGATTAGAAATTCTAGCCTGGTTGATTGTTTGTCTGTTTGTTATGTTTGTTTGTTGGATTTAGAAGCTGCCGGACCCTGAACCAAGAATCAAGGATAAAAAGAGGCAAAACGCCCCTCCGGTCCCTGAATCCGTATTGGGGAGGGGGAGACGAGGCCGGATTCTGCCCCCCCGAATCCTCCCTGGGCCATTTTCTGGAGGGGATCGAGGGGATCCCAGATTCAGGGCGGGGGGGGGGGGAGATTTGGGATCCTGGGAGGAGAAGAGGAATATTTCGTAGATCTGAGAGCGCAGAATAAATACAGAGTAAGTCTTTATAAGGGGATCCTTAACGGATTGAATGAAGGGGGAGGGGCCGGCATTTCCCCTCCGGAAGCCCCCCAGACTCACCTCTCCGGCCAACCACAAGCCCCGTCTTGGCCGCCTCGTAGTTGTGCCGGCAGAAGGAATCCACTTCGGCCCTCTTGATCCGCACCTCCTGGCCGCTGTTCCAATAGTCGGCCCAGCCCAGAAGCTGCCCGAACTCGGTGACGGCCACGAACTTCCCGACGTCGCTGTCGAAGCGGACAAACTCCTGCTGGTCGTAGAACTGACTGTACAGGAGCCGCACCCGCTGCGTCCCGTTGAAGAAGTGGCAGTCGGCCTTTTCCTGGGCCAGGAAATGGGCTGCAGGGAGGAGGAGGAGGAGGAGGAGGAAGGCCGTCAGGGGGGAGTCCAGGGCCCATCGCTCCCAGCCACCATCAGAAGAGGGACCCATGCAGGAAGGGGGTGGAGGCCTGCGGCAGACCGAGGGGTGGCCTTTGGCGGGCCCAGCTGGAAGGGGGACGGGGGGGCCTTTCTCAGCCCCATCCACTTCCTTGCTGGGGCTCCCTGGGGGAGACGCGGGGGGTCTGCCAAGAGACCCCCTCCCCAATCCACTCCGTGCCCCACCGTTGGGGGTTTGGGGAGGAAGGGCCCCGATCCACCCCGAGTGGGAGAAGCTCCATCGCCTTCTTTCGGCAGCAGCGGCCAACCCCGCAGGGCTGTCGCTCCCTGAAGACGCCCCCTGGAGGAGGGAGGGGGAGGTTCCTCGGTCCCAGTGGGGCTCCCTGGGGGGGAGGGAGAGTTGCTGGGGGTCTGGAGGGGGTGGAAAGAGGGGGAGGGGGAGGACCTTCCTGGTGGGCCCCCTCCATCCTCCTCCCGCCCTGGAGAAAGGCAGGCAGAAGCTCAACAGGTGCAGCAGACTGCCCTACTCTCTGCAGGGAACGTTGGATCCGGGTGGAGCCTCTTTGCCCCCCAAAGGAGCAGGAAAGATGGGGGAGGGGGCTGAAGAGACCCAGAAACTCTCAGAGCTGCGGTGAAAGTGAGATCCATACCTCGGTCTCCCTCTTCCTTGGGGGGGGGAATATGGGGAGGGGGCACAATGAGGGTGTCTGGACTGATGATCCTGGGGTCTCCCAGCCCCTCCCTCGCCTGAACCCCCCACCTTCCCTGCTTTCCCCAAACTTCTCTTCTCCCCCCAATATTCAGCCCTCCTACCTGCCTTCCTCAAGAGCCCCCAGGAGCAACTCAAAGTGGGGGTCTCCAGTCTCCTTCCCCCCCCACATCCTTCCTCCTCAGTCCCCCCCATGGTTCCCCCCTCCCCTCCAGTCCCTGACTCCGCTATGGGGAATTATGGGGGGGGGCTGGGTCTCCTTTCCCAGTTCAGAGACTCCCGCAACAAGGGATCTCAGTTCAACTCTTGCCTGACCTTAAAAGCCTCTATTGGAGATTCGTAAGAAAAACTGAAGTTTCTGAAGGTGCAAAAAGGTTTTTTCCCAAATGCACCTTTTTCTTCTACGGCTTTTCATTGCCTGAAAACGCCGCAATTTCCCTCTTTCTCTTTCACTTTCTTCTCCTTCCTCCTTCAAGGCGACAAACTTTGGGGGCTCCGGATCCGGGTCTCATTTGGGGCCGGAAGGTCCGACTCTGACCCCGGGTCGGTTGCCTTCCCACGGCCCCCTCCCCACCTCGGCCACAGCCAGGGAAGGGGGTCCCTCTCGGTCCTCCTGGGGGGGGGGAGGGAGGGGGCAGAGGCCACGCGGAGATCGAGGCTCCTGCGGGCTCCCGACTCTCCTGCCCTCAACCCCTTCCCCAAGGTCACTCCTGGGGGTCCCAGCCCGTTTCTTCCCCCTCCCCCACCAGCATCAAGGGTCCCTCCCAGCCCCCCTCCTCCCCCTCCTTACCGTGGGGCTCCTCCCCTCCTTCGCTTCCAGGGATCCGGGGCAGCGCCCCCACCAGCAGCAGCAGCAGGGGGACCCCAGCAGAGCCCATGGATCCTGCCCCACAAGCAGCCCCCGAGAGAGAGGAGACAGACACAGATGTTCCAGCCCCAGAGGCGGAATCGGTGGGTCTGGATTGGGGGCAGGAAGCGTTTTTCTCAGACTCTGGAGTTGGGAGTGCCCAGAAGAGCAGAGGGGCCAATGGAAATTCTCCCTCCTGCAGCGTCATCGGTCTCTGGGCAGAGCCTCTCTGGATTTCGCCCCATGGAGGAGATAGTTCGGAGCAGAGAAAGAAGCGGAGAAAGTGGGAGGGGGAACCCCTTCAGTCTTGGGGGCTGCAGCTCCAGGGGGTCCCCTGCCAGCTCAGAGGGGACCGTCCCCTTCCTTTGCCCTCCGCAGGACTCTCAGCCGGGCTCTCCTTTTCTCTGGGGGCCTGGAGGGGGTGGACTAGATCCCATCTGAAGCTTCCTTAGGGCCCCGGGGAGGGGGACTCCAGGCTGGGGCTGCTGCGGCTCAGAAGGGGCGCTGAGTGCTTCCTGGGGAAAGCCGGGGGGACCGATCTGGGCACTTCTCTGGGCCAAGGGGGTTTCGTCCTGACCTCCGGGAGGCGAAGGGCCTGGGGATCTGGGGGTAGCAGGAATCGGCCTCTTGGGGCAGGAGGGGGTGGCCGTGGGGGTCCCAGGACCGGCTTCGTGTGGCTAAACGGGCCTTCCTGGCCTGCAGAGAAGCTCCTCGCGAGCAGCAGGAGATCTTCCGGGATCCCTGCTTTTCCCAGCACTTTCCACACCGAGGGCTTTTCCATCATCAGGGGAGCGCAGACAGGCTTCTTTTGATGCTCTTTGCCGTTCTCAATTATTCAGCCTGCGTCAGCAATAAACACACACCAAACAACAACACAACAGCAACCACACAGAGCGGGGCGCCAAGGCAGTGGCTTGAGACATTTCAGTAGTGCAGGCCACACGTGGTATCAGCTAGTCAAGGAAGCTTCTCCTTCAAGAAGGAGGAGGAGAAGGAGAGGAGCAGGAGGAGCCTAGCTCAAACTAGTTTACAGCAACATTGTTTGATATATTTTTCCATACTTTTCCATACCTTACCCCCCTTCCACACACTGTCCTCTCACCTTTCAGCTTACTTCCTCTTTTGCAGAGTCTTGTCAATTCTACCCAACCAAGACTTTCTCAGTCTTCCCTTCCGGTTGATCCACTCAGTTTTCCTCCTCTGGATTTGGCTGGGTTTCCCTTCAATGCTATCCTTACGTAACGTGGTGATAAAAGGTGCCCCCCTCCCACGCACACGTGAGCGGCATTCAGCACCAAACCTATGGGATGCCCCCCCCTCCCCGCACACATAGGGACTGCGTGAAGTGATCCAGGTGATTTGGCTGCTTCGGGCCAGCCAGGTTTTGGCCAACTCTTCTTGTCTGAAGGATCAGTGACGTTTTGGAATACATGGCCGGGGAAGGAGTTGTGAAGAATCCAGCCGGCAAGGTAAAAAATCTTTATTCTCATCTGAATGAGTGGACTTACTTGTTCAGCTGCTGTCCAAATGGGGCAAGGTGAAGGAATTCATTTTTATTTCACAGGGAAGTCGAAATAAGGAAAGGAACTGGTCAAAGGGTGCTCTGTGACCTGAGAGTACCGTTGTACTCAATTTCTGCCTTTTCATGTCTTCCGCCCACAACTGAAGGGGAAATCTGAGGGACCGCCTCTCCCGGATTACATCTGCCCGTCCCACCGGATCCAGCAGGGAGGGTGTGCTATGGGTGCCATAATTTAGGGGGCTACAATTGGGGGGGCCCAGGCGGTGGGCCTTCCCTGCTGTGGCGCCTGCGCTGTGGAATCTTCTCCCCCCTGAGGTGGGGTTGGGTCCATCACGGTTGACCTTCGGAAGGTCCCTCAAGACTCGGCTGTGCCATCTGGCCTGGGGACCCCAGGGGACGGGGGAATTAGTGAGGCGGCTCCAGGGTTATTAACATCCCTTTGCCCACTATTTCGTCTTCTTAGCTTTATTTTTATAGCTTTTAATGTTTTTAATAATAATGATGATGATCATTGTTCTAGGTGTTTATTAACTGATTTAGCCTTGTTGTACACCGCCCAGAGTCACTGGCTTTGTGAGATGGGCGGCTATATACATTTGACAAATAAATATAAATAGATAAAATGAAATCTCCCTGGGATTAAGCTGTTGGGGAACTGTGCCCTCCCTTCAGCCCACCCTGTTCTCGCCTCAGCCTCCTTCCAAGTCATTGGCATGTTGAAGAACCCAAAGCAGTTACGGTGGAAGAACAGCCACCTCCTGGGGCAGTGACTGGCTTCGGCACCTGTCAGCAGAGGAAGAACCTGGGATCGGGGGTGGAGCAGTAGGAAGCTCATGAAGAGCCCAGGCGAGCAGGAGAATCCACGCAGGCAATGTTCACAGTGGTGTCTCCAGGAGGGGACTCTTGGCCACCTCATGGCAGGTGGGGGCAGTGAACTGTAGGCCCAAAGGCTCCGTGGGTCTTCACATCTACAGAGCTATGGGGCTGCTGCTTCGGTTCTGCCCAGATTAGACTGGAGGACACACTCAAACTCATTTCAAAAGATCCCATTAACTAACCGTTGAGGCAACTGTTCGCTTAGCATCCTTTGTCATAATCTATGTCCAAAACTGCAGAGGCCATTGGTACCTGAAAGCAGGGGATGGTATAAAACACTGAGAGTCCTGCAGCTAGACTGCACCAAAGATGGCCTGTTATCTCGCTCTAACTTCTTCTAGGAAGTCCTCAAGCACCATCTCATATTCCGAGGAAGTATTTCCATAGAGCGCTTCTCTACAGGGCTAATGGCCAGCAATGTTCATGGATTCCCTGCTCCCCACCCCAGGAAGTTTACTATATTTCCAGAACTTGGCCCTGCCTTGTTTCCTGAAGGACAAGAAAAACATCCTTCTCATCGCTACCATCACCGCCACCACCAGTATTTACATTTGGGCTCTGCTTTTCATCTTACAATGTACAGTAGGAAAAGCCCCAAACGAATGATCCTCTTTCGGCTGTGCTTTTATGTGGCTTGTCCCTCGGCCAGAATTCAGGGAGGTCAGGAGAAGGACCTGCCTTGTGGAAGCGAGAAGGTGAGCAGGAAGCCACCCAGGAGGAGGCAGAAAGACGGGAGGGGCTCCATCTGCACCGGGCAAAGAAAGAGAAAGGGATTTTTAGAAGGAGAAACGGTGTTTTCGGCAACGCCTCTGAAGATACCAAACGCAGTGCAATATATAGATGCTTGCTTCGGTTTAAGCCACCAGACCACTGCTGAACGGTCCTATGAGATCCACGTAGAAAGACACCCGACTGACATCTCCCTCCCAAACAAAACCAACTATTGCCATGTCGGTGAGTAACTGCCACAGCCCTTCATGTAATTAATGATGTGCATTTGTCAAATGAACACTAGGTGTCATCTCAGCTCCATTAACTAACCTTGAATGTTCGGTGAATATTCCATTCTTGATGTAACCGAAAGCAGTTGAAATGGGTGAAAATGGATTATGGCCTCCCTCCATTTATTTGGGGGTCAAACCCTCAAACCCTTCTAAGAGGTGCTGTTAAGGCAGGAGAGTCCCTTGTGGGCAGGACAGGCTGCGCCTTCCCAAATGGTCCGAGGAAACGGTTGAAGCCGGAGGAGCATCGGAAAAGGTCCTGCTTTTATCCTGAATCTTCAGCCAATGCACAAGTGAACCTTTTGGTTCTTATATTTGAGTTACTTTTAGGGTGCCCTGCGCGCTTGGAAAATATTTCCCAGAGTGATATCAGGGTTGAAAAATTGGGGATAATACACAGACGAGCAAGAGTTCTTCAAGATATTTATGACAAGGCAACATTTGCCATCAAAGAGGACCAAGAGTTTGACAAATGCCATTATGAGTCTTTGGCCTCCTTGGAATCCAGTGCTGGAGAACCCGTGCAGATCGGAGCGGCCAAGAGATCCCCGTCATCAGCGGAGAAGCAAAGGAGATGGGATCGGGGGCTGTGCTTTTACTGTGGGGCCCTGGACACATAGCCAGAGCAGGCCTGGCAAAAGTGCCAGTGTCTGATGCAGCAGAGAGATGCGGAACTCGTAAACTGTCAGAGCATGAAGCCAGCAAGTGCCCAGCCTGCTTCCAAGCAGCACCCCTGGAAACTTTGCAGGGCCCGCTCCCAGGAGCTCTGAAGGGGGACCCCCCCCCCAAAGAGAGCTCAGTCAGCCAACAGCAGGCAAGCACGCTCCAGTTATCGTTGCTTTAGATTCCAGGCAGAAGGTAGAACGTGGGGAACCCGGGAAGTCGGGGGTGTGGGAGGAGTCTGAAGGGGAGGGTGAGGCAATCGCATGTGGGAAGGACCTTGGGAGACGGGGGGAAGAGGTGCTTCCTAGGGAACGGTCAGATAAGAGAGGGCATAGCCCGCGGCTGCATAATGGGCAGAGGAAGAGGCCTAGAAAGGAGCCTCCCTCGCTTCTCAGGCTGTAAAGGAGATGGTGAGAAAACTGTACTTTCAGACTTGCAAGATTCTGTCAGTGCAGCTTTACAATAAAGTAGAATCAGCTTATCTCAGTGTTGTCCAAAGTTGGCCACGTTAAGATGAGTGGACTTCAACTCCCAGAATTCCCCAGCCAGCATTGGGGAATTCTGGGAGTTGAAGTCCACTCATCTTAACGTGGCCAACTTTGGACAACACTGGCTTATCTGGTCACGTTTCCCGTCTGGTCTACCTGGGAAGGCCGACAATTCTCTATTAGTGGGTCTCTCCTCCTTTAATTATTATCTTTTGTTCTTTCCGGTTCCCTGTAGTGTCCAGCCTTCAAAGTCCCCTCTTATCACGTTCTTCTCTAATGTACAACATTTTCCCATGGGAAGATTTCTTACACTTAGTTTCAAAATCTCCATATGTTTTTTAATAGAATTTTAAACAACGCACAGGAAGGACTCTTATAATTAATTTCAAAATCTGATTTCAAATCCATCTGGCCCCTTAGTCCATTTATAACTTTCTAAAATCAACGTTCTGATCACCCTTTTCCTGTTCATTTCAAAATTAAAAAAAAACAAACATTAAGTCCTTAAACTCAGATGAAACTTCTTTGCTGAGGACTGAGGGAGAATCGCCCAGTGTAGCGAGGCCTGTCGTTCTGAAGGCGCTTAATGTCCAAAAGGCCCTTAACGAGCAATTTCTAATGACTTCGTTTTGATACTACAGGATCCTTTGGAATCTGCCGAGCATCTGATGAAGAAACTGAAGGAATTTGGGTCATTGGCAGGTCTTAAAGTAAATAAACAAAAAACAAAGATGATAATTAAAAATATGACCCTGCCTAATCAGGATCTGTTGATGAGCAAGACGGGCTTCAGGATTGAAAAAAAAGTGAGACATCTGGGGGTGATTTTGTATGTTGTGTCGGAATAACTATGGCAAAATTTGGAGTGAAGTGAAAAAAGATTTGGTAGGATGGGAAAAATTACAATTGTCTCTCATGGGGAGAATTTCTGTGATTAAAATGAATGCTTTGTCCAGGATGCTGTTTCTCTTTCAGACTATACCGATTTTGACTACAGATTTACCATTTAAACAGTGGCAGAGAGATATTTTGCAGTTTATTTGGCAAGGCAAAAGACCGAGAATTAAATATAAATTGTTACGAGATGCCAAGGAACGAGGAGGTCTGGGTCTGCCTAATTTAAAATTGTACTTTAATGCTTGTTGTTTGCTTTGGATGAAGGATTGGACAACTTTGGAGAGTAAAAAATTATTGCAACTTGAAGGTCACGAATTAAAGATTCGGGTGGCGTGCCGATTTGTGGTATGATAAAGTTAATAAGGATTTTAAAAACCATTATATTAGGAATGCCTTACTGCGGATTTGGAACAAATATGAGGTAAGACTGTCTCCTAACGTACCTTTGTGGGTGTCACCTCAGGAAGCATTTACTAGAAGAGAAAATGTGGGAGAAATGAAGTGGTTAAAATATAAAGATTTATTAAATTTTGAGGAGGGTGAACCAAGTTTTAAAACAAGAGAACAGTTAGAATCAGAAGGTTTTATATGTCATTGGTTTACTCATATGCAATTGTTTGAACGTTTCGAGTTGGACAAAAAGAACTATAGATTTGCTAATGAAACAACTTATTTTGAGATTCAGCTTTGTACAAATGATGAACATGTTATTGCTAAGATGTGTAAGATGTTGTTACAGACGAATCTAGAAGATGAACAAGTCAAGGAATGTATGATTAAGTGGGCTAAAAACTTTGGATACAATATTATGTTGGAACAATGGAAAATATGTGGAATAAAGTTTGAAATTGATGCTGAATTATAATTGAAAAGAAATTTTTTATAAAATGATGCATCGTTGGTATCTGACTCCTGATAAGTTATCAAAAATGTATACTGGTGTAACAAATGTTTGTTGGAAACGTTTGCGGGGTGAAGGAACCTTTTGTCATCTTGTGAAAAGGCTAAAACATTTTGGGATCAGATATGTATTGTTATTCAAAAGATTCTTAAAGTGAATCTTCACAAAACGCAGAGCCGTTCCTATTGGGTTTGATGGAGAAAGGATTGGAGAAACAATATGGATCTTTGCTTCTATATACGATCACAGCTGCAAGACTGTTATATGCGCAACGATGGAAGGATCCACAAATACTTACAGTGGAAGAACGGATCATTAAATTAATCATTAAATGAATGGACTTGGCTCAAATGGTGAAGTTAACAGCGTCACTAAGAGATAATACCGTTTCTAAATTTGTCTCCTTATGGCAACCCTTCTTAGATTGCGTGCTTGTGCGGGAAAAAAACGAGGCGTTGATTGTGGGCTTTCATGATTAGATGATTTGTGCTGATGGAAATAACGTGAACTTGGATTAATTAGTGGTAAGAGATTAAAAATTTTTAAATTTGTATTTGTATCTGTATTGGAGATAGTCAGAAGTCATTTTCTGCTTCAGTTTTCTACCTGTATTCAGTATTATAGTTTTTGTCTTTTTACTTTTAGTTCTATCTTTTTTCTTAGCTGTACTTTCTGTTGTGTATTTTAATTGTACTTTGAAATACAGTATAATAAAGTTCTTATTTAAAAAAACCAAGCGATTTCCAGAAGAGATTAAGAAAGGAAGTATGTGAACCCAGTGTCCTTTTGAAGGCTCTGGACCGTGGCTTCGGCAGAGCTGGCTTTCCCCAGAGCGCTAAAACCTGCCGGAGCTTGGCGTCTGACGGTCTCCTTGTGGGAACCTCTGCGTGGAGCACTTGTGGACAATCCCAGGTCCTCCCCTTTATCTGGAGAGGAATTCGAGAAGCGGATCCCTTCGCCAGCTCCTTGTTCCGCCGTGGCCGTTGTAAGGAGTAGAAATTACCTTTTAACAAAACTTCTTAGTAACAAACTCCTTGACACTTATCTCAAGAAAATTATAAACTGTGAAACAAGAAAAAAAGGGGTTTGGGAATCATTGTATAATGCATTTGTTTTAGGCATCTCGGATAGGTTGGAAACTCATATTTGTCCCCCCAGGGCAAAATGAGGCAGGACCAACGTGACCAACGTGTGAAGGGGTGCATAAAAACCTTGCTGAAATCTCTCGTGGCGCGCTTCTTGCAGCCTGCAAGCTGAGAAGCGTCAGCCTTTGCAAACGCTTGGAAATAAACTTTGCCTTTTCAAATCCAAGAAGGATTATTCGTGCAGCTTCGTTTCTCACAATTGGGGGCTCATCCGGGATCCCGAAACGGCGTTCGGTAAGTCCAGGGCTATAAGCCCTCTCTTGGAGGGCGCCCTACTGATTTCAGTAGCCTAAGGGAGCTGTAACTTTCGGATCCCGTCGCCCGTTAAAGGACCAGATTGGAAATAGTGGTTCGGAAGGGGAAGCTGACTAGGGTGAATTCCTGACCGGCATCTTTCCCACCAAAAACGGCCGAGACCTGAAAATCGTGCACGAAACCAGGTGAGAAACGCAGGCTTTCGCAAAGCATTGCCTGGGAGGTCGGGCAGGACTGGTGTGTGTGTGAGACTTGAATGACGGAGCGGTGCGAGACGCATTAGGGGACACAGGTCCCTGAAAGTGCGAAGCGAGAGCAGAGTCCCGATTTGCGGGTCCAGTTCTCCACGAGGAGCCTGGCCAGAGACGGACGAAGCGATTGGTTTGGTTAAACATATGTGATTGAAAGTCTCAGCAAAGCCTTTAAATATCCAGTTGGGATGGGAAATAACGCTAGCAAAGAGGGTCAGAAGGGGACTACTAAGTGTGAGGTTCCAGAGATTCCTGCAGAAAGCCTGTTAGGCAGGATGTTAAGTGGATGGGATGTCCCACCGCTGAGAAAGTATACCCTAGAATTAGAAAAAGAGAAAATGGTGAAATATTGTTATTTTGTGTGGCCCAAGAAACCGATCCAAGGGGATTCGGTTTATTGGCCGCGGTTTGGTACAACTGACTATTTTACATGTAAATGTGATGGAATGGACTTATGAAGGCCAGGCTCAGGGAGATAAGCGTGTTCTTAGTCCACAGCGGGAGCGTGGGAAGCTCAAGAGGATGAGGCTGGCACCTCCCTGAGGAATTCACGGTGTTGTGGCTGGCTGGCTTGGGAACTTGGGTTCAGTCTGGGGAGATTTCTGTCTTGAGGTGGAAGCTAATAAACACAACAGAACTGTATTTGCATTGTCTCATGGAGTTCTTTGGGCTGAACCTGACAGTCAAGCACTACAGGAATTTTTAAACAAAAATAAGGCGTCTGAACTAGAGAGATGTTATGCTACAATTTGGACTATAAGTGAGGAAGAGAAATGCTTTAAACTGGTGGCAGAGGATCAAGGAGAAGAGGCAGAGGGGGAAGTCCCAGTAAGGAAATGAAAGCCTCTGGACCATTTACCTCCACCTTACGATCCACATTTCAATCAAGGGAACCAAATTCCAAACGTTCCCCAGGCACCAATCCTCCCTCCTCCTCAGCCCACATCGCCACCCGTAACCCCGAGACCTCCTGGTGACTATTCTTGGGAATTAAAAGCCTTATTAGGTGACCTGAAAGATGATGAGTTACCAGAATACAGCCAAACAAGAAGGAGGAGGAGTTTAACCGATTACAAAAAAATGTTCCCCTTCAAGGAGGTGCCAAATGGCGTAGACTCCAACGGAGCTCCAGTAATAAGTTATGTTCAAGACCCTTTGAGCAGTTCAGAAGTCCGAGCTTTTAAATTGCAGATGAAAAGCTTGGTAGAAGACCCCTTGGGGATAGCTGATCAATTTGACGTCTTCCTAGGACCTAGCATTTATGCCTGGGAAGAAATGATGGCAATTTTAACAACTCTATTCCCTAGCGAAGAACGCCAGTTGATCAGAGCTGCAGCCATCAGAGTTTGGGACAGACAAAACCCTGCGGGACCAAACAACAACGCCCAAGGGGACCAGAAGTTTCCCATTGCAATACCCAACTGGCAAAATAACAATGACGCAGATCGACAGAGAATGAGAGATCTGTGAGCCGTGATAGTCTCAGGAATAAAAGAGGCAGTACCTAAAAATCAGAATTTAACTAGAGCCTTCAGTTTAGAACAAGAAAAAGAGGAAGCACAAAGTGCCTTTTTACAGCGTCTTAAGGACAACATGAGAAAATATTCTGGCATGGACCCAGACGCCACGGAACATCAGGCGCTGTTAAAAGTGCATTTTGTAACTAGTGCATGGCCCGATATACAAAGAAAATTGCAAAAACTCGATGGATGGGCTGATAAGCCATTAAACGATCTATTAGAAGAAGCCCAAAACATCTATGTCAACAGAGATGCTGAAAAGATGAAACAAAAGAAGAAAATGATGACAAGCACTGTAAATGAAGGAGATAGCAGAAAGGTTTCCCCTGCGGATAGACCAGAGAACCGACCAGATGTCAGACCAGGCAGAGGCAGGGTGGGGCGCAGGGGTGGAAGAGCATCACTTGGGCAGGACGGAGGACGGGGATTTACTAGAACACCAGGAACTCCCCGGCCTGGAAGGAAGCGCTGCGGGTGTGGCCAGCCTGGACGCTTCTGGGAAGACTGTCCCTCAAAAAGACGAGAGACAGATAAGGCACCACAAGTGTCCTCCTTGATCGAATTAGAAGATTAGGGAGATCAGGGGCACCTGACAAAAGGATCCCACCGGGAGCCCTTGATCAATTGAAAAGTGGGATCCTTGGGAGAAGAGGTGGTATTCCTCGTGGATACAGGAGCGTCAAAACCTCTCTTTCCTCTTTACCTCCGGGAACTGAACTCTCCAGAGAAAAGAGCAGAGTCTCGGGGGTAAAGGGTGAAGTGTTTCATGTATCCCCAATTAAACCCACAACTTGGGTTTAATTTGGTGTTAGAAATGTTATATGTTCTTGAAGCAGGGACCAACCTCTTGGGAAAGGATGCTATGGCCCTTCTCGGAATAAAAGTAGAATTTGAAAAATCACTCCAGACCCCGCCTGATGCCCAAGACATTTTCCTCCTTACTGAGGAAGATGAAAAAGACATAGACCCGATAGTCTGGGTCAAAGAAGGCAATGGGGGGGGGGATTAAACATTCCACCCCTAAAGGTGAAATTAAAGCATGAAGGAGAAGTAATAAAGCAGGAACAATATGACATCTCCATAGAAGGGAAAAAGGGTTTGCAACCAGTAATCGATGGCTCGTTGAAGGATGGTTACTGGAACCCTCCGTGTCACCATACAATACTCCGATCTTGCCAGTGCGCAAACCAGATGGTGCATACAGGATGGTGCAGGATCTTAGATTGTTAAATTCTGTAGTCCAAGCCAGACACTCTGTGGTTCCAAATCCCTGAACCCCCCTGGGATGTATTGCACCAGAACATCGATGGTTTAGTGTCATTGCTTTAAAGGATGCATTTTGGTCCTGTCCAATGGAACCGAACCCTTGTATGCTAAATTGATAAGACTCCGAGCCTTGGGAAATGAACTGGAAGACTGAGGGGAAAAACCACTCTGAGGAACTCAAAAAGGCTTTGTCTGCTGCCCGTTTTGAGCCTGCCAGATTTAGAACGACCTTCCCTCTGTTTGTCAACGTGGAGAATGGTGCAGCAGGGGGGTGTTGGCTCACAACTGGGCAGGGAGAGAGAA
This sequence comes from Liasis olivaceus, assembly GCA_030867105.1. Taxonomy (NCBI): domain Eukaryota; kingdom Metazoa; phylum Chordata; class Lepidosauria; order Squamata; family Pythonidae; genus Liasis; species Liasis olivaceus. The sequence goes on from CM061355.1 coordinate 79,873,320, forward strand.
ACCCGTGGCATTTTTGTCTAAAATGATGGACCCTGTGACCAGGGGCTGGCCAGTGTGTGTTCAGGCTGTGTCTGCCACTGCTCTGCTGGTCCAGGAAAGTAAAAAGTTAACCTCGGGGGGGCCTTGGCAGTAAGCACCCCTCATTAAGGAAGAACAATTTTAAATCAAAGGGCAGGCAGATGGCTCACCAATCCCCGCATTTTGAAATATGAAGCTGTCTTAATAGAACAGCCTGACTTAGTATTAACCATAGATCACAACATGAACCCAGCTGAATTTCTGAGTCGTGACTGGGATGGGGCTAAACCGCCTGAGCATGACTGCCTGGAATTAATAGATCTCCAAACCAAAATCCGACCTGATTTAAAGGATACTCCCGTGGACAAAGCAAAGAATATTTCCATAGATGGGTCTTCTAGAGTGGTGGAAGGAAAAAGAGTGAACGGAAACGCTGTAATAGACGGAGACCAGAATGTGCTGCTGGAGGCGGGGAGGTCGCCTTTAGACTGGTCCGCCCAGACGTGTGAACTGTTCGCTCTAAGACAAGCCTTGAGGCTATCTGGAAATATCCACACCGATTCGAAGTACGCGTACGGGATTTTACACACGTTCGGGAAGATCTGGTTTGAAAGAGGGTTGATAAATAGCAAGGGAAAGAACTGATGCATGAAGAGCTAGTTAAGGAAGTTCTGGAGGCTGCCCAGTTGCCTCGTGAGCTGGCCATTTTACACGTAGGAGGCCAGCAGAGGAACAATAGTAAAGAAGGCAGAGGGAACGCTTTGGCTGATGAAGAAGCGAAAAGGGCAGCTGAAGGAGAACACGTTGAGGAAGTTCGATTATTGGTACCCACTCTAGAGAAGGAACTGAATCCAGTTTTCACTGAAAAAGAAAAGGCTGATTTGTCAAAGTTGGGAGCGGTTGAAGTTAATGGCAAGTGGGTTTTGCCAGATGGAAGACAAATGCCCTAAGTAGAAACGTAGTGGACATTTTACACCAAGATAGCCATTGGGGAACTCAAGCCCTGGCTGATGGATTCTCAAACCAGTATGGATGTATAGGATTGTATACCATAGCCAAGCAAGTATGTGATAGGTGTTTAATCTGCAAGAAAGTTAATAAGCGAGTGTTAAGAAAAAGAGAATGGGGGGGGGGGGCGCGACCATTAGCTCTCCGCCCATTTCAAAATATTCAAGTGGACTACGCTGAGTTCCCTCTGTTGGGGAAAGTAAAATATTTGCTATAGACCATTTGACAGGATGGATAGAAGCCTTCCCATGCATTAAAGCGAATGCAAACACTACTTGTAAAATTCTTTTAGAAAACATCCTTCCAAGGTATGAATTGTGGAAAACATAGATAGTGATTCCGGGACCCACTTCACTGCTAAGATAGTCCAAAGGCTAATGAAGGCCTTAGAAATTAATTGGGATTATCATGCCCCTTGGCACCCAGCCAGTTTGGGAATAGTCGAACGGGCCAATGCCACAATTAAACAGGTGTTGTCTAAATTAATGTTAGAAACTAAGTTGCCATGGACTAAGTGCCTACCATTAGCCCTCCTAAGAATTCGGACCAAACCAAGGAAAACACGGGGATCTCTCCATGTGAAATGATGTCCAGGCTCCCATACTTGGGAAGAACATCGGGGTTCCCTTCAATTGAAACAAAAGATATGATGCTGAGGAACTATATACTGGGGCTGTCCTCTTCTTTGTCTCACCTCAGGTCGAAAGGACTATTGGCTCAGACGCCTCCACTCGATTTTGCAGTTCACCGATACAAACCTGGTGACTGGGTGCTGATCAAAGGTTGGCGAGACAAAAAGCTAAGCCCCACTTGGGAGGGGCCCTTCCAGGTCTTACTAACCACTGAAACCGCCTGTTCGCACCCAAGAGAAAGGTTGGACCCATTACACAAGAATCAAGGGACCGGTGGACGAACCAAGGGAGAGGAAAGTGCAGAGCAATAAAGATCCTTTAAAGCTGGTTCTTCGAAAAGAACCTAGAGACTAAATGTGTTGGTCCTGTGATTGTGAATGCTGTGAAGACAATTGCTGATGCTATCATTGCCCAGATTGCTCTCCCATTTGCTTGTGCCCAGAGTGTGATATATATTTGATCCAAGAAAATGAGGATTCTTTCTATAATGCTGATCATTCTGCTGTGCCTCCCCCTTAAACAATGTGCCCATCAGCCAAAATGTACAAAGTGTTACCAGAATGTTCGAGTGGGGGGAAGAGTGTGGGGAAGAGTGTACTTATCCTTCCAATCTCACTCACATGTTAATTCAGCTTGCTACAGGCAGGTGACAGAATGTTACGAGAATGGAAAGAAATATGGTATGGCACAAAATTTAGGAAGGAACGGTGCTTCACTAGGTGTAACCTGCCCTAAGAAGCAGGAGTGGCTGTGTTTTAACTGGACTGGTCAATGGGGAATGGGGGAAGACACCTTGGCACGCTTGGTACAGTTGAAACAAGGAGGAGAGACGAGGAAGGCTTTTGTCCCTACAAAGCTTCCTGCTCCTACAGAACCTATACCAGTTAATCCCTCCTTCTATCAAGAGATAAGAACAGAAATTCCCTTTCCCACCCCTGCCACAAATCTGTTTATAGATCTGGCCGAGAGGATCGTGGAGGCGCTAAACGTGACTAATTGCTGGGTTTGTGGTGGTTCCTCTATGAGTGAACAATGGCCATGGGAAGCGAAAGAAATAACCCCTCTTGAAATAGAAGCGTGGAATCTCAATCTAACATTTACCCCGAAAGTGAGGCCAAAAAGGTGGGTTTTAGAAACATCTCTTACCGGGGAAACCTGTATTACTAGGTTGTTCTCCCAGAAATACTGTGAGCCAGTGGGAGAAACCCCATGCCATAATGTGCTTATAGTAAATGATACCCAGTCAGGATGGTGGTTTGGTTCAAATTCCACTAACGAAACCAACCCCTTCCAAAATATCACGGGACTGAAACAGATTTGGGAAGACCCCAAAAACATAACCTTAGAATGGGTGGCACCAGACGGACTCTTCTGGCTGTGTGGGAGGCTTGCCTATTCCAGATTGCCCAAAGGGTGGTATGGAACTTGTCTGCTGGGCACCATAAGACCCGGATTCTTCTTGTTGCCCCCCTCAACAGGGGACTCCTTAGGAATACCAGTCTATGATGACCTATGCAGTGTAGAAAGGGACCTGATAGGAGGCACTCAAAACTGGGGTTAGGAAGAGTGGCCCCCAGCTACAATTATTCAATATTATGGGCCCGCCACTTGGGCCGAGGACGGAACCTAAGGGTACCGAACCCCCGTTTACATGTTAAACCGCATAATACGCCTCCAAGCAGTTTTAGAAATTATCACAAACCAAACTGCCACCGCTCTAGAATTATCGGCTAGGCAGCAAATTCAGATTAGGGCAGCCTTATATCAAAACCCCATGAACCGGACGTTGCTAACTGGGGAACGGCCCTAGAAAGAACTTGTGGACTGAAGAAGGGGTGATAAGAAAGGAGGAATCTTGACTTATTGAAGACCGGAGCATTTTGTATGTCCTATGTTTGCAATGGGGCAAACAGACAAGACCCACAAGAATAGAAAACTCTTTGGCTTTACTTCAACATTTAGGATGCTCTGCTTCAAAATCAAGGGATTTCTTCCATCGTATATTTTACTATGGATTGCAATGGGCCCCCTTGCTCCCCAGACAGATATTGAACAGGTGCAGCTTCACCAGCCGTGGGATGAAGCCCGTCCTGATGCCGCCCTTCCAGGAAGGCCTTAATCAGTGTTTCTTCCGCAAGAGAAGCTCAGCAGATCCACCGTCGCTTCCTGCAGTGGGACCTCGTCTTCCTCCGCCTGGCCCATTGCAGTTCTGATTGCTCCCCACTTCATCTCCAGACGGTTTTTCAGAGGGGAGGAAACACAGCTTTATTCTCACAAACAGGACAAAACGGCCCAGCACAGGCACCTGGCTGTGATCTGAGACGGCCTCCCAATGCACAGCTAATCTGGAATTCCTCCAGAGGCGCGAGTGGGAGCCGAATTCAGCCAGGCCAAGCAGTGGATCTGGACCTTGATATTCCTAATGGTTCCTGTCTCTTTTTCCCCCAGGGAGGGGTGCAGAGAAGAATGAGAATGAAAATGAACCCAATGCAAGAACACCAGAAACAAGGAAGCCTCCAGTGAGAAGGATATTTGGAAATCAAGGGGGACCAAATCAAGTCAAATAAAAGTAGGGAAAAATTATCGCACAGCAGTTCTTCTTCTTCATAAAACAGAATCTCAGGAAGAAGAGGGGGAAGTGCCCTTCTTTGCAAAAATACTCAAAAGGTAAGTTGGACTCGTGTCCACCCTCCGGAGCCGGGATCAGACACAACCAAAATGGGTGCTGAAAGCATGGAAGGGGTCAGAGGCTTCCTCTTAGTTTTCCTCAAAGAATCCACATTGGAGAGAATCCATACGAATGTATGTAGCGAGGAAGGAGTTTCCAAGGAAGAGCCCCCTTCTGATAAGAGGAGCCACGCTGGCAAGGAGACCTATAGATGTGTGTGGGAAACCTCTCCCTTCTGCGGAGGATCAGAAGTTCAGGGGTGGAGGGAGCTGATTAAATGGCATCTGACCTGGGGGGAATATGGAGCTGAGACCAGACTTTTCAGACAGCATCAACTGACATCATTCCAGGGTTTTCTTACAGTCTAAAGTTTATTGCTTTATAGGAAATAAAAGCCACGGGTATTGACCCAGAGGAGAATAGCAAGAAAGTGAAGGTCCTGCACTTTGAAAGCCGGGAGAGATGAGACGGAGAAATGGGGGGGGGGGGGGTCCAAGGAAGGGAAAAGAGGTTGGGGTCTGCTGGGCAGAGACCAGTTGATCCCTGAGATCATTTCTCAGGAAATGGGGATCCCAGGGTGGCTGGTACATGTGGAGCATCTGGATCTCTCTGGATATGGTGGCCCCCAGGCTTGGCTAAGCACCAGATGGATTTCCTGTTAAATGGCTGGAGGTGGGTGGGTTGCAGCCATTGCTCTGAATGGGGGTGAGCAGGAGAAATTGGGGGGTCTGGAGCGACGAGCAGGCCAGGAGTTCCTTGGGGCAGACTGGATGGTCTCCACCCCCTCCCTGCTTCCCCCCCCCTCAAAAGACAGAGAGGCCCTGAAAGGAAGCTGGTGGGTCTCGGCAGGAGAAGGTCCAGGCTGTGATTCTCCTCCTCTTGCCAGTGTTGAAGCTGCATCCTTTGAGTGTTGCAAAAAAGGCAGAAATCCATCAGGTGCTGAAATGCTTCAGCTATTTTGCATCTGAGAGCAGGAAGGGATAGTAGGATTAACTCATGAGTGCTGTGAAACAAAGAGATGGGGAAGACAATTAAAATATATAGTAAAACCTTCAACGTAAATGAGGTTTTTACTCTGCAGGAAACACACAGGTTGGGCTTCCCCTCCCCTTCCCTTTCACACCCCTCCCAGGCAGGCCCAGCTTCAGGGGGGTGGATGTTGGGTACGGCCCGGATGGAGGGAGAATCTGCAGGAAAAGGCTGCGAAGGACCAGGGATTCCTCCCCATCTCATCTCTGGGGCTCGAAGGGGGTCCCGGTTCAGCCGAGGAACTGCAAAGGGACGCTCCAGCCTGACCTTGACAAGGTGGAATTTGTCCCTAATTGGCTTAATTACAGGGTCAATCAAGAGAGGAGACCTCCCTCCCCCCCCTGCAGATACTTCATCCGAGCAGAGAAGATGCTGCTCGGATGGTGGGGTCATAAATGGCGTCTGGTGTCCAGCCTGGACTCCCTTGGCCGGAGCAGGTGTGGAAGGTCAAAAGGGGGGGGGTCAGGAAGGGCAGCCCACAAACCTGGGGTGCTCCCTCCCCTTCCCCCAATGACCTGCATGGTCCCCCCTTCCCTTCCCTTTGGTAATGTCCCAAAATGGGGAAACATCCTGGGGGAGGGTTTGGTGTTGTCTGCTGCTCTTGTGTGCGATTGTGTTACATTTTGGGGTCCCTGCAAGGAAAAGCCACCAGAAACCTTGGAAAGGATTTGGGGAGTCCAGAAAATCTTTGGAGGCTTTGCGGGTCATTCGAGGCTCTTTCAGCTCCTTAAGAGATATTTTTGGGAGAAGAGAGAAGGAGAAAACTTATTAATTAATGGAGGGCGAATAGAAGACACTCACCTGGTTGCTGGATGGGAGTTGCTAGAAAAAGGGAGAGAGACGCATTCAGAACTTTTTTATCTTTTTAATGTGACTGTTTTTGACATAGTTATCATTTTATACTTTTTGCTATATGCTGCCCAGTCACTTCTTGTGGGCGGCCTGATAAATTTGATTGATCAAGGACGGACGGAAGGAAGGAAGGAAGGAAGGAAGGGCTAGAGCATTTATGGGGCCGTGCTCCCATTCTATAGCCTATAATATATTGCATTATATTCCCCCCCCCCCATTTTTTATTTTTCCTTTGAGTCAGGGTTGACTCCTGGCGACTGCCTGGACTAGTCCCTGCAGTTTTCCGGGCAAGGGTTTGGAAGGGGGTTGCCATTGCCTGCTTCCTAGGGCTGAGAGACAATGGCTGGCCGACAGTCATCCAGGGGGCTTTGTGCCCAGGGCAAGACTGGAACTCACAGCTCCTGGTTTCTAGCCGGGTGCCTTCATCACCACAACACCAATGGGGTCTCCTATCCCTTGTGCCCCTCCAGGAAGAAAAATGTCTCCAAACCAATTTCCCAATGAGACCCTCAGCCTTGGGATTTGGGGGCCCAAGAGGACCCACCTTGCCATCTAGATGCAAGGCCTCCCCTAGATGGTCCCCTCCCCATAACCTCTCACCCAGCCCCCCACGGACTCACCTTTCTTGTTCTTCAGGTAGAGGAAGAGCCCCACGGCCAGGAAGACCACCCCCAGCACGGCCCCCACGGCCCCTGTCCAGAGCTTGCTCTTGGCAGCGTTGGAGGAACGTGGCTCTGGGGAAGGAGAAGGAGCCTTGCGTGAGTAGCAGGATCAGGGCCAGCTTCCTCCGGGGGGGCCATTCTGGCTCGATACACAGGGAGGGTCTTTCCAGCCCCCCATCCATGATCCCTTCTCCGCGCAGGATGATGTCCCCAGACCAGGAGGGCAGGGCAGGGGAGGGAGGGAAAGGCTTACCCCAGTGGACAGTGACGGGGGCCTCCAGGCTGGCGTGCCCCACCTTGCAAGCGTAGACGTCCCCATGCTGGGGCTGGGTCTCCAGCAGCACCTGGAGCTGGTAGGTCCAGTCTCCGTTCTGGAGCTCCTCCCCGAAGGCGACGCCCTCCTTCTCCGGCCGCCCGTTCTTCAGCCACTGGACGTCGATCTCCAGGGGGTAGAAGCCGGTCGCGGTGCAGAGGAGGATGGTGTTGGGGGAACCGGGGTCCATCTTGGTGGGGGAGACGGTGACGGTGGGCTTGGCTGGAGGGAAGGGAGAAGGAGGGAGGTGAGAGACCCAGCAGGGCCCAGGACGGAAGAGCAGGTTGGTCAGTTCAGGCCAAGGTCCGTCTTAGTCTCGGAAATGTTCTGTGTCTCAACTCCCCTTTCCAAGAGTTTTATTTGCAGAGAGGGAGAAAAACTTCACTTTTTTGCAGCCTTTCCTGTCCGTTGCTGAGTTGGCTAAATTTGACTCTGGGCGAGGTGAGAATTAAGCAGATTCGGATCAGGCTCAAAAAGGCCATCAGATGACTAAAAAGTCAGTGATACAAGATTCTAGAAAACGAATGAAATCCCACATGATCTGGACAACTCAGAGAAAGAAGCATAAAAGGACAGAACAAGATTTAAAAGTGTGGGAAAAGTGTGGCTCAGACTGGCACAACTCTGGGATGGATGAAGGGAGGGCTGGATGGGCCCCCAGAGAAGGTCCTTGAGGCATCCCTCCAGCCGGGAAGGGGGTCTTGGGTGGCATCCCGGGGTCTGTCCTGGGTCCTTGTGCCCTTCAGCGTTTGGGTCGGGGAGTTGGGGGAGAGCGATGAAGCTCGTGGCCTTCCGGGAAGACGTCAGTGGGTGAGACGAGGCTGATTCTCTCCCTCCTCGGCTGGAAAAATCAAAATGCTTCTGCATCTTCCGGTATTTTGGGGGGAGGCGAATGGCTCGTAAACAGCTTTTGGGGGGCCTGCAAGGTATGTTTGGATCTGATTTTTAATCTTGATTTTTCTTTTCAATAGTTGGGTATTGTGTGTTTTGTGGAAGTAGGTTGTTAATAGTCTTTCTTACTGATGAGTTCACATGTGTTCCAGATTCATAAAATATTCCCCAAACCACACCTGGGAGGCATTTTCAGTGAAGAAAACATAACACCTTTGATGAGAGACTCCTCAGGAACAAATTGTACTAATCAAGTGAAATTCATGTTCAGCATTTTGAATTTTGAAAAAACTTATATTTTGTGCATCTGGACGTAGCTAGTGAGCAGATAAAGGCTTCTTAAAAGGTAGCAAACCTTCCAGAAAAGGTGGGCGTGCAGCCGGGAGACGTGGCTGAACCCCGAAAGTCACAAAATCTGTAATTCTGCACATCTGGAGGAACCCAGAACGGCCCCTGAGCCAGATGGAGCCATTGCAGGACGGCGTAAAATCCAAGGAGAAAGTCCTTTGGGGGGCCTTTGGGCAGCGCGTCCGGCGCCGTCCCCCCGAAACTGAAACGCAGCCTGAAGCCCCCGAAGGAGGGACCCTCGAGAGGGTTTTTGACGCCTGGAGATGCCCCACGAGGCGAACTGGGAGACCGGAGCCATTCGCAGGGGATCTCTGGGGGCTTCCGGGGGCTGCCAAGATCACTAGATGGATTAGCGGAAGTGACGAAGTTCTGCGGTAAATACTGTGGGAGTGTGACTTAATATTACGAAATATAAACTCAACTGAAAGGTGTTATTTAATCCTGTGTCAACACACTATTTTTGGAAAACCTGGGCTCAGAAAGGGAATACGAACAAGTCTGGAGGTTTCACCGAAGGAAGAGAGTTTCCCCGAAAGGACCGAACTGCAAGACGTGCAGCTAAAACACTCGATTTGCACCATGTTTGAGCTCTGAAACCTTATCCAGTGATAGAGATAAATAAGTTCATCATTAGGCCAGGAATTAAAATTACAGAAACCAATTTAGGCGATTTGTAGGAACTCTGGAGCAGAGGATGAGGCCTCCTGCATTAAACCCTCGATGGCTTCCGGGGTTCCTATGACCGGAAACTCAACTTTAATGCGGTTTTTGGGCTCCATCCCAAATCCGGGACCTTCCCGGCCATGAAGAGGGGCCGAGTCTGGTGTGAAAAGCTGGTTTCGAGGGAGGCTTTTCTGCCGGACTCCGGAAATCGCCCTTAAAGGTTTCCCAGCCTTCGAATCAGCTTTTCCACACGGCGGAGGAAGAAGCACATAAAATTTCCAGACGATTGAGGTTTACGCCTTTGTTTAAACGCCGAATCATGATTAGAAATTCTAGCCTGGTTGATTGTTTGTCTGTTTGTTATGTTTGTTTGTTGGATTTAGAAGCTGCCGGACCCTGAACCAAGAATCAAGGATAAAAAGAGGCAAAACGCCCCTCCGGTCCCTGAATCCGTATTGGGGAGGGGGAGACGAGGCCGGATTCTGCCCCCCCGAATCCTCCCTGGGCCATTTTCTGGAGGGGATCGAGGGGATCCCAGATTCAGGGCGGGGGGGGGGGAGATTTGGGATCCTGGGAGGAGAAGAGGAATATTTCGTAGATCTGAGAGCGCAGAATAAATACAGAGTAAGTCTTTATAAGGGGATCCTTAACGGATTGAATGAAGGGGGAGGGGCCGGCATTTCCCCTCCGGAAGCCCCCCAGACTCACCTCTCCGGCCAACCACAAGCCCCGTCTTGGCCGCCTCGTAGTTGTGCCGGCAGAAGGAATCCACTTCGGCCCTCTTGATCCGCACCTCCTGGCCGCTGTTCCAATAGTCGGCCCAGCCCAGAAGCTGCCCGAACTCGGTGACGGCCACGAACTTCCCGACGTCGCTGTCGAAGCGGACAAACTCCTGCTGGTCGTAGAACTGACTGTACAGGAGCCGCACCCGCTGCGTCCCGTTGAAGAAGTGGCAGTCGGCCTTTTCCTGGGCCAGGAAATGGGCTGCAGGGAGGAGGAGGAGGAGGAGGAGGAAGGCCGTCAGGGGGGAGTCCAGGGCCCATCGCTCCCAGCCACCATCAGAAGAGGGACCCATGCAGGAAGGGGGTGGAGGCCTGCGGCAGACCGAGGGGTGGCCTTTGGCGGGCCCAGCTGGAAGGGGGACGGGGGGGCCTTTCTCAGCCCCATCCACTTCCTTGCTGGGGCTCCCTGGGGGAGACGCGGGGGGTCTGCCAAGAGACCCCCTCCCCAATCCACTCCGTGCCCCACCGTTGGGGGTTTGGGGAGGAAGGGCCCCGATCCACCCCGAGTGGGAGAAGCTCCATCGCCTTCTTTCGGCAGCAGCGGCCAACCCCGCAGGGCTGTCGCTCCCTGAAGACGCCCCCTGGAGGAGGGAGGGGGAGGTTCCTCGGTCCCAGTGGGGCTCCCTGGGGGGGAGGGAGAGTTGCTGGGGGTCTGGAGGGGGTGGAAAGAGGGGGAGGGGGAGGACCTTCCTGGTGGGCCCCCTCCATCCTCCTCCCGCCCTGGAGAAAGGCAGGCAGAAGCTCAACAGGTGCAGCAGACTGCCCTACTCTCTGCAGGGAACGTTGGATCCGGGTGGAGCCTCTTTGCCCCCCAAAGGAGCAGGAAAGATGGGGGAGGGGGCTGAAGAGACCCAGAAACTCTCAGAGCTGCGGTGAAAGTGAGATCCATACCTCGGTCTCCCTCTTCCTTGGGGGGGGGAATATGGGGAGGGGGCACAATGAGGGTGTCTGGACTGATGATCCTGGGGTCTCCCAGCCCCTCCCTCGCCTGAACCCCCCACCTTCCCTGCTTTCCCCAAACTTCTCTTCTCCCCCCAATATTCAGCCCTCCTACCTGCCTTCCTCAAGAGCCCCCAGGAGCAACTCAAAGTGGGGGTCTCCAGTCTCCTTCCCCCCCCACATCCTTCCTCCTCAGTCCCCCCCATGGTTCCCCCCTCCCCTCCAGTCCCTGACTCCGCTATGGGGAATTATGGGGGGGGGCTGGGTCTCCTTTCCCAGTTCAGAGACTCCCGCAACAAGGGATCTCAGTTCAACTCTTGCCTGACCTTAAAAGCCTCTATTGGAGATTCGTAAGAAAAACTGAAGTTTCTGAAGGTGCAAAAAGGTTTTTTCCCAAATGCACCTTTTTCTTCTACGGCTTTTCATTGCCTGAAAACGCCGCAATTTCCCTCTTTCTCTTTCACTTTCTTCTCCTTCCTCCTTCAAGGCGACAAACTTTGGGGGCTCCGGATCCGGGTCTCATTTGGGGCCGGAAGGTCCGACTCTGACCCCGGGTCGGTTGCCTTCCCACGGCCCCCTCCCCACCTCGGCCACAGCCAGGGAAGGGGGTCCCTCTCGGTCCTCCTGGGGGGGGGAGGGAGGGGGCAGAGGCCACGCGGAGATCGAGGCTCCTGCGGGCTCCCGACTCTCCTGCCCTCAACCCCTTCCCCAAGGTCACTCCTGGGGGTCCCAGCCCGTTTCTTCCCCCTCCCCCACCAGCATCAAGGGTCCCTCCCAGCCCCCCTCCTCCCCCTCCTTACCGGGGGGCTCCTGCCCTCTTTCGCTTCCAGGGATCCGGGGCAGCGCCCCCACCAGCAGCAGCAGCAGGGGGACCCCAGCAGAGCCCATGGATCCTGCCCCACAAGCAGCCCCCGAGAGAGAGGAGACAGACACAGATGTTCCAGCCCCAGAGGCGGAATCGGTGGGTCTGGATTGGGGGCAGGAAGCGTTTTTCTCAGACTCTGGAGTTGGGAGTGCCCAGAAGAGCAGAGGGGCCAATGGAAATTCTCCCTCCTGCAGCGTCATCGGTCTCTGGGCAGAGCCTCTCTGGATTTCGCCCCATGGAGGAGATAGTTCGGAGCAGAGAAAGAAGCGGAGAAAGTGGGAGGGGGAACCCCTTCAGTCTTGGGGGCTGCAGCTCCAGGGGGTCCCCTGCCAGCTCAGAGGGGACCCTCCCCTTCCTTTGCCCTCCGCAGGACTCTCAGCCGGGCTCTCCTTTTCTCTGGGGGCCTGGAGGGGGTGGACTAGATGCCCTTTTAAGCTTCCTTAAGGCCCCGGGTGGGAGGGGGTGGTGGCTCCAGACCTCCGGGAGGTGAAGGGCCTGGATATCTGCGGGTGGCCGTAATCAGCCTCTCAGGGCAGGAGGGGGTGGCTGGGGGGGGGGTGTCCCAGGACCGGCTTCACGTGACCAAAACGGCCGGGCATCTGAGCAGCTGTGTATCCTGGGCTGGAGCCGTTTCCTTTCCCTAAGGGGACCCTCCGCATGTGCGTTGGGGTTGTGTGAACAATCAAAGGCTTTTTCATAATCAAGGGAGCGCAGATGGACTTCTTTTCGATACTCCTTGCCGTTCTGAATTATCCAGCCTGCCTCAGCAATAAACACACACCAAACAACAACACAACAACAACAAAACACAGAGCAGCCCGGAAGCATCACTTGAAAATGCCAGGGACCCTTTTGCAGAGGGGTCTGTCACACACCCGGGGCCCCAGACTCGGGCACAGAACGGGGCCTTCGGGGCCCTTCGAAAGGCCAGAAGGGTCGGGCCAGTCTGATCTCCGCAGGGCTGTTGCTCCAGAGGGCAGGGGCCAGGGCAGAAAAGTCTCTCCTCCTGGGCCCCAAACGGGCTCTTCCTGCTGGACTGGATGGGACAACTGGGGAGAGGTGGCCCCATAAGTGGCATGGCCTCCATCTGTGGGGGGCTTTAAAGGGGACCGCCAGCACCCTGAATTGCCCCTGGAGGCAGGCAGGAGCTGAGTCAGCCGCGTGTCTCCTGCGCCCAGAAAGAAGCACCACGGACTGCCTTTGCCAGCCCTTGCTGCCCAGCTGAAGCCTCCGAATGGTCTCCAAGGGCAGCCCCAGGTAAAGCGCCTTGCAGCAGTCCAGCTTGGGCAGGAGTGGGTGGAGACACAAAGACCTGCAAAGAGAAGCAGAACGACTGAGGCAGAAGAAAGCAGAGAGAGTCCCAATAGGAACAGGCACTTTGGGTGCCATCCCAAAACATCTGGAGCACCATTGAAGACCATCGGCACTGGCAAAATCGCCACAGCCCATTGCAAAAGGCAGCTTTCCGTGGAACAGCTTCCACCCTGTGATGATCCCTTTAGCCCCATCAGACGACATCTGCCTGTTTGGGCTGGTTTGGGTCAGCCGGATATAGCCTCCTCCAGCTGCGTTTCCTCCAGACGGGTTGGGCCCCTCCTGTGCCAGCTGAGTTATTATGCAGACCTCTGGAGGGAGGAGTCGAGATCTGTCCCCATCCGGCCTCTTTCGGGGGGAAGCTGGCAGACAGCCCCGGGTCCATCTGCGGGAAAAGGGAGGTTCCTGGAAAGACATCTTGGGCTCTCTTTCTGCTCGCTCAACCTCTGGTTCCCCAGTCCCAGGTATTGGTAGGAAAAGGAAGAGTTTCCTGTACTCACCCGTGAAGTCCCCACGTTGGCCTGGACAGCCCTATCCGGATAGGTCGGTCTCCACTGTAAGCTTCGCTAACGTAATAGGACGGGGCATTCCTCTCTTCCTCGCTGGAGATAGAGGCAAGGCGGCTGTTGTCCCCATAGTCCTGGCATGATACCGGGGAGAGACCAAGAATAGATGTTTCACCCTCCAGAAGAGTAGCCTTTGCTTGGATCAAGAGGAATCTCCTGGCCTGATCTTGCCTTCCCTGCCTGCTTTTTCCAGATCACCATCTCTCTTCCAGGCTAAGCCCCATCCAGCGTGGCTGGCTTGAGACATTTCAGTAGTGCAGGCCACACGTGGTATCAGTTAGTCAAGGAAGCTTCTCCTTGAAGGAGGAGGAGAAGGAGAAGGAGAAGGAGAAGGAGAAGGAGAAGGAGAAGGAGAAGGAGAAGGAGAAGGAGAAGTTAACAGCATTAATAAGAGATAATACCGTTTCTAAATTTGTCTCCTTATGGCAACCCTTCTTAGATTGCATGCTTGTGTGGGAAAAAAATGACGCTTTGATTGTGGGTTTTAATGATTAGACGATTTGTGCTGATGGAAATAATGTGAACTTGGATTAATTAGTGGTAAGAGATTAAAATTTTTTAAATTTGTATTTGTATCTGTATTGGAGATAGTCAGAAGTCATTTTCTGCTTCAGTTTTCTACCTGTATTCAGTATTATAGTTTTTGTCTTTTTACTTTTAGTTCTATCTTTTTTCTTAGCTGTACTTTCTGTTGTGTATTTTAATTGTACTTTGAAATACAGTATAATAAAGTTCTTATTTAAAAAAACCAAGCGATTTCCAGAAGAGATTAAGAAAGGAAGTATGTGAACCCAGTGTCCTTTTGAAGGCTCTGGACCGTGGCTTCGGCAGAGCTGGCTTTCCCCAGAGCGCTAAAACCTGCCGGAGCTTGGCGTCTGACGGTCTCCTTGTGGGAACCTCTGCGTGGAGCACTTGTGGACAATCCCAGGTCCTCCCCTTTATCTGGAGAGGAATTCGAGAAGCGGATCCCTTCGCCAGCTCCTTGTTCCGCCGTGGCCGTCGGCTCCGCGAAGAGCAGAGCTGTGTTCAGTCCACCATTGCCTCCCTGGAGGTCCCCGTCGCCTGCTTCTCAAGTAGGAGCTGTGAGTCCAGGAGAACCCCCAGACTGCACATCGACTCAGCCTGGGAGACCATAACCCCATTCAGGGTTAACAGTAGAAAGTCCACAGATCTGGGGAGCCCCAAAACCCACAGCCACTCAGTCTTGGCAGGGAGGTTAGACTGGGAAAGCACCTCTACAACCTCCCTTGGATGGCCAGAGATGTACAGCTGAGCATCATCAGCGTACGGATGACACTTCACCCTGTGCCAAGGAATGACCCCATCCGGCAGGTTCATGTAGAAGTAGGGTAGTAAATGGCGCCAATTGTTGGGCGCATGTAACACCTCTACTCAGTGAGCTGCATCGGTTGCTGGTGGGCTTCTGGGTGCAATTCAAGGTGCTGGTGGTCACCTTTAAAGCCCTTCATGGCTTGGGACTGGGTTCCTTGAGGGACCGTCTCTCCCAGTTGTTTCTACCCGTCCGATCCAGTCAGGCAGGAGGGCACGCTCCGGGTCCCGTTGGCTGAGGAATGCCGGTTGGCAGGGCCTAGAAGACGTGCCTTTTCGGCCGCAGCGCCCACCTTATGGAACGTTCTCCCTCCGGAGATCAGGGCGGCCCCCACCCTGCTGGCCTTTCGCAAGGCCCCAAAGACCTGGCTCTGTGCCCGGGCCTGGGGCACCGAGGTGGGGGGAAGCGTCCCGTCTCCCAGCTGTGCTAGTGACTGTCGGTCGTGACATCTTTCTCGGCTGCTGTGCATTTTAATTTTTATATTTGTGATGGGAATTCTTTTTAGTTTATTTTAAGATCGTTCACTGCCCAGAGTCATTTGTTCAGATGGGTGGCCGTACAAATGGAATTAAATAAATAAGAACAGCGGCAAGCAGACGGGTAAAGTGATGATTTAAATGTTACATGGAACCAGAGCTGATACAGCAATGGGATTTTTATGAATATATTCAATACGAATGGGGGGCATTTATCTCCCCCAAAGTAGTCAGTTGAGTGTCAACATTTAAAATAGATATTAATAACACACTGTCCACTTACTGATGCCAAGGAAATTAGGATAAGTTAATGTTAAGCTTTAGATCTACAGAAGCATTGAATAACATGGTTTATTAACTTTGGGGAAACCAAAGTTAATAACCTGTTTAAAGCTGCGGAATGGAGAAACTTCCTCCTAATGCAGCATTTCTGGCTAATGGGAGCACAAATGTTCCCATAATAAAGATGACATCGGGCAATTATTAATTAAGTTGGAAGTGTTCCTCTCCTGTTATGGTACAAACAGTACGATCTATCTGAGGCTGGATGTACCTTTTCCCAGTTCATTACGCCCACAGTTTCATCCAGTGGAGAACTCAGATCAATATTGGAGTTTAATTTCTGAGGTGGGGAAGGTGGTAAACTAAACAGTAAAAACAAGACCAGAAAGAGTTGAAAATCTTTTAAGGAAAGAAAAAGGCCAGAGAAGGAGAGTAGAAAAAAATTAAGATGCTTTCTTACCCAGCAAAACTCAGATAAGCTTTTTTATAGCTGGATTACAGATGAGAAAATATCAGAGGGATGTACAGAACTAAAATGTTTGTGCATTAAAGGAAAAGGTGGGGGGGAGCCTTATATTTTGCCCTCTAGGAGGTATGAAAATGCAAATTTTCAGTGTTTTCTTTTTTTTAAAGAAAAAGAGAGAAATTGCAAAAGGTAGGAGAAAATAAAACAAACCATTGAACGTCCAGCGCATTGGGGATTTCATGGTGGGGGAGTGATGTCATGCAAAGACAGAGGCATCGGGTGCAAGCCACAATGGCACTCCATGAGCCAGGACATCGTTGCATATATCACGCAACGGAGATCTGGGCCAAAATGGCTGGGGGGATAGTTTGGGGGCGGGGGGGGGGGGGTCAGTGTATTCTAGGAACTCAGCTATTGTCTTCACAGGTGGTGTGAACCATATCTGCATGTTAAATCATGCTAGTCTATTCGTTTGAGCCGTGGATGCAATGATCTATGGCTGCAGCCAATGGGTTTTCTTAACCTGGATTAGTCTCGGGGGCTGGAAGTAAGGTCTGGGGTGCCAAGCACCCATCTACCTGCCCCACATGTAGAGGCAGTGGCTGGAGCAGCCCCATCCTGGTCACGTTGTGGGAAAAGCTGGAGGGCAAAAGATGCCAACTGAAGCACATGTCAGAAGAAGCAGCAGGAAAGGGAAGGGAAGGGAAAGGCGAGAGGAAAAACGCATTTCTTTTCAAGAGTCTCTGCATCCGGTACAAATGTTCTTGTCATGAAATATTCTTTCCAAGAGGTAAAAGGGGGATGACCCCAGTAGAATAATGCCCGTAATAGAACCAACCGAAGTGGCATGAAAGGGTTGAAGGGCTGTGGCAGATGCGACCGTTTCCTACCCTTGGTGAGAGTTCGGCAGCTCCAAGGGAAGGTGTGTCCTGGCTGTTGGACCAGACACAACAGTGTTGATCTAAGGAGGAAGACTAATCCTCAAGGATGAGGGGATTCCTTAGAATTCTAGGAAAATTGATTCCCTTCTTACACACACCCCTTGGTTTTTCACAGGCCCCTGATCTGCTCCATTCAAATCCCCCTGCACCGCCCCCTCCCCTTGCAGCATCCTGCTGACCAGCCCTCACCTGCGCCCATAAACTCTTGGGCCAACCCTCGGAAAGACCGTCTTGGGTGAACCTCCATCCCACGTCCACGCCCCCTTCTTGCCAGGCCATTTATAAATGGGCCAGGAACGGGGCATGCCCTACCCAGCAGGAAGGGACTTGGCCATTGCTGCAGAAGGAGCCCATCCAAGTCTAGCCTGGCAGGAAGGTGAGTCACGCTCGTTTCTCTCTCCTGGCTTAGTCTCAGAGAGGTTCTTGGTCGCCCCGCATTTTCCCAACCCGGTCTGAAAATTATTGGATGTACCTCCGTTGGGAAGATGAAACCAACAGGCTGAGCCTTCAGTGTGACAAACTGGACATTTTTTTTGGGGGGGGGGGGGGGGGAAATGATAGTATTTTATAGCATTTGTTTTATAATGCTTAAAACTTTATTAATAAAACATGCAGAGAGATTCTACCTTCCTCCTTAAGATCTATCCGATTAGGACCGGGAAGGGGCCCCCAACATCTAATAGGAGAGTGGAAATGCCACTGGGGAGGGGGCTCTTCTGTGGTGGTGACCCCCCAAAGCTCTGAACGCAGAAAATATGGGCTAATTTTGAGGGTGTTCCTGATGTTCTTTGCAATATAAAGGCCTGAAAGGAGGTGTTTGGGCCAGAACTGGATTTTAGTCAGCTGAACTCTGCTCATTCCTCCAGAGTCATTCTGATAATGGATCGGCAAATCCAACCGCTTTGCTTTCTCTTGCTTTCTCATTTTTGAGGATCTGTCAAGTTCAATCAGTCCAAATCGAGACTTCTTTTTGTAAAAAAGTGTGAACTAAAGTATGTATTGTGGTAGATATTTCTTGACAAAAACGTACATTTTTGTTTGCAATCTTGCCTAATTATACACCCTTTCCGTAAACAAATGTTCCCCAAATAGTATATTTTTGAACATCATTTAATAAATGCATGCATATTTGAGCAGCCCTCTGTAATATAACCTTTTAATTGGCAATTGTTTCTGAATGATATTCAATGAACTGGATTGTTATTGATTTGGAAATGCCAAATCCAATAAGCTGTTTATCATGATATCTTGTAATGAAAGGGCACAGTAATAGGAGCACTCTAAGTTAAGCTAGCACCTCTTTTTTATCCTAGTAATCCCGTTTCCATAATTAACTTCAAATTTTAGTTTTGTAATAAAGGAAGGCGACGTTAACTGGTTGCTTTTCCCTTTTTGCCCCCTTTGCATTGCCCACTCACACGGAGCATTTGCATTCTGCATTTTATTCCAAAGCAGAATTAGGGAGCAGGTTGTGCTTTTGTTGTGGACTAAAATGAGGACGTCACTTCAGGCTATTCATGGAAAAAGAGAGTAACCAGGGGCAAACAAGACCACTGATAAGATTTTTTCACAAAAGATTCACGAAGGTGCCTATCCAGTTCCTAGACTTGTAGGAAGATCTAGTGATCAGCATCTCTGGAGGGCCACCACATTTGCGGCTCTGCAGTTTGCCCCCAGCTCCAACCCTGCAGCAGCATCGGGTGACACTTGGCCCAGTCTAGCAGATACGGGGTCCTTGTTGCACAAAAACACCCCACTCTCTTTCCTTCTCCCAAGTCTCTTCTTTCTTTGCCTTTTCTACCGAGGTGCAGATGGGACCGATCTCTTCCTTCCGTTGCTTCTTCGTGGTCCTCCTGATTTTCTCCTTCATTTTGCAAGGTAAGCTGTGGCTGCTGGGCTCTGCAGAAATAGAAGGCAGTTCGAATTTGGTCAGAGGCAAACAGCTTTCTGACAATGCCGTAACATTTTCATGGCAATACAAAGTTCTGGCACTGCAGAAGCTATGGGGGGAAAAGGGCATCCTATAGCTTTTATTGAGATCTTGCATTGGATACCTGTGAGAGTCAGAGCGAGAGGGGTTAAGAACGTGCTCTCATCACCAGAACAACGAGGAAGAGATAAGAGGATGCGACTGGCCCCTCCCTAAAGAATGCAAGGGAGGTTGGGAGGGTGACCCTGGAAATTGCTCTCACTCTGAGAAGATTCTGTAATGGGACTGAAGCCAATAAACCGTGCTGGATTGAATCTGTACTGTCTCCTGGAGTTTCCTGGGCTAATCCTGACAATACCTGATTTACAGAGGGATCTTTCAGTTAGGGATAGTGAGGAGGCTCTCCGATCTCAAGGAAACCCAATACAATTTCCTGGTTGCTTATTTGCAAGTTCTTGAGATGTTCAACCAAAGAAGGCAAACAGATGCCAAGAGCTTCAAGGGATCCTGAGAAGGGTCCCATCAAGATCATTGTCCAATATTTATCTATTATTATCCTGGTATGATGCTGAATCTGGAACAACCATAAAAGATGTTATGGAGGCCAGATCTAAATTAGATGACTACATTAGAAATTTTAGGAAGCTGGGGACAACTACATGACGTTATGGCAAAACAGTTAATGTAGCAGCAGACTCAGTGATTCAGGACAACACTATGACTTCCAGAACACCTGAAGGCATGAATTTAAAATCAAGAATATTATTTAAAGCTTTAAAAAAATGATAACTTTGATGGATAATGAATCGGACCTTGTTTTTTCCTGACTAAATTTTTTATGTTAAAGCCTATGCTGGAGCATCTGCAGAGTATATCAAAAGAGTCAATATGGTAGCTGTGACAATGCAATTAATGGTGGAGCTACAATCACACCATTGCAACCACCATTTTGACTTTTTTGACCCTACCCTACAGACATTCCTGAGCCCATGAAATTGGCGATATGAAAAATATTATTGATGGTATAGCAAACAGTAAAAATCCCAGGGCCAAGTGATTTTTTAATAGAATGATATAAAGCAGATACAGATATTAACTGATTCCTAAAACATTTGATTGGATTGTGTTTTAACTGGTCCTCTGTCAGCTTCTGTTAATGAAGCTTATGTTGCAAATCTCTAACACCAGATAAAAGTTCATATTTGTACTGCTAATTAGACATTATTTCCTTGATTTATATTGATATTAAAATATTATTCAGGACTTTTGCTAATCAGCTGATACTGGAAGGGAGCTCTGTGCAAATCAGTGGTCTGAGACCAAAGAGATTCAGTTTGAGTTACCTGGATTTGTCCTGAAAAGAAAAAAAAAGTCCATGGGTTGTAATATACTGTAATCAAAGCATCTGTAGCTGCATTCTTCAAGTCCTCCACCATAATATTTTTTTTGAAATATTGGCCTTGTACCTCTTTTTAAGGCAGAGCTGCAGGGAAGAGAAATGGCTAGTACAGCAGTGTTCAAAATGTCCAACAAGGAGCCTAGGTTTTCAAAATAAAAACCTTTAAAACAGCTTTAAAAGTATGGATAGAAATTGGTTCTTTCAGACTGTCATGGCTGCATTTTTTTATGTTAGTTAGCAGTGGCCACAGAAGCAGTAGGGCAGAGCGAGCTACAATGCCACAGAGAAAGGCAGAGAAAGGAGGTGAAACTGAGCTGGAACTGAGGGATTATTGTATTCCACAGAAGCGTGGAGAGTTACGCTAATGGGAAGCGTGGAAAGGGGTACCTGGTGGAACGATGAAATGAAAAGGGCAGGGGATGGGAAAATGCATACAAGAGTAAAAAAAAAAAATTATAATGTATATATGGAGAAAAATAGTTGCAAACAGTGAAGTCAAAGAGGAATGGTTAAAAATTGCAGGGAAAAAATGCCTCTTTTGATGGAAATAAAACTTTGTTTTGTGGGTGGATGAAAAGGCTAAACAAGAAGCCTCCAGCGGTGTGAATGGAATCAAAAAATAAAACCGGTGGAATGATTTGGGATAAAGCTGAACTGAAGGAAGGATGGAAGGAGAATGTTAGATATTTGTATAGGAAAAATAGGGAGACATTGAAGACTGGAACTCAAACAAATTTTGAAAGATTACTGTCCAAGAAAATAAAAGATGCAAAAGAAGTCATAAATGCTGTGAGAATGTTGAAAAATGGTAAGGCTGCAGCTGTAGATGGTGTAAGTGGAGAAATGAATGTAGCTTTCCTCTCCAGTGGTGAAGGCTTCATGTGTGCCTGAAGATGGGGAAATGCCATTATTGTTTCAAGTGACCCTTGAAGACCTGTCTCTTCCCCCAGATCTCAGGCTAGGCTGGTTGGGGGTTGGATTATTGTTAACTCTGGGCGACTATAATCTTCCATGGTATCAAGATCTTTTTCAATTTGTAAGCCACCCAGAGTAATTTGCAAATGGGCAGTCTTAGAAATGTGCCCCATTCACGCACACACATACACTTTTTAAATTTTTTGTTTTATTTTAATTCTATATAGAGACATTGGAATACTCCCACTAATCTCCGCCTGCAACCTGCTTCCCTTTGTGCACTGAACGGAAGTCTATTGTTTTGGGTTTTGACCATAAATTAATAAATTTAAGTAAATGAAGGCAAGATGGTGAATGGGGCGTCGTGATGCATGCTCTGATCCTTGCATGGATGCATGCACCAAAGGGGTGGGGCTTGCCTTGCAGCACCTGACATCTTGCCCCTTTTGAGCCCCCTCCCTGCAGATACCACTGACGATGGTTTCCATTACCCTTAGTGTCTGCTCTGTCCACCCTTCCAACTCGTTCCCTGAGGTCTCTGCCTGCTGCCTTTGTGCTCCTTCTCCTTTACCTCAAGGACTCTGTGTCCTCTATGACCTTGAGGTCTTTCAGGAAGTTCCATCCATCTTCAGTTGGACAACCAACTGAACTTCCACTTCCATTCTTTGCAGCATTTATGTATTGGTGTCCCAAAGGCTGGATGAACTATAGGTACAGTTGCTATGGATACCATCAAGAACATCTGTCTTGGCATGATGCAGAGGTAAGTGATGATAAGTTCATTGTTGGAGGGCCAAGCCCCAAGCGACCTTCCTTTCTGTCCAATAAGCCAGTAACAGGTGGCTTTGATTTTCCTGTCCAATGGAAAGAGGTAAAAGCCTTGAGGCTGGGTCAGTCCTGAGACCCACCAGGGATGTCTGCAGGGTATGGCCAAAAGAGCCAAAATGGTGGTCACAATCAAAGCTGCGCCTGTTTTTTTTATGTGTGCGGTGTAAGTGATGCACATAAAAAACAACTGTAGCTGTGAGTGCATTGCTGTGGCAACCCTCGTTACTTTCCTCACCATATCCCGTGGACGCCCCTGAGGCCCACGTAGTCCAGCTTAGGTGTCATGCAATGGCCAACCAAATGCATCTTGGATCCTGCCACTGACCTCCTTGCATTGCTGTTTCCCAGGAGTCAGTCCTTCAGTCCTACAGCCTGGGGTTCAGGTGGCGGTTAAACAGTCATCCATGTTTGTGACTGTTGAGACTGTTGTGTACCTCCATGAACCTGTCCTGTCCCCTTTGTTTGCAACGGGTTTTGCCGAAATCAAGTGAGACGGAGAGCTGAGTGGAAGCAAAGCAGAAGAGCTTTCTTCTCCCTCTGGGTTAAACGGCTTGCAAAGCGTGGTGGAGCCTCCCATCGACAGGCTGATAAGGCAGGTCCACACCCTACTCAGGTTTAGACATCCTTTTATACATTCTGTTCCCGCGGATTTCTTCTAGCCTACTTTCCCATTGGCTGGTACTTGTAGGCGCACAATCTTCCGGCCGCCTAAACTTTTCCACCATCTCCTTTTCACGCCTTTTTTGCATGTGGCTGATACCGTTTTCTCCACCGGAGTTGAACAATACAACCCCCCCCTCCCAGGAGGTGGGGTGACTTTTCAGTTTTAAAAGACCCTATCTTTTAAGAAAAACATCTTTGTTAGAGAAAAACATCTTTGCCTACGTGCCCCACTTTACTTCCTTAGAATGGTTCTATTATTTTACAGATTAAAATGGGTTCCCACCCTTTCCCAAGCCCCCTCCACTGGATGCAGCTATCCCAACTGCTGGCTGTAAATTCCCCAGTTGAATGCGGTGCTGTGCAGAAAAGTCTTTCCTTCGGCTGGTCCTGAACCTGAGTTTCAACGGAAGGCCGAGTGTAGCCCTGTGAGACGGGAAGAGGCTCCACAAGATCTACAACAGGACTTCTCAACCCCAGCAACTTTAAGATGGATGACTTCAACTCCCAGAATTCCCCAGCCAGCATGCTGGCTGGGAAATTCTGGGAGTTGAAGGCCCACCCATCTTAAAGATGCCAAGGCTGAGAAACACTGATCTATACCATGCACGGTTTTATATATTCCATGAGATCTTCCTTATTCTCCTTGTTCAGAGCTAAAATGCCCCGATTGCTGTAATGGTTCCTCACAGAAAAGCTATTCCTGGGGCCATTTAATCATTTTGGGCCTTTCCTTCTGAATCTTCCTCACTTCCGTAGTGTCTTCCTTCAGGTGACCGTAACTACGAGACACTCCAAGTGTGACCTCACCACAGATATGTGTAATGGCATTATTACATTATTATTTCTGATGCCTTTCCTGATGAATCCAGTGCTCATCTAACTTTTCTACAGCAGCAAACCCTGAACTGACCTTGCCACACTCCCAGCGCCTTCGCCTCCTGCCCCTCACCACTGTAAGCCCACCCACCTCACAAGGTTGCTACTGTAGGGGAACCCAGGAGGACGGAGTGTTAGGAACGCTGCCTTGAACCCCTTAAGGAAGGGTGAGATGTAAGTCTAGTAAATGCCAATCACCACGAGAGCCCAGGAGCCCTGACCGGCTGTCTCTCAAACTCCACCAGCCGGGGCTGCAAGTTCAGAGATGCGCTATCAACTGGCTTGCTCCGCTAAACATGGGAGGAACAGATTTAAGTAGCTAGCTCCTGGCCTGTCAGCCCTTTGAGGTAGATCGGACTTGAACACCACCATCATGAATGCCGAAATTACTTTTATTATTGGTTACAGCAACAGAATCTTGCACGTCTGAATGTGTTTCCCCCCACCTTCCTTTATCATCATGAGAACTAGAGAAGGTCTTGTCTGAGAAGTTTACTCAGATTACAGTTCTGGTCCAGACTCGGGTTTCTTTTATCTGTCCGTTGTCTGGCTTGTGGCTCTTCCTCCTGTCCCTCAAGGCCATTCCTTCTTCCCATTACATTAACAGCCTTCCAATGTCCGTCCAGGACTCCGCCCTCACTAGCCAAGAAGCGCAGCTGCATAAATAAAGTGGAACCTGGGTTTAATCATTCTTGACACTCCAACCCCCGCAAGCCCTTGACTACGAATGGGCGTATAAATACATGCCAGCATTTATGCAGACCCAAAGACACAATTTTTGCCTCCTTTCCATTAACAATGATCACCAAAGAGGAGCTAAAAAACAGTAACAGAAATGGTTTTTTTTTAAGTTGTCAAAATCTCGCATTCCTGCTGAAACTGTCAAGACTTTTAAGTAGAACATGGAAACCACGTGGGATTGTTGGTAATAGCACTAAAATGTCTTCAGGTTTCGAGTGAACACCTCAACATATCATCAGGCGTCAGCTTTTCTTATGTCTTAAATAAAAATGGTCTGATCTTTTTATTTAATGTTGAAGTCCTACAGATGTTAAGGGACACAGACTTGCTGTAGAACCTGCTGCTGAACAAAAATACAAAAGTTAAAAACAGGAAAAAGCTAATATTGGCGCCGTGGTTAAATGAGTGCACTAGTCATTAGATTTCATGCTTGTTCTCCAGTGGGCAATCAAACTCAGGAGAGCGTTGGTGACTTGGAGCTAAATGCAAGTAGATTTCAAAACTTCTTCCTACTTTTGTATCCTTCACTAACGGTCTCAAATTTTTACCATAAAAACAAAAAAAATTAGCCATACTTTTATATTCTTATTCATTCCTTTGTCATGGGCAGGCATGAATAGACGTGCTGAAGCCACATGTTGGAAACAGACACGTATTTTTCTCAGCAGGTATTCACCGTTGATCAGTCTTCATTCTACAGTAATTAATTGTTGGGTCACAAAATCAGTTTTTCTATACACTCTCATCTTGTTCCCACCCTCCATTCATATCACCTAAAGGAATAATTTTATTCCTCAAATCACATCCATTCAGAACTTCGTGCCGTTTTTCCCTGAACTCGTCCACATTATCACAACCCATCGCAACTATCAACAACCTATGGATTGCTGTTTTCACAGACACCCATAACAACCTGGATACCACCATTCTACCCTTTTCAAAGCTATATTTTAGTCCTTTTATCATTCTTAATTAAACCTAGTCCTTCATTTCCCGCATGGATTCATCGACCCCGTGTCACCTTCATTTCAACCTATTATATCTTTCACTTTCTCTTAATTTCATGACACTCAACAGAACTGCTTTTTTAAAATTTCTTTCATTCCTTAATTCATACTCTTCACCGTGTATTTCTCTCCTGTATATTCCAAGTCTCAATCTTCTAGATGCTGTGGTTGCCCCTAGATGGGGCCATAGAAGTGGGCCCCTGCCACCCGTCATGGCTTTGGTCAATCAAGGCTTTCATATCACACTTCTTAGCAGGATACAGAAGGGGCAGAGAAGGTCCATTTCTTGTTGTATTTACTGTGCCCAATCCAGCGAGACTCAGAGCAGCCCCCAGCTCAGGTGATCAGCGGTAGACGCGTCAACAGCAGCTGCAGCATTCCCACTAATGTTAAGGACAGTGCCCAGAAGTCTGGGCACATTTGGGCCAGTAGGCCACAAGTGCACCCACAGCCCAGTTTTATCCCAAGTAAGCCCAAGCAATTCTGTGCAAGCCTGGATCTGTGATCTAGAGGCTGCTTTGAAAGCCACAACTGAGGGGCTGGCATCGCCCCAACAATGAGATAGATGTGTACACTGTGATGCACTGAAGTGAAATAGGGGAGATTCAAGATTAGTAAAGGGAATTCTTTCCTTCTCCACACAATTGATTGGCGCCGCTGGGAGACGCGGTAAACAGCTGCCCAGACTCACCCAACTTCTTCCCAACTCCCTCTGCCATTCAGCTACGTACCATCTTACCTACCCTCACAGGATGGCCCAGTTTCTTTTCCAGACTGCTTTTCCCATTCAACGTGTCTATCTAGGACAGTAGCAGGGGAAGAGTGGCAATGCTTTCGTGGTGGACAGTGAGAGGCCACGGGCCTTCCAGGGACCTCGTGGGAGGCACTGGAAAAAGATCTTGCACACACCTTGTTTTTTCTCTGAAGAATCCACTGGCTTGGCCGAAGACTCGGACCAGAGTCGGCCGTCATTCCCCAAGCCATCCCGGGTGGTCAGGGGAATGAGACAGGGGAGCCCGTGCGGTAGGGAACCCTGGTACCATACGTGCATCCGGGTTATTGGTGCCATCTGTAACTACTACTCTCTTACAACCAGCAGTGGCCCTCTAGGTGTCGGGATAGCTGTGGCCCACACAGCCAGCGGGCGGCGATGAAGGGTTGCCTAGGCCAACCATCACACCTTTCCTTAAGCAAGGCGTTCCCCCGCCTCTCCTTCTCAGCAAACACGGCCAGTGCAAAGCCAGAGGAGCGATGAGACCAGCTCTTCAGGGCGAAACCCTCTCCTTGTGCTTGGCCTCCTGCAGGCAGACTGCTACTCCTACGATGTCCACGGCCACCTCGCCTCCATCCTCAGTCACAATGAGATGCAACTGATAAGCAGATGGATTCTGAAAACATTTAAGACCGGGAAGCCCATCTGGATCGGGATGTACAGTGCCGGAGCCGGGATGGTGAGTGGCGGCTCTCGGGACTGAAAGTGCCCAGGGATGAAAGGGGCTGGGGATTAGCTGCCTGAAGGGCATCCTGGGGCTGTGGAAGATGCATCTCGGAAAGGCAGGGAACAGCTACTACCGCACAGTACAGATTTGCCCCAGTGCTGGAAAGCACATCACAGATAGCAGACTCTCCCTTAAAAGCAGACTAGATATTTGGTGTTTTTCCCCCTGTTCAATCGTGTCCGATTCTCGGAAACTGCCTGGACAAGTCCCTGCAGTTTTCTTGACGAGGTTCCCCCCCGCCACCCCAGAACCGGTTTGCCCTGGCCTCCTTCTTCCTAGGCTGAGAGAAAGTGACTGGGCCAAGGTCACCCAAGTGGCTTTGTCCCTAGGTGGGACTGGAACTCAGGGTCTCCCGCTTTCTAGCCCGATGCCTTCACCACGGCAGCAAACCAGCTCTCGGGTATTTGTAAACCTGGGTTTATAGCTATCTTGGGGAAAAGGGGCACCGGGAAATGGTGGGCCACAGGAGGATGTCAGTTTGTCCAAGAGTTTTCCATATTCCTGGTATGTGACATGGGTCTCCTTGTTAAGATTTATACCTGAATGTTTTTTAAGGATAACCAGATGGAAAAGGAGCACATTCTGGTGTCTGTAGTTTCAGCACACCTGTTGCACGAGGAACGTGGGCATTCTGTGTTCAGGTAGCATTCATCTCGTTTGTGTGAGTGCAGCTGAGTCGCCCAGCCACGCAGTCCTGGTTCATTAGCCCAGCCTTTGGCAGAAGCCTTTTTCATAGAGAGTAACCTGGGCAGACCCACCTGCTGACCTTGCTTGGCTCTCAAGGGGCTCAAGCGTTGAAGGAAGGGCAGGGAGATAAGCAGAGGGGCCAGTCTGGGACCAATCCAGACCCCCACTTTGCTGGAGGGGACCCACCTAGGAGTCCAGGCAAAGCAAAGTCCGATGCAGCTGAGTCTGCTGCTGATGCTGCAGACAGATTGTACCCAAGATTGCTTTTTTATTCGTTTTGAACCACGGAGACCTTAGTGGGGAAACCGCCCTCACCCTGAACTCTAGCGATTGACGTACATTTATTGGCCACCCAACTCCACTGGACTCTGGAGGTCCTGAGGTCCATTAGGTCACAGGTTACAAGCTTCAAAGGGGTTTTAGAAACCGAACGGCTTCTTTCAAGCACAGAGCAAAGTTGGTCTTTGGTCTCCATCCAGATCACACCCCGTCTCTGTTCTTTACGTCAGCAGAAAGGTCACCCTGGCATGAGATGGACCCAGATTGTCCTTGCCTTAAACACATGGATAGATTTGATCAATGCACCTAATAGGAAGATGGGCCCCTTTATAGCAGAGTTCCTCAACTCAGCAACTTTAAGATGGGTGGACTTCAACTCCCAGAATTCCCCAGCCAGCATGGCTGGCTGGGGAATTCTGGGAGTTGAAGTCCACCCATCTTAAAGTTGCTGAGGTTGAGGAACCCTGCTTTATAGGACTAGAGGCTTCATGTCTGACAAAGAAATGATCATCTCTGAGTAGATCCGGCTAAAGATTGATCACTAGTCCCAATTTGGTTTCAGCTGAGATAATTTCAGTAGTTTCTTCTTAAACTTACGACAGCTTACCCATCAGGAACACTAACAGATATTTGAAGAATGGAGCACACCCACCAAGGACTGTCTACAAGGGAGGTCAGATAAGTCAAGATGTTGGCCAAGAGTGGACAAGCCTTCCCTTTTGATGTGCTTATGCTGGCCATGGAAGGAAATAAATCAAACCAAATCTGCATTGCCTGCAGATTCATATATATAAAGAAAAGGGGGGTGGGGAGTTGAACGTGTCCTTGCACCTGCCATCTTGACTTTTTTACCCCCCCCCCCCCCTTATGTAAAATCAAAGGAACTCGTAAGTATGAACAAAATCTTACGTGAAACTCAACAGGGAGAGACTGGAGACAGGGATCTTGGCAGGCTTTATGGCCGGGGTGCAAAAAGGGGCATGGGGGTGTTAACTCCAGCATGCCCCCTTGCCAGGCAGGGCCTTCTCTTCCCCTGTAGGCTGCCTTTCCACTTGCTCTCCCAGGCATTTCCCTCCAGCATGCCTCTCCTTCCCTCTGCCTTTTCCTGCCTCTTCTCTGCTCTGCTCTGCTCTGCCCGGCCCACCTCGGTCACCCTGATGCCTCTTCCGCGACCCCTCCCGATCCCCCCGTCCCATCCCGTCTCTTCTCCCCCCTTCCGTGAGCTGCCTCTGACCGCTCTCCTTTTGGGATCCAGGACTGCATATGCTTACCCTCCCTGGCTGCAGCCTCCCTGCAGGTTGCAAACTTTTCAGGAACCTGGAACCGCTGTGAAGAACTGGCCTTTCCTTCTACTGCATTGTGGTTTTATTGTACATCCCCCCCGCCCCGATTTTTAAAAGGTGCAACAGCCAGATTTACTAAGAAAGATAGCAACGTTTTGGTTTTTGTCCTAGGAAAATTAGCCATTTTTATTTAGGGGGATTTTTTTTATCAATCGCATTTAAAAATGCTGGAACAGCATTGACTGCAAAGACACCAGCAAAAAAAAAAAAAAAAAAGAATCTTTCAGTCAAGCATTGCGTTACTCTTTTCATTTTTGTCTTTAGTAAGTTAAAATAATAATTAAGAAATACTGAATATGGATAATTAAGATTTTTATATTTCAGATAACAAACGTACTCTCATTTGGTTTCTGTGGCTATTCCCCACTTATTCTGTTCTGGTGATTAATTCTTTGCTTCAATAATATTAAAATGGAGAAAGAAAGAAAGAAAGAAAGAAAGAAAGAAAGAAAGAAAGAAAGAAAGAAAGAAAGAAAGAAAGAAGGGAGGGAGGGAGGGAGGGAGGGAGGGAGGGAGGGAGGGAGGGAGGGAGGGAGGAGGAGGAGGAGGAGGAGGGGAGGGGAGGGGAGGGGAGGGGAGAGGGAAGGGAAGACGGAAAGAACACAACGTCCACTCAGTTGCTAACCATGAGCTTGGGCTTGAAAGCCCATTTTGAGGCCGCAAGCTTGCAGACTGCTCTCTGACGCTCACGGCCGGGAAGGCAGCAGTGGGATGTTCTGCTTCCTTCCAACCTCTGGCCTCTCTACAGCTTCGACGACGCTGGCGGTGGATAGACCTGGCTGCGGTCCACTACACAAACTGGAAAGAATCCGAGCCTGACAATCGTAACAACACAGAACATTGTGTCATGATGAGCTACCAGTCAGGTGAGGAGACCTTCTCCAGAAGTGAAGGATCTGGCCTTTGGCAGACTTTGGGCTCGGAGATGCGCTGCCACAGCCCCTCCCAGAATTCCCAGTCTATCCCTGGTCCTGCTGGCAAAGAAATAGGGGGGTGCAGCAGGTCTCAACATTTGGGGTGGGGTGCTTCAGAGAAGGCCAAAGGAATTGGATGGGAGGCTGCTTCATTTTGGTGTGGGACCAGAGCTTCTCAGGATCGCAACTAATGATGGTCCAGGGCCAGACGGAGAAACCTTTTTCGTATCCGCTCTCCTTCGGTCCGATGGAGGAGAATTTGCTGTCTCCAACGAGGAGACAAATCAGTGATGTTCTCCCGGATGGCAGGCAGGGATCTTGCCTTCTTCAGATACGAAGTAGCTAAGAGTTGGTGTCAACGTCCAGTTCTTCATGGCATCATCTTCTCCCATCTCAGCTAAGCCCCAAGGAAGATCTCTGGAGGAAACTCCATTTTTCGTAGCAGGAATTCTCAGAGCTAAGGGGGAGTCCTAACGCTGAGAAGTGTTGGGAGAGTTCCTCCTCCTCTGGAAGACTTCTGGAGAGTTGGTAAAGAAGGCTGGCCCGATTCTGCTCACCTCCAGGGTGCAGGTGCCTAGCGAAAGCATGCTTAGCTTTCTGCCTCACTTCTCAACATCTGCTGGTTCCTCTGCAGCGACAACACGCTTCCGGATACTCTCTTTCCAAGAGGGAGTCTGAAGTCGGCCGTAGCCCCGTGTTCCAGGGGGCTGGAAGGCCAACCTGCTCCCCCCCCCTTTGTCCTCACCACCCGAGGGTCCCAAATGCCTTGTGTCCACCATAACTGCCACCACGAGAGCTTCTTCCGCTTCAGGGACAGGGTGCTCTTCTTCCTTCATTAATGAAAGGAGAAGGGAGAAGTTCCTTGGGTGCGTTTTGCCAAGGACGTCCACGTATCCTGTCCAGATGTGCCCGTGCTTCTCATCCCAGGACGTCCCGGCTGGGTTGGGATGGGTGAGGGAACAGCACGGCAAACGCCAAGTCCAGGAGGAGTGCAACTTCACGCTGGCCCTCAATGGGGGGGGGGGGGGGGAGCTCCTGCAGATGTAGGCAAGCTGGAGTTCCCCATGCTCAGAAACCCCCCCCCCACATACACACCCCCAATGCCAGGGGGGCTGAATCCTGTGGCAGGCAGGTCGAGACGGAAGCCCCACGTGGTGGGCCCTGGTGAATCTCCCCAGCTTCCCAAAATCACTTACAGCCCCCGCCTCCCAGTCAGCTCAGCCTGGGAGCTGGCAGTTATACCTATGACTGTTCAGTTCATTCCGTGGCAGCTGTTAAGCACACACACACACACGCGCACTCACACACACACAAGCACACCCTTGAGGAAACAGGATGAAAGAATCGTAAAACGTGGTAAAACGTCAACGTGCCAACTAACTCCTGCGAATAACAACCGCGCTCCCCAAACGCAGAAGCACCAAGACAGCAACGTTCAACGTGATCTCCTCGGAGATGGAGGCTTGAATGCAGAAAAGGTCTTTGCTCTTCTAAAACCAACCAGGGAGGGAGAGATGTGACCCCTCCCCTTTTTCTAAGGAAAAGGAATAAAGATCGCAGCCCACTTCCATTCTGCACTGGGCTTTGCATGAAACAGGATGCCCTGAACAAAGGCTCATTGAAGACGTGACCCCCCCCCCCATATTTCTAGGGGGCAAAGGCTGCCTCTCCCATCTCGCTGGGTCTGCATCATTTGGGAAGGAAGCAGGAAGGAGCAACTGGGTGACTCTGACAGCCCCCCTTTCTCTTTTCCTAGGGACGCTGCAGTGGAGTGACACGAATTGTTCCCTTCCGCTCAGCTACCTGTGCAAAATTTCCCATTAATGGACTGCTGGAGAGGCCGGTGGGACTCACCTGGACCGGTGGCTTCTTCCTCCCATGGCGGCCCACGGCCTCCAGTTTGGTGCCGCCCACGTCTGCGGCTTCTCGGGGTGCCCGTGGCCAGACTTACCTTTCTCTTGGCCGGGACACCAATAAACAGACTCCCTTCCAAACGCACGTGTGGCTCCGAGTTTCTCTCGCTGCTTTAGACAAGGTGGGCCACGCAGGCAGGCCGGCCGGCCGCCGAGGCCTCTGCCCGGCTCTGTCCCCACGGAAAACAGTGCCAGAGGCGGCTTCTCTTTGGGAAGGCTCTAACTGGACGGAGACGTGCCTGGCTGCGGCGGAGGGGGGGCCGCCCTTCAGTAAGCTGGGCCAGATGCGAGGGACGCACAGGCCAGGACAGAGGCTCTTCCTCGGGTGCGACTGACCCTGACGGCAGCAGGATGGGGCAGGCGGAGGACGGACCTCTGGACCGCCTGGGAGACCTTCGCTGCAAAGTATATGATCGGGAAGGCAGGTTGGATGGGGTGGGGGGTGCAAAGATAACTGGGTCATTTTCACTCAGAAACCAGGTCACTTTGGGTTGTCCAAACCGTTCAGCCTTGCACCCTGGGCACCCCCAGCAGCTGAACTGGGGGGGGGGGAGACTCTCGGTGCCATTCCTCCTGTGCCCACCGGAGGGCGCCGTGGGGCTCTTGGGAAAAGAGCCCAGACCCCCTTCCCTGCCTTTTGGGGTGGGCTTTTCTTACCCTCAAGGGCCCCCCAGCTTTCACAGCTCTCCACATGCAGTTCCTGCCCCCTTTCTCTCATTCGGAGCCTCTTCTGGGCTAGAGCAGATTCTTGAGCCACAATTTGGCCCCCTCGATCGTGGTTGGCTTCTGCTGCCGCTGGGATGACTGAGATTTGGGCTTGGCAAGGGCCCCAGTCCGTCTTTTGGGAGGGCGGGTGGGCGGGGGGAGGAGCGTCCCCAGGTGCCAGGATTTGCAGATGGAAGAAGAAGGGACATAGCAGGCATCTCAGAAGACTCTCGGGATTCAGGAAGATCTTGACCAGCTGGAACGAAGGGCAGCAACCGGCGAGAGGAATTTCAACCGAATTTCCACATTTGGACAGGAAAGCTCAAAGGCATGAATATCTGATGGGGGGGGGGGGAGCATACAGGGCAGCGGGATAAGCAGAAAGTAACCTGGGGAGATCATAAGCTGAGTGTGAGCCAAGAGCGTGACAGAGCTGCAAAAAGGGCCAATGCAATCCTCGGTTGCAGCAACACAAGTCCAGCATCATGATCAAGAGCCGTCACTGTCCGTCTCTGCTCCGCGTCGCTCAGAGCACGCCTGGAATATCGGCTCCCGTTCTGGGCTCCGACTTCCAGGCACGTCCGTGTCCTCGGCAACCGGGATCGTGCCCAGAGAGAGCAGCCGGATCAAGGGCTGGCACAGGCAGTCCGTGGCGTCACGTCCGCGATGCCGACGGGCTCAGGCGGGCGCAGGAGGACGGCCAGGCTGCATCCCCCCCCCTTATTCACCCCTTCGTTTGCAGCCCCTTGAATTCTCCCTGGAACAAGGCTGATGGCAGACAAGCCAGACTAAGGTCTGCTTCGTGCCCCCAAACCAGGTTCATGAACGGCAAGGGCTCAGTTTCCCCACGGCCACCCCCTCCTGCCCCGAGAGGCCGATTCCTGCCACCCCCAGATCCCCAGGCCCTTCGCCTCCCGGAGGTCAGGAGGAAACCCCCTTTGGCCCAGAGAAGCACCCAGATCGGTGCCCCCCGGCTTTTCCCAGGAAGGACCAGGAGCCCCATCTCGCCCCAGCCTGGAGCCCCCCAGGGCCTTAAGGAAGCTTCAGAAGGCATCCAGTCCACCCCCTCCGGGCCCCCAGAGAAAAGGAGAGCCCAGCTGAGCGTCCTGGGGAGGGCAAAGGAAGGGGAGGGTCCCCTCTGAGCTGGTAGGGCCCCCCTGGAGCTGCAACCCCCCAAGACTGAAGGGGTTCCCCCTCCCACTTTCTCCACTTCTTTCTCTGCTCCGAACTATCTCCTCCATGGGGCGAAATCCAGAGAGGCTCTGCCCGGAGACCGATGACGCTGCAGGAGGGAGAGTTCCCATTGGCCCCCCGGCCTTTCTGGGCACTCCCAACTCCAGAGTCTGAGAAAAACGCTTCCTGCCCCCAATCCAGACCCACCGATTCCGCCTCTGGGGCTGGAACATCTGTGTCTGTCTCCTCTCTCTCGGGGGCTGCTTGTGGGGCAGGCTCCATGGGCTCTGCTGGGGTCCCCCTGCTGCTGCTGCTGGTGGGGGCGCTGCCCCGGATCCCTGGAAGCGAAGGAGGGCAGGAGCCCCCCGGTAAGGAGGGGAAGGAGGGGGGCTGGGAGGGACCCTTGATGCTGGTGGGGGAGGGGGAAGGAAGGGGCTGGGACCCCCAGGGGTGACCTTGGGGAAGATGTCGAGGGCAGGAGAGGCGGGAGCCTGCAGGACCCTCGATCTCCGCGTGGCCTCTGCCCCCTCCCTCCCCACAGCCCCCCAGGGGGACCGAGTGGGACCCCCTTCCCTGGCTGTGGCCGAGGTGGGGAGGGGGTCGTGGGAAGGCAGCAACCCGGGGTCAGAGTCGGACCTTCCGGCCCCGAATGAGACCCGGGTCCGGAGCCCCCAAAGTTTGTCGCCTTGAAGGAGGAAGGGGAAGAAAGTGAAAGAGAAAGAGGGAAATTGCGGCGTTTTCAGGCAATGAAAAGCCGTAGAAGAAAAAGATGCATTTGGGAAAAAGCCTTTTTGCACCTTCAGAAACTTCAGTTTTTCTTACGAATCTCCAATAGAGGCTTTTAAGGTCAGGCAAGAGTTGAACTGAGATCCCTTGTTGCGGGAGTCTCTGAACTGGGAAAGGAGACCCAGCCCCCCCCCATAATTCCCCATAGCGGAGTCAGGGACTGGAGGGGAGGGGGGAACCATGGGGGGGACTGAGGAGGAAGGATGTGGGGGGGGAAGGAGACTGGAGACCCCCACTTTGAGTTGCTCCTGGGGGCTCTTGAGGAAGGCAGGTAGGAGGGCTGAATATTGGGGGGAGAAGAGAAGTTTGGGGAAAGCAGGGAAGGTGGGGGGTTCAGGTGAGTGAGGGGCTGGGAGACCCCAGGATCATCAGTCCAGACACCCTCATTGTGCCCCCTCCCCATATTCCCCCCCCCCAAGGAAGAGGGAGACCGAGGTATGGATCTCACTTTCACCGCAGCTCTGAGAGTTTCTGGGTCTCTTCAGCCCCCTCCCCCATCTTTCCTGCTCCTTTGGGGGGCAAAGAGGCTCCACCCGGATCCAACGTTCCCTGCAGAGAGTAGGGCAGTCTGCTGCACCTGTTGAGCTTCTGCCTGCCTTTCTCCAGGGCGGGAGGAGGATGGAGGGGGCCCACCAGGAAGGTCCTCCCCCTCCCCCTCTTTCCACCCCCTCCAGACCCCCAGCAACTCTCCCTCCCCCCCAGGGAGCCCCACTGGGACCGAGGAACCTCCCCCTCCCTCCTCCAGGGGGCGTCTTCAGGGAGCGACAGCCCTGCGGGGTTGGCCGCTGCTGCCGAAAGAAGGCGATGGAGCTTCTCCCACTCGGGGTGGATCGGGGCCCTTCCTCCCCAAACCCCCAACGGTGGGGCACGGAGTGGATTGGGGAGGGGGTCTCTTGGCAGACCCCCCGCGTCTCCCCCAGGGAGCCCCAGCAAGGAAGTGGATGGGGCTGAGAAAGGCCCCCCCGTCCCCCTTCCAGCTGGGCCCGCCAAAGGCCACCCCTCGGTCTGCCGCAGGCCTCCACCCCCTTCCTGCATGGGTCCCTCTTCTGATGGTGGCTGGGAGCGATGGGCCCTGGACTCCCCCCTGACGGCCTTCCTCCTCCTCCTCCTCCTCCTCCCTGCAGCCCATTTCCTGGCCCAGGAAAAGGCCGACTGCCACTTCTTCAACGGGACGCAGCGGGTGCGGCTCCTGTACAGTCAGTTCTACGACCAGCAGGAGTTTGTCCGCTTCGACAGCGACGTCGGGAAGTTCGTGGCCGTCACCGAGTTCGGGCAGCTTCTGGGCTGGGCCGACTATTGGAACAGCGGCCAGGAGGTGCGGATCAAGAGGGCCGAAGTGGATTCCTTCTGCCGGCACAACTACGGGGTGTACAACTACAAGGCGGCCAAGACAGCGCGTTTGATTGGCCGGAGAGGTGAGTCGGGGGGGGGGCTTCCCGGGGGGGGAATGCCGGCCCCTCCCACTTCATTCAATCCACTCAGGTTCTTTATTTAACTACTAAAATTAATCTCTACATTTTGAAGATGTTTTCACTAAAATTGCCAGTTTTTAGAGTTTGACTTTCTGCTGATTTAAATCTGTTCCTTCCATCTCCTTGTTAAAAGTATTTTCCCATTCAGGAGAATTTTCTTGGAAAAAAAAGGAAAAAGCATTGTCATGAATTTCAATTCCAAAAAACTGCCTCCTTTTAGCCCTTTTGCAAAGATTTTTAATGTTCCAAGTCACAAATGTGCTTCCTGTGAAGAAAAAGCCACAAATGTATTATTTATCTGAGCGGCAACCAGACTAGATCCCAGGTCAAATAACCGAAATGTTTAAAAATGGAATCGTCTTAAGTGTTATTCACTGTTAGTAAAAAAATGGGCGCACAGCTATGAGGCAGACAAGACACGGCGCCTGATTGGCCGAAGAGCTGAGTCGGGGGGGCTTCCCGGGGAGGAGATACCGGCCCCCCCTTTCATTCGATCCATTGAGGTTCCCCCTATAAAGATTTACTCAGTGATGATTCTGCGCTGTCAGATCTACGAAATATTCCTCTTCTCCTCCCAGGATCCCAACTCTCCCCCCCCCCCGCCCTGAATCAGGGATCCCCTTGATCCCCTCCAGGAAGTGGCCCAGGGAGGATTCAGGGGGGCAGAATCCGGCCTCGTCTCCCCCTCCCCAATACGGATTCAGGGACTGGAGGGGCAGGGAAAGGAGTACGACAAGTCCTGTCACCCTGCTTATTTAACCTATATGCAGAGTACATCATGAGAAATGCCAGGCTGGAAGAATCACAAGCCGGAATTAAGATTGCAGGGAGAAACATCAATAACCTCAGATATGCAGACGATACCACCCTAATGGCAGAAAGTGAAGAAGAACTAAAGAGCCTCTTGATGAGGGTGAAAGAGGAGAGTGCGAAAGCTGGCTTGAAACTCAACATTAAAAAAACTAAGATCATGGCATCTGGACCCATCAATCCCTGGCAAATAGAAGGGGTAGAAATGGAAGCAGTAACAGACTTCATTTATTTGGGCTCCAAGATCACCGCAGACGGAGACTGCAGCCATGAAATTAAAAGACGCTTGCTCCTTGGGAGGAAAGCTATGGCAAACCTAGATAGCATATTAAAAAGCAGAGACGTCACCTTGCCGACAAAGATCCGCATAGTCAAAGCTATGGTTTTTCCAGTAGTAATGTATGGCTGTGAGAGCTGGACCATAAAGAAGGCTGAACGCCGAAGAATTGATGCCTTTGAACTGTGGTGCTGGAGAAGACTCTTAAGAGTCCCCTGGACTGCTAGGAGGTCAAACCAGTCAGTCTTAAAGGAAATCAACCCTGATTGCTCATTGGAAGGATTGATAATGAAGCTCAAGCTCAGAGACTTTGGTCACCTAATGCGAAGAGAGGACTCTTTGGAAAAGACCCTGATGCTGGGAAAGATGGAAGGCAAAAGGAGAAGAGGACGGCAGAGGATGAGATGGCTAGATAGCATCACTGAAGCAATGAGCATGAAATTGAGCAAACTCAGGGAGGCAGTGAAAGATAGGAAGGCCTGGCGCAATACGGTTCATGGGGTCACGAAGAGTCGGACACGACTTAACGACTAAACAACAAATCCTTGATTCTTGGTTCAGGGTCCGGCAGCTTCTAAATCCAACAAACAAACATAAAAAACAGACAAACAATCAACCAGGCTAGAATTTCTAATCATGATTCGGCATTTAAACAAAGGCGTAAACCTCAATCGTCTGGAAATTTTATGTGCTTCTTCCTCCGCCGTGTGGAAAAGCTGATTCGAAGGCTGGGAAACCTTTAAGGGCGATTTCCGGAGTCCGGCAGAAAAGCCCCCCTCGAAACCAGCTTTTCACAGCAGACTCAGCCCCTCTTCATGGCCGGGAAGGTCCCGGATTTGGGATGGAGCCCAAAAACCGCATTAAAGTTGAGTTTCCGGTCATAAGAACCCCGGAAGCCATCGAGGGTTTAATGCAGGAGGCCTCATCCTCTGCTCCAGAGTTCCTACAAATTGCTAAATTGGTTTCTGTAATTTTAATTCCTGGCCTAATGATGAACTTATTTATCTCTATCACTGGATAAGGTTTCAGAGCTCAAACATGGTGCAAATCGAGTGTTTTAGCTGCACGTGTTGCAGTTCGGCCCTTTCGGGGAAACTCTCTTCCTTCGGTGCAACCTCCAGAGTTGTTCGTATTCCCTTTCGGAGCCCAGGTTTTCCAAAAATAGTGTGTTGACACAGGATTAAATAACACCTTTCAGTTGAGTTTATATTTCGTAATATTAAGTCACACTCCCACAGTATTTACCGCAGAACTTCGTCACTTCCGCTAATCCATCTAGTGATCTTGGCAGCCCCCGAAAGCCCCCAGAGATCCCCTGCGAATGGCTCCAGTCTCCCAGTTCGCCTCGTGGGGCATCTCCAGGCGTCAAAAACCCTCTCGAGGGTCCCTCCTTTGGGGGCTTCAGGCTGCGTTTCAGTTTCGGGGAAACGGCGCCGGACGCGCTGCCCAAACGCCCCCCAAAGGACTTTCTCCTTGGAGTTTTACGCCGTCCTGCAATGGCTCCATCTGGCTCAGGGGCCGTTCTGGGTTCCTCCAGATGTGCAGAATTACAGATTTTGTGACTTTCGGGGTTCAGCCACGTCTCCCGGCTGCAGGTCCACCATTTCTGGAAGGTTTGCTACCTTTTAAGAAGCCTTTATCTGCTCACTAGGCCAGAAACTTAATTGATCTCCCCCAACTCCCTGACCGAAACGATGCAGGGCACAAGGACCCAGGACAGACCCCGGATTGCTGCCGGAGACCCCCTTCCCGGCTGGAGGGAGGCTTCAAGGACCCTCTCTGGGGGCCCATCCAGCCCTCCCTTCATCCATCCAAGAGTTGTGCCACTTTGAGCCATGCTGTGGTTGGCACTTTTCCCCCCCTTAAATCTTGTTCTGTCCTTTTCTGCTTCTTTCTCTGAGTTGTCCAGATCATGTGGGACTTTATTCATTTTCTCCCTCCCCTCCAGCCAAGCCCACCGTCACCGTCTCCCCCACCAAGACGGACCCCGGTTCCCCCAACACCATCCTCCTCTGCACCGCGACCGGCTTCTACCCCCTGGAGATCGACGTCCAGTGGCTGAAGAACGGGCGGCCGGAGAAGGAGGGCGTCGCCTTCGGGGAGGAGCTCCAGAACGGAGACTGGACCTACCAGCTCCAGGTGCTGCTGGAGACCCAGCCCCAGCGTGGGGACGTCTACGCTTGCAAGGTGGGGCACGCCAGCCTGGAGGCCCCCGTCACTGTCCAGTGGGGTAAGCCTTTCCCTTCCTCCCCTTCCCTCCCCTTCCCTCCTGGTCTGGGGACACCGTCCTGCACGGAGAAGGGGTCATGGATGGGGAGCTGGAAAGGCCGTCCCTGCATGTCCAGCCAGAATGGCCCCCCGAAGGAAGCTGGCCCTGATCCTCCTGCTCACGCAAGGCTCCTTCTCCTTCCCCTTCCCCAGAGCCACGTTCCTCCAACGCTGCCAAGAGCAAGCTCTGGACGGGGGCCGTGGGGGCCGTGCTGGGGGTGGTCTTCCTGGCTGTGGGGCTCTCCCTCTACCAGAAGAACAAGAAAGGTGAGTCCGGGGGGGCTGGGTAAGAGGTTATGGGGAGGGGATCACCTAGGGGAGGCCTTGCATCTAGATGGCAAGGTGGGTCCTCTTGGGCCCCCGAATCCCAAGGCTGAGGGTCTCATTGGGAAATTGGTTTGGAGGCATTTTTCTTCCTGGAGGGGCATAAGGGATAGGAGACCCCGTTTGGGGTGGTGGTGAAGGCACCAGGCTAGAAACCAGGAGCTGTGAGTCCCAGTCTTGCCCTGGGCACAAAGCCCCCTGGGTGACTGTCGGCCAGCCATTGTCTCTCAGCCCTAGGAAGCAGGCAATGGCAAACCCCTTCCAAAAACTAGCCAGGAAAACTGCAGGGACTAGTCCAGGCAGTCGCCAGGAGTCAACGTTCACTCAAAGGAAGAAAAGAAAAAGGAGCGGGGGATATAATGCAATATATTATAGGCTGTAGAATGGGTGCTTGACCCCATAAATGCTCTGGCCCTTTATTAATTTATTGCCTTATGAAATTTATCAGGCTGCCCACAAGGAGTGACTGGGCAGCATATAGCAAAAAACATAAAACAGTAAATATGCCAAAAACAGTCCTATTGAAAAGATAAAAAAGTTCTGAATGCGTCTCTCTCCCTTTTTCTAGCAACTCCCGTCCAGCAACCAGGTGAGCGTCTTCTATTCCCCCTCCGTTAATTAATAAGTTTTTCTCTTTCTCTCTCCTCCGAAAAAATCTCTCTTAAGGAGCTGAAAGAGCCTCGAATGACCCGCAAAGCCTCCAAAGATTTTTTGGACTCCCCAAATCCATTTCCAAGAATTTTGGCGGCTTTTACTTGCAGGGACCCCAAAATGTAACGCAATCGCACACAAGAGCAGCAGACAACACCAGAGCCTCCCCCAGGATGTTTCCCCATTTTGGGACATTGCCAAAGGGAAGGGGGGGCCATGCAGGTCATTGGGGGAGGGGGAGGGAGCACCCCAGGTTTGTGGACTGCCCTTCCTGACCCGCCCCCCTTTTGACCTTCCACACAAGCTCCGGCCAAGGGACACCAGGCTGGACACCAGATGCCATTTCTGACTCCACCCTCTGAGCAGCATCTTCTCCATTCAGATGAAGTATCTGGGGAGGGAGGGAGGCCTCTTCTCTTGACTGTCCCTGTAATTAAGCCAAACAGGGACAAATTCCACCTTGTGAAGGTCAGGCTGGAGCCTCCCTTTGCAGCCCCTTGGCTGAACAGGGACCCCCTTTGAGCCCCGGAGATGAGATGGGGAGGAATCCTTGGTCCTTCGCAGCCTTTTCCTCCCTGACAGGGACGGATTCCCCCTCCATCCGGGCCCTGCCCATCATCCACCCCCTGAAGGTTGGGCCTGCCTGGGTGTGTGTGTGTGTGTGAAATGGGGGGGAGGGGAAGCCCACCCTGCGTGTTTCCTGCAGACTCTCCAAAAAAACCTTATTTCCGCTGAAGGTTTTACTGCGTATTTTAATTTTCTTCTCCATCTCTTTGTTTCACAGCCCTCATGAGTTAATCCTACTATCCCTTCCTGCTCTCAGATGCAAAATAGCTGAAGCATTTCAGCACCTGATGAATTTCTGCCTTTTTTGCAACACTCAAAGGATGCAGCTTCAACACTGGTGAGAGGAGGAGAATCACAGCCTGGACCTTCTCCTGCCGAGACCCACCAGCTTCCTTTCAGGGCCTCTCTGTCTTCTGAGGGAGGGGGAAACAGGGAGGGGGTGGAGACCACCTAGTCTGCCCCCAGGAACTCCTGGCCTGCCTGTCGCTCCAGACCCTCCAATTTCTCCTGCTCACCCCCATTCAGAGCAATGGCTGCAACCCACCCACCTCCAGCCACTTAACCGGAGATCCATCTGGCGCTTAGCCAAGCCTGGGGGCCACCAGATCCAGAGAGATCCAGATGCTCCACATGTACCAGCCACCCTGGGATCCCCATTTCCTGAGGAGTGATCTCAGGGATCAACTGGTCTCTGTCCAGCAGAGCCCCAACCTATTCCCCTTCCTTGGACCCCCCCTCGTTTTTCCGTCTCGTCCCTCCCGGCTTTGAATGCTCAGGAGCTTCACCTTCTGGCTATTCTCCTCTGGGTCAGTTCCCGTGGCTTTTATTTCCTATAAAGCAATAAACTTTAGAGTGTAAGAAAACCCTGGAATGATGTCAGTTGATGCTGTCTGAAAAGTCTGGTCTCAGCTCCATATTCCTCTCAGGTCAGATGCCATTTAATCCGTTCCCTCCATCCCTGAATTTCTGATCCTCCGCAGAAGGGAGAGGTCTCCCCCACACATCTATAGGTCTCCTTGCCAGCGTGGCTCCTCTGATCAGAAGGCGGCTCTTCCTTTGGAGCTCCTTCCTCGCTACCTACATTCATACGGATTCTCTCCAGGGTGGATCCTTTGAGGAAAACGAAGAGGAAGCCCCTGATCCCTTCCATGCTTTTAGCACCCATGTTGGTTGTCTCTGATCCCGGCTCTGGAGGGTGGACGTGAGTCCAACTTATCTTTTGAGTATTTTTCCACAGAAGGGCACTTCCCACTCTCCTTCCGAAGATCCTCCTTTAAGAAGAACCCCTGCTGTGCGATCCTTTTTTCCTAGTTTTATTTCCCCTGATTTTGGTCCCCCTGATTTCCAAATATCCCTCTCACTGGAGGCTTCCTTGTTTCTGGTGTTCTTGCGTTGGGTTCATTTTACAAGAAAAAACTGACCTGGATGATGCAGAGGCAAGGGGAGCCCCACTCCCCTCATTCCCCCCATGCCTGGATGGGCAGCCTCCAGCTCAGCCTGTTTGCTTTCAGGCCGACTGAAATGCTTCCCTGTGCACAGCAAGTAGGGAGGGAGGTGTCCACAGGGTATGGTCAGAAAAGTCAAGATGGTGACTCAACCGCGCAATCAAAGGTCTGTACTCGCCATGAACAAGAACAGGGTGGAGCTTCAGTCACCCCATCATAGCCACCCCCTGACTTTTTTGACCATACTCAATGGGCAAGGAAAT
This sequence comes from Liasis olivaceus, assembly GCA_030867105.1. Lineage (NCBI taxonomy): Eukaryota > Metazoa > Chordata > Lepidosauria > Squamata > Pythonidae > Liasis > Liasis olivaceus. Next base: position 79,916,100 of record CM061355.1, read on the forward strand.
CAGGGACCTTTCCCTGGGACTGAGTTAGTGCTACGCACCTGTCCTTGGATCAGCAAAGATACCTCTGGGGAATGAAAAGGTTTCTGGGGAGGAAGAAAAACTCTCAGAAATTACGGAACGGCTCACTGAGCCAGGCCCAGCTCTCTGGAGACTCCGGATCCGCCTTTTCCTTCCTCTTCTGAATCCAGTTTGTTGGAAAAGGCCCAAATCCGAGACTTGAACCTTCCGATCCGCCTGTGGGGGGGGAGAAGGAGAGACTTGGGGGGGGACCGTCTCATGCCGGAGGTCCTGATCGGAAGGGGAGCCAGACGGATGTCAGGAAATGCCAGGAGTCAGAAATGGGAAGCGAAGGAGCCGAAGGTGGCGGGGGGCGGGGGCGGCCAAGGCAAGGAAATGCATCTCAAGGAGTCTCCACCCACTCCTGCCCAAGCTGGACTGCTGCAAGGCGCTGTACGTGGGGCTGCCCTTGGAGAGTGTTCGGAGGCTTCAGCTGGGCAGCAAGGGCTGGTACAGGCAGTCCGTAGTGTCTCTTTCTGGGCGCAGGAGACCCGCGGCTGCCTTGGCGCCCCGCCTCCTTCCAGGGACGATTCAGGGTGCCGGCGGTCCCCTTTAAAGCCGTCCACGGATGGGGGCCATGCCACTTATGGGGCCACCTCTCCCTGGTTGCCCCATCCAGTCTGGCAGGAGGGGCCCATTTGGGGCCCCTGCCCTCTGGAACAACAGCCCTGCGGAGATCAGACTGGCCCAACCCTGCTGGCCTTTCGAAGGGCCCCGAAGGCCCCGATCTGCGCCCGGGTCTGGGGCCCCAGGTGTGTGACAGGCCCCTCTGCAAAAGGGTCCCTGGCCTTTTCAAGTGATTCTTCTTGGCTGCTGAGTGTTGTTGTTGTGACATTGTTTGGTGTGTGTTTATGGCTGACACACGCTGGATAATTGAGAAAGGCAAAGCATATCAAAAGAAGCCCGTCTGTGCTCCCTTGATGATGGAAAAGCCCTCGGTGTGGAAAGTGCTGGGAAAAGCGTGGATCCCGGAAGATCTCCTGGTGCTCGCGAGGAGCTTCTCTGCAGGCCAGGAAGGCCCGTCCGGAGGGAACTTGCGATGCCGACGGGCTCAGGCGGGCGCAGGAGGGCGGCCAGGCTGCATCCCCCCCTTTATGCACCCCTTCGTTTGCAGCCCCTTGAATTCTCCCTCGAATGAGGCTGATGGCAGACCAGCCAGACTGGAGGGCTGCTTTGTGCCCCCAAACCAGGTTCATGAACTGCAAGGGCTCAGTTTCCCCACAGCCACCCCCCTCCTGCCCCCAGAGGCTGATTCCTGCTACCCCCAGATCCCCAGGCCCTTCGCCTCCCGGAGGTCAGGAGGAAACCCCCTTTGGCCCAGAGAAGCGCCCAGATCAGTCCCCCCGGCTTTTTCCAGGAAGGACCCAGCAGCCCCAGCCTGGAGTCTCCCACCCCCTGGAGCCTTAAGGACCCTTCAGAGGGCATCCAGTCCACCCCCTCCAGGCCCATGGAGAAAAGGAGAACCCGGCTGAGAATCCTGTGGAGGGCAAATGAAGGGGATGGTCCCCTCTGAGCTGACAGCCCCCCCGAAGGTGCAGCCCCCCAAGACTGAGAGGATCCCCCCTCCTACTTTGTCTGCTTCTTTCTCTGCTCCGGACTAAAATCCAGAGAGGCTCTGCCCGGAGACCGATGACGCTGCAGGAGGGAGAGTTTCCATTGGCCCTTCTGCTTTTCTGGGCTCTCCCAACTCCAAAGTCTGAGGAAAATGCTTCCTGCCCCCAATCCAGACCCACCGATTCCGCCCTTGGGGCTGGAACATCTGCATCTGTCTCCTCTCTCTCGGGGGTTGCTTGTGGGGCGGGATCCATGGGCTCTGCTGCGGTCCCCCTGCTGCTGCTGCTGCTGGTGGGGGTGCTGCCCCAGATCCCTGGAAGCGAAGGGGGGCAGGAGCCCCCGGTAAGGAGGGAGAGGAGGGGGCTGGGAGGGACCCACGATGCTGGTTGGGGAGGGGGGAAGAAAGGGGCTGGGATCCCCAGGAGTGGCATTGGGGAAGGGGTCGAGGGCAGGAGAGGCGGGAGCCTGGAGGAGCCTGGATCTCCGCGTGGCCTCTGCCCCCTCCCTCCCCACAGCCCCCTAGGGGGACCGAGAGGGACCCCCTTCCCTGGCTGTGGCCGAGGTGGGGAGGGGGTCGTGGCAAGGCAGCTGAATGAGACCCGGATCCGGAGCCCCCAAGGTTTGTCGCCTTGAAGGATCCCTTCCTGCTGTCGCATGCAAAATAGCTGGCTGGGGAATTGAGTTGAAGTCCACTCATCTTGAAGTGGCCACGTTTGGACAACACTGGTTTAGGTGGTGCAGTGACCCACGAAGCATCTGTTCCCAGACTTTGATAGTGTTCTGTGGACATCGGTGCTGGGGGGTGGGGATGACAAGGGACAGCACGGGGGTCATGACATCATCACACAGATGATGCAATGAGTGATGATGTCATGTTGCGCACGACCTCCTGGTGTCTTTCATCAGATACCTGTGCCAGGCAAAGCTCAGATCTCGAGTAATAACATTCCCCCCAAAGGTCTTTCCTACAAAACTAACTTTGCTGGAAGAGTCCTCTTGTCCTTGTCTGCCTGAAGCCCCCCAAAGAGGGGTTCAAAAAGAGTCAAATGGTGCAACTGAAGATCTGCCTGATATTTATGTGCGTTGCAAAGGACAGAGCTTTGAACTCATGGATGGGGCCACCCTCTTGACTTTTTTGACCCCCTGGCAGACATCCCTGCCGGTGAAAACTGAGACTAGGAACTCACCCAACGAAGCTGTGGGACCGTGCCTGGGACGGGCAGACTTGATGAAAAGAGTTTGGCTGGTCGTGGGATTGCCGTGACTTCTGCTGCAACGTTTAGGGGGAAACATCCAGGAAGTGCCTGCAGAAGTTTTGAAGGAGTTTCTTAGAAAGAAAGGAGGTGTTGCCTCTTCCCCCCGGAGGGAACCAGGCTCAGGCAGGCTGTGTGGGAAGCAAATAGCTCAGTCGGAGGAGGGAAGGAGGCAAAGGCAAGGCAGGGGTGCCCTGCAGAGCAAAGGCACACGGGTCGTCCTTGTTGAGGGACTGCCTTGGACAGCGACCGTTCACAGTTACGACGGTGATGAAGAAGTCACTTTGCGACCCAGACTGCACGTTTATGACCTTTGCAGTGTCTCTCTCTCAGCCATGTGATCGCCTTTGCAGTCAGTTAGTACGAGTCCTGCGCCTGCCCCCCTCTTTTTTCTTTGTTTGCCCCCTCCCAGAGCGGAGAGATTGCTTAAAAAAGCGATCACTTCCTGAGCTGCTTTCTCAGACAGAGGGTCCCTAAAAAGCACTAACCACAAATTAACAAGCTCAGGTCTGTGACCTTCATTAGTTGCACTCAGGGCTGCTGCCTGAAAGTGACAAGACCCTAATCAGTTTCACCCTGAAGGCTTTCTTTGCCTCCTAAGCAGCTGGTGGCTGGGAGGGGCTAGGCAGACAGCCAGGGTTAGTGCATTCCTTTGGATGTGCATTCTCCATGGTGGGCCTGCTTACTCTCTTGCGATCCCTTCCTCTCCAATGAATGTAACACCAGCATCAGTTCCCTTCTTGCTAATTATCCCAGCACTGGGGTGAGCATTCCAAAGGGAGGGAAGTGGGGGAAAGGGCTATAAGATCTGCCCCTTTCCCCCAGCTTCCTCGTGACTCGAGTTCCAGAAACCTTCCCTGCCATTTGGACCCATATCCTGGCTGTTGGAGTCATATCCTTCTGATGCTGTGAAGCAAAGGAAAGCTGAAGCAAAATCTTAAGCACAGTCACAGTCACAGTCACATGATATTTTGCTTAGCGACTGCTTCACTTAATGACCAAGTTGCTGGTTGAAATTGCGGTTGCTAAACGAGGATGACCTGTACTTGCTCCATACGGTAGCTTTCCCCAGGCTGATGCTGTCGAGATGCTTTGGACTACAACTCCCATAGCCTCTGTCACTGGAAGGCTTCCTAAGTGTTGACAATTCCCCTCCAAGCCTTGCGCCCAGAATGAGAAAGTTTTCTCCAAGGAATGAGATTTGCTTTTGGGGTCTCCTTGGCTTCATCCCAGTTTCTGCAGACAGAAGTGCAGTCTCAGAAGGGCAAAGGCAGGGATGGGCTACCTGTGGCCCCCACGTCCCCGTTTGCAACCCTTTTCCCTCCCCCCGGTCAGGACTGTGGAAAATGGACAACGTGGCTCCCAGCCCTTTTGTGTGTGTGTGTGTGTGTGTGTGTGTGTGTGACAAATGGAAGCCAGAACACAAGTGTAAAATAAATGCATGACACTTAATCAGAGGAAAACACTCTTCCGTCTAGGCCAAGAATTCTCCAAACAACCCACTTTGCCCACGGGGGATGCAGCCCCACCCCATCCCATGAAGTGTGGCCCTTGGCCACTGTTGGACTAAGTGGTTGCTGCAAACCTTAGCTGCCCACCAAACGGGGGGGGGGGGGAAGGCCTCCTGATCGTGAGCAGCTCAGAGGCGCCTCGCTGCTCACGGAGGGAAGTCGAGTGATCCAGCAGAGCCCCTCCTAGGTCCTAAACAAGGGGAAGAGTAGAAAAGTCTCAGAGAAGAGGGGCCGTGACCCTCCCTCGGGCCTCTGTCTGCCAGCTGAAGGAGGGCTTGGCAAGGGAAGTTGGGGCATGGGGGTCCGGAAGGCTGGCTTACAGGAAGTAGCATCAGCAGGGGGCTGCAAAAATCCCCCCCACCCCTGTGCTTTGCCACATCTCTGTGGCACCCGCTGGGTGGAGCCATTTGGGTCAGAGCAAGGCAATAGGACGATGACTCCCCGGGCTGGATCTCCGTTGTGTTGGGATTGGCTAAAACCAAGCAGGGTCTGTAAGCACAAAGGCAAGGAAGACATTCTGTGAAATTCAGATGTATTTACCCTAACAGAGAGGGAAGGAATTTAGAATCACCCCACTGCAGCAGCAGAGCAGGTCAAGAAACAGCTTCTGCTCCCAGGTGGCCTGGGAAGCAAATTGGACTGCTCAGGTCCAGCCATGCTGGATGCTGGTCTTGCAAATTATTTTGGCTACTTCATTGCAATTCTGGGAGTAAAGTGTTCCATTCTGGAGGTAGGCACAGCCTTTGTGATCCAATTTTCCAAACCTGAAATAGATAAAGACTTGTTCAGTCATCCTTTCCATTTGTTCTCCCAGTCTAAAGAGGTCCAGAAGGATCTTGTCCAGTTGGGTCAATAGACAACCGAGTAGCAAATGAAGTTCAATGTACGTCAGGATCCACTGCAGTGCTTGAGGTGCACAACGGGGCAAGGAACCCTAACTTCACATGCATGGTAATGTGGTCTGAGCTATCTATAACTACCTAGAAAGAAGATCTTGGGGATTGTTGGAAGGGTGCTCTGGACATACTGAAACCGGGGCTAGCCAAACCAGAGAGAAGCGATGTTTGAAGGGAATGTGACCTCCTTGCAGGCTGGCCCAGCTGACCACCTTGCTTTGCGATCATGATGGATACTGATGAACTCTGTGATGAATACCTGGTCCAATGAAGTCCCCCAGCCCATCTGAACAGACAGGTGCCAGGGCGGATTAAAACAAGGATGGGCCAAAGACCAGGAGAAGATCCAAGGATGAGGGAAGGACGGATAGAAGCAGCAAGGCCAGGATATGAACTCCCACGGCCAAGAGCTGCCCAAGAACACTAAACGCCTCCCCAGATTGCCCTCTAAACTGGAACCATATTCCATGACAAGACTGGTGAAAACCAGCTAGTCTAAGTCCAATAATTTTGGGTCACAAAATAGGAGACAAAAAGGAGTCCTGAGGTTCTGTGTGTGTGTATGTGAGACCTTCTCAACTTTATAGGTTGCAATTTCTTGGCTATTTTTTGCTGCTGTTCCTTTCGCTCCCTTTTCCACACTGGAAAATCTTTCTGGAGTCAAAGAGCTACAAGACCCCTTTGGAATGATCAGATTATCCATTTGGAGAAACTCTCTCCTTCTGTTAATTGGGAAAATCGTGTGGGCCAGGGATGTGTACCTCAAATTAGCTGGGCCGGAATTGAGAAACGTAGTAAGGGGACTACAGTACTCAAGCTTTGAGTCCATAACCACTCCATTCAGGTGTCGTCCATTCAGGTGTTACTTTCTGTGGTGATTGTGACCACTGAGGGGGGGGGGGAGGGGGGAAGGGGAGGGCAAGAGGGGAGGGGAAAAGTGCTATAGGTTTCCCCCCTCCAAGAGGGGTCACATTGAAAAGCACAGCAAGGAGACTGACTCTGTACGGCAGCTTAAAAATGGCACATTCATGCTAGGAAACATTAGGAAAGAGAACGGACATGAAACTGCCCACACTGTTGGGAGGAAAATATACCTTTGAGTGAAAGAAGCAAGTTTTTAGAGGCCTCAGATGAATGGGATCGCCTTAATAAAATTGAAACATAAAGGAAGGTGCCGCATCCTTGAAGCTGGTGTGAACTAGGCTGATTGTAAACCCCTTATCACAAGCATCCCCATAGCAATGTAAGGGAGGATGCCTTCTTCCTGGCAGTCGGCACCTTGAACAATTTGTTTCTTCCTCTCTGAAAACTACTGTCTTCCTCGTAGATAGCAGTTGTCCTGTCCTTGTAGATAGCAGCCAAGAACAGGGACAGAAAGTAACTTGAGAAGTATTACTCATTAAAACATGCCTGCATCATCATATGAATGAATATGCATGTGTTCCTTTCCCTTCTCCTTCCCCTTCCCTGCCTTGTAGAAATATATAAACATCAGGGCATCCATTTTGCCTGCAGGGGAGGGTCTCCCACTAACCTTTGGTGGGGTCCCCCTCCAGTACCTACTGCTCAATCAACCCTGCAGTGAAGCCTTGATTATTCTGCATTTGTGTCCTGCATTGTGATTCCACATTGTAATACCCTTTTACCACCTTTGATATGCCCCCATCTGGAATATTGTGTACAGTTCTGGTCTCTGCAGTTGAAAAGGGATATCACAGAGCTGTTATAACTGTCAAAGAAGGCAACTTTCCTTGCACGGTCTAGAACGCTGGAGGTTCTTTAGCATGGGAAGAAAGTGATCGGGGAGGATATGTTTGAGCTTCATAAAGTCATGCGCAGCACGGAGAAAACAGTCAGGAAACTGTTCTCCCAACTCCGAACGCTGGGAGAGGGCCTGCCAATGAGGCTGGATGCAAGGAGATTGAAAGTGGACAGAAGGAAGTTGTCTTTCATATAGTGCATTATTAGCACAAGATACGGTGATGGGGGGCTTTAATGGGGGGTTGGACAAGTTTATGGAGGGCTGCTGGTCTTGAAGACTCCATTTTACCTTCCAGTTGACGGCAGCAGGCCTCTAAATACCAGCTGCTGGGGAACAAGAGCAGGAGAGAGAAACATCTGCATCTCTCGTTTGCAAGCATAGCAGAGGTGCCTGCTTGGCTGCTGTGAGACACCAAATCCTAGGCTGAGGCCTTGGCTTGGTCCAGCAAGGCTATTCTAACAGTGATGTCTTAAAGTTGGAGTGTTTTTTTCTAGGGAAGTCCAGCTGGAACAAATGTCCAGCACCATCTATTTGCTTGGGCCTGCCAAGGTATTACTATAGAGCAGTGTTTCTCAACCTTGTCAACTTTGAGATGAGTGGACTTCAACTCCCAGAATTCCCCAGCCAGCATGGGAATTCTGGGAGTTGAAGTCCACACATCTTAAAGTTGACAAGGTTGAGAAACACTGCTATAGAGGGTCATTTTATTTATTGGTTTGTTTGTTTGTTTGTCTAAATTTGCACGCTGCCCATCTCCCCCAGCAGGTTATAAATGATGATTATGTAAGTTTGGCTGATTTTGACCCACAATCTTCCTTTTTTCTCTCTGCTGGCTTTAACTGTGTATTTTTTCTACATTAAGTGAATCATGCAAAATGTTTGGAATAATTGTACTGGAAAGACAACGTGGTTGGTTGAGGGCCGGATGGTTCTGCAATGGGTGTGTTATTCTGATACCAAAATAAATAAAGGTGAGAATAGAGAGGGTGGCTTGTTTATGGAACAGAAGTCTGCTTTTGTGTTTAAGAAATGAGAAACATTGAGAAACACAGTCATCTTGATATTCAGTCCAAAGACTGTATTTCTGAAATGCGTCCCTGTCCCTCACAGGCTAAGCTGGTCATCTTGACAAACAAATGGGAGGGCCCAAGGTTAAGTCATCCCTGTCGACTGAGAGATAGCACATCCCAGAGGTCTAACAGATTCTAAGGGAAGACTTTTTTTTTCATGGAACATATTAAGGGACCTATAAAAACAATTTGTGGAGTTCTTGGCGCTTCTCCGAGCTTGGATGTTTGTTTGCATCCAAGCATCCACATTTTATTACCCAACTAGGTAACAATATCAGTGAGAGGGAGTGTGGGGTTTGCTACCTGTTTATATATAGTAGTTTGCTCAACTATATATGGTATGTGAATGTGATCACATGTCGTGATCTCACAGCACATGGACAGACTCAACCACAGTTTCAACTGGGAAATTATTAGCATTTTAGATCAAGCCAAATCCAGAATTCCTGGAAGCTTGGCATTCAGACTAAGCAGCCATCAATAGACACATAGAGATAAACCACATTTACACACCGTTCAAAAGAGACAATAAAAAACTTAGGAAGGGAACGAAAAGACCAGAACACATCCCCTCCAGCGGCCAACACCCAGGTAAGCGGGGATTAGCACCAGACAAACAAACAGGCAGGAAACAATACTCTAATCAAGGAAACACCAAGGAGGAAACCACACCTCTACCAGAACTGGCAGGGCAAGTGACTGCATATAAACAGGCAGCAAACCCCACACTCACCAGCACTGCTGATGTTACCTAGTTGGGTCATGAAACGTCTGCAAGGCAAGGCAACCACCAAGCTCAGAGAGCACCAAGGACTCCACAGTTCAACCCTGACCTACAGAGATTCTCTGAAAATAATTTGAAATGTTTGCTGCAGTGGTCAAGGATGTCAGATAACTTTCAACAACAGAGTTATTCTCATCCCTTATTAGGGTTCATAAGGTACGGAGTCTGAGAAATCACCAATTCTGGACAGAACTTACAGCGTGGAGTTGAAGGGAGTTTCATCTACCCACAGCCATCTTCCTTGCGTGACATCATATGATAAACCAATCCAGTATTTGTCATACTCATACACCTCAGGATTCAGGTGATGATGTTTATTGGAATAAAACTTCAGGAAGGTCTAAAATATAAAGTGACCAGAGTCAGGCATGCTCAGGCTTCAAGAGACAGATAACAACTGCAAACTCCTGGTTAAGGATGAAGGTTGCCTGGATTCATGACCTGGCTGCCATAAAAATGAATGAATGAATGAATGAATGAATGAATGAATGAATGAATGAATGAATGAAACATGCTTTACCTTTATCCTGAGTGAATACATAGTCTGGGTCCACACAGCACCCTGACTCATACCCACAATGTGCAAATCCAGTTGGTATGTCTTTAAGTGAACTGGGAAAACGTGTTACCCAAACCAGCCTTTCTGTAGCAGCCAGGCCCCAAATCCCCAATTTGAGGGTTTTTCCCATGTGAAAAAGTAGATTCCTCTTGGCTGCCATTATTTTCTTCCGAAAGCAGCTCTAACTATTACTAACAAGGGCAATCTTTTCTAATGAAGAAGACGCCATCCTTTCTAAGAGGATGGAAGAGGGGCGGTGCTCTTTAGGGCCTATCAATCACTTTTAAAGCCCTTCCTGGTGCTGGACCAAGAAGGTTTATCAGAAGAAAAAGTGGAATGTACATATAGGCCACAAACAGCGTCTCTCTTTCAAATTCCTAGGGGACTCTTTCATCATCTTTGTAACCATCCTAGCTCAAGCCGGCTCCAAGCCGCTATACTACAACTCCCATTCTCCCCAGCTGGAATGTCCATTGTGGGTGTCAGGAGAGGAGAGACGAGGCACTCAGAAGCCCAGGCCACCTGGCCCTGAGTCCTAGGGCTTTCGGATTCACTCGGGGAATTCTGGGAGTTGAAGTCCACATATCTTAAAGTTGCCAAGGTTGAGAAACACTGCCTACAGTTTCACAATGCCATCGCCTGGCCCACCATGCCCTCTTAGGTCTTTTCCATCTCCCTCAGCCCCGGTACCATCTCGTCAGTGTCCCTGGGCACCACCAGATTAGCGTTCTCATCCTGGCAGAAGCCCTGGCTCGAATGCCAGCCCATTGGCCTATCCCGGAAGAGGAAACAGCAGTTGCCTTGCTGCACCCACTGGACTTTGCAGACACTGCAGCTGGGAACTAGAGAGAAGAAAAGCAGATGGGCATCAGCAACTCACATTTGGACCATGCCCTCCAAGTCCTCACAGACATCTGCGGTCTAAGCTGAAGCAAGAACATATGCTGGTCTTTGGCCGTCATAAAGATTGGATTGAAGGAAGAACAATACTCCCTATCACAATCATAATAGGTGGACTAAATTATTATAGCAAGGCAAGCAAAGAGACGAGGCTCATCCCAGAATATCCTGAAAGCAGCAAAAGCAGAAGAGGACTCTAAGAGGGAATTGTTTGCTGGAAAACTGTTCAGAAATTGGAGAAGCACCACCATGATATGGCCAGGACATTAAAGATACTGAAAATAGACAAGACCTGGAGTTGGCAGGGATTCCAAGGGTTAGGCTTTAATCCCTGGAATTGGGGATGACAAGGACTGATTTTTGCACCTCAAGAACAAGCGTTACAAGCAAATGGGATGAAATCAAGGGCCCCACCTGTATCGAACAGCAGCAAATGCAGGCCTTAGAAAGAGAAAGATGAAACCGTGGAGCAGGTAATGAATGGGCTCAACAAAATTGCTCAGACTGACTATAAAGAACATCATGACAGAGCAGTCACCGTGGTCCATGGGCATCTGTGCAAAAATTATGATTTCTGAGCTTCCCAAATGTGGAATAATCACAAAATTGAAAAAGTTGTTGAAAACAATATAAATTTTTTATGGGATTTTCACGTAGAAATGATCACCATCTAGAATGCAGCATACCGGGTATAAAAATAATGGAAAAGAAAAGAGAAAGGTTTGTAGATGTGGGAAGATACACAAGGACAGCAGAATGAAGGGGGAAAAATTGGAAAAACTTACCAAAATTCAAGATTGACAATTTAAATGGATAGTTTATGCGGAAGACTTTGCAGTCATCCCTACACTTATTGGCACATTAGGCAGAATAATAAACAGATGAAACAAATATTTACAAGAACAAAATGTTTCAGCTACATCAGCGGTAGATTTAGGAAAAAAAAATTCACTTGGCACATATTATATCTTAAGACATTACTTGGATTTCTGTCTGGAACTTGAGTTTCCACAGAACAATAGTTAAAAATGTGGGGTTTTGTTTGTTTGTTCCTTTAAGGTATTATTCCTTGGCAGCAGTAATAATAATAACATGCTTTGTGTTGCCATTAATCAGCCATTAATCAGAAGGAGACCTTGGAGATTATGGTGGTACACTAATAAATAAATATATTTATCAGTTTACAACCACACAGTTAGAACTTTTTCCTCCAACACGTTTGAAAAGGGTGAGGAATGGTCCGTGCTCATCCACTTTTTCCTTTCGTGCTATCACGAAGAGCTTCTCGGCGATATTTGGGTGGCTGTTGGGAGGCTTCAAGGGGTCTTCAGCCCTCAAGCCAAGAGAACTACTCCTACTTACAAGGACACCGCCTGGTTTCCACCCTGCCCACAATACCTTTGCCAATCTGTAAGTCTCTCAGAATTTCAGTCAAGGTGAGGAACTTCCACTGCCACAGATCTGTCTCTTCGCTTGTCTTCTGTTCCAGCAATTCCACTTGCAAGAAAGGAAAAGACAGATATCATTGGAGGAGTGGCCGGAAGACAAGGGATGTTACCTGGGGCTCCTGCAAGCTTCTCGGAAAGATGGGGCCTCTTCTAAGAAGAAGCTGAATAAATTACATCTCACATTCTCAAGCACATTTTCTTGTCTCTGAAATGTTTCAAATTCACAATCCCCCACATGGTTTGCATCAATTTCTCTCAACATGGTGTCTCCTAGATCCATGGGGGTTGAACCTCAACCACCATGTCTGTTGTGTGTGCTGGATGGTGATAAGGGCGCTCAATTAATTGGCTTTACCTTCTTTTAATATTCTGATCTGTTAATTGGTTCAGCTCGAGAGGCCATCCCAACATCAAGCAATAGTTAAAAAAGAAATGGAGATAATATATCTATCTCAGGGTTCATCCACCAGGTTCTTGGTGTTCTCTGAGGAACATCTGCAGGAAAACAACCAAGCTCAGAGATGATGAAGAACCCCAAAATAAAAATAATAATTTTATGAAACATTGCAACCTTCGGGTTCTCTGAGGTTAGTTGTTTTCTTGCAAACATTTCGTTACCCGGCTAGGTAACATACGGGTCACGAAACATTTGCAAGAAAAAACCAAGCTCGGAGAACCCCAAGGACTCCACAGTTCAACCCCGAGCTACACATCTTCGCTTCTATTGATTGCAACCTTCATAACAACAACACATTTTAATTTTTTAAATTGTAAAGCTTCAATCTGTCAAGAAGAGGAGGAGGAGAAGGAAGAAAAGGTTGTTTCTAACCCATAGCTTGGTCTAACATGAACGTGACATGGATCAGGTTATTCCATTTTGTTTGAAGTGTGAAGTGCTTCATGTCCATTATTCTCCATGTGTACAATTAGAATTTACTTCTGCTTTCTTGCTGATAACTTGGGGGAACATGATTGTATTTCAAAACAGAGAGAAGTTGAAGAAAAAGCAACGTGTTCCTTTTTGTAATTTTTGCTTCCTTGTTTGATTATTTAATGTTTTAAACTGCCCGGTAGCCGAAGCTCTTGTGTGCTTTCTGATAACGAGCAGGGCAACAGGTCTTACCTGCCCCCTCCCCAGCGGATTTCTGTTTGCAAAGGGGGGAAGTCCGTGGGGACCCTCACCTTTCAGGACCATGGTCGCCACCAGAAAGAGCAGAATCGCGCAGATGCACAGGAGGCCAGTGACGGTGCAGCACCAGTCGGTGGTATCCCAGACATCTGCAAAAGGGAAGGAAGGGCCACAGGTCTGAGATGAGGACATCGGAATCCACCATCTCCCCAAAGGGGTTTAGAAAAGAATCTCTGCCCGTGGATCATTGGGCCGTCGTGCGGAATAAGTGAGTGTTGTTTTATCCAGAACGGCTTTTTTTTTACAAGCTGCCCAGAGTCACATCAGATGGCCATATAAATTATTAAAATAAAATAAAATAAAATAAAATAAAATAAAATAAAATAAAATAAAATAAAATAAAATAAAATAAAATAAAATAAAATAAAATAAAATAAAAGCCACACGTAGGATTGCTCCCCGTGAATTGGGGCGATATCCCCTTTTAGGCCGTTTTTTGCCCTGGTCATCCTATCCGTGCCAAGATAACCTCCCTGCATCACGCCGGCTTCTGCAGAGGCCGGCTGGGTCTCTCCGGCCCAGCTCCTCCCTGGCAAGGGGGTCCAAGGTGCCACAAGGCGGAGGCGCCTGGGGCTCAACCCGGGCGCCTCCGCCCTGCTGCCCTGCCGAGGCCACGGCCACGGCCACCAGCCACCAGGCCTCTGACCCCGAAGGGAGCGTGGCCCTGTCCCCGGAAGGGGCAACTGGGACCTCCGGGAAGCCTCCACAGCCATCTTCTCTGGCCAAGACTTGGCCGGACGTGGCCGTGGCTCCCAGATGCGGCCCCCTCCGCTGTCCGTCCATCGGCCCAGCCTCCAGCAGAGCCGGGCCCCCTTCCGGGCTCACCCTGGGGAACGTGGGGGTCCTGAGAAGGGTCCCCCTTGGCTGGCGCCTCCTGGGACCGCGAGGAGGCCTCCTCCGCGGGGCCCACTTTGGGGGAGGTCTGCATGGCGGCCGGGCCACCCTCACACGCCAGACGCGGCCTGGGAAGCTGCTCTGCCTGCCAAGCCTGTTGGGGGGCTCGCGGCCTCCCGGGGGCTGCCCGTCCTGCCCAAGGGGGCCTGGGGGCTCAGTCAGACGGGGGCCTCCTCCGGAAGGTGCTGGGGGCCGGCGGGTCCGTCTGATCTGGGGGCCAGAGGGCGGTTCGGGCGCCCCCTCCCTCCTAGGTGGGGTGCAGCAGAGGGACTCCATCTCCCAGAACGCCCCTCTCTGGCCCAATCGCCCCCTCCCAGCGATGCCCCCGTCCCGCCAGAGGGGAAGCCGAGGCTCCCTGCAGAGCAGGCGGCCCCGGCCTTTCCCGCCCGCCCAACGGAGCGCTTGCTCCCCGGCGGCTGTTTCGGGGGCCATCTTGGCCCAGGCAGCCGGGGGTTGCCAGGGGGCGGAGAAGCCCCGGACGGTAGCATGCCAGGGACCCCCGTCCGCCTCCAATGCAAATAAAATAAAAATAAAATTCTGCATTACGTGCCCCAGCTCCATGCAGTAGCGTTTCAGGGTTAAGAAACTCCTTGCTGGCATCGGGCGCCGAGGCACGACGGGCAAAACACGGGCCCTTCCTCCGTCCGTTCACACGTCGTCTCCTTGGCTTGGTCCTGGAAATCCAGGCTCCAAATCCGGCTCGTGCAAGGCTCTTCCCCAGCCAAACCCTCCCTCTTTCCAGACATGCCTTCCTGGGACCCAGGGACCACCGCCATCTTCATCTCTTTGCCCTCCTCCTCCCTGCTGTTCTGCCTTGTGTTGCGTGGCTTGTAAACCCGGGTTCGGCAACTCGCACCCAGACCCTGAGAGGCCTCGAAACGGCCCTGGGGCGGAATCAGGGTCCCCGTGTTGAATTCATGGCATCGGAGCAGATGCTTCTCACCGCGAGGCCGGGGAGAATCGACCAATCCATCAGTCCATCAGTAGGGCATCGATCAACCCACCCACCCCTCTACCCACCCACCCCTCTGGGGGGACGTGCTTAAGAGCCGGGGTGCAGAATGGAGGGTCCGGCTTTTGCAAAAGGCTGGTGACTTCGCTCCCCTCGTTGGCAAGAGCGTGGCGAGACCAGCCACCCGGCACACCAATCTGAGCCGTGCCAGAAGCTTCTGGGGGCAGCGTCGCCGTGCCGGCCCCCCGCTCGAAAGCGCCGGCCGGGCGGCCACGCAGACGCGGGTGGCATCCGAGTGCCAGCGGTGAAGCCGAGAGCGGGGCCGGCCGGGCGGGGATGCAGGCCTCGGGCTTCCGCTCCCGGCTCCAGGCCTTCTTCTCGTCCCCCCCGCCGGCAAAGGCTGCCCAGAGAGGACCGGCCTTCTGGGGCAGATCGGTGGTGGCCCACTTGCCCCGGAGGCAGATGGTCCTCGCGGCCGAGCGGAGGAAGCGCGCCAAGGCCCCCTGCCACCCCGGTGAGTGGGGGGCAAGGCCGCACCAGCACAGGGAGGGGGACGGGGAAGGGGCCTACAGGCATTGCAACATGGCTCCCTGGCTTAACAGTCACCCCCCACCCACTCCGTTTTTCGACAGGCCCTCCCGCCCTTGTGGCTCTTTTTCCCAGGTGCAGCTGCTTCCTGGCAACCATGAGGACTAGAAGCCCTTGCCTCCTTTTTAAAGTGGAGGCTGCACCCCGCGTGGGGTCAGCTGGGGGGGAAGGCCGCAGCTGGGTTTTGTGCAGGGCCCTCTTTGCAGAGGGGAGCAAAATTAGGGTGAATTCCTGTCCCTCTAAACCAGCGTTTCTCAACCTTGGCCGACTTCAACTCCCAGAATTCCCCAGCCAGCCATGCTGGCTGGGGAATTCTGGGAGTTGAAGTCCACGCAACTTAAAGCGGCCATGGTTGAGAAACGCTGCTCTGAGTCCTTCACTGAAATGACAGGAGGATCCTAATCACCATCATAACAGCAACAAGCCAGTATGATTAAAGATGGTTAGGGAAGCTGGCCTGTTCACTCTTTGGTACTTCTTATGGTCTAGGCCTGAAGAAATTTATCTATCAGGCTTCATCGTGTTTTCAAAATGGAGCCCGTTTTGAATTTAATTTAAATTAGTTTCATACATTTTACATTTATGACAGCTACAGAATTAGTAAAAAAACAAAAAACATGTAATGTGAATGAAATAATCCCATTTTTGTCCAGAACAGAAGAAAAGGGGTCTTATCCGCCATTCTTCAATGGGGATCACCCCTAAGGGCCAGTTTCTCACGCGAGCAAGAATCGAATCGTAATTCCTTCCTCAACATCATCCAAAGCTAAGAAAGAGCTCCTCCATGAAGGCCATAATTGCACATGTCCAATTTGTTCCACCCAAAAATAGAGATTGGCTTATTTATTTAGATATTCCATTTATGTGGCTGGCTGATACGGCAGCCCCAAAGAACCGGATAAACAGTTCCAGTTAAAATCCAACTAAACATGAACCCAGAAATAGCCTTGAGTTGCCCCCCGTCCAAATGTAAATGCTTACCACTTACGACCAGGCGGCACATGCATGCTTCAGACAAAGGCATTTGTTTCTGTTCTGCACCAGCGTTCTGTGGCATAAGCAGCTGGGGACAGTTCCTTGCAATAGTCTTGGTGGTGACTGCTCTGATCTTGTTCTCCGTGCTGATGAGCCTCCTCGGCCTCTGTAAGTCTTTGTGCTTCTCCCAGCCTTCCAACCCACCTGCTGGACCTCCTCAGGTCCCTAGTGGTTCCTCTGAAGCTTGAGTGGCCTGGGGTCCTCCAGAGGGATTGAGAAATCACTCCCATAATCCTTGTCTGCTTGGATTTGGGGTGGGGGTGGGGGTGGGGAGGCTGTCCAACATCTCTGGAGGGCACCAAGGCTGCACTTGACCCAAAAAGGACCACCAGCTCTTCCATCTGGGGTCATAGTCATCACAGCAGACAAGCTGGACTGGAGTGTTTTTCCATGAGTCTCTCTACAGTATCGGGGTGCAAGGGTGACTCCCCTACATGGCGATGGGCATCTGACTAGCCTCGGCCACAGCCAGGACAAAGGAAGCAAGTCAGTTCAGCCAAAGGAAGAGTTGGACCCGCAGACAAACGGACAGGACTCGGAAAGCCGTTTGAAAGCCGCTCAGTCTGGGCTAGGAGGATGAACTAGTAGCTAAGCCAGAGGTGGTAGCTTTCAAGGGCCGTGGTGGTGGCAGTGTCCCACGCCCCTTTCTGCCACCTGGTCTGCTGGGCTCCCCCATGGCACTAGCACTGGGACCAAAGTAGCTTCTTTTTCTCCTCTGCTCAAAGTGCCGCCATCCCATTCAGACCAGCCTCAGGATGTGGGGCTGAGATTCCCTGGGCCAGATGGGTGGCTGGGTGGGTGGGTGGGGAGCTCCAGGACTCGCCTTCTGGCCTGAGATGTGCAGGCCAGTGGGAGTGACCTCTGGTCCCCGCCATCCTAAGGAAGGCTGGGGAGAACCTTCTTCTGCACAAATGCCTCTTGCTTGTTCCTTGCTGGTTTCAGATATGTGGAAGTCTGACAAACTATATGAAAAAATTCCCCAGATGCGGACGTGGGAGAAAAGGCTGAACGATGCTATAAAGCTGGAGGCAGGAGACACGGGTGAGTTCCCATGACCGCTTCTCTCCCATACTTGCTTCTCTCCCCTCCTCCAAAAACAAAAAAAACGGGTTTTCCCTCTTTGCAGCTTAAGCCTTTAAGTAGAAAATACAGCCATGTGCCTTTTCAGAAGAGGACTGATAGCTCCTTTTATGACTAAATCAATTTTATTTAAAGGGATCAGCTTTCATGGGCAAAGCTCCCTCATCCGATGCATACTATAGAGGGGGCTAGAGTCATAATAAGGAACTGTGTGTGTGTGTATATATATATATATTGTGTGTGTGTATGTATATAGACACACAGACACACACATACTATATATATAAACAATATATATAATCACTACATTACTTGCAAAAATCAGGAGAAGTCGGGTAGCACCTTTTCCAACGAACAACTTTTATTTAAAGGCATCAGCTTAAAGCTTTTCCGACGAACAACTTTTATTTAAAGGCATCAGCTTAAAGCTTGTTCATCGGAAAAGGTGCTTCCCGACTCCTGATTTTTTTTATTGCCATTGAGTAGCAGGGCTCTCTGACAAGTTTTGTCCTTTGTAATTAGAATATGGCAAAACTGTTTGAACTTGGGTGGCAAAATCCAGCTGAATTGCTACCATGGGAAGTCTTCAGCCTGTTCTGACCAGCTCTGGTCAGCCTGCCAGGTGTAAATCGATAATGAAGCTTTCTTCATTACTGCATCCCCCTTTAAGTCAGCAGAAAGTTCGACCCACAGGAAACGTGCTGCCCCCTTGCTGATTCCCCACCCCACCCCACTGCTTCTGTTCCTAGATCCTGCAATCCCCAGGCTTCCCCCTAAAGATGAACAGATGTGAGGGGGTTCTTGGATGACCTCCGTGTAAGTGGGGAAAAGCTGCTTTCACACTCGTACAGGAAGGAAGGTTCGGAAGGCTGGAGAAAAGGCCCCAACATGGGGGGACAGCAAAAAATGCCAGGCGTGTTGGTCCCCCGGGTAGCGGCAAGAAGGAAACCAGCCATCGTCCAAGGGTTCGGCCACAGAGTCATCCTCTGGCTCCCTGGTTTGTGCATACTGTGTTGAATGAACCCAGCTATTGTGGCTTAGCCAACAGCCCACAGTGAAAACAAACCACAGGACCCTGTATGAAGCCAGCTTATGGGAAACCCACAGGGAGTAACAGAGTCAGGATCTACAAATCCTCCACTCAGCCTTCCTCCACCCCAGTCCTGAAAAGGTGGGTTGCAAAGCGAGAAGAACTGGATGATCTCTCTCTCTCTCTCTCTCTCTCTCCAGGTGTGCATTGTAAACTCTGCTGGGACTACACCTGGCTGCAACGGGGAGGGGCCTGCTACCAGCGCACAACGTTGTTGATGCCCTGGAAAAACTGCATCAGGAAATGCAAGAAATATGGAGCCAGACTTTTAAAGAGCAGCACGGATGCGGAAATGGTGAGAATTCTTGCAATTGCTGCATTTGGAACTGGGGGTGGGGGCTGCATGTTCCTGTGTCAGGAAAGGAAACCAAATTGTTCTTCAATTAAGCTGCAGCAGATTTTTCAAAATGTAGGCCCCCCAGAGTCTTTTTTGGAGTTGGGCGGCTTTGACAAATCCAGTAAACCAACCAAGGAAGAAATCCAGTTCCTAAGATGAGAAGGTAGACTTTGGAGTCACACTTGAACATAATAAAAAAGAAGGAAGCGTATTTTGTACCAACACGTCGCAAAGCGGGTTGGGAGGGGCCCGTGGGGCCGTGTCTCCAGCCCCTGTCAAGGGTCAGAATTAAGGCACCCCAGACCGATGAACACACTGAGCTCCCCCCACCTTTCCAGGCCAGTAAAGATAAGAAGAAAAAAACGTTTATAGCAATGTTAACTATAATTCTGAGATGTTAATGAACATGAGGCTGCCTAAATTGCACAAAGGTGGCCTTGATAGACGATGCAAAATTCACTGAATTATTTTGCAATATAATAAGGGTTTCTATCCTGAACTTAATACTGAGGTTTATCCCGACTTGCTGAAATAAACACTCATGGCTGTAAAAACAAACTTTGCCCCGTATTGGAAGATTCAGCACTGATGATATCTGATTGAGAACTTAAACTTGGAGAATATGCAGCCATGACAAAATTAACAGCATATATGCACCACAGAAGTTTAACTAAATTCAAGCAAGAATGGCTTCCCTATATACAAGATATCACACAATAAGGCAAATACAAATGCTTATAATATGGTTTCTAAGGGGTCTAAATGTTTATAAATACCACAAATCACTCGGAGTATAAAGAAGGGAGAAGTTATCTATTTTTCCAAGTACCTTTTTCATTTTTTCCTTTCCCCCCCTCTTTTTAATATCCGTAAACAACAACAAATAATAATACAGGGGAGGGTGCCCCGTTCTATGATTTCCCTGCTTCCAAAGAGCAAGAACTGCCTTAACACTATTTGCCCGTTGCGCAAATCTTGGGCTCTGCTCTAAAACGAGCCGCTCGTCTCTTAGACTGCCGGAGTAATAACGCAGCTCTCCCTAGAGAGGCAACACCTGCCTTGCTAGGCAGAAGCCTCTAGAAAGCCCAGAAGCAGTTGGCGAGGCAGCGCATCCCCCCGGCCCCCCATTTCTGTGCCCCCATGGCTGCTTCTGGGTCCTGTTGCTTCTCAGTATGACGACCCCATTTCCCTACGGGAGCCAGCGCTCCTCTCCCCCCACAGCAGCTTTCATTGCTGGGCGCTGAATGGGTGAATGCTGCAGATGGGCACGGTGACCTGTGTCCCTTGAACGTCCATCTGCTGGAGTTGCGTCCTCAGGTGGCACCTGGCTCCCTCCTTCCTGAAGTCGCAGAGCTGTGCCAGAATCACACCGGGGTCTTCCTCATAGGAGTTCGTGCTCCGGGAGTCCCGTAAATGGTACACCATAAAAGACCACAACCATGTCCCTGAGAAGACCTGGATCGGTCTGATCTTCAACCTGTCTCGGAACACCTGGCGCTGGGCAGACGGAGAGTATTTGCACATCCGAATGTGAGTTCTCCTCTTTTCCCCTCCCGGGGCTGCGTGACGAGAGGAAGAGCTCAGCAGGATGATAAGAGCTCTCCCACTAGCAAGCCCCACGTAGCTTGCAAGCTCAGGAGAAGCGAGAACCACGCAGATTTAAAGAAAGGCATCTTGGATGCTAGTCAGGATGGCTCAAAGCCTGATCTTAAAAATGGGAAGAGCCAATTCCTGGGCAAAGTTAGCACAAGCCAATTAAAGTGGAGCCATTTCATCCGGGAGAGACATTTCCTCCCCACAGCCCCCACAGCTGGGCTGGGTGGCCTCTGCCCAACCAGCTGAACTCCCCTGCCTTCTTCCCATCAGCTCCTATACCCACCCCACACCAAAGACATGCGCTTTCCTCCCGTCCTGTGGGCCAGAAGGAAGGATGCCCCCGGGCATCGCTGCCGCAAGGCATTCCTCTTCGGGGGTGCCCAGAACAGCCTCGCTCATCCTATTTACACTGGAGCAACCCCGGAAAGAATGTTCAGGCCCTGCATAAAAATCACAAAAAATGCAGAAACTTCACAATACAAGTCACGTCTAACCTACACAATCCACGTTTTACAGTGTTTCCAACAACAGCAAAGCTGAGCGGCGGTGTGTAAAATCCCCACCACGGCGATGTTTTTTTCCCCCAGACATAGCCTCTTGTGAAATCCTCAGGGCAGGGCTCTGACCTCATGGCCGTAGCTGCCATCTTGACTTTTGGGATCCCCTCCCTGTGCATTTCTCAGCAACAACATGAAGCATTTTGCTGTTGCTATCCTCTGGAATATTTTTCAGCTTCTTAATCGATCCTTCAGCCCAGAGATTTCCTCATGGTCTCTCATCCAAGTACTGGTGGCCAAAGGCTGCCAGCTGAGCTGGGCGAAAGGAAGGTCTCCTCTGAGTTGAGCACGACTCTGGGTGACCACACGGATAGGTGCCCCCCACCCCCAATTTTTTCCAGCTCCAAGGTCTTGGAGGATTAGGCCGGCAGAATTAGATAGAGAGGCCTCCGAGGGCTGCATCGAGAGTGACCGTTCCAGGAAGTGGCTACAGTGGTTATTTTCTGTTCAATGTTGAATGCAAAACTCTTCCCATGCTCCAAGTGAACTGAGACCTATTTAGCATGCTCTAGCATCCTACGTGCAAATGAAACTAGAAAGGAAAACACAAAATGGGTTGGTTTGATGTATTCTGTATCCTGTGTCCGATACCCTCAGTGGGGGGAAGGACTTTCCCGGGATTGTAGTATTCAGGGGCATCTACATGGAGCGGTCAGAGAGCTCAAGATGGCAGCCATGACTGTGTGATCAAAGCCCCACCCCTTTTTTGCAGGCAGTGCAATCACACAGTTGCGGGCATCCTCTTGACTTTTGTGGCCTTTCCCAGTGGATTCCTCTACCACGTGTTTCTCAACCGTGGCAACTTTAAGATGGGTAGACCTCCACTCCCAGAATTCCCCAGCCAGCCTGGTTTTAGATGCATGGCTGGCTGGGGAATTCTGGGAGTGGAAGTCCACCCATCTTAAAGTTGCCACGGTTGAGAAACTCTGCTCTACCATGCCACAGGACCACAAAGCCCTGCTTTAATTGCCCCAGCAAACACGCCTTCTTGACCGCTGATTTCAAATGAACATTCTTTTGACAGTTGTATTTTTTAAATGGTCCTTTAGGGTTGAGTTTGAATGCCCGTTCGTACGCTGCTCCAGTTCCTTTGGGAGGAACAGGGGCATCATTTTAAAACACGCATTCACACTACACCATATTTGCTTGCCACCCACACCACAGAGCTTAAGAAAACTCGCACTCACGCACACACAGCATTTTTATTTCTACCTGGCAACACCGTTGTTCTTTCTCATTTCTTTTTGATGGGGCTGGAAGAAGCAGGCGGAACTTTCCTGATGCAATGAGGCGTTGCATTTTTGATCAGTAACTCTTCTTTTCCCCTGACAGACCTGTGGAACTAAGAATGCCTTTCACCCCCCGAGAATTTTGCGTTGTAGTTAGCAACGGCCGGGCATTCACCAACAACTGCACGGAGCAGATCAGTTGTCTGTGCAAGAGAGAAATGCGCTGAAACCGCCAACATGCACCGAAAACCATCCTTTCTCCTCTTTCACAATGTTGTTTCACTCATTGTGACATCATGGAAATATCAGGAAACACCTCTGTAAATGAAAATAACCAAAGATATTTCTTGTTCTTTAAAGAAGTTAGATGCCTACATCAAGTTCTTACATCCCTTTGATCCTGGCTATATATGCCATTGTCGTATTATCTCCTGCAACGCTGCTTTTCACTGCTTCCTCTTACAATGTTGAGGAAATTAGCAATGGTTCACAGTGACTGTTGCGCGTTTCTTTACCTTTCATGGGCTGATAATTTTTGGTATTGCTGTTCAGATGTTTGCTTGTTGTTAGTAGATGGAGAGGTTGATAAGTTTAGAAGTATATCTAGGTTAGAATGTGTCTGCTTACAGCACTGAATTAGTGACCACCGGTTGGCTGAAGCTGGGTTGTGAGAGCTTGAAAGTCACTGGAAAATGCGAGTGGGGATCAGAATCAGCAAGACAGAAGACCTGTCCCTGCAAGGTGTGGAGACTTGAAATAGGAAAGTCCCCTCTCTTCTGCCCTGGAAACCATTTGGGCAGAAAAGAGCCAAGAAGCCACCGATGGACACGTACAGACATGAGCGCATGACGACCACGCAAACTCCTGGCCGAGGCTGTGGGTAAACTGCGAAGCTTATGCAACCTCGGGCGACTGCACCATACTAACGCCCACCTGCTGAAGCTGTAGGGCTGGATAAGTGTGAGAGAGAGATTTCAGAATTCCATGTTACTGTTGAGTTAACCTTACCGTCCAATGCTAGGGTTTGGCTGGGATGTGTTACAATAAAACTGAATTGAACCAGAGCTCCGGTCAGCTTTGTGTCTTTCAATAGCCTCTTCTAACAACCCCAGGTAAGGTCCTGAACAGCCCAAATCCAGAACTGTGTTAAGGCATGGTGAACAGCGTAACAACCTCTCTTCTTTTCAACAGCCAGATTCTTGAGATGTTGGTTTCAGGTGTGTCCAGGAGTTTGATCTACCGTTGACTTAGACCCACAAAGACCTCATATGCACGATCCCTCTATTTTATTGACCTCACAGCCCCCAGCACGCTTCTTGAGACCCACTTCTAGACCCTTTGTTCCTCTCAGGTTGCACTCAATTTCCAGGACCCCTGCTGTCCTCTCCTTACTCATCCCACCTTGCGGCTCTGCTCTTCCACATCGGTTGTTGCCCGCTCAAGGCAGATTGGACCAAACGAACCCATTTCCTAGGCAGATAAAGAAGTTTCCCAGAAGCAGCCCAGGGATTTGCTGGGAAGTTGGAAAAGATCAACATGGAGAGCTGGAGTCACCCTCTGGGGGAGATGGGCGGCATATAAATTGAAGAATGAATGAATGAATGAATGAATGAATGAATGAAAACTAGATTGCAGGAGGAAGGAACTTCTAAGATGGGAGCTAGATAAGCCCAGGGGCAGCTTTGGGGAAGTGATAGGAAGCTCTCCCTCCTAGACCGGTGGGCTCCAGATTATTGTTCTAGTAGCCCCAGCCCCCCAAGTCAGGCAATGGGAGGGGGGAGCCAAAGGAAGAAGGTCATTTGGTAGGGGACAGAGAACCAGTTCCGAAACACACATAAGATTAACTTTGGGTTTGGCACAAAAGGAGGACAGGAGACAAGGTGAACGAGAAGCAGGCATTGGGTACTAGCAGAGAGAGACCCCCCCCCATCCTTGCTGGCAGGATAATTCCTCAGGAGCAAGAGGTGAGGGAGGATGGGGCTGAGGATCGGCAGGTGAGCCCCGGGGGGTGGCAGCTGGAAGTCCCCCTGTAAGGAGAACCTGAGAAACAGTTGGGAAGAGAAAGATGCCGGGATGAGGCAGGTAAGAAGGGGAGTGCTGGAGTGGCTCGGCTGCTGGCTCAGTTAACGCCTAACAGGGTGTCTGCAGGGTACAGTCAAAAGAGTTGAGATGGCGATAAGAATTCTGCCTATTTTTTAAGTACTACCTAAATTTCCAGAGGCCAGGCTTGCTCGTATTACAGGCTGAAGGAGTTATTCCTGCCCCACGTCCTCATCCCGATGGGCAGGAAGGAAGGAGTGACCGAACGTGGAGGTTCTACGTTGCGGCCAGAGGCTTCGAGCTGGGTAGGTTGCCGAGGGCAGAGAGAGAGGAGGGGCAGAGAGAAGTCGACGTTCCCAGGCGTTCTGGGAGAACACGAAAGGAAAGCCCCCAGATCGCTTTACGGTGGAGGAAGCAAGAGTCAACTTTGTGTATTGTGACCCACAGAGTTACCAGGAAGCTCTGCAATTACCTAAAGCGGAAGCAAACAAATGGCTCAGGGCGATGGATGAAGGAACAAAATGCTATCGCTGTATCAGCGGCGGAGGCTGGATATGCTGCCTTATCTGACCTGCGCAAAGATGCTGTTTGGTATAAACAATTGTGTAGTGATGTAAATGTACCGATTGTACTACCGCATTATAATGGCCGTGTCTGACAGGGTACAAACGCGATGTAAACGTGTTGACGTCAAATATTGCAATGCGAGACAAGCTGTGAACGAAGGGTTAATCAAGCTTGTGTACAGGGAGACAGATAGAAATATGGCAGACATAAGGACTAAACCCGCGTGTGTACAGAGACACCAAGATACGCTAAAACGTGTGGGAATGGTAGCACAAGAAAGCATAAGGTGTTATTCGGACACCATAAAATTGGAGGGGTGTTGAGGTGAAACCTTTCCCTCATTTCTGTTGTTGTTGGAAGGCTTTGGGCAGACATCCTGCCTCCTTAAGTGTCGAGGCCATAAAGATATGGGAGGAAGTGACCCCAATTGATAGCCTTCAGAACACCCTTTAGTGCTCTGGCGATGCCTCTGCCTTCCACGAAGCAATGAATTTCAGAAGACCAAAGCGGGTGCCCCAAACTCTGACGATGTGTCCAAGGCTTTTCCTGCTGAGTTTTTGCCATAGGAAGCTCAACAAACACACCCCTCTCTTTAGGATTGTTTGCCCCAATGCACAAGACTTCACAGATGCTTATGCTGAACCTGACTGGTTGTCCAGCTCAAAGAGAGCACCCTAAGGTCTGCCTCCATTTGCCCCACCATCCTAAACAGACGGGGCTCCATTGTTTACTTGGGTACCTTCATTGGCAGCCATTCCTTCTGATCAAATGAAAGAACCTCATCCTCAAATGGCATGGGGGGAGAAACTGAGAGCAAGGAGGACCTGGGAAACCAGGTTTGGTGGTGGCAGTCACAGGATGGTAGCATTTATTGACACAAATGGGTTGGTGCTGCAGGACCACTCACAGGTTTCAATCTTCCGGCAATATACACAACTGACTGATGAGGATGGGGGCATCAAGTTGGTGTCATCTCTTAATGACCACATAGGTGGATCATCTCCCAGATGCTATCTCCCCAACCTAGCCCTTCAGGTCTGTCCCACCTTCCACCCCTCTGAGGGAGATCACAGAAGTCTTTTGCAAGCTGCCTCTTGCAGAAACCACCTTTTCTCATCCTGGCTTAATGGGGCTTCTGTAAAAGACACTTAGTCCAAGGTTGGGCCCCCAAGAGTTGGAAGATGCTGCCACGAGGATCTTTCTGCTCGCTGATCCGGGGCCTGCTATTTCTCAGGAGCCCCTTCTCCCTCTCCCTGTGATCCAGTCGCCTCTGACTCTTCAGCAGAAAGAAGCATTTTCACCACCTTCAAGCTGGGGACAGCAGGCTCTGCGTCCGCCAGAATCAGGGCCTTCTGCAAGGTGTCTCGGTGGGTGTCGCTCAGCTTGGGGGTTTCGTAATGGATGCGGATCCATGGAGTTCCTGCAAGGAAAGGGGAGGTGGCAGTGCGTGCTGAGAATTCAGGAAGAAATGTCATGGGGGGGAGAGTTGCCTTGGGAATGGGGGGCCTCTCCCCCTCCCTTTTGTGGAAGTGGGGGGCAGAAATGCTTAGACCCATTTAGAAATAGACTCAGCACAGGCTGCTCTGAAGCAGCAACAGCAAGGCGTAGGCGTCCTAGATCCCGGCCCGACACTGGAGAAGACAGTGCTGATCCTGGGAAGTTCAACCAAGGCTGTGGCGGATGTCAGCCAATGTCCCAGGTGAACTAAGACCTACGCAGACGCTCTCTCGGTCACACAGGCCCTGAAGGAGGGTGGGAGACCAGAGCATCGCCTTCCTGGACCCTGTCGCTGCAGGCGTCTCAGACTGGGCCAAACGGTGCCTCTGCCTTGACCCCCCTTAGCGTGACCAGAAGGGCAGGGAGCCAGGGAGGCGGACCTCTCCATCAGCAGGCGTGGCCAGCCAGAGACTGAAGCTGGGAGCCGGACCTCTTCCGGGGGCTGAAGCCTGCGGTAAGCCGGGGCAGCGGCCAGCAGGACCTCCCATCCTCACACCCACCCCCGCCAGTGGAATGGAGGCTGCCCCCGTTTGGCCTGGGGGATTCAAGCCGCACACATTGGCCAACCTGCAATTGCCGCAGGGTGGCACCCGGACTGATCTCACTCTAAGTGTCTAAGCAATTTCTGCCCATGTTTAAAGACGAAGAGGGAGAAGGGGGGGGACACTGGGGGGCTCCTGGGCAGAGCAAGCCAGGCGGGGCCAGAACAGATGGGCTGGGGGACTGCAGCCGCAGCTCTCTGGGACCCCTGCCCAGGGTGGGCTCTGTCTTTCGGATCGGCAGAACGGATCCCTGGCGCTGGCACCGCACCCTCTGGGCACCGCGGGCCCCCCGCCATTACCTTTCTTCACTTGCTGCCCCATGGAGACCAGCAGCTCTGCGCCCACCCGGTGGTTGATCTTCTGCCCCCCCCAGGTCCGGCCGGCTCCCAAGCCGTGGAGCACCTGCGCAACGGGCATAGCCAGGATCTGCTGCACGGTCCCTGGCAGGAAGAGCAGAAGGGCGGGCTGAGTGCCCCCTCCACACTGGGGCAGCCCAAAGCCCAGGACGGAAGGGGAGGGGGATGGACCCGCAGGGGCAGGCGGGCAAGCCCCTCCCTCCCGGCTGCTGAGGAAGAAGACAACTGCCCCCCTCCCCACCCCACCCATTTGGTCTCTCGCACAGCTCCTGTTTGTTTCAGCGCATCTTGTGCGGGAGAACATCTAGGTGCCTTGTGTCCCCAGCTATTGCGGCCTCGGTGATTGCTGTTTTGCCTCTGGGGTTGTCGAGAGGAGCCTGCATGGTTCCCAACACCTTTTTCCAGGATGAGAGCCTTCCTGCGGAGTCCTTGGGGGTCTCTGAGCTTGGCTGTTTTCTTGCAAATGGTTCACTACTGCCTGGGTCACATCTTCCGTGCTAAAATGGGAAGGGGTTTGCTCTCTGTTTATATGCTGTGGCCTGCCCTGCCAGTGGGGGTGGGGGGTTGTTTGAGAGACTTACTGTCCAGAAGGCAGGGGATCGGGCCCTTCGATTCTGCCAGAGAGGCCGAGTGCGGGAATAGAAACAGCTTTTGCAGCCGGACCCAAGAATCCGGGCACTTGGCAAAGGTAGCTGAATTTTCAAAAGTTTGCCAACACCAGCTGGCGGGAGGGGAGAGCCGGGAGGATGCAATACATACGGTGACTTCAGTCATCCCCTTCCCTGGTTTTTCATTCTGAAAATCCCCCCCCGCCCCCCAGCTGCGGTTTGGCCCTGCTATGAAAACATGGCACGGATGTTCGCTGTCCTCCGCTGATTCAACTAATGTGTCCTGGCTCTGCCTGCTTTCTGAACACAGCCCCAACCATCGCACGGAAACCAGGTGGGGCTCTTGGCTCCCCAAGCAGCGGGGTGGCCCTGCTTTAAAGAGAGGCTGGGAGGTGGGGCTGGTTTAACCTGCAAGCTGGGTGATGGGACAAACTTTTTTTTTATCCCGCCTTTATTATTTTTATAAATAACTCAAGGCGGCAAACACACCTCATCCTCCTTCCTCCTCCTATTTTCCCCACAACAACAACCCTGTGAGGTGGATTGGGCCGAGAGAGAGGGACTGGCCCAAAGTCACCCACCTAGGCCTATAAAGCGGGACGAGAACTCACGATCTCCTGCTTTCTAGCCTGGAGCCTTCACCACTAGACCACTGTTTCTCAACCTTGGCAGCTTTCAGATGGGTGGACTTCAACTCCCAGCTGGCTGGGGAATTCTGGGAGTTGAAGTCCACCAACTGAAAGCTGCCAAGGTTGAGAAACACTGCACTAGACCAAACTTACTCTGCTGGATTCTAGCCTGCAGCCTTATCTACTAGACCACACTGACCAACGTTTCTGCTGCATTTCCTTTAGAAGACGCCTCCCTTGATGGATTAGTAAAGAAAGAGCAATTTCCGAGCCCCATCAATCTTTCCTCGGCCCTGTAGCCCTGCCCCAGGGACTTCCTGCAGGAGAGGTACGGGGGAGATCAGCAGCCCCCCCATCCCTGTACCATCCTGCAATGCCCGCAGCTCCTCTTGGGTGTCAGCCGGCTTCAGCACTTGCAAGCGCTGCTCCTCCGTCCCCTCGCACAGGACTCGGGCCGTCTCGGCTTCCACCCCTTGAGCCTGGAGCATGGCCTGGAAGGTGCGCAGGGCGGCCCCGTTGTCCAGGACGTGGCCGATCTGGGTGGCCCCGTCGCGCACGGAGCTGGCTCGCCCGGTCTGCCACAGCAAGATTCCTCCTGCAGGGAGAGAGGGAGGTCACCTGGGGAGGCATCGCCAACTGAGCCCAAATGGAGCATTGAAAAACGGGGCGTTCGGTGCTGTCCGCTGAGAGATCTGATGCAAGGGCTGGGGGGGCGTAAATGGCAGATTCCAAGGGTTAAGAGGGGCCCGTGAGGTCATTCAGTCCAACCTCTTTTTCCAGGCAGGAATGCCAATTCAGGCATTCCCCCCCCCCCGCCCCAAGATGACTGTTGAGGACGTGCTTGGACACACTGCCCGCCCCTTTGACTGTACAAGACAGAAGTTCTTCCTATCATTCAGCTTTTGTATTTTTTCACCATCTCAAAAAAGTAAATGAAAGGCCTGATTTCTTGGCGTTGGTATGTATATGATGAAGCCAATCTTGAGCATATTTATCAATCTGTCTGTCTATCCTTCTTCTTGATGTTGTCCTGTGTTGTTTCTGCTGCAAAAGGCTGGCTCCCAGGGGCATCCACAGACGTGGGGATTAGGGACATCATATGCACCCTGACTTCACTGCACAAATGTCCTTGTGGTGCACTTGACCTCATGGTGGCTTGGATCAGACATCACAGAGTTTGAAGAGGGGTGGATTCAGATCAGGGACCCTAAAGAGGAGGAGGAGGAGGAGGAGGAGGAGGAGGAGGAGGAGGAGGAGGAGGCGGCATAAACAGAAAAAAGGGGGAGTTGAAGCCTCCTTTCCCACACATCAGGCGGGCACCAGCTTAGGGGAAGGCTGGGGTACAATGTTCCAAGCAATTCATTCTCTGGATTGTTGTTTAGTCGTTAAGTCATGTCCGACTCTTCGTGACCCCATGAACCATATTGCGCCAGGCCTTCCTATCTTTCACTGCCTCCCTGAATTTGCTCAATTTCATGCTCATTGCTTCAGTGATGCTATCCAGCCATCTAATCCTCTGCCGTCCTCTTCTCCTTTGGCCTTCCATCTTTCCCAGCATCAGGGTCTTTTCCAAAGAGTCCTCTCTTCGCATTAAGTGACCAAAGTATCTGAGCTTGAGCTTCATTATCAATCCTTCCAATGAGCAATCAGAGTTGATTTCCTTTAAGATTGACTGGTTTGACCTCCTAGCAGTCCAGGGGACTCTTAAGAGTCTTCTCCAGCACCACAGTTCAAAGGCATCAATTCTTCGGCATTCAGCCTTCTTTATGGTCCAGCTCTCACAGCCATACATTACTACTGGAAAAACCATAGCTTTGACTATGCGGATCTTTGTCGGCAAGGTGACGTCTCTGCTTTTTAATATGCTATCTAGGTTTGCCATAGCTTTCCTCCCAAGGAGCAAGCGTCTTTTAATTTCATGGCTGCAGTCTCCGTCTGCGGTGATCTTGGAGCCCAAATAAATGAAGTCTGTTACTGCTTCCATTTCTACCCCTTCTATTTGCCAGGGATTGATGGGTCCAGATGCCATGATCTTAGTTTTTTTAATGTTGAGTTTCAAGCCAGCTTTCGCACTCTCCTCTTTCACCCTCATCAAGAGGCTCTTTAGTTCTTCTTCACTTTCTGCCATTAGGGTGGTATCGTCTGCATATCTGAGGTTATTGATGTTTCTCCCTGCAATCTTAATTCTCTGGATAGAATCTGCTTTATACTGATGGTGCTGGCTGGTTCAGTTTGCCGCAAGACCCCATTCTTGACTCCTACGTGCAAGGTGTAGAGAGTAAGAAAGATGACCTTGATAGAGATAGGCCAGATCTGTTACCAGGGTGACAAGGAGAACAACATGGTTTAAGTCTGAAACAGTCAGAGGGTATGCGGAAGTGGCTCAGATAGACACCTCCCTAATTCACGTGGGCATAAGAAGGGGAGGAGATCCAGCACAACCAGACTTTCAAGGGGCTAGTCATGTAGCCAATCTCAATACAAGTAGACGTAGCTTCCTTGTGAAGTGGATTCTTGGTCTGGTCTACCTGGTGGGGCGGACGCAAGGGCATTCCGAACCCAAGTCCCACACGTGCGTGAAGAGCACCACCGAGCTGCCCTCACTGAGGCCCACCTAGTGTGACCACCAGCTCACGGATGTCGTTGGGGCCGCCTCCTTCCAGGCACTGCAAGGCTTCGAGGACTTCCAAGGAATTGCCCACGCGACGCCCCAAGGGCTCATCCATCCTGCTCAGAACCGCCGCTGTTTTCATCCCCAGCTGGTTTCCGACGGACACCTAGAGAAGATGGGGAGAGAGAGAGAGAGAGAGAGAAAGAGAGAGCACGACGGGTGAGGTTT
The DNA here is from genome assembly GCA_030867105.1 of Liasis olivaceus. Taxonomy (NCBI): domain Eukaryota; kingdom Metazoa; phylum Chordata; class Lepidosauria; order Squamata; family Pythonidae; genus Liasis; species Liasis olivaceus. The sequence goes on from CM061355.1 coordinate 79,947,519, forward strand.
CTCCGCCCTCGGTTGGTGGAAGTCCCAGATCTCTATGGAAGCTTCTGCAACATGCAAAGGTGTTCGGTTGCATTGTGCATCTTCTAATCTGCTTTCAATCTGCAGGTTGGGCAAAACTGTCCAAGTGGCTTGAGCTGAATGGTCTCAAAACTTGTGAGGAAACTTTTGGAATCCTTCTTCAGGCTCCCCATCCTAGAGCCGTCCAGATATCCTGGACTTCCCCAGCTGCCCTGGGTGGCAAAGGATTATGGGTGCTGAAATCTAGCCCATCTGGAGGGCTACAAGTTGGAGGCAGCTGAGCTAAAAATATGGAGTTGGGGGACAGCCATGTGTCTGGTTAGATAAGTCCACCTCCATCCTTTCCCAAGAGTTTTACAACTGTTCAGGAGACCATCTAATGACACCTCCCTGCCCAGGTGGTTAGAGGGGATGAAATTCAGAGGCCCCAAGGCCCCCAGCTGCTCTTCCAGTCTTCTGTCCCCTGAGGGGTTGAACTTAATCCTTGCAAGGGTGGCTCCTCAGATGGAAAAGGTGATTTTCAGCTCCTAGGACAGCACGGGGGAGAAGGAAACTCATCCTTTATGCCACCCACCTCCCCGAGAAAGGGGCAGCTGCCATCTCACCAGGTTCTGGGCAAACTGCTGAGCATCCTCCAGGGTGTGTTTCAGGGCAGCACTGCCAAATTTTACATCCAGCACCAGGGCAGAGAGGTTCTCCACCACCTTCTTACTCAGGATGGAACCTAAGGGCCAAGAAAGGAGCAGCTGAGTCTGTGGGGCAGGACAGGTCTTCTTCCCCATCAGGTCATGCCTCAGGGAAGCCTGCAAGGAGGTTTCATCTCCAGTGGAGACATCCAGCCACCATTGCAGGTTTCACGACATACTCCCACAATCTAGAAAGCCCAGAGCGTAGGTGCTGCTGCCTTCTCAGAGGAACCGTGCAGGAGCTCAGCACCAGCTCTGAGACGGGCCAGAGTCGAGCACCTACTTATCATGAGGGGCAGGCTGTCCACCGTGGCTGTGACATCTCTCAGGGCGTAGAGGACTTTGTCGGCCGGGACCAGCGTTTTGCTCTGTTCCACAATGCAGCAGCCGACTTGTTCCAGGATCTGTTTCATCTGTGGGGGAACAAAGCCCATTGTTTGGGGTCTCTTCCAAGAAGCAAGATTCTTGCCTGGCACTTCCTTCGTTGCCCTGGCAAGCTTCAGCTGGAAGAATCTCAGCTCAAGTTCTCACAATGCCCTAAACCGCAAACACACCAACCCCTTTGAATCTAATCTCAGTGAACCCCATCTGTGGTGTATTTACACAACACTCTTAACCAAGCCAGTCGTTGACCTAGTAGCTGAAAGGGAACAGCATGCAAAGCTTGGTTAGTCTGAACCTGGCTTTGCTGTTTTGATGGCTTAGCATGGGATCTGAGCCCAGACATTAGTTGAAGGTTCCGTGCAAAGCCATAAAAGGGGTTAATTCAGTGACCAGGATGAGCCTGTGGTGAGAATGCAGCCAGAAGACAACAACGAGAACAAAATCCATTTTCTGCCAGTCATCACACCAAGCAAAACCGCACCTTCAGCTCCAGAAGCAAAGCGTTGGGATCTGCCCAGTCACCGCCCCCCCTTGACTCTGGTCACTCCTGTCCCAGAGCATCTGCCTTGGCACAAGCCAGGGTGCCCCTGGAGCCCAGGTTCAGCTGCAAGAGAAGGGAGAGCCAAGGACCGGCTGGCCCAGAGAGCACTTGGTCCTCGTGGCCCAGGAAGACTCCTTCAAGTGTAGGTGCCGAGGCACGAGCGCGCTTGCTCCCTACACCTTCAACTCAGATAACAGGGAAAGGCCTTGCCCCTTTGGACCCTCCGTCTGGATGGGAGGAGAGCGCCACAAGCTTGCATATGCTCTGGGACTTCTTCCCCATGTGGCTTCTCACCTGCTCTGGGCTCTGGGAAACCCTGAAGCCTGGCACAGACTCCAGCTTGTCCAGCGTGCCCCCTGTGTGGGCCAGGCCGCGGCCACTGATCATGGGCACCTGGTCAGAAGAAAGAGACACCAAGGGTTAGATGGGGGCAGGGCGGGGGGTGGAGGAGGCAAAAATGCCTCTGAAAGCGGCTCGTTAGAAGAACGAGCATTGCACACTGTTCCTGGACGGAGGAAGCCCCCCACCGAAGTCCCCGGGTGTTCTAGTTGCCGACCTTCGTTTTGTTCATCTAAGAAGCCCAACGAGGGAGGTTTAAGCTCAGGTCCTCAGCTCAAATCCTAAATACCAGATTTAACCCCCCCACCCCCACCCCCACCCCCACCCCCAATTCTGCAGCATTTATCTCCCTTCTTGGGGTTTTTCTCATTTCAAAGCATGCCCGGATAAAGCCATGAGAAGGCAGCCAAGACTTTAGGGATTTTCAGGGCTTCTCCCCTGACGCTGAGCCCTGGTTCTTCTGGGCCAGCCTGGCCAGGGATAATGGGAGTTGTAGTTCAGTAGGTCTGGAGAAGTATGGGCTCAGGGAAGACTGTTTTCTAGTCCAACAAGCCGTCTTTATTGAACTGGATCTCCCTTAAATCTCTTCCTCTCACTGGTCTGGGAAGCATCTGTCTTTCCCTCCTGCCTGCAAGCAGCTGGGATTTGTAGTCCTTTAGCAAACACCCCCCTCAAGCGTCCCCCCCCCCCCATAGAGAGGCAGCGATTTCGGCTTTCTCTCCAGGGCAGACGCTGTGTCCTGTTCAGGGCCCACTTTGCTTTTCCTTCTGCGGCTTCCGATCCGCACGAGGAAATTTTGCTAGCTCCAGACCCATCCTGCATCCAACCATCGCGGGGAGTCCGGTTCCCCTTCTCGGGCCCCCAGATTTTCTGCAGAGGTGTCCGCTGCTGGGAGCTGCCTCGGATGCATGGGGGGGTAAAGCTATACACAATTGGCATCCGAGGAAGCAGCGTGCAGCTTGGGACAGCAGATGCCAGACATAAAATGTGGGGGTCTGAAAGGGGCGACCGGACCCCTCCTGACTTTTTTGCCTGGGTAGACCAACCAGGCTCTGCTCCTACAGCGCCTGGCATCCAAGACCAGTGTTTCTCAACCTTGGCTGGGGAATTCTGGAGCTGAAGTCCACATGTCTTCAAGTGGCCAAGGTTGAGAAACACTGATCCAAGGCAATGATTTCGGCTTGGATCTGCCTTCTTAAAAGAACGGATTCTCCTCCGAGGCCAGCCCCGTTCTAAGAGGGAAAATAGTTTGGAGGCTGACATGCGACGAGACCCGCTTGGCTCCTCTGCCCCCAGACTCCCTGCTGGAGCCCCCCGGGACGGCTGCTCCTCCACCCTCCACCTCCGGGGCTCAGCACCTCTGGCCTGCGTGCTTTGCAGCTGTCCATCTCACCCCCCTCCGCGCTGGCCAAGGGCCCCTTGAGGTGCAGAGGACCCGGCCCACGTTCAGACGTCAAGAGGACGAGCAGGGGGATTCCCAGCCGGCTGACGGGGCAGCCCGAGGTGACCGCCCTGATGTACCTTGCAGCCGCAGGCAGCCAGCGCAGGAGCCAGGGGCAGGCTGACTTTGTCTCCCACGCCCCCCGTGGAGTGCTTGTCCACCAGCAGCTCTCGCCACTGCTTGGGCCACGCCAGCGTCGTCCCCGAAGCGGCCATTTCCTGGGTCAGCGTCAGCGTCTCGTCGGGCTCCATGCCTCGCAGCCGAATGGCCATCAGCATGGCCCCTGGAAGGCAAGAGGGAGAGGTTGGGGGGGTCCCAGCTGGAGGAAGAGGGGCCTCGTGGCCACATGCAAAGTTGTCTAAGCTGCGGATCAACCGTGGCCAGGCTTGCCCAGTATGCTCAACGAGAAACCACGGTTTGCAAAATTCACCCTTGACTTTTGACTTCTGGACGAAGAAAACGGACTTTACTGTTCGGCCTCGGAAGGGCAAACACGTGGCGCCAGCCGGTCATGGCATCGATTCATACAGATCCGCTTTGGGGGACTGCAACGAACCATGGCACCCAAGTTTGGATAGACGCATGTCTGCAAACACAAGTCTTGTACGTTTTGTTCCTTTTTAAAAAAAAATTCTCCCTTTTTCATAGCTTTGCGTATTCTTTTTTCCTTTTTTGTATTTAATAGTTAAAAAACGATGTAAAAAAAAGGAACCACCGTTTGCAAGCCACCGTTCAGTCTGGACCGGAGGGGCTGATGGCCGAAGAGCTTGAGCTACGGGCAGCCCCCCAGCCCCCCGCTGTCCCTTGCCGCCCCCCCCGCCTCTGCCAGGCTCACCTATTTGCCCCTCCTGCAAGCTGCCCGTGCTGAGACCCTGCACAAAGTAGCGGATTTCCTCCGGCTGCAGCTTCTCGCCATCCCGCTTCTTCCGGATAATTTCCGGGACGTTGGCTCGGCTGCCTTTCTCGGGGGCGTTGGGGTCGGGCGCTGCCGAGGCAAAGCAAGGGCCGCCATGAAGATGGGGGGCGACGATTGGGCGGGAAGAGCCCCCCCTCCACCACCTCTGGAAAGTGTTACAGCCTCCCATGCTTCGCAGAGGGGAAACTGCACTCTGCACATGGGCAGGGCAGCTGAGGCTAAGCAAACAAGCCGGATCTTATTGCATCTCCTCTGTGTGGCTTGGCTTGAATGGATCACAGCAGGAACCCCCCCCACCCATGATTATGCAAAAGGCCCCGTTGCCCCCACCCGGTCACATTAAGGGTCTTCCTTCACCATCACTTTGCTAATTGTGCACCGCTCGCCTTGGAAATTGCGGGGGGGGGGAGGAATCACCTGGATGGGTGGGGCCTCTGGAGGAAGACATCATCTGAGGAAGGAACAACAGTGCGGTCAGAGGCCAGAGTGCCCTTCTCATCTCCTGCGGTGGATGGCCCGTTGTGCCCCTCTGCCCCAAGCCCCACCTTAACTTCTGGAATGGCAAAGCAGTCTCTCCCCCACCCTGGCCCCCTCCCCTGGCCTGGCCCGAAGCGGCGGTCCTGAGCTGTGCCCCCTGGAGCTTCCCTCCCCTGTGGCCGGCCCAGGGCATCCGGAGGGCGCCAGGCTGGGGAAGCGGCTGAGAGACGTTGCAGAACTGCTTCACCCACCAGGCCTCTTCTGGGCCCAGCGACGCAACCCCAACATCTCCCAGCCAACGGCAGCAGCTGTGCCAGCGCGGGGCTTCTCATGGCTGGCTGGGGAATTCTGGGAGTTGAAGTCCACTCAACTCAAAGTGGCCAAATTTGGACAACACTGACCCAGAGAATGCATCTTAACCTTTTATGTTGGTGCCGTCAGATTCTGATAAGAAGCTCACCTAGATCTCCTAAATATCCAGTCAGTTGCTGCAAGAAGGGGACGTTCTTTTACCTCTGCTGGGGGTGTGAGAAGGTTTTAGATTTTTAGAAAAAGAGGTTTAATAAAACGTTAACTGTAACGAAACGGAAGAGCGAATTCTGCCGAAGTTGGCTTGCTCCACCTATTTGAACCAAAAATCGTAAAGTAAAAAATGTACGAATGGTTCTACTTCTAGCTATTGCTAAACCACAGAAATATCTAAATAATATCTCAAAAGATGGATGGCACGACAGGATCTGGTCTGCAGCTTTGCTTGAGAAAGAAAGTCCACCGTATGACAGGGCAAAGTGGGGAATCCTTGTCCTTCGAGGAACGGTGGGAGGTCGTCGTTTCTACAAGAGATCAGCGTCCTGGGAACAGCTTGTACCAAAAATAACGGGCAAGTTAAAATGTACCGGCACTGTGTCACTTTTAAAGTTGACTTCAAAATAAATAAATGAACCAAGGAGTTTTTCCAGCAGATTCCCTTCTTTAAGGATAAGTGCCTCGTCCTTACTGCTGGAGAGAAGATCCTGGAACGTGAGAGTTATCCAGTGAAAAGAAATGTGAATTGAGCGAACGCTTTCTGTTGTCATTCCGGCAAATTGCGTGCTGCTTTCACACAATCTGATGGCCATGGAGGGAGAAACTCCCTAGCCTTTCACCATAGCATGATCTTACTCAACCTTGCCTAGCCCAGGGCCAAGGTCTTTCTGTACCATTAATGCACTATGCATGTCCAATCCAGCAGCGATCCTTTTCCATGGGCTTAAGAGTTTCCTGCTTGCAAGTTCAGCCCAGCTTCTTTTTCCTTGTTCTGAGCATCTCCAGGGAGAGGGTTGTTTGGGGATGAAGTCAGCCACCTGTCTTTGCTTTTGATTTAGAGTTGAGCTCCAGTGCTGATGACTAACAAGTGTGTTCATGTCATTTTCCTGGCACCGGGAAGGGAGCGATTGGGGATTGTCCTGTTCTGAGATTCTGCCTTGCTGCCTTCCTGAATTTCCCAGCCTGATCTCCAGCCCTGGGGTCAGGGAGAAGTGGGTCTGAGCCTCCCCCATAGCTCTCTTTCACAGACGCTGTACAAGCCGAAGGCTGCCAGATCTGGGTTACGACAGTCCGGGCCAGGGTTTCTCAACCTCAGCAACTTTAACTGGCGTGGACTTCAATTCCCAGAAGCCTTTTTCTGGGTTGCGGTTGAGCACCGGTGCCCGCCAGTCCCGCTGCCGGGCAAAGGTGTGCCAGGCAGGCCCCACGGGGCAAAGGCGTCCCACCCTTTCGCTCTGTGAACGTGGCGCTGCACCCGCAGGCATTTCGGGTCATCAGTGAAGCAAAAGCTGCAACTGAAACGGAAGACGTTGGCGGGGGGATTTCCCCCTGGCGTTTCACCGCGGCACGAACATGTCCTGGGGGGAGCCAGGGGACTGTGGGGATTAGGAACAGAGGCAGGAAAGGGTGGCAGGTTTTTTTCCAGACTTGTCTGCTGCTGACTCATCCAGGAGTGGGAAAAGCTCTGTGTGTGTCTTCGGTTTCGCAGCTTTTGATTGTTTTATAGGCTGGCCTGATTGCCTCCTTCTTTGGGGCTGCTCTGAATGGAAAAGGCTCCAAACTGCTATTAGAAATGAGCCAGTAAGGGAGGCCCCTTGCAAACAGGGGAGGGTTTCTTTCCCGTCTGTACATGGACTGGCCTGGGAGAATCCCATTCTCTGTTGCCCTCTATTTTTCGGCCTTTAACAGTCCTAGATTCCTACCAGCAACAAACAGAGGGGGAACCCTGTCCCGATGCACTCCGTTCTTCTGATATTTTTTTCTTTTTTCTTTTAAACCATGGGCCAGTCAAGAGGAGCAGACTAGCCAGCCCAGGGGCTTCAGTTTTCCAGACCCATTTCCCTCTGTCCAGCTGATCTAATTTCACCACCACATTTTTATCCTCATCCCCTAAAAAAGCCAGCCCACAATCATCCTCTCTTCCTTCAGTGTCCAAATGCTCGGGGGAGGACCAAAAAATGTCAGTCAGGGTCCAACAGAACCCACAGCTTGGTCCTAGAGGAGCAAAACTCGTTTCTGCACAAAAGGGGAAGAGAATAAATTTCTAGAGCCGGCTCCTTCGATGCCCTAATTCACGCTGTGAGTGTCTTGCTGGTTGTGTCCTCAGCAATCTCAGAGGGAGGGCTGCCCAGTGCCCAGCCACCCTTCCCTTTAAAAAGGACCTCAAAGAAGCAAGTATGACTGAAGCTCAGAAGCTGCGAGATGGAGAAAGCTCAACATTCCCCCCCAAAAGATTTCTAGAGCTGCAATACCTCAAACAAACCAAGCCCCCAAACTAGCTATGTTCCAGTTTCAAGTAAGACGGAGTCATTGAAACAGAGCTGACCTTGTGGGATCCATAAGTGTGTGTCAGCTGCTGCAAAGATTCTGCATGGAGGGAGAAAGTCCCACCTGCCCAGTTTAGCAGCATCTGCTCTAGGTTCTTCTGAACAAAGGTTAATCAAGATGACCCACAGGATCATTATGGTTTCATCTTCTGCCTTACATTCCCCCCACCACCCCTTCCCAGCTGTGTGTGTATCTCAGATTCACGTCCAGTAATATGAACGGCCTCACACACTGTGCTCGGGAGGGTTTTGTTAAACCAGGATTTGTCGATTAAGCCCCGGTAGCCTGCTCGACACCTCTAATGCTAAGCCACGCATCATGGCCTGCAAATCATAGCCTGACAGTCCCAGTATCCAGCTTGTTTCTTCCATAGCTTATTTCCTTCCATCTGATCTGGGCTGCTTGCAGGTTCTCCAGCTCAACAGCCAGTTACTCAAGAAGCAACTCGGCAGGAACCTCAGGGCCTTGCTCGCAGCAGACACAGCTCTTCTCTTTCGCACCTTGCAGGAGAAGCTGTCAGTTCTCAGAGCTGCAAGAAAACTCGGTGGCCAGGTCCAGTTTTAAAAATTCTGCATGCCAAACTCAGAGGCCATAGACTGCAGAGGTCTACTGTGGATACCTCCCATCCCCACCCCCACCCCACCCCCCACCATGTGAATTAAGGTCCTTGCATTCGAAAGGAAAATGCATCAGCCCTCATGATGTTGCATCAGCCCACCAGCCCTGTGGGCTGGCTTTCCAGAGCAGGAAAAGGGGAGAGAGGCTGTTTCTGCTCCTTAAACTGCTGACAAGCAAACTGTTAATGGGCAAAGCCATAACTTAGGCACAACGTACAGATCGCAGAAACTCTGGAGGCGTCAATCTGGATCAAGCCAAAAATTCAAAAGTGGAATACACTTGGGGCAGATACTGTATTGCAGTGTTTCTCAACCTTGGCCGCTTGAAGATGGGTGGACTTCAACTCCCAGAATTCCCCAGACAGCCCTGCTGTTGAAGTCCACCCATCTTCAAGTAGCCAAGGTTGAGAAACACTGCTCTATTGTAACACCCCAAAGATGTTTTTCACAGTTATCTCTGCATGCAGAGGGTAGACTGCCTGAAACACATACGTGCTATGAGTTCACACAGGAAACTGATCAACCCTGAAACAGGAAGGGGTGACACGGAGAGAAGGTTCTTTCTCAGCTTCTTCTCCCCCCCAGCCATGCTCAAAAGCGGGTAAGCGGACGCATATATTGATGTGGGATTAGACTAAAACCTAAGAATTTAGACATTGGCACGTGGTATCAAAGTGTGCTAGTTGCTGTGTTGTGTATTTTGTCCTTACTTTACTTTCCTGGAGTGCATAGCGTTCTTTTGGTGAAGTTCTACTCCCTAAAGAAGGAGTAAAATTCTAGGGGACTTTGCCCCGTGGCCTTTTCTCCGTATGGGCACTAAATATTCCATGCCCTGAAGCGAGTGGAGCCCAAAGTCCATCAGGTTCCACAGGGAGCTTCTCCCCTGAAGCTTATGTCTGCTGGGGGACTCGTCTTAGAGAAGATCCTGGTCCTCGGGCATCATTCCAAGCAGAGACTGAGAAGAAGTCAGTTGTTGGACCTTCCCTGAGAAGATGCCATTGACCCACCAGGGTGGTGGGTGGACTTCAAGGACTCTCAGCCAACAGAGGGAGCAGGAAGAAGAGAGATACATCCCCACAGGAGAAGACACGATACTCTGGCAGAAAGCTTAGGTGGAGCCGACTCTTCAAGAACAGCCACCTTGACCTGGAGGCAGGGAAGGACTACACCTTCCCTTCAGGAAGGGAACAGCGGGTGACTGCTGGGGAGCCTGGCCTTAAGCTGCAGGAATGAGGAGGGGGGCTGTACATCTCTTCTGTTTTAATCGAGAAGGAGAGAGACGGGGAGGGACAGCTGAGGGCTGCCAGCCAGGTGGGCGGAAGCTTGCCGGGCGGGCGGAGGACAGCCAGCTCCGAAGGGAGAGGAGGCTGACCCGTCCGTCAAGAGAGAGCTGAGCTGCTGTCACTGTCGCAGGTGGGGCCTGCCAACTGCCCCTCCCCTCCCTCCCCGAGTGGGGCAGCTGCTCGGCACCCCTGAGATGGCCATGGCCACCTGGAAAACTCACCGGTCAGCAACCAGCTCCTCCCTTGGATGGACGGACGGACGGATGGACGTTACTCCCACCGGAGAAGTCCCGGTCCTCTTCACAGCGGCAGAGGGAGAGGAAGGGCGGGTTGGCTCAGGAAGGGTTGAGCCCAAACTGCGAACCGGGGCAAGGCCAGGCAGGATCCGGGGGCACCCCGAAAAAGAAGAGCGAGCGGCTGCAAAGCCCAGAGATTATGAGCAGCTTTGCTTCTAGCAAAGGGAACCAGAAATTGGCCGGGGACTTTCAGAGGGTGGGGCGCCTTGTGCAACTTCTCTCAGCCAAGCGAGGCCGAATTCAATCCAAACTCCGCTTTCGGTTTTTCTTTCCTGGCAGCCCAGCTGCTCCTTTGCGAGCCACCACCCCCGCCAGGACGTCTGCCCGCGAGCTTTGGCAGGAGCGGGGCATGTGGCAATATCATTCCTGTGGTGTGTTGATTGCAGCTGATGTTAATCTTCGGCATGCTGGGTGTGCGAAGGTGTGCGTGTATCTTTTAAAACCTCGTTGTGCACGTTTCAATCCTGCTGCCGCGTAGATTCTGGCCACGGATGTCGGTCTTGGTGTTTCCGCACTGGGCTTCCCTTGAGCGTGCAAGTCTGCTTCGAGACCAGGGTTTGAGTTAGGCACGATGATGTCTGCTGTGGTCGCCGGAGAATTAGACTACCGAAAGGCTGCCTGGCTGGGGCTGCCCTTGAAGAGGCCGGCAGTACCAACAGTGCCGAACCCTGCTGTGGGCTCAGTCCGGCCAGCAACGAAGGCACCTTGGGGGGGGTGGGGGCAGAGAGCGAGGGGCGAAGCTTGCTGTGGGTCCTGGCATCAGGGAAGCAGAACGGCTGGTTCAGAAAGCAACGAAAAAATATCCCAAAAAGGTCTTAAAGCACCCCCCGCAGGAGGCAGAGAAGCAGATTCCTTTCTGGCAGGAGGAGGAAACTTTCTGGAGGGCAGATTTTAGCACAGCTTTGGGACTGACCCTGGAAGAGCCAAGCGTAGTCTTGCAAACCTTGGCCATCGGGCCCGTCTCGGACACCCTGGATTCGGCACTGTTGGTACTGCCGGCCTCTTCAAGGGCAGCCCCAGCCAGGCAGCCTTTCGGTAGTCTAATTCTCAGGCGACCACAGCAGACATCGTCGTGCCTAACGTGAACCCTGGTCTCGACCTGCATGCTCAAGGGGAGCCCAGTACAGAAACCCCAAGACCAACGTCCATGGCCAGAATCTACAGCAGGGCCCCTCACAACCATCGACTCTCGAGCTGGAGGGGCCCCTTGAGGTCATCCAGTCCAACCCTGTTCAGGGCAGGAGCCAAATTAAAGCATCCCCGACAGATGGCTGTCTAGCCTCTGCCTGCACATGGGCAATGAAGAGGAGCGGGAACCCCCTAAATCAGTGTTGTCCAAACTTGGCTACTTTAAGATGAGTGGACTTCAACTCCCAGAATTCCCCAGCCAGCCATGCTGGCTGGGGAATTCTGGGAGTTGAAGTCCACTCAAAGTGGCCAAGTTTGGACAACACTGCCCTAAAGGAGGGGATGTCAATTCAAAAAACCCACCAAACTCAGACACGTTAGCTGGCCTTGGATTTTGATGGTGGCCAAGCTTATGAATGGGTTTTCCGCCCGCTTCCTTTTCTCAGCAGGAGAATAAAGGGTCTATGAATCCCCAGCAAAATGGTTGCCCTTAAATTATGATTCCCATTAGAGAACCTTATTTCAAAAGGTCCTTTTTCATACTTGCGCTTCTATTCACCAAGGTGTCTGTTGTGATGCATGCAAAAAAGGGACGGGTCTTAGATCACCTCTTGACCTCCAGACACCCCTGTCTGTTCACTTGATACATTTTTTAAATTCATGGATTAAAATCCATTGTCACATCAGGCATTTCAAGTTTGGTCATTGGCTTTGACAAAAGCGTGATGCGTTTCTGGATTGGGAGGGACAAAACCCTTGGGTGGGGTGATGCGTGGACACTGTCCGCAGTAGCTGGGGTCAGATTCTCCAGCAATATTCACGTCTGCCGCATTCCCCTGGCGTGGTGCGGGCACGGCATTGGTAGTCTTTGGAGTGTCTGCAGACATCCAGAGGTGGGCGCAATTAGTGAACTCACGCCATGCTCACTTGAGAGCCAGGCACTCCCTACCACTGAGGACGAGCAATTTGTCTATGGCTCTTCCGACACTGCTTTGAAAAACGCCTTTCTGAATTTTTTATCACGCTGCAAAATGAGTCCAAAGAATTAAGCCGGTAGATTCCATTGGCAGCAAAATATTTGTGCGACATCAGAGTGCAAGACAGACGTGGAACGAGTGGGCCCGTCACGAATGAAATCCAGAAATTATACAAAAGCAACCAAATTCATCCTTCATGTGCAAGTTTCACACCACCTTTTTAATATTTCCAATGCTTCAATTTCATTTTTGAAATTGCACAGTTCGATCATTCTTCTATTATTGGATTTACAGATTAAAATTGACTTGATGAAAGCAAGTGGCATCTTCATCTCTTGCCCACCCCCAACCCTAGGAAATCATTCATTCTACTCAGGAGGAAGGGTTGCACCAATTTATCAATGGGGCAGGGAAGGGGAACGCATTATCGCAAGTTGGGAAACCCCTGCCACTGAGCACGGATACTCAGTTATTTGTGCAATGAGAGTCAATTCATTATTTTTAATCCCCGAGGGATGGCAGTCTGATCCCCAATCAGCCTCCTGCGAGGATGCCGTGCCAGCCTGTCCCACCTCTCAGGGTAAGCGGGGCAGGACCCTCTTGGTCCCAGAGGCCGGGTTAGGCAGGCAGTGATGCTGTGCCTTTAAATGCCCGGGAGACTCGACCTGCCTGCGGTTCTCCCCAAGGCCTTCGGCTGAGCCCAGCTGGGTAAAAGGGCATCGGATGAGTGAGGCCGCTTGATTGGTCACTGACCTTGCTTCGGGGAGAGTTTTCCCGTGTCCTTAAGTGCCCTGCCCTTGTCTGGCTGCCGAGCCACAGGGATCGACCATGCCCTGAGTTACACAACAGCTCGCACAAATCATTCAGCACTGCACTGGGTACACATTCCCCGAACTTGCAACGCCCAGACCAATAAACCTTTTGCGTTTGCAGAGGAGGGTCAGGTTGGTTGTTTTGCAAAGCGAATTCAGGCAAAGGCTCCGGTCCTCTTTCAGCCAAGCCCCTTCGCCTGGAGCAAACTCAGCTCTCGCACCTTCCTGATAAATGTTTTGCCCGTCTCTGGATCTGAATTTTCCCAACTCGAAAAAGAGTTTTTTCCCCCAGCTCTAATCTTTCGTTTTGAAAACGTCGAATGGGGAAACGGCCGACACAAAACAAGAACCAGAAATGCTGCTGACTTAGCAAAGTTAAATTTGCGGAAAGTCAGGCTGTGTGTTTCTCATGCAGTAGATCTGCAGGGGGGTCATGCGTAGGGATGCAGGGAAGGCGGGGGGGGGGCGCTTTCAGAAATGCACCTTCTCGATTTGCAACGGGTCTTCTGGTTCAGAAGCGACATGCATTCTTGCTGTCTCCCCACTCCCTTCCTCAACCCCCCAACAGCCGATGACAGGCGTCTGGATCTCCTTTGGAAGACGGAACCCCCGGTTCACACGGAGGGCTCAGCCCAAGGGGGCAAACTTCCGAAACAAGGCAATTGCGAGATTCTTATATGCGCAAAGATGGAAAGGCTCTGAAATGCCCACAACGGAGGAATGGCTGGTGCGGATGACACGATTTGCAGAGATGGCAAAATTGTTTGATTAGAGCAGTGTGTCTCAACCTTGGCTGCTTGAAGATGGCTGGGGAATTCTGGGAGTTGAAGTCCGCCCATCTTCAAGCGGCCAAGGTTGAGACACACCGGATTAGAGAAAGATCAACAGCTACATTTATCAGTGACTGGAAATTCCTGATGGACTTTTTGCTGAGACAAGAAAAAAATGAACTTGTGATTCATGGACAGCCTAACAACCCTCCTCTTGGCAGACACAGGCAGGAAATCCAGCTGGTCCAGTTTCCATGTGTTGTTCAGGTGGGGGGAGAACGTCGAGCACTGTCTGATGACCTTCGGCTTTCCAGCCAAACTCCTCCCGGCCGCCAACCACGGAGGGAGCAGAAGGGCGCCCTGGGGGCCAAGGAGGCAAAGCCCAGACCGGGATCCAACATCTGTTGCTCACGGACAAAACCGGAATCAGATGGGCAAGAGGTTTGGGTTCAGGGCTCAGCAAGAGGCAGTAGCTCAGTGTTTCCCAAGCTTGGCAACTTTAAGACGTGTGGGTGTGGACTCCCAGAATCCCCCAGCCAGCATGTCACACGTCACCAGTGCCTCCTTGTCCGCCCCCAACAACTGACACCCAGGCCTCCCCGCTTGTTGTAAGTAGAGGAAAGGGAGGTTTAGTCAATCGTTGGAAAATCTCCATTGCAGAGCGACGCTCCTCCACCTGCCCGTGTGGCTGGGGATGATGGTCCCCTGGGCTAGCCCTCAGATCACGGGTTGCAGGGGCGCTTCAGGACACAGGGGCGGCATAAATCCGAATTGCCAGGTGGCTCCGTGCCTCCCCAGCCGGCTGTAAAGAGGGGCGGCCCAGCGGCTGTTCAAGGCTATGGAAGAAGGTCTTCCGAGGGGACCTGGGGGGTCCCTGAGCCCCCTCCTTCCAGCCCCAGTCTGCCTCCAAGCCTCCCGCGCTTCTGCCCAGCACTAACGCCCCCGCCCTGCCCCGCCCCGAATGGGAACCCCACAAAGCATCGATCTGAGATCCGGCATTTGCAAAGAGCGGCTTCTTGCCCAGCCCACCCCAGAAGTGGCCTATTCTGCCACGTCCACAATCAGAGGAGCCACGTAGTCCGAGTGGCGGATCCCGAAGGTCAAGCCATGGAGCTGAGCGTGCTGTGGGATTCGGGGGTGGGGGAGAAAAGGAGAAAGGCAGCGTTACTCTCCGGTGGGAGAAGGAAAACAAGTGTAGAAAACCTGAGACTCACAGAAGACGGACGCCTGAACTTGTGCCAGGCACTAACTTAGGAAAGGCTGCAGTAAATATAGTAAAGTCACTTTTACGGCGAGTTTACTCCTGGACGCTGAACGTACGTGCCATTTTCTTTGGCAACCATACAGAAGGTGTGTGGGATTCCCCTTCCAAAATACATTTTTTTCCCCCTCACCTCCCAGTCTGGCCTACAATTGGGGATTTCCTAGTGTTCTCCCATCCACACAGTTACCAGCCCCTCTGCTGCTTAGCCACAGGCCCAGCTCAGTGTGGCCAGCCCGTGCAGCAGTAAATACATTAGGGTGCTGTAAATGTAAGGCGCCTCCGCTTTGCATCAATAGGGAATGGGGCGCACCCATTTTCCCGGATGCTTCTCCTGGCGAAAGACACAGAAACGTGGGCTTCCTTTCCCGGCTGTTTTCACGACCTTTTTATAAACTGAGCAGGGAAGCCTCTTCCGTGCATGGGCAGCCGAGTGTTTTCAAGCGATGCGAGATTCAGGTTTCGCTGGGAAAGAAACCCTAAGAGGCACCTTTCAGAAACAGGCCAGGGGTGTCTGCAGGACAAGTCAAGGTGGCGGCCGTGCAGACCCCCCTGAATGAGTTCAGCGCCCCTTTTCCCAGCCCACTGGCAGCGAGAGCATTAAGGGAGCCTTGAAATGCTTTAACTTGGTTCTTCATAGCCTTTGCGAGGGGATTTAGCGCTGGGTGTATTTAAAGCGACTTGGCACGGCTGGTACAGTTCTGAATTACTGGGCACGGCATCAACAATACCCCCCTCTGGAGGGGATGGCGCACCGTGGGCATCCACGGGGTAGGCAGATGGCATCCCATACCTCTTGGCATCGTCGTGCAAATGACCCCCATGATGCAACTTGCCCAGGGAGGTCCCAATGCCCACGTCATCCTTGGGCCTGGTCACCATGCAGCTCGGGTTGCCCCCAAGTTTGTTTTAGCCTCACCAGTTAAGCTTTATTGCCTCTGCCAATATTATCACTCAAGTTATTGCTTCTGCTCTTTGCCTTCGGAATGCTACGGATGGTTTTACCGGCAGCCAGGAATGACTTGGACAGTTGCACACCCAAAGGGCTAACTCCACTCCCCACAAACCGACGCTTCCAGATGTGCCGGGACCCCAGCTCTCAGAGGGCCCAAAGCGGGGGACCCTGATCGAAAGACACAGCTGTGGACCTGGGCTGGTTCAGACACGCAAACCCTGCTTCGCCATCGTGGCAACAATGACCGAATTATTCCATTTCTGAGTTTGTACAATGTAGTGAGCTACGAGCTACCCGAGTGGTCTGGACCCACACAACACACTAAGCCACCTTCGCACACATACACACCCAAAAGGAGCCCAATTTAGCCCTAATCAAGCTGGAACCTGTTGGGCAAATGCCCTCGCTGGGGCTTGAACTGCCCCGATCAGGGTGTTGTATGAATTGTGCCTGCCTGCAGCCTTTGCCATTACGGCCGAGAGGTCTGTGGGCACTTGGGCCGACGCTACCATGGCAGAAATAGCAGGACCACTGGCAGGAGGTGCAAGCCCCCTTTCTGGTGCAGCCAACACAGGGTGCAATCCGCCAGTCCGTGTGCTGGCAGAAAAGCAGGGTGCTGGCCGAGCCTCCTCCTGCCTCAGAAAGACTCCAGCAAATGGTGGCCCTGATTAAGTTAATGCAGTGTTGTCCAAACTTGGCCACTTTAAGACGAGTGGACTTCAACTCCCAGAATTCCCCAGCCAGCATGGCATGGCCGGCTGGGGAATTCTGGGAGTTGAAGTCCACTCGTCTTAAAGCGGCCAAGTTTGGACAACACTGAGTTAACGCAACACAACTTAAGGACTGCGCCTGGTGGGTTCCTCCAACTGCGCTTCTCCCCCACCATCCCGAACCAGCAGAACCCGCCTCCCGTGTGACTCTCCTTGGGGGCAGCGGAGCGCGTGCAGGTGGGTGCCTGGGATGGGGGCTCTGGCCCCCCTTCAAGTGCCTGAGTGACAGGCTGTCGGAATGGGGACGCTCTGCGTCTCTGACCTGCAGGCCATTCGATTTTGGAAGCCAGGTCTGGTGCTCTTGACCTTTTATACCCCACGGCGGGCGCCCCTGGAAGCAGGAGCGTTCGCAGGGTGTGGTCTAAAAGTCAAGATGGAGGATTGATTGATTGATTGATTGATTGATTTCTTTATTTATTTAATTTGTACGCCGCCCATCTCCCCCAATGGGTGACTTGTTGCAATGGTGCAATCGAAACTCTCCCTATGCATTGCCCCTGCAAAGCAGGCAGGGCTTCAATCGCTCCATTTCAACCACCACCTCACTTTTTGGACCATGCTCTGTGGACACCCCTATCTGGGAGGCAGCCCCCCTGTAGGTTCTCCATCCAGGAAAGGGAGGGACTGATCTACCCTCCACCACCCGGTTGCAACCTGCCACCCTGCTTGGCACACCCTGGAAGGAGTGGCATCCGCCCCGCTTGCCCGCAGCCTCCCTTGCCAGCATCATCCTGCCTTCTCTTACTCCTCCCTTGACAGGTCCAGGAGCCGGACAACGGGCCATGCACAGTTTCCTTCGCTGCCCGGCCAGGAAGGTTGAGGGCAAGGGTGGAGGGGACAGCCTGGCACAGGCCGGTCCTAGCAGCCCAGCCCCTTGGCCTCAAACTGCCCTCTGAACTGAATTTACTCAGGTGCCCCCTCTGGAGCCAAAGGGACGTCTGCAGGCATGCAAGTTTTTGCAGATTTTCTGCAGAATATTGGCGAAGGGCACGGAAGGAAGGATTGAAATTCAGAACTAACTCAGAGGGCAGCCCACTCCCACTGGGTCCTGTTGCTCCTTGGCCGCGCAGGAGCCCCGTAGGAGCCCCCTGGGCAGACCCTCACCTTCTCTGGACTGTAGGCCCCAGGGCCTGGAATCGTGGTGTTATCCCCTGGGAGCATGTTGCGAGCGAGGATGCTGTAATGCGGGGGACGGTTCTTGTAGACGCTGGGGTCCACCACGCGGTAGTTGCAAGGTCCCGGAGTCTGTGGGAGCAGGAAGGTCGGGCATCACAAACTGCTTACCCCCGAAGGGCCCCACCCCGGGCTGCAACTCTCCCCGCCGCCCGCCTGCTCCCGTGGCAGTTGGTTTGGCCAGAAGCCCACCCGGGATGAAGGCTGCCCATGGGAGAACCCCGGGCTTGTTGCGAGGGCAGGTTGGGCTGACCTGTGGAGTGAATCAGCTGCCCAGTCGAAAGTTTACCATCTAGCACCCACCCTCACCCCACGAATCGGCATGCCAGCGGGCTTTTGTTCTGGGACCATCCTGTAGAATTTCCTTGGCCGCGGCACAAATGCTTTGCAAGTCCCTTTTCTGATTTCCAGACCGGCCTACAGCTTTGGAATGTCCTGGTGGTCTCCTATCCAAGTACTCTGGCCATGCTCAGCTGCGTGGGCGGTGGGCGTAGGGAGAATACCCAATCCTGGATTTTCCACCCGCCACCGGTCATCCTACCCTGCTGAGGTCCTCATAGAAGCTGCCGATGGCGCTGCGTCCGAAAATGGAGTAATTGGGGGCAGAACTTTTACCGATCACCTTGGGCCCAATCATTGGAGGAAGGCCGTAGGCGGCGGGCCCTGGGGGGGCAAGGAGGGGGAGAAGCGGCTGAGAGGGGCATTCAGGAGGGTGGCAAAGGGGTTTGCTTGAAGTCAGCAGCACAAGACAAAGCAGTGGTGCTCCTTAGCTGCGCGTGCGCATTATGCGACGGAAGCGGGGCTTCAATCACGCGGTGGCAGACACCGCCTTGACCCCCTGCGCGAGCGTTTGCAGCTTCGTCCCTGTGGGATGGGAGAACGCCCAGCCCTTGCAAGAGCAGCCAACAGCCCGGGGACAGGAGCTGGACGGGCTCGACCGGACCTGGAAGGAAGCTGCACAGCCCCCCTGCCCCTGCGTCTCCAAGGCAGGCCACGTGAGAAAGTGTGGGGCCCTTCCGTGGGAAGTGCTTGCTCTCCATCACCGAGGACAGGAGAGGAAGCGAAGCTGTTGATACCTCGGGGCAGAGTGCGTGCGCTCCAGGTCCCTTCAAGTAAACCAGTGTTTCTCAACCTTAGCAACTTTAAGATGAGTGGACTTCAACTCCCAGAATTCCCCAGCCAGCTATGCTGGCTGGGGAATTCTGGGAGTTGAAGTCCACTCATCTTAAAGTTGCTAAGGTTGAGAAACACTGAATTAAACGCTGCCATCTTGTGGGTCCCAGGAAGCAGGCCTTCTCCGTCGCTGCCCCCGCCCTCTGGAACAGCCCCCCGAGACACAGACGGTGCCCTCCACTTTGGGGGCACAAAGCCTTTAAGCCCTGGCTCCGTTCCCAGGCCTGGGGTTCAGGGGGGTGTGATCTATCGGTGGGGCCCAATGCATTTGTGCACTGCTTATTGTCCCAGCTGTTTTAATTCGCGGCTTTGCTGCAGGTTTGCAGGGGTTTCAACCGCCTTAATTGCTGTTACGGCTTCTTGGGGTTCTGTAAGCCGCCCAGAGCCTTCTGGAGTGGGCGGCCGTGACACATCTACGAAACGGTTCGATGAAATGAATGGGAACCTGCGTGGAGAAATTGGGCAGAAGCAAAAAACTCAGAAAATCCAGCATGTAAAAGGTATCTCAGCCTCCAGAAGGGGGGCAAAACCCTCCCTAGTTTTCTGGAGAGTAAAAGGAAAGGAGGGGAAAATACTTTCAGCCTTGCAAGGTTCTGTTAACCTAACCTTACAATAAAGACAGAGCTAGTCCTCCTGGTTGTGCTTCTTATCTGGACTACCTTGCAGGGCTGACATCAGGTTTCCGGAGGATGCTGAAGCGGAAGATGCCCTGAGTGTGTGTGTGTGTGGGGGGGGGAATTTGCTATGGGAAAAGGAACCTAACGCGTGTCAATTCACCTGATTTTTGGGGTTTGTTCAGCACGCTGAACTATGGACTAGCTGCTTGGTTTTTTAAATTTTTATTTATTTACTTATATATCAAATTTGCCACGGCCCATCTCGTTAAGAAGTGACTTAAAAGGTCTTGTGCCACGAGACGGCCAGGCGGTGGGCCAGCGGGCCCCCGCCGCGCTCCTCCTCTCTCTCACCTGGCGTCTGGTCATTGTGGAAGTCCTTCGTCCGCGAAGCCAGCGAGTAATTCGGGGCGTTTGGGTAAGCCAACTTCCCAGCTTTCTCTGGGGAATAGCGACCTGTGTGCAAGAGAAAAGGCGGAACTCTCTTTGGTCAAGGAGCTGGGTTCCGCTCAGGAGGTCATCGGGAACGCTGGGATGAGTCTTTTCTGCGCGGGTGCGGTTCATGCAGCCGAGAGGCCTGGATGACCGCAGGGGGGTTTTGCCTTCGCCGCACAAGCAACTCCAAGCCAGAAGTGCCAGCTGGGAGTCTGGCTGGAAGCCACAGGAAAAACATGCACAGCTGCCAGGGATTAACATGCTGTTTATAAAGAGCAAGTTAAGAACTCTTTGCAGCGCCGTGCGTTTTCTTCCTGTTGGCGTTTCCTGGGAGCCAAGGCACGGGGAGGCCGCCTTCGGGCGTAAGAGCCGAGCGTTCCCCGCAGTCCCTCTCCTCAAGTCTGAGTAAAAATGGCCGCGGGGGCGCTGAGCCTTCCGACGCAGCGCGTGCTCCAAACCCCAACATTTGAAGACGGCCAACTGCTAGCTCCGGGGTCAAACAGCCGCTCGCTTTGCCCTTCTCCCAGAATGGCGATGCCATGGTGTCCCCAAGCCTCTTATTCCGCTGTGGGGACTGAGCAGAGTTCTCCTAGTATTTTCCCAGAAATGAAGACATGGAGAGGAATTGAAACGTTGCTCTACTTGTGGGGGGAGATGGGCAAACTCTCAGGCGTGGACCTGGGGATGCCTGAGGCGGTCAGGCCAAAGCCACCGGACGTCTGGTCACTGATGGTGCCCGTTTGGGAAGACAAAGTCCCTCTTGAGAAAGATACGCACGAGTAGCATGAGGATATGAGAAGCATGACTCATGGCCGGCCTGCTAAACTCAGCGTTTTAAGAGTAAGCAAACTTAGGGGGACCAGACGGGGCACTTTAACTCAGACCATGATATGATATGCTACTATCTGAGACACGAAAACTTCCAAAGGAACGGGGCGGCCGTGAGGCACAGCAAAGACACGGCCAAGCCATGCCAGGGCAGGATTGCCTCTTTGGGAAGGGGCGATTCTACCCAGCCACCTCCGTCTTCAAGGCAGCCTCCTGGATGGCGGGGGGGGGGGGGGGGGCGGCGGGGCAGCAGAGGGAGTTTGCCCCACGGAGACGGCAGGCAGAGGGGGCCATTCGGGAGGGAGAAAGAAGGTTTTTCGAAGGAGCAGAAACGAGAAAAGTGATCCAACAAGAAGGAGAAATGAAACCGAAAGGGTGGAGGGCGGAGATGTTGAGGATGAGAGAGCTTTTCTCCCTCAGGAGGACGATAAAGAGGCATGGCAGGGAGAACACGAGGGAGAGTGTGGAAGCTGGAGGGGCCCGAAGGAGCTCTGTCCGAGGAAGCGATGAGGCGGGAGTTGGGGGGCAGCGCCTGGGTGGGGAGGGAGGCGCAGGGCTGCAGTTGGAGGTCCTTCTGTCCTTCCTGCTCCCGACTGGAGAAGGGCAACAGCTTTGTGCCCGGGCACACGGTAGGCGAGGGTCCCGACCTCTCCAGTCCTTCTCAAGGGGTGGCTTCAGGGTTCAGGGAGAGCCCGTTGCTAGTCGGAGCAAAAGACCCCTTCTCTGCCTCCAGGTCAGTGGATTTCTACGTTCTGCTTCTCAAACTCCAGAAACGCTTCTGTGATGCCCCAGACTGGCTGCAGGGACAGACCCAAGCTGGGGGCATTGGTGGGCAGCGGGGTCAACAAAGGCAAGATGGGGGCCACCACCCTACAGTTGAAGCCTCACCCCTTTTTCACTGGCACCAGCACCACCAGCCCCTGCAGACGCCCCTGCACCAATGCCTCCTCCCCGCTTATGGGAGTCGGAACAAGGATGGCCCCTCTTCCATCCTTGCCCCCTCCCTTCTAAACCCAACATCCCTAGCTTGGCTAGTCCTTCCTCAGTCAACCTGCCTGGGACCTAACCAGTTGCAGCCCATAATATTCCACAAGGCCCACCTAGACTGGCCGCTCCGTGGGAGCAATCCTCGCGGGGAGCGTACATATTTGAAATTTTATTGGTGCTTCCAGTTAGGCACTCTGCCTAACATTTTCTTACTTTTCTGTCAGGTTTGTTCTCCTTTCCACCTTAATCTTAAGGATTTGTGGATAGACTGAGAATTCTTCTGTAATGTTTTAAAAAGGAACCTTATGCAGAAGGTCCTCTGAGCAATCCGGAGGCTGTGCAAGGTTAGGAGTGTTATGGATTACCCTCATCCAGTGTTTCTCAACTTTGGCCGCTTTGAGATGGGTGGACTTCAGCGCCCAGCATTCCCCAGCCAGCAGGGCTGGCTGGGGAATGCTGGGAGTTGAACTCCACCCATCTCAAAGCGGCCAAGGTAGAGAAACACTGCCCTCATCCATTCCTCTCCAGCAGTGAATTCCCAAAAGCATTTCAGAGAAAGGTGTCCGAATGAGGAGTGCAGAATCATGCAAATGGGCAAAGGGGCCACCCCAGCTCTTCCACTACGCCTCTGATGGGGCTCTGACCCACGAGGGACAGCGAGGACCGGGAGAGTCCTGCACACACATCCCACAGGCTCCTTTGCAATGCGCAGGGACGCCCAGCCACACCTCTCTGGGCAGGGGTACCAACTGAATTCTGATTAGAAGATGATGTCAAGAAAGGGGACATGCTGACTCCCCCACTTGCCACCCCCCGTGGAGAAGGCGACCTACAACTTCTTGACGCCCCATCCCAAGACTGACCTGGCCCTGGGGTCCGAAAAGACGCCACATCTCTGGGGCGCCCATAGATGGAGAAGGCGGGGATCCCATCCTTGCCTCTCATGGTCATGTTGGTAGGGACCATGTAGCTCGGCCCGGGAGAAGAGCTCTCCAGGGTCTGGAAGCGTCTGCTGCCAATGCTGTAGGCCGGAGCCCGGTAGCGCGACGGATCATGCTGTTGGTAACCTGCAAGGAGAGACCGAGTGAGCAGGACCCGCAGCGAGGAAGACCTCCGTAGCTGGGTGCCTGCAGCCCTCAAGCACCTATTGAGCTAAGGAGGGGGCCGCAGGTGGGGTCACCTGGCCTGTTCAGTGCCCACCGGGTCGCGGGAAGGTCCATAGGATGGGCAGAAGGGTGGCTTGTCCCAAGCCAGTGGGCACAAGAAGAGACAAGCCATCTTAGGAATCAGGGATTTATTTGGGGGACTTATTTCCGCCGGGCACAATCTGGTTTTGGTTAGTTCGTTTTAATGGGGTATCCTTATGTGCCCGACCATCAAAACGTTCCCTGGCAAGAAGTTCCACATGCTGGAGAAAAAACTCCTGTCTTAGCTTAAGGAGGGCCAGTTTTAGAAGTTTTTCCCTGCCCAGCCTCCTGCCAAACCATGTTCTGAACCAGTGTTTCTGACTCTCAGCAACTTTAAGACGGAGGGATTTCCACTCCCAGAATTCCCCAGCCAGCATGGCTGGCTGGGGAATTCTGGGAGTGGAAGTCCCTCCGTCTTAAAGTTGCTGAGAGTCAGAAAGACTGCTCTAAACCTTCCAAGGGGGGTATCTCTGCCCGTCACACTCGTCTCTTTCAAGCACGCCCTTAAAACAGTGCTGACCTTTTAAGCCTCCTTTCCTTGGGAGGAGGGCCAGCCCCACAAGCTGCACCAGTCCCCCCTTTTAAAATCTTTAGGGTCTTCGGAACGACTCTACACCCGCTTTGAGGAGATTTGCTGAAAACTGCCCACTGCCGCCCGTTTTATGGGACGGAGGTCCTGAAATCAAACAAACCACCCGGGTGGGCAGATGTCCGGCCATCGGAAGGGATCGCCGTGAGGCGGGAGGAAAGACCTGTGGCTGACACGCACCAGATGTGTTTGTGCGCCGGGAAACTTGGCAGCTGGAAGAAGTCTCTCCCAGAAAGTACAGAATATAACAGCAACTTGGATTTGCTTTTTGCTTTTGGCTTCTGTAGGTTTTATACCCCTCTGGTGAGCCACCCCGAGCGGTGTTTCTTAAGAGAGGCAGCCGTATAAATCTTTTAAACATACAAATCATGAGGGCAATGATATTAATAATAATAGGATTATTCTTATGATTGAGGGCCAGCCTTGACCAAAGTGCAGCACCAAATAACGTCTGCATTTTGGTAAGATTTTTACCATTTTTACGGCTTTTATTTGCGAGCCGCCTAGAGTCACTTATCTAGTGAGATTGGGGGCGGATAAATTTGATTTATAAATAAATAAATAAATAAATAAATAAATAAATAAATAAACACCCGCAATCATGACAAAGCCACCCAACAAAATTAACGGAGAGCCCCGTTAACAAATATCCACCCTAAAACAGCCGACACAACAGCCATACACTGAAACCCACAGCCTGGGGATCCAGGGGCATCCGTGGGGGGAGGGGGCTGCCAAAGAAGCCAAGGCGGGGGGCGGGCAGAGACCCCAGGGCTGAAGCTTCGATTGTGTGGCTGTGGCTGCCCGCTTGACTTGTACAGCAACCCAGGAATGGAATGAAATGTCTCGAACCCCCTTTTAAAGGCCCCCGGATTTTGAGAGAGGGTGGGGAGGGTGGGGGAGCGTTTCTTTGGCCCCCCTGTGCAGGAGCACCCCAGGAGGCGAGACAAGGGCGCCTCCTTGGCAGAAAGGCGATGCTCACCCACATTCGTCGGGAGGCCATACTTGGGTCCGGGGCTGCTGTAGAGGGCGGCGATGGGTCCTCTTGGCCGGTGGGGCCGCCAACTCCCTACCCAGACATCCGTGGACATCTCGGCTGGGGGGCCCTCTCTGTCCGGTAGCTCTGCAGCGACATCAGGAGGAGGAGGAGGTTGCCGACCCACCGCCCAGGCAGGGCTGAATCCCCTCTAGAAAAGGAGCCCCGCAGGAGCCCTCCTGCAAGGCTGCCCCCCCGGCCCCCCCGTGGGTCCTGGGCTGCAAATCCGTCATCCCCGACTGGCTCTGGGTAGTGGTGGAGTCTAGGAGGGGTCGGTCCAGAAGCAGGGGGTGGGGGCAGGCTCAAGTCCCCCTCTGCCAGGGGAGTTCCCAGGGTGGCTTTGGGCCAGTCGCGCTCCGGTAGCCCTGCCTACCTCACAGGGTGGTTGGGGTGAGCAGGGGGGGAGGGAAATGCGGGAACAACTGCCGGGAATCAGCCCGCCACGGCTCAAGCGGAGCAGGGAATTCAATGCATCCACGCGGCGGCTCCGCGGCACCTGCTTATTTAACGCGTGGGACCCTTTGACGGCCCAGCCCTTCTGGTCAAGGAGCCACCGGGTTTGGGGCAGCGCCGAGACGCCGCGGAAGGAGCGACTTCGGCGTCCCGCTGCGCCCAGGCCGGCTCGCCTCGCGAAAGCTGATGGAAGGGGGGCCCGGCGGCTCAAGCCCCCCGCCGGGCAGGCGCTCTCCGCCAGCCCGCCGCTCGGGGCTGCCGCGGGGGGGCCACGTCAAGGGCGCTCCCCGCGCAGAAGGGGCACCTGCGTCTGCCGAGCGAGCAGCGCCCAGGTCGGGCGGCGGCAGCCTGGCGGGGAACCGGCGGCTGAAGCGGCGCGTCGGCCTCGGCCTCAGCCTCGGGGGGTGCCCGCACCTCCCCCGCGTCGAGGGCCCAGCCCGGCCAGGGACCCGGAACGGGCTCGGCGGGGCATCAGCCGCGTCCGGGCCGGGCGGCGAGCCGGACCTCAGCAGGGGCGACTCTCGCGCCGCACCGCCTCGATCGCGGGGGTGGGCGGGCTGGGAGTCTCTCCCCGCACTGGCTGCCTCGCAAGACGCGCTTCACCGGCTGCCTCGCGCCCCGGCCCCGGCCCCGGCCCCGGCCCCCGCCCCGAAGGCCGCCCCAGCTGAGCCCTAAACAGGGCGCGGGCAGAGATTGTAACCGAGCGGAGCCAAGGGGAGGAAAAGGAGGACCGAGCGCGAAGAGACGGGGAGCCCCCCGCGGGTGGTCGCCCCACTCGATCCTGCGCGGGACGGGGCCACCCACCTGGAGGCGGATCGCAGAGAGACCTGCCGCAAGGCGGACCGTAGAGACGCCCGCGGGAGCAGCCCAGCACTGAGCCGGCAGCGAGACGGGCAGTTCCTCCCCCCTCCGGCCCCCATTGTGTACAGCGTCTCCCGGCAACTGACCCCGCGCGCCGCCTCCCCCCCCCCCCCGGCGGCTCCCTCTGCCCTCCGCCCATTGGGCCCCCTCCCCGTCCCCCTGCCCCTGCCTCTGCCCCTGCCCCTGCCCGGCCTGCCAGCCTCGGCAGCTCCTCCCGGGACGCTTCCCGAAAGGACGCCCTGCGTGTGCCCAGAGAGCGCCCTGCCGGGAACAGCTGCGGCGTGGATCCGCTCGCCCTGCTGCCCGCATGCCCAACCGCCGGAGGAGCCCGGTCGGTAGCCTAGAGGCGAAGGATGAGAAAAGCCCGTGCCCGGCCGTTCCGTGCCTGCCCAGGCCGGGGGTGTCCGCAGAGTGAGCTCAAGAAGGTCAAGACGGGCAGGCCCCGCTGGCGGGACGGTCCGAAAGTCAGCAAAAGCCGAGCTTGACAAGAAAGAACTTCCAAAGCAGGTTAGCTGCGACCCTCGCTGGCTTAGCTCTCAGAAAGCTAAGCAGGTTCGCACCTGGTTAGGACTTGGAAGGGAGACCACCCCTTTCCAGAGCCCATGAAGTCATTCGAAGTCAAACTCAGTGCAAAGGAGACCGATTGATTGATTGATTGATTGATTGGGTGCCATCGAGTTGGTGTCACCTCTTAGGGATCACATAGAGACCTCCTCCAGGATATCTTTGCCTTTAAAGGGGCAAGAGA
The DNA here is from genome assembly GCA_030867105.1 of Liasis olivaceus. NCBI lineage: Eukaryota > Metazoa > Chordata > Lepidosauria > Squamata > Pythonidae > Liasis > Liasis olivaceus. Next base: position 79,974,127 of record CM061355.1, read on the forward strand.
GCTCCTGCATTTAAAATCACCAGCACCGTGTACAAACTAGACAATAATCAGTGCTCCCACCTCCATGTATTGCTACTTCTTCTCATACTTTGACAGGCAACCTTGGGCAGAGCTGGTGGGTAGCAATAACATTGGGGGGTGGGGAGTGGGGGGAGGCAGTAGCCGAAGCCATGGGGCAAAGGAGTTGAGAGGCCGGTTGCATGTATGAGCAGTTTTCCGCGCTGCTTCCTAGGTGAGCAGGTGGGGCCTCGTTTTTCCAAAGGTTAAATGCCGAGCAGAGAAATTCTCCTCTGAACATCCCCCCCCCCAATTAAGCCTTCATTCTGTTTGATGAGACGTGGGGTCGGGGGGGGGGGCTTTGTGGCTTTCAGCGTTTTGAGCGACCCCCCGCCCCTGCCTTTGCTGCATCGCAAGAAGCCTGAAAGTGGTTTCCTTCTGGGGTGAAGGTCTCAGGGTCTTCCTCCATCCGGGCTTACAGTCACGCTTCTCTGGCGGGGAATTTCAAAGTGCGCTCTTGCCCGATTCCGGCTAAGCTGACGTTCGGGCAGGGAGAACTGGGGTTGCATTTCCCATCTCGAAATGGTGAGAAAATTGTGCCGCCTGTTTTCTGCAATTGTGTTTTTTGGGGGGGGTCGCTCCAAAAGGAGGGGGCTGGAGACTGCATGCAGCTTGCAGGGGACGGGGTGTGCTCGCCAGGCCCACCCCTCCTTGGTCGGAAAGGCTACTTGAATCGGAGCCTCCAGGCAGCCTTCGGGGCCTCCTGTCTAAAGAAAGATGCGTGAAGATCAGCCGGGGCTGCAAAATAGGGATGCCCGCCCCCCCTCCCTTGGCAGCGCAGGCCTTTACACACAGCTTCTGGGGCAGAACAGCAGGCATGCCAGTCCTCTCCCCCGGCCCCTTCTCTGAAGGCCTGCCCCCCAAGGACAAAAAGCAGGAACAAGGAAGCGACTTCGCGGCCAGGTTTCCCCACAGCGTCCGTGGAGACCGGGCATGCTCATTCTCACCTTCCCTGGACAAAAGGCCCCATAGCCAGGCTTAGCTTGCCCCCTAGCTCCCAGTGCCAGGTGGTGCCCGCCTGAGCGCCAGGCTCAGCATTTACAGGGGCGACCTGGCGTCCCTCGGCAAGAAAGCCTGCATTGGCCTGTTTGGGTCATTGGCGGATGAGGCTGGATCCTGCTTACCTGGCGTGGGTTGGGGCTCAGCCAGCTGGAACCCAGGCCTGGTAAAGCAGGGGCTCTCCCCCTAAGCTGGTCCACCCATGGGGGGTGCGCCATCTTCTCCTTGATCAGAGCAGCACATCCCATTCAGACGAGAGATTCACACCTGGTGCGTTCACACGATGCCAGATCCCATCGTTCCAGCGCCCAAGGTGGAGCACGCCTGTCGCAGGAAACTGGGCCTGTCTTCACGGGGTGTTGCACTTAAGCCAACATCTCGCCAGCTTGCCTGACTCAGTGGGAGGGATGAAACCTGTCCTTTGGATTTGAAAACCATCATTCGGAGCTTAATGTATGTTAACACATCAAGGCATTGTTAAGGAAACCTGGCTTACTAGATCACGTGGTTCTGTGTGCAAGTTCTACTCCAGTCCGATATCCCACGGATATATGTACAAGAAACCAGTTTGGTCTAGTGGTTAAGGCCCCAGGCTAGAAAGCAGGAGATGGTGAGTTCTCGTCCCACCTTAGGCCTAGGTGGGTGACTTTGGGCCAGTCCCTCTGGCCCAAGCCATCTCACAGGGTTGTCGTGGGGAAAACAGGAGGAGGAAGGAGGATTAGGTATGTTAGCTGCCTTGAATTATTTATAAAAATAAGAAAGGTGGGATTGAATATAATTAAAAAAAAAAAACCCTGCAGGCATTTGAGGTCTTCCAGTCCAACCCCTGCCCAGGGTTGTGGGGGGAGCTACCTCTAAAGAAAGCCGAAAGACTGGAGAGATCCAATCCCCTTGCGTTTGAACCCCATAGAATCACATCCGCTCTGTTCTTCTAACACGTTCTAGTAAGGATGGAACTGGTTGTGTGCTGCCCCCTGGCGGCCACTGTAACTCATAACATGTAAGGTCATTTTCCAGCCCCAGGACCTCTCAGCTCCCCACTGCCAGCCCCCCCCCCCCCCCCCCCCCCCCCCCCCCCAGCAGCCTTGACTACTTGGAGAAATGCCTCATGCCAGAGTCCTCCGGGCTGCAGAGCCGCCTGCTCTGGGGAGGAAGCGGAGCAGCCCTCCAACCTTTCATGACGTTCCTCTGGGCTTCTCCATGGCAGCAGCGCATGAACCGGCCTGGGGTGATGGACCTTCTTGCATGTCTCTCTTGTCAAACAAGCGCATTTCCCTGCACAGCTGCTACTGATCAGATTTGCTGGAAGAGTGCCATCAGGGCGGCCGGCCGGGTGGAGACGCTGCATGGGTCAGTTCTCTACCCGGAGGTCCTCTTCCACCCCCCCCACCCCCCCCCACCCCCACCCTTTGGTCCTCACCTCTGAGAGAGCGCAGGCATTTCTGGCTGGCATTTCAGTGGGGAAAACCCTAGACTTTCAAATTTCAGAGTAAAGATGGCTGGCCAACTCTTAGAAACCCAGTATGAGCTTCTGGGGGTCAAAGGGGGAAGGCAGTGACCCCACAGACGTCAGGCCCATATGATATCATTTGCACAATGAAGTCATAACATGCAGGCCATCATCAGGGCTTCTACCAGGCACTCGTGGCCATAAGTCCCACATTTCTCAGCCCCCTCCCTTCTCCACCCATAATTACCTGAACTAGAATAAATTGCTTAAAATGTAGAGGAAATTGCATGCATTATGCACAGCATTTTTAAATTCTGTGGGCAGGGAGCAGATCCCTTTTTTGGATCAGGGCGCATTCTAGCACATAAATGCTGGCACGAGTGTTTTATTTAGCAGGATTCCAGTTTCCTTAGTCAATTTCTAACAAATCTTTTAAAAAATCAAGCAGGGCAGAGAGCCAGTGGGCACTTCTGGTATTTGGGGCACCCTGTCATCTGTCTCTGGTTGAGCACCATGGATGTCCTGAGACATTTCAGCATCTGCAATGGCCATTGAACTGACACTGACCGGAAGCCCCAAGTGACTGGGCTTTGGACCCAGCCAAGACCGGTGGGGTGGGGGCGAATTTAGAAATGAAAAGTGTTAGATTAGAGGCTGGGAATTTTGGAGGATGTCAGGCTGGGGAAGGGGCTGTGTTCATGCCCACCTTTGCGGGGGACAAATGAGGCCACACGCATTGTGATGTCATCATGCAAATTACAAAAATTGTGTAATTTGTGTAATTCCTGCCAAATTGTGTAATTGGCATGAAGAGGGCATGATGGATTTGGTGTCATTGCGGTTTGTAACAGTTGCCTATGGGGTTGCACTGGCAGGGACCACGACGATCATCTAGTCAAATGTTTCTCAACCTTGGCAACTTTAAGATGGGTGGACTTCCACTCCCAGAATTCCCCAGCCAGGCCCAGCAAGCCCACCTTGGTGATCTCGCACTGCGCAGAGTGAGGGCCTGGAGGGGAGGGTCCCTGGGGCCTCTGCCCCCTGCTTCCCGCTGACCCATGTCTTCTTTGCAGCTTGATTGCCTCGCTGTGCCCCACTGCCCTGGGACAGACCTGGGTCACCCCACATCCCCCCCAAACTTCTTGGGCCACTGGCTGCCTCCCCCACCTCCCAGGGAGCTTTCCGGGTGACTCGGGACTGCCCCCCCTCCGGGATCCTCCACCTCTGCTGCTGCTGGGGGGAGGCTGAGGGATGACCCCCAAACTGGCCCTGTGACCTCATGATTGGGACTGGCTGAGCCAACTTGTTCCCCAGGTTTCTAGTCCTCGGTGTTATTTCAGAGCACAGCCACGGGGGGTGGGGTTCTTCCTCTCGCCTGGTCTTGGTTTGGGTCCCCAAACTTGTTCCCCACAATCTGATTGGGTCGGAAGGGCCCCTTCCCAGTGCTTCGTGCCCCTCTGCAGGGAAGGGAGTCCATCAGCCTGGCACAAAAGCCTTGGCCAGAAGCTCTTCACTGCCCTTTCCCTGACTGTTTTTCCACTTCCAGCTGGGAGCAACGTTGAAGCAACCTTTGGGTGCTCCTTGGGGCACGCAGTGGAGAGAGGGACCCCTTTTCCTTTGGTTCCCCTTTTTGGGCTTAGGAACCGCCCCCCCAATACTAAAATGGTAAGGCTGGAAGGGACGTGGTCAGGATTTGGTCTTCCCTGCTGGAAATGCCAGTAATTTCCTTTCCCCCATCTTTTGTGCTGTTCCGAAGCCACCACCAATGGCCCCTCTCGAGTCTAGACCCAGCCCAGGCCTCCTTCTGCCCTTTGGCTGTGGAGCTGGGCAGGGACCTTGGACATGTTGCGCTCTCGCCCCCTGCAAAACCTGGTGTGGCTGGTGGACAGCAGGGCCCCCTGTGTCCCCAGAGCCAGTTGCCTGCAGGGGACCTCCCCCCAATGCCCAGTGAATCCCTCTGCCCTCCCCCTCTGGCTAGTCCAGCTCAGCCCCCCCCCCCCCCCCAGAACCAGGCAGGGTTCCTTCCCCAGTCACAGCGGGGCTTCCTTCCTTCTCACTTCCCTTCTCCTGCAGCACAGCAGGTGGCCCTTGTCTCGGGCCCCAGACACATCACCCCTCCCCTCTCCTCCCCTGGGGACATCCTGGCCCTCCCGGCGCTCGGCCTCCAGCTCCGTCTACCCCCAGGCCCCGACCCAGGGGGCGCCTCCCCCTCAGACTGCCATATCATTGGGTCAGCCTGGGGCTGGAAAGCGGGACCCTGCAGAAGAGCATCCTGGTGACGGGATGAAGTCAGTCGCAGCCCCTCCGGATGGTGGTTGGAAAGAGAAGGATTGGAGCTGATCCATCCCGGGAAGGTTTTGTGAATAGAGCGAATGGGTAGAGCGAATGGGAGGATTCAGGAGCACTGCAAAAGTTGGGGACGCCGCCTTCCAAGAGGCATTCTCCACTCTCAGAGGGAATGCCTCTCCCAAAATGAGGGTGGTGGTGCTTACAGAAGACGGTTCCTTGTGGTTGGGAGATGGACCCTATTGTGAAAGGGTAGTGCTGGGATGGGAGACCATCAGGAACCCCCACGGCTCTCTGCTACTGCAAACTCTATCCAGGCGTGAGAGATTGTGGGAAAGGAATGGAAGGAAAGTAGGCAGAAGAACTCAAGAGGCCGAAGGCGATGCTTTGGCAGGTGATCCTAGAAAGGGCAACTTGGCCTCAGGGACAAGGAACCTGGGAAGAAGCCAGAGAGAGCTTGCTGGGCGGGATGCCGTGGCTGAGATTCTGCGTTTGCCTCCAACAAGCATGAAAGAGGCCTTCCTGAGTCTGCGCTGTTCTTGCTTCCTTGGTCTTGACTGGCTACGTAGGACTTGGCACCTCCCTACTCTGGTGCCACCTGACAGGCAGTGTGGACTCTGAGCTGTGAGACACAGGTCACGTGAATCCCAGTGGCCATCCTGGGATTGACAAATCACAAGCAAAGCGCGAGCCATGAGGGTGACGCAGCTGTGGAAAAAGCCAACACGATCCTCAGTTGCAAGGACGCAAGTCTTGTGTCAAGCCGAGGGAGGTCTGCTCTGCTCAGTGCCCTGACCGGCTGTGGCATCTTCAGAGGGAAGTGGACAGGCCCGAGGATTTCCGGAGGAGAGCAGCCGAGAAAATCAGGACCCTGAAGAAAGGAAGGTGGGAGGCATGAGGAGAGGAGATGGTGGGGAGCCTCTCCCAGGATATGTGGGTCTCTCCTGCGAAAGATGGGGCAGGGCTGTCCGTGGGAGATGCAGATTCCAGCCAGACACTGGGAGAACCTCTTTGTGGTGGAAGCCTTCCAGCAATGGAAGAGGCTTTCCTGAAAATGAAGATGTTCTGCTCCTGCGGAGGGGCTTGCAGCTGCCTGGATGCCGGGTGTGCTCCTCGGGTGAGCGTGAGGGATTCGGATCCGCACGCGAGGACGCGCACCCTGGACCCTCCTCTGCTGTCGGAAACGCTCAGGGACGAAGGAGGAGGAGAGAGGTTTGCAGATCGGATGGAGCCAAAGAGTCACGCAGGAGCCCAGTCCGAGGACGGGAGTCAGAAACCTTCAGCCCACCAAATCTCCGTCCGAGATAGAAGGACCAAGTCTTTAGGGAGAAATGCGGAAATGTTCAAAGACAACTTGAATGACGATTGCAGAACCCACATTCATGGGGAACATCCGTGCAGAGAGGATGGAGACAGCTACAAGGGGACCCTCATTCCTTCTCTCTGCGACAGAATCGACCTGGGGGAGAACCCCATAAATGCAGGGAGGGTGGGAAGAGCTTCAGGCGGAGCAATGACCTTCTTTCCCATAAGAGCAGGGGGGAAAAACACGATATAAATGCTTTTATAGCGAGTGCGAGAAGAGCTTCAGGAGGGGTGATTACCTTCCTACAAAAGGATCCACTGGGGGGAGAATCCCCAGAAGGAGGAGATTCACCGGGATCCAACCAGGTGGACTTTGAGCTCCTGCTCTGACCACCGAAAGGGACTTTCTCTGAACAGGACAAAATGGCCCACCACAGGCACCCGGCTGTGATCTCAGACGACCTCACAATGCAAAACTAACCCGGGATTCCTCCGAATGTGGGAGTGGGAGCCGAATTCAGCCAGGCCAAGCAGTGGATCTGGACCTTGATATTCCCGATGGGTTCCTGCCTCTTTTTCCCCCAGGGAGGGCTGCGGAGGAGAATGATGATGAAAATGAACCCAACGCAAGAACACCAGAAACAAGGAAGCCTCCAGTGAGAGGGATATTTGGAAATCAAGGGGGACCAAAATCAAGTCAAATAAAAGTAGGGAAAAATTATCGCACGGCAGTTCTTCTTCTTCATAAAAGAGAATCTCAGGAAGGGGAGTGGGAAGTGCCTGTCTTTGCAAAAATATTCAAAAGGTAAGTTGGACTTGTGTCCACCCTCCAGAGCTGGGATCAGAGACAAGCAACATGGGTGCCGAAAGCTTGGAAGGGATCAGGGGCTTCCTCTTAGTTTTCCTCAAAGGATCCACCCTGGAGAGAATCCATATGAATGTATGTAGTGAGGAAGGAGCTCCAAAGGAAGAGCCGCCTTCTGATCAGAGGAGCCACACTGGCAAGGAGACCTATAGATGTGTGGGGGAAACCTCTCCCCTTCTGCGGAGGATCAGAAATTCGGGGATGGAGGGAGATGATTAAACGGCATCTGACCTGGGGGGAATATGGAGCTGAGAGAGACCAGACTTTTCGGACAGCATCAGCTCACATCATTCCAGGGTTTTCCTACAGTCTAAAGTTTATTGTTTTATGGCAAATAAAAGCCACGGGAATTGACCCAGAGGAGAATAGCCAGAAGGTGAAGCTCCTGCGCATTCAAAGCCAGGAGGGACGAGACGGAGAAATGAGGGGGGGTCCAAGGAAGGGAAAGAGGTTGGGGCTCTGCTGGGCAGAGACCAGTTGATCCCTGAGATCACTCCTCAGGAAATGGGGATCCCAGGGTGGCTGGTACATGTGGAGCATCTGGATCTCTCTGGATATGGTGGCCCCCAGGCTTGGCTAAGCGCCAGATGGATCTCCGGTTAAGTGGCTGTAGGTGGGTGGGTTGCAGCCATTGCTCTGAAAGGGGGTGAGCAGGAGAAATTGGAGGGTCTGCAGTGACAGGCAGGCCAGGAGTTCCAGGGGGCAGACTAGGTGGTCTCCACCCCCTCCCTGTTTCCCCCTCCCTCAAAAGACAGAGAGGCCCTGAAAGGAAGCTTGTGGGTCTCGGCAGGAGAAGGTCCAGGCTGTGATTCTCCTCCTCTTGCCAGTGTTGAAGCTGCATCCTTTGAGTGTTGCAAAAAAGGCAGAAATTCATCAGGTGCTGAAATGCTTCAGCTATTTTGCATCTGAGAGCAGGAAGGGATAGTAGGATTAACTCATGAGGGCTGTGAAAAACAGAGGTGAGGAAGAAAATTAAAATAAATAGTAAAACCTTCAGTGTCAATAAGGCTTTTTTTGGGGAGTCTGCAGGAAACACACAGGGTGGGCTTCCCCTCCCACTCCCTGGGAAAGGAAAAGCCGCCAAAATACTTGGAAATGGATTTGGGGAGTCCAGAAAATCTTTGGAGGCTTTGCGGGTCATTCAAGGCTCTTTCATCTCCTTAAGAGATATTTTTTGGGAGAAGAGAGGAGAAAACTTATTAATTAATGGAGGGCGAATAGAAGAACCTCACCTGGTTGCTGGACGGGAGTTGCTAGAAAAAGGGAGAGAGACGCATTCAGAAATTTTTTATCCTTTTAATAGGACTCTTTTTGACATATTTGCTATTTTATGTTTTTTGCTATATGCTGCCCAGTCACTCCTTGTGGGCGGCCTGATAAATTTCATAAGTAAATACATTAATAAAGGGCCAGAGCATTTATGGGGTCAAGCACCCATTCTACAGCCTATAATATATTGCATTACATCCCCCCCCTTTTTTTTTCTTCCTTTGAGTCAATGTTGACTCCTGGTGACTGCCTGGACTAGTCCCTGCAGTTTTCCTGGCAAGGTTTTGGAAGGGGTTTGCCATTGCCTGCTTCCTGGGGCTGAGAGACAATGGCTGGCCGACAGTCACCCAGGGGGCTTTGTGCCCAGGGCAAGACTGGGACTCACAGCTCCTGGTTTCTAGCCTGGTGCCTTCACCACCACCCCAAACGGGGTCTTCTATCCCTTATGCCCCTCCAGGAAGAAAAATGTCTCCAAACCAGTTTCCCAATGAGACCCTCAGCCTTGGGATTCGGGGGCCCAAGAGGACCCACCTTGCCATCTAGATGCAAGGCCTCCCCTAGATGGTCCCCTCCCCATAACCTCTTACCCAGCCCCCCCAGACTCACCTTTCTTGTTCTTCTGGTAGAGGGAGAGCCCCACGGCCAGGAAGACCACCCCCAGCACGGCCCCCACGGCCCCCGTCCAGAGCTTGCTCTTGGCAGCGTTGGAGGAACGTGGCTCTGCGGAAGGAGAAGGAGCCTCGCGTGAGCAGCAGGATCAGGGCCAGCTTCCTCCGGGGGGACATTCTGGCTCAACACACAGGGAGGGTCTTTCCAGCCCCCCATCCATGACTCCTTCTCCGTGCAGGATGGTGTCCCCAGACCAGGAGGGCAGGGAAGGGAAGGGGAGGAAGGGAAAGGCTTACCCCACTGGACGGTGACGGGGGCCTCCAGGCTGGCGTGCCCCACCTTGCAAGCGTAGACGTCCCCACGCTGGGGCTGGGTCTCCAGCAGCACCTGGAGCTGGTAGGTCCAGTCTCCGTTCTGCAGCTCCTCCCCGAAGGCGACGCCCTCCTTCTCCGGCCGCCCGTTCTTCAGCCACTGGACGTCGATCTCCAGGGGGTAGAAGCCGGTCGTGGTGCAGAGGAGGATTGTGTTGGGGGAACCGGGGTCTGTCTTGGTGGGGGAGACGGTGACGGTGGGCTTGGCTGGAGGGGAGGGAGGAGGAGGGAGGTGAGAGACCCAGCAGGGCCCAGGACGGAAGAGCAGGTTGGTCAGTTCAGGCCAAGGTCCGTCTTAGTCTGGGAAATGTTCTGCGTTTCAAGTCCTCTTTCCAAGAGTTTTATTTGCAGAGAGGGAGAAAAACTTCACTTTCCCCTTTTGCAGCCTTTCCTGTCCGCTGCTGAGTCGGGTAAATTTGACTCTGGACGAGGTGAGAATTAAGCAGATTCAGAGCAGGATCAAAAAGGCCATCAGATGACTAAAAAGTCAGTGATACAAGATTCCAGAAAAGGAATAAAATCCCAGATGATCTGGACAACACAGAGAAGGAAGCAGAAAAGAGCAGAACAGGATTTAAGGGGGGAAAGTGCCAACCGCAGCGTGGCTCAAACTGGCACAACTCTTGGATGGATGAAGGGAGGGCGGGATGGGCCCCCAGAGAGGGTCCTTGAGGTCTCCCTCCAGCCAGGAAGGGGGTCTCGGGTGGCATCCTGGGGTCTGTCCTGGGTCCTTGTGCCCTTCAGCGTTTGGGTCGGGGAGTTGGGGGAGAGCAATGAAGCTCGTGCCTTCCGGGAAGACGTCAGTGGGTGAGACGAGGCTGATTCTCTCCCTCCTCGGCTGCAAAAATCAAAATGCTTCTGCATCTTCTGCTATTTTGGGGGGAGGCGAATGGCTCATAAACGGCTTCTGGGGGGGCTGCAAGGTATGTTTGGGTCTGATTTTTAATTTTTTGTTCTTTCAGTAATTGGCTGTTTAGTGTCTTGTGTGAGTAGTTTGTTAATAGTCTTCCTTGCTGATGAATTTTTTTACTAACAGTTAATAACATTTAAGATATTTCCATTTTTAAACGTTTTGGTTATTTGCATGAAGACCCGGGATCTAGTCTGGTTGGCGCTCAGATAAATAATACATTTGTGGCTTTTTCTTCCCAGGAAGCACATTTGTGTCTTGGAACATTAAAAATCTTTGCAAAAGAGGTAAAAGGAGGCAGTTTTTTGGAATTGAAATTCATGACAATGCTTTTTTCTTATTTTTATAAGAAAAATCTTCGGAATGAGAAAATACTTTTAACAAGAAAATGGAAGGAACAGATTTAATCAGCAGAAATACAAAATCTAAAATCTGGCAGTTTTAGTGAAAACATCTTCAAAATATACAGATTAATTTTAGGAGTTAAATGAAGAACCTGAACGGATTGAATGAAAGGGGGGGGGCGGCATTTACACACATCCCCGGGAAGCCCCCCCTCCCGGACTCACCTCTCCGGCCAATCACACGCCGTGTCTTGCCTGCCTCGTAGCTGCCCACCCCGCAGTTGTCCCGGCAGAAATCATCCACTTGGGTCCTCGCGTCCTGCAGGATCTCCTGCCGGCTGTTCCAATAGTCGGCATCCGGCTGCCCCAACGGGGTGACGGCCACGAAGTTCCCGACGTCGCTGTCGAAGCGGACAAACTCTGCCGGTCGTAGAAGAACCTCTCAAGGTAGCGCACCCGCTGCGCCCCGTTGAGGAAGTGGCAGTCGAGCTTTCCCTGGGCCAGGAAATGGGCTGCGAGGAGGACGGGGAGGAGGAGGGCCGTCAGGAGGGACTCCAGTGCCCATCGCTCCCAGCTGCCAGCGGAGGAGGGACCAACATGGGGAGTGGGGGGGGAGACCTGCTGCGGAAGACCAAAGGGTGGCCTTTGGAGGGCCCGGACCCCTCCACCCCCTTTCCTTCCTTCGGCAGCAGCGGCCAACCCCGCAGGGCTGTCGCTCCCTGAAGACGCCCCCTGGAGGAGGGAGGGGGAGGTTTGTCGGTCCCAGCGGGGCTCCCTGGGGGAGACGGAGAGTTGCTGGGGGTGTGGAGGGGGAGGAAAGGGGGGGAGGGGGAGGAGGTTCCTGGTGGGCCCCTCCATCCTCCCGCCCTGGAGAAAGGCAGGCAGAAGCTCAGCTGGTGCAGCAGAACGCCCTGCTCTCTGCAGGGAATGTTGGATCCGGGCGGGGCCTCTTTGCCCCCCAAAACAGCAAGAAATATGGGGGAGAGGAGTGAAGAGACCCAGAGATTCTCAGGACTGCAGTGAAAGTGAGATCCATACCTCGGTCTCCCTCTTCCTTGGGGGGGGGGGGGAATATGGGGAATGGGCACAATGAGGGTGTCTGGACCAATGATCCTGGGGTCTCCCAGCCCCTCCCTCCCCTGAACCCCCCACCTTCCTTGGCTTCCCCAAACTTCTCTTCTCCCCCCAAGATTCAGCCCTCCTACCTGCCTTCCTCAAGAGCCCCCAGGAGCAACTCAAAGGGTCTCCAGTCTCCTCCCCCCCAACATCCTTCCTTCTCAGTCCCCCCCCCCCCGTGGTTCCCTCTCCCCTCCAGTCCCTGACTCTGCTATGGGGAATTGGGGGGGGCTGGGTCTCCTTCCCCAATTCAGAGGCCCCCCAACAAGGGATCTCAATTCAACTCTTGCCTGACCTTAAAAGCCTCTAATTGGAGATTTATATATATAAAACTGAAGTTTCTGAAGGTGCAAAAATGCTTAAACCCTAACCCTAACCCCCACCAGCAGCAGCAGCAGGGGGACCCCAGCAGGGCCCATGGATCCTGCCCCACAAGCAGCCCCCGAGAGAGAGGAGACAGACCCAGATGCTTCCAGCCCCACAGGCGGAATCGGTGGGTCTGGACTGGGGGCAGGAAGCGTTTTTTTTCTCTCAAATGTCTGCGTTGGGAGAGCCCAGAAAAGCAGGGGGGCCAATGGGGATTCTCCCTCCTGCAGCGTCATCAGTCTCCGGGCAGAGCCTCTCTGGATTTCGCCTCATGGAGCAGATAGTTCAGAGAGGAGAAAGAAGCGGAGAAAGTGGGAGGGGGAATCCCTTCAGTCTTGGGGGCTGCAGCTCCAGGGGTCTCCTGCCAGCTCAGAGGGGACCCTCCCCTTCCTTTGCCCTCCCTAGGACTCTAAGCCGGGCTCTCCTTTTCTATGGGGGCCTGGAGGGGGTGGACTGGATGCCCTCTGAAGCTTCCTTAGGGACCTGGGTGGTGGGGGGCTCCAGGCTGGGGCTGCTGGGACTCCAAAGGGGCCCCTGGTCCTTCCTGGAAAATGCTAGGGGGGACTGATCTGGGCAGTTCTGTGGGCCAAAGGTGTTTCCTCCTGACCTTCGGGAGGCGAAGGGCCTGGGGATCTGGGGGTCGTGGGAATCAGCCTCTGGTGGCAGAAGGGTGGTGGTGGCTGTGGGGGTCCCAGGACCACTTCGTGTGGCTAAAATGGGGGTGGGCTAAAATGGCCAGGCTGGAGCTGTTTCCTTTGCCAGAAGGGGACCCTCTGCTTGTGCGTTGGGGGTCCTGTGAACTCAGCCCTTGCAGTTCATGAACCTGGTTTGGGGGCACGAAGCAGCCCTTAGTCTGGCTTGTCTGCCACCGGCCTCGTTCGAGGGAGAATTCAAGGGGCTGCCAACGAAGGGGTGAATAAGGGGGGGGGATGCAGCCCGGCCGCCCTCCTTCGCCCGCCTGAGCCCGTCGGCATCGCGGGTTCCCTCCGGACGGGCCTTCCTGGCCTGCAGAGAAGCTCCTCGCGAGCACCAGGAGATCTTCTGGGATTCCCGCTTTTCTCACAATTTCCACACCGAGGGCTTTTCCATCATCAGGGGAGCGCAGACGGGCTTCTCTCGACGCGACGCTCTTTGCCTTTCTCCAATATCGGCCCTCCTGCCCTTCTCCAGCCACTCGTGGCGCCCGGAGGCAGCTGCTGGCCCTTCTCCTGCTGTGGCCCAGGAGGGTCTCCCCTGCGCGGGTGGGTTGGGGGAATCGGAAACGGGTAAAAGAGAACCGTTGGAGGGGCTTTGGAGGTCATGCAGCCAACCCCCTGCCGGGGTCACAGGGCCTGTGCTCTGGAGGGCCCTCCCCCCGTGGTTCCTCCGGCCCTCTTGCAAGTAGCCCTCCAAGCTGGCTGGTCCCCAGGCCCAGGCCTGGAGGGGCGTCATGGTCTCGTTCGTTCGTAAAGCATGGCTGGCGTTTTCCGCAGTCGTGATCGCTTTTTGGTGTGTTTTCCCTGTATTTTTAGTTGTAGGAAGTAGAAATTGCCTTTTAACAAAACTTCTTAGTAACAGGCTAAACTTTTTAGTAACTAACTTTTTAGTGACAAGGTTTCTGAAACTAAGTGGTTAAAGTCTTGGAATCTGAATGTGTTTACAGGAAGAAAGAGGTCACAGAAACCAAGGGGAGAAATGGGGATGAAAAGCTACGGAAACAAGTGTTGCCTTTTATTGGCAAGAAAGTGCGAATCGGGGAAGGAAGAAAAGGTAACAACACCAAGGGCAGTTATTTAGTGAAGACAGATGGTCCTGGGCCTCGACACTTACCTCAAAAAAATTATAAACTGTGAACAAGAAAAAAGGGGGGTGGGAATCATCGTATACTGTGCTTTTTATGTATTTGTTTTAGGCGTCTCGGATAGGTTGTGAACTCGGATTCACCCCCCAGGGGTGAAAATGAGGCAGGACCATCGCGACTGACTGTGAAGGATGCGTAAAAACCCTGCTGAAATCCCTCTGGGGCGCTTCTTGCAGCCTGCGAGCTGAGGAGCGTCAGCCTTTGCAAACGCTTGGAAAAGACTTTGCCTTTTCAAGCCCAAGAAGGACTCTTCGTGCAGCTTCCTTTCTCACATTATCGTAACCAACACAGACTGTACCTGACTGGGGCAACCTGCGTTTCAGGAACGAATGAAGAACCAAATAAATAAGATTCCCCCCCCCCCACCAGCCCCTGTTGAGTGGGAAGGGGTTTGCTCTGTCTATACACTGTCCACACACCGAGATCACCACCAGGCACACAACCAAGCAGTGATCGAGGAGCCACCGGAGGAGCAGAGCAGAACCCCAGCCCCACCGACACCGGCAGGGCGCCCCACAGCACATAGACAGAGAGCAAACCCCACCCCATTCCCGCACGGAAGACGGGACCTCGCCGGGCAACGAGACGCTTGCAAGGAAAGAGCCAAGCTCGGAGACCCCCAAGGGCAGCATGTGAAGGGCTGTTTCCGAAAACACCTTTTCGCTGGGCATTATTAATTAACGCCCCGCGTTTAGACCGCCTTTGGCCAGAGGCTTTTCTTTTACGGACTCCGACGAAGGCCGGAATAAATTCTAGCTTTCTGGCGGCGCAGCTGCCGGCTGAATTAAGCCAGGGCGGCAGAAGCGGGACAGGTTGTACTTCAGAGCCGGGAGATCCACGGGAACCGCTCGTCCAGCGAGGCCTAGAAGTGCGGCTGACCCAACTCCCGCCGTCCCCACGCATAAGCGGGGATCTGCACGGATCTGCAGGGATCCCTTTCTGCTGGCGCCCCCCCCTTTAGCAGGGCTGGCGCTTGCGGGGGCTCTCTGCACGTGACCCAGAGCCGGCTCCCCGCCCCGCCCACTGCGCACAGCCACCGAGCGCCCCCTGCCGGCCGCCTCCCTTCCTCCCTCTCGGCAGGGCTGTGCCCTTGTGGGAGTTTGAGGACGAAGAGGAGCGGCGTGGCCTGGGTGCCCAAGCAGCTGGAGGGGGGAACATGTGGCTCTCATGGGGGGGTCGTCCTGCCCTAAGTCATGGCTTGCATGGCCAGCGGGCTGGGGTGATGGGGGAGGGGGTGCTGCACTGGAGGGGTCCAGCACCCTGAGCCTGCAAGCGCCCAGGGGGGCTGCGCAGGGGGGCACAGAGCAGCACTGGGGATGGGGTCCTCCTCGCCGGCCCAGGTACACCACCCAGGGGGGCAGAGCCCGGGAGCACCTCTCCCGAGACACCCCCAGTCTGTTGGCACAGCCTGCTTTCTGGAAGGACAAGAGAGTTGGGGACCGCCTCACCTCTGGGGGGAGAGTATTCCATAGGGCGGGGGCCACGGCAGAGAAGGCTCTCTTTCTGGACCCCGCCAGTTGACGTTCTTTCATCAACGGGGTCCGCAGCATACCCTCCCTGCCTGACCGGATGGGAGGGGTGGATATAATGGGGGTGAGACGGTCCCTCGGGTAACCCGGTCGCATGCCATGTAGGGCTCCAAAGGTGATAACCAACACCTTGAATTGGATCCGGAAGCAGACCGGGACCCAATGCAGCTCACGCAGCAAAGGTGTGACATGTGCCATCTTTGGGGCACTGAACATTGCCCCTGCAGCTGCGTTTTGAACCAGCTGAAGCTTCCGGATACTTTTCGAGGGTAGCCCCATGTAGAGCGCATTGCAATAGTCTATGCGGGAGATGACCAGGGCATGAGTGACTGACTGGAGGGACTCCCGATCCAGGAAAGGGCGCAACTGGTGCACAACCTGTAGCTGAGCAAAGGCCCTCCTGGCCACGACTGCCACCTGCTCCTCAAGCAGGAGTCGTGAGTCCAGGAGGACCCCCATATTACGCACCGGGTCTGCCTGGGGTAGTGTGACCCCATCCAGAACCAAAGATGGTAAACTTCCGGATACAGAGGAGCCCCCAACCCACAGCCCCTCCGTCTTACCAGGGTTCACCTGAAGCCTGTTGTCCCCCATCCAGACCCCCACAGCCTCCAGGCACCGCGAAAAGGTGGTCACGGCATCACTCAGATCACCTGGGATGGAGATGTACAACTGGGTGTCATCCTCATATCGATCACACCTCCTCCCATGGGGGTGGATGATCTCGCCCAGCGGTTTCACGTAGATCTTAAAAAGAGTGGGGAGAGTACCGAACCCTGCGGCACCCCACAAAGGAGGGGCCGGGGCCGGACCTCTCACTCACGATCAACACTGATTGGGACCGGCCCTGGAGGAAGGAGCTGAAGCAGCACAAAACTGTGCCACCCAGCCCCAACCCCCCAAGCCGCTGAGAGGTCAAGAAGAGCAAGGCTGGGTGCGCTACCCCATCCCGCTCCCGCCAGAGATGATCCAAGAGTGCGACCGATGCTGCTTGAATCCCAGATCTGGGCCTGAAACCCAACTGGAAGGGGTCCAGATAATCCGTTTCCTCCAGGATCCTCTGAAGCTGCAACGCCACCACCTTCTCAACCACCTTCCCTAAAACGGGGAGGAGGGAGACTGGACGGAAATTGTCCGGCACGGTGGGATGCAGGGATGGTTCCTTGAGGAGGGGGTGCACCGGCGCCTCTTTAGAGGCCGCGGGAAAGACTCCCTCTCTCAAGGATGAATTCACCATCGCCTGGACCCACCCACCTTAACCAGCCAGGAAGGGCATGGATCTACCTGACGGGTGGTGGGATTTACAGCCCGGAGGACCCTGTCCACTTCCTCAGGTGCAACAGGGTCAAACTGTTCCCAGATAACAGGGTAAGTAATACCCCCGGCATCTCCACAGGCCACGCCCCACGCTTGGCATCCAACTGGGAACGTATCCGAGCTATTTTATCCGGCAGATGCCCAGAAAACTCCTCTGTGTGGCCCTGTAGATTGAGTGATCTTGAACAGGGCCGCCGGGCAGCATTCTGCGGATGCGATAAGAGCGGAGAAATGGTGGCGTTTCACCACTCTTAACCCCACAAGGTAGGCCTTAATAGCGGCTCTCGCCTGTGCTTGGTCGGATTCGGTCCTTGTTTTCCTCCAGCGGCGCTCTAGACGTCTCTCAATCCCTTTCAAGACTGTCGGCCGATGTGGCAAGAGAGGTCGCGAAGGCGCGATCCGGTCCAAGGCCCCGGCCGCCTCTCTGTCCCGGGCAGCAGCCAAGGCCTCCGCTGGACTGTGCAGCAGATCCATGGGAATACCCCCCAGCTCCCTCTGAAGCCCTGACGGGTCCATCAGGCGCTGCGGGGGACCGATCCCATGGGTCCTGCCTCCCTGCGTACCCCTCCAAGGTCAGGGTTAGTACGACTCCCTTTGCTTTCTACTTAACTAAAATAGCCTTTAATCACTTCTTTTGGTGAAAAACTGGCCAGAAGTATAACAAATATAGTATTATCCAGAGGAGCTGTCGGGAGGCTCAGCTTCTCACATTGCCGCTGGAGGGCATTATTTTAATACACAGTTTTTTATACTCTAGATATATTTCACATAATGTATAACATACATTTAATAGTGCACTCTATTTCATATTCTGTTTAAAACTTTAACTTGCAACTTGCTGTTTGCTTTTTAAAGAGTACAGAAACCCCCCACCCCATTTTCCTTTGCCTCGAGGCAGCCCTCCATTAAATGCCTGACTGTCTTTGAATAAACAAGCTGTAAATTAGCTTGGTACCAGGCAAAGAAAGTTGCCAAGAAAGAGAGACCCTGAAGTTCAAAGAGGAACGAAGGGATAAGAAAGACTGACTGGATGTTTCCTTGGTAACAAGAAAAGAAAATTAAACTTAGATTCACCTCTTTAGGACCCACCTTTACCCCTCCCCTAGACCATCCCCAAAATCCTTGGTATGGGCATGAGAGGATCCACTATCTGATTTGAATTTTTTTACACCTGTATCTTTCTATAAAGCCTCTGATGCTTGCTTGCTTTGCAAAGTGTGGTTTCAATCCGCATCCATTGCCAGGTGTTGATGGGGCTCACCTAGTGGTGTCTTGGCCAAAATACATCTGTTAACTTTTAAAGAAGCCTCGTCTCAAGTTTTTTTGTTTGGCTCTTTGAAACTTGGGTAGCAAAGAGTGCCTAACACCGCCTTAACCGGAAGCCCCAAGGGGAGTCAGTTCACTGCTCCAGCTGAAGCTCTTCCCACACTCGGTGCATTTATACGGTTTCTCCCCCATTGTGAGAACCTTCAGAAATCAAAATATTAACAGAGCAGTTGCTTGCTTCGTGTCTGCCATTCTTTAGGAGGGCGGAGGAGGGTAATGAAAGTAGAAGGAATTGGTGTGCTATCAAAGGCCAGGAAGGCGGACTGTTACCAAAGGCTAGGAATGTGCAAGGTCGCACCACTGTCAGAAACAGACCGGCGCCTGGGAAGGGGTGGGGGGGGAAGTAGGGGGAAAAGTAAAGGGGGCAAAATGCAGGCTGTTGCTTAGAGCTGCATGTACGTTCCAATAAATGAAATCTTTCTTGAACCCAACTCGGGTTGCATCAGATTTTCTTCATTGGGATTTGAACATCGTGGTTCTGACAGTTTGCCGAAACTCCTTCATTCGGACTTTTCCCGAGAAAAACAAAGAATTACCGCGGAAAGTCGCTCGAAGCACCGTGACTACGGCGGAGAAGGATATGCTACAGCTGGAAGCCGACAGCGCAGAGCTCAAGCTTGGGGCAGCCGGAGGGATCGAGAAGGAGCCACCCCCTCCCATAGAGGTTGAGGAGATCTTCATCCCTCCCAGCCATAGAAGCCCAGTTGGTCGTCAGGCAGAAAGACAGAGCGCGCCAGCACGCTAAGCGACGGGACCCACAAAGCGCCTGGCAGTTTTGGGGGGTGGCCAAGGAACCGTCACCTGTGAAGCCGGACCGCCCTAGATGGTCGAGAGCTGTCAGAGGAGTGACTGGTTTCACCGAACTGCAGGACCCGGATCGTCGGTTCCGGGCGCTAGAGGAAGACACGCGTGCCCTAAGAGACGAAATCAGGCTCTTGGCCTCGGACCGGGCGCGTGCCAGACCAATTGTTGCTGAACCGGGGTCACCGCGGCAATGAGCGACCAGCCATCAGAGGGACGAAAGAAGAGAAGCAGCAAGGACCCCGGGTCAACCCGCCAGACCAGGAAGCGACCGGCCGCGGGGTCTCGATCGGCCAGTTGAAAGAGAAGGGGAGCTGAGAGGTCGCCAGAGAGGGACACAGAGGGAACAAGAGGATCTCGGGGACTGCCCCCGCGTTTCGGCAGAGAAGCGGGCGACCCGTTGAAGAGATGGGGCTCGGAGAAAACAGATGAGGGAGACCCGGGCGAGTAGGCTAGCTTCCTGAACCAAGTCGGGATTCGCACGGGGAATTGCGGTCGGCTGTTCCGAAGCGACGCATGGAGGGTCCTGTACATATCGCGCCACCTGGCGGGTCACGCGGCCGAATGGGTGATCGACCTGCAGGAAGCTGAGGCACCGGAGTTGGAGGACTTCAACGGGTTCATCACAGCGCTGCGGGAGCAGCTTGAAGACCCCTGCGCTTGCGCTCAGGCGGAAGATGCCATCGTGGAACTAAAACGAGGCTCCCGCTCGGTGACCGAACACGCCTTGGAGTTCGAGCGGCTGGCCGCTAAACTGTACGACTGGCCGAAGCATTCCCAGTGAAGCGGTTCCAGCAAGGACTAAGCTCGAGGTTGTGGGAAACGGCCGTGGCGCGGGGCTGCCGTACCACGATGGCTGGCCGGATCTCTCACGTCTCGGTGATGGAATCGCAATGGGCGGCCATCCGCGGATCGGGAGCAGTGGCTCAACCGAAGGTGACAAGCTCTCCCCGTCAGCCGACTGTGAAGCGGACCGTGACGGTCAAAAAGGCTGGAGCGAGCGCTCGGGCGGAGGGGAAGTCGTGCTTCCACTGCGGAGAGGAAGGGCACTTCGCATCCGTCTGCCCGAGAAAGTCAGCCCGGAAACCGGCTATGAAGCCCAAACAAACGGGCAAGTCGGTGAGGTTGGCGAAACCGGAAAGGACAGGAATGGTGGCCGCGGGAGAGGAGGAGCAGTTCCCGATCTGGATGCTGGTTGAAGGCGACGAGGAGGAGGAGGAAGCCCAGCCAGCGGAAAACTCCAGCCACCTGCTCTGAAGCACGCCCGAGAGGAGGTGGGAGGCCCGGGGTGTGAGAAGCAAAAGCCGAACGCAAACATCGAGGACATTTGGGTGAGTCCCATGTCAATTCGGGTGAAACCCGTGTTTATTCCGTCACGTAACGAAGGAATGACAGTCCAGCTGCAACTTCTTTCACCTTCCCTGCCCTGATCCTCTTCTCCTTTAGTGTCGGTTTGAGAGTGTTCATTTAGATCTAAATTTCCCCGGAAGACTTTGTCCTCCTCTTCCCCTTGGGAGCCGGCAGGGCTGCTCCCCCTCGAACTCCATCGCACCCACAGGCGGAAAGGGTCTTGCTGCCCTCCTGTGACCGGTTCCTCTCGCGGGTGTTGAGCTCCGTTTGACCCGCAAACGTCTCTCTTCCTTCTCTGCGCCTGAGAGCTTCTGAGAGTTCCCGCAATTCAGGTTCTCCTCCCAACGGAGAGAGAGGAAGGAGCGTGTGTTTAAGCGAGGAGAAGGAAGTGAAGCATCAAAATACGGGACGTGACTGTGAACTTCCTCCCGAAATACTGCAAAAACTGAAAATGCTAAAGGCTATTCTGGCCCACCTAAAATAACCTCATTTAAAGCTTATCAAATCTGGACTCCTGATGCAGGTTCTTACCAATTTCATCTGCATGAAATTGCATGGGATGGAAATTGATCTTTTATGGGCAGAAGAAACCTTTTTAAACAGCCGTTCATCAAAAATAACTCTGCACTTTGGGTCATTATGATGTTTGTCGCTTGCTATCCCTGATTTTCTATTTATTCCGGACTGCATAGCCTTTCCCATTCATTCTGCTCTTACCCCCCAGCTCTTGGTTTCAGATAAGAAAAACCTGCATATTTCACCTATTAAGTTAAACTCAGGTGTCGGTATGGAGAAAAACTGCCGCAGCCGGTGCAGAGTTCCTCGCAATCGCAGAGGAAAAGCGTCGAAGGGAAGGAAGGCGGACGTTAAACGAACAGCCTGTCTGACGAGACACAGAGAGTTCGCAGGGCAAACAAGGCTGGCTGAGGGACCGACATATGGGCGGCTGCCGAGGTGGGAACCAGGGTTAGTCTAAGCTGAGGTATCAGGTGAGAGTGCGGGAGATTTGGGGGCCCAGCCGGGAGCCCCCGACTCAAATCCATCTTTCAAGGGCAGGCAAAGCACCGGCTCCATATAGGGTGTCTGGTCGGCCTTTGCCCCGTTCCCAAAAACACTTTCCCAGGGAAACGAAAACTCTCGGCTCAGCCATAAACACCACGAAGGCCAAAGGATGCTGGATCCACTGGGAAAAGATCCTGGGGGGCAAGCAGAGATCGGGGGAGCAGGAGAAAGTACCCCCTGGGAAGAAACTGCCTCTGTTATCTATTGAAAAATCCTATGGGCTTTGTAGTCCGGCCCCGTGACCTCCTAGTTTCATCCTAAGGGCTCTGACCTCACCAGGCACATGATGTGCTGAATCCTGGTCGCTCTGTCCAATGCTCTGTGCGGGCAGTGTTGCGTCAGCCTCTTCCAAGGGGGTCTGCGGTCACCTCCCCCCCCTTGGATGGTGCTGTGGATGATGGGACCTGGAAGATGGCCAGCTGGGGAACAAGACCAAGACGGCCTTTGGGCTCATCTGCTTTTGTGTCTCAGCTTGAAGAAGGGTTGCGATTTGACCTGGCTGTTAACAGCTCTGTGGCAGGTGGGAATTCAACTGGGGAAGCATGACTTTGACAGAAAGCCAAGGGCAAAGTTTGCACTGGGGGAGGCCAGAGTGAGGGGCACCAGATGGAGAAATACTGTACGTGCGATTCCTGTGGGAAAGCACGGACCTATAGGTGATCCTTCCCAGCCTACCCATATCTGAAACCTCCCAGGGCGCAGAGGAATTAGCCTGCAATCCCCCCACCCTGGAGGTACCCCTTCCTGATGGTAGAGATACATAAATGTAAACTAACTCAATGACCCTTCCCTGGATATTGCCTCTTTGTGATAACGAGATGTCAACCGTACCAGACTTCCCAGCGTTGTATGAACAAGATGTCAGTTGGCAGTCATTCATCATAGTAACTTAAGCTGGCACCGGTATGGCACGCAAGGTCGTGAAGAGACTCCTAACCAATCATTATCCTTCGTTTCGGCTCTGCTTTCTTAAACTTAATGTATAAAAAACCCGATTTCTTTGTGTTCGGGGTCTCTTTTGACAGAGGTAGCGCCTTTACTGCTGCGCAACAATAAAGGAAACTTCCAAAGGTTTCTCATGTCCAGCGGAGTTATTGGGGGTCGTCTCCGGGCGAGAACCCCGTTTTGGGTCCAACAAGAGGATGGGGGGGGGGGCCTCCGCACTTGCGCAAGCCAGGTGCCAGAGGCGGTTCTCGACTGTGCCATCTTTCTGGACGTGCCCAAAACGCAAAAGAAGGAACTTCTCTGCAATGGCACAGGCGACACAGACGCAATGCACCTCCTGAGCCTGTGGCGCCCAGCCCGGATCCCGGGGTTTTGCGTGCGGGCCGTGGGGCTCAGCTGGCAGGGCGGCCCCCCGGAGGTCTCGTTTGCGGCCTCGGCTGGGGGCAGCCTTGAGCCAGGCTGGGCGCTGTGGGCACACTGGGCACTTGTTCTCTCTCTCTGCAGAACAGCGGATGCATCAACTTCAGGAAGCCCCGTGAGGTACGTGCGGTGGGAGCGGAGAGAGGCCCCCCTTGCCCCCAGGAAGGGCCCCCAATGCCCCCCAATCCTTTCTCCTCCTTCCCTGCAGGAGTTTGAGATCCTCATCCGGCTGTGCCCCCCGCCCCCCCCCCGTGAGGCCCAAAGGTGGGTGCTGGGGCTCTGGGGGCCCAGGCCTAGCCCCCTCCTTTCCCGCTGCCACTCACCACCACCTCTCTCTGCCAGTTACTGGCTGTCCTAAGCCACTGAGCCCCCCACCGAGGCAGGCCCAGCAATACCTTTGTGGTGATCTTGTGCTGTGCAGAGTGAGGGCCCAGAGGGGAGGGGAGGGGGGCCTCTGCCCCCCACTTCCCGCTGACCTTCGTCTCCTTTGCAGCTCGATCGCCTCGCTGGGCGTGTGCCCCGCTGCCCTGGGACAGACCTGGGTCCCCCCACGTCCCCCCCCACCTGCTGGGGCCATTGGTGCCTCCCCACCACTGAGGGAGCTCTCCAGATGACTCGGGACTGGCCCTCCCTCCGAACTCCTCCACCTCTGCTCCTGCTGGGGGAGCCAAGGGATGACCCACAAACTGGCCCCGCGACCTCACGATCGGGGCCAGCTGAGCCAACTTGTTCCCCAAGTTTCTAGTCCTTGGCGTTATTTCAGAGCACAGCCATGGGGGGTGGGATTCTTCCTCTCGCCTGGTCTTGGTTTGGGTCCCCAAACCTGTTCCCCACAATCTGACTGGTTCGGAAGAGCCCCTTCCCAGCACTTCGTGCCCCTCTGCAGGGAAGGGGGTCCGTCAGCCTGGCACAAAAGCCTTGGCCAGAAGCACTCCGCTGCCCCTTCCCCAACTGTTTTTCCACTTCCAGCTGGGAGCAATGTTGAAGCAGCCCTTGGGTGCTCCTTGGGGCACGCGGTGGAGAGAGGGACCCCTTTTCCTTTAGTTCCCCTTTTTGGGCTTAGGAACACCCCCTCCCCCTGAATGCTAAAATGGTAAGGCTGGAAGGGACGTGGTCAGGATTTGGCCTTCCCTGCCAGAAATGGCCGTAATTTCCTTTCCCCCAATTTTGCGCCATTCCGAAGCCACCACCAATGGCCCCTCTCGAGTCCAGACCCAGCCCAGGCCTCCTTCTGCCCTTCGGCTGTGGAGCTGGGCGGGCGTCTTGGGCACGTTGTGCTCTCCCACCGGGCAAAACCTGGTGTGGCTGGTGGACAGCAGGGCCCCCTGTGTCCCCAGAGCCAGTTGCCTGCCAGGGACCTCAGCCCTTTTTATGGGCAGGGAGGCCCAGAGGCACCTCTCACCTCCCCCCCATGCCCGGTGAATCCCTCTGCCCTCCCCGCTCTGGCCAGTCCACCTTAGTCCCCCAGGACCGGGCAGGGTTCCTTCCCCAGACACAACGCCGGTCCCGGCCTTGCCTCCTTGTCCTCCCTTCCCTTCTCCTCCTGCAGCACAGCCAGTGGCCCTCTGTCTCGGCCCTAGACACGTCACCCACACCATCCCCTGGGGACACCCTGGCCCCCTCCCTGCCAAGGGGTCAGCTTCATCCGGGGCCACTGGCACTCGGCCTCCTGCAGCTCCGTCTACCCCCAGGCCCGTGACGTGGGGGGCGTCCCCCCTCGGACTGCCGCATCATCCGGGTCAGCCTGGCGCTGCAGAACAGCACCCTGCAGAAGAGCATCCTGGTCAGGGGGTGAAGTTGGTCGCAGCCCCTCCAAATGATTGTTACAGAGAGAAGGACTGGAGCTGATTCGTCCCGGGAAGGTTTTGGGAATAGAGCGAATGGGAGGATTCAGGAGCACTGCAAAAGTTGGGGATGCCGCCTTCCAAGAGGCATTCTCCACTCTCAGAGGGAATGCCTCTTCTAAAATGAGGGTGGTGGAAATGCCTGGGTATGATGAGCGTTTATACCATTGTTAGGGGTTTCTGCAGATCCAGCTAATTAACAAATGCTCGTAGTTCAGCTCAGTGAAGGCTTCTCTAACAGTGTCCCTGCACTTAAGTGAATCCTGGCTCAGATCCAGGTTTTAGCGAGTGGCGCTGAGCCTGTCCTCCGAACAGCAACACCTCCCTTCCGCTTGGAAGTCCCCTGGGAGGTCGGGCGATGTTGAACAGGGTAGAGCAGGCATGGAAGGGTTGGAAATCTGGCTTGGCAAGCGCTGGTTGGCATCTCTGCCTGTGCCTTTGTCTTTCCTCTGGAATGGCGGGGGGGCGTCAGTGGGGCGGGTGGCTGAGCCCCTTTCTCTGTGTTCCTCTGCAGGTAACAAGCCAAGATAGGGGGAAGGAGAGACTTGGGGGGGGGGCATCTCATGCTGGAGGTCCTGATCTGAAGGGGAGCCAGATGGATGTCAGGAAATGGGGAGCGAAGGAGGCGGGGGGGGGGGGGCGGCCAAGACAAAGAAACGCAGCTGGAGGAGTCTCCACCCACTCCTGCCCAGCTGGACTGCTGTAAGGCGCTCTACTGGGGCTGCCCCTGGAGAGCCTTCGGAGGCTTCAGCAGGGCAGCAAGGGCTGGCACAGGCAGTCCGTGGCGTCTCTTTCCGGGCGCAGGAGACACGCGGCTCCCTTATGCCCCGCTCTGTGTGGTGGTTGTTGTGTTGTTGTTTGATGTGTGTGTTTATTGCTCACCGATGCTGGATATTTGAGAAATGCAAAGAGCATCAAAAGAAGCCCGTCTGCGCTCCCCTGATGATGGCAAAGCCCTCGGTGTGGAAATTGTGAGAAAAGCGGGAATCCCAGAAGATCTCCTGGTGCTCGCGAGGAGCTTCTCTGCAGGCCAGGAAGGCCCGTCCGGAGGGAACCCGCGATGCCGACGGGCTCAGGCGGGCGGCTGGGCTGCATCCCCCCCCCTTATTCACCCCTTCGTTGGCAGCCCCTTGAATTCTCCCTCGAACGAGGCCGGTGGCAGACAAGCCAGACTAAGGGCTGCTTCGTGCCCCCAAACCAGGTCCATGAACGGCAAGGGCTGAATTTGCACAACCCCCAACGCACAAGCAGAGGGTCCCCTTCGGGCAAAGGAAACAGCTCCAGCCTGGGATACGGAGCTGCTCAGATGCCCGGCCGTTTTAGCCTGCGAAGCGGGTCCTGGGACCCCCACGGCCACCCCCTCCTGCCCCGAGAGGCTGATTCCCGCCACCCCCAGATCCCCAGGCCCTTCACCTCCCGGAGGTCAGGAGGAAACTCCTTGGCCTAGAGAACTGCCCAGATCAGTCCCCCCCTCCGGCTTTTTTCCAAATAAGGAGTCCCAGCAGCCCCAGTCCCAGGAAGCTTCAAAGGGCAACTAGTCCACCCCCTCCAGGCCCCCAGAGAAAAGGAGAGCCCGGCTGAGAGTCCTGCGGAGGGCAAAGGAAGGGGAGGGTCCCCTCTGAGCTGGCAGGGGACCCCCTGGAGCTGCAGCCCTCCAAGGCTGAAAGGATTCCCCCTCCCACTTTCTCCACTGTCCTCTCTGCTCCGAACTATCTCCTCCATGGGGCGAAATCCAGAGAGGCTTTGCCCGGAGACCGATGACGCTGCAGGAGGGAGACTTCCCATTGGCCCCTCTGCTCTTCTGGGCACTCCCAACTCCAGAGTCTGAGAAAAACGCTTCCTGCCCCCAGTCCAGACCCACCGATTCCGCCTCTGGGGCTGGAAGCATCTGCGTCTGTCTCTTCTCTCTTGGGGGTTGCTTGTGGGGCAGGATCCATGGGCTCTGCTGGGGTCCCCCTGCTGCTGCTGCTGGGGGCAGCGCTGTCCCGGATCCCTGGAAGCGAAGGGGGGCAGGAGCCCCCTGGTAAGGAGGGGGATGGGCAGGGGAGGGGGTCTGGGAGGGACCCCTGATGCTGGTGGGGGAGGGGGAAGAAAGGGGCTGGGACCCCCAGGAGTGACCTTGGGGAAGATGTCAAGGGCAGGAGAGGTGGGAGCCCGCAGGAGCCTCGATCTCCGCGTGGCCTCTGCCCCTCCCTCCCCACCCCCCCCAGGAGCACTGAGAGGGACCCCCTTCCCTGGCTGAGGCCGAGGCGGGGAGGGGGTCGTGGGAAGGCAGCTGAATGAGACCCGGATCCGGAGCCCCCAAAGTTTGTCGCCTTGAAGGAGGAAGGAGAAGAAAGTGAAAGAGAAAGAGGGAAATTGCGGCGTTTTCAGGCAATGAAAAGCCGTAGAAGAAAAAGATGCATTTGGGAAAAAACCTTTTTGCACTTTCAGAAACTTCAGTTTTTCTTACGAATCTCCAATTAGAGGCTTTTAAGGTCAGGCAAGAGCTAAATTGAGATCCCTTGTTGGGGGAGCCTCTGAATTGGGAAAGGAGACCCAGCCCCCCCCCATTCCCCACAGCAGAGTCAGGGTCTGGAGGGGAGGGGGAACCACGGGGGGGGGACTGAGAAGGAAGGATGTTGGGGGAGGAGACTGGAGACCCTTTGAGTTGCTCCTGGGGGCTCTTGAGGAAGGCAGGTAGGAGGGCTGAATAGTGGGGGGGGAAGAGAAGTTTGGGGAAGCCAAGGAAGGTGGGGGGTTCAGGGGAGGGAGGGGCTGGGAGACCCCAGGATCATCAGTCCAGACACCCTCATGTGCCCCCTCCCCATATCCCCCCCCCCCAAGGAAGAGGGAGACTGAGGTATGGATCTCACTTTCACTGCAGCTATGAGAGTTTCTGGGTCTCTTCACCCCCCTCCCCCCATATTTCCTGCCACTTTGGGGGGCAAAGAGGCCCCATCCGGATCCAACATTCCCTGCAGAGAGCAGGGCGTTCTGCTGCACCATTTGAGCTTCTGCCTGCCTTTCTCCAGGGCGGGAGGATGGAGGGGCCCACCAGGAAGCTCCTCCCCTCCCCCTCTTTCCTCCCCCTCCAGACCCCCAGCAACTCTCCCTCCCCCCCAGGGAGCCCCGCTGGGACCGAGAAACCTCCCCCTCCCTCCTCCAGGGGGCGTCTTCAGGGAGCGACAGCCCTGCAGGGTTGGCCGCTGCTGCCGAAGGAAGGCGATGGAGCTTCTCCCACTCGGGGTGGATTGGGGCCCTTCCTCCCCACACCCCTAATGGTGGGGCACGGAGTGGATTGGGCCGGGGGTCTCTTGGCAGGCCCCCCGCATCTCCCCCAGGGAGCCCCAGCAAGGAACTGGAGGGGGCAGAGAAAGGCCCCCCCGTCCCCCTTCCAGCTGGGCCCTCCAAAGGCCACCCCTCGGTCTCCCGCAGCAGGTCTCCCCCTCCCCCTTTCCACGTGGGTCCCTCCTCCGCTGGCGGCTGGGAGTGATGGGCCCTGGAGTCCTTCCTGACGGCCCTCCTCCTCCTCCTCCTCCCTGCAGCCCATTTCTTGTACCAGACAAAGCATGACTGCCACTTCTTCAACGGGACGCAGCGGGTGCGGTTCCTGTACAGGCAGTTCTACGACCGGCAGGAGTTTGTCCGCTTCGACAGCGACGTCGGGAACTTCGCGGCCGTCACCCCGTTGGGGCAGCCGGATGCCGACTATTGGAACAGCCGGCAGGAGATCCTGCAGGCCAAGAGGGCCCAAGTGGATTCCTTCTGCCGGGACAACTACGAGGCGGCCAAGACGGGGCTTGTGGTTGGCCGGAGAGGTGAGTCTGGGGGGGCTTCCGGAGGGGAAATGCCGACCCCTCCCCCTTCATTCAATCCGTTAAGGATCCCCTTATAAAGACTTACTCTGTATTTATTCTGCGCTCTCAGATCTACGAAATATTCCTCTTCTCCTCCCAGGATCCCAACTCTCCCCCCCCCGAATCTGGGATCCCCTCGATCCCCTCCAGAAAATGACCCAGGGAGGATTCGGGGGGGGGGCAGAATCCGGCCTCGTCTCCCCCTCCCCAATACGGATTCAGGGACCGGAGGGGCGTTTTGCCTCTTTTTATCCTTGATTCTTGGTTCAGGGTCCGGCAGCTTCTAAATCCAACAAACAAACATAACAAACAGACAAACAATCAACCAGGCTAGAATTTCTAATCTTGATTCGGCGTTTAAACAAAGGCATAAACCTCAATCGTATGGAAATTTTATGTGCTTCTTCCTCCACCGTGTGGAAAAGCTGATTCGAAGGCTGGGAAACCTTTAAGGGCGATTTCCGGAGTCCGGCAGAAAAGCCCCCCTCGAAACCAGCTTTTCACAGCAGACTCGGCCCCTCTTCATGGCCGGGAAGGTCCCGGATTTGGGATGGAGCCCAAAAACCGCATTAAAGTTGAGTTTCCGGTCATAGGAACCCCGGAAGCCATCGAGGGTTTAATGCAGGAGGCCTCATCCTCTGCTCCAGAGTTCCTACAAATTGCTAAATTGGTTTCTGTAATTTTAATTCCTGGCCTAATGATGAACTTATTTATCTCTATCACTGGATAAGGTTTCAGAGCTCAAACATGGTGCAAATCGAGTGTTTTAGCTGCACGTGTTGCAGTTCGGCCCTTTCGGGGAAACTCTTCCTTTGGTGAAACCTCCAGAGTTGTTCGTATTCCCTTTCTGAGCCCAAGTTTTCCAAAAATCATGCATTGCTACAGGATTAAATAACACCTTTCAATTGAGTTTATATTTCGTAATATTAATTCACAGTCCGACAGTATTTACCGCAGAACTTCGTCACTCCCGCTAATCCATCTAGTGATCTTGGCAGCCCCCGAAAGCCCCCAGAGATCCCCTGCGAATGGCTCCGGTCTCCCAGTTCGCCTCGTGGGGCATCTCCAGGCCTCAAAAACCCTCTCGAGGGTCCCTCCTTTGGGGGCTTCAGGCTGCGTTTCAGTTTCGGGGAGACGGCGCCGGACGCGCTGCCCAAAGGCCCCCCAAAGGACTTTCTCCTTGGATTTTACGCCGTCCTGCAATGGCTCCATCTGGCTCAGGGGCCGTTCTGGGTTCCTCCAGATGTGCAGAATTACAGATTTTGTGATTTTCGGGGCTCAGCCACGTCTCCCGGCTGCAGGTCCACCATTTCTGGAAGGTTTGCTACCTTTTAAGAAGCCTTTTTCTGCTCACTAGCTACGTCCAGATGCACAGAATATAATTTTTTACAAAATTCAAAACACCGACCATGAATTTCATTGTGATTAGTATAATTTGTTCCTGAGGAATCTCTCATCAAAGGTGTTATTTTTAGTTCAATGAAAATGCCTCCCGAGTCTGTTTTGGGGAATATTCTATGAATATGGGACATGTGTGATGTGGGGAGATTAAATGTATATTCCTGCTGTTTTCAATTCAGAGGACTCCATATTTCTATTAAATAAAATCCCTGGATGGATCGATGGAGAATGTGGTGTCTCTGGAGGGCCTTTAAAAAGAAAAAAAAATCTTCTTCCAAGCCAACAGTGGATCCAGAACTGAATTAAAGTCCCTGCCCAGCAACTCCCGTCAGACCCAATTGTTCCCCCCAAATATTTGCATGGCAGCTTTGTAAATAATTAGGTTTATCTTTGGTGAGGCCATAAAAAATTATTCCTGCCCTCTGATGATCTCTTTCTTTAACTACTAAAATTAATCTATGCATTTTGAAGATGTTTTCACTAAATCGGCCACATTTTAAATTTGAATTTCTGCTGATATAAATCTGTTCCTTCCATTTTCTTGTTAAAAGTATTTTCTCATTCAGAAGATTTTTCTTATAAAAAAAAGGAAAAAGCATTGTCATGAATTTCAATTCGAAAAAACTGCCTCCTTTTACCTCTTTTGCAAAGATGTTTAATGTTCCAAGACACAAATGTGCTTCCTGTGAAGAAAAAGCCACAAATATATTATTTATCTGAGCGGCAACCAGACAAGATCCCAGGTCTTCACTGCAAATAACCAAAACGTTTAAAAGTTGAATCGTCTTAAGTGTTATTAAGTGTTAGTAAAAAAAATCATCAGTAAGAAACTCTATTAACAAACCACTTACACAAGACACTAAATAGCCAATTATTGAAAATAATTTCAAAAAAGGTTAAAAATCAGATCCAAACATACCTTGCAGCCCCCCAGAAGCCGAGGCTGCCGGACGCAGCGCCAGAGATGCCTCTGGGGGGAGAAGGAGGGCGGGTGCCCCATTTACCAGCCATTCGCCTCCCCCCAAAATACCGGAAGATGCAGAAGCATTTTGATTTTTCCAGCCGAGGAGGGAGAGAATCAGCCTCGTCTCACCCACTGACGTCTTCCCGGAAGGCCACAAGCTTCATCGCTCTGCCCCAACTCCCTGACCCAAAATTTGCAGGACCCAGGACAGACCCCGGGATGCCACCGGAGACCCCCTTCCCGGCTGGAGGGAGGCCTGAAGGACCCTCTCGGGGCCCATCCAACCCTCCCTTCATCCATCCAAGAGTTGTGCCAGTTTGAGCCACGCTGTGGTTGGCACTTTTTCCCCCTTAAATCTTGTTCTGTTCTTTTCTGCTTCTTTCTCTGAGTTGTCCAGATCATGTGGGACTTTATTCATTTTCTCCCTCCCCTCCAGCCAAGCCCACCGTCACCGTCTCCCCCACCAAGACGGACCCCGGTTCCCCCAACACCATCCTCCTCTGCACCGCGACGGGCTTCTACCCCCTGGAGATCGACGTCCAGTGGCTGAAGAACGGGCGGCCGGAGAAGGAGGGCGTCGCCTTCGGGGAGGAGCTCCAGAACGGAGACTGGACCTACCAGCTCCAGGTGCTGCTGGAGACCCAGCCCCAGCGTGGGGACGTCTACGCTTGCAAGGTGGGGCACGCCAGCCTGGAGGCCCCCGTCACTGTCCAGTGGGGTAAGCCTTTCCCTTCCTCCCCTTCCCTGCCCTCCTGGTCTGGGGACACCATCCTGCACAGAGAAGGGGTCATCGATGGGGGGCTGGAAAGAGCCTCCCTGCATGTCCAGCCAGAATGGCCCCCCGAAGGAAGCTGGCCCTGATCCTCCTGCTCACGCAAGGCTCCTTCTCTTTCCCCTTCCCCAGAGCCACGTTCCTCCAACGCTGCCAAGAGCAAGCTCTGGACGGGAGCCGTGGGGGCCGTGCTGGGGGTGGTCTTCCTGGCCGTGGGGCTCTCCCTCTACCTGAAGAACAAGAAAGGTGAGTCCATGGGGGCTGGGTGAGAGGTTATGGGGAGGGGACCATCTAGGGGAGGCCCTGCATCTAGATGGCAAGGTGGGTCCTCTTGGGCCCCCGAATCCCAAGGCTGAGGGTCTCATTGGGAAATTGGTTTGGAGGCATTTTTCTTCCTGGAGGGGCATAAGGGATAGGAGACCCCGTTTTGGGGGGGGGGGGTGAAGGCACCAGGCTAGAAACCAGGAGCTGTGAGTTCCAGTCTTGCCCTGAGCACAAAGCCCCCTGGGTGACTGAGGGCCAGTCATTGTCCCTCAGCCCCAGGAAGCAGGCAATGGCAACCCCCTTCCAAACCCTTGCCAGGAAAACTGCAGGGACTAGTCCAGGCAGTCGCCAGGAGTCAACGTTCACTCAAAGGAAGAAAAGAAAAAGGGGGGGGGGGGATATAATGCAATATGTTATAGGCTGTAGAATGGGTGCTTGACCCCATTAATGCTCTGGCCCTTTATTAATTTATTTACTTATGAAATTTATCAGGCCGCCCACAAGGAGTGACTGGGCAGCATATAGCAAAAAACATAAAACAGTAAATATGTCAAAAACAGTCCTATTAAAAGGATAAAAAAGTTCTGAATGCGTCTCTCTCCCTTTTTCTAGCAACTCCCGTCCAGCAACCAGGTGAGCGTCTTCTATTCCCCCTCCGTTAATTAATAAGTTTTTCTCTCTCTCTCTCCTCCCAAAAAATCTCTCTTAAGTAACTGAAAGAGTCTTGAATGACCCGCAAAGCCTCCAAAGAATTTCTGGACTCCCCAAATCCATTTCCAAGAATTTTGGTGGCTTTTCCTTGCAGGGACCCCAAAATGCAACGCAATCGCACACAAGAGCAGCAGACAACACCAGAGCCTCCCCCAGGATGTTTCCCCATTTTGGGACATTGCAGAAGGGAAGGGAAGGGGGGGCCGTGCAGGTCATTGGGGGAGGGAGAGGGGGCACCCCAAGTTTGTGGGCTGCCCTTCCTGACCCCCCCCCTTTTTGACCTTCCACACAAGCTCCGGCCAAGGGACACCAGGCTGGACACCAGACGCCATTTCTGACTCCACCATCTGAGCACCATCTTCTGGGTTCGGATGAAGTATCTGCAGGGGGGGGGAGGGAGGCCTCCTCTCTTGATTAACCCCCTAATTAGGCCAATTAGGGACAAATTCCACCTTGTCAAAGTCAGTCTGGAGCCTCCCTTTGCAGCCCCTCGGCTGAACTGGGACCCCCTTCGAGCCTCGGAGATGAGATGGGGAGAAATCCCTGGTCCTTTGCAGCCTTTTCCTCCCTGAAAGAGCCGGATTCTCCCTCCATCCGGGCCCTGCCCATCATCCACCCCCTGAAGGTTGGGCCTGCCTGGGAAGGGGGGGTGAAAGGGAGGGGGAGGGGAAGCCCACCCTGTGTGTTTTCTGCAGACTCTCCAAAAAAACCTCATTGACAATGAAGGTTTTTACTATATATTTTAATTTTCTTCCCCACCTCTGTTTTTCACAGCACTCATGAGTTAATCCTACTATCCCTTCCTGCTCTCAGATGCAAAATAGCTGAAGCATTTCAGCACCTGATGAATTTCTGCCTTTTTTGCAACACTCAAAGGATGCAGCTTCAACACTGGCAAGAGGAGGAGAATCGCAGCCTGGACCTTCTCCTGCCGAGACCCACCAGCTTCCTTTCAGGGCCTCTCTGTCTTTTGAGGGAGGGGGAAGTGGGGAGGGGGTGGAGACCACCTAGTCTGCCCCCAGGAACGCCTGGCGTGCCTGTCGCTCCAGACCCCCAATTTCTCCTGCTCAGCACAGACCCCCGTTTAGAGCAGTGGCTGCAACCCACCCACCTACAGCCACTTAACTGAAAATCCATCTGGCACTTAGCCAAGCCTGGAGGCCAGTAGATCCAGAGAGATCCAGATGCTCCACATGTACCAGCCACCCTGGATCCCCATTTCCTGAGGAGTGATCTCAGGGATCAACTGGTCTCTGTCCAGCAGAGCCCCAACCTCTTCCCCTTCCTTGGACCCCCCCTCGTTTCTTCGTCTCGTCCCTCCCGGCTTTGAATGCTCAGGAGCTTCACCTTCTGGCTCTTCTCCTCTGGGTCAATTCCCGTGGCTTTTATTTCCTATAAAGCAATAAACTTTAGACTGTAGGAAAATCCTGGAATGATGTCAGTTGATGCTGTCTGAAAAGTCTGGTCTCAGCTCCATATTCCCCCCAGGTCAGATGCCATTTAATCAGCTCCCTCCATCCCTGAATTTCTGATCCTCCGCAGAACGGGAGAGGTTTCCCCCCCACATCTATAGGTCTCCTTGCCAGCGTGGCTCCTCTGATCAGAAGGCGGCTCTTCCTTTCGAGCTCCTTCCTCGCTACCTACATTCATACGGATTCTCTCCAGGGTGGATCCTTTGAGGAAAACGAAGAGGGTGGCCAGGCTGTCCCAGGGGAGGGCAGGGGCGACATGTCTAGGGCTTAGACGGATGGCCACCTGCTGTGCTGCAGGAGGAGACAGGAAGGAAGGACAAGGAGGCAAGGACAGGACCGGCGCTGTGTCCGAGGAAGGAACCCTGCCTGGTCCTGGAGGGGGGGCTGCGCTGGACTGGCCTTAGGGGGAGGGCAGAGGGATTCACTGGGCATTGTGGGGAGGTCCCCTGGCAGGGAACACCAAATCGTGACCACGTCCCTTCCAGCCTCTGTCACCTGTGCAATTGCAGAGCAGATCCTTCTTTTGCGTTTTGGGCACGTCCAGAAAGATGGCGCAAGTCGAGAACCGCCTCTGGCACCTGGCTTGCGGATGGTACCCCCTTCCTCTGGCCCACCCCAATGCAAATTTGGCCTCTTGCTTTCTGTCAAAGTCATGCTTCACCAGTTGAATTCCCACCTGCCACAGAGCTGTTAGCAGGGTCAAATCGCAACCCTTCTTCAAGCTGAGACACAAAAGCAGATGAGCCCAAAGGCCGTCTTGGTCTTGCTCCCCCAGCCAGCCATCCTCCAGCTCCCATCATCCACAGCACCATCCAAGGGGGGGAAAGTGACCGCAGACCCCCTTGGAAGAGGCTGACGCAACGCTGCCCGCACAGAGCATTGGACAGAGGGACCAGGATTCAGCACATCATGTGCCTGGTGAGGTCAGAGCCCTTCGGATGAAATAGGAGGTCACGGGGCCAGACTACAAAGCCCATAGGATTTTTCAATAGATAACAGAGGCACTTTCTTCCCGGGGGGTCCTTTCTCCTGCTCCCCCGATCTCTGCTTCCCCCCCAGGATCTTTTCCCAGCAGATCCACCATCCTTTGGCCTTCTTGGAGTTTTATGGCTGAGCCGAGAGTTTTCGTTTCCCTGGGAAAGTGTTTTTGGGAACGGGGCAAAGGCCGACCGGACACCCTGTACGGAGCCGAGCCGGTGCTTGGCCTGCCCTCGAAAGATGGATTTGAGTCGGGGGCTCCCGGCTGGGCCCCCAAATCTCCCGCACTCTCACCTGATACCTCGGCTTAGACTAACCCTGGTTCCCACCTCGGCAGCCGCCCGTATGTCGGTCCCTCAGCCAGCCTTGTTTGCCCTGCGAACTCTCTGCGTCTCGTCGGACAGGCTGTTCGTTTAACGTCCGCCTTCCTTCCCTTCGACGCTTTTCCTCTGCGATTGCGAGGAACTCTGCACCGGCTGCGGCAGTTTTTCTCCATACCGACACCTGAGTTTAACTTAATAGGTGAAATATGCAGGTTTTGTGTGTCTGAAACCAAGAGCTGGGGGGTAAGAGCAGAATGAATGGGAAAGGCTATGCAGTCCGGAATGAATAGAAAATCAGGGATAGTGTGAGGGAAATGAGGAAAATATACCTTTGGGTGAATCTGTGGGTGAAAGAAGCAAGTTTTTAGAGGCCTCAGATGAATGGGGTCGCCTTAATGAAACTGGAACATAAAGGAAGGTGCAGCACCCTTGAAGCTGGCGTGAGCTAGGCTGGTTGTAAACCCCTTATCCCAAACTTCCCCGTAGCAACGTAAGGGAGGACGCCTTCTTCCTGGCTGTCGGCACCTTGAGCAATCTGTTTCTTCCCCTCTGACACTCCTGCTTTCCTTATAGATAGCAGTTGTCCCATCCGTGTAGATAGCGGCCAGAAGGGGGGCAGAAAGTAACTTGAGAAGCACTGCTCATTAAAACATGGCTGCATCACCCTATGAATGTGTATGCGTATGCGCTCTTTCCCTTCCCCTTCTTGTAGAACTGTATAAACATCAGGGCATCCATTCTGCCTGCAGGGGAGGGTCTCCCACTAGCCTTTGGTGGGGTCCCCCTCCAGTAGGTGCTGCCTAATAAACACTGCGGCGAAGCCTTGATTATTCTGCCTTTGTGTCCCGCGTTTTGATTCCACAAAACTGGTGGAATCAGGAGTGGGATCCGCAGTCTTCAAGCTGCAACCGGGAACGACAGCGGGGCGCCCCACCGGGGGAGTGTTGTGGTGAGCCCGGTGCCATGTCCCCTCCCCGCTGCCACATGAGGGCACCGTTTAGGGGGGTGTGTAAGGCAACCGTCTGTGTCTAAACGGCTATTGTGGCTAGGGAGGTTTGTCGGACGCCTGGCCGTGCCAAATTCTCAGCCGCCCCCGGCCTTCCTGCGAGCTTAGTTGCGATGACCGGGAGTGTCCAGAGAGCAAGGGGGAATTCGGTCTCGGCAGAGTCCTTGTGTCCCTTTTGTGTCGAGCAGAGGCTGACCCCGAGAAGCTGCTCAGACTCCCTCTTCCGGTTGTTTCCCTTTGAAGGAAGTTGCCTTAAGCTGCTAATGGCAAGGAGGGAAGTGTTGACGGTGCCCAGGCAGGCTGTGAGAGGTGTCTGAGTGAAAGTGCCAGGGGTCACATAAAAGCTGATCCTCCCCGGTCGAAAGCAGCCCGGCAGGTGGATCCAAGGGCCAAAATCATCAACGCAGGGGAAGAGAGGCCGGCAGAAGAGGAACCTCCAGATCCCGGACGGGGCAGAGGTCAAATATCAGATAAGTAAAATCTGAAAGGTTTAAGAATCTCTGGGAGGAAAGGAAAGGAGAGGAGAGGAGAGGAGAAGAGAAAATGGGTAATTTGCAAACGAAGCATGCTTTGAAGGAAGCTCCACAGGGCGCTCCTGTTAGGTTTATGCAACAGAGGTTTGGTTCAAAGGTAATTGAAAACATGGAACAATGGTAGAAAAGGCTATAGCTGTACTCAGTGGCCGCTCTGGGGAAGCTGGGAGAAAACCAGACTAGATAGAGTTAAGCAATGCATTTTGAGTCTCCCGCCCAAAGAGAAGGAGAGAAGACAGTTGAACCAGTT
Organism: Liasis olivaceus; assembly: GCA_030867105.1. NCBI lineage: Eukaryota > Metazoa > Chordata > Lepidosauria > Squamata > Pythonidae > Liasis > Liasis olivaceus. The sequence continues at coordinate 80,011,021 of CM061355.1, forward strand.
TGTTATTTGGACCACAGAGAGTAGCAAACGAGAGGCAGAAAACAAAGCCAGCAGCTGGAGGCATAACTACCAAAAGCTGCAGTCAGAGAGAAAAGTGGACAAACAGGAAGGAGTTAACGGCGAAAGCAAAGAGACTGTTAGCAAAACGTCAACAACAGAAACGAAAAGGTCTCGGTCTCCAGCACGACTTTATCCCCAGTTGCCAGCCAGCAGAGTAACTAAAGAGAGAGGGAGGGTTAACTTTAACACAATGGGAAGACCCTCTCCTGGAGATTATGCTGACCACCCCTCCTCGTAGCCAACAAAGGCTCAGCCCGCTGTGGGGGAAGGAGCTGCCGCCACCCCCCATTCTCCGCCTGGACCGGCAGATCCCCCATCAGCAGCCGCCTGGCGAGTCCTACGAGATCCCACACTCGGTTCTATCCTAGGAGCAGGTACTAGCGGCTCGGGGAAATCGCAGAAGGACACGTTCCCTGGAGCCCCTAGAACTGGAAGCCTTCCGAAGACGATTTCCACCCGTCCGTGAGAACCCAGCCAAATTCAGGGAGGAATTGAAGCTGCGCATCGACGCCTGTCGTCCAACACACGCTGACTTTAAAATGTTAATTTCTCATATTATGCCAGTTACTGCGGCAGCCAGAATTTACAGGCAATCGAACTGGTCAGCAGAAGCCCCAAAAGTTGACAGTGGAGCAGAGAATCTTGCACAATCACTTACAAGCGCACATACCTTTCTTGATGCTATGGCAATGATTTCCCTGGCTATAATGGACTGGGCTAAAATTACTGATGTAAAGCAAAACACGGGTGAAAATCCTGGCGATTTTTACGAGAGACTGATTCCTGCCTTTAAGAAACACGGGGGAGCCCAGGACCTGAAACGGACATGCTGAATGCTCTTCGCCGGCGCTTCGTAAACCAGCTAGAGCCATGGCTGGGAAACAGAGGAAGACCCCACCTTCGGGCATGGGAGAGTAAGTCGCTCCTGAACTCAGGGAGGAAGCCAGTCATCACTGGCGTCAGCGAATACATCATGAGAAGAAGGAACAGCATGAAGTCAGAATAGCTGCCTTGCAATTCCACATGGGTCAGGGGCCCACCCGAAATCCTCAAGACAAATATGTCTATGCCAGGAGGAGGGGATCGGGATGGAGAGGAAGCATGAGGCGAGGGAGAGGAGGAGGTTTTCAGAATCACGGGAGGAATTCAGGACGTTTCCTTTGTGGGAGGCAAGGCCACTGGAGAGAGGGGTGCCCCCAGCATCAAGCCCCTGCGGGACTCACCCCCACTGCTCCCGCTGAAGATTTACTCAATTAGGGGTGCCCCGGGAGGGCAACTGTGGCTGCTCTGCGAGTCACAACCACCGGTCGGGGGAAGTGAGTATTAAACTGGGGTCTCAGAATATTAAAGCATTAGTGGATACCGGTGCAGACATGTCGCTGATAAGAGCCCAGGATGCTGAAGGAATCCTCCAGCCTACGAAGAGAGCGGTCTTAGCAACAGGAATGTCTGGCATGCCTATTAAACACGTTTGGACAGAGCCAGCTCTGTTTTCATTGGGCCCTTTGACTGCTGAACGTGCTTTTCTCATTGGCACTGATGGGTCCCCAGACCTATCGGGCAGGGATCTCTTGGGTACATGGAAGTGCCAGATCGCTTGTCATCCTGATGGTAAATTCGAATGGTTGGTTCCAGAAGAGGACGACGTCGATGTGCAGGAGGTTCATGAAGCAGTGTTTCAGCCTTTGTCTGCTAAAGTTGCCACACCGCCCCTGCCTTCTTTTCTGCTAGCGGCGCCAAGGGGGCTGTGGGCAACTGAAGAAGGAAATTGTGGCCTCCTAGAAAGGGCCACTCCGTTGAAGTTGGAGCTCCTTGCAGGGAACTTGGGGCCATGCCTGCCACAGTCTCCACTAAAACCAGAAGCAGAGCAGGGCATTGCGCCTGTGATCGATTCGTTGCTCAGGCAACCGGTACTTAAGGAGACCTCCAGCTCGTGCAAGACACCAATATTTCCTGTAAAGAAACCAGGAAGTGAGCCCCAAGTATCGTTTGGTGCACGATCTGAGACAGGTTAACCGGGTCATCCAGTTAATAACGCCAGTGGCAGCCAGTCCTTGCACCGTTCGGTCAGCCCTCCCGGGACAGCAACATTCTTCACACTGTGGGATTCAGCAAACGCATTTTTCTCACTTCCACTGCATGAAGATTCTCAGTACCTACCGGCTTTCACCCTTCAGGATACCTATTTGCGTGCCCCTCAAGGCTGGGCTTTAAGCCCAACATGCTTCTCAATGACTCTTACAAAAGGTCTGCTCGCTTTTTCAAACCCCTTGCCAGGGCAGACCATGATTTTGCAATATGCTTATAGCTTTAACTTGACAAAGCCACCACCACTGAGCCTCTGACTTGGGGTCCTGCCCAACAACAGGCGCTTGAGCAAGTGAAAGCAGACCTTGTGCAATCCCCAGCTCTGGGGCTCCCTGACCACGCTCAGGATTTTCAGTTGTTTGTCGCTGAGAAAGAGGGACTCAAAAAGACCAGTAGCTTATTTGTCTTACGAATTGGATCCGGTTGCCCGAGCTTACCCACCTCGTCCACAGGCAGTCTCAGCAACGGGTTATTGATTGGCCCACGCAAAGGACAGTTTGCTTCACCACCATGTAACCATTCGTTTGTCTCACGAGGTTTAAACCGCGGGCAAATGCTACCTATTTCACGACATGCAGCTCTTGCAGAATCTGAGCGTGGCCCTTTCCAAAGCTCCCCTTCAGGATCCAGCTGCATTTTGCCTACCTCTCACACAGGAGCACAAAGACCGTCCATCTTTCACAGCAGCAGCAACAAAGCCACGGGAAGATCTAAAAGACGGACCCGCTCTTAATGCAGACTTCGAATTTACTGAGATGGTACCAGTTTCATCATGGGGGGGGGGGAGAGCGCAAGGCGGGGTGCGCAGTCACCGCAGGGCATTCTGTTAGAGAAGCCGACAGCATTGCCCCCCTCCCCGTTTCAGCCCAAGTGGCAGAACTGGCAGCCTTACATCAAGCCCTGTCTCATGTGGGGACACAGCCGGCTAACATCTATGCTGATCCAAGGTATGCCTGGGGAATAGCTCGAGATGATGGTCAGCTGTGGAAGAACAGGGGATTCCTGACAAGCAGTGGAACAGAGATGAAACATGGCCTGTTAATTCGTGCTACTCTAGGTCTCACACAGAACCCGAAAGCTTTGGCAGTAGTCAGGGTCAAAGCACATTCGGGAATTAAAGGCAATGAGTCGGCTGATGGGGCAGCAAAGCAAGCCGCTCTCAAACCACAGCCAGAACAGATGTTTTTACAACTGTTACCCTGCACCGTACCTGTAGACGCAGTTTGGGTGCAGGAACACGCCGCTAGCCAAGGGAAAGAGAAAGAGAAATGGAAACAGAACCAAGCAGCAAAGGATGAAGGAGTCTGGAAATTGAAAGGGAAAGTAATCGTTCCCAGGGTGGTAGTCAGGCACATTTCGAAGTCGGTACATGATCGAGGTCATGAAGGAGCAGGAGCATCAGCTCAGAGGTTTAAGCAACATTGGGCAGGCGAAGGGATTAATGCAGAAGCACAGCAGATAGTTGGCAACTGTGCAGTTTTCCTGGCCCATTCTAAGGGGAGAGGACTGAGGCCACGTCCTTCCCGACTGCCCAGAGGGCAGTGCCCTTTCCAGATGATACAGACTGACTTTGCTGACATGCCTCCGTGTAAGCAGAAGCGCCTATTGATTGTAATATGCACCTTTGGTAACTATGTAGAAGCATTTGCTACCAGAAAAGCAGACGCCGGTGCAGTGGCCACATGTTTGTTAGCTGAACTGGTGCCAAAACGGGGTGTATCAGCAGTCATTCACTCAGATCGAGGGAAACATTTTGTAAATCGAGTCATCCAGTCAGTGGGTACAGCCCTGGGAATGGAGCTCAGATATCACCGTGCCTGCAGGCCACAGGCATCCTCGCTGGTGGAGAGCGTGGTGGGAACATTGAAAAATCGCTTGGCCAAACTAGTAGACGCAATTGGTTGGAGACGGCAGATGTACTCCCCACGGCACTCTTGGCCATCAGAAGCTCACCTCTGAAGGAACCGAAACCGTCTCCCTATGAAATTGTACGTGGGCGACCAAAGCCTCCGGGCCTTGGCTCGATCCCCATTCCAGAAGGGGCTCACCCTAACCCATGGCCAAATTCCTTACGTGCCATACAATCTTTTGAACAGGAGCAGCGCCAAGCCCAAGAGCGAGTCAGACAGCATCGTGACCAGAGCGGGCTGCCTGAAACCGAACCGTTTGGCCAGTCGCAAGCAGGAGGCTGGGCGCATCGCGAAGTGCCTCAGAGGAAAGGCTGCGTCTCCCAGGGCGGGCAGGCCCGTGCCAAGGGCTGCCAGTGGCTCACCGCAGTGCAGAGCCTGAAGGTCTGACCTCGGGGGTCCCCCTACGTCAGCTCAGACGCGCCCCAGCCCCAGCCCAGCCCCAGAAGCGAGCACTACCTAGGACTGTGTTCCAGGCTCCCCGGATACAAACGGATGAACGAGGAAAGAAGAAGGGTGAAGAGCTCTGAAGATAAGGTTTGTTAGTTGAACATGACCACTTGGGCTCCTGAAGTGATTCAGAACGCTTACTATTTTGCTTTACGTTCTGCCTCACCGCAAAACTATGGCTCTGTTTACTTTTGTGTTGACAATGTCCAGTGTGGTTTATTTGCAACTGCCAGGATATAAGATGCAATACCCACTTGACTTCAGTGCATTCTATAATCCCTCCGGGTGAACCTTTTTGTGCTCTTGAGGGAACCAGCTGGGATTCTGCGCTTAACACCTCTTTTGTAGGAGTCCCGGAACTGTTTTGCAAGAGGCTCCTGCCGCTACTGCACCAGCCCCTGCGCGTGAGCCGCCCACCCTCGGTCCCTACGGACACCTCTCCTGCGCTATTATTCCACACCCACCAAACACCGGTGGGCCAGCCAAGCATTGCCAGGGACCAGCTGTGTGCGAGTGGTTGGCTGTGGATGGTCCTCCAGACTTTTCCTAGGTGTGGCCCCAGAAGCTGTTTGCGTATTGTGGTGTTTGTGTATTACGAATTTCCTGTGTCGTTCCGGCTTGTTCTTGTTTCATCTGACGCGTAGCGAGGACAGGAGGAAGAGTTAAAACTGGAACTGTCACACCCTTCGCCTCCTTATAATAGTGAGCAACACAGCCATGGAAGTAAACACCAGATGCTGATGAGTCCTCCCCCCATGGGTTATTGCAGGGCACACAGTTGTCGTACGCATGTGCCTGAGGCAATGCCCCCGTGGGTTTGTCTGGCCAGAAAGAATTGCATTTGGATCCTTTGGCCCCGAGCGCGTCCCTTTGCTTCTCTGCAGAAACACAGCGGGAAAGCCTCCCCTCGACTCTGCGTGACTGGCTCTCCCTCGCGTGCCCCAGTCAGCTGGTGGCCCCGTGGCCAACACAGGAGAACCAGGAGGGAGGAGCAGGGGATCCCTGTGCCGGGCCCGGCTGGCCGTCAGCCTCTCCCGGGGATGGAGCAATTCTCAGGACCAGGAGCGTTCAGTGTTGCCTTTACCTGGGCTCTTCCCCAGTTCAGAACCTGACTGGCAAATCACTCACTGAAGGAGACATTTCCTGTCTCCCCTCGGGGGCTGGGGGCTTCAGGGGCTGTTCCCCCTGGAGCCCACCGGCGAAGGGGAAGGGGCACACGGGCCAAGTCTTCCTCTGGGACACAGGAGGGAGCCCCGGAGACGGCCCTGACGGGAGATTCAGAAGGCCGTACAGAAACCGGGGCAGAGCACCCTCGAGCCCCAGGGAAGGAGGTGGTGCTGGGGAAAGGCCCAGGCGGGCCCCTCCCTGACTCCGTGGGCTGTGAGAGGGAGGGGAGGAAAAGCACAACCGGGTCTGCGGGATTCGCTTAATGGAGCCGGTCCCAACAAAGTGGAGTCCTGCTCTTCCCCGGAGTCCGCTTCCTGGTCTGGCCTATCTCGTAGGGCTGACGCACACACGGCCCCTTGTCACCCCGGATCCCTCTGCGGGACGCCGAACGGCTACCACGCGGTGCCACCCTCCATCTTCTAGGAGAGGAAGACCCACGCAGGGACCGTGAGACCCAGGAACCTGTGAAAGGGGTGAGTGGGAGTCCCCCGGGCCATTTCCCGGGGAAGGGGAGCCCAAGACCCCTACAAGGGCCCCTCCTGTGAACACGGGAGGTGGGCAAAAGGGGTGCTTTTCCCCCCCACAAGCAGGGCCCAAGGGAGTCCAAGAGACAGGGTTCCTAGGTCAGGCCTTTGATCCCAGTTGCTTCCTGTCCCACCTGAAAGACCTCCGTTGCTTGCTCCCCCAAAGTGAAGTTCCTCTCACTCTCCCTGGGGGAGACCCAGAGAAGATCACCCAGCAGCTTCCTGGGCACCCGACAAGTCAAGGACACTCCATCTGCAGCATGGACAAGTGAAGGACACTCAATGTCCAGCGTGGTGCAAAGGTGAAGGAAAACCCTGGTTCAAGTTCTCCCTCGGCCACAACATTCAGCAACTGATGATGGGGCACTGAGGGATGGGGTTCCTGGAGAGGATACAGCTGGTGGACAATGGGAAGGGCCCTGGAGGCCAATGCAGATACGCTTTGCTTGGTCGCCGTTGAGATCTCAGGTTGGACACAGAGCTTGGCTTGCTCCTCCAAAGACGCCCCGACAGCCTGCTGGCGCTCACCAGCTTCCGAGGGACTGAACCGTGGCTATAGACAGAGATCAGCCTGTCCGTGCTTCGTGCCATTGCTCTTCCACACCAGAGGAACCAGCAGGGCTCTATCCGCTCTGATGGGCAAATCAAGATATTTCTGTCTTCCCTGTCAGGTCCTCCCTGGTAGATCTGAGCGTGGGTGCAGCGCGGACGTTTGCTCAGCTGTGCAGAGACGGAGTTGATGGTTGGATGGCTGGATGGACTGGGTGGCTGATTCGGGAACAGAAGGCTCCTACTCTGGCATTTCCGTGCTTTCTTCAAATGAAGGAAGCTGTTACTCCCAGCTAAGCCCTTAATAACCAAAGCCACTAAGTCCTCCAGGCTGACTGATAAACTGTTTGCAGAGAACAATTGTTTGGACATTATTGGCTTAGGGTTGTCACGGCTCCACTTCCTAGGATCCAGGCCGTCTTGCAGGAAGACGGCAGCACGAGTTTTGGTCTCAGATCTTCGTCTGCTGGCCAGCGGGCAGCTCTTTCAGGGACCTCTGTGTGTCTCCCCTGATGAGGGAAGGCAGGAGCACAGACCCGAAGGCAGCCTTGAGCTACTCAGCGGTCTTTGAGCATTTTGGGAACCCGACCTGGCCATGCTCAAAGAGACCTTGACAGGTGCGCACCCCGGAGGCAGCCTCGCAACTGAGCCCTTGAGCAGGAGTCCAAGACTCAGGGGTCGGTCCCCATTCTGAGGTCCCGTCACCCTCCTCTGGGAGCAACTGGTTGCATGGCTTGGAAGCAGAAAAGACACAGGCGGTGTTCACACAGCACGCTTAGCCAAGTCAGCTTAGCAGGGGCATTCACCCAACATACTAAGCTTGATTAGTTTTAACCTTGGCTAGATTTAAGATGTTGTGTGAACCCAGTCCATTCAGTCAGCTTACGGTCAGTTAACTAAGCAAACCCGGAAAATGGGTCAAGCCAGTGACAGAGTTAAGGGTGTCATGTGAAGAGAGCGGCTGCATTCTTGGATGGACGGATGATGTGCCCTCAAGGGGATATTGACTCTCAGCGAACAGATAGATGGGCTTTCTCCATGACCTTCTGCTCCTAACCTGTCAGATGGTAACGGTGATCCGGGAGGGGTTCATTTTGTATCTGTGTTAGCATCTCACGCACGCCGGGGCAGTTGCAAAGCATAGAGTGGAAAAGTGGAAAGAGGAAAAGCAAGAAGCAGGCAGAGTGCGATGCTCTGCTAAAATATTCCATCACTGCACTTGCCATTCTCTCCAAGTAATAACCTAATAATAATAATACCAACCACCTAATAATCTCCCTGGACTCAAGAGTCTGAGTTACGATCAAAAACCCCAAGTTCATATTATTCTCGAGCTTATTTCGAGAGGCAAGGGCTTCCGCGAGGAAACCCTCCAAACCCTTCGCCAAGAGGCTTGGTCATCTAGCAAGCTGCAGTCCCTGAACATACAACTCCCTTGCAGGGTGAATAGACACGCAAGTGCAAAGCTGCCCGCAAGAGGAAAGACCAGTGCTCAGCGCATACAGCTTCTGGGCACATCCTCTAGATGACATAGTTTCCCAGAAGAGACTTGGGGCATGTCCTATGGGATGGGTTGGTGGAAACAGATGGTCCGACAAGTAACCTGATCTTAGGCTATATAGGTGACAACCAGCACCTTGAATTTCACCAAGAAACCTGTGATGCGCAAGTGCAGCTCACAGAGCTGTAAGTCCAGGAGGACCCCCAAATTGCACACCAGCTCTGTCTGGGGGAGTGTTTCCCCATCTAGAGTAAAAAATGGGAGATCTCCAGAACTGGGGGCCCTGTAACCCACCACTGTTCAGTCTTGCTAAGCTTCAGTTGAAGCTTCTTCCTCCCTATCCAGACCCTGGGAAAGAACGCTTGGTCATCCCAGGGCAGAGATGGACAGCTGAATATTATTTCTCAGATAAATTAATCTTGCAAATATTGGGGGGTCTGAGGCATCCCTGGGATTGCAGCCAAATTCCCTCCCTCTGTTTAGCTTATTGATAAGGCAGACAGCCACGCGCTCCTGAGGGACCTCGGGCTGGTCCCTAGGGAAAGAGTGGTCTCACCTTTACTACACCCGATTGCTTCAAAGCTTATTTTCTTTGGTGCCCCTTCAGTCTAACCTGGCCTGTATCTGAATCAAAGAGAACAAGCTGCCCCAAAATACGTTTCTTGGCATCTGCAGTTACAAAGTTGTAAAGTTGTATGTTTCAGGGCCTCATTTATCAGTAGGTAACAGCAATGTTTTGAGTAGCACTGTGTGTCCTCTTATTACCTTGTCTTGTGTTCCTGTGAATGTTTATCTAGTAGAACCCCATTGTTCTAGAAATAAGCAGAAATGTCTATGATCAGGGCCTAAATACTCTTGTTAAAGCTATTTCTTTACACAGGAAGATCCCTCCAGATGATGAAGACTCCGTGAAGTCTCCCTCTTCACTAGGTGGTGGAATGTATGTGAAGATGCATCAGTGAAGCCGTGGAAGAGACCTTCGTGGAGGCTACTGACAAAACCTCTGTGCTGTCAGGGCCAAGGGAGAGGAATCGTAGATACACCATTCCTGTGGTGAGAAGACACCAGACTAGCTCCCTTTGACCTCACCAGCAGTTAACCATCACTATTCCAAGTACCGGAACAAAGATAGTCCTGCTGAAATCCGGCCAGATTAACCTCCATTACAACTGAACTATTACTGATTATGTTTATTTTCTATATAAGTCTTAATCCGGTTTGTGTCTTTGTGGACCCCCCAGTCCCACAACAGTTGCGGATTGGTCAGAAGCCCCCAGCCCCTTTTGCAGAACAGACTTTCTCTCTCAGCTGCTCTGTATCCGAGGAAAGGCTCACTGCGCAGGAGACGACCTCCAGCCAACTATTGCCGGGACTGTGAAATGAGAGGATCGACACCACCAGCGAGGGCACATGTGCAAACAGTTACTCAGATGTGACATGGAGACAGAACAAATTTTAAAAATGCATGATAAAATGGATGCAAAACTTCAAAGAAACAGTCAGAACCCAACAAAGGGAAGGATTATGGAACACATGTATCAAACCTACCCCAAATTATAACTTAAGAGAAGACAGGGATAAAATGTTTTATAGGCAGTATAAAACTCCATCCATAATCGCCAAGATAGACAAATCATACAGTAATAAATGTTGGAAATTCCATGAGACAGAAGGAGCATTTTACCACATGTGGTGGACATGCAAAGAACCCACCCTCAAAAGTGGGACTTCCGGGGAAGACATGGCGAACTGAAGAGGGCTTTGCTAAAAGTGGAACTGACGACTGTGGCAGAATGAAGAGCCGGTGAGTAGACCGGCTCTTTGTAATTCCTCTTCGGACAAGGAGAGGACTTGAGAGTGCTCCAGACAGCTGCTCCTCAAGAGGAGACCATAAGACTGGGAGACCAGGGAATAGCCATCTTGCCCAATCCATGGTCAGTGCCTTTGAAAGGACACTAAGTTTGCGTACTTCCTTTTCTAATCACTTTTGGAAATTGCTTATTAAGTGCTTTTCAGCTATTAGGAACCTTTGGATGGACAGGTTTTACAGCACCGGGTGAATGTCCTTCAATCCTTGGTGAGTTTAAACAAACTTTAAGGACTTAAAAAATTTTTTTTTCTGGAATAAACAGCAAAAGCGTGATTAAAACTTTGATTTTAGAAAGTTACAAATGAAGTAAGGGTCCAGTTAAATTTGAAATAAGATTTTGGAATTAATTATAAACAATCCTTCCCATGGAAAAATGCTTTTGTTTTGATTAAAAAAAAAAAAAGATAAGACTTTAAAAATTGGACACTAGAGGGAACCAGAAGGAACTAAAGATTATAATTAAAGGAAAAGAACAGTCAAACTTGACTTACAAAGACAGAATGAAGCAAAATATTTTAACATTGGACATATTGAAGGATATTTTTGAACAATGGACCCAGAAGTTAATTTTAGGAGTGTCTGCCTCTATCAATAGACAGTGTTTAAAAGATGCTATGGAAGAGGAACAAGGCTGAGACTGATCTGAAAGTGGGTTTCAAAATGACAGGCAGCAAGAATGACATGGAAAAAGATGCTACATTGTACATTCAAAAGAAACCGGCTGATGTCTTAATAATTAAAAAGGATATGCAAATAATAAACCAAGAGTGGCCTGGATAATTTTCCTATACTGAATTTACAAAAGAGGCTTGTAAAAGCTTTGAAGAATTTTGTGAGAAGGGACAAGGAAAAAATGAAAAGAAATCAAGTTCTAGGACATTATTTGGAGGGACTAAAGATCAAGATTGTTAAAAGTAAAAGGAAGGAATATAGAGTTGGTTTATTTGATTGAGGTTAAAATATGTTATCTGCTAACCCTTAATGGACTTGTGCTGACATCAGGACTGAAATGATGAGGTTTTAAGGATTTGTTTATAGATAAAAGATGGGATACAGGAGTGTGCTGGCTTGGCCAGGGATCAGATTACAGCAGCTGCAAGGCCAGAAGCTGCTGAGTTCAGCGTCCAAACACAAGCTGTGGGTCAGGAGTGCAGAGGCCAGAAAGTCGGGGTCCAGTCTAAGGGTCCAGGAGCCAAGGAGTCAGATTCAAGTGTCAGCAGTTCGGCTCAGGAACGCACGAGTTTGCGTCCACAAGCGGCTCTCTGTCTTCCTCGTGTGTATCTTCAGCTGGCAGACCGTCAGGTGCATCCTGGAAAGACTCAGCGCCCTGTGTCAGCTGTCTGCATGCCATGAGCCTAGCACTGCGTCGCCTTCCTTTCATGCAGCCCTCAGCCGATGCCTGCATCTCCCCATGGCGATCCGAAGGGCCTGAGTAGGTTCAGCTGGATGCTGGCTGAGAGCTGGGGCTGAAGTGCTCTCTTGCCACTTCTTCCTCAGCCGCCTGAGGGTCCAACAGGGAGAGCTCATCTGCTGACCCCTCACTGCAGTCCTGAGGAAGGTACTGACCCAGGACAAGGAGGACGATATCATTTGTTGTATTTTAAGAGAAGGTGATAAGTTATTAAAACTGTTGATACTTGTGATGAAGATTTGAAATTACTCCTTTATATATTTCTTTTCTTTTTCTTTACTATACCTTTATTTTTCTTTCTATTGCTCTTTTTTCTTTTTTACACTTTCTATTTTTCTTTTTATTCTTTTTTTAGTTTAATTAGCTTTTATCTTTTTAATTGTAACTTTGAATAAAATTACTATATAAAAAAAGAAAGTTTCCTTCACTGCCAGAAACTATTTGTGTTATTTCCTGGGGCTGCGGGGAGATCCAGTTTTGATATTTCCCCCATCATCAGTTCTGAGAAATCTCACTTGATCAGAAGCTTGAAGGAGGGTGTAAAGTTGCCAGCCTCCTGCCAAAGAACGCCTTCGCAAGGCTGCGGCTATTCGAAGGCGACAATGGGAGTTTTGTAAGTTGGGGAAATTCCCCCGGTTCAATTCTCCTCTGCTGTTTCCCCCTTTCTTTGTGTCTCTGCACAGGACCCGCATGGCAACTTCAGCACTCGGGGCTGAAGTCCTGCACCAAAGAGACGGCAAGGGACACGGGAAGAAGATAGATCATTGCGGTATTTTAAGAGAAGGCAATAAGTTACTAAAATTGTGGATCCTTGTTGTGATGAAGGGGGAAGTCATTTCTTTATAGATTTCTTTACTAGTGGTAAAGTGGTACCTCGAGTTACGAACGCCCCTCCTTATGAATTTTTCGAGATACAACCAGCTCCGGCCCCCAAAATTTACCTCGACATGCGAACTCCGCCTTGAGCTACGAACCGGATCCGCGGCCATTTGCCCTGCTGCCACGCAGTCGCGGCTTCCTGTGGGCGAGATCGCGGTAGCAAGGAGATGTTTGGTGAGGCTTGTGGTGTTTTGTGGCGTTTGGAAGGTTTTTGGTGTGCTTGTCAGCATGGCTCCAAAGAAAATGCAGAGCAGGCTTGGCAAGAATAAGGCTTTGAAGAAAAAAGTGACGATCGAACTGAAGATTTGCCTCGTGGTGCGACCAAATTCGGAGGGCAGAACGGATTAACTGTATTTACATTGAACCTTATGGGAAAATTTACCTTGAGTTGCGACCAACTCGAGTTGCGATCAGAGTCACGGAACGGATTAAGTTTGTAACTTGAGGTACCACTGTATTCTTATTTTTTATTTCTTTCCTGTTTTCCTATTTTTTCTTTTTTTCTTTTCTGCAACTTCTATTTTTAATTTTAATTTTTTTTTTAGTTGTATTAGTTTTTACTGTTGTAATTATAATCTTTAATAAAATTACTATATAAAAAAGAAGGGCCCACGTGGCACCGAGGCCCCCGGCTGGCGCCTGTCCTGTAAGGGCCCCAGCCTGACATGCTGGCAGGATGTGGGATCCAGCGCCATGCAGTTTCCCAGAATGCCTTGGGGGAGAAGCATTGTGGGAAACGGAGCAGGGAGGCCCAGCTGCTCACCAGGGCTGCAGCGTCAGCTCCCTGAGGGCACTTATATATTTCTTTTCTTTTTCTTTGCTATGTTCTTATTTCCTCTTTCTTCTCTAGTTTTCTACCTGTTTTTCCTCTTCTGAGCCTTCTATTTTTTAGTTTTTAAATTTTTTTAGTTGATTAGTTTTTTATCGTTGTAGTTGCTATTTTTAATAAAATTAATATTAAAATAAAAAAACATATAAATCTCAATCCTGTTTGTGCCTTTGACATTCATGTTTTTCTTGTCTGAATGGAATGGATTATGGGATTTGGCGCCGATGGGAATTTCTCAACAAATGCAAATGCTATCAAAGCCGTTCTGGTTTTATCCCTCGGGGAGGCCATGGACTAGTTCGCATGGAGCACCAGGCCATGGCTTGTTTTAGTCATAGCTTAATGGATAAACCACAGTGGGCTGGTTTATCAAAATATTTGATCATTGCACTTGCCAGTCACTCTGATTAATAACTCATCTCCCTGGACCCAGGAGTCTGAGTTACGATCAAAAGCCCCAAGTTCATATTATTCTCGAGCTTATTTCGAGAGGCAAGGGCTTCCGCGAGGAAACCCTCCAAACCCTTCGCCAAGAGGCTTGGTCATCTAGCAAGCTGCAGTCCTGGAACATACAACTCCCTTGCAGGGTGAATAGACACACAGGTGCAAAGTTGTGCACAGGTGCAACTCAAAGAGGAAACAGGTGTAAAAGGTATGTAAAAGCTTTAATCCCTAATCTACAACTCCCTTGCAGGGTGAATAGACACGCAGTGCAAAGCTGCCCGCAAGAGGAAAGACCAGTGCTCAGCAAATCACACATTTGCACACACACACACGCGCACACCCACCCAACCCATGGGATACTGAGCAGAAAGAGCAAAGCCTATAATTTCAAAGGATAAAGATGCCGTTTGCAGTTTGAGTAATTCAAGGAACCGCCTGGAAAAACAAGGCTGTACGCCTGGATGTAGCACACCGTCTCCCCCATGGATGTGCAAGATGAACCCAGACTGCAGGCGTGCGATTTGCACACGTCCCACATTGCTGAGAGAGGCTGGTTTCCTTGCAATTAAGGGTGTGCCAGATGTTCCATCCCGAATCCCAAAGCGAAGCCGTTGCTGCCCATTGGCCCCATACTGGAGGTCTTGGCGGGGCGTCCGTAGGGTGTGGTCGGAGAAGTCGAGATGGTGGAAGTAATGCTGTGGTCCAAGCTCCACCGTTCTCTGTGTGCACCAGGTGCGTCGGACCACACCCTGCGGACCCCCCAGTCCCGCAGCAGATGCGGGTTGCTCAGAAGCCCCCGGCCCCTTTTGCAGACCAGACTTTCGCTCTCAGCTGCTCTGCATCCGAGGAAAGGCTCGCTGCGCGGGAGACGACCTTGCCGGGACTGAAACGAGAGGATCGACACCACCAGCGAGGGCACGTGTGCAGGCCGCTACTCAGACTTCTCTCTTCGTCTGGCGTTTGCGCGATTTTTTTGGCTCCTTGACTCCTTTCATGCAGCGCTTCTCACCTTGGCAGCTTTAAGACACGCGGACCTCAGCTCAGGCTGGCGGGGAGTCCTGGGGGCCGAAGTCCACATGTCCCAAAGCTGCCAAGGGGGTGGGTGGGTGGGTGGGTGTCCGTATTGACCTGGGATTCCCAAAAAAGGCATTGCGGAGCTGCTCCGTCCGTCTCCCGGAAACTCCGAAGGCATAAGAAATCGGAGACACGGGAAATGCCGCCTTTCCTGTTATGGCCTCTCTCTGGTGACTGAGGCTGGTCTGGTCAACCTTCCCGTGGCCTTTGGAGACCAGGAATTGCATGGATGTTACCAATGTTTTTTTTTTTTTTTTTTACAATTTCCACACAACGGATGAGCAGATGATTTTTCCCAGTTTCTCCACTGGGTATCACCCACTGTTTTTCGAGGAGAAGAAGAAGACCCCCCCCCCCATTTCCAGGGGAGGAATATCTGCGACTCTCATAAATCCCCCCGGATGAGGAATTCTCTCTGGGGCAGGGATGGGGTAAAAACGTCAAGTGGTGACCACCCCTGCACCATGAAAGCTCTGCCTCTTTTCACCCTGCCGCAGCCACCATCTTGACTTTTTTGCCTCCTCCAAAGACACCCTGGACGCCAGAGACTTTCCCGGGGACTGCATGGAAGCAGAGGGGCTGAAGACCGGTGGAGAAGGAGCAGGTTGCGTCAAAGGTCAGATATTCCCACACGGGGCTGGGCTTCATTGTAAATCTCTCCTGAGCATTTAGTCCAAATTCTCCTTCCTTGGGAAGAAAAGTGGGTTCTTTTCCACTGAAGAAGGGAACTGATACGGAAACTGAAAGGGAATATTTTTCTCCCACCAAACTCAATTCCGGCTCTCCAATTCAAATGAAATGGACCTGCCGTAAAGCATCGCAGCCTCAATGGGTGGCCCTTCTGAACAAGCCCCCCCCCCTTAACGCCACGCCTTGCCGGGCGGAAGACTCGGGGGTCTTGCGCTTCAGACCGCCGCAGGCTCCTGGCTCTGCAGAATAAATCAGGCTACTCGTGCCAAGACAGAATTTATTCGCCCTTCTGGCCCATCCGAATCAGCCACATCTCGCCCGAGCTGCCAAGCGTTCCTCGAGCGCGGGGTGCAGAGCAAGGTTTCGGCAGGCGGGGGGCTTCCTTGCTTCCCCTAGCCTGCCCAGGTGCTGCCCTCACTCTGGGGCTACAGCCGGTACTTGCAGAGGAAAGGGCACCGGGCATTGCAGCTGTTGTCGTTCCAGTAGAGGTACCCTGGGCAGCAAAGAGAAGGTTGGGTCCCCTTTCGCAGTGGCTGCATCAGTCCCAGAGAGGCATTTCCCTGGCTCCGGCCTCGTTGGCGGGGGGACGTGAGGATGCCAGGCCGTGGCAACCGCAGGCGGAGAACCCAGTCGGCTAGAACGGGCTTGGCCTTCAGCGGGGGGTTGCCACCCGGAGAGCCGGCTAGCCGTCAAGGGAGGCCACGGCTACCAGACCTTCCCTGTCAAGCTCTGCGCAGCCACAGGAGGGCAGCAGAGAACTTGCAAAGCGCTTGTGCCAACCCAGAGCAGGGCTGGACAGATGACCAATGTCCTCGGTCCAGCCGCCTGTCAAACCCGCCTCCTCTCCTCGTGTGCTGATCTGGCAGGAGGAGGACAGGCTTCGCTCAAAGTGGGGGTGCTCCACTTGCAGGGGTTGGGGTCCTGAGGCCAGGAGGAGGCCGCTCTTCCCCGGGACCCCCTGCCTTCCCGGAGGTCAGGCCGGCGTTCAGGAAAACGTTAAAAACTGGATTCCTTCGCAGGGCTGGTTCTCAGGTTTAAATCTGAGGCCCTCTTTTCCCCTTCTCTGTTATTTTTGGTTGTTCACCTTTATTCTTATAGTGTGATGGAG
Organism: Liasis olivaceus; assembly: GCA_030867105.1. Lineage (NCBI taxonomy): Eukaryota > Metazoa > Chordata > Lepidosauria > Squamata > Pythonidae > Liasis > Liasis olivaceus. Next base: position 80,027,572 of record CM061355.1, read on the forward strand.
TGGAATTATGAAGGCCAGGCTCAGGGAGACAAAGATTTTCTTAGCTCGGCAGAACCGCCTGGGAGGAACAAGAGGATGAGGCTGGCACCTCCCCGAGGAATTCACACTGCTGTGGCTGGAGGACTTTGGGAACTGAGTTTCAGTCCGGGAAGATTCTTGCCAGGGGTTGTAGCTAATAAACATAGCTGGACTGAATTTGCACGGTCTCTTGGGGTTCCTTGGGCCAGGCCTGACATATATTCCATTTTTGACAGTTTCCGCCTGGAGTTTTTGCACTGTTCTTGTGATTGCAATTGGTTTGTAATCAATCTGCTACCTGACTGCAATGAGGTAAAAGATTGTATATGTATATGTGTATGTGTATGTATGCATGTATGTATATATGTACGTGTATACACACACACACACACACACACACACAAAGAACAAAAAGGTTAAGGTGGAGCTGGGAGATGAAGCTCCCGTAATGATTTCCCAGACCCAGGTTTTGCGGGAATGACGGCTTTCATTCTTCGTGGTGTGTCCCCTGGACGTTCTGGGTCCCCTCGGCTGCCCAGAGGGAGGGACGGTCCGAGGGAGGAACCGGGGTTATCGGCTGCCAAGGGGAGCGTGGCAAGACGGGCCAAACTGTCCTCGTGGCAGGAAGCCCACCCTCAGCCGCCTCCCCACCACCTCGGCTTACGTGACTGGAACAACAACTCAGTGCAGTACTCGTCGCGCCGAAAGTTGTTGGGCTCTCCCTTTTTCCAGCGTCTGTAGGTGGTTCTGGAGCCATCGGTCCACCGCCAGATTCGTTGCTGTAATGGCAGGGAAGCCACGTTAGCCAACTGAGGAGGGGGCTCTTGCTCTGGGGGGCCCAGGGGCAGGGATGAAAGGTGGGCAGGTTTCAAGGGGCCAACCAAATAGACAACTCTTTCTCTCTCTCCTTCATCTACCTAGTCAACCTCAGTTGATCTGGAACAGCTAAGCGGGGTTCAACTTGGTGAATGCTTGGATAGGTGACCATCAGGAGATCCAGAGAAAAAACACCCCAGACAAAACTGCCTGGAGGTGCCCATAAAGTCACCAGCTCAGTCTGAGAGCTACTTTGCCTTACACCCAACCTGGTGGCAGGACCCGGATCAAAGTTTCTGAGTCCTTGGGTGGGGGACCAGCAGCAAATCCCCAGGGCTATAGGTGGCCCTTGAGAACTGAAAAGCATCCGGGAAACTTTTTTGGAGTGGGGGGGTGGGTGAACCTCCTTCTGTGTTGTTGCCAGAAATGACATTTGTGTTCACAAAGTCACCAGGAACTGCACTCCAGGGAAACTTCCCTTCTTCCTATAGGAGCGAGGATTTCTCAAGGATTGACAGTGCAACAGAGCGCAAGAAGGTCCGAATGAGCAGAATCTGTGCAAATTAAGAAGGGGGGGAGGGACGAAGAACCCTCCCAGGCCAGCCCCACAGCCCCCAAGGTAGTGGCCACCAGGATTGATGAGCATCAGCGACAGAAAGGGACCTACTTTCTTTGAGGCCCTCAGTCCGATCCAGACGTTGATAATGCTGAGATGCCGAGAGATATATTTGGCCAAACTGTCTGACTCTGCAGCGTCGTTGATGGAGGCCAGGTGGCAGCCCCTGTTCTGGGCCCTGCAGAATGTCTGGAAGAGCGACAACAGAGAAAGGCGCTTGTTCAGCGGAGAAGAAACATGCGTGTGTGTTTGTGCACATGAGAAAAGAGCAGGCGTCTGATTGCAAGATCGTAGCCACCATCTTGACTTTGTTGACCTCCCGCAGATGCCCTCGCCGGAGAATGCGGCTCTTGAGCAATCCCTGACTTGGATTTGCGAGTTAAAAGACTCCAGACTGAACTGAACTGATCAGGCTTTTGCGCAGTGGACTCTACGTGCCCCACATCACCTGCTTACTGTCTATGGAGTCCCTCTGAGCGGAGGAGAGTGCTTTAAATGGGCTGTGAGGAAGAGTCCGTGGAAGACTTGCACTGAGACTATCCTAAAATCTCGGTCTCTGCTGCCTCCTGATGCACCCAGCCTGGTGGCCCTCCAGGGCCCCCTTGACAGGTCTTCAGCCCACCAGAGGGGATGTGGGTGCTGGGCCAGGGCTCGGCCTAGATCCTGCTCTGCCCGGGCTGGGATGGTCACGGGCACACAGCACTCCTCACCTCTGCATAGTTCCAGGTCTTGGCTGTCAGGAAGACCTTGTAGCAAGATTTCTTGTAGGTGAGCCAACCGGAGGAACAAGACTTTGGGGCTCCAGTTGCTGTGTGGGAAGAGAGAAAGCCCAATGAGAGGGTGGGGGGGAGGAGGAGAAGGAGAAGGAAAAGGAAAAGGAAAAGGAAAAGGAAAAGGAGAAGGAGAAGGAGGAGGAGGAGGAGGGGGAGGGGGAGGAGGAGGAGGAGGAGGAGGAGGAGAGAGCTGGGTCTGCAGAACACGCCTCGCCTGCTGAGTTGCAAACCCCTCTGAGCACAGCAAATTGAGGCTGTCTTGGGTTACAGACGCAGCGGCTGCATTTGCAGAGTGTCCAAAGCTCGCTTGGGTGAGCCTCGGCTGACTTCCCTGAAGCTGCACGTCCTGTGCGAACGAGCCGGGCCGCTTCGGTTGTTCACCCTTCACCGAACCGTGCAGAGCCAGAAACGGGTTCCTTCGAGAACCAGGCTAAGCCTCTCTAACCTCTGCACGGTTTCCTATCTGGGGAAGGGGCTTCTCTCGTGTGGATCCCGTGGAGAGCAATCCCTAGCAAGGGGGGTGGCAGTGGGGGCTCACTCTACTCTTAATGATAGAAGCACGGATCTTTCACCCAGGTTTAAACTGTTTAGCCGTGTCATGTTCAGCCTGAATCTGAATTTTGATTGTTTGTATTAATTTTCCTTTGTTTTTTATTGTGCGAAAATTGCTGGATCTTGGAGCCGGCAGATTGTGTTAGGTTTAGATTTTGGTTATTGCACCTTTATTATTTCTGGAAATAACTCAAGGCAGCGAACATGCCTAATACTCCTCCCTCTGCTTATGTTCCCCACCACAACCGCCCTGTGAGGTGGGCTGGGCCGGCCCAAAGGGGTCTCCTGCTTTTCGGGTCTCCCGCTTTCTAGCCTGGCGCCTTCGCCACGAGACCAAGGCAGGATCTAAACTCTGCAATCAGCCAAACCCGAATGAAAGCAAATTCAGCCCCGGGGCTCTGGGGGGCCAAACCGGGGAGGGGTTCAGATGCAAGAGCCTTGGCCTCGGGGGCACGGGACCCCACCCGAACTCACCACTTAGGGGGAGAGCCACGAGCAGCAGGCCCAGGCGCACGAAGGCGAAACGCCCCATGGTCTTCCTTCCTTTCCTGCGGAGAGGAGCAAAGAGCGGGGAAGTGGAAGCGGAGCGAGGGAAGGGCCCCTCGGGAAGGAGAAGGAGGGCCCCGCCTCCAGCCCGGGACAAGCTGGGGGTCCCACACTTTGTCTCACCCAGCTGGACCCCGTAGCTCCCTCTCTGGTCCTGTGGTGGCTCTGCTGGGGTTGTGGCGGATCCTGCGCTGCCGCGCAACAGCCAAGGGCCAATTTTCTCAGGGAGGGTCTCTGGGTCTCTCTCTCCCCCCATGGGTCCCCCGAGAGATCCCTCACTCCCTGCCCGAGGGACCCTCCCGAGATCCCCCTCAGAGGACCCTTCTGGTGGTGAGAGACAGCTGGGCTCACCCGCTGCAGGTGCCTCCCGCCAGGTCCCAGGTGGAGAGCGGCACTCCCCTGTCCCTCTGCCTCCGTGGCTGGCGACTCTCCTGCAGAGTGAATGGGGCATTTATAGGCAAGGCGAGGGGTGGATTTGTGGGGGGGGAGGGAGGGAGGGAGGGAGAGGGTGCCTTGCTTCAGAATAGAGTTTTGGTCCGACAACCAGGAAGCGTCTTGTTTGCACAAAAGAACTATAATCCGACTTTAATCCTCACGTTCTGCGAGGATGGGGGTCATGGAGAGAATCCTGCCCATAGAGGGGTCCTCGAGGCCATCCAGCCCAGCCCCTGTTCAGTGGAGGAATCCAGAGGAAAGCATCCAGGGACACCTCCCCTCGAAGGGCCCAGCCAAGGGGACCCCCCACCCCTCCCTTGGGCCTCGGTGCTGCTGCTGACGGGCTCCCACGGTGAGCAACGTTTCCACACTTTTGGTCAGAACCTGCACCGGAAAACAGCTCCCGGCGTTCTCCTGAGCGATGGCTTCCCTGGATTCACCCTTAAGGAGATGTGATCGTGTCTTCATCTTCATTCGTACACTCTGCGCAATTAACAGCTGGGTTTGAAGAAAGGCTGAACCCCAAAACACTCAACTCAAAGAGCTGGCTCTGTGTGACACACTACGCAACAGAATTATAACCACTGCAATGAATTACTAAGTGTTGTGGTTGTGTTAAAGCAGCTGGAGGGATTTCTTAGGGCTGATTGAGCCTGTTGCATGGATCGGGTTGATATTTTGTGGGTGTGAGAGGCTCAGCAGGGGCACTTTTCAGGGTTTAGCTCCCTTTCGAAGCCTTCGTGGAAGCAGCTCATTTTATTTATTGATTTCTTACAGTGTTAAACCGCCCAGTGGTTCAAGCTGGACAGCTTACAATAAAATATGCTATGAATACAATCTGAATAAAAACACAGAAGATACGGGACTCCTCCGCCACATCCTTATCTGCCACACGTACAGCATGGATGTGTCCGTCGGGACCCGCCCAGTGGCCAAACGTCCTCCGCGAAAGAGAAGAAGGAATGAGGGCGCTTGTAGAGCAGCCTGTTGCACCACCACCGTTCAGCGGGACGTGGGGCTGCCCCCCCTGATTGCTTGCCCCGGTCAGAGGCTCGTAGCATTGCGGACCTGGGGTTGCTGCCCATTATTCTGGAGATGGGAGGGGGGATCGGGTCCACCCTCTGCAGGGCAGGCAAATCAGTTCGACCGTCCTTGAAGCCTCTTCTGACGAACCTCCAAGATGGAGAACCCACCACTGCGGAGGGAGAGTCTTCCACTGTTGGACAGATCTTCCCGTCAGGGAGTAATTCCTTGTGTTGGAAAGAAATCTAAGTAGCCGCTGCCATTATTTCTGGTCCTAGTTGCCAGAGGAAAATGCGTGCTAGGAAAACCTTCCTGACGTTGTCATCCCAGGGCCCAACTGAACTCCTTGGGGTGACGGAGGCCACCGAGATGCCATTTCTTCACAAACTGGGGCCTCCTAACCGGGATCCCCAACTTTCCCAGAGCAGCGGTTCAGCCGGTTGGTTGGCAAGCTCAATGCTGACAACCGAAAAGAGAGAGCACTGCAGAGCATTGACACCCAGTGCCATGAGGCAAAAGTTGTCTCCTTCCCCTTGGCAGGAAAACAGGGAAGAAGAAGAGCAGAAGGAACAAGGAAGTGAGTTCTTTAAACAATCGAAGGCTGGATCAGTTGGGTCACCAAATAACATTTGTGGCAATGACCGGCTCGAAACTCTGCCCATGCCACGTCGCAAAATGTTTTGCATAAACCCACTTATGTCACCGTATGTGTCTGCACATACAGAGATGCCAGTTTACAATCCTATATCTGTCAACAGAAGAATATGCATTTATTTGTGCTTCCCGGTCTCCCAGTCCCCAAACTGATAGAACAGACCAAGAGATGAATAATTGCAACTGAAGCCACTTTGGCAGTGGGACCAGCTCTTCCCTAAGCTCAGACCTGAAACATGTGCATGTGATGAGTTAACTGCTTACTAGTTTACCCAACCATCTTTCAATGTGAGTGCAAAGAACACCCCCCCCCCGAAAGCCTCCCCTGCTTTTTTTCTCACTGAGCATTTTCAAGGCTCCTGAGGACCTTAGATTCTCCCCCTTTCCTGCATTTGTTCAAAGCTTGACCGTTTTGATTGTCTTCTCCAAGTAGAACCTGCCCATCCTGTAAGATCTAGTAGAGGGGCTTTCTTTGGATCTGGACCTGTAAGGAGTGTGAACACCAGGATGAATCATAGAATGATAGAATGGATAAGGCCTTGGATGTCTGCTGGTCCAGGAATCCTCTCACCATCCAAGAGAAAGGGCTCTCCAACCCCTGCTTTAAGCTCTCCAGTGAGGAAGCCTCCACGTCTCAAGGAGACAGGCCGGTCCACTGCTTCATAGTCCTCATAGGGTTGGAAGCCTGTGAGCCTTCTCCCTGTCAGCCCCCCTCCCCTGGAAGCCCATATCCCCAGGATAGGAGGTGCCACTTCCTCGTTATTCTTGTGGTGACCATCAAGAATTGGTGTTGGACTTCCGGGGACATAACAGCAGACTGAAGATGTCTCCGCTTTTGTAGAGCTGACGACTGCGGCAACAAGTGGAGCCAGTGAATGGATCGGCTCCTTGGAACCCCCCTCTGGATCAAGGAGAGCACAAGGATCACCCATAAGTGTGCCCCATGCAGAATCTCCCTGAGAAGAGAACGTAAAATCGCGATCTCCAGCGGGTCTGAGAGTTCTCGGAGCCGGGGGAAAAGACGTTGTGCCCAAGCCGCGGGTTTGCGTCTTTCAAAGAGACGCTGGGTTCGCCTACTTCCTCCCTTAGTTACTTTAGGAAGCCGCTTTTTACTGATTTCTTAGACGCTGAGAACCTTCTGAAGGGCAAGTTTCAGTTCACTGGGAGAATCTCCTTCTAGCCTGAATGAAAGCAGCTCCATCTAAGTGTGAGGATTAAAAAGAAAAGGTTTAATTTTTGGAAACGGCAAAAACCAGACTAGAGTGTGGATTTTCGAAAGTTAAGGGGCTAGAATATTTCCTGTGGGGTGTTTAAAACTTTATGAAAGAATATATGAAGTTTCTGAAATGAACAGTAAGAAATCCTCCTGTGGGAAAGTTTTGTTGACTGGAAAATGAAGAGATGATAAGAGGGGACGTGAAGATTGTCTAGAGGGAACCAGAGAGAACAAACAATTACAATTAAAGGAGAAGAGACCCATTCATAGAATAGCGCAATATTCTTTGACTATAGAAGAAATTAAGGCTGTTTGGGAAGGATGGACTCAGAAGTTACTTACAAGATTGTCTGATATGATAACAGAGGATATAGAAGAACAACAGATTTTATTGGACAAGACAGAGACTGAGGCTGATTTGAATGTGGATTTGGAGTTGCAGTTCAGCCAGCGGGTTGCAAGCTCAGTGTCGGCAGCCGCAAAGAGGGAGGACCGCAAAGCCTTGACACCCAGTGCCACGAGGCAAAAGTTGCCTCCTTCCCCTTGGGAAGAAACCAGGGAAGAAGCAGAGCAGAAGGAGCAAGGAAGCGAGTCCTGCAAACTGTCCAAGGCAGATTGGTGGGGTCACCAAACAACGTTTGTGGCAATGACAGGCTGGAAACTCTGCTCATGCTGCCTCGCAAAATGCTGTGCATCAACCCACCTATGTCATGTTGCGTGTCTGCACACACACAGATGCACGCACTCCCCCCCGCCCATTTTACAATCCCATACCTGTCAGCAGAAGAATATGCATTTATTTGTGCTTCCCGGTCTCCCAGTCCCCAAAGTGATGGAACAGACCAAGATACGAACATTGCACCTGAAGCCGCCTTTGGCAGGTGGGAGCAGCTCTTCCCTGAGCTCAGCCCTGAAACATCTTTACGTGATGAGTTAACTGCTTGCTGGTTTACTCAAACCATCATTCATTGTGAATGCAAATTATGCTGAGAAAGAACACCCCCCGCCCCCTTTACCTCTTTTATGGCCAGCAAGCTGACTGTTCCTCCTGAAACCCTTCTCGCACTCCATGCATTTGTAAGGTTTTTATCTATTTATAAGGTTTCCGCCTTGTGTGGACCCTTCTGTGGGAAGCAACCTGGCTGCGGTTCCTGACGCTCTTCCCGCACTCTCTGCATTTATGGGGTTTCTCCCCCGTGTTGATTCCGTCACGTAACGAAGGAATGACAGTCCAGCTGCAACTTCTTTCACCTTCCCTGCCCTGATCCTCTTCTCCTTTAGTGTCGGTTTGAGAGCGTTCATTTAGATCTAAATTTCCCCGGAAGACTTTGTCCTCCTCTTCCCCTTGGGAGCCGGCACGGCTGCTCCCCCTCGAACTCCATCGCACCCACAGGCGGAAAGGGTCTTGCTGCCCTCCTCTGACCGGTTCCTCTCGCGGGTGTTGAGCTCCGTTTGACCCGCAAACGTCTCTCTTCCTTCTCTGCGCCTGAGAGCTTCTGAGAGTTCCCGCAATTCAGGTTCTCCTCCCAACGGAGAGAGAGGAAGGAGCGTGTGTTTAAGCGAGGAGAAGGAAGTGAAGCATCAAAATACGGGACGTGACTGTGAACTTCCTCCCGAAATACTGCAAAAACTGAAAATGCTAAAGGCTATTCTGGCCCACCTAAAATAACCTCATTTAAAGCTTATCAAATCTGGACTCCTGATGCAGGTTCTTACCAATTTCATCTGCATGAAATTGCATGGGATGGAAATTGATCTTTTATGGGCAGAAGAAACCATTTTAAACAGCTGTTCATCAAAAATAACTCTGCACTTTGGGTTATTATGATGTTTGTCACTTCCTATCCCTGATTTTCTATTCATTCCGGACTGCATAGCCTTTCCCATTCATTCTCCTCTTACCCCCAAGCTCTTGGTTTCTGATGAGAAAAACCTGCATATTTCACCTATTAAGTTAAACTCAGGTGTCGGTATGGAGAAAAACTGCCACAGCCGGTGCAGAGTTCCCCACAGTCGCAGAGGAAAAGCGTCGAAGGGAAGGAAGGTGGATGTTAAACGAACAGCCTGTCCGACGAGACGCAGAGATTTCGCAGGGGAAACGAGGCTGGCTGAGGGAGGTGGGAACCAGGGTTAGTCTAAGCCGAGGTATCAGGTGAGAGTGCGGGAGATTTGGGGGCCCAGCGGGGACCCCCGACTCAAATCCATCTTTTGAGGGCAGGCAAAGCACCGGCTCCGTACAGGGTGTCCAGTCGGCCTTTGCCCCGTTCCCAGAAACACTTTTCTAGGGAAACGAAAACTCTCGGCTCAGCCATAAAACTCCAAGAAGGCCGAAGGATGCTGGATCTGCTGGGAAAAGATCCTGGGGGGCAAGCAGAGATCCAGGAAGCAGGAGAAAGGACCCCCCAGGAAGAAACTGCCTCTGTTATCTGTTAAAAAATCCTATGGGCTTTGTAGTCTGGCCCCTTGACCTCCTCGTTTCATCCTAACGGCTCTGACCTCATGATGTGCTGAATCCTGGTTAACGGATGATGGCTCACTGAGGGATGGGGTTCCTGGAGAGGATACACATAGTGGACAATGGGAAGGCCCTGGAGGCCAATGCAGATACGCTTTGCTTGGTCGCTCTTCAGACCTCAGGTTGGACACAGAGCTTGGCTTGCTCCTCCAAAGACGCCCCAACAGCCTGCTGGCGCTCACCAGCTTCCAAGGGACTGAACCGTGGCTATAGACAGAGATCAGCCTGTCCGTGCTTCGTGCCATTGCTCTTCCACACCAGAGGAACCAGCAGGGCTCTATCCGCTCTGATGGGCAAATCAAGATATTTCTGTCTTCCCTGTCAGGTCCTCCCTGGTAGATCTGAGCGTGGGTGCAGCGCGGACGTTTGCTCAGCTGTGCAGAGACGGAGTTGATGGGTGGATGGATGGATGGATGGATGGATGGATGGCTGATTCGGGAACAGAAGGCTCCTACTCTGGCATTTCCGTGTTTTCTTCAAATGAAGGAAGCTGTTACTCCCAGCTAAGCCCTTAATAACCAAAGCCACGAAGTCCTTCAGGCTAACTGATAAACATCAGCAGAGGAAACAACACTAAATTGGAAAGCCAAGTTTATCGGAAGAGAACCCACACCAGTCAAGTGCTCCATTACCAAAGCAACCACCCAACCTCCCAGAAGAGGAGCTGTGTAAGAAGATGATTCAAGCGAGCACAAACGCACTGCAGCAACCCAGAACAGCAGAAAGGGAAACAGGCCAGCTACACAACACCTTCCAACAAAATGGATCTCCACGCAGCTTTATCAAAAAGTGCCTGGCCACTCAACCTACCGCAACACAACCCACACAAGCTATGGAAAGGACCACATGGCCATACATCAGAAACGTCTCGGAAACCACCAACAGACTATTTCAGCCACGTGGCACCTCCGTAGCACACAAACCAACTCAAGCCCTCCAAAACATCCTAAGCCAACCAAAAGACCCGCTAGCCCAAGAAGGAAAAACAGGAGCCATCCACAACATGCAGTGTGAGGACTGCAACAACCACTACGTAGGACAGACAGGCAGAAGGCTGGCAGGGTGCATCCACGAGCACCAACCAGCAGTCCGAAGACGCGATGGAAACGCCTTAATCTCCCAACACATGGACGGACTCAAGCACAGTTTCACCTGGGAAACGGTCAGCATCTTAGGCCGAGCTAAATCCAAAAATGCGAGGGGATTCCTGGAAGCTTGGTGTGCAGACGAGGCGGCCATCAACAGGCACGCAGAGATAAACAGCATCTACACACTATTCAAAAGAGACAATAGAGAGGAAGACAAAAGAGCAGAACATCTCCTCACCAGCCATCATCACCCAGAGAAGCAGAGGTTACCACCAAGATTACAATCAAAATTCAAATATATAGATTAAAGATTAAAGATTAAAATTCAAAATTCAATACAAAATTCACAATCAAGCAGTGAACAATACCCTAATCAAGGAACTGCCGGAGGGAAAAAATAAAACAAAACTAAAGCCCCGCCCCACCCACACCGGCACAGCGGGCCACAGCACATAAAGAGGGAGCAAACCCCTTCCCATTTTAGCACTGAAGACGTGACCTAGCCGCGTAATGAAACGTTTGCAAGAAAAGAACCAAGCTCAGAGACCCCCAAGGACTGCACAGTTCAACCCCGAGCTGTGCATGTTCGTCTCCATTGCTAGCAATCTCATTGCTAGCAATGAGCAATCAGCATTGGCCCTAAAGGGGGTCTTTGTGCGTTTTGCTTTTAAACCAAATGGGTTATCAGGAAAGTTTGCTAGGTTTCCTCTTTGTCCCTCAATGCGGGTATTATGAACTAAAGGGAAACAATGTTTAGGACGATATTTGACAGAGCCTCCATGGATAGGTGTGGTCTATCTGAAAACAAAAGAAAAAATAATTTTTAACAACTTTTGGCTCTGGAAGCAGTCCAGGACGATGTCAATGTAGATTCCTTCTCTGCAGCTTTTCAAGTTCTCATTCTGGGAAGATATTAGGAATGAGAAGGTTTTAAAGTCCTTAGCAGTTGAAGTATATCAGAATGTTTTCATCCAAGTAGAAATGTGAGGAGCAGTCCGGGTTTTGCCTCAGGGCTGCTGGCATTCCCCCACACCCTTTCGCTACGCGGGGCCTGCTCTCTGGGAATGCATTTCGACAATTGTGCTAACCTCCCATAATTTGTCTTCCCTGTGGCAGTAAGAACCAGCCTCGCAGCTTCATCTTACGCCGCATGATCAGGGAATTCATCCCAACAAGGCTCAAGGATCCCTATGAAGGTGATCCACTGGATCTGGGGTGCGGCCACTCTGCACCGTGAGCCGAAGCCAGTCTTTTGGAGATCTCTTGGGATCCTGCACTGGGTTTCCACGGGAGAGGCCTCCAAAACAGCCAACCTACCCCCCACAAATCGTTGAGTGGGTGGAGACCACTATTGGATCAAGCCATCCTGAGGCTCAAGCAACAGTGTGTCGACCCCCACCTAGTCCCTGCCCAATATCCAAACCTCCCCCAGGAGGGAAGGTTTGCATGCTCCACGTGTGGAAGGCGGACCCTGAGGCTTTCCTGCTGGTGGTTGCGACTGAGGGAGCTGCCGGAGCAGACCCGAGAGTGCCCAATGACATCAGTGTACTCAAAAAAAGGTAATAATAACCACAGATTACGTGGCACTGCTGGGCATAGATGTGCGGGGGGAGGGGGATGCAATAGACCCCTGCTTCCACAGGAGGCTGCTCCACCTAGGCCCAGAGAGACCAGAAACGAGGCTCACAGCAGGAGAGACTGAGAGCGGCGCAACTGACCCTGCGCAAAGTCACCTTCCCTCCTGTGAGGAAGGGAAACCATCTGCCCAGAGTAGAGGAAAGGGGGAAAGAGAGTTTGAGGCCACGGGAGCAAAAGCGTGGGCTAAGGGAGGCACTGGCCGTTTGAAAGCAGGCAACGTATTCTGCCCTGCGGGAAAAAAATGCTTCACGTCTGCAAATAGAAGAGTCCCCTACCCGACAAGAGCGGCTAACGATGGCCTTTCTGTTCAGCAGACTCCCGGGGAAGTCATGAGGCCGACTGCGGTCACCTCAGGAGTGTAAGGTTTACCCTGTTCGTCTCAGAGAAACTCTCGTGACAAGTGTGTTCAGCAAAGAAGTTTACTCAAGTGTAACGTAAGTAAGTACAGACAAAGCCAGGGTTGGCACATTTTACAGTACAATTTACAGTTTCCCTGTCCCGCGCTTAGCCCCCGTTGCTTGGTTACAGATTACCCGCAGTAATCCCCCCTTCACTCAAATGGCAGATTCAGTCCAGTTCTTTTGTGTTCTTGATTGCTTTCTATCGATGGCGTTGTTGTTGTATTCGCTGGGTCTTCCTGTTGCGCGCAAAGCCGGGAGTTCCCCATCACGCGCTGATTGCTTTACCTCTAATCCGCTGCTCTCCCCTTTGTCTGCAGTGCCCGAGGCAAATTGGCGTTGACACAACGCATCCGCCTGCGGTTTAGTTAAGCGGCGCCAGCTGGCCCATTAATCAGTTCGCAGTTTCCCACTTCCCCTTTTGCTTTGCTGGAGCTCTGGTGGTGAAACTGACTAAACGCGGCTGGGCAAGTCCCTAGCCGTGCCTCACCGGCTGAATCTGACAAGGAGGAGTCTTCCAAGCTCCTGAGCTGGGCGTGAATCTTTAAAGTGGGGCTGCCCACGCTGGCTGCCAACGCTGGCCTCTTCCTCCCGCTGACCGCTGCATGCACTGACATTTCAACCACCCGATTGCCACCGCTGGACAGCAGTATAACCGCTGGGCCTACAGTCTGTGCCTCATCGCTGGAGGGAGATTCCCCATCTGCACAAAGCCACTGAATGGCTCTGAAATTGGCGACTATTTTGACTTTGTGAGGGAGCAGGTGCAAACTCAGCCCTCTTTAGTAATCCACTAAGACCCTTTATTGCTGATAGGCCATGCGTCTACAGTACACGCAAGGGGCAGGTAAAGCCCCTCAAGTGAAGCTCAGGGCGTCCTGTGGAAGGCGGGGCGCACAGACTGTAAGGGCAACTTGCAGGGGCGAATTGCCCGGCATTCGGCCGCCTGAGCCCCTTTCCTTCTGCCTCCTGAAGGCACGGGCTGGACCCTTTGCCTCCCTGGGGCAATCGCTGCAGCGGGACTCTGGAGGCAGGGACTCGGTCTTTCTATCGCCTTTCGGGCCGGACCGTGCAAGCGAAGGACCATCTCTTCTGAGCCTCTCCCCAGAGGAGAGACTGTTCCTCCTTCCTTCACGTCCCGCCCTGCCTCAACTAACTGCTTGTCCTGCTTGACCACTCCAGTACCGGGACCTCTGCCTGGTGCAGCTTGGCCTTGTGCCAAGAGGGACACTGGAAGGAAACTTCTGAGTGGGCTTCAAGGGGGAATTGAATTGAATTGAATTGAATTGGTTGTCAGAAGGATGTCAAATATTTCCTTATGCAGCTGGCGGGGCTGGAGATCGGGTTTCAGAACAAGAAACTGTCCAGGCGCTGCTGTCCACAATCTGGGCTCTCTTGCATTCCCAGGTATTGGGGCAACTGTGAACTCCTCTGGCCCGTGCAGCCCCAACTTCACGTACCCTCTTGATACCCCACTCAGCACTGCCTTCTACACTCTGCTTTGCTATAATCCCAGCATCTATTGCAGAAATCTTCTCCACTCTGCTGGCATTTCCCAGTCAGACCTTTCCCTAAAGACACCCACCTATTTTGTTTTCTTTCTCTCCTCTCCTCTCCTCTCCTCTCCTCTCCTCTCCTCTCCTCTCCTCTCCTCTCCTCTCCTCTCCTCTCCTCTCCTCTCCTCTCCTCTCCCCTGCCCGCAGCACACTTTGGTTAAGTGGCTTGTACAATACTTCAGTTCCTACAACAACTGAGGTGGCGGCTGGTTCCCCAATATCTCCCTTTTTTGGCCAAAAAAAAAAAAGGGGGCACTTCCCTCCTCCTCCTCCTCCTCCTCCTCCTCCTCCACTTTCTATTACCTGCTTTTTCTTCCTCTGCACCAAACTTTTGGGCAGGATACCAAACACCTTTGGCTATTCCGACAAAGAGTCTCTGCTAGAGGCAGCGAAAGGGGGAATTGCGATGGAAAGATAATAAACTAAAGCTGGAAAATCTCCCCCTCCCCCTCGTTCTGCCCCCCCCTTGCCACTCCTGCAATCTCTTTTCTCCACTTCCCCTGCCTTTCTTTGCTCCTGCCAAACAGGATTAGCTCCAAGCTATCGCATGACCCAAGAGTGACCATGTTCCATTGCCAAGCATAGCCCTCTCGACACTGTCCTACAACAATTCCACACCAATAATTCCATCCTGACAGCTCTGACCACACCAGGCACGTGATTTGCTGTATTCTGGCTGCTCTGCCCAATGCTGCGTGCGCATGGCGTTGCATCAGCCTCTTCCAAGGAGGCCTACGGTCGCCTTCCCCACCTTGGATTGTGCTGTGGATTAGGGGAGCTGGAGGATGGCCGGCTGGGGAAACAAGGTCTGAACAGTCTTCTGTGGAAAAACACTCAAAAGATAAGTTGGACTCGCGTCCACGCTCCGGAGCCAGGGCCAGAGACGACCAACGTGGGTGCCAAAAGCATGGAAGGGGTCAGAGGCTTCCTCTTAGATTTCCTCAAAGGATCCACCCTGGAGAGAATCCATATGAATGTAGGTAGCAAGGAAGGAGCTTCAAAGGAAGAGCCCCCTTCTGATAAGAGGAGTCACGCTGGCAAGGAGACCTATAGATGTGTGGGGGAAACCTCTCCCCTTCTGCGGAGGATCAGCAATTCAGGGGTGGAGGGAGCTGATTAAATGGACAGCATCAACTGACATCATTCCAGGGTTTTCCTACAGTCTAAATTTTATTCCTGTATAGCAAATAAAAGCCAAGGGAATTGACCCAGAGGAGAATAGCAAGAAGGTGAAGCTTCTGTGCATTCAAAGCCTGCAGAATCGAGACGGAGAAATGAGGGGGATCCAAGGAAAGGAAAGAGGTTGGGGCTCTGCTGGGCAGAGACCAGTTGATCCCTGAGATCACTCCTCAGGAAATGGGGAACCCAGGGGGGCAGGTAGATGTGGAGCATCTGGATCTCTCTGGGTCTGGTGGCCCCCAGGCTTGGCTAAGTGCCAGATGGATTTTTGGTTAAGTGGCTGGAGGTGGGTGGGTTGCAGCCATTGCTCTGAATGGGGGTCTGTCCTGAGCAGGAGAAATTGGGGGGTCTGGAGCGACAGGCAGGCCAGGAGATCCTGGGGGCAGATTAGGTGGTCTCCACCCCCTCCCCATTTCCCCCTCCCTCAAAAGGTGGGTGTCAGCAGGAGAAGGTCCAGGCTGCGATTCTCCTCCTCTCGCCAGTGTTGAAGCTCCATCCTTGAAGTGTCGCAAAAAAAGGCAGAAATTCATCAGGTGCTGAAAATCTTCAGCGATTTTGCATCTGAGAGCAGGAAGGGATAGCAGGATTAACTGATGAGTGCTGTGAAAAACAGAGGTGGGGAGGACAATTAAAATAAATAGTAAAGCTTTCCAAGATGGCAGCAAGGAGCGGACGCCTAGTGCGGAGCTCCCAGCCATAACCTCCTTTGTGGCCTCCACCACAACCATAACGAACTATGCGGGTGAGGAGAGTTGGAGGTGTGGGATTGTGGTATGAATGGGGGGTGAATGAATGGGGGGGTGAATGAAGAGAACCCCCGGTGTTACCGCCGTCCGAAGCGGGCCGCAGCCTTGGGGAGAGGAGTTGCGGCGGCGGCGGCGGTGGCGGCTGGAGCAAGGACGGAGAGGAGAGGACGTGGGCAGGCGCAGCAGCAAACGACGCTCGGCCCCAGAGGCGGCGGCGGCGGGAGAGCGTGGGTGGCTGCGGCGGCGGAGCCGAGAACGGCGCCCGGTTTGGAGGGAAGCGGCGCTGGAATTGGAAGTGGGACCTGCAAGACCGAGAGTCCCGGCGGGCGGTGGCCCGGGTCTGGCGCGGCTGACCTCGGCGGTGGGAGCGCCTGCAGTGAGAGCGGAGGCGCTGACAGCGGGATGCCAGCGGCGAGGCTGAAGAAGTTTGGAGGCCAGAGCCCGGCGGCCACGTGGACTCTGAGACTCCGGGGGTTGGGTGATGAGCCCCTATGTGGCAAGGGGCGCCCCCTCCCCCAGAGAAGATGCGGGGGGACTCGAGCGGGTGTGTGTGTGTGAGTGGACGTTGCGGTTGGAGGAGGTGAATGGGTTGCTCTCTGCCTGGGTGGCAGACGGGCAGAGGGTAGGAGTGAATGGGGCCCTTCTCTCCCTGGCCAGTGAGAGAAGTCGGTGGAGAGAGGGTGAGTGTTTGTTGGGGGATTGGGAGTGGTGACCCCTGTTGGCGCTGAGAGCGGCCAGCTGAAGTGCGACAGGGGCGTGCAGCCCCCACCCCTTTTTTGTCTCCTTTACCTTGGCTGGCGAGTGGTATGGCGGGCCCCTTAAGTGGGAGGCCTGGAGGGGGGGAGGAGGAGGACCTCAGGCGGTTTAGGGCGGGCATTCAGGTGGTGATGGGCATGGGGCGGTATGGTGGGAGCCAGAGGGCAGGCCGTTTCAGGGGAAGACGCCCCCAATGCGTTACACCGGTGGTGTGTTCGGGCCCTCAGAGCTCAAGCCCCGACCCTGGTCAGCAGGCCTACAGAGGCCCGGATTTTCGTCTGTTGCTGCTGAACGCCAGGTCAGTCAATAATAAGGCCCCCCTAATTCACGACCTTATTGGGGAGGAGCAGGCTGACCTGGCGTTTTATATTATCCCCCCTGTCATGGTCAGATCACTCTCTGGTGGCAGCAGGATTCTCCTATGCTGCCCCCCTCCGCAGGGAGGTGGGACCTATTCGAACGGTCCGCCCCCGGCGCCTGATGGACCCGCACGGGTTCCAAAGGGAGCTGGGGGGTGTTCCTGAGGCCTCGCTGCACGGTCCAGCGGAGGCTCTGGCCGCAGCCTGGAACAAGGAGGCGGCTGGGCCTTGGACAGGATCGCGCCTGTGCGCCCTCTCTTGGCCCATCACTCCCGGTGCTCCCCATGGTTCATGGAGGAGCTGAGGGAGCTGAAAAGGGCTAAGAGATGGCTAGAGCGCCGCTGGCGGAAAACTGGGGACAAATCAGACCGAACATGGGTTAGAGCTGCTATTAAGGCCTACCTAGTGGCGGTAAGGGCGGTGAAACGTCAATATTTCTCCGCTCTTATTGCATCCTCAGAGTGTCGCCCTGCAGCCCTGTTTAGGGTCACCTGGGCCCTCCTGGGAAAAGGGGGGGTGGAGGACTACTTGCAGGGTCGTGCAGAGGAATTTGCTGAACACCTGATGGATAAAATTGCTCAGATCCGTTCCCAGTTGGAAGCCAAGTGTGGAGTAGGTCCAGAGGAGTTGCCCGGGGAGCGTTCTTGCCCAGTTATCTGGGAACGGTTTGATCCTGTTGTCCCTGAGGAAGTGGACAGGGTCCTCGGGGCTGTCAGTGCGACCACCTGTGATTTAGATCCGTGTCCCTCCTGGTTAGTTAAATCTACCAGGGAGGTGACCTTAGGGTGGGTCCTGGCGATGGTTAATTCATCCTTGCAGGAGGGGGTGTTCCCAAAGCCTTTCAAAGAGGCTTTGGTCCGCCCACTCCTCAAGAAGCCGTCGCTAGACCCCACCCTTCTGGACAACTTTCGTCCAGTCTCCCACCTCCCTTTTTTAGGGAAGGTGGTGGAAAAGGTGGTCGCGCGGCAGCTTCAGAGGATCCTGGAGGAAACGGATTATCTGGACCCCTATCAGTCAGGATTCAGGCCCGGTTATGGGACAGAAACAGCATTGGTCGCACTTCTAGATGATCTCTGGCGAGAGTGGGATGGGGGGAGTGCATCCATCCTTGCTCTTCTTGACCTCTCGGCGGCTTTCGATACCATCGACCATGGTATCCTTTTGGGTCGGCTGCAGGAGTTGGGGTTGGGTGGCACAATGTTGTGCTGGTTCAGCTCCTTTCTCCAAGGCCGAACCCAATCGGTGTTGATAGGGAGCGAGAGGTCCAGCCCCCGGCCCCTACTTTGTGGGGTGCCACAGGGGTCAGTGTTTTCAACACTCCTATTTAATATCTACATGAAACCGCTGGGTGAGATCATCCGGCACCACCATCATCATCAGTATGCTGATGATACCCAACTATACATCTCCATCCCAGGTGTCCTAAGTGACGCTGTGACTGCCCTCTCGCGGTGCCTGGAGGCTGTGGGGGCCTGGATGGGGGACAACAGGCTTCAGCTGAACCCTGGTAAGACGGAGTGGCTGTGGATACGGGGAGCCTCAAGATCTAGGATTTTGTCATCTTTGGTTCTTGATGGGGTTGCACTACCCCAGACAGACCCGGTGCGTAATCTGGGGGTTCTCCTGGACTCACGACTCCTGCTCGAAGAGCAGGTGGCAGTCGTGGCTAGGAGGGCCTTTGCACGACTCCATGTGGTGCGCCAGTTACGCCCCTTCCGGGATCAGGGGGACCTCCGCATGGTCACTCATGCCCTGGTCACCTCTGGGTTGGACTACTGTAATGCGCTCTACATGGGGCTACCCTTGAAGAGTATCCGGAAGCTACAGCTGGTGCAGAATGCGGCAGCGCGGACAGTTCTTAATGCCCCTAGGAGGGCACATATAACACCGCTGTTGCGCGAGCTGCATTGGTTACTGGTTTGTTTCCGGGTCCAATTCAAGGTGTTGGTTATTACCTTTAAAGCCCTTTATGGCATACGACCAGGTTATCTGAGGAACCGCCTCGCCCTGGTCACTTCAGCCCGTCCTACTCGGTCCAGCGGAAGGGGCAGGTTGCAGACCCCACCAGTCAGGGAATTTTGATTGGTGGGGTCTAAGCAGAGAGCCTTTTCTGCTGTAGCGCCCGCCCTATGGAACATCCTGCCTCCTGAGGTCCGGTGTGCCCCCTCCCTCATGGCCTTCAGGAAAGGTATCAAATCCTGGCTCTGCCAGAAGGCCTGGGGGCCAGAGGGGGGCCCGCACCTGTGGAGATGGCTGGTGGGATGATGGGTTGTCTCCCCCCCCCAGCATCTTACAGGTTTTTTTTTTAGGGCCATAAACCAGAGGAGGTTTTTTAGGGTTTTTTAATATGTTTTTAATTATTTATAGTTTTTAGCCATCTTGGAGAGAGCTGTGTTTTTATTGTGAGCCGCCCAGAGTCACCCGTTGGGGGAGATGGGCGGCATACAAGCCGAATAAATAAATAAATTAAATAAATAAATAAATAAATAAATAAATAGATAAATAGATAGATAAATAAATAAAAAACCCTTAGTGTGAATGAGGTTTTTTTGGAGAGTCTGCAGAAAACACACAGGGTGGGCCTCCCCTCCCCCTCCCTTTCAGCCCCCCCAGGCAGGCCCACCTTCAGGGTGGTGGGTGATGGGCAGGGCCTGGATGAAGGCGGAATGCTCCCCTTTCAGGGAGGAAACGGCTGTGAAGGACCAAGGATTCCTCCCTATCTCAACTCTGGGGCTCAAAGGGGGTCCCAGTTCAGCCGAGAATGTCAGAGTCTGCACACTCATTCCCAAAGTTCAGTAAATCCTCTGGACTCTAATTAGTTCCATTAAAGATTTCTTTATTGAGAGAAATGTACAGCATCTATAAGTTGTTGAGTCTAAGCATTGCTAAGCAAGATCCTTCCTTTTAACCTCTCCCCCCCCCCCCACTTTCTTTTCCCACTTGAAATTCCTCGCGCCTTTCTCCTGGTCTCACAGTTGCTTGACCTTGTTGGTGCCTCTGCAGAGATAACGGTAGCACCTGGCTTGGCTTCCTCCCTTCTCTCTCCTGACTTTGATGGCAGGAACAAGCAAGCGGGCCTCCAATTAGCAATTATAACATTTAACCCTGTCAACTATGCATCACTAGTCTACATTCAATTAAGCTTTGATTTCTAGCTTGCACAGATCCTGACATGCCGCCCTCCAACAAGATGAATGTCTGCACATTCTGAACATGATCTGAAAGGAAAAAGAAAACATACATATACAATGATAGTTTGCATAACATTTCAAACATTATTACATAGGTTTGTTTGGATATTTGGCATAAATGTCTGCAATGAGTCTTGGTGCTTAAACATTTGCATTATCCACCCATTCATGGTGTGTTTTTGGGAAATGTTTCCATTGGACCAAATATTGAAGTTTGCTTTTATATTTCCTAGAGTCTAATATGGCTTGTATTTCAAAATGACTTTGTCCTTCAATCATAATTGGGTTAGGAGGTTGTTTGGTTGGATGCCATGTACTACAAGATTTTAGAAGATTAGCATGAAAAACTGGATGAATGTTTCTGTAATGTTTTGGAAGAGTAAATTTAAAAGCAACAGGACTGATGACCTTTTCAATCAGGAAAGGCCCAACGAATTTAGGCCCAAGGTTTTTAGAGGGTTGAGTGCTTTTTAAATTTTTGGTAGAAAGCCAGACTTTGTCACCCACTTTCCAGGGAGGAGTTTCAGAACGTTTTCTATCAGCAAATTTCTTATGTTGTTCTCTGGCATTTTGTAATGATTTAACAATTAGAGGCCATAGTTGTGTGATGTTATTGATCCATTGGTCAGCTGAAAGTTCAGGGAAATCCTTTAAAGGCAGCTCTGGAATAGGCATGAAGTCTTACCCTGTGGCTATTTTATAAGGTATAAATCCAGTACTGTGGTGCACAGTATTGTTGTAAGCAACTTCAGCAAACGGTAACGGTTCTGTCCAATCATCTTGTTGGTGATTGGTGAAACATCTTAAATATTGTTCCAATAATGAGTTCAATTTCTCAGAAGCCCCATCCGTCTGGGGATGAAAACTAGAACTCAGGGCTTGTGTGGAACCAATCAATTTAATAAATTCCCTCCAAAATTTGGAGGTAAACAGTGGGCTGCAATCTGAACGCACCCTCTGGGGGGCGCCGTGGAGGCGGTATATGTGTTGAATAAACAGTTTGGCAAGATTTTTAGCGTTAGGAATTGAAGCACATGGAATAAAATGTGCTTGTTTAGAGAATAGGTCAATGACCACCCAGATAACGGTGTTGTGACTACTTTCAGGTAAATCAACAATAAAATCCATAGCAATCTCCTTCCAAGGTTGTTGGGGAGTAGCTACTGGCTGTAACAGTCCCAAAGGTTTTCCTCCTCTCTTTTTGCCATAGCACATGTAGGGCATGGATTCACATATTCAGATATGTCCTTTCTCATAGTAGGCCACCAGAATTGCCTACGTAATAAATGTAAAGTTTTTATAAACCCAAAATGTCCAGTTGTTTTGCCATCATGGCCTCTTTGTAAAATGTCTTTACATAGAGAGGATGGTACATACAATTTGTTTCCCATCCACCAGGCTTGTTGTTCTCTAGTTAAAGTATTCTTATTTTCCTGGAACCATTCATCTGATTCTAATGCTGCATTTATTTTTTGAAGCAGTTCATTAGCTGGTGCAGGTTTAGAAGTTTTTGTCTGGGCTCTGGTAAGTGCCACTGAGCCAGGTTGTGTTTTAGGAATCACTGGTGCCACAATTTGCTCTCATTGGCTGTTATGCTGAGGCAGTCTAGATAAAGCATCAGCCAGAAAGTTTTCCCTCCTGGGATGAACTTTAGTGAAAATTTGAAATGGCTGAAAAATTGAGCCCAGCGAACTTGTTTAGGAGAAAGCTTCCTGGGTGTTGTGAGGGCCTCTAGATTTTTGTGATCCGTCCACACCTCAAAAGGATGGGGCGACCCTTTCAGGAGGTGTCTCCACATCAGTAAAGCCCACCGAACTGCAAAAGCCTCTTTTCCCCCACAGTAGCCACCTCCTTTCAGTTTCAGTGAATTTATGAGAGAGAGATGCACATGGCTTGAGTGACCCCCCTTCGTCCTTTTGAAGCAACACTGCTCCTATGGCCACATCAGAGGCATCAGCTTGAATTACAAAAGGTTGATCAGGCTTTGGGTGTTTGAGAATTGGTTCAGCTGTAAACAATGCCGTGAGTGCCTCAAATGCCTTCTGGCACTCAGCGGTCCATATTAATGGAGCCCCAGGCCCGTGAGCCTTTGTTGTTCTCTGGCCTTTAGTTGTTAATAAATCAGTTAGTGGCAGTGCCACTTGTGCAAAGTTTGGAATGAACTGGCGGTAGAAGTTAGCAAATCCCAGACAGCATTGTAGCTGCCTTTTGCTTTTGGGAGCTTCCCAACCCAGAACATCCTTTACTCTGGTGGGATCCATCTCAGTTCCTGCATGGGATATGTGATGCCCCAAATAGTCCACTTGTTGCTTATGGAATTCACATTTTGACAGTTGGGCATAGAATTGGGCATCCAGCAACTTTTTTAACACTTCGCGTACTAATATTATATGATCTTTCAAGTTGTCAGAATAAATGAGAGTGTCATCCAAATAAACCAACACTCCCCGATACAAAAATTCATGCAGCACCTCGTTAATTAGTTGCATAAACACCCCGGACCCCCGAAAGCCCGAAGGGCATGGCCTTATACGCCTAGCAACCAAATGGAGTACTGAATGATGTCATCCATTCGTGCCCTTCTTTGATGCGCACTTGAAAATACGCATCTCTTAAATCCAGCTTGGTAAAGATTTTCTCTTTTGACAAATGTGCCAACAAGTCTTTCATTAGGGGTAATGGGTACTTGTTTTCTTTGCAAATGGCATTGAGCCCCCCATAGTCAATACAGAGTCTTAAACTTCCATCTTTTTTCTCTCGAAACAGAACTGGTGCTGCCATCTGGGATTTAGCAGGTTGTATAAATCCTCTTGCCAGATTTGTATCTATAAATTCCCTTAAGGCTGCCAGTTCTTTTTGGGTCACAGAGTATGTCTTTTTCTGTGGGAATTTAGCCCCTGGTTCAATTTCAATAGCACAGTCAGTGTCTCTATGGGGGGGGCGGGGGCGGGCAGTGTGTCTGACTCCTTCTTGCTGAATGCTGCTTTTAGATCCCTGTAGGCTTTTGGGATGTTGTTAACTGACTCAGTCATGACTTAGCAGCTGAACACTGTGCTTGCAGCCGCTGCCACAACGCCTTCCCCTTTTGGTGGGTCAGAGCCAATCCACGAGGGAGTTCCATCCATGAACTCCATTCGCCCTGTTTTCAAATACACACTGGTATCCCACCTTTTCACACAGTTCGCTCCCGGGATTAGGGCATAACTCCCCAAAGGGGCCACCAAACATCTAAGAGTCTCTTGGTGGGTTCCCATTTGCAGCTGAAATCGTTCAGTGTGGTACTGCACGGCCCCTCCCCCTGCTTGAGATCCATCCAGCTGGTTAAACACTATGGGGGTTTTCAATTTTTGTACTTTTAGTTCTAAAGCGTTCACAAGGATTGGGCTGATTAAACAGTGCGAGAAGCCTGTGTCCATTAACGCTGTTAGCGTAGGTCTGCACTCCATTTTGGGAGCGGAGGTAGTCTCTTTTATGGTGGTAACACTCACCCCTTCGTCCTCATCAGATTCGTCATCATCATTGTCTGCCGCGACCACCATTTTGTCAGGACTGCGGCCGGGTTGGCCAGCAGTTTTCTCCTACGCTTTTCCCACCGATCCCTCTTTGTAGATGATGGGATCTGGGAATGGCGATTCTGTTACCCCAGCTGCGGTTCCCCTCTTCCCCTTGTGGGGCAGGGCTTTTTTGGCGGCTCCCAGGGACTTCTGCAGCTCCGCCGCACGCGCAGGCCAAGGCTTGGCGCAGCTAGATGCGAAATGCCCCGTTTCTCCGCAGCGAAAACAGACGTGTTGTCTTGCCGGTCTAGGAAAACTCTCGTCTCCTCCTCTCGCTGGCGGTCTCCGAAGCGCTTGCACGGGTGCACCGCTCTGCCGCTTGAATGCTGGGTCGATGGACATCCAATCAGCTTCCACCTGCGTAGCGTGTACCACCCATTCCTCAACGGTACGTGGGTTTCCTCGCGAGTAAGCTAGCGGCCACAAATTGCGGCGTAGCCCTTTTTGAAAACAGGAAACTTTAAAGTTCTCTGGCCAATTTCGGAGTTTTCTCGCGAGGCTCCGGAATTCTAGCACGTATTCACCGACGTTCCGGGTTCCCTGTCACAGGTTGATTAGTTGGGTGCAGGCTCTCGTGACTGCTCCCGGGTCCTTGAACCTCCTCCTCAGGGCTGCTAGAAAACAGGCAAGATTGGTGAGCTCGGGCGCTTGGGCCTCACGCATTTCGATCAGCCATTCCGCTGCTTTCCCAGGGAGCGCTCTGCAGACGTAGACCACCCATTGCCCCTCCGTGGTGAATAGATGGCCGCATTGCTCCACGCACATGGTCACCTGTGCCACGAAACTGGCCAGCTCATTCGGATCCCCGTTGTATTTTTCGTGTAATCCCCAGCATTTCGGAGCATCCTGGTTGCCTCGGGGTGGCGGTTGGGCGGCCAGGGGTTGAGCGGCCAGTGCGGCTACACTGGGTGGGGGCCCTGGGGCTGCTGGACCCGCTGGAGCTGGAATCACCGGGGGAGGGGGGCTGGCTGGCCCCATGGCTCCCAACCTCTCCTCTCCATACTCTCGCTCTACCATGGGTCCCCAGAACGTACCTGAATGGCATACCAGGTCGCTGAGCCCTCTCGCCTCTCGGTGCAGCATGGTGAAGTCGGCTTGCATCTTGCTCATGTTTCCATCTATAGCTCCATCTGGGTGGATTCGATTCGGCTGGTGGTGTCAGGATCTACGCAAGCTATTAATGTGGTTTTATTAGCAAACTATTGTATCAGTTTAGTATGCCTGTTAAAGAGTTAATAGAAAGAATGTTAACTGCAGGCCGCTTGCTTGACCTGTATTGAAGGGGGGAGAGGAGGGCAGGTGCTGTTATCTTTATCTCTACACAGGCATCTCCAAGGCCAAGCGCTGTGAGAACCAGAGCAAGGCGCAAAGAGTTTCAAGTGGGAAAAGAAAGAAGCAAGGGGGGAACTTGGGCTTAAAAGGGGAACAGCTTCGTTTGTAGAATTAGACTCAACAATCTAAGCTGCTGTGCACTTCTCCTAATAAAGAAATCTTTGATGGAACTGTTTAGCCTCCAGAAGATTTACTGAACTTTGGGAATGAGTGTGCAGACTCTGACAGGTGGCTCCTCAGGCTCCATCCCCAATAATGACATTTCTCCAAACAGCTCGTCCCAGTTCCAAACCTCAGCTTTGCACCGCTCGGGATTGCCCACCAATATGAGTCGAGCAAGGGGTTTTGATGGGGTTTCTCCTTCCTCCACACACCCTCCTGTAGCTCCGCGGTTGGCACTCTACTCCTCCATCCCAGCAGCAGCTGGGCTTCCCGGGCGCTTGGTATGAGAGATTTCCAGGGCAGGTCTCCCTCCGGGTAAATCCCTTGCTTGCAATTATGAGACTCAACAAAATGTCAGAGTCTGCACACTCATTCCCAAAGTTCAGTAAATCCTCTGGACTCTAATTAGTTCCATTAAAGATTTCTTTATTGAGAGAAATGTACAGCATCTATAAGTTGTTGAGTCTAAGCATTGCTAAGCAAAACCCTTCCTTTTAACCACTCCCCCCCCCCCCACTTTCTTTTCCCACTTGAAATTCCTCGCGCCTTTCTCCTGGTCTCACAGTTGCTTGACCTTGTTGGTGCCTCTGCAGAGATAACGGTAGCACCTGGCTTGGCTTCCTCCCTTCTCTCTCCTGACTTTGATGGCAGGAACAAGCAAGCGGGCCTCAATTAGCAATTATAACATTTAACCCTGTCAACTATGCATCACTAGTCTACATTCAATTAAGCTTTGATTTCTAGCTTGTGCAGATCCTGACAGAGGGGCTGCAAAGGGAGGCTCCAGCCTGACCTTGACAAGGTGGAATTTGTCCCTGTTTGGCTTAATTAGAGGGTCAATCAAGAGAGGAGGCCTCCCTCGCCCCCTCCCAAGATACTTCATCCGAACCAGGAAGATGGTGCTCGGAGGGTGGAGTCAGAAATGGTGTCTGGTGTCCAGCCTGGACTCCCTTGGCCAGAGCTTGTGTGGAAGGTCAAAAAGGGGGGGGTCATGAAGGGTAGCCCACAGACCTGGGGTGCTCCCTCTCCCTCCCCTAATGACCTGCATGGCCCCCCTTCCCTTCCCTTTTGCAATTTCCCAAAATGGGGAAACATCCTGGGGGAGGCTCTGGTGTTGTGTGCTGCTCTTGTGTGAGATTGCGTTACATTTTGGGGTCCCCGCAGGGAAAAACCGCCAAACACCTTGGAAAAGTGGTCATAGTGGTCATAGGCCATGACGGACAGCAGTGCTGGCTCACATCCCACAATGCCAATCAGGAAGAACGCTTGTGCCAGGGATTGGTTGTAGGAGATGGTCTGCCGTTGGCGTGGGACTTTCACCAGGATCTTTAGTACAACCACAGAAGGAAGGCAGATATCCAAGCAGGAGAGCTGGCCGAGGAAGAAGTACATGGGGGTGTGAAGGCGGGAATTCAGGAGAACCAGGGTTAGGATCATGAAGTTGCCCATCAGTATGGCCAAATAGGCAGCAAGGAGCACCAGGAAAAGGTGGACTTGGTGGCCCAGGAGGCTGGAGAACCCGAGGAGGATGAACTCTGTCCCCTGTGTTTGGTTCTGTGCATCCATGAGGGAGAAAAGGGACAGCTGTGAAAATAGAAATGAGCATGTGAAGAAAGGAATGAGGACCTTGGAAGACGCATGGAAGAAGCACAGGGCCCCCATAATAGTACTGGGAAGTGCAGTGGGGAAGTAGCAGCCCTTCAGCTCTGCCTTCTCCACCTCTGGCATCCTGAGGGGCTGCACCACGATCCTCTCCCCTGGAGCTGCAGGCTTTGCATCACCCTCTTGAGAAGTCATCAGCCTGCAGAAGGACACACCAGCGGTACATCCGTGACAATCCAGAGGGTTTCTGCTGTTTGCTTTCATAGATGATCTCCTAAAGGGTGCCAGCGGTCAATGAAAAATGCTACTGAGAAGGCTGTGAAGAGGCTCCAAGTTCAGGAGGTCTGCACTGTTTTCTATGCTCTGCAATTCCTTTCATTCCCACAGAACCTGCTGTGGAGGGCAAGGGCAGCAGGGACAAGGAGCAGCCGAGACTGAGGCACGTTGGGCTTTCATCCCATGTCCTTGACTTCAGAATTCCCTCTCCCTCCTCATTTCGATGAGGATCCTCAATTCTCTCAACAAACCTAGGGTCTGATCCAGCCAAGGTACGCTGTGGACATGCCGTAAATTTCCAAGGGAGATCCGAGAAACACTTGACGTGCTCTCGCTTTAACACACAACAAGTCTGCCCTCTTTTGCTCTTGACAGCTTACATGTATTTATAGGATGCTGTCCCACCTCCCCTAAATCAAGGGGCAACTTTGTTTAGAATCAGGTCATCATACCGGTGCTAAAATTCTGCTGAGGATGTAGGAATCCTTCCACCCCGATCTCTTGAGGGATGTGCCGTGTTTCTCCCAGCACTTCGCTGGAGGGAAGCAGAAGGGCCTCCCAGAGGGCGAGCCAGCGACAGCCAGATGGGAGAAGGCCGCGGCACCCCAGAGCTCCGAGCCGCTGCTGGGGCAGCCCCCAGGCCGCGCCCCGGGAAGCCGCTCAGGCAGTGCTCTGGAGCAGCGCAGGGTGTCCCTCCGGCCGCCGCCGCGGACTCCTCCGGCCATCCAGTCCCAGGATGCCGCTCCCGAATTCAGAAGCGCTGCGAGGTCGCAAAGCGGCCACTCGGGCATCAGCCGGGCCGCCCCGAAGGCGCCGAGCACCGCACGCTCCTCCAGCCGCGGAGGGCAAGCGGACCAAGCTGCCCGGTTCCGTTCACGTGGATGCCCATCCAGGGCCGCCCTGCACACACGCCCGTCCCAGCTGCCGCATGCAGGGAGCCTAAAAGGGGCGGCAGTGGCAGGCCTGCAGCTCCCCTTCTGCCCGCCATCCTGATGGCTCCCATCCTCTTCCTCATTCGAGATCACCCAAGAGCCTCTGGTTGTTTCCACGGTCACTCCAGAGGTGGAAAGATGAGTTGTTTCAAGAAACGTGCTGAGTGTTGGAGGAGGAGGAGGAGGAGGAGGAGGAGGAGGAGGAGGCGGCACCCCAGTAGTCCCGTGCCACTAGTCACGTGCCAGATCAAAGCAGAACAGGTCCGAGTGACACAGGACACCCCTAAGACACAAACGCAAACAGCTTCCAACACACAAACAGCCGGGCCCACAAAAAGCCCCCAAGCGCGTCCGGATCTCTGCCTTTCTCTTGCTCGGGGTCCCCTTCCTTGGACGGCAGGCACCGGGGATCCTTGCAGTGAAGCCGGTTCTTCCCCTCGGCGTCTTGCTCCTGTCTTTGGCAGCAGTTCCAGGACGCAGCTCAGAGCAGGAACCGGCGGGAAGTCCCGGGGCCGGAGGCTGGGCTGGGAATTCAAGCCACGCGATACGAGCTGAGCTGGAGACCAGCACTTGGGAGAGCGGTTCTGCAGCACGCCAGGAGAACCGCCTTTCCCTCCTGATAAGTCTCCAGGATAGGGTTGCTCAGCCCGGGCAACCTGAAGTCGGGTGGACTTCAACCCCCAGAATTCCCCAGCCAGCCATGGGATTCTGGGAATTGAACCCCACACTCTGCAAAGGGCCAAGGCTGAGAAACCCTGCTCTAGGAGTTGAACTCCAGCATGATCCAAAGGCGGCTTTGCTTTCTTTCTCAATGAAATGAGAAAATAACATTAATATGGCACGATCTGCTCCTCCCCCAAACACCCCTACCGCAAGTTCAGGAACCCTGAAGAGGCAGCCCCCTTCCCTGTTGCTCCCCAGCAACGTCTGAGTGGATGTTCCTCCAGACCCTTTTCCTAGGTGTGGGCCCCATAAGCTGTTTGTGCATTGTTGTGTTTGTGTATCACAAATTTCCTGTCTCATTCCAGCTTGTTCTGATTTGATTTGATACGTAACGAGGACAGGAGGAAGAGTTAAATCATCTGGCACATTAAGGGTGTGCCAGATGTTCCATCCCAAATCCCAAATCGAAGCCGTTGCTGCCCATTGGCCCCATACTGGAGGTCTTGGTGGGCGTCCGTAGGGTGTGGTCGGAGAAGTCGAGATGGCGGAAGTAATGCTGTGGTCCAAGCTCCACCGTTCTCTGTGTGCACCAGGTGCGTCGGACCACACCCTGCGGACCCCCCAGTCCCGCAGCAGATGCGGGTTGCTCAGAAGCCCCCGGCCCCTTTTGCAGACCAGACTTTCGCTCTCAGCTGCTCTGCATCCGAGGAAAGGCTCGCTGCGCGGGAGACGACCTTGCCGGGACTGAAACGAGAGGATCGACACCACCAGCGAGGGCACGTGTGCAGGCCGCTACTCAGACTTCTCTCTTCGTCTGGCGTTTGCGCGATTTTTTTGGCTCCTTGACTCCTTTCATGCAGCGCTTCTCACCTTGGCAGCTTTAAGACACGCGGACCTCAGCTCAGGCTGGCGGGGAGTCCTGGGGGCCGAAGTCTACGTGTCCCAAAGCTGCCAACGGGGTGGGTGGGTGGGTGGGTGTCCGTATTGACCTGGGATTCCCAAAAAAGGCATTGCGGAGCTGCTCCGTCCGTCTCCCGGAAACTCCGAAGGCATAAGAAATCGGAGACACGGGAAATGCCGCCTTTCCTGTTATGGCCTCTCTCTGGTGACTGAGGCTGGTCTGGTCAACCTTCCCGTGGCCTTTGGAGACCAGAAATTGCATGGATGTTACCAATGTTTTTTGTTTTTTTTTTTACAATTTCCACACAACGGATGAGCAGATGATTTTTCCCAGTTTCTCCACTGGGTATCACCCACTGTTTTTCGAGGAGAAGAAGAAGACCCCCCCCCATTTCCAGGGGAGGAATATCTGTGACTCTCATAAATCCCCCCGGATGAGGAATTCTCTCTGGGGCAGGGATGGGGTAAAAACGTCAAGATGGTGACCACCCCTGCACCATGAAAGCTTCTCTTCTCACCCTGCCGCAGCCACCATCTTGACTCTTTTGCCTCCTCCAAAGACACCCTGGAGGCCAGAGACTTTCCCGGGGACTGCATGGAAGCAGGGGGGCTGAAGACCGGTGGAGAAGGAGCAGGTTGCGTCAAAGGTCAGATATTCCCACACGGGGCTGGGCTTCATTGTAAATCTCTCCTGAGCATTTAGTCCAAATTCTCCTTCCTTGGGAAGAAAAGTGGATTCTTTTCCACTGAAGAAGGGAACTGATACGGAAACTGAAAGGGAATATTTTTCTCCCACCAAACTCAATTCCGGCTCTCCAATTCAAATGAAATGGACCTGCCGTAAAGCATCGCAGCCTCAATGGGTGGCCCTTCTGAACAAGCCCCCCCCCCTTAACGCCACGCCTTGCCGGGCGGAAGACTCGGGGGTCTTGCGCTTCAGACCGCCGCAGGCTCCTGGCTCTGCAGAATAAATCAGGCTACTCGTGCCAAGACAGAATTTATTCGCCCTTCTGGCCCATCCGAATCAGCCACATCTCGCCCGAGCTGCCAAGCGTTCCTCGAGCGCGGGGTGCAGAGCAAGGTTTCGGCAGGCGGGGGGCTTCCTTGCTTCCCCAGGCTTCCCCAGGTGCTTCCTCACTCTGAGACTAGAGCGGGCACTTGCAGAGGAAAGGGCGCCGCTTTTTGCAGTTGTTGTCGTTCCAGTAGAGGTACCCTGGGCAGCAAAGAGAAGGTTGGGTCCCCTTTCGCAGTGGCTGCATCAGTCCCAGAGAGGCATTTCCCTGTCTCCGGCCTCGTTGGCGGGGGGACGTGAGGATGCCAGGCCGTGGCAACCGCAGGCGGAGAACCCAGTCGGCTAGAACGGGCTTGGCCTTCAGCGGGGGGTTGCCACCCGGAGAGCCGGCTAGCCGTCAAGGGAGGCCACGGCTACCAGACCTTCCCTGTCAAGCTCTGCGCAGCCACAGGAGGGCAGCAGAGAACTTGCAAAGCGCTTGTGCCAACCCAGAGCAGGGCTGGACAGATGACCAATGTCCTCGGTCCAGCCGCCTGTCAAACCCGCCTCCTCTCCTCGTGTGCTGATCTGGCAGGAGGAGGACAGGCTTCGCTCAAAGTGGGGGTGCTCCACTTGCAGGGGTTGGGGTCCTGAGGCCAGGAGGAGGCCGCTCTTCCCCGGGACCCCCTGCCTTCCCGGAGGTCAGGCCGGCGTTCAGGAAAACGTTAAAAACTGGATTCCTTCGCAGGGCTGGTTCTCAGGTTTAAATCTGAGGCCCTCTTTTCCCCTTCTCTGTTATTTTTGGTTGTTCACCTTTATTCTTATAGTGTGATGGAGTGGAATTATGAAGGCCAGGCTCAGGGAGACAAAGATTTTCTTAGCTCGGCAGAACCGCCTGGGAGGAACAAGAGGATGAGGCTGGCACCTCCCCGAGGAATTCACACTGCTGTGGCTGGAGGACTTTGGGAACTGAGTTTCAGTCCGGGAAGATTCTTGCCAGGGGTTGTAGCTAATAAACATAGCTGGACTGAATTTGCACGGTCTCTTGGGGTTCCTTGGGCCAGGCCTGACATATATTCCATTTTTGACAGTTTCCGCCTGGAGTTTTTGCACTGTTCTTGTGATTGCAATTGGTTTGTAATCAATCTGCTACCTGACTGCAATGAGGTAAAAGATTGTATATGTATATGTGTATGTGTATGTATGCATGTATGTATATATGTACGTGTATACACACACACACACACACACACACACAAAGAACAAAAAGGTTAAGGTGGAGCTGGGAGATGAAGCTCCCGTAATGATTTCCCAGACCCAGATTTTGCGGGAATGACGGCTTTCATTCTTCGTGGTGTGTCCCCTGGATGTTCTGGGTCCCCTCGGCTGCCCAGAGGGAGGGACGGTCCGAGGGAGGAACCGGGGCTATCGGCTGCCAAGGGGAGCGTGGCAAGATGGGCCAAACTGTCCTCGTGGCTGGAAGCCCACCCTCAGCCGCCTCCCCACCACCTCGGCTTACTTGGCCAGGCCCACAACTCAGTGCAGTATTCGTTGCGCCTAACGTTGTTGGGCTCTCCCTCGTTCCAGGGTGTGTAGTTGGTTCTTGAGCCATCGCTCCACTGCCAGACTCGTTGCTGTTGAGGCAGGGAAGCCACGTTAGCCAACTGAGGAGGGGGCTCCGGCTCTGGGGGGCCCAGGGCAGGGATGAAAGGTGGGCAGGTTTCAAGGGGTCGACCAAATAGACAACTCTTCTCTCTCTCCTTCATCTACCTAGTCAACCTCAGTTGATCTGGAACAGCTAAGCAGGCATTTAACTTGGTGAATGCTTGGATAGGTGACCATCAGGAGATCCAGAGAAAAAACACCCCAAAAGAAAACTGCCTGGAGGTGCCCATAAGTCACCAGCTCAGTCTGAGAGCTACTTTGCCTTACGCCCAACTTGGTGGCAGGACCCGGATCAAAGTTTCTGAGTCCTTGGGTGGGGGACCAGCAGCAAATCCCCAGGGCTATAGGTGGCCCTTGAGAACTGAAAAGCATCCGGGAAACTTTTTTGGAGTGGGGGGGTGGGTGAACCTCCTTCTGTGTTGTTGCCAGAAATGACATTTGTGTTCACAAAGTCACCAGGAACTGCACTCCAGGGAAACTTCCCTTCTTCCTATAGGAGCGAGGATTTCTCAAGGATTGACAGTGCAACAGAGCGCAAGAAGGTCCGAATGAGCAGAATCTGTGCAAATTAAGAAGGGGGGGAGGGACGAAGAACCCTCCCAGGCCAGCCCCACAGCCCCCAAGGTAGTGGCCACCAGGATTGATGAGCATCAGCGACAGAAAGGGACCTACTTTCTTTGAGGCCCTCAGTCCAATCCAGATGTTGATCATGCTGAGACGTGGAGAGAGATATTTGGCCAAACTGTCTGACTCTGCCGCGTCGTGGATGGAGGCCAGGTGGCAGCCCCTCTTCTGGGCCCTGCAGAACTTCTGGAAGAGCGACAACAGAGAAAGGCGCTTGTTCAGCAGAGAAGAAACATGCGTGTGTGTTTGTGCACGTGAGAAAAGAGCAGGCGTCTGATTGCAAGATCGTAGCCACCATCTTGACTTTGTTGACCTCCCGCAGATGCCCTCGCCGGAGAATGCGGCTCTTGAGCAATCCCTGACTTGGATTTGCGAGTTAAAAGACTCCAGACTGAACTGAACTGATCAGGCTTTTGGGCAGTGGACTCTACGTGCCCCACATCACCTGCTTACTGTCTATGGAGTCCCTCTGAGCGGAGGAGAGCGCTTTAAATGGGCTGCGAGGAAGAGTCCGTGGAAGACTTGCACTGAGACTATCCTAAAATCTCGGTCTCTGCTGCCTCCTGAGGCACCCAGCCTGGTGGCCCTCCAGGGCCCCCTTGACAGGTCTTCAGCCCACCAGAGGGGACGTGGGTGCTGGGCCAGGGCTCGGCCTAGATCCTGCTCTGCCTGGGCTGGGATGGTCACGGGCACACAGCACTCCTCACCTCTGCATAGTGCCAGGTCTTGGCTTTCAGGAAGATCTTGTAGCAAGATTTCTTGTAGGTGAACCAACTGGAGGAACAAGACTTTGGGGCTCCAGTTGCTGTGTGGGAAGAGAGAAAGCCCAATGAGAGGGTGGGGGGGAGGAGGAGAAGGAGGAGGAGGGGGAGGGGGAGGGGGAGGGAGAGGAGGAGGAGGAGGAGGAGGAGGGTGGAGGGGAGGGGGAGGGAGAGGAGGAGAGAGCTGGGTCTGCAGAACACGCCTCGCCTGCTGAGTTGCAAACCCCTCTGAGCACAGCAAATTGAGGCTGTCTTGGGTTACAGACGCAGCGGCTGCATTTGCAGAGTGTCCAAAGCTCGCTTGGGTGAGCCTCGGCTGACTTCCCTGAAGCTGCACGTCGTGTGCGAACGAGCCTGGCCGCTTGGGTTGTTCACCCTTCAGCGAACCGTGCAGAGCCAGAAACGGGTTCCTTCGAGAACCAGGCTAAGCCTCTCTAACCTCTGCACGGTTTCCTATCTGGGGAAGGGGCTTCTCTCGTGTGGATCCCGTGGAGAGCAATCCCTAGCAAGGGGGGTGGCAGTGGGGGCTCACTCTACTCTTAATGATAGAAGCACGGATCTTTCACCCAGGTTTAAACTGTTTAGCCGTGTCATGTTCAGCCTGAATCTGAATTTTGATTGTTTGTATTAATTTTCCTTTGTTTTTTATTGTGCGAAAATTGCTGGATCTTGGAGCCGGCAGATTGTGTTAGGTTTAGATTTTGGTTATTGCACCTTTATTATTTCTGGAAATAACTCAAGGCGGCGAACATGCCTAATACTCCTCCCTCTTCTTATGTTCCCCACCACAACCACCCTGTGAGGTGGGCTGGGCCACCAAGGCAGGATCTAAACTCTGCAATCAGCCAAACCCGAATGAAAGCAAATTCAGCCCTGGGGCTCTGGGGGGCCAAACCGGGGAGGGATCAGATGCAAGAGCCTTGGCCTCGGGGGCACGGGGACCCCACCCGAACTCACCACTTAGGGGGAGAGCCACGAGCAGCAGGCCCAGGCGCACGAAGGCGAAACGCCCCATGGTCTTCCTTCCTTTCCTGTGGAGAGGAGCAAAGGGCAAAGAAGTGGAAGCGGAGCGAGGGAAGGGCCCCTCGGGAAGGAGAAGGAGGGCCCCACCTCCAGCCCGGGACAAGCTGGGGGTCCCACACTTTGTCTCGCCCAGCTGGACCCCGTAGCTCCCTCTCTGGTCCTGTGGTGGCTCTGCTGGGGTTGTGGCGGATCCTGCGCTGCTGCGCAACAGCCAGGCGCCAACTTTCTCAGGGAGGGTCTCTGGGTCTCTCTCTCCCCCCATGGGTCCCCCGAGAGATCCCTCACTCCCTGCCCGAGGGACCCTCCCGAGATCCCCTGCTGGGCCTGGGCTTTGGCCACAGCCGCCCCCCAGAGGACCCTTCTGGTGGAGAGAGACAGCCGGGCTCACCTGCTGCAGGTGCCTCCTGCCAGGTCCCAGGTGGAGAGTGGCACTCCCCTGTCCCTCTGCCTCCGCAGCTGGCAACTCTGCTGCAGTGCCAATGGGGCATTTATAGGCAGGGCGAGGGGTGGATTTCTTGGGGGGGAGGGGGGGCGGGAGGGAGAGGGTGCTTTGCTTCAGAGTGGAGCTTTGGTCTGGCAAAGGAACGGTAATCTGACTTTAATCCTCACATTCTGCAGGGATGGGGGTCATGGAGAGAATCCTGCCCGTAGAGGGGTCCTTGAGGCCATCCAGCCCAGCCAATGGCTTTTCCTTTGGGGCCGGGGGAGCCCACTTTCTGCATCTGTACAGCTGCAGCAATGGAGCTGCAGGATGGAGGCCACCGAGATGCCATTTCTTCACAAACTCGGTGCTCCTAAGCGGGATCCCCAATTCTCCTGGAGCAGCAGTTCAGCCAGCGGGTTGCAAGCTCAGTGGCAGCAGCCACAAAGAGGGAGCACCGCAAAGCCTTGACACCCAGTGCCACGAGGCAAAAGTTGCCTCCTTCCCCTTGGGAAGAAACCAGGAAGAAGCAGAGCAGAAGGAGCAAGGAAGCGAGTCCTGCAAACCGTCCAAGGCAGATTGGTGGGGTCACCAAACAACGTTTGTGGCAATGACCGGCTGGAAACTCTGCTCGTGCCGCATCGCAAAATGCGGTGCATCAACCCACCTATGTCACGTTGCATGTCTGCACACACACAGATGCACGCACTCCTCTCCCCCCCATTTTACAATCCCATACCTGTCAGCAGAAGAATATGCATTTATTTGTGCTTCCCGGTCTCCCAGTCCCCAAAGTGATGGAACAGACCAAGATACGAACATTGCACCTGAAGCCGCCTTTGGCAGGTGGGAGCAGCTCTTCCCTGAGCTCAGCCCTGAAACATCTTTACGTGATGAGTTAACTGCTTGCTGGTTTACTCAAACCATCATTCATTGTGAATGCAAATTATGCTGAGAAAGAACACCCCCCGCCCCCTTTACCTCTTTTATGGCCAGCAAGCTGACTGTTCCTCCTGAAACCCTTCCCGCACTCCATTCATTTGTAAGGTTTTTATCTATTTATAAGGTTTCCGCCTTGTGTGGACCCTTCTGTGGGAAGCAACCTGGCTGCGGTTCCTGACGCTCTTCCCGCACTCTCTGCATTTATGGGGTTTCTCCCCCGTGTTGATTCCGTCACGTAACGAAGGAATGACAGTCCAGCTGCAACTTCTTTCACCTTCCCTGCCCTGATCCTCTTCTCCTTTAGTGTCGGTTTGAGAGTGTTCATTTAGATCTAAATTTCCCCGGAAGACTTTGTCCTCCTCTTCCCCTTGGGAGCCGGCACGGCTGCTCCCCCTCGAACTCCATCGCACCCACAGGCGGAAAGGGTCTTGCTGCCCTCCTGTGACCGGTTCCTCTCGCGGGTGTTGAGCTCCGTTTGACCCGCAAACGTCTCTCTTCCTTCTCTGCGCCTGAGAGCTTCTGAGAGTTCCCGCAATTCAGGTTCTCCTCCCAACGGAGAGAGAGGAAGGAGCGTGTGTTTAAGCGAGGAGAAGGAAGTGAAGCATCAAAATACGGGACGTGACTGTGAATTTCCTCCCGAAATACTGCAAAAACTGAAAATGCTAAAGGCTATTCTGGCCCACCTAAAATAACCTCATTTAAAGCTTATCAAATCTGGACTCCTGATGCAGGTTCTTACCAATTTCATCTGCATGAAATTGCATGGGATGGAAATTGATCTTTTATGGGCAGAAGAAACCATTTTAAACAGCCGTTCATCAAAAATAACTCTGCACTTTGGGTCATTATGATGTTTGTCGCTTGCTATCCCTGATTTTCTATTCATTCCGGACTGCATAGCCTTTCCCATTCGTTCTCCTCTTACCCCCCAGCTCTTGGTTTCTGATGAGAAAAACCTGCATATTTCACCTATTAAGTTAAACTCAGGTGTTGGTCGCTCTGTCCAATGCTGCGTCTGCACAGCACTGCATCAGCCTCTTCCAGGGAGGCCTGCGGTTGCCTCCCCCCCCCCCGCCCCTTGGATGGTGCTCTGCAAGCTGTAGTATGGCTGGCTGGGGAACAAGGTCTGGACGGTCTTTGGGCCTGTCTTCTTTTGCGTTTCCGCTTGAAGAAGGATCTGCCCTGCAATCGCACAGGTGGCACAGACGCAACAAACCTCCTGAGCCTGTGGCTGCCCAGCCTGGATCCTGGGGTTTTTCACGCAGGCGATGAGGCTCAGCTGGCAGGGTGGCCCCCGGGGGTCTTGGTCGCAATCTCGGCTGGGGGCAACCTTGCGTCAGGCTGGGTGCCATGGGCTGACCAGGCACATCACCTTCGAGAAGCCCCACAAGGTATGTGCAGTGGGAGCAGAGAAGAGGCCCCCCCTTGTCCCCCCAGGAAGTGCCCCCAATGCCCCCCAATGCCTTTCTCCTCCTCCTTCCCTGCAGGAATCCAAGACCCTCACCCGGCTGCACCTCCTGCAGGGGGGCAGTGGGTGGGTCAGGACTGGGTCCTCCGCCCAGGGCAAAAAGCAGGGAGACCCTCAGAGGCACCCCAACTCTCTGAGGAGATTCGAATCGGTGGGTGACTGAGGCCACCCAGCCATCATAGAGAGGGGCAGGTTGGCTGTCCGGGAGGCAAGACGTGCAGGGCTGTTGGATTGCAGGGACTTCTGTTTCCCTGTTCTGCTCTGGGGCTTCCAGAGGAGAGCTGCAGCAGACCCATGAAGGGACCCGTTGCCTGTCCACCTGCTTGAGGGTCCATCAGTGAGGGTCCAGGGGGCAGCAGCAATGCAGCAGGGTTTCTGGGGTCTCTGCTCCCCCTGGAGCGTTAGGAGAGGGTTGCTCGTGGTTGGGAGATGGACCCCGTTGCAGATGGTCAGTGCTGGGATGGGAGAACACCAGGAACCCCCACGGCCCTCTGCTACTGCAAACTCTATCCAGGCGTGAGAGATTGTGGGAAAGGAATGGAAGGAAAGTAGGCAGAAGAACTCAAGAGGCCAAAGGCGAGTGCTTTGGCAGGTGATCTGAGACAGGGCGACTCGGCCTCGGGGACAAGGAACCTGGAAGAAGCCAGAGGGAGCTTGCCCGGTGGGATGCCATGGCTGAGATTCTGCGTTTGCCTCCGATGAGCATGAAAGAGGCCTTCCTGAGTCTGCGCCGTTCTTGCTTCCTTGGTCTTGATTGGCTACATGGGACTTGGCACCTCCCTGCTCTGGGGCCACCTGGGGGGGCAGTGTGGACTCTCAGCCATGTGACATGGGTCACGTGAATCACAGTGGCCGTCCTGGGATTGGCAAATCACAGGCTGAGTATGAGCCAGGAGGGTGATGCAGCTGCAGAAAAAGCCAATGCGATCCTCAGCTGCAAGGATGGAAGTCTTCTGTCAAGGTGAGGGAGGTCTGCTCTGCTTGGTGCCCTGACCAGCCGTGGCATCTTCAGAGGGAGGTGGACGGGCCCAAGGATGTCCGGAGGGGAACAATCGAGAGAATTGGGGCCCCGAAGAGGAAGGGAGGGTGGGAGGCATGGGGTGCGCTTCGCCTGGGGAGAGGAGATGTTGGAGAGCCTCTTCCAGGATATGAGGGTCTCTCCTGCGCAAGATGGGGCATGGCTGTCCATAGTTCTTTGGGAAGGACGGGAAATGGGCTCAGATCCAGCGGATGCAGATTCCAGCCAGACGCCGGAAGAACCTCTTTGAGCTTTCCAGCAATCCTTTCCTGAAAATCTTATAATGGGATCCTCATTCCTTCTCTCTGTGACAGAATCGACCTGGGGGAGAACCCCATAAATTCAGGGAGGGTGGGAAGAGCAATGACTGTATTTCACTAAGAGGGGGAAATTGGCTCAAAGTGTTTCGTAGTTGCCACACAAGAATAGAAAACCCTTTGGCTTCAGTTCAAAATTTAGGATGCTTTGCTTCAAAATCAAGGGATTTCTTCCATTGTATATTTCAGCATGCATTGCAAGGGCCCCACTTGCTCCCCAGACAGATATTGAACAGGTGCAGCTTCATCTCCCGATGGTGTTTCAGTGGGGAGAAAACGCAGCTTTATTCTCACGAACAGGACAAAATGGCCCAGCACAGGCACCTGGCTGTGATCTGAGGCTGCCCCGTAATGCAAAACTAATCTGGGATTCCTCCAAGGGTGGGAGCAGGAGCCAAATTCTTAGTTTTCCTCAAAGAATCCGCATTGGAGAGAATCCATATGAATGTAGGTAGCGAGGAAGGAGCTCCAAAAGAAGAGCCCCCTTCTGATGGGAGGAGCCACGCTAGCAAGGAGACCTATAGATGTGGGTGGGAAACCTCCCCCCTTCGGCGGAGGATCAGAAATTCAGGGATGGAGGGAACGGATTAAATGGCATCTGACCTGGAGGGAATATGGAGCTGAGAGAGACCAGACTTTTCGGACAGCATCAGCTCACATCATTCCAGGCTTTTCCTACAGTCTAAAGTTTATTGTTTTATAGGAAATAAAAGCTAAGGAAACTGATCCAAAGGAGAATAGCAAGAAGGTGAAGCTTCTGTGCATTCAAAGCCAGGAGGGATGAGACAGAGAAACGAGGGGGGTCCAAGGAAGGGAAAGAGGTTGGGGCTCTGCTGGCAGAGACCAGTTGATCCCTGAGATCACTCCTCAGGAAATGGGAATCCCAGGGTGGCTGGTACATGTGGAGCATCTGGATCTCTCTGGGTCTGGTGGCCCCCAGGCTTGGCTAAGTGCCAGATGGATTTCCGGTTAAGTGGCTGGAGGTGGGTGGGTTGCAGCCATTGCTCTGAATGGGGTCTGTCCTGAGCAGGAGAAATTGGGGGGTCTGGAGCAACAGGCAGGCCAGGAGTTCCTGGGGGCAGAGTAGGTGGTTTCCACCCCCTCCCCATTTCCCCCTCCCTCAAAAGACAGAGAGGCCCCGAAAGGAAGCTGGCGGTCTCAGCAGAAGGTCCAGGTGCGATTCTCCTCTTCCCACCAGTGTTGAAGCTGCATCCTTTGAGTGTTGCAAACAAGGCAGAAATCCATTAGGTGCTGAAAATCTTCAGCAGTTTTACATCTGAGAACAGGAAGGGATAGCAGGATTAACTCATGAGGGCTGCGAAAAATAGAGGTGGGGAAAAAAATTAAAATATATAGTAAAAACCTTCAGTGAAAATGAGGTTTTTTTGGAGAGTCTGCAGGAAACACACAGGGTGGGCTTCCGCTCCCCCTCCCTTTCACCCCCCCTTCCCAGGCAGGCCCAACCTTCAGGGGGTGGATGATGGGCAGGGCCCGGATGGAGGGAGAATCTGGCTCTTTCAGGGAGGAAAAGGCTGCGAAGGACCAGGGATTCCTCCCCATCTCATCTCCGAGGCTCGAAGGGGGTCCCAGTTCAGCTGAGGGGCTGCAAAGGGAGGCTCCAGCCTGACCTTGACAAGGTGTAATTTGTCCCTAATTGGCTTAATTAGAGGGTCAATCAAGAGAGGAGGCCTCCCTACCCCCTGCAGATACTTCATCCAAACAGAGAAGATGCTACTTGGAGGGTGGAATCAGAAATGGTGTCTCGTGTCCAGCCTGGACTCCCTTGGCCGGAGCTTGTGTGGAAGGTCAAAACGGGTATGTGTGTGTGTGTGTCAGGAAGGGCAGGCCACAAACCCGGGGTGCACCTTCTCCCTCCCCCAATGACCTGCACGGCCCCCCCTTCCCTTCCCTTTGGCAATGTCCCAAAATGGGGAAACATCCTGGGGGAGGCTCTGGTGTTGTCTGCTGCTCTTGTGTGCGATTGCGTTACATTTTGGGGTCCCTGCAAGGAAAAGCCGCCAAAAACCTTGGAAAGGATTTGGGGAGTCCAGAAAATCTTTGGAGGCTTTGTGGGTCATTCAAGGCTCTTTCAGCTCCTTAAGAGAGATTTTTTCGGAGGAGAGAGAAAAACTTATTAATTAACGGAGGGGGAATAGAAGACGCTCACCTGGTTGCTGGACGGGAGTTGCTAGAAAAAGGGAGAGAGACGCATTCAGAAATTTTTTATCTTTTCAATAGGACTGTTTTTGACATATTTACTGTTTTATGCTTTTTGCTATATGCTGCCCAGTCACTCCTTGTGGGCGGCCTGATAAATTTCATAAGTAAATAAATTAATAAAGGGCCAGAGCATTTATGGGGTCAAGCACCCATTCTACAGCCTATAACATATTGCATTATATCCCCCCCCCCCTTTTTTCTTTTCTTCCTTTGAGTGAACGTTGACTCCTGGCGACTGCCTGGACTAGTCCCTGCAGTTTTCCTGGCTAGTTTTTGGAAGGGGTTTGCCATTGCCTGCTTCCTGGGGCTGAGGGACAATGGCTGGCCGACAGTCACCCAGGGGGCTTTGTGCCCAGGGCAAGACTGGGACTCACAGATCCTGGTTTCTAGCCTGGTGCCTTCACCACCACCGCAAACGGGGTCTCCTATCCCTTATGCCCCTCCAGGAAGAAAAATGTCTCCAAACCAATTTCCCAATGAGACCCTCAGCCTTGGGATTCGGGGGCCCAAGAGGACCCAGCTTGCCATCTAGCTGCAAGGCCTCCCCTAGATGGTCCCTTCCCCATAACCTCTCACCCAGCCCCCCACAGACTCACCTTTCTTGTTCTTCAGGTAGAGGGAGAGCCCCACGGCCAGGAAGACCACCCCCAGCACGGCCCCCACGGCCCCATCCAGAGCTTGCTCTTGGCAGCGTTGGAGGAACGTGGCTCTGGGGAAGGAAGAGGAGCCTCGCGTGAGCAGGAGGATCAGGGCCAGCTTCCTCTGGGGGGGCCATTGTGGCTTGACACACAGGGAGGGTCTTTCCAGCCCCCCCATCAATGCCCCCTTCTCAGTGCGGGATGGTGTCCCCAGACCAGGAGGGGAGGGAAGGGGAGGAAGGGAAAGGCTTACCCCACTGGACAGTGACGGGGGCCTCCAGGCTGGCGTGCCCCACCTTGCAAGCGTAGACGTCCCCACGCTGGGGCTGGGTCTCCAGCAGCACCTGGAGCTGGTAGGTCCAGTCTCCGTTCTGGAGCTCCTCCCCGAAGGCAACACCCCCCTTCTCCGGCCGCCCGTTCTTCAGCCACAGGCTCACCTCTCTGGCTAATCAGATGCTGTGTCTTGTCTGCTTGTAGCTTGTAGCTGCCCACCCTGTAGGCCTCTCGGCAGAAGGAATCCACTTTGGCCCTCTTGATCTGCATCTCCTGGGTGGCTGTTCCAATAGTCAGCATCTGGCTGCCCCAATGGGGTGATGGCCACGAACCTCCCGACATCGCTGTCGAAGTGGACAATCTCCTGCCGGTCGTAGATGTCCCTGTACAGGTAGTGCACCCGCTGCGTCCCGCTGCCCCAAAGAAGTGGCAGTCAGACTTCTCCTGGTGCAAGAAATGGGCTGTGAGGAGGAGGGGGAAGAGGAGGAGGAGGGGGGCTGTCAGGAGGCACTCCAGCGCCCATCGCTCCCAGCCGCCAGCAGAGGAGGGACCCATGCGGGAAGGGGGAGGGGGAGACCTGCTGCGGGAGACCGAGGGGTGGCCTTTGGAGGGCCCAGCTTGAAGGGGGACCTGGGGGGGGCTTTCTCTGCCCCCTCCAGTTCCTTGCTGGGGCTCCCGGGGGAGATGCGGGGGGGCCTGACAAGAGACCCCTGGCCCAATCCACTCCATGCCCCACCATTGGGGGTGTGGGGAGGGAGGGGGCAGAGGCCACGTGGAGATTGAGGGTCCTCCAGGCTCCTGGGGGTCCCAGCCACTTTCTTCCCCCCTCCCCCACCAGCATCAGGGGTCCCTCCCAGTCCCCCTCCTTTCTGTCCCACACCCCTCTATACTGGGGGGCTCCTGCCCCCCTTCGCTTCCAGGAATCCGGGAATTTAAATTAAATTAAATTAAATTAAATTAAGACCGAGGCAGAGAAGCGCCTAGATTGGTCCCCCCTTTATTTAAATTAATTAAAGAAAGAGGGTGAATTTAGAGAAGAAGCTTCTCTGCTTGTGCGACGGAGTTGTGTGAACTTCTTTTTTATACTCTTTGCTGTTCTCTATTATCCAGCCTGCATCAGCAATAAAGACACAATAAATAACAACACAAGAACAACAACCACACACAGCAGCCAGGAAGAATCACTCGGAAAGGCCAGGAACCCTTTTGCAGAGCAGTCCGTCACACACCTGGGGCCCCAGACTTGGGCAAAAAGGCCAGCAGGGTCAGGCCAGCCTGATCCCTGCAGGGCTGTTGTTCCACAGGGCAGGGGCCGTGGCAGGAAAGGCTCTCCTCCTGGGCCCCTAATGGGCCCCTCCTGATGGACTGATGGAGGAAGAGATCATCGAATTTGGAGCTGGTGGTGGAGTGGAGGAGGAGACGGACAGGCCATCGAGACCTGTGGCAATGCTACCATTGGGATCTGATAAAGGGTGACAGAGAGGTCAGGTGTGGAAGCAGACCCGAGAGTCCGGGGAGTTCCAGGA
This sequence comes from Liasis olivaceus, assembly GCA_030867105.1. NCBI lineage: Eukaryota > Metazoa > Chordata > Lepidosauria > Squamata > Pythonidae > Liasis > Liasis olivaceus. Next base: position 80,070,955 of record CM061355.1, read on the forward strand.
GGTCTCCTTCGTGGAGAAAGAACCCGACGATCAATGGTCGTCAGTGAGGTGGAGAAGTCCCGGGTCGTCACCTTGGAGGGGACCATGGACGAATTACGGGCAGATGTCACTTCTGTGAGAGGAGAGCTGAAGTCGTTGGGACAGTTGCTGAGGAAAGTATTGAGCAGCCAAGACGGACCGGCTATCAGGACATTCCCTTTCAGAATCGGGGAATAGCGGCAAGGGGCGCGGAGGAGCGGCGTCCAGCAATGAGGGAGCGTTGGGTCCTCCGGTTCAGCAAGTACAACAGCAGGGGAGATCCACTCCAGTGCTGGAGCCTCGAGATGAAATACGGTGGGGACCCGAATGAACTGGCAAGCATTTTAACGCACGTGAGAATCTGCATGGAGAGTTGCGGTCATTTGTTCCCGAATGACACGCAGAAAGTGGCTTAGTGTCCTATGTTCTAGTAGGTCAAGCAGCAGAGTGGCTAGTGGAAGTGCACGAAGCCAGAGCAGAAGAGCTCACCAAATTTAGCAAGTTTATGCAGGCTCTACATAGACATTTCAAGGATCACAGTGCGGTTCTAAAAGCGAGGCCCACCATTGAAGACTTAAAGCAGGGCAATCACTTGGTATTGGACCACGCGCTGGAGTTCCGACGACTTGCAGGGAAACTCCGGGATTGGCCCCAACAGTTTAAGGTGCGTTGTTTCCAGAAGAGGCTGAAGCCCGGGCTGTGGGAGTTGGCATTGGCCAGGGGTAATCCGAAGATAGTGGAGGAATGGATCATCCATGCGGCAGTAGTGGAAGCTGATTGGATGGCTGTGCGAAGACCCAGTGCCATCCCGCAGATACCCACCATCTTAACCAAGAAGTTAAGCGGGAAACCGAAGGAGAGCGGTCCCGATCAACGGCCAGGGGGTCGCATGTGCTTCAAATGCAGAGAACAGGGGCATTCCGCTGCGAGTTGTCCAAAACCCAAACTCCCCAGGTGACTACCAAAAGTAAACCACCCGCCAAATCTCTGAAGGGTGTTAAGGCAGAAAAAAAAGGAACTGCAGCATCAAGAGCAGAATGCGAATTCCAAAGCTCCATGGTGATCGAAAGCAACTCCTCCGAAGAGGAGAATCAGCTGGCAGGAAATGCCAACCGCCCGTCTTAAAGTGCGCCCGAAGGCAGGCAGACGAAGTGCGGCGTGCAGAGACGAAACCAGAGTCAGAGGAGGAAGAGGATGGGGTGAGTCCTATGACATTCGGGGTGAAGTTGTGGGCCCTAAGAACCACCCACAGAGTGCATTTAACCGCGTTAATAGATTTGAGGTGCACCCATTGCTTAATCAATCCAGTCATTGTGAATGGACTTGGACTGAGGGTGCGGAGACTAAAGACCCCTATTGTGTTTAGTCAGTTGGATGGGTCACCTGTGGGAGGGGGTCCAGTAGAGTTCTACACTGAAGAATTTGAAATGAGAGTAGGGTCTCACCGAGAGGCTTTGCAGTGTCTGGTGGCCCCGATCGCGGCCCATCCTTTAATACTGAAGTTATCTTGGTTGAAACGATGGAATCCAAAAGTGGACTGGGAATCGGGTAGCATGACCTTCAAAGATGGGACTCATACTTTCCAAAAAGAGTCTGAGGTCAGGGCTTTGGCAGCAGTGTTAGTGTCTGTAAGCGTAGGGGTGCCCCAGAAGGGCACGTTCGAGTGCTCTGATGTGATTCCAGAGCAATGCAGGGATTTGGAGGCTGTGAGGTGGAGTCGGACCAGCTGCCCCCCCACAGGGAAACGGACTGTGCCATTGAAGTTGAACCCGGGTCAAAATTTCCTAAGCCAAGGATGTACTCTATGATTCCTGAGGAACCAGGGATGTTGAGAGAATTCATTGATAAAAATCTGGCGAGGGGTTTCATACAAGTCACCAAGGTCACTGATGGTGGTGCCTGTCTTATTTAGAGAAAAGAAAGATGGATCGTTGAGACTGTGTACAGACTTCAGGGGGTTAAATGCCATTTGCAAGGAGAGCAAATATCCTCTCCCTTTAATGAAAGACTTGTTGACTCGCTTGTCAAAGGGAAGGTTTTTCAAAGCTGGACTTGAGAGACGCCTACTTCCAGGTGCGGATTAGAGAGGGGGACGAATGGAAAACCACGTTCAGTTGCCCGCTAGGTGGTTTCCAACATCGGGTTATGCCATTTGGCTTATTGGGGGCTCCGGGGGTATTTATGCAATTGATAAATGAAGCACTACATGAATTTCTATACCAGGGGGGTTTGGTATATTTGGATGATATCCTGATTAATACCAAAATGATGGAAGAGCATGTAAATTTGGTAAGAAAAGTGTTACGGAAACTGCTAGATGCCCAATTGTATGCAAAGCTCTCTAAATGTGAATTCCATAAAAGTCAAATTGACTATCTGGGGTATCGCATTTCCCCTAAAAGGATTGAAATGGACCCAGCTAAAGTGCGGGATGTAATTGGATGGGAGGTCCCAAAAATGGGCTGGCAGTTACAAAGTTCCTTTGGATTTGCAAATTTTTACTGCCAATTCATCCCCAACTTTGCCCAGGTGGCTCTGCCACTAGCCGACTTGTTAAAGACAAAAGGAAAAGGAAAAGCATAAGCAGAAAAGCCAGGGGCACCAGTCTCTAAATTGGACTGAAGAACGCCAAGCGATGTTTGAGCAGTTGAAAAAATTGTTCACGGCAGAGCCAATTCTCAAACATCCTGACCCCGAAAAGCCTTTTATAATTCAGGCGGATGCCTCAGATATGGCTGTAGGAGCGATCTTGCTACGAAGAACTGAGGGGGACACTTTGCAACCACGTGCTTACATTTCTCAGACGTTTACGGAGACGGAGAGGCGCTGGGTGGCGTGGGAGAAGGAAGCATTTGCAGTTCGGTGGGCACTACTAACCTGGAAGAATCTGCTAGAAGGGTCACCTCACCCGTTTGAAGTCTGGACTGATCATAAAAACTGAGAAGCTTTAAAATCCCCTAGGAAATTATCCCCAAAGCAAGTTAAATGGGCTCAGTTCTTCAGTCGAACTTGAACGAGTCTTTGCATTTGGGAAATTCAGTCAAACCCTTTTGCGTTGGCTACAGTTCAGCAGAAGCAAAATGCAGAAATGTTGGTTGTTCCAGCTCCTGGACAAATCAAAGTGGGAGGGATTCTGGAGAGATTTTGCAGAGCGAGCAGGACGAGGTCGGTGTGCGCTCCCCCCCATCCCCTCAGTAGCTCCCAGCTTGCCTGTTCCTCCACCCATCCTCCCAGCACTTTCCTTCCCTCTGCCCCCAGCTGCTGCCCTTGCACTGACTTGTTCACTCACTCACTTCACGGTATTTATAGCCTCTCTATTCCCAGTGGAGTCTGGACGGGGCATGAGGTCAACAGAAACAAGCAAGGGCAATATTCAAGATTACATCAAGATTAAAGAGATATGAGCATCGTGGTTACCTGCAAAACTGAACAAGGGCAAACACACACTGGAATGAGAAGGAGGGGGGGGTATTCCATGCAGTGAGAAGGCTTAGCTTATGTGCTTCTTCCTCTCTGTGACAGGGCAGTCACTGAAGGGTCCAGCATGATGTGTCCCACCCACCTGCCCAGACCCTTCCCAATCCTGCCTGAACAATTCCGTTTTAGTCTGTCTTTGGAAAAAACTAGCACTGATTCTTTCTGCGTATGGACCAAAGCACTGGACACGTACGTGGCCTGGTTTACACATCCCCGCCATGGTGTAATGGGCAGCTGGAATAAGATGCTTGGTCTAACATGCTGAACTTTTCCCAGGTGAAACTGTGGTTGAGTCTGTCCATGTGTTGGGAGATTAAAGAGTTTCCATTGTGTCTTCTGACTGCTAGTTGGTGCTCGTGGATGCGCCCTGTCAGCCTTCTGCCTGTCTGTCCTACGTAGTGGTTGTTGCAGTCCTCACAGTGCATGTTGTAGATGGCTCCTGTTTATTCTTCTTGGGCTGGCGGGTCTTTTGGTTGGCTCAAGATGTTTTGAAGGGCTTGAGTTGGTTTGTGTGCTACAGAGATGCGATGTGGTTGTAATAGTCTGTTGGTGGTTCCTGAGACGTTTCTGATGTATGGCCGTGTGACCCTTTTCATAGCTTGTGTTGGTTGTGTTCCAGTAGGTTGAGCAGTCAGGCACTTTTTGATAAAGCTGCGTGGGTATCCATTTTGTTGGAAGATGTTGTATAGGCAGTCTGTTTCCCTTTCCCACTCCACACTGGGTTGCTGCAGTGTGTTTATGCTCGCTTGAATCATCTTCTTACACAGCTCCTCTTCTGGGAGGAGGTTGGGTTGTTACTTTGGTAATGGAGTACTTGATTGGGGTGGGTTGTCTTCCGATAAACTTGGGTTTCCAATTTAGTGTTGTTTCCTCTGCTGATGTTTATCAGTTAGCCTGAAGGACTTCGTGGCTTTGGTTATTAAGGGCTTAGCTGGGAGTAACAGCTTCCTTCATTTGAAGAAAACACGGAAATGCCAGAGTAGGAGCCTTCTGTTCCCGAATCAGCCAGCCAGCCAGCCAGCCAGCCAGTCCATCCATCCATCCATCCATCCAACCAACCAACCATCAACTCTGTCTCTGCACAGCTGAGCAAACGTCTGCGCTGCACCCACGCTCAGATCTATCAGGGAGGACCTGACAGGGAAGACAGAAATATCTTGATTTGCCCATCAGAGCGGATAGAGCCCTGCTGGTTCCTTTGGTATGGAAGAGCAATGGCACGAAGCAAGGACAGGCTGATCTCTGTCTATAGCCACGGTTCAGTCCCTCGGAAGCTGGTGAGCGCCAGCAGGCTGTTGGGGCGTCTTTGGAGGAGCAAGCCAAGCTCTGTGTCCAACCTGACGTCTGAAGAGCGACCAAGCAAAGCATATCTGCATTGGCCTCCAGGGATCCACCCATTGTCCACTAGGTGGACACCACTAGGTGTACCCTCTCCAGGAACCCCATCCCTCAGTGCCCCATCATCCGTTGCTGAATGTTGTGGCCGACGGAGAACTTGAACCAGGGTTTTCCTTCACCTTTGCACCATGCTGGACATTGAGTGTCCTTGACTTGTCCATGCTGGACATGGAGTGTCCTTGACTTGTTGGGTGCCCAGGAAGCTGCTGGGTGATCTTCTCTCGGTCTCCCCCAGGGAGAGTGAGAGGAATTTCACTTTGGGGGTGCAAGCAATGGAGGTCTTTCAGGTGGGACAGGAAGCAACTGGGAGCAAAGGCCTGACTTAGGAGCCCTGTCTCTTGGACTCCCTTGAGCCCTGCTTGTGGGGGGAAAAGCACCCCTTTTGAATGAAAATTTTCCATCTCCCTGGGCCAGGGAGTAATGGATACAGGACTGTAAAAAAGCTATTAAGGTTGCTGTGGACGAGACACTCTTCTTGCATGCCTAACAGTTTAAGCAAGTTGGGGAGTGCAAGGCCAAGACGAGGCTCTGAGAGATTCCTAACACCTGAGTAGCCAGGGCCACCCTGGTGAGATAGCTCTTCTGAGAGTACGCACTTCGCCCCAGGAAATTGTGATACACAAACACAACAATACACAAACAATGTGGATGTTTTGTTCCCACCACATTTTGCAGAGGCTCCAGAGACCCTCCCCCTGGGCCCTGCGCAGCGCGTGATCGCCACGGTGGGCTTGCTGGGTCTGGCGGGGGCCGCTCCCTCGGTGGTGGCTCGGTGGCTAGGACGGCCAGCAACTGGCGGAGAGTGGGAAGGGGGGAAGAGGGAGCTGGGCCCAGGCCCCCAGACCTCACTGCTGGAGGGCCTGGTTGGGGGCCAAGGCATGGTTGCAGCAGGTGAGGATCTCGAACTCCTGCAGCGAAGGAGGAGGAGAAAGACATTGGGGGCATTGGGGGCCCTTCCTGGGGGCAAGGGGGGCCTCTCTCCGCTCCCACCGCACATACCTTGTGGGGCTCCTCGAAGTTGATGCATCCGCTGTTCTGCAGAGAGAGAGCATGTGCCCAGTGAGCCAACAGCGCCCAGCCTGGCCCAAGGCTGTCCCCAGCCAAGACTGCAGCCGAGACCCACGGGGGGCTGCCCCCCCAGCTGAGCCCCACTGCCTGCATGCAAAACCCCAGGATCCGGGCTGGGCAGCCACAGGCTCAGGAGGTTCGTTGCATCTGTGTCACCTGTGCGATTGCAGAGCAGATCCTTCTTTTGCATTTTGGGCATGTCCAGAAAGATGGCACAAGTCGAGAACCGCCTCTGGCACCTGGCTTGTGGATGCCTCCCCTTCCTCTGGGCTCCCCCAGTGCAAACTTTGCCTATCACTTTTTGTCAAAGTCGCACTTCACCAGTTGAATTCCCACCTGCCACAGAGCTGTTAACAACAGGGTCAAACCACAACCCTTTTTCAAGCTGAGACACAAAAGCAGACGGGCCCAAAGGCCATCCGGACCTTGTTCCCCAGCTGGCCATCCTGAGCTCCCATCATCCACAGCACCATCCAAGGGGGGGAAGGTGACCGCAGACCCCCTTGGAAGAGGCTGACGCAACGCTGCCCACACAGAACATTGGACAGAGTGACCAGGATACAGCATATCATGAGGTCAGAGCCATTAGGATGAAACTAGGAGGTCACGGGGCCGGACTACAAAGCCCATAAATTTTTTCAATAGATAACAGAGGCAGTTTCTTCCCAGGGGGTACTTTCTCCTGCTCCCCGGATCTCTGCTTGCCCCCCAGGATCTTTTCCCAGCAGATCCAGCATCCTTCGGTCTTCTTGGAGTTTTATGGCTGAGCCGAGAGTTTTCGTTTCCCTGGGAAAGTGTTTCTGGGAACGGGGCAAAGGCCGACCGGACACCCTGTACGGAGCCGGTGCTTGGCCTGCCCTGGAAAGATGGATTTGAGTCGGGGGCTCCCGGCTGGGCCCCCAAATCTCCCGCACTCTCACCTGATACCTCGGCTTAGACTAACCCTGGTTCCCACCTCGGCACCCGCCCATATCTCGGTCCCTCAGCCAGCCTCGTTTCCCCTGCGAAATCTCTGCGTCTCGTCGGACAGGCTGTTCGTTTAACGTCCGCCTTCCTTCCCTTCGACGCTTTTCCTCTGCGACTGTGGGGAACTCTGCACCGGCTGTGGCAGTTTTTCTCCATACCGACACCTGAGTTTAACTTAATAGGTGAAATATGCAGGTTTTTCTCATCTGAAACCAAGAGCTTGGGGGTAAGAGGAGAATGAATGGGAAAGGCTATGCAGTCCGGAATGAATAGAAAATCAGGGATAGGAAGCGACAAACATCATAATAACCCAAAGTGCAGAGTTATTTTTGATGAACGGCTGTTTAAAATGGTTTCTTCTGCCCATAAAAGATCAATTTCCATCCCATGCAATTTCATGCAGATGAAATTGGTAAGAACCTGCATCAGGAGTCCAGATTTGATAAGCTTTAAATGAGGTTATTTTAGGTGGGCCAGAATAGCCTTTAGCATTTTCAGTTTTTGCAGTATTTCGGGAGGAAGTTCACAGTCACGTCCCGTATTTTGATGCTTCACTTCCTTCTCCTCGCTTAAACACACGCTCCTTCCTCTCTCTCCGTTGGGAGGAGAACCTGAATTGCGGGAACTCTCAGAAGCTCTCAGGCGCAGAGAAGGAAGAGAGACGTTTGCGGGTCAAACGGAGCTCAACACCCGCGAGAGGAACCGGTCACAGGAGGGCAGCAAGACCCTTTCCGCCTGTGGGTGCGATGGAGTTCGAGGGGGAGCAGCCGTGCCGGCTCCCAAGGGGAAGAGGAGGACAAAGTCTTCCGGGGAAATTTAGATCTAAATGAACGCTCTCAAACCGACACTAAAGGAGAAGAGGATCAGGGCAGGGAAGGTGAAAGAAGTTGCAGCTGGACTGTCATTCCTTCGTTACGTGACGGAATCAACACGGGGGAGAAACCCCATAAATGCAGAGAGTGCGGGAAGAGCGTCAGGAACCGCAGCCAGGTTGCTTCCCACAGAAGGGTCCACACAAGGCGGAAACCTTATAAATAGATAAAAACCTTACAAATGCATGGAGTGCGGGAAGGGTTTCAGGAGGAACAGTCAGCTTGCTGGCCATAAAAGAGGTAAAGGGGGCGGGGGGTGTTCTTTCTCAGCATAATTTGCATTCACAATGAATGATGGTTTGAGTAAACCAGCAAGCAGTTAACTCATCACGTAAAGATGTTTCAGGGCTGAGCTCAGGGAAGAGCTGCTCCCACCTGCCAAAGGCGGCTTCAGGTACAATGTTCGTATCTTGGTCTGTTCCATCACTTTGGGGACTGGGAGACCGGGAAGCACAAATAAATGCATATTCTTCTGCTGACAGGTATGGGATTGTAAAATGGGGGGGGGGGGGAGTGCGTGCATCTGTGTGTGTGCAGACACGCAACGTGACATAGGTGGGTTGATGCACAGCATTTTGCGACGTGGCACAAGCAGAGTTTCCAGCCGGTCATTGCCACAAACGTTGTTTGGTGACCCCACCAATCTGCCTTGGACGGTTTGCAGGACTCGCTTCCTTGCTCCTTCTGCTCTGCTTCTTCCCTGGCTTCTTCCCAGGGGAAGGAGACAACTTTTGCCTCGTGGCACTGGGTGTCAAGGCTTTGCGGTGCTCCCTCTTTGCGGCTGCCGCCACTGAGCTTGCAACCCGCTGGCTGAACTGCTGCTCCGGGAGAGTTGGGGATCCCGCTTAGGAGCCCCGAGTTTGTGAAGAAATGGCATCTCGGTGGCCTCCATCCTTCAGCTACATTGCTGCAGCTGTAAAAATCCATACGGTGGGTTTCCTCGGCCCCAAAGGAAAAGGGTGGCATGAAAAGCCATTGGGCGATGGCCTCAAGGACCCCTCTACGGGCAGGATTCTCTCCATGACCCCCATCCCTCCAGAATGTGAGGATTAGAGTCAGATTACTGTACCTTTGCGCAAACAAGACGCTTCCTGGTTGCCAGACCAAAGCTCCATTCTGAAGCAAAGCACCCTCTCCCTCCCGCCCCCCCTCCCCCCCAAGAAATCCACCCCTCGCCCTGCCTATAAATGCCCCATTGGCACTGCAGCAGAGTTGCCAGCTGCAGAGGCAGAGGGACAGGGGAGTGCCACTCTCCACCTGGGACCTGGCGGGAGGCACCTCCAGCAGGTGAGCCCGGCTGTCTCTCGCCACCAGAAGGGTCCTCTGAGGGGCGGCTGCTGGCAAACCCAGGCCCAGCAGGGGATCTCAGGAGGGTCCCTTGGGCAGGGAGCAAGGGATCTCTCGGGGGATCCATGGGGGAGAGAGAGAGACCAGAGACCCTCCCTTTCTTAGGGAGGGCCCGGCTGTTGCACAGCAGCGCAGGATCCGCCACGATCCCAGCAGAGCCACTGCAGGACCGGAGAGGGAGCAACGGGGTCCGGCTAGGCGAGACAAAGTGTGGGACCCCCAGCATGGTCCCGGGCTGGAGGCGGGGCCCTCCTTCTCCTTCCCGAGGGGCCCTTCCCTCGCTCCGCTTCCACTTCTTTGCCCTTTGCTCCTCTCCACAGGAAAGGAAGGAAGACCATGGGGCGTTTCGCCTTCGTGCGCCTGGGCCTGCTGCTCGTGGCTCTCCCCCTAAGTGGTGAGTTCGGGTGGGGTCCCCGTGCCCCCGAGGCCAAGGCTCTTGCATCTGATCCCTCCCCGGTTTGGCCCCCCAGAGCCCCGGGGCTGAATTTGCTTTCATTCGGGTTTGGCTGATTGCAGAGTTTAGATCCTGCCTTGGTCTCGTGGCGAAGGCGCCAGGCTAGAAAGCGGGAGACCCGAAAAGCAGGAGACCCCTTTGGGCCGGCCCAGCCCACCTCACAGGGTGGTTGTGGTGGGGAACATAAGAAGAGGGAGGAGTATTAGGCATGTTCGCCGCCTTGAGTTATTTCCAGAAATAATAAAGGTGCAATAACCAAAATCTAAACCTAACACAATCTGCCGGCTCCAAGATCCAGCAATTTTCGCACAATAAAAAACAAAGGAAAATTAATACAAACAATCAAAATTCAGATTCAGGCTGAACATGACACGGCTAAACAGTTAAAACCTGGGTGAAAGATCCGTGCTTCTATCATTAAGAGTAGAGTGAGCCCCCACTGCCACCCCCCTTGCTAGGGATTGCTCTCCACGGGATCCACACGAGAGAAGCCCCTTCCCCAGATAGGAAACCGTGCAGAGGTTAGAGAGGCTTAGCCTGGTTCTCGAAGGAACCCGTTTCTGGCTCTGCACGGTTCGCTGAAGGGTGAACAACCCAAGCGGCCAGGCTCGTTCGCACAGGACGTGCAGCTTCAGGGAAGTCAGCCGAGGCTCACCCAAGGGAGCTTTGGACACTCTGCAAATGCAGCCGCTGCGTCTGTAACCCAAGACAGCCTCAATTTGCTGTGCTCAGAGGGGTTTGCAACTCAGCAGGCGAGGCGTGTTCTGCAGACCCAGCTCTCTCCTCCTCTCCCTCCCCCTCCCCCTCCCCCCTCCTCCTCCTCCTCCTCCTTCTCCTTCTCCTCCTCCCCCCCACCCTCTCATTGGGCTTTCTCTCTTCCCACACAGCAACTGGAGCCCCAAAGTCTTGTTCCTCCGGTTGGTTCACCTACAAGAAATCTTGCTACAAGGTCTTCCTCAAAGTCAGTACCTGGAACAATGCAGAGGTGAGGAGTGCTGTGTGCCCGTGACCATCCCAGCCCAGGCAGAGCAGGATCTAGGCCAAGCCCTGGCCCAGCTCCCACGTCCCCTCTGGTGGGCTGAAGACCTGTCAAGGGGGCCCTGGAGGGCCACCAGGCTGGGTGCACGAGGAGGCAGCAGAGACCAAGATTTTAGGATAGTCTCAATGCAAGTCTTCCACGGACTCTTCCTCGCAGCCCATTTAAAGCGCTCTCCTCCGCTCAGTGTGGACTCCATAGACAGTAAGCAGGTGATAGTGGGGCACGTAGAGTCCACTGCCCAAAAGCCTGATCAGTTCAGTTTAGTCTGGAGTCTTTTAACTCGCAAATCCAAGTCAGGGATTGCTCAAGAGCCGCATTCTCCGGCGAGGGCATCTGCGGGAGGTCAACAAAGTCAAGATGGTGGCTACGATCTTGCAATCAGACGCCTGCTCTTTTCTCACGTGCACAAACACACCCATGTTTCTTCTCTGCTGAACAAGCGCCTTTCTCTGTTGTCGCTCTTCCAGAAGTTCTGCAGGGCCCAGAAGAGGGGCTGCCACCTGGCCTCCATCCACGACGCGGCAGAGTCGGTTCAGTTGGGCAAGTATGTCTCCCGGCATCTCAGCTTTGACAACGTCTGGATCGGACTGAGCACTCCAAATACGGTACGTCCCTTTCTGTCGCTGATGCTCATCAATCCTGGTGGCCACTACCTTGGGGGCTGTGGGGCTGGCCTGGGTGTGTTATTCTTCCCTTCCCTTTCTTAATTTGCGCAGTCTCTGCTCATTCGGCCTTTCCTCTTGCACTCTGTTGCACTGTCAATCCTTGAGAAATCCTCGCTCCTATAGGAAGAAGGGAAGTTTCCCTGGAGTGCAGTTCCTGGTGACTTTGTGAACACAAATGTCATTTCTGGCAACAACACAGAAGGATGTTCACTCACCCCCCACTCCAAAAAAGTTTCCTGGATGCTTTTCAGTTCCCAAGGGCCTCCTATAGCCCTGGGGATTTGCTGCTGGTCCCCCACCCAAGGACTCAAAAACTTTGATCCGGGTCCTGCCACCAAGTTGGGCGTAAGGCAAAGTAGCTCTCAGACTGAGCTGGTGACTTTATGGGCACCTCCAGGCAGTTTTGTCTGGGGTGTTTTTTCTCTGGATCTCCTGATGGTCCCCTATCCAAGCATTCACCAAGTTGAACCCCGCTTAGCTGTTCCAGATCAACTGAGGTTGACTAGGTAGATGAAGGAGAGAGAGAAGAGTTGTCTATTTGGTCGGCCCCTTGAAACCTGCCCACCTTTCATCCCTGCCCCTGGGCCCCCCAGAGCAAGAGCCCCCTCCTCGGTTGGCTAACGTGGCTTCCCTGCCTCAACAGCGACGAGTCTGGCAGTGGAGCGATGGCTCAAGAACCGCCTACAGACGCTGGGAAAAGGGAGAGCCCAACAACTTTCGGCGTGACGAGTACTGCACTGAGTTGTTGTCCCAGTCACGTAAGCCGAGGTGGTGGGAAGGCGGCTGAGGGTGGGCTTCCAGCCACGAGGACAGTTTGGCCCGTCTTGCCACGCTCCCCTTGGCAGCCGATAAGTTCCTCCCTCGGACCGTCCCTCCCTCTGGGCAGCCGAGGGGACCCAGAACGTCCAGGGGACACACCATGAAGAATGAAAGCCGTCATTCCCGCAAAACCTGGGTCTGGGAAATCATTACGGGAGGTTCATCTCCCAGCTCCACCTTAACCTTTTTGTTCTTTGTGTGTGTGTGTGTGTGTGTGTGTGTATACACGTACATATATACATACATGCATACATACACATACACATATACATATACAATCTTTTACCTCATTGCAGTCAGGTAGCAGATTGATTACAAACCAATTGCAATCACAAGAACAGTGCAAAAACTCCAGGCGGAAACTGTCAAAAATGGAATAAACGAAAGATAAACATATGTCAGGCCTGGCCCAAGGAACCCCAAGAGACCGTGCAAATTCAGTCCAGCTATGTTTATTAGCTACAACCCCTGGCAAGAATCTTCCCGGACTGAAACTCAGTTCCCAAAGTCCTCCAGCCACAGCAGTGTGAATTCCTCGGGGAGGTGCCAGCCTCATCCTCTTGTTCCTCCCAGGCGGTTCTGCCGAGCTAAGAAAATCTTTGTCTCCCTGAGCCTGGCCTTCATAATTCCACTCCATCACACTATAAGAATAAAGGTGAACAACCAAAAATAACAGAGAAGGGGAAAAGAGGGCCTCAGATTTAAACCTGAGAACCAGCCCTGCGAAGGAATCCAGTTTTTAACGTTTTCCTGAACGCCGGCCTGACCTCCGGGAAGGCAGGGGGTCCCGGGGAAGAGCGGCCTCCTCCTGGCCTCAGGACCCCAACCCCTGCAAGTGGAGCACCCCCACTTTGAGCGAAGCCTGTCCTCCTCCTGCCAGATCAGCACACGAGGAGAGGAGGCGGGTTTGACAGGCGGCTGGACCGAGGACATTGGTCATCTGTCCAGCCCTGCTCTGGGTTGGCACAAGCGCTTTGCAAGTTCTCTGCTGCCCTCCTGTGGCTGCGCAGAGCTTGACAGGGAAGGTCTGGTAGCCGTGGCCTCCCTTGACGGCTAGCCGGCTCTCCGGGTGGCAACCCCCCGCTGAAGGCCAAGCCCGTTCTAGCCGACTGGGTTCTCCGCCTGCGGTTGCCACGGCCTGGCATCCTCACGTCCCCCCGCCAACGAGGCCGGAGACAGGGAAATGCCTCTCTGGGACTGATGCAGCCACTGCGAAAGGGGACCCAACCTTCTCTTTGCTGCCCAGGGTACCTCTACTGGAACGACAACAGCTGCAATGCCCGGTGCCCTTTCCTCTGCAAGTACCGGCTGTAGCCCCAGAGTGAGGGCAGCACCTGGGCAGGCTAGGGGAAGCAAGGAAGCCCCCCGCCTGCCGAAACCTTGCTCTGCACCCCGCGCTCGAGGAACGCTTGGCAGCTCGGGCGAGATGTGGCTGATTCGGATGGGCCAGAAGGGCGAATAAATTCTGTCTTGGCACGAGTAGCCTGATTTATTCTGCAGAGCCAGGAGCCTGTGGCGGTCTGAAGCGCAAGACCCCCGAGTCTTCCGCCCGGCAAGGCGTGGCGTTAAGGGGGGGGGGCTTGTTCAGAAGGGCCACCCATTGAGGCTGCGATGCTTTACGGCAGGTCCATTTCATTTGAATTGGAGAGCCGGAATTGAGTTTGGTGGGAGAAAAATATTCCCTTTCAGTTTCCGTATCAGTTCCCTTCTTCAGTGGAAAAGAACCCACTTTTCTTCCCAAGGAAGGAGAATTTGGACTAAATGCTCAGGAGAGATTTACAATGAAGCCCAGCCCCGTGTGGGAATATCTGACCTTTGACGCAACCTGCTCCTTCTCCACCGGTCTTCAGCCCCCCTGCTTCCATGCAGTCCCCGGGAAAGTCTCTGGCCTCCAGGGTGTCTTTGGAGGAGGCAAAAGAGTCAAGATGGTGGCTGCGGCAGGGTGAGAAGAGAAGCTTTCATGGTGCAGGGGTGGTCACCATCTTGACGTTTTTACCCCATCCCTGCCCCAGAGAGAATTCCTCATCCGGGGGGATTTATGAGAGTCGCAGATATTCCTCCCCTGGAAATGGGTTCTTCTTCTTCTTCTTCTTCTTCTTCTTCTTCTTCTTCTTCTTCTTCTTCTTCTTCTTCTTCTTCTTCTTCTTCTTCTTCTTCTTCTGCTCCTCCTCCTCCTCGAAAAACAGTGGGTGGCATCCACTGAAGACACTGGGAAAACTCACCTGCTCATCCGTTGCGTGGAAAGTGTAAAAAAAAAAAAAAAACATTGGTAACATCCATGCAATTCCTGGTCTCCAAAGGCCATGGGAAGGTTGACCAGACCAGCCTCAGTCACCAGAGAGAGGCCATAAGAGGAAAGGCGGCATTTCCCGTGTCTCCGATTTCTTATGCCTTCGGAGTTTCCGGGAGACGGACGGAGCAGCTCCGCAATGCCTTTTTTGGGAATCCCAGGTCAATACGGACACCCACCCACCCACCCACCCCGTTGGCAGCTTTGGGACACGTAGACTTCGGCCCCCAGGACTCCCCGCCAGCCTGAGCTGAGGTCCGCGTGTCTTAAAGCTGCCAAGGTGAGAAGCGCTGCATGAAAGGAGTCAAGGAGCCAAAAAAATCGCGCAAACGCCAGACGAAGAGAGAAGTCTGAGTAGCGGCCTGCACACATGCCCTCGCTGGTGGTGTCGATCCTCTCGTTTCAGTCCCGGCAAGGTCGTCTCCCGCGCAGTGAGCCTTTCCTCGGATGCAGAGCAGCTGAGAGCGAAAGTCTGGTCTGCAAAAGGGGCCGGGGGCTTCTGAGCAACCCGCATCTGCTGCGGGACTGGGGGGTTCGCAGGGTGTGGTCCGACGCACCTGGCGCACACAGAAAACGGTGGAGCTTGGACCACAGCATTACTTCCGCCATATCGACTTCTCCGACCACACCCTACAGACGCCCCGCCAAGACCTCCAGGTGATCAAGCTTCAAACAAAACATGGATCAGCGGCAAGTGGGGCCGGAGGCCTTACAGACAGTCCCCTCCGGGCCCTCACTCTGCACAGCACCAGATCACCACAGAGGCATTGCTGGGCCTGGGAGGGGCCGCTCCCTCAGTGAGGGGCTCGGTGGTTCAGGAGAGCCAGTAACTAACTGGTGGGGAGTGGGAAGCGGGAGAGGAGGGGACTAAGCCCGGGCCCCCACAGCCCCAGATTGGGGGGGGGCCTCTCTCCACGCCCACCGCACATACCTTACGGGGCTTCTCAAAAGTTGATGTGCCCGGTGAGCCCACAGCGCCCAGCCTGACCCAAGGCTGCCCCCAGCCAAGACTGCAACCGAGACACCCAGCGGGTGTCCCCAAATCTCCCGCACTCTCACCTGATACCTCGGGTTAGACTAACCCTGGTTCCCACCTCGGCAACCACTCATTTGTTTGGATTTAGCTTGTCCTAAGATCCCTGCGCAGGCAACCTTGGGTGCCCCAAGTATGGCACATGTAACACCCTTGCTGCGGGAGCTGCACTGGGTTCCATTTGCTTCTGGGTCCAGATCAAAGTGCTGGTTATCACCTTGAAAGCCCTCCATGGCATGGGACCAGGTTACCTGAGGGACCCGTCCCACCTGGTCCGGCAGAGAGGGCATGTTGCGGATCCTGTCAGTGACAGAATGTCGACTGGCGGGGCCCAGGGGGAGAGCCTTCTCTGCCGATGCCCCTGCCCTATGGAATACTCTCCCCCCAGAGGTGGGCAAGCCCCGACCCTCACAATTTTTCAGAGGCCACAAATCGGGCGCGCAAAGGGGCCTTGTCCGAAGGTTTCGATACCTTTCGCTAAGCAGGTAACATGCATCACAATTCTCATTGGCTAAAACTAATCCACGGGTGCGTCACACGTCCTACAACTATGTACTCCATAATAAGCCAAGGGGGGGCTCATTAGCATCTCATGTTTATTCCCAGGGGTGTGCGTTTTACTGTTATAACGAGGCAAAGGGTACAATTGTTAGAATGCAAACTTCCGAGGTTCGTCTCCGAGCCGGGAATAAACAGGCAGGCAGTTGCCTGAAGGGGAGACAAGACTTCATTTCCAAGAGCCAGATGCACAAGACCATCAGCTGTCCCAGCGGGAGGCCTCGCCGGCTTCCCAGGAATCCCCTTTTATGGGGAAGATCCTTAACAGGTACAAGGGAAACCCGCCCTCCGGGAGGGGGGGGGAGTGACATTGACTAGGGAGCTTTCTCAGGTCAGGCACTCCTGAGCTGCAATTTCCGGCATTTGCCTTACCTGGTAGCGCCTGACTGGAACGTGGATCTCTTCAGGGGGAAACCTTTTATGAGCTGATGTTTGGGTTTGAGGACTGTTCGCCCTTCCTGCCAGGTCTTTGGTTATTTAATTTGGGGCTGGCGTGGAGGACTCTTGGTTCTTGGGTGCGCCCATTCTTACTACCATTCAGTCAGACGCCTTGACAGTTGTTAAGGTGAACAAATGGTCTGCTGAGGCAAGTGGGTGAGACAAGACAAATGGGAACTTTTATCTTCCTGCTGACTTTCTGCTGACCGGGGGGGGGGGGGGTTGATTTTCTTCTCACAATCCCTCCTTTTATTTTTTGTGCAAAAAATAGAAAATGTTATGCACAGTTGTACAGGGAATGTCGTAGTTACACGTCATCCTGTGGTTCAAATTCGTTTTTTTGGTCAACCTGCATCAGCATCAGGGATACCTGTCTTGGGGAAAGGGGTTTGGGTCTTGGTTTTAAAACTGAAAAGGACTCCTTACAACATCTCAGGCAGGAGGGCAAACATTGAGTGAGACGGCAGATGAATATTCCTACTGTCACCAAGCCTATAATTCCCCAAAACATTGTTTTTACCCAGGCGAGGTTTGGTAACCAGCAGATGAGCCATGAGAAATCAAAGAAACCTTGGTTGTAGCCCATGTTGTGGACTAAGGTTTTTAAACCCTGTATACTCCCCTCTATTAATTCAGAATTATCGGATAAATCGAAGTGGCACATGCCTTTGAATTCCTCACACCAGCGGTGGTGTCTTAAGAGCAGATAATCAACCATAGTTCTGTTTTCTAAAGTGGCTTTGTGAACTTACGTCAGTTCCTGATTCGGGGCATCGAGGGCTCTTGATGTGGTGCTAAGACCCTTGGCGACTGCACAGGCTAAGCTGTTAATGCTGCGAGCATTGCGGGTAGCTAGTCTAGGGACACCCATTTGGGAAATGGCAAGGGACACGTACTCAGCTTTGCTCAGTAGGGATACGTCTGAATCACAATCGGGGCTTAAGGACAAAATGTCCCTCTTACCCCTACTGTTAGATGCAGAGGGGAGAATCATTGCCCTCCTTCCCAGAGAACATGGGCCTCCTGTGGAATTTGCAGGAATATAGGAATAGGCGGTTTTCCCACAAAGGAAGACCATCCCAAGGGTAATTTAATGTGTGAAAAGGTAAAGGAAGCCTCCTCTATGCATTGCATCTCATATAAGGATCAGTTAGGTTCCTGTGATATGGGACTTTAAACCTAAAGTTTAATTGACCAAATTCGCACAGCTCTCTGCAGCACCCACAGCTGCCACATTTAAGGAAAACATGGTTTTATCATGACTCCTGGTGGTTGGACCCCAACTAAGCGTCGTACTATAAGCAGTGGCCATGTCAAAATTCTTAAGCATTGCATAGTTCTGTGTTACACTTGGGTGTAACATGCGGGTGCCTCATGAGGCAAGATGTTAACACGTCACCGACTGATCACCCCCCCCCCCCCCCGCTAAACACAAGTCCGTGGTGTTGAAGACCTCTCTGGCTAAATATTCCCAAACGTTTCCCTTTTCTGAATGAAATCCCATCCTTATCAATCCTTCACCCCCCAAAGTCAATAGCATCAGTATGAGACAGTTCATCAGGAGTTTGTTCTGTTGGCTTCAGCATCCCAGAACAGTTCACGGTCCGAGGAAGCTCTTCAAACCCCACTGATCAGTCTCTGGGTCCTGCGTAAGGTTGATCGGCAGCAGGTTAGGGGGTGTAGCAACCTCAATGCTGTGGTCCACCACAGCGGGTTTTGCGTGGATCCAGTGGATCCAGGCTTTCTGTTCTGCTCCCTTCACTGCAGTCTGGGTCATTAGCAGTATTTGGAAAGGTCTTTTCCACCTTGGTTGCAGTGGGGAACTTCTGGCGAAGTGTCTAGTTCAGCCCAAGAAACTCCACGGGATGGTTCTGGAATTGCTCAGTTACTTTATTAGCTTGCACCTGCTAGACAGAATCTCGCCAGACAAACTCTAACTCCCAAAGTCTGCAACTAAACACTACGAATTCCTTAGGGTGGTGCCAGTCCCATCCTCTTTGCTTTCACACGCTCAGGCTGTGGGCTGAGGAGATGCTTCTCCCCATGACCTTGAACCTCCTCATCCAAGTCCTCCATCACACAACGGAGTGGATCCATACCCCATCTCCGGGTTCAAAGGGATGCAGGGCTTCCTCTAGCGGCCAGATCTGGTCAGGGCGCTCTGCTGCCACAGTTGCCAGAGGTGCCTGTGCAGGGAAGAAGGATGGGAAAACAGCCCAGAATCCCCCTGCTCTAACCTCAGTGAATGGGGATCTAGTCCTTTCACTACATCTGGTGGCCTCCCAAATAGTAATTCGAATGGTGACAGACCTAGATCTTTTCTGGGTCTAGTTCTCAGATGAAATAGAGCAATAGGTAGAACCTGGGGCCAGGATAATGGGTCTCCTGGCATAATTGGCCTAGTAGTGTTTTTAATTCCCTGTTGGACCTCTCCACCCCCCGCCCCCTGACAATTGTGGGTGGTATGGGCTATGCAGGTTTTGGGTAATGCCTTGGGCTTGCAAAATGTGGGTAATGATTTAGGAGACGAAACATTTCCTGCGAACGTATACCAAGTGTACCGAACCCAGGTATCAGGACTTTTAGAAGGTGCCGGGCAGTCTCTACAACTGTAGCATGGCGACAGGGGAAGGCTTCCACCCAGTGGGCAAGCTGATCTCGGCATATGAGGACATACTGAAAGCTGTTGCTCTTTGGTAGCTGGGTGAAGTCAAGCTGCAGTTTCTCGAAGGGTCTTCGGGCCCATGGTCTCCCTCCTGTGTGGGTTCTTTTCCCAGATGAGGCATTGTTGGCTTGGCAAGTTAGACATGATCTCGATAGATGATCTCGAAGAAGGTGACTAGTGCAGCTCCAGAGACACGGGCTCCCTCTTGAAGGAAGGAGGAACCGTCTGTAAAAAGTTCCAAGTCTGGATTGGTCAAAGGCGCATCGGTCAGGTCCAGGTGGGGTCGCTCAGCATCATGGACATGGTGGAGGTGATCCTAGAGAGGCGTCGCAGCATCGGTGGAGGGCAACAGGGTGGCTGGGTTCGGGGTGGTGCATCTTTCAAAGGAGAGGTGTACAGATGTAAAAAGTACTGCTTCGTATTGTGCCAGCCTTTGGTGGGTGAAGGCTTAAGTTTGGGGTTTCAGTAAGATGGCTGCTACGTCGTGCAGGATCTTTGGGGGGGGGGATTGTTAGGCAGAGTGCAGATATAACCACATTTCATGCCAAAAATACACACCAGCGTTAGAGAGATTTAAAGAATGCAATGTCCTTCTCTCGTTCTCCAAAGAAATCCAGCCAGAAGTTATACAACATATCTGGTTGTTTATTGAGAAAAAATAAAACTACATACAATATAAGTTTCATGCAAAACATAGAAAAAAATAACTTCTTCTCATATATGTGGCATCCAAGACTTATCCAATACACAAGTTTAACAAAGTCTCTAGCCAAAAACTCTCAAAGAAGTGGCACACTACTTATTAGTTACAACTACATAACCTATAAAACTGATTACATGATGACTAAAATCCTACTAAGACAGTGAGGCAATCGCCCACAATTGATTGACACTATGCACCTCCCCTTAGGTAACTAGCGTACAGATGCCAATAGGTGGCAGTACATAGCAGTATACGTGCAAACTAGAAGGCCAAATGCCGGTGGCATGACTTTTGCAGTCAAAACAATGTTTGGAGATAAGTGATTTGCTTTTCTTCCCATGAGAATATCCTAACAGGGATGCCCAAGAACGATGTCCTGGGAACGTTTCGCAAGTTCAACTGCAGCGGCGACAGCACGGAGGCACGGGACTGTCCCTCGAGCAACAGGATCCAATTGGACTGCATGGTAGGCTACTGGCCGTTGTGTGCAGCCCAAAGACTGAGTTAAAGCCCCAGAGGCTATGCCTCGATTCTCACATACAAAAAGGAAGACAGGCTTGTCATAATTGGGCAAGCCCAGCGCAGGAGCTGAAGACAAAGTCCATTTTATTTTTTCAAGGAGACATGTTAACTCTTTAGTCCACCAGATAGGCTCTTCAGAGTTAACTGGATGGGTGGTCTTGCCAATTCCCCAAAAGAGGGAGTCCAGGGTCTACAAAAGCCCAAACCTCCTAGAAGGGCTCTCACTTGCTGCTTGGTTGTCGGAGGCTTCACACACAGGATGACCCAAACACCATCAGGAGCCAATTTTCGGGTACCCAGACCGATTATATGTCCTAGATAGGTTTCTTCTTGCCAGAGATGCTGCAGTTCTGTGGGTGAGGCTTTATTTATTTATTTATTTATTTATTTATTTATTTATTCATTCATTCATTCATTCATTCATTCATTCATTTATTTATTTTCAGACTTGTATGCTGCCCATCTCCCGCAACGGGTGACTCTGGGCGACGACTCTGTCCTCTGCCTGCCAGCTTGGAGAGCAGGTGCTGAGTGTCGATGTGGCACTCTTCTTTGGATAAGGAGGCTAGTCATAGGTCATCTACATATTGGATTAATACAGACTGGCAGGGTAAGGAAATGGAAGGTAGGTCTGCTCTGAGGATATGGGAAAAGAGGGTGGGCGACTCAGTGTGTCCTTGTGGTAGCCTGGTCCATGTGTATTGCTGATACAGTGAAGGGGGTGGCTGCGGCTGGTATCACTGTGATGATAGTGGCTGGGTTAGGCACGACCGGGGCACGTGGGACAACCTGTGAATTAATGGCCCTCAGATCATGGACGAAGAATACAGAATACTTTAATGGCCAAATTTAAAATATATACAAGGAATTTGTCTTCGGTGACGCAGGAAGAACATCCTTTGTTGTGCCTTTCTAATGATGGCTGTAATGTTAAGCGTCCATTTCAGGTCTTGGGAGATGATAGAACCCAGGAACTTGAAGGACTCTACCACTGATACTGGGCTGTTGAGTATGGTAACGGGACGGGTATTAGAAGGATTCTTCCTAAAATCCACAATCATCTCCACAGTTTTAAGTGTATTCAGTTCCAAGTTATTATAACCACACCACAAGACCAGCTGTTGAACCTCCCGTCTGTATGCTGACTCATCCCCATTTCGAATTAGACCAAAGACAGTTGTATCATCTGCATATTTCAAAACTTTAACAGAAGAGTCTTTTGAAGTGCAGTCATTGGTATAGAGGGAGAAAAGCAGCGGGGAGAGCACACATCCCTGAGGGGCACCTGTACTGATTAACTGGGTACTGGATGTGGTTTTGCCTAACCTCACGTGTTGTTTCCTATCTGTTAGAAAACTGATTATCCACCTACAGGTATGGTCAGGCACAGTAAGCTGGATCAGTTTGTTGTAAAGAATTTCTGGTATAATAGTATTAAATGCTGAGCTGAAGTCCACAAAAAGAACTCGTGTGTAAGACTATGGAAATTCAAGGTGTTGCAGAATATAGTGCAAGGCCATATTAACAGCATCATTGACCAACCTGTTTCCTCGATAAGCCAACTGCAGTGGGTCTAACAGGGGATCCGTGATGCTTTCAAGTGAGCCAACACTAACCTCTCAGAGGTCTTCATGACCACCGATGTCAGTGCAACCGGTCTGTACTCATTCAGCTCACTAATGGGGGATTTCTTAGGAACTGGGATGATTGTAGAGCTCTTAAAACAAGAAGGGACATAACCCGTCTCCAGCGATTTATTAAAAATATGTGTGAAAATGGGGGCCAGTTGTTCTGCACAAGCTTTCAGACCCAAGGTGGTCACACTGTCTGGACCTGGAGCTTTCCCAATCTTTTGTTTTTGAAAGAGACCTCGCACTTCTTTTTCTAGGATCGCCAGAGGTAAGGGACCCGGGGGACTGGGGACAGGTGTGGACAAGTTTAATGCTGATGGTGTATCTGAGATACAATTGGCAGCAGCAGATAACAGTTGTCCCTTCTCAAACTTGCCTAAAACCTATTGAGATCATCTGCCAATTGATGACTCTCTTCAATCAGGAGAGGTGGGTTGTTATAGCCGATGATGTTCTTCAGGCTTTTCCACACAGTTGCAGGATCATTTGCCGAAAACTGATTTTTCAGCTTTTCTGAGTAGTTTCTCTTTGCCGCCTTAATCTCTCTCGTGAGTACATTTCTAGTCCGATCATACATAATCCTGTCCCCATTCCTATGGGCCTCCTCCTCCTCACGACGCAGCTGCTTAAGCTTTGCTGTGAACCACGGCTTGTTGTCATGATGTATACGTATGTTTCTGGTGGGCACACACATGCCCTCACAGATCATACATTTATGATGTCACAGCATCAGTGTACTCGTCCAGATCTGCAGAGGCAGCTTCAGAAACATTCCAGCCTGTGCACTCTAAGCAGGCCGGTAGATTTAACTTTGCATGATCAGACCATAAAGCGATAGATGGGCGTACTGGCTGCATCTACCTTTGGTTTCCGGACTGGGAAAATTGGGGTGCTGCAAGGTGATGTACATTTGCACAACCCCCCTTGTGCTAAATATGCCTTGATCAAATTTTGAATGGGTTCGACGGCTTCAGTTGCGATACTGTATTGGGGTAAACAGGGCGGCAGTCCCGGCTTTAGCTGGACCACCACAGGGGTGGCACTCTTTAGAAATCCTACTTCTGTAGGGTCCCAACCCCATAAAGAGGCAGGCAAGTCCAGCAAATCTGGAGGGAGGGAGGGAGGGAGGCCGGGTCGTTTGTAAGGAAGGTCATTAGACAACGTGTGTGCCTTAAGGGAACGTCTAGAATCAGCCCATTTGGAGTACTTTTTCTTGTGCCCCAAGTTTGCAGAGCAAGTCCCTGCCCATTAGAGACAGAGTGATTGAGAGCAGGCAGGAAAGGTGTGAACTAAAGACAGAGGTCCCAATTCTACTTCCATTTCATTTGTAGATTCAACCTGGATCAATTTACCTCCCACCCCAATAATGTTATTATGCGCGCCAGGTACCATGGTGCCCTTAAGGGAGGGTGGGTGATTAGAGAAGCGGTAACACCCGCGTCAATGAGCCAATCATGAGGTTCTCCCTCAGTAGTGTTAGTAATGGTTCCCCTTCAGGGCCCACTGGACCCTGGACCCTCCTCTGCTGTCAGAAACTCTCAGGGACGAAGGAGGAGGAGAGA
Organism: Liasis olivaceus; assembly: GCA_030867105.1. Taxonomy (NCBI): domain Eukaryota; kingdom Metazoa; phylum Chordata; class Lepidosauria; order Squamata; family Pythonidae; genus Liasis; species Liasis olivaceus. The sequence continues at coordinate 80,094,480 of CM061355.1, forward strand.
GGTTTGCAGATCGGATGGAGCCAAAGAGTCACGCAGGAGCCCAGTCCGAGGACGGGAGTCAGAAACCTTCAGCCCACCAAATCTCTGTCCGAGATAGAAGGACCAAGTCTTTAGGGAGAAATGCGGAAATGTTCAAAGACAATTTGAATGACGATTGCAGAACCCACATTCATGGGGAACATCCGTGCAGAGAGGATGGAGACAGCTACAAGGGGACCCTCATTCCTTCTCTCTGCGACAGAATCGACCTGGGGGAGAACCCCATAAATGCAGGGAGGGTGGGAAGAGCTTCAGGCAGAGCAATGACCTTGTTTCCCATAAAAGCAGGAAAAAAACACACCATATAAATGCTTGGAGAGCGAGAAGAGCGTCAGGAGGGGTGATTACCTTCCCACAAAAGGATCCACTCGGGAGAATCCCTAGAAAGAGGAGATTCAACAGGATCCATCCAGGCGGACTCTGAGCTTCTGCTCTGACCACCGAAAGGGACTTTCTCTGAACAGGACAAAATGGCCCAGCAAAGACTCCCGGCTATGATCTCAGATGGTCCCATAATGCAGAACTAACCCGGGATTCCTCTGAATGTGGGAGTGGGAGCCGAATTCAGCGAGGCCAAGCAGTGGATCTGGACCTTGATATTCCCGATGGGTTCCTGCCTCTTTTTCCCCCAGGGAGGGCTGCAGAGGAGAATGATGATGAAAATGAACCCAACGCAAGAACACCAGAAACAAGGAAGCCTCCAGTGAGAGGGATATTTGGAAATCAAGGGGGACCAAAATCAAGTCAAATAAAAGTAGGGAAAAATTATCGCACGGCAGTTCTTCTTCTTTATAAAACAGGAAGGTGAGTGGGAAGTGCCCTTCTTTACAAAAATACTCAACAGATAGACTGTTGGACTCGCATCCACCCTCCAGAGCCGGGATCAGAGACAACCAACATGGGTGCTAAAAGCATGGAAGGGATCAGGGGCTTCCTCTTAGTTTTCCTCAAAGGATCCACCCTGGAGAGAATCCATATGAATGTATGTAGCGAGGAAGGAGCTCCAAAGGAAGAGCCGCCTTCTGATCAGAGGAGCCATGCTGGCAAGGAGACCTATAGATGTGTGGGGGAAACCTCTCCCTTCTGCGGAGGATCAGAAATTCAGGGATGGACGGAGCTGATTAAACAGCATCTGACCTGGAGGGAATATGGAGCTAAGAACAGACTTTTCGGACAGCATCAACTCACATCATTCCAGGGTTTTCCTACAGTCTAAAGTTTATTGTTTTATAGCAAATAAAAGCCACGGGAATTGACCCAAAGGAGAATAGCCAGAAGGTGAAGCTCCTGAACATTCAAAGCCGGGAGGGACAAGATGGAGAAACGAAGGGGGGTCCAAGGAAGGGGAAGAGGTTGGGGCTCTGCTGGACAGACACCAGTTGATCCCTGAGATCACTCCTCAGGAAATGGGGATCCCAGGGTGGCTGGTAAATGTGGAGCATCTGGATTTCTCTGGATCTAGTGGCCCCCAGGCTTGGCTAAGCACCAGATGGATTTCCGGTTAAATGGCTGGAGGTGGGTGGGTTGCAGCCATTGCTCTGAAGGGAGTCTGTGCTGAGCAAGAGAAATTGGGGGTCTGGAGCAACAGGCAGGCCAGGAGTTCCTGGGGGCAGATTAGGTGGTCTCTACCCCCTCCCCGTTTCCCCCTCCCTCAAAAGACAGAGAGGCCCTGAAAGGAAGCTGGTGGGTCTCGGCAGGAGAAGGTCCAGGCTGCGATTCTCCTCCTCTTGCCAGTGTTGAAGCTGCATCCTTTGAGTGTCGCAAAAAAGGCAGAAATTCATCAGGTGCTGAAATGCTTCAGTGATTTTGCATCTGAGAGCAGGAAGCGATAGCAGGATTAACGCATGAGGGCTGTGAAAAACAGAGGTGGGGAAAAAAATTAAAATATACAGTAAAACCTTCAGTGTAAATAAGGTTTTTTTGGAGAGTCTGCAGGAAACACACAGGGTGGGCTTCCCCTCCCCCTCCCTTTCACCCCCCCTTCCCAGGCAGGCCCAACCTTCAGGGGGGTGGATGGTGGGCAGGGCCCGGATGGAGGGGGAATCCGTCCCTGTCAGGGAGGAAAAGGCTGCGAAGGACCAGGGATTCCTCCCCATCTCATCTCCGGGGCTCGAAGGGGGTCCCTGTTCAGCCAAGGGGCTGCAAAGGGAGGCTCCAGCCTGACCTTCACAAGGTGGAATTTGTCCCTGTTTGGCTTAATTACAGGGTCAGTCAAGAGAGGAGGCCTCCCTCCCTCCCCCCTCCCCAGATACTTCATCTGAACGGAGAAGATGCTGCTCGGATGGTGGGGTCAGAAATGGCATCTGGTGTCCAGCCTGGTGTCCCTTGGCCGGAGCTTGTGTGGAAGCTCAAAAGGGGGGGGGGTCAGGAAGGGCAGCCCACAAACTTGGGGTGCTCCCTCCCCCTCCCCCAATGACCTGCATGGCCCCCCCTTCCCTTCCCTTTGCAATGTCCCAAAATGGGGAAACTTCCTGGGGGAGGCTCTGGTGTTGTCTGCTGCTCTTGTGTGCGATTGCGTTACATTTTCAGGTCCCTGCAAGGAAAAGCCGCCAAAAACCTTGGAAAGGGATTTGGGGAGTCCAGAAAATCTTTGGAGGCTTTGCGGGTCATTCAAGGCTCTTTCAGTTACTTAAGAGATATTTTTTGGGAGGAGAGAGAGAGAGAAAAACTTATTGATTAATGGAGGGCGAATAGAAGAAACTCACCTGGTTGCTGGACGGGAGTTGCTAGAAAAAGGGAGAGAGACGCATTCAGAACTTTTTTATCCTTTTAATAGGACTGTTTTTGACATATTTACTGTTTTATGTTTTTTGCTATATGCTGCCCAGTCACTTCTTGTGGGTGGTCTTATAAAGCTGATATTTAAATAAATAAAGGGTTGGAGCATTTATGGGGTCAAGCACCCATTCTACAGCCTATAATATACTGCATTACATTCCCCTCCCCCCCCTTTTTTTTTCTTCCTTTGTGTCAATGTTGACTCCTGGCGACTGCCTGGACTAGTCCCTGCAGTTTTCCTGGCAAGGGTTTGGAAGGGGGTTGCCATTGCCTGCTTCCTGGGGCTTAGAGACAATGACTGGCCCTCAGTCACCCAGGGGGCTTTGTGCCCAGGGCAAGACTGGAACTCACAGCTCCTGGTTTCTAGCCTGGTGCCTTCACCCCCCCCCCAAACGGGGTCTCCTATCCCTTATGCCCCTCCAGGAAGAAAAATGTCTCCAAACCAATTTCCCAATGAGACCCTCAGCCTTGAGATTTGGGGGCCCAAGAGGACCCACCTTGCCATCTAGATGCAAGGCCTCCCCTAGGTGATCCCCTCCTCATAACCTCTCACCCAGACCCCATGGACTCACCCTTCTTGTTCTTCAGGTAGAGGGAGAGCCCCACAGCCAGGAAGACCACCCCCAGCACGGCCCCCACGGCCCCCGTCCAGAGCTTGCTCTTGGCAGCCTTGGAGGAATGTGGCTCTGCGGAAGGAGAAGGAGCCTCGCGTGGGTAGGAGGATCAGGGCCAGCTTCCTCCGGGGGGGGGCATTCTGGCTGTACCCACAGGGAAGGTCTTACCCGCCCCCCCATCGATGACCCCTTCTCCGTGCAGGATGGTGTCCCCAGATCAGGAGGGGAGGGGAGGGAAGGGGAGGAAGGGAAAGGCTTACCCCACTGGACAGTGACGGGGGCCTCCAGGCTGGCGTGCCCCACCTTGCAAGCGTAGACGTCCCCACGCTGGGGCTGGGTCTCCAGCAGCACCTGGAGCTGGTAGGTCCAGTCTCCGTTCTGGAGCTCCTCCCCGAAGGCGACGCCCTCCTTCTCCGGCCGCCCGTTCTTCAGCCACTGGACGTCGATCTCCAGGGGGTAGAAGCCCGTTGCGGTGCAGAGGAGGATGGTGTTGGGGGAACCGGGGTCCGTCTTGGTGGGGGAGATGGTGACGGTGGGCTTGGCTGGAGGGGAGGGAGAAGGAAGGACGTGAGAGACCCAGCAGGGCCCAGGACGGAAGAGCAGGTCGGTCAGTTCAGGCCAAGGTCCGTCTTAGTCTCGGAAATGTTTTGCGTTTCAAGCCCCTTTCCAAGAGTTTTATTTGGAGAGAGGGAGAAAAACTCCACTTTCCCCCTTTGCAGCCTTTCCTGTCCGCTGCTGAGTCGGGTAAATTTGACTCTGGACGACGTGAGAATTAAGCAGATTCGGACCAGGCTCAAAAAGGCCATCAGAAGACTAAAACGTCAGTGATACAAGATTCTAGAAAACGAATGAAATCCCACATGATCTGGACAACTCAGGGAAAGAAGCATAGGAGACAGAACAAGATTTAAAAGTGTGGGAAAAGTGTGGCTCAAACTGGCACAACTCTTGGATGGATGAAGGGAGGGCTGGATGGGCCCCCAGAGAGGGTCCTTGAGGCATCTCTCCAGCCAGGAAGGGGGTCTCGGGTGGCATCCTGGGGTCTGTCCTGGGTCCTGTAAGTTTTGGGTCAGGGAGTTGGGGGAGAGCGATGAAGCTCGTGGCCTTCCGGGAAGACGTCAGCGGGTGAGACGAGGCTGATTCTCTCCCTCCTCGGCTGCAAAAATCAAAATGCTTCTGTATCTTCCGGTATTTTGGGGGGAGGCGAATGGCTGGTAAATGGGGCACCCGCCCTCCTTCTCCCCCCAGAGGCGTCTCTGGCGCTGCGTCCGGCAGCCTCGGCTTCTGGGGGGCTGCAAGGCGTGTTTGGCTCTTATTTTTAATTTTTTTTCTTTTCAATAGTTGGCTATTTTGTGTTATGTGTAAGTAAGTTGTTAATAGCCTTTTTAACCTTTTTAAAAATTATTTTCAGTAGTTGGCTGTTCCGTGTCTTGTGTGAGTAGTTTGTTAATAGTCTTTCTTACTGATGGATTTTTTTACTAACACTGAGTAACATTTAAGACGATTCTATCTTTAAACATTTTGGTTAATTGCAATGAAGACCTGGGATCTACTCTGGTTGCCGCTCAGATAAATAATACATTTGTGGCTTTGTCTTCAAGGGAGGCACGTCTGTATCTTGGAACATTGAAAATCTTTGCAAAAGGGCTAAAAGAAGGCAGTTTTTTCAAATTGAAATTCATGACACTGCTTTCTTCTTTTTTTACAAGAAATTTCTCCTGAATGGGAAAATACTTTTAACAAGAAAATGGAAGGAAGATTTAAATCAGCAGAAATCCAAAATCTAAAATCTGGCAGTTTTAGTGAAAACGTTTTCAAAATGTATAGATTAATTTTAGTAGTTAAATAACGAACCTTAATGGATTGAATGAAAGGGGAGGGGCTGGCATTTCCCCCCCCCCGGGAACCCCCCCCCCGACTCACTTCTCCGGCCAATCAGACGCCGTGTCTTCTCCGCCTGATAGGTGAAAGCCCCGTAGTGGCATCGGCAGAAGGAATCCACGGCGGCCCTCGCGTCCTGCAGGATCTCCTGGCGGCTGTTCCAATAGTCGGCATCCGGCTGCCCCAACGGGGTGACGGCCACGAACTTCCCGACGTCGCTGTCAAAGCGGACAAACTCCTGCCGGTCGTAGATGTCCCTGTCCAGGAACCGCACCCGCTGCGTCCCGTTGAAGAAGTGGCAGTCGGACTTTGACTGGTAGAGGAAATGGGCTGCGAGGAGGAGGAGGAGGAGGAGGAGGAGGAGGAAGGCAGTCAGGAGGGAGCCGAGGGCCCATCGCTCCCAGCCACCAGCAGAGGAGGGACCCACGCAGGAAGGGGCACCCGGGGGGGGCTTTCTCAGCCCTCTCCACCTCCTTGCCTTCCTTCGGCAGCAGAGGCCAACCCCGCAGGGCTGTCGCTCCCTCAAGACGCCCCCCTGGAGGAGGGAGGGGGAGGTTTGTAGGTCCCAGTGGGGCTCCCTGGGGAGATGGAGAGTTGCTGGGGGTGTGGAGGGGGAGGAAAGGGGGGGAAGGGGAGGAGCTTCCTGGTGGGCCCCCTCCATCCTCCTCCCACCCTGGAGAAAGGCAGGCAGAAGTGCAAATGGTGCAGCAGAGCACCCTACTCTCTGCAGGGAATGTTGGATCCGGGTGGGGCCTCTTTGCCCCCCAAAGCAGCAGGAAATGTGGGGGGAGGGGGGTGAAGAGACCCAGAAGCTCTCAGAGCTGTGGTGAAAGTGAGATCCATACCTCGGTCTCCCTCCTCCTTGGGGAGGAATATGGGGAGGGGGCACAATGAGGGTATCTGGACCGATGATCCTGGGGTCTCCCAGCCCCTCCCTCGCCTGAAGCCCCCACCTTCCCTGCTTTCCCCAAACTTCTCTTCTCCCCCCAAGATTCATCCCTGCTACCTGCCTTCCTCAAGAGCCCCAGGAGCAACTCAAACGGGGGTCTTCAGTCTCCTCCCCCCCCACATCCTTCCTTCTCAGTTTCCCCCTCCTGTCCAGACCTGGATTCAGCGGAGGGGAATTATCGGGGGGAGGGGGCTGGGTCTCCTTTCCAAATTGAGAGGCTCCCCTAAGAAGGGATCTATATTCAACTCTTGCCTGATCTTAAAAGCCTCTAAAGAAAAACTGAAGTTCCTGAAGGTGCAAAAAGGTTTTTTCCCAAATGCATCTTTTTCTTGTGCGGCTCTTCGTTGCCTGAAAACGCCGCAATTTCCCTCTTTCTCTTTCACTTTCTTCTCCTTCCTCCTTCAAGGCGACAAACTTTGGGGGCTCCGGATCCGGGTCTCATTCGGCTGCCTTCCCACGACCCCCTCCCCGCCTCGGCCTCAGCCAGGGAAGGGGGTCCCTCTCAGTGCTCCTGGAGGGGGTGGGGAGGGAGGGGCAGAGGCCACGCGGAGATCGAGGCTCCTGCGGGCTCCCGCCTCTCCTGCCCTCGACATCTTCCCCAGGGTCACTCCTGGGGGTCCCAGCCCATTTCTTCCGCCCTCCCCAACCAGCATTGGGGGTCCCTCCCAGCCCCCTCCTCCCCCTCCCACCCCCCTCCTTACCGGGGGGGTCCTGCCCCCCTTCGCTTCCAGGGATCCGGGACAGCGCCCCCACCAGCAGCAGCAGCAGGGGGACCCCAACAGAGCCCATGGATCCTGCCCCACAAGCAGCCCCCGAGAGAGAGGAGACAGATGCAGATGCTTCCAGCCCGAGAGGCGGAATCGGTGGGTCTGGATTGGGGGCAGGAAGCGTTTTTTCTCTCAAATGTTGGCGTTGGGAGAGCCCAGAAAAGCTCAGGGGCCAATGGGAAGTCTCCCTCCTGCAGCGTCATCAGTCTCCGGGCAGAGCGTCTCTGGATTTCGCCCCATGGAGGAAATAGTTCTTATTAGAGAAAGAAGCGGAGAAAGTGGGAGGGGGAAGCCTTTCGGTCTTGGGGGGCTGCAGCTCCAGGGGGCCCTGACAGCTCAGAGGGGACCCTCCCCTTCCTTTGCCCTCCACAGGACTCTCAGCCGGGCTCTCCTCTTCTCTGTGGGCCTGGAGGGGGTGGACTAGATGCCCCCTGAAGCTTCCCTGGGGGGACTCCAGGCTGGGGCTGCTGGGACTCGCCGAGTCCTTCCTGGGAAAAGCCGGGGGGGACCAATCTGGGCGCTTCTCTGGGCCAAGGGGGTTTCGTCCTGACCTCCGGGAGGCGAAGGGCCTGGGGATCTGGGGGTGGCGGGAATCGGCCTCTCGGGGCAGGAGGGGGTGGCCGTGGGGGTCCCAGGACCGGCTTTGTGTGGCTAAAACGGCCGGGCATCTGAGCAGCTCTGTATCCCGGGCTGGAGCTGTTTCCTTTGCCAGAAGGGGACCCTCTGCTTGTGCGTTGGGGGTCGTGTGAACTCAGCCCTTGCAGATCCTGAACCTGGTTTGGGGGCACGAAGCAGCCCTTAGTCTGGCTTGTCTGCCATCGGCCTCGTTCGAGGGAGAATTCAAGGGGCTGCAAACGAAGGGGTGAATAAGGGGGGGGGGGATGCAGCCTGGTTGCCTGCCTGAGCCCGTCGGCATCGCGGGTTCCCTCCGGACGGGCCTTCCTGGCCTGCAGAGAAGCTCCTCGCGAGCACCAGAAGATCTTCCGGGATCCCCGCTTTTCCCAGCACTATCCACACCGAAGGCTTTTCCATCATCGGGAGCACAGATGGGCTTCTTTTGATGCTCTTTGCATTTCTCAAATATCCAGCCTGCGTCAGCCATAAACACACACCAAACACCATCACAACAACAAGACACAGAGCAGCCAGGAAGCATCACTTGAAAAGAGCACGAACCCCTTTGCAAGCGCCCCCACGGTCAACCTCTGCCTGAGCTTTGCTTGAACAACCATCACCCCCAGTTAAGGCCAAGGACAATGGTGTTGGGGGTTGTTAAATGTAAATTCAGAAACCCTGAGGAGGAGAAAGGAGTCATTCCTACCTCGTGGAGAGCCATGAGGATGAGGTGGCAGGATACAAATGGAAAATTATTTGTAACTTCATTCTGATCTTTATCCTACATTTTTGGGTTATGTAGTCCTCACTAGTAACCAAGTAGTGAACCTCTTCTCTGGAAGTGTTTTTTTAGCTAGAGGCTTTGCAGTGATAAGTCTCGGAAGCAAATATGAGAAGAAGTCTTTGTTATATCCTATATTTTGTATGAAACTTGTATTTTGTGAAGTTTTACATTTTAAATGTAACTCTCTGTAACTTTCCTTTCCGCTGATGCTGAGTGCTCTTATCTCCCTCCCTCCTCAGATAGCAATGCTCTAGACAGCAAGGCCGAAATGTACCCAAAACAAGGTACGACCGGTGAAGACGAGGACTTGTGGTTTAGCTACCAGCAAGTGACCAAATTTGGAGTACGGAAGGCATGGGGAGGGCACTGAGGGGGGATCGGGGAGAAACGGCTCTTGTAATGATAAAAAGGCTTGCTGAACTCCTTTTCGGGGTTCAGTTCTTTGCAGGGACCTGCGAGTCCTAACTGAACCTTTGCGCAAATAAAGCTTCTCTCTGAATGACCCAGTGAGAGTCTCGTCATCAATAAATGTTGCGTCGCTCCCACCCGTAACAAGGAGAAGAGAAGGAAAATGAGGGAAACGGAAAAAGGACGGGCTCCGAGCCCCTCGGCACAAGGCAGCAAAGCTGGGTGGCAGTGGGGCCTGGTTGGAACCCCACATTTTCCAGCCCCCCTTCTTTTCAACCTTGCGTGTCTCCGTGTCCCACAATTTTTAGTCTTTCTCTTAGTTCCCGATTGTGCTTCTCGACAACGGCTTCGTGAAGGTCTCCGCTGTCATGTTTCCTGTGGGACAGTAGTCTAGTTGGATTAGCCCTCGTTGTTGCAACTCGCTCACCACGTGATGCTTTACATCGATGTGCTTAGTGCTCCCGCCTACTTTCTCTGACTGCGAAAGTCTGATGCGACTCCGATTGTCTTCAAAGATCTGTATAGGGGTTGGCTCGCCTACACCCATGTCTGCAAGCAGTGATCTGAGCCACGCCATCTCGTTACATGCGTCTGTTGCTGCCACATACTCTGCTTCTGCAGACGACTGTGTTGTTGTGCCCTGCTTGTGACCTCCCCAGCTCACTGTTCCACCCCCACAGAAGAATACATAGCCACCAGTGGACTTGCGGTCAGCCATGTTTTCTGCCCAGTTGGCGTCGGTGAATCCCACTAGTCTAGGATTCTCAGTGGCTGGCAGCTTTAGTGTTAGGCGCATGGTCCCCTTCAGGTACCTTCCCACCCGCTTGACACCAGTCCAGTCTCTCTGTGTGGGCGCGCTTGTCTCTCTGCAGAAATGCCCACTGCAGCTGGCGTGTCTGGTCTAGTGGTGGCGGCCAGATACAACCATTTTCCTGTGGCACTTCTACATTCATCGTTCTCTGGTAGGAGATCGCTGGTTCTTGTTGCTTGTGGAGAACCGTCTCCATCGGTGTAGGCGCGGGACTGGCATTTTGCAAGCCGAAGCTTTCCAACAGTCTTTTGGTTCTGGCTTAGCTCCCACCTTCTTCTCTCTCGATCTGTATTCCTAAGTAGTAGCTGGCATTGCCCAGATGCTTCGCTTCTGCTTCTGCTTCTCTATTTAGTATTTCTACTTCTCTATTTAGAAATCATTAGAGTCCCTCTTGTTATTGTGGCAAATCATTAAGTCATCCACATAACAAAGAATATACACTTCCCTCCCATTTCTGTGTCTTGTGTACAGGCAGGGATCAGCTTTTCCTTGAACGAAGCCCTGGTCAAGAAGTATTTGGTTTCACTTCTTGTTCCACGCTCTGGCCGCCTGCTTCAGGCCATAAATCCCCTTCCGAAGCTTGCAAATGGGATGCTTGCTATTGGGATTAGTGAAGCCTGGAGGCTCTGTCATGTAGAGTTCTTCTATCTCCCCATGTAAAAATGCAGTTTTAATATTTGAGGGTTGACGTCCAAGTTCCTGGATGCTGCTAGACTTAGAAGCGTTCTAATTGTGGTGTGCTTCACAACAGGAGCAAAACGTTCATCACAGTCCTGTCCATATTTCTGCGAGTAGCCTTTTGCTACCAATCTGGCCTTGTACCTTTGCACTTCGCCATTCTCGTCTTGCTTTGCCTTGAACGCCACTCACAACCTGTGGCCTTCTTGCCTTTTGGTTGTTTAGTTAAAGTCCATGTTTCGTTTTTGTCCGGAGCATCCAGCTCCTCCTGTGCTGCCCTTTTCCACTTACTTGCCTCATCTGCTGGCATTTGCAGCACCTGCGGGTTCGCTTGGTAGCGACAACCTTGTGAGGTAGGTAAGTCTGTCAGCTGGAACTCCTTTGTTGGGTCGTGATGAGCGTCTCAGAGCAGGTTCAGGAGCGACGACTGGCGGTTCACCCTCTTCTGCATCCTTGGCCTTGTTACACACGCTGCTCCCAGGTTCGGCTTATGGTCGCTCACTCACACACTCACAGCCTGTTGAGGCACGCGGCTCTTGTCAGCCCCCCTTGCTTTCTGCCTGGGTTTTCCAGATAGGTGCGGCTGGAGCAGACAGACACGCAGCCCTGGTCAACGGCCGGGAAAGAATTAGGGATACACACGAATCACTTCCAACCGAACACTGAGGCACAAGAGGTTCTTGTAATACACGGAGACCCAGTGAATTTAAAGTAACAGCAAAACTTTGCTGGTTGCAAGGTACATTTGCTCTTTCACATACACACACACACACACGCTCATCCACACTTAGGCACGTCCTTCCCAACTAGGCTGCCAGACACTAGCTAGAGGGACGGAAGCCGCCAAGTCTGGCTCCAAAGGTGACTCAGGTGACTCAGCTCAGACAACTCAGAGGACTCCGAGTGGGCGGGCCCTGGGACCCCTTTTATCCCCAAAAGTCCTTGCTGGGTTGATTTACAAGTTGATGGGATTGGGGTGAGGGCTTCCATGTGCTCAGGCCCAACTTTTTTTTCGGGTTCCCTAATGACTTGCTTCCTTCTTATCTACCTCCCCGAAGGGATCCCATAGATAAGTTTCCTGGCTTTTGTCTTCTCTGCTTCATCTTTAGGTTATGGCAGCTTCAGCCTAGTCTCACAGCCTCATCATCCGTCTCTGGTGGAGTCTCTTCCTGGACTTCCATCTCACTCTGGGTTGGTTGTTGTGCAGAGTGCAGCAAAAGTCCCATAAATCCTGCTCTCAGGAAAATTACACATCAGCATGAGAGCTTGCAAGTAGCAACGTCCATATTTTGTTCTCCAAAGAAAATCCAGTCAGAAAATATAAACTAACTAAACACACACACACTGACCCAAGCTGGGCATGTCACCCTCCCCTTATATTGCTAGTATAACACCCCCACTGAATAACTAACACACATTGCAGTAGGTGGCAGTGACAATCATAACAGAATCACAAGATACTTTGTGATCTCAACATCTGGTTTTGTATAGCGAACGGGATGACCTTCTTCCCATGAGAAAATCCTGATATTGGTGTGGTTGTGTCTCCTGGTGTCAGGCTGAACTTCTCAGGCTGGTAACTGCTGCTGCTGGTTTCTCCGCAGTCATTATCCACCTGAGTGCGGCAGCTTCTCTCCCTCTCATCAAAGTAGACCACTCTGCATACGCTGACTCTTCCCGTCTTTGGGTTAGGATCCTGTATCCCCTGCTTCCGGGAGCGTAGCCAACCATGACCCTTTCTTCAGCTCTAGGGTCTAGTTTGGATCTCCTTTCTTTTGGTACATGGGCATGGGCCTTAGATCCAAACACTCTTAAATGCTTGACGCTTGGTTTTTGCCCACGCCAAAGCTCAAAAGGCGTTACCTTGTTGGCTCTGGCTGGCAATCTATTTTGCAAGTCTGTAGCTGTCATAACAGCATCTGCCCAGTATTGGTCAGGTAGATCTGCCTCTAATGGCATACACCTCACCGTGTCCATCAATGATCTGTTCTTTCATTCTGTGACCCCATTACTCTCCGGCGTGTAAGGAGTGGTTAACCTGTGCTCTCTGCCTAGCTGTGTTAGGTACGTCTGCATGGTGTTAGAAATGAACTCACTGCCTCTGTCGCTTTGAAGGGCTTGAGGGGTCCGGTTGAATTTATTCCTCACCATAGCAACATACGCCTTCAGCATATCCCCAGTTTGGGACTTTTCTTTCATCAGGTAGGTTACATAATACCTGGAAAAATCATCTATAAAACATATTATGTATTTGTTTCCACCTGCTGACGCTTGAAGAGGTCCACATAAATCAGTGTGGATAAGTTCAAGTGGTTTAGTCGCATGCCTTTCCCTTTGTTTGGGTATGGCAGGCCTTGTTGCCTTTCCTCTGATACACACTACACATTTCGACTGGTATTTTGCGCAATTGCTTAGTTCAAGGTCTCTTACCATATTTTCCTTCTTCATTCTAAAAATTGCATCAGAGTCCCTGTGTGCAAACCGCTTGTGCCAGATGGTGGCGCTGATGTCCTCCTTTCTCTACTGCTGCTGGCAGTCGAGGGTGACATCTGGTGGGGGCTGTTCACAGTTCACCTGGTACACTCCATTTTTCTCAAAGCCCGTAACATAAATCTGCCCACCACTGCCTACTTCACATGTTCTATTGGCTTTAAACATCACATTGGAACCTTTTCTGTTTAACGATCGCACACTCAGCAAATTGGTTGTCAGTCGTGGTACATAATATGCATCTGTCACTATGAGGTCTTTGTGTTTTTCTCCATTAAAACATCTCAAGGGTATTTTGCCTTTTCCTCTTATTGAGATGGACTTCCCATCAGCAAGAGCAACATTCCCTTGTAGCTCTTCATTCACTTCACTAAAGTTCCCACAAAGATGTTGGCTTGCGCAATGATCTAAGATCCACTGACTTTTGGCTTCATTAGAATTAGCTCCAAGAGCATTTTCTGCTCTGAAAACTGTATGCAGAGCTAATTTTTTCCTGGAATGCCTTCCTTTTGAAAAACCTTTTTTGGCTCTGCTTTTACAAAACCTAGCTATGTGCCCTGGCTTGTTGCAGGAATGACAAACAATGGGTTTGTTGTTGTGCTGATGAGCAATCAATGGCTTCTGCTCACGTTTCTGCCAGATAACCATGTCTTTTGTTGACCTTTTATGGAAATACAAATAATTTTTCTGTCTCCTCGCTTCACTTCTAATTGCTCCAAACAACTGAGACAAATTCATCCCTTGTAAATTCTGAGCTGCTATGAAAGGGGAATATTTGTTAGGTAATGAGCTCAGTAGTAGAGCCATTTTTAGTCTTTCATTCATGAGATTTTGAACTGTGCTCAGCCTTTCAAAGATAGACTGCATTCTCAGTAAATGCTCGTTAATATCCTCATCTTCTAAAAAACTAGATGCAGTCAGTTCATGGCCAACAGGGAGAAGATCACCTTTCACCAGGAAGGGGACCAGGTGCCCGGCTTTGAGCCTGGAGACATCGTGATCGTCCTGGACCAGAAGCAGCACCCCATCTTCCAGTGCAGGGGCAACGACCTGATTGTCCAGCGGGAAGTGCCGCTGGTGGACACCTTGTGTGGCTGCAAGCAGGTCATCCAGACCCTGGACAACAGGAGGCTCCTGGTCTTTTCCCGGCCCGGTGAGGAGGTGGGGGGCCCTCTGGGCTTGCGAGAAAGGAGGAGCCAGCCCTTTGGCTCCTTCAAATTGGAAGCTTTTGTTCCCCAGCTGAAATGAGTCCCACGGATGCTCTTGCAGGGGGGATCCCTTGGGCTGCAGGAACAGGGGGTCCTTGGTCTGCCTGTCGCTGGCTGAGGCTTCTCCGTGATCCCTGCCTGCTCTGCTCCGCAGGGTGCGTGATCAAGCCTGGAGACGTTCGGTGCATCCCGAATGAACGGATGCCGGCCTACCGCAGCCCTGCCCAGAAGGGGAAGCTGGTCATTCACTTCAAGGTACTGTCAGGGGAAAAACCACGTTGAACACGGGAGGCAGACACACCATAAAACAAGTCACTTCAAAGTTCTAAAAGCTTTATTAAATGTTAGTTCAACAAGCAAGTAAAATTTAACCAATAGCATACAAGGTACCTACTTAGATTCACATTGCAAAGTCGTGACCATTCCAATCGAGCCGTCAGGCAGACAGCTTGATTAAAATGGTCCCGATCACCTCAGATGCAATCCCACAAACCACAATTATGACGATCAGATCATTCCCAGAACAATCTCAACACGTGTCGGTGCCCTGTCCCTGGCACTTCTGTTCTCGTCAACAAATCTGCAATTTCCTTCACTTTGCAAGTTCCTCTTATTTCCTGTCATTGCCCTACAGGTCACATTTCAGCTAATGTGGCTTTATTAAATGCAATCAAAACTAACATTAAAACATACAGAAAGCTACTAACACTTTCCCCTCACAGTACGGAGGCCCCGAGCCCACCCCCGCCCCCAGCCAGGCCCCTTTGGGAAGTCTCAGTGGGGGCTTCTAACACGCTACACTTAGCAGTTTTAGCCTGAGTTAGTTTTGTTTCTCTGGTGCAGCCTGTTGGATTTAACGTGTGACTGTGTTGCATAATCCAGAAAATGGGTTCATTCTGCAATCAGGCTGAGTGTGTGGGGTGAATATAGCCAGCTTGATCCTGGCTTGGAGAGCAAGTGTTTGGCCAAACGTGGTTTGCTGCAGACCACAATCTGAGCAAGGGATTGTGGGTTAGAGCAAGAGCCTTCGGCCATCTTGGGGCACCAGTAGTTGCTCTCCATTTTTTCTGCCCCTCATCTTCCCAAATTCCTGCCCATCAGTCCTGTGCAGAAGGAGCCCTGGGCCCCCACGGCACCAGCTGCCCCACTCACCTCCTCCCCTTTGCTGCCCAGGTGAAATTCCCAGACCCCGGCTGGCTGCCTCTGCACCAGCTCCGTCAGTTCCAGTCCTTTCCCCCCACCGCGAAGAGGTCGTGGCCACCGAAGACACGGAGGCGGTAGAACTGCGAGAGTATTTTCCCCAGCCGGATTTCGGCAGGCGGTGCTTCCACAGCGACATCTGCCACGAAGACGACTTTGAGGATCCCATGAGGTACAACGTCCAGTGCCAGACCTCGTAGCGTGACGGATGGAGCCACACGTGGCCTGGCAGGGGCGGGCAAGCCCAGGAGGTGTTAAAAAATACCACTGCCAGCGGCTGTTCCAGCCAGAGCGGTCAAGGGCCAGGGAGTCCCCCCGGTTGCAAAAGGGTTAGGGTTTCTCCGGTTCTCCCTCAGGGAGAATGAGAGAAACTTCATTTTGGGGGAGCAATGTAAAGGAAGGCGTGTGCGAGGAGGATAGTGCAAAGGGGATCAAGGTTACCAGGAGGGAGGGGGAGCATTCCTGGAGGGGGAGCAGAGCAAGCGCTTCCTCAGCCCGCAGCAGGACCGTGAGAAGGTGAAGAAGCTGAGACCGGCCCCTCCCTAGAGTCTCACGGGGTCTATCCACTAGTTGCTTCAGCGTAGGTTTAGTCTGGCGAGACTCTGCCTATTAGGAGTGAGCTAATAAAGGAACTATACTGGACTGGACTGCCTCGTTGTCGTTCTTGGGCTGGGCCTGACACAGGGCCAACGTCTTCTACACCACGAACAGCTCCAGTGCGGACTTCCTACTCCGGCCCAAAGGGCACCGGGGGAGACATCGCCCCATCCCCACCAACCGGGACCCCCGTGGCCAGGGAGATGGACCCCGGCACGTCGCTCCCAAAGATCAAAGCCACTGGCAGCAGGATCTCTCCGGCCCTTTTCTGAGGGGGGCTCTCGGACAAGCTCCCGGCTAGCGGCCACACATGGTGGCTGGACTGGCCTCTCTCCGGCGAGGGCCAGTGCATCAGGAGTGGGTCTTCCACCCACGACAAAAAGCAGGGAGGCCCCTCAGCAGCACCCCAAACTCTCTCAGGAGACTTGAAGTGGGGGGCAACTGGGGCCACCCAGCCATTGTAGAGAGGGGCGGGATGGCTGCCCGGGAGGTGACACTTGCAGGGCTGCTGGATTGGGGGGGCTTAACTCCCCCATTCTGCTCTGGGGCTGCAAGTGCAGAAGAGCGTCGACCATGCAACGGGTGCTGTTGTGGCTCTGCTGGAGCCCTCCTGTCCACCCGCTTGAGGGTCCAGCGATGAGGGTCCAGGGGGCAGCAGCAAACCAGCAGGGTTTCTGGGCTCTCTGTTCCCCCTGGAGGTGTTAGGAGAGGGTTGCTCGTGGTTGGGAGATGGACCCTGTTGCAGATGGTCAGTGCTGGGATGGGAGAACACCAGGAACCCCCACAGCCCTCTGCTACTGCAAACTCTATCCAGGCGTGAGAGATTGTGGGAAAGGAATGGAAGGAAAGTAGGCAGAAGAACTCAAGAGGCCGAAGGCGAGTGCTTTGGCAGGTGATCTTAGACAGGGCAATTCGGCCTCAGGGACAAGGAACCTGGAAGAAGCCAGAGAGAGCTTGCCCAGTGGGATGCCATGGCTGAGATTCTGTTTGCCTCCAACGAGCACGAAAGGCCTTCCTGAGTCTGCGCCGTTCTTGCTTCCTTGGTCTTGACTGGCTACATGGGACTTGGCACCTCCCTGCTCTGGGGCCACCTGGGGGGCAGTGTGGACTCCCTGCCACGCAGCACGGGTCATGTGAATCATGGTGGCCATCACATTGGCAAATCACAAGCTGAGTGCGAGCCACGAGGGTGACGCAGCTGTGGAAAAAGCCACTGCAATCCTCAGCTGCAAGAGTGGAAGTCTCATGTCAAGGTGAGGGAGGTCCACTCTGCTCAGTGCCCTGACCGGCCGTGGCATCTTTGGAGGGAGGTGGACTGCCCTGCGGATTCTTCAAGAGGGGTGATTACCTTCCCACAAAAGGATCCACTCAGGGGAGAATCCCTAGAAAGGGGAGATTCAACAGGATCCATCCAGCCAGACTCTGAGTTCCTGCTCTGACCTCTGAAAGGGACTTTCTCTGAACAGGACAAAATGGCCCAGCACAGACACCCGGCTCTGATCTCAGACTGCCCCATAATGCAATCCTAATCCAGGATTCTTCCAAAGGTGGGATAAGAGGAGCCACGCTGGCAAGGAGACCTATGGATGTGTGGGGGAAACCTCTCCCTTCTGCGGAGGATCAGAAATTCAGGGATGGAGGGAACGGATTAAATGGCATCTGACCTGAGAGGAATATGGAGCTGAGACCAGACTTTTCAGACAGCATCAACTGACATCATTCCAGGGTTTTCTTACACTCTAAAGTTTATTGCTTTATAGGAAATAAAAGCCACGGGAATTGACCCAGAGGAGAAGAGCCAGAAGGTGAAGCTCCTGCGCATTCAAAGCCGGGAGGTACGAGAAGGAGAAACGAGGGAGGATCCAAGGAAGGGAAAGAGGTTGGGGCTCTGCTGGACAGAGACCAGTTGATCCCTGAGATCATTCCTTAGGAAATGGGGATCCCAGGGTGGCTGGTGCATGTGGAGCATCTGGATCTCTCTGGATCTGGTGGCCCCCAGGCTTGGCTAAGCGCCAGATGGATTTTCAGTTAAGTGGCTGGAGGTGGGTGGGTTGCAGCCATTGCTCTGAAGGGGGTCTCTGCTGAGCAGGAGAAATTGGGGGTCTGCAGTGACAGACATGCCAGGCGTTCCTGGGGGCAGACTAGGTGGTCTCCACCCCCTCCCCACTTCCCCCTCCCTCAAAAGACAGAGAGGCCCTGAAAGGAAGCTGGTGGGTCTCGGCAGGAGAAGGTCCAGGCTGTCATTCTCCTCCTCTTGCCAGTGTTGAAGCTGCATCCTTTGAGTGTCGCAAAAAAGGCAGAAATTCATCAGGTGCTGAAATGCTTCAGCGATTTTGCATCTGAGAGCAGGAAGGGATAGTAGGATTAACTCATGAGGGCTGTAAAACAAAGAGATGGGGAAGAAAATTAAAATATGCAGTAAAACCTTCAGCAGAAATAAGGTTTTTTTGGAGAGTCTGCAGGAAACACGCAGGGTGGGCTTCCCCTCCCCCTCCCTTTCACACCCCCCCCTTCCCAGGCAGGCCCAACCTTCAGGGGGTGGATGATGGGCAGGGCCCGGATGGAGGGGGAATCCGTCCCTGTCAGGGAGGAAAAGGCTGCGAAGGACCAGGGATTCCTCCCCATCTCATCTCCCGGGCTGGAAGGGGGTCCAGGTTCAGCCGAGGGGCTGCAAAGGGAGGCTCCAGACTGACCTTCACAAGGTGGAATTTGTCCCTGTTTGGCTTAATTAATTAATTACAGGCCTCCCTCCCTCCCCAGACACTTCATCTGAACCGAGAAGATGCTGCTCGGATGGTGGGGTCAGAAATGGCGTCTGGTGTCCAGCCTGGTGTCCCTTGGCTGGAGCTTGTGTGGAAGCTCAAAAGGGGGGGGGGTCAGGAAGGGCAGCCCACAAACTTGGGGTGCTCCCTCCCCCTCCCCCAATGACCTGCATGGCCCCCCCTTCCCTTCCCTTTGGCAATGTCCCAAAATGGGGAAACATCCTGGGAGAGGCTCTGGTGTTGTCTGCTGCTCTTGTGTGCGATTGCATTACATTTTGGGGTCCCTGCAAGGAAAAGCCGCCAAAAATCTTGGAAAGGGATTTGGGGAGTCCAGAAAATCTTTGGAGGCTTTGCGGGTCATTCAAGGCTCTTTCAGTTAGTTAAGAGATATTTTTTGGGAGGAAAGAGAAGGAGAAAAACTTATTAATTAATGGAGGGCGAATAGAAGAAACTCACCTGGTTGCTGGACCGGAGTTGCTAGAAAAAGGGAGAGAGACGCATTCAGAACTTTTTTATCCTTTTAATAGGACTGTTTTTGACATAAGTTGATAAATAAATAAATAAATGGCTCCAGCCTTTATGGGGTCAAGCACCCATTCTATAGCCTATAATATACTGCATTACATTCCCCCCCTCCTTTTTTTCTTTTCTTCCTTTGAGTCAATGTTGACTCCTGGCAACTGCCTGGACTAGTCCCTGCAGTTTTCCTGGCTAGTTTTTGGAATGGGTTTGCCATTGCCTGCTTCCTGGGGCTGAGGGACAATGACTGGCCCTCAGTCACCCAGGGGGCTTTGTGCCCAGGGCAAGACTGGAACTCACAGCTCCTGGTTTCTAGCCTGGTGCCTTCACCCCCCAAAAACGGGGTCTCCTATCCCTTGTGCCCCTCCAGGAAGAAAAATGTCTCCAAACCAATTTCCCAATGAGACCCTCAGCCTTGCGATTTTGGGCCCCAAGAGGACCCACCTTGCCATCTAGATGCAAGGCCTCCCCTAGGTGATCCCCTCCCCATAACCTCTTACCCAGCCCCCCACGGACTCACCTTTCTTGTTCTTCAGGTAGAGGGAGAGCCCCACGGCCAGGAAGACCACCCCCAGCACGGCCCCCACGGCCCCCGTCCAGAGCTTGCTCTTGGCAGCATTGGAGGAACGTGGCTCTGGGGAAGGAGAAGGAGCCTTGTGTGAGCAGCAGGATCAGGGCCAGCTTCCTCCGGGGGGACATTCTGGCTCAACACACAGGGAGGGTCTTTCCAGCCCCCCATCCATGACTCCTTCTCCGTGCGGGATGGTGTCCCCAGACCAGGAGGGAAGGGAAGGGGAGGAAGGGAAAGGCTTACCCCACTGGACAGTGACGGGGGCCTCCAGGCTGGCGTGCCCCACCTTGCAAGCATAGACGTCCCCACGCTGGGGCTGGGTCTCCAGCAGCACCTGGAGCTGGTAGGTCCATTCTCCGTTCTGGAGCTCCTCCCCGAAGGCGACGCCCTCCTTCTCCGGCCGCCCGTTCTTCAGCCACTGGACGTCGATCTCCAGGGGGTAGAAGCCGGTCGCGGTGCAGAGGAGGATGGCGTTGGGGGAACCGGGGTCCGTCTTGGTGGGGGAGATGGTGACGGTGGGCTTGGCTGGAGGGGAGGGAGAAGGAGGGACGTGAGAGACCCAGCAGGGCCCAGGACGGAAGAGCAGGTCGGTCAGTTCTGGCCAAGGTCCGCCTTAGTCTGGGAAAGGTTCTGTGTCTCAAGTCCCCTTTCCAAGAGTTGTATTTGCAGAGAGGGAGAAAAACTTCACTTTCCCCTTTTGCAGCCTTTCCTATCCGCTGCTGAGTCGGGTAAATTTGACTCTGGACGATGTGAGAATTAAGCAGATTTGGACCAGGCTCAAAAAGGCCATCAGAAGACTAAAACGTCACTGATACAAGATTCTAGAAAACGAATGAAATCCCACATGATCTGGACAACTCAGAGAAAGAAGCATAAAAGGACAGAACAAGATTTAAAAGTGTGGGAAAAGTGTGGCTCAGACTGGCACAACTCTTGGATGGATGAAGGGAGGGCTGGATGGGCCCCCAGAGAGGGTCCTTGAGGCATCCCTCCAGCCAGGAAGGGGGTCTCGGGTGGCATCCCGGGGTCTGTCCTGGGTCCTGTAAGTTTTGGGTCAGGGAGTTGGGGGAGAGCGATGAAGCTCGTGGCCTTCCGGGAAGACGTCAGTGGGTGAGACGAGGCTGATTCTCTCCCTCCTCGGCTGCAAAAATCAAAATGCTTCTGTATCTTCCGGTATTTTGGGGGGGGCGAATGGCTGGTAAATGGGGCACCCGCCCTCCTTCTCCCCCCAGAGGCGTCTCTGGCGCTGCGTCCGGCAGCCTCGGCTTCTGGGGGGCTGCAAGGCATGTTTGGCTCTTATTTTTAATTTTTTTTCTTTTCAATAGTTGGCTATTTTGTGTTATGTGTAAGTAAGTTGTTAATAGCCTTTTTAACCTTTTTAAAAATTATTTTCAGTAGTTGGCTGTTCCGTGTCTTGTGTGAGTAGTTTGTTAATAGTCTTTCTTACTGATGGATTTTTTTACTAACACTGAGTAACATTTAAGACGATTCTATCTTTAAACATTTTGGTTATTTGCAATGAAGACCTGGGATCTAGTCTGGTTGCCGCTCAGATAAATAATACATTTGTGGCTTTGTCTTCAAGGGAGGCACGTCTGTATCTTGGAACATTGAAAATCTTTGCAAAAGGGCTAAAAGAAGGCAGTTTTTTCAAATTGAAATTCATGACACTGCTTTCTTCTTTTTTTACAAGAAATTTCTCCTGAATGGGAAAATACTTTTAACAAGAAAATGGAAGGAAGATTTTAATCAGCAGAAATCCAAAATCTAAAATCTGGCAGTTTTAGTGAAAACGTTTTCAAAATGTATAGATTAATTTTAGTAGTTAAATAACGAACCTTAATGGATTGAATGAAAGGGGAGGGGCTGGCATTTCCCCCCCCCCCGGGAGCCCCCCCTCCCTGACTCACCTCTCTGGCCAACCACAAGCCCCGTCTTGGCCGCCTCGTAGTTGTGCCGGCAGAAGAAATCCACTTGGGCCCTCGCGTCCTGCAGGATCTCCTGGCGGCTGTTCCAATAGTCGGCATCCGGCTGCCCCAACCGGGTGACGGCCGCGAACTTCCCGACGTCGCTGTCGAAGCGGACAATCTCCTGCCGGTCGCAGATGTCCCTGGACAGGTAGCGCACCCGCTGCGTCCCGTTGAAGAAGTGGCACTCATCCTTTGTCTGGTACAAGAAATGGGCTGCAGGGAGGAGGAGGAGGAGGAGGAGGAGGACGGCCGTTAGGAGGGAGTCCAGGGCCCATCGCTCCCAGCCCAGTGGACGGGGCCCCCAGTGGACGGGGGACCCACATGGAAAGGGGGAGGGGGAGACCTGTGGCGGGAGACCGAGGGGTGGCCTTTGGAGGGCCCAGCTGGATGGGACACCTGGGGAGGGCCTTTCTCAGCCCCCCTGCACTTCCTTGCTGGGGCTCCCTGGGGGAGATGCGGGGGGCCTGCTGAAAGACCCCCGACCAATCCACCACTGTTGGGGATGTGGGGAGGAAGGGCCCCAATCCGCCCCGAGTGGGAGAAGCTTCGACGCCTTCCTTCGGCAGGAGTGGCCAACCCCGCAGGGCTGTCGCTCCCTCAAGACACCCCCTGGAGTAAGATCCATACCTCAGTCTCCCTCTTTCTTGGGGGGGGATATGGGGAGGGGGCACAATGAGGGTGTCTGGACCGATGATCCTGGGTCTCCCAGCCCCTCCCTCGCCTGAACCCCCCACCTTCCCTGGTTTCCCCAAACTTCTCTTCTCCCCCCACTATTCAGCCCTCCTACCTGCCTTTCCTCAAGAGCCCCCAGGAGCAACTCAAAGGGGGGGGTCTCCCATCTCCTCGCCCCCACGCCCCTCCAGTCCCTGACTCTGGTGCGGGGAATTATGGGGGGGGGGGCTGGGTCTCCTTTCCCACTTCAGAGGCTCCCCCAACAAGGGATCTCAATTCAACTCTTGCCTGACTTTAAAAGCCTCTAACTGGAGATTCGTCAGAAAAACTGAAGTTTGTGAAGGTGCAAAAAAGTTTTTTCCCAAATGCATCTTTTTCTTCTGCGGCTTTTCCTTGCGCGGATTTAGGTCCGAAAACGCCGGAATTTCCCTCTTTCTCTTTCATTTTCTTCTCCTTCCTCCTTAAGGCGACAAACTTTGGGGGCTCCGAATCCGGGTCTCCTTCGGGGCCGGAAGGTCCGGCTCTGACCCCGCGTCGGCTGCCTTCCCACGACCCCCTCCCCACCTCAGCCACAGCCTCATCCCACCTGCCCCCCTTCGCTTCCAGGGATCCGGGGCAGCGCCCCCACCAGCAGCAGCAGCAGGAGGACCCCAGCAGAGCCCATGGATGCTGCCCCACAAGCAGCCCCCCGAGAGAGAGGAGACAGACGCAGATGCTTCCAGCCCCAGAGGCAGAATCGGTGGGTCTGGATTGGGGGCAGGGAGCGTTTTTTCTCTCAAATATCCGCGTTGGGAGAACCCAGAAAAGCAGGGGGGCCAATGGGAAATCTCCCTCCTGCAGCGTCATCGGTCTCCGGGCAGAGCCTCTCTGGATTTCGCCCCATGAAGGAGATAGTTGAGAGTGGAGAAAGAAGCAGAGAAACGTGGAGGGGGAATCCCTTCAGTCTTGGGGGCTGCAGCTCCAGGGGTCTCCTGCCAGCTCAGAGGGGACCCTCCCCTTCCTTTGCCCTCCCCAGGACTCTCAGCCGGGCTCTCCTTTTCTATGGGGGCCTGGAGGGGGTGGACTGGATGCCCTCTGAAGCTTCCTTAGGGACCTGGGTGGTGGGGGGCTCCAGGCTGGGGCTGCTGGGACTCTGAAGGGGCGCCGTGTCCTTCCTGGAAAAAGCCGGGGGGACCAATCTGGGCTTTTCTCTGGGCCAAGGAGTTTCCTCCTGACCTCCGGGAGGTGAAGGGCCTGGGGATCTGGGGGTGGCGGTAATCAGCCTCTCGGGACATGAGGGGGGTGGCCGTGGGGGTTCCAGAACTGGCTTCGCAGGCTAAAACGGCCGGGCATCTGAGCAGCTCCATATCCTGGGTTGGAGCCGTTTCCTTTGCCAGAAGGGGACCCTTTGCTTGTGCGTCGGGGGTTGTGTGAATTCAGCCCTTGCAGTTCATGAACCTGGTTTGGGGGCACGAAAAGCCCTCCAGTCTGGCTTGTCTGCCATTGGAAGAGGGGGGAGGATGCAGCCTGGCCACCTTTCTGCCCCATCCCTGGCCAGAAATGTGGGATTCCAACAAACTGGATTCAGAAGAGGAAGGAATAGATGGATCCAGAGCCTCCAGAGAGCTGGGCGTGGCTCAGTGAGCCGTTCCGTAATTTCTGAGAGTTTTTGTTCCTCCCCAGAAAACCTTTCGTTCCCCAGAGCCCCCCTTCCCCCCCCCACGCCTGGTGGGTGACGGACGCTGCAGGAGGGCTCCAGTTTCTTTCCTGCAGCACCAGCCAGCCCCGGACTGTGGACCCTCAGGAGCAAGCTGGGCCTCCTCACCCCACCCCCTGGAACCCCCCCACACACACCCATGGACAATCAGGTTGGCTGTGCCAAGCGTGCTCGTTCCACCAAATTAGGGAGTCTGGACTGCCGTGAGCGCCTCTCAGTCACGCGATGGGCTCCCCTGGATGACTGCAATTCCCAGTTGCGAGTCCCAGTTCCCCCGGAACGTTCCCGGTCACTGCTGGTGAACTTGCTCTGCGGTCTGAATCTCAGCTGGGAATCGGGGCCCAGACGCTGCTCAGAGCTGGCAGGGGGGAGCAGCCGGTCGGCCCTGCGAGCGAGTAAACCGAGATCCGGCTGCTCTTCTCTGGGCCCGATCCTGGTTGTCGAGGACACGGACGTGCCTGGAAGTCGGAGCCCAGAACGGGAGCCGATATTCCAGGCGTGCTCTGAACGACACGGAGCAGAGACGAACTCTTGATCTTGATGCTGGACTTTGCTGCAGCTGAGGATTGCATTGGCCCTTTTTGCAGCAATGACACGCTCTTGGCTCACACTCAGCTTGTGATCTCCCCTGGTTACTTTCTGCGTATCCTGCTGCACTGTATGCCCCCCCCCCCCATCCAATATTCATGCCTTTGAGTTGTCCTGTCTGAATGTGGAACTTTTGCTGAAATTCCTCTGGCTGGTTGCTGCCCTTCGTTTCAGCTTGCTGAGATCTTCCTGAATCTCGAGAGTCTTCTGAGATGCCTGCTACGTCCCCATCTTCTTCCATCTGTAAATCCTGGCACCTGGGGATGCTCCTCTGACCTGGAGGCCAGAACAATATAGACAGCTGAGTCCAGGAAGCCCCAGAGCCAAACGGCCAAAGACAGCTGGATGCACATCTTGCTCCTCATCAGGTGGGCATAGTGCAAAGGCTGGCAGATGGCAGCATAGCGGTCATAGGCCATAACGGCCAGCAGTGCTGGCTCACATCCCACAATGCCAATGAGGAAGAACGCTTGTGCCAGGCATTGGTTGTAGGAGATGGTCTGCCGTTGGCGTAGGAGGTTCACCAGGATCTTTGGTACAACCACAGAAGAAAGGCAAATATCCAAGCTGGAGAGCTGGCTGAGGAAGAAGTACATGGGGGTGTGAAGGCGGGAATCCAGGAGAACCAGGGTTAGGATCATGAAGTTGCTCATCAGAGTGGCCAAATAGGCAGCAAGGAACACCAAGAAAAAATAGATGTGGTGTCTCTGGAATCTGGAGGAACCCAGGAAGATGAATTCTGTCCCCTGTGTTTGGTTCTGGGAATCCATGAGGAAGAAAAGGGACAGCTGTGAAGAAAGAAAAATGCCTGTGAAGAAAGCAGTGAGGGGCAATGGACCTTGGAAAATGCATGGAAGAAGCAAAATGACAAGTCATTATTTGAGGACTCAGACTGGAACTGTGGAAGATGAAATGTTAGGGATCTCTCCCATCCGAAGAAGAACTGATTGCTTGTGCCATTTTGAATTAGAATTAGCTGCGAGGTGAGATGAGTTAGGTATATCCCTTCCAAGCTTGGCATTGCAACCTTATTCCACAAAGAGGACAAGTGGCTTATCAGGGGAAGAAGCCACAATATTGGTTCCACAAACTCTGCTGACAAAGTAGCAGTCCTTCAACCCTGCCTTCTCCAAACTCTGGTGTCCTGGAGGTGGCATTTTGACTCTCAGCTGGACCAAAAGGTTTTCCTTCCTCCCCTCAGGCAGTCACCGGCCTAGAGAAGGACAAGCTAATGGCACAAGTGCAAAGTGCACTTTGCAAAGTGCAAGACTAAAATGATTTTTATACCATAAATGATTACAGGGTCATCCATCACATTCAAATCCCCATTTTTTTTTTGCCTCAGATTGTTATCCAAATTCTGCCCCAAGGACCCCAGCTATCCAGCTGGAGGGTCAACAAGGCCATCAAGAGAGAAGGAATCATGGCCTTTCCTTGGGCTTTTGAGAAGCCCCAGCAGTTCCGGGCTCCTAAGCTGGACAGCTAGACCTGACTGAGGGCCACAACCTCAGCAGCCTTCCCCGACCTAGGTACTTTCACGTGCGTCCGATGATGATCCCAAGCCAGACCACGGCCACGTCCCTAGCCTCATCTATCTCACGCCTAAGCATGAGGACCAACATCTTAATGGTTTTACGAACAAAATACAGACTTTGTGGCAGAAATCTCACCTCTTGACCTGTTTTACCCCTGAGCAAACCTGAGCGCACCTCAGGCTATAGCCATCAGAGAGATGGCTTGGCAGAGAAATGCAATGGGCCATTAGGCACCATGGTCAAGAAATACATCGATGAAAAGTCTAATCCTGGGGGCTTACTGCTGTTTGTGGGAGTCCCAGGGCATTTTTTTGGCATCATGGGGCATCCAGGAGGGTGCTCCTTGTGTTCTTCTGATCCAGCTGTGGCATTCACCGGGAAGAGAGAACTGTCCCAGGTCCTCCCACGGTTGAGAAAGCTAAAAGTGCAAGCAAGGGGAAAAAAAGAAAAATAGGAAAGAAAGAAAAAAGATACAAAGATTTGGCTTCTGATCTTCTTTAGAGCAGTTGTAAGCACAATGATCAATTTGCCTCTTGCTCTGTGGTTACAGCATAACTCAATTGTTTCTGTAGTCTGTCCTGTCTAATCATCAGAACCATAAATCGTAAGTTCATTTTTTTTCCTGTTTTACGCAAAAATCCATGAGGGGTTTCTGCTCAGCAATAAACTTAGGTAATGTCTTTTCTCTGATCCAAGATGTCAGTTTAGCCATCTCAGTAAGTTCCACCATCTTTGCCAACCAGTCCTCCACGGTGGGTAATGCCAGATCTGTCCACCTTTGTGCATGCAATAATCTTGCTGCAGTTATAAAGGATAAAAACAAAGTTGCATGGCTTTTTTCCAACTGTTTCTCCATCAGTCGTGAAAGAAAAACCTCTGGTCTCAGCTGTATATTAATCTTTAAAACCCTCTGAATCAGTGTGTGTAACTGAATCCAGGATTTTTTAGGTTTTTACACGTCCACCAAACATGATAAAATGTCCCTTCTTGTTGTTCGCATTTCCTACATAAATTTGAAGTGCCTTAATACATTCTAGACAGTTTCTCTGGTGACATATCCCAGCGGTACCTCCCTTTATAACATTTCTCTTTAAGATTATTACTGTCAGGTCTGCGCTGTTCAAATCCCACTGAAGAAAAATCTCACGCAAGCCAAGTTAGGTTCAAGAAAGATTTCATTTATTGGAACGTACATGCAGCTCTAAGCAAGGCATTGCTAAAACTAAAGCCCGTGCTTTTCCCACTCCACATTTGCCCCCTTGTCTCCCCGCTCTTTGATTCTCACAGAGGTGTGACCTTGCACTTCCTTGGCCTTCGATAACAGCTCTTCTTCCTGGCCTTTGGTAACATGCCTTTCACTGCCCCCCCCCCCCCACTAACAAATGGCAGGAATAAAGCGGGCGTCTACTAACTTAACGACTTGACTGCTGCAATGTAATTCTGACAATTACATGGTGTAAGTTTCAATATTTTCGACCACATAGTCTCCCACTGTTCCATTTGTGTATTGTAACCAAATTTTCGGCCCACTTTATCATACGTTCTTCCACTTGTTCTTCTTCTGTTTCAAATTTCAATAAAAGTTTATCCATTTTAGCAATTACAGGTTCACCATTTGTACACCATTCTATTCCAACTCAGTCTTACAATATTCAAAACCATAAATTCTGTGGTCTACTTTAAATCTTTCTAATCATTGTAAATAAGAGAACCGTTGGCAACTATATCCCTCTGCCACCAGTCCTCCTCTTCATTTTATTTTACCTTCCCCTTGACAAAATTCTGGTATCTCATGATAAGTTAACTGTTTGTGTTTGCCTATGAAATTGGGTAGACCCAATCCTCCTCTTTCCTTTGCATCTTGTAACACCTTATATTTAACTTGTGGCTTTTTCCCTTGCCATACAAATTTTGATGTTGGAAATTGGAAATTACTTTATTGTCATTGTACCTCGTACGACGAAATTAAATGCCATCCCCAGCGCACCTTATGTATATAAAGACCATAAAATAAAAACACGCATCCTTCACATTCTATTCACCATTGCACAACCCCTGATGTTACATTAATATTGCGCTACACAGTAGAGTTCAGTATAGTTGCAGCTCTGGGATAAAAGCTATTCTTCAGCCTATTTGTCCTTGTTTTTATTATCCTGTACCATCTGCCAGATGGTAATAATTCAAAAAAAGAATGTGCCGGGTGAGATGGGTCCTCAAGAATGTTTTGAGCCTTCTTAAGGCAGCGGGAACTATAAAGTTCTTCCAAAGAGGGGAGAGGGCAACCAATGATCCTCTGGGCAGTGGTGGCAACCCTCTGGAGCGCCTTCCTATCTGCCGCTGTGCGGGTAGCAAACCACGCACAGGTGCAGGAGGCTAAGATGCTCTCTCTAGTGCAGCGGTAGAAGGTCACCAGCAGTTTTTCATCCAGCTGTTGTTTCCTGAGAAGTCTCGGGTAGTATAATCTCTGCTGGGCCCTCTTAACCAAGGCTGCAACATGAGCGCCCCAGGTCAGGTCCTCCTTTATGGTCACACCCAGAAACTTAAAACTGGCCACCCGCTCCACCCGGTCTCCATTGATAACCAGGGGCTGGATGTCTAATCTGTTCCTTCTGTGGTCCACTATAAGCTCCTTGGTCTCACTGATGTTAAGGACCAAATTATTGTCTCCGCACCATGAAAGCAGCCGGTCCACCTCATCCCGGTAGGCAGACTCATCCCCCTCAGAGATAAGCCCCACCACTGTTGTATCATCTGCAAATTAATGATAACATTGCTGAAGTGAGTGGGGGTACAGTCATATGTATAAAGAGTGTAAAGTAAGGGACTCAACACACAGCCCTGTGGTGAACCAGTATTGAGAGTGAGAGCTGAGGAGATATAGTTGCCTAATCTAACCCTCTGGGAGCGGCCAGACAGGAAGTCCAAAATCCAAGAACAGACTGAATATGAAAGCCCGAGATCCATAAGTTTAGACACCAGTCTGTGTGGAAGGGTTGTGTTGAATGCAGAACTGAAGTCTACAAAAAGCATCCTCACACAGGGCCCCCGCTGTTCCAGATGAGTCAGAGCAGTGTGGAGAGTGACGGCTAAAGCGTCCTCTGTGGATCCGTTAGTTCTGTATGCAAACTGGTGTTTAGCAAATGTATGCGGAAGGCAAGAAACGATGTCCCCGCAGACCAATTTCTCAAGGCACTTCGTGATGATAAGAGTGAGTGCCGCTGGTCACTGAGGTCATTGACAGGGAGCTCCTTGGGCAGCGGAACGACGATGGAAGCCTTCAAGCAGGACGGAATAGTGGACTGGGATAAAGACCGATTAAAGAGCTTGGTGAAAACCCCAGCCAACGGGCCAGCGCAGTCTTTAAGCACCCGGCTTTTTTTACAAGAAAATTCTCCTGAATGGGAAAATACTTTTAACAAGAAAATGGAAGGAACAGCAGAAATCAGCAGAAATCCAAAATCTAAAAACTGGCAGTTTTAGTGAAAATGTTTTCAAAATGTATAGATTAATTTTAGTAGTTAAATAAAGAACCTGAATGGAGTGAATGAAAGGCGGGGGTCCCGGCATCTCCCCCTTGGAAGCCCCCTCTGGACTCTCTTCTCCGGCCAATCAGACGCCGTTTCTCCTCCGCCTGATAGGTGTAAGCCCCGTAGTGGCATCGGCAGAAGGAATCCACTTCGGCCCTCTTGATCTGCACCTCCTGGGAGGCTGTTCCAATAGTCGGCATCCAGCTGCCCCAACGGGGTGATGGCCACGAACCTCCCGACATCGCTGTCAAAGCGGACAAACTCCTGCCAGTCGTAGAAGTTCCTGTACAGGTAGCGCACCCGCCACGTCCCGTTGAAGAAGTGGCTTTGTCTGGTACAAGAAATGGGCTGCGAGGAGGAGGGGGGCCGTCAGGAGGCACTCCAGCACCCATCGCTCCCAGCCGCCAGCAGAGGAGGGACCCATGTGGGAAGGGGGAGGGGGAGACCTGCTACGGGAGACTGAGGGGTGGCCTTTGGAGGGCCCAGCTTGAAGGGGGACTGAGGGGGGCCTTTCTCTGCCCCTCCACTTCCTTGCTGGGGCTCCCAGGGGAGACGCGGGGGGCCTGACAAGAGACCCCCGGCTCAATCCACTCTGTGCCCCACCATTGGGGGTGGGGGGAGGGAGGGGGCAGAGGCCACGCGGAGATCGAGGCTTCTCCAGGCTCCCGACTCTCCTGCCCTCGACCCCTTCCCCAAGGTCACTCCTGGGGGTCCCAGACCCTCTCTTCCCCCTCCCCCACCAGCATCAGGGGTCCCTCCCAGCCCCCTTCATCCCGCTCCCACCCACCCCTCCTTACCGGTGGGCTCCTACTCCCCTTCGCTTCCAGGGATCCGGGACAGCGCCCCCCCAGCAGCAGCAGCAGGGGGACCCCAGCAGAGCCCATGGATCCTGCCCCACAAGCAGTCCAGTCCCCAAGAGAGAGGGTATATTCCAGCCCCAGAGGCGGAATCGGTGGGTCTGGAGCGTTTTTTCTCTCAAATGTCAGTGTTGGGAGAGCCCAGAAAAGCAGAGGGACCAATGGGAATTCTCC
Organism: Liasis olivaceus; assembly: GCA_030867105.1. Classification (NCBI taxonomy): domain Eukaryota; kingdom Metazoa; phylum Chordata; class Lepidosauria; order Squamata; family Pythonidae; genus Liasis; species Liasis olivaceus. Next base: position 80,125,173 of record CM061355.1, read on the forward strand.
GTTCTGCATCGTCATCAGTGTCCAGGAAGAGCCTCTCTGGATTTCGCCCCGTGCAGGAGATAGTTCGGAGCTGTTTTTGTTTCGCCATAGAAAACCGCTCGTCCTGTTGAACCCCTCTCCGAAACTCTCCCGCCACTCGGATCCCAAGGATTTCCCGCCTCTCCGCCCCCAAGCGCGTCCGGATCTCTGCCTTTCTCTTGCTCGGGGTCCCCTTCCTTGGACGGCAGGCACCGGGGATCCTTGCAGTGAAGCCGGTTCTTCCCCTCGGCGTCTTGCTCCTGTCTTTGGCAGCAGTTCCAGGACGCAGCTCAGAGCAGGAACCGGCGGGAAGTCCCGGGGCCGGAGGCTGGGCTGGGAATTCAAGCCACGCGATACGAGCTGAGCTGGAGACCAGCACTTGGGAGAGCGGTTCTGCACCACGCCAGGAGAACCGCCTTTCCCTCCTGATAAGTCTCCAGGATAGGGTTGCTCAGCCCGGGCAACCTGAAGTCGGGTGGACTTCAACCCCCAGAATTCCGCAGCCAGCCAACTGGCTCATTAAAGGGGAGGAAGTTAAAGTTAAGGAACCCCGAAGAGGCAGCCCTCTTCCCCGCTCTCCCCACCCACCCCAGCATCTTCTGAGTGGATGGTCCTCCAGACTTTTCCTAGGTGTGGCCCCACAAGCTGTTTGCGTAGTGTGGTGTTTGTGTATTACGAATTTCCTGTGTCGTTCCGGCTTGTTCTTGTTTCATCTGACGCGTAGCGAGGACAGGAGGAAGAGTTAAAACTGGAACTGTCACACCCTTCGCCTCCTTATAATAGTGAGCAACACAGCCATGGAAGTAAACACCAGATGCTGATGAGTCCTCCCCCCATGGGTTATTGCAGGGCACACAGTTGTCGTACGCATGTGCCTGAGGCAATGCCCCCGTGGGTTTGTCTGGCCAGAAAGAATTGCATTTGGATCCTTTGGCCCCGAGCGCGTCCCTTTGCTTCTCTGCAGAAACACAGCGGGAAAGCCTCCCCTCGACTCTGCGTGACTGGCTCTCCCTCGCGTGCCCCAGTCAGCTGGTGGCCCCGTGGCCAACACAGGAGAACCGGGAGGGAGGAGCAGGGGATCCCTGTGCCGGGCTCGGCTGGCCGTCAGCCTCTCCCGGGGATGGAGCAATTCTCAGGACCAGGAGCGTTCAGTGTTGCCTTTACCTGGGCTCTTCCCCAGTTCAGAACCTGACTGGCAAATCACTCACTGAAGGAGACATTTCCTGTCTCCCCTCGGGGGCTGGGGGCTTCAGGGGCTGTTCCCCCTGGAGCCCACTGGCGAAGGGGAAGGGGCACACGGGCCAAGTCTTCCTCTGGGACACAGGAGGGCGCCCCGGAGACGGCCCTGACGGGAGATTCAGAAGGCCGCACAGAAACCGGGGCAGAGCACCCTCGAGCCCCAGGGAAGGAGATGGTGCTGGGGAAAGGCCCAGGCGGGCCCCTCCCTGACTCCGTGGGCTGTGAGAGGGAGGGGAGGAAAAGCACAACCGGGTCTGCGGGATTCGCTTAATGGAGCCGGTCCCAACAAAGTGGAGTCCTGCTCTTCCCCGGAGTCCGCTTCCTGGTCTGGCCTATCTCGTAGGGCTGACGCACACACGGCCACTTGTCACCCCGGATCCCTCTGCGGGACGCTGAACGGCTACCACGCGGTGCCACCCTCCATCTTCTAGGAGAGGAAGACCCACGCAGGGACCGTGAGACCCAGGAACCTGTGAAAGGGGTGAGTGGGAGTCCCCCGGGCCATTTCCCGGGGAAGGGGAGCCCAAGACCCCTACAAGGGCCCCTCCTGTGAACACGGGAGGTGGGCAAAAGGGGTGCTTTTCCCCCCCACAAGCAGGGCCCAAGGGAGTCCAAGAGACAGGGTTCCTAGGTCAGGCCTTTGATCCCAGTTGCTTCCTGTCCCACCTGAAAGACCTCCATTGCTTGCTCCCCCAAAGTGAAGTTCCTCTCACTCTCCCTGGGGGAGACCCAGAGAAGATCACCCAGCAGCTTCCTGGGCACCCGACAAGTCAAGGACACTCCATCTGCAGCATGGACAAGTGAAGGACACTCAATGTCCAGCATGGTGCAAAGGTGAAGGAAAACCCTGGTTCAAGTTCTCCCTCGGCCACAACATTCAGCAACGGATGATGGGGCACTGAGGGATGGGGTTCCTGGAGAGGATACAGCTGGTGGAGAATGGGAAGGGCCCTGGAGGCCAATGCAGATACGCTTTGCTTGGTCGCTCTTCAGACCTCAGGTTGGACACAGAGCTTGGCTTGCTCCTCCAAAGACGCCCCGACAGCCTGCTGGCGCTCACCAGCTTCCGAGGGACTGAACCGTGGCTATAGACAGAGATCAGCCTGTCCGTGCTTCGTGCCATTGCTCTTCCACACCAGAGGAACCAGCAGGGCTCTATCCGCTCTGATGGGCAAATCAAGATATTTCTGTCTTCCCTGTCAGGTCCTCCCTGGTAGATCTGAGCGTGGGTGCAGCGCGGACGTTTGCTCAGCTGTGCAGAGACGGAGTTGATGGGTGGATGGGTGGATGGACTGGGTGGCTGATTCGGGAACAGAAGGCTCCTACTCTGGCATTTCCGTGCTTTCTTCAAATGAAGGAAGCTGTTACTCCCAGCTAAGCCCTTAATAACCAAAGCCACTAAGTCCTCCAGGCTGACTGATAAACTGTCAGCAGAGAACAATTGTTTGGACATTATTGGCTTAGGGTTGTCACGGCTCCACTTCCTAGGATCCAGGCCGTCTTGCAGGAAGACAGCAGCACGAGTTTTGGTCTCAGATCTTCGTCTGCTGGCCAGCGGGCAGCTCTTTCAGGGACCTCTGTGTGTCTCCCCTGATGAGGGAAGGCAGGAGCACAGACCCGAAGGCAGCCTTGAGCTACTCAGCGGTCTTTGAGCATTTTGGGAACCTGACCTGGCCATGCTCAAAGAGACCTTGACAGGTGCGCACCCCAGAGGCAGCCTCGCAACTGAGCCCTTGAGCAGGAGTCCAAGACTCAGGGGTCGGTCCCCATTCTGAGGTCCCGTCAGCCTCCTCTGGGAGCAACTGGTTGCATGGCTTGGAAGCAGAAGAGACACGGGCGGTGTTCACACAGCATGCTTAGCCAAGTCAGCTTAGCAGGGGCATTCACCCAACACACTAAGCTTGATTAGTTTTAACCTTGGCTAGATTTAAGATGTTGTGTGAACCCAGTCCATTCAGTCAGCTTACGGTCAGTTAACTAAGCAAACCCGGTGTCAGAATCCTCGCAAGATTTCATAATAGATTATTATATGGCTAGTTTAAAAAAATGGCTTTTTACATGCTGCGGTTCTGCCATTGTAAAAGGATGGGGGGGTGTTGCAGTATTTTCGGTGCATGCAGGTCCAGCTAGGATTGAAACACGTACCAGGAAGAAGCAGACATCATGCATTCTGGTGAGCCCTAGAAGATTTCCATATAAGGCAAGTAACCTGAGGACCCTGCGGGGTCTCACCTAATTGGCCCAAAGCCAATCTTACCATGTGATGCTATTGTTTTGCATTGGTGCTTACTTCTCGTATGGGATGACCTGTAAAACTCAATAAAAGAAAGTTCCCGGCTCAGGCTGGGGGCTGCTCACCCGAGGAAGAACCTGCGTGGAGTCTCCTTTGTTATTTCGGCCTTCTCATGAGCGGCCCTCCATGTGCGGAGCAAAACCGCATATGGTGACCCCGACGTGATTCGCAAAAGGAAGACGAATACGTTTTGGACCGCTCATCTCATCGGCCGGACGAGCCAGTTGCAACCCAGGGGACGTCGCGGATCGGCGCCTACCCTCCCCCCCAGGATCCTTCATTTTGAGGACCCTCCCTTCAGGTGAGTATGGGCGGAAAGTTCTCCAAAGCACAGGTAGCACACCTGGAAGAATTAGGGGAACTAACCAAGAGCTCTATTGTGATTTTGAAAAATCAGGGAAAAATTATCCCATTGCCCTCAAAAAAGGAATTGATCATTTTGCTAAATTATATTTATACCCAATGTCCGGCTTACCCGGAAAGAGGCTCGATTAAGGTTTCTACATGGATGCGATTGGGCACCTATTTCCATGAACAGCCTAGAGCCCCTGCCAAAGTATTGGCCATATGGCGTATTGTCACAGAATGTTTAAAAATTCATGAAAGTGCCTTTAAGGACGCTAGCCAAGTGGACTTGCCACCGCAGTATCAGCCCAAAGAACCTCAGTCCAAAGAACCTGTAGGGGAGCCACCACCAAATACGGTTTTTTCCCTCTCAGCTAGCTCACCAACACCGAGCGCACCCCCTGCAGGACAAAACAACCCCTCACCGATGGGGGCAGTTGCGCAAGCCATATCACAAGGTCATCGTGAAGGTATTCTGGATTCAGAGGAGCTTGAACATTTGTCTCTCTGTCCTGTGGAATATGTCTCTGACGGTGCCGGTAATACGGTTCCCCGATTAGAGGCACTTCCGTTAAAAATAATCAGAGACACAAAGCAAGCAACTTCAATGTATGGCATACAAGCTCCGTACGTTAAGGGTCTGTTACAGTCCATCGCAAGATCTTTTTTCATGTTATCCCAGGATTGGAAAGATCTTCTTAGGATGATATTGACAGGGCCCCAATTTGTGGTTTGGGAATCAGATTTCCGTAGAGAGGCGGAGGCAACTGCCCGCCGCCTGGGGGGGAATGTCACTCCCGATCACATTTTTGGCGCGGGCCCCTTTTCTGACATGACAGTTCAAGCTCTTTTGCCCCGACCGCTTTTCGGCATATCAGCCTAGCAGCCTTAAAGGCACTAGAGAAGGTTGATGACACCATGGGGACCCCTACTGGCTCTTTCTCAAAAATACATCAGGGTCCCAATCAGCCTTTTGCGGACTTCGTTGAGGAACTTCAGAAGGCGGTTACTCGGCAAATCTCCAATGCAGAAGCCCGCAATGAGCTGATACTTAGGTTGGCCTATGAAAATGCAAATGAAGACTGCAAACGCATCCTCCCGCCCCTGCTCAGTAAATTAGATGTTTCATTGGCCGATTATTTGAAAGCCTGCCGTATTGTAGGTACTAACTCCTATAACATGGAGACCTTGGCCATGGCGCTGCAAACTATCGTGCCAAAAAAGCCTCAAGGCAATTGCTTTAACTGCGGCAAGCCCGGTCATTTTAAAGCACAATGCCGCCTGAAAGGGGGAGGGCAACGACCCCCGGAGAGAACAGACCAAAAACGGTCTGCCCTCGTTGTAAAAAAGGATCCCACTGGGCTAACCAGTGTAAATCCAACCTTTCACAGGCCCAGGGAAACTAGAGGCGGGGCGTACAGCCAGCCCCACCCCAAAGGCTGTTAATGAATCACACGTCCGCCTAGTTACCTCTGAGGCTGTAGAGCTTTCCATTCCTCGGACTGTTTACTTTTTGCCGACACGCCTCGTCACAGCCGCGCCCCTGCCTCCACACACTCCATTTCTAGTCTTTCCGATACGTGACCTCATGGCTCGCGGTGTCATGGCCTCCCCCTTTTTACGGGATTCAGAGGATCTCTCGTCGATAGCCATGGTGGCCATCGGCAATACGCCAACTCGGTTTGAGGCAGGGGAGTTGGTCGCTACTGCCATTCCGATTCCCACTCCACACTCTGATACCCCTGATGCCCTAGCGGTAGAACAGCCAGTGGCACAAAATCGCCCGCTTCTCACCTTCCAAATCAACAAGACCACCTTTCTGGGTCTTTTGGATACAGGGGCGGACGTGAGTGTCATCCGAGCCGCTGAGTGGCCGGACGAGTGGCCGACTGAGAGCGCACCTGCGGTCCGAGGAGTGGGGGGCATTCAGAACGCAGTCCGCAGTAAGCACTGGCTGACAGTTACCTCCCCGGATGTGACTGGCACAGCCTATTTCCAACCGCTCATCCTTCCCCTTCACACTAATCTGTGGGGAAGAGATTTGATGTCACAATTTCACACCAAGCTCACCTTGCAATAACTCATGGCAGCAAACATCAAACCCCTTCGCCTCCGCTTAAAAACTGAAACTCCGGTTTGGATAGATCAGTGGCCTCTCACCCAAGAAAAACATTTAGCCCTATCACTTCTGGTTCAGGAACAATTAGCAAAGGGACATATTGAGCCCTCATTGAGTCCCTATAATACCCCTGTGTTTGTAATTAAGAAAAAATCAGGAAAGTGGCGCTTATTACATGACTTGAGGGCTGTCAACGCCATCTTGTGGCCCATGGGAACATTACAATGTGGGCTGCCAAACCCTAACATCATCCCACGAACCTTTGATCTTATGATCATCGATTTACAAGACTGTTTTTTTTCTATTCCCCTCCACGAACAAGATTGTGCTCTTTTTGCCTTTACTTTGCCTGCATTTAACAATGCTAGACCGGCAGAACGATATCAATGGAAGGTTTTGCCACAGGGGATGCTTAATAGCCCCACAATGTGCCAATATTATGTGCACAACATTCTACAGCCATATCGAGAATTTTATTCAAAGTTTTTAGTTTATCATTACATGGATGATATTTTGGTGGCAGCACCCGGACCACCGGGAACTGTTTTTGCCACCTTTCCTCATTTGCAGACCCTCTTATCCAGAGGAGGCCTTTATATAGCCCCGGAAAAGGTGCAATTGCTTTCCCCCTTTTCCTACCTGGGTCACAAAATGTTGTTGTCTACAGCCTCTCCTTCTTTGCCATCTTTATGCTTGCCTCCTCAGCCCACTTTAGTGCAACTTCAACAATATCTGGGCACCATTAATTGGGCCCGACCATACTTATCTCTGACTACCGCCACCCTTTCGCCGCTTTTTCATGCTCTTACTTTGGGAGCAAGCCCCGGTGACAAGGTCACGCCACAGGAACCCCAGTTAAAAGCTATTAGAGAGATAGAACATGCCATGTCAAAGGTTTGGGTAGATAGAATGCAAGAAAACATTCCACTCTCAGCAGTGATCCTAAACACCCCAAAACTTTTCACAGCAGCCCTCTTTCAAAAGGCTCAGAAGGTATATGTTCTGGAGTGGATTCATCTGCCTCACACTCCACGATGCTCCATTACCTCCAAACCATCCCAAATTGCCCAACTAATTGTCAAACTTCGACAGAGATCGAAAGCTTTACTCGGAATGGAAATTATAACTCTTTATATTCCATTCTCACTCCAAATCTGGGAGTCCTTATTCCAAGTCTCTCAGGACTTACAATTTTCTTTAGCAGATTGGCCCGGAGAGGTTTCTTGTCACCCTCCGGCCGACACCCGATTTCAATTAGTCCGAACCACCCCTCTCTCCTTTTGTTCCCCTTTGTCTTTGGGCCCCATTCCTTCAGCTATTACTGTTTTTGCTGACGGCAGTAAGAGCCGTGGAGCTTGTGCTTGGCAGGAGAACGGCCAGTGGCATTCACAGACCACCCCACCTCAAAAGTCAGCATAGCGCGCTGAACTGGCTGCTGCCATATTGGCCCTCCAGCTTTTTTCTGATGTGCCTTTTAATCTTATTTTAGACAGCTTATATGTCACTCACATCGTTTCCACCGTTTTTAATTCTTATCTGTCTCCAGCCATAGAGTCAGAACTTTTCTTTTTGTTTTCCTGCATTCAAAAACACATAGCCGCCAGACATCAGCCATTCTTTGTTGCACACATCCGAAGCCATCAACCCTTCCCTGGTTTTCTCCAAGAGGGAAATTCGGTTGCCGATCAGGCGGCCGCGGGGACGCCAAATGTGTGCTCCGTTGATGCCTGGGAGAGTCATTCTTATTTTCACCAAAACTCTAAGGCTCTCATAAAACAGTTTGGCCTCACTGCCGCAGAGGCGGCGGCCATCAGGCAACAATGTCCCACTTGCAGCTTGCAAGCGGCGGCCATTCCCCTGGGCGTCAACCCCCGAGGCCTCCAAGCCTGTCAAATTTGGCAAATGGATGTCACGCAATATCCTCCCTTTGCCCCTTGGAAATATTTACATGTTACGGTTGACACCTTCTCGGGGTTTATTATGGCTACCCCACAGAGAGGCGAAACTGTCAAACATGTCATCAATCATTGCATTCGGACCTTTGCTTCGGTGGGACGCCCAGTTGAGTTAAAAACGGACAATGGGCCTGCCTATACTAGCACCGCCATGGCTGCATTCTGTAAGCGGTGGAGTATTGTCCACAAATTTGGCATCCCCTACAACTGTCAAGGGCAGGCCCTTGTTGAGCGTGCTAATCAGACCTTAAAACATGCTCTTGACCGACATACAAAGCAGGGGAAACGCCCCCCCGGTCTCCCACCGATCCAAAACATTTTAAACCTCTGCCTATATACTCTGAATTTTCTCAACCTTTCTGGACAACCCCTCACGACTGCCGCAGAGCGACATTTTTCTCCATCTCAGCCTACAGATAGTCCAAAGCCGAAGGTTTATTATCGGTGTTTGCCAGATCCTGTCTGGAAAGGCCCTGCAGACCTAATCACCTGGGGCCGGGGATACGCCGCAATACAACTACCTGATAAGGTACTGTGGGTCCCCGGACGCTGTGTTCGCCCCTTTCACCCGAAGCCATGACGATCTCCCGCCTTGTCAGCTCTGTCCAGGTCCTTTTCCTCCTGGTTTCTGCATTAACTTTGGCTCATCCACCCTTATTTCTCAATCAACATGTGACAACTGCCGCGGCCAAATCCTTCTAGATCTCTCTCAATCAATATCGTCAGATGGGTGACGATGTTTCCATTTTATGTGGGGATGACTCTCAAAACTATTGTCCCTTTGTTTGGACAAAACAAGGTGTTCCACTCCGCTCAGACCGCACATATGACATACAATACCATCACTTTCCTTGCTTAATCGTTATCAGCTTTAAGTTGACAAATCAAACAACGGGCCAATATGTATGTCAGGGTTTCAGTAACAATTCATTTGTGTGGCGTGCTTCAATTGTTTATTCTAAGACCAGCTGGCAAAAACCCCCCGTTCCTGCGTGGCCACTAGCCTATGACCGCCCACAACAACGCCGCTTTCGTCTCAGGAGAGCGAACCAGGACAGATCATCGCCTACATGCCAAGGATGCCTGCAAACGACCAGAACAGGATACAAAAAATCTCAAACTCTTGTTTATTATAGCCTTAAACCTGATTGTTTTAACCATTCTCTCCCCCTATGCGTATATAACAATACCCTATATCGTCAATGCCATACTAACCAAGGGATTCAATGTTATTTGCCTCAAGCATTGGGGCCCATAACCGCTTCCATTTACGTTTATGGATACAAAGGAGGGGATGGTGCTGTTGCGTTCCAGACTAGCCAAAATAGGGGTGGGTACCTCGCCCACAATTCAACCGGGGGGGTGGTTCCGTCTCAGTTTGTTTTGATGCTTGTAAGGCTATAGCCTCCGGCCAGGGGCACAATGGGCGCGCATGGACCACATGTGGCTCTCAGCATTGGGAGAGAGAATACATGCAGAACCAAAAGTATCTTTTTCAGAGGCGAAAAATTCAGAGCACCGGACAAGTTTCCTTCCAAGATGCCTATGACTATTGGTATTCTGGGACACTGGGCCAGACTTCTAGTTGGCCAGGACCCGAGGGCATTAATATCACCCTTGCGTCCACGACTACTGATTGTGTCACTGGACATTGTAACCCTATTTGTCTATCAGCCCATCCTGCCTCTAGCCCCACTGTCAAATATTATCTGATTGGTTTGGGGATAGACGGGCGCGGGAACGACCCCTATGGATATCTCATTATTCAGGTAAAAACAGAATCCGTTCAAAGAAATGCCATATCGGTCTATACTTCATTTTTTGAGGAAATGGAAAAAATCAATCAATTTCCCATCCCCCCAAAAGCTCACAATATGTTCATTGAATTAACAGGCACCATTGCCCAAGAATTTAATTTGACCAATTGCTTTGTGTGTGGGGGTACCAACATGGGAGATCAATGGCCATGGTTAGCACAGGAAGCAAATTATACCGAAGTTGCCCAACACCAAGCCAACTTTACCTACAAACATCCAGGAAAAGAGGTCTGGACCCTATCCAATATCATTATTGGAAATGAGTGCTTCCAACGCAACCAGACCCACAATCGAACTCATGTTGGCACCCTTACTTGTCTGGGTATCTGGAACAATAACTCTTGGTATGGTTCATTTAACCATACAGGGCAATCAGGCTTGGCCACCATTTCCGCTATGTCTTTTCTGTTAAAACCAGAAGAAGACAACGAGTGGACTACACCTGATGGACTCTATTGGATTTGTGGGAACACTGCCTACAACAAACTACCTGGGTCATGGTACGGTGCTTGTTTGCTGGGTACCATACGCCCGGGATTTTTCCTCCTCCCTCTTCGCGCAAAACAACAGTTAGGGGTCCCAGTATATGATGACCTTGTGCCTGCTCGTAAAAGGCGATCTAATATTCAGATCGGCCAGTGGAAAGATAATGAGTGGCCCCCCGAACGAATTATTCACTATTACGACCCTGCCTCATGGGCCCAAGATGGATCCTGGGGCTACAGGACCCCAATCTATATGCTGAACCGCTTGATTCGACTACAGGCCGTCGTAGAAATCATCACCAATGAGACAGCCCAGGCATTACAACAATTGGCTAAAGAAAGCATTAAGTCCCGTACGTATATCATGCAGAATCGCCTGGCACTTGACTATCTTTTGGCCCAAGAGGGAGGAGTGTGTGAAAAATTTAACCTTACCAACTGTTGTATTGAGATTGACGATAGTGGAAAAGTTGTAAAAGAAATAACTGACAAAATGGTCAGGATTGCCCACGTCCCAGTCCAAACCTGGGACGGGTTTAGTTTTAAAGAAATTTTTGGTTCTTGGTTTCCAAAACTACCCGGTTTACAAGCCATTGTTGCCCTAATTGGCATGATTGCACTGGGATGTCTTATATTGCCATGTGTGTTACCCATTTTTGTTCGCACCATTTCCAACAGCTTGGCTTTGCTTGCAGAGAAAAGGGCGGTGGCACAGGTCAATGCCTTGTGGGAAAAGGAAATCTCATATAAGCTCATTCCTCAGGAAGTAGGCTTCATGAAGCCCGACTTCTGCATGAGCAGTGACGACGAAAAATAGCCCTCCAATAAAAAACAAAAGGAGGAGATGTTGCAGTATTTTCGGTGCATGCAGGTCCAGCTAGGATTGAAACACGTACCAGGAAGAAGCAGACATCATGCATTCTGGTGAGCCCTAGAAGATTTCCATATAAGGCAAGTAACCTGAGGACCCTGCGGGGTCTCACCTAATTGGCCCAAAGCCAATCTTACCATGTGATGCTATTGTTTTGCATTGGTGCTTACTTCTCGTATGGGATGACCTGTAAAACTCAATAAAAGAAAGTTCCCGGCTCAGGCTGGGGGCTGCTCACCCGAGGAAGAACCTGCGTGGAGTCTCCTTTGTTATTTCGGCCTTCTCATGAGCGGCCCTCCATGTGCGGAGCAAAACCGCAGGGGGGGGAGTAGGAATGAGAAACCGTTTAAAGCAGATGGCTCCTTATCACAGGCTCTGGCATGCTCAAGGACATACCAGCAAGGGAATCAGAAGACCAGGAACTAAGGGCAATGAAGGGGGGGAGAAACTAAGGGCGATGTAGGGGGGGGAGAAAGAAAGAAAACAGCTTTTGGCATGCTTTTGCTCAGTCTTAGCAATGCTTTGGATCTGTACAATTATTCTCAATAAATGAACTTTTTTTTGAATCTATATTGATTGCAAGGAAAGTTACTGGATTTGGGATCAACAGGTGGCAGCTAGTTACATTTTGCTAAGACTCCCAGTGCAGATTTCCACCAGGGAGATTGCCCTGCGGGGAGTCCAAAGCCTCACGTTGACCGGGACCAACCGAGCAGCGGGATGGCTGATGATGTAATTGAGGAAGAAGAAGAGAGACCAGTCCCTCCTCCATTGGAAGTGAAGGTGATAACCCAGGAGGAGCTGGTGCAATCATCGCGCCAAGCCCGAGCTGGGCCGAAGGCAATGGCGATGAAGGGACGGGGCCCTTCGATGAAAGATCACATGGGGAAATTGGAAGGGCAGATGGGGTCCCTATCCGATGATATGCGAGCGTTAAGGGCAGCGGTGGATCAACTGCTTGGAGGGGGATTTACGCCTCCCACGCGAGAGTCAGTGGCCACACCAGGAGGTACGGAGATGGCAGAACAGTCAGCCGAAGGTGAGACCTCCAGCGAGGAGGAGGAGGATCTCACACCTAGCAGAGCCAAGAAGAGCCCGATGCAGCAGCGGGGCATCTCCATGAAATTCAGGGGAGATGCTGAGCAGCTTGCTTGCTTTATCACCCAGGTTTGGATCTACATGGAGGGCTATGGGGGTCTGTTCCGCAGCGAGGAGGAGAAGGTCTCCTGTGTGTCCAGTTTTTTTGAAGGTACGGCTGCAGAATGGGTGGTTGGCCTGCATAGGGCGAAGGACCGGGCTTTAAGGAGATTAGAGGATTTCGTGGCGGCTCTCTGCGCGCGCTTTGAAGACCCGTGCGTGGCGCTTAAAGCACGACGTGACCTGGAAAGGCTGAAGCAGGGGTCCAAGTTGGTATCAGAGTATGCCTACGAATTTCGGGGGTTGGCTCAAAGGCTGCCTCACGTGCCTGAAGAGCTCCTGATCGAGTTCTTCCAGAGAGGCTCGCAACCCGAATTGTTGCAGTGCGTGGTGTGCCGGGGTTTCCCCAAAACCTTTAATGGATGGGTCGCTATGGCCGGTGAAGTGGAGGAGCAATGGCGCACCATAGAAGCAAGAACCCAACTTCCGCCCTTACCTGGCACAAAGAAGGTGGCGCCCAAGGCGAAGACCAGCGTGCCAGAAAATAGCAGGAGCCAGCACATCTGTTTCAACTGCGGGGAGCCGGGGCACTTTGCTGCTGCATGCCCTAAAGCGACGACGGAGCAAGGAGGCAAGAAGACGGAGCGGAAGGGGCCGAAGTCTTCGAAGTCCGGCAAGAAGGAGTCAGCGGCAGTAGGCAGCAAGACGGGAGCTAGAGCGGCAACACGCAGCGGTGGCAAAACTCGGAAGTTGTTAGCTCCGCTCTCTCTCCAACAGGCGGCTGCTCTTCCAGAGAAAGAAAGCAGCTCACGGGAGGACTTGGAGAGCAAAGAGATGGGGGTAAGTCCCATTAAAATTTGGGTGGAACTAAGGGTGGTGAGGACTAATCGAAGGGCAGAGATACGGGTGCTGATAGACTCTGGCTGCTCCCGAAATCTGATTAACCCCGCCCTTGCCCGGGGTTTGGGACTGTGCTTAAAGAGACTCAAAATCCTTGTGATTTTTACCCAGCTGGATGGATCCCCAGCGGGGGGAGGGCCGGTGGAATATCGTACTGAAGAGCTTGAGCTAACTATGGGGGACCACAGAGAGACTATTAAATTCCTAGTGACTCCCATGGCATGCAACCCAGTGCTTCTGGGCATGAACTGGTTAAAAAGGAAGAAAAGGAGGAAAAGATCTTGTGTTTCCCGAAGGAGAGGGGGAGTGGAAGTTGAAGGAATTACCGAAATGTTGTCAGATGGAGAGATGGGCACTGTGAGTGGGGAAAAGGCAGTAGAGGCTGCAACTCAGATTCCCAAGCAATACCGCGACCTACAGGATGTGTTTACTGAAAGGGAGTCAGATCAGCTACCCCCCCCATCGTGCCAGTGACTGTGCCATAGAGATTGAGCCTGGGGCTAAATTTCCAAGGAAGAAAATGTATCCAATGACACCCAAAGAGTTGGAAGCACTGAGGGGCTTTATTGTACCTATGCATTCTCAAATTGCTGCACCGGTGCTTTTCAGAGAAAAGAAGGATGGCTCCCTACGTTTGTGCACAGATTATAGAGGGCTAAATGCCATTTCTGCTGACAACCGGTACCCACTCCCCTTGATGAAAGACCTGCTGGCCCATTTATCCAAAGGGAAAATTTTCACGAAGCTGGATTTAATGGAGGCGTACTTCAGGGTGCGAATCCGGGAAGGAGATCAATGGAAATCCGCCTTTAACACGCCCCTGGGGTGCTTCCGTTATGCAATAATGCCGTTCGGATTAAAAGGAGCGGCGGGGGTGTTTATGCAACTTATAAATGAGGTGTTACAAGAGTATTTATACCAGGGGGTGTTGGTTTATCTGGACGATATCCTGATTTATACTGAGACCATGGAGCAACATGTACAATTGGTCAGGAAGGTACTAAAAAAGCTACTGGAGGCTCAGTTGTATGCCAAGCTCTCCAAATGTGAATTTCATAAACAGCAAATTGACTATTTGGGGTATAGAATTTCGCATCAGGGAATTGAAATGGACCCGGTCAAGGTGAGGGACATCCTGGGTTGGGAGGCTCCCAAAACCAGGCGTCAGCTTCAAAGTTTCCTGGGCTTTGCTAACTTCTATCGGCAATTTATACCCAACTTTGCCCAAGTAGCACTCCCACTCACCGATTTGTTGAAAACCAAGGACAAGGACAAAGCGAAGGCATCAAAACCTGGAGCCCCCTTGGCCTGGACTAAGGAGTGCCAGGAAGCTTTTCAAAGTTTAAAGCGTCTGTTTACGGCTGAACCGATCTTAAAGCAACCTGATCCAGAACAGCCATTTGTCATATAGGCAGACGCTTCGGATGTAGCAGTGGGAGCTGTGTTGTTACAGAAGGGGGCAGGGGGGGAACTGTTTCCATGTGCGTACATATCCCGGAAATTTTTAGAAACTGAGAGACACTGGTTGGTGTGGGAAAAGGAAGCGTTCGCAGTGCGCTGGGCGTTAGTTTGCTGGAGACACTTGTTAGAGGGATCACCCCATCCCTTTGAAATTTGGACCGATCACAAAAATCTAGAAGCTTTGACTGCACCGAGGAAGCTGTCACCCAAGCAAATGAGATGGGCACAATATTTTCATCGTTTTAACTTCTCCCTGAAGTACATTCCTGAGGGAAAAAATTTTTTTGGCAGACGCCCTGTCTCAATTGCCTCAACACAACAGCAAGCAGGAGGAAATAGTCACTCCTGTAATTCCATGTACCCAAGCAGCCCTAAGAGTAGTCACTAGAGCTCAGAAAAAAAGGGGTGAAGAACAACCAGAACGAGAGTTGTTGAAAAAATTAAATGCCCAGATTGCTCAGGATGATTGGTTTAAAAGCAACAGCCAATTGCTAGTGAACAAACAAGGGGCATGGTGGTGGCAAGATAAGCTGTATGTCCCTGCAGACGCTAGAAAGTGGGTCTTGCAAAGAAGTCACGACAACAGAACAGCTGGGCACTTTGGTTTTGTGAAAACATTACATCTATTCAGGCGTCAATTTTGGTGGCCAATAATGAGAAAAGATGTAGGGGAATATGTAGCTACATGCCCCATGTGTGCAATGGCCAAAAGGAGAGGGGGCAAACCAATGGGGCTTCTACAGACAGTAGCAAACCCTGGGGCTCCTTGGAAGCAAATTTCCATGGACTTTATTGTAGACCTGCCTGAAAGCAACAAAAAGACAGTTATTTGGGTAGTTACAGACCTTTTTTCCAAACAAGCACATTTTGTGGCATGCCAATCCCTTCCATCAGCCCCCAAATTGGCTAAGTTATTTATACAACACGTCTACCGAGCTCATGGTGTCCCAGAACAAATAATTTCGGATCGCGGGGTCCAGTTTACTGCCAAGTTCTGGAGGGCGTTCCTAAAACTACTGGGAGCATCACAAGGCTTGAGTTCGGGGTACCACCCCCAGACGGCGGGATCATGTGAACGTCTGAACTCAGTGTTAGAACAATATTTGAGATGTTTCATTAACTACCAACAAGACAATTGGGATGAACTGTTACCGTTTGCTGAAGTAGCTTATAATAATGCAGTGCACCAAAGCACTGGCCTCACCCCTTTTAAAATAGCTACAGGACAGGACTTTGTACCCATCCCAGAACTACCTAAACAATCCACTCAAGTCACTTCAGTTGATGAATGGGTCCAACAAATGACACAAGTGTGGCCTCAGATTGCTGCGTCGTTGAAGGAGGCCAGAGGAACGTACAAGAAATTTGCAGATGCTAAGAGAACCCCAGAAAAAGACTGGAAAGTAGGAGATAAGGTTCTTTTATCTACCAAGCATCTGAAATCATTACAACCTTCCAGAAAGCTTGCTCCAAGATTTGTAGGGCCTTTTGTCATCAATAAAGTAATTAATCCAGTTTCACTACGATTACAGATGCCTGCCACCTTTAAAAGAATCCATCCAGTGTTCCACTGCGACCTGCTTAATCCCTATAAAGAGTTATCTCAATGGCATCCCTCCCGAGTACCTCCTAAACCAATGATGGTTGAAGGAGAACAACATTTTGAAGTTAAAGAGATACTGCACAGTAGAAAGCATTGGGGGGGGGGGTTCAATTTTTAATTCAGTGGAAACATTTTCCCAAATCAATGGCTGAATGGGTTGACAAGAAACATGTAAAGGCTCCACATTTAGTTAAAAATTTTTATGATGTTTATCCTACAAAGCCTTAACAATTAGAATGGTTATTCTATTATGTTTCTCTTTGCTTTTTCTTTTTTAGAGTGAAGAAGAGGAATCATCTGACTGACATCCTCTTTTGTGGACGGGCAGCATGTCAGAATCCTCGCAAGATTTCATAATAGATTATTATATGGCTAGTTTTAAAAAATGGCTTTTTACGTGCTGCGGTTCTGCCATTGTAAAAGGATGGGGGGGGGGGAGTAGGAATGAGAAACCGTTTAAAGCAGATGGCTCCTTATCACAGGCTCTGGCATGCTCAAGGACATACCAGCAAGGGAATCAGAAGACCAAGAACTAAGGGCAATAAAGGGGGGGAAGAAACTAAGGGCGATGTGGGGGGGGAGAAAGTAAGAAAACAGCTTTTGGCGCGCTTTTGCTCAGTCTTAGCAATGCTTTGGATCTGTACACTTATTCTCAATAAATGAACTTTCTTTTGAATCAATATTGGTTGCAAGGAAAGTTACTGGATTTGGGATCAACAGGTGGCAGCTAGTTACACCCGGAAAATGGGTCAAGCCAGTAACAGAGTTAAGGGTGTCATGTGAACAGAGCAGCTGCATTCTTGGATGGACGGATGATGTGCCCTCAAGGGGATATTGACTCTCAGCGAACATATAGATGGGCTCTCTCCATGACCTTCTGCTCCTAACCTGTCAGATGGTAACGGTGATCCGGGAGGGGTTCATTTTGTATCTGTGTTAGCATCTCACGCACGCCGGGGCAGTTGCAAAGCACAGAGTGGAAAAGTGGAAAGAGGAAAAGCAAGAAGCAGGCAGAGTGCGATGCTCTGCTAAAATATTCCATCACTGCACTTGCCATTCTCTCCAAGTAATAACCTAATAATAATAATACCAACCACCTAATAATCTCCCTGGACCCAGGAGTCTGAGTTACGATCAAAAGCCCCAAGTTCATATTATTCTCGAGCTTATTTCGAGAGGCAAGGGCTTCCGCGAGGAAACCCTCCAAACCCTTCGCCAAGAGGCTTGGTCATCTAGCAAGCTGCAGTCCTGGAACATACAACTCCCTTGCAGGGTGAATAGACACGCAGGTGCAAAGTTGTGCACAGGTGCAACTCAAAGAGGAAACAGGTGTAAAAGGTATGTAAAAGCTTTAATCCCTAATCTACAACTCCCTTGCAGGGTGAATAGACACGCAGTGCAAAGCTGCCCGCAAGAGGAAAGACCAGTGCTCAGCAAATCACACATTTGCACACACACACACGCGCACACCCACCCAACCCATGGGATACTGAGCAGAAAGAGCAAAGCCTATAATTTCAAAGGATAAAGATGCCGTTTGCAGTTTGAGTAATTCAAGGAACCGCCTGCAAAAACAAGGCTGTACGCCTGGATGTAGCACACCGTCTCCCCCATGGATGTGCAAGATGAACCCAGACTGCAGGCGTGCGATTTGCACACGTCCCACATTGCTGAGAGAGGCCGGTTTCCTTGCAATTAAGGGTGTGCCAGATGTTCCATCCCGAATCCCAAAGCGAAGCCGTTGCTGCCCATTGGCCCCATACTGGAGGTCTTGGCGGGGCGTCCGTAGGGTGTGGTCGGAGAAGTCGAGATGGCGGAAGTAATGCTGTGGTCCAAGCTCCACCGTTCTCTGTGTGCACCAGGTGCGTCGGACCACACCCTGCGGACCCCCCAGTCCCGCAGCAGATGCGGGTTGCTCAGAAGCCCCCGGCCCCTTTTGCAGACCAGACTTTCGCTCTCAGCTGCTCTGCATCCGAGGAAAGGCTCGCTGCGCGGGAGACGACCTTGCCGGGACTGAAACGAGAGGATCGACACCACCAGCGAGGGCACGTGTGCAGGCCGCTACTCAGACTTCTCTCTTCGTCTGGCGTTTGCGCGATTTTTTTGGCTCCTTGACTCCTTTCATGCAGCGCTTCTCACCTTGGCAGCTTTAAGACACGCGGACCTCAGCTCAGGCTGGCGGGGAGTCCTGGGGGCCGAAGTCCACGTGTCCCAAAGCTGCCAAGGGGGTGGGTGGGTGGGTGGGTGGGTGTCCGTATTGACCTGGGATTCCCAAAAAAGGCATTGCGGAGCTGCTCCGTCCGTCTCCCGGAAACTCCGAAGGCATAAGAAATCGGAGACACGGGAAATGCCGCCTTTCCTGTTATGGCCTCTCTCTGGTGACTGAGGCTGGTCTGGTCAACCTTCCCGTGGCCTTTGGAGACCAGGAATTGCATGGATGTTACCAATGTTTTTTGTTTTTGTTTTACAATTTCCACACAACGGATGAGCAGGTGAGTTTTCCCAGTGTCTTCAGTGGATGCCACCCACTGTTTTTCGAGGAGGAGGAGGAGGAGGAGGAGGAGGAGGAGGAGGAGAAGGAGAAGGAGAAGGAGAAGGAGAAGGAGAAGGAGAAGGAGAAGGAGAAGGAGAAGAAGACCCCATTTCCAGGGGAGGAATATCTGCGACTCTCATAAATCCCCCCGGATGAGGAATTCTCTCTGGGGCAGGGATGGGGTAAAAACGTCAAGATGGTGACCACCCCTGCACCATGAAAGCTCTGCCTCTTTTCACCCTGCCGCAGCCACCATCTTGACTTTTTTGGCTCCTCCAAAGACACCCTGGAGGCCAGAGACTTTCCCGGGGACTGCATGGAAGCAGAGGGGCTGAAGACCGGTGGAGAAGGAGCAGGTTGCGTGAAAGGTCAGATATTCCCACACGGGGCTGGGCTTCATTGTAAATCTCTCCTGAGCATTTAGTCCAAATTCTCCTTCCTTGGGAAGAAAAGTGGGTTCTTTTCCACTGAAGAAGGGAACTGATACGGAAACTGAAAGGGAATATTTCTTCTCCCACCAAACTCAATTCCGGCTCTCCAATTCAAATGAAATGGACCTGCCGTAAAGCATCGCAGCCTCAATGGGTGGCCCTTCTGAACAAGCCCCCCCCCCCTAACGCCACGCCTTGCCGGGCGGAAGACTCGGGGGTCTTGCGCTTCAGACCGCCGCAGGCTCCTGGCTCTGCAGAATAAATCAGGCTACTCGTGCCAAGACAGAATTTATTCGCCCTTCTGGCCCATCCGAATCAGCCACATCTCACCCGAGCTGCCAAGTGTTCCTCGAGCGCGGGGTGCAGAGCAAGGTTTCGGCAGGCGGGGGGCTTCCTTGCTTCCCCTAGCCTTCCCAGGTGCTTCCCTCACTCTGGGGCTGGAGCGGGCACTTGCAGAGGAAAGCGCGCAGGGAACTGCAGCTCTCGTCATTCCAGTAGATGTACCCTGGCAGCAAAAAAGGAAGTTGGATCCCCCTTTTGCAGTGGCTCCCAAACTCTGGCATGACCCAAGGATGACCATGTTTCTGCTGCTGAAATAGCTGTCTTAAAGGCTATCACGCTGACAGCATGGGAGGGCCATCCCCTGTCTGCTCAAGGGCGGCCGATAAGGAAACCCTCGGCTAACAAGTGAGAAACCGCAGGAATTCCACCCTCATGAAGAGCAGGCGCCACATTCCCTTCCCTTCTGCAAGAGATTCCTTGACTCGGCTAAAGCGCGGTTCTCATCTCACAATAGAAAACTGTTTATCCCCCAGTCCACACCTATCCAAAGCTATCCTCAACTCTGATCCCTCAGATTTCCCACTTCCCAACCTCAAAAGTGTATAAATTCTATGTTTTCCTATTATTCAGGGTCCCTCTTTCTCTGAAACAGGCACCCAACGATTGGCCATTTAATAAAGTTCGGTTCTTTTCTCCTCAGTGTTGTGCTCCTTCCTCTGCAAAATTCCACAAGTGTGTGTGTGTGTGTGTGTGTGTGTGTGTGTGTGTGTGTACACACACACACACACATATGCAAACAAAGAACAAAAAGGTTAAGGTGGAGCTGGTTTCTTTCACTGGGAGATGAAGCTCCCGTAATGATTTCCCAGTCCCAGGTTTTGCGGGAATGACGGCTTTCATTCTTCGTGGTGTGTCCCCTGGACGTTTTGGGTTCCCTTGGCTGCCCAGAGGGTGGGATGGTCCGAGGGAGGAACCAGGGTTATCGGCTGCCAAGGGGAGCGTGGCAAGATGGGCCAAACTGTCCTCGTGGCTGGAAGCCCACCCTCAGCCGCCTCCCCACCACCTCGGCTTACCTGACCAGGACCACAGCTCAGCACAGTACTCGTTGTACCAAAGGTTG
The DNA here is from genome assembly GCA_030867105.1 of Liasis olivaceus. Lineage (NCBI taxonomy): Eukaryota > Metazoa > Chordata > Lepidosauria > Squamata > Pythonidae > Liasis > Liasis olivaceus. Next base: position 80,145,782 of record CM061355.1, read on the forward strand.
TTGGGCTCTCCCTGTTTCCAGGGTGCGTAGTTGGTTCTGGAGCCATCGCTCCACTGCCAGACTCGTCGCTGTTGAGGCAGGGAAGCCACGTTAGCCAACCGAGGAAGGGGCTCTGCCTCTGGGGGGCCCAGAGGCAGGGATAAAAAGTGGGCAGGTTTCAAGGGGCCAACCAAATAGACAACTCTTCTCTCTCTCCTTCATCTACCTAGTCAACCTCAGTTGATCTGGAACAGCTAAGCAGGGTTAAACTTGGTGAATGCTTGGATAGGTGACCATCAGGAGTTCCAGAGAAAAAACACCCCAGACAAAACTGCCTGGAGGTGTCCATGAAGTCACCAGCTCAGTCTGAGAGCTACTTTGCCTTACGTCCAACTTGGTGGCAGGACCCGGATCAAAGTTATTGAGTCCTTGGGTGGGGGACCAGCAGCAAAACCCCAGGGCTATAGGTGGCCCTTGGGAACTGAAAAGCATCCAGGAAGCTTTTTTGGAGTGGGGGGTGGGGAAACCGCCTTCTTTGTTGCCAGAAATGACATTTGTGTTCACAAAGTCACCAGGGACTGCAGTCCAGGGAAACTTCCCTTCTTCCTATAGGAGCGAGGATTTCTCAAGAACTGACAGCACAACAGAGCGCAAGAGGAAAGGCCGAATGAGCAGAGTCTGCGCAAAATAAGAAAGGGAAGGGAAGAATAACACCCCCAGGCCAGCCCCGCAGCCCCCAGGGTAATGGCCCACCAGAGTTTCATCAAGGTTTAGAGGCCATCCAAGGGGCCAAAAAGGGGAAGGCGGACAGAAGGTGGAGGAGCTGCAGGCGCGAGAAAGCCTCGCCCTGAGATGGAGCTCGGAGAGGATCCGTCCCTTTGGGGCTTTGAAGACAGCCATCACTTCCTGCGCTGGGCAGGATAGAGAGACAGCATTGGAGTAAATCCTTCGAAAGCCCTTAGAAAGGGTAAAAATGGGTTGATGAGCAACGGCAAGAGAAAGGGACCTACTCTCTTTGGATCCCTCAGTCCGATCCAGACATTGATAAAGGTGAGATACTGGGAGACATAGTTGGCCAACTGAAGCGACTCTGCCGCGTCATGGATGGAGGCCAGGTGGCAGCCCTTCTCCTGGTCCACGCAGAACATCTGAAAGAGGGACAACAGAGAAAGGCGCTTGTTCAGCAGAGAAGAAACATGCGTCTGTGTTTGTTCACGTTAGAAAAGAGCAGGCGTCTGATTGCACGATTGTAGCCACCATCTTGACTTTGTTGACCTCCTGCAGATGCCCTTACTGGACAATGTGGCTCTTGAGCAATTCCTGACTTCGATTCGCGAGTTAAAATATCTGCCCCCACAACTAAGACTCCAGACTGAACTCAGGATCAGCGATTGGGCCAGTGGACTCTACGTGGCCCGCTACCCCTCCTTACTCTCTATGGAGTCCCCACTGAGTGGAGGAAAGTGCTTCAAATGGGCTGTGAGGAAGAGTCCATTGGACACTTGCACTAAGACTATCCTAAAATCTCGGTCTCTGCTGCCTCCTGAGGCACCCAGCCTGGTGGCCCTCCAGGGCCCCCTTGACAGGTCTTCAGCCCACCAGAGGGGACGTGGGTGCTGGGCCAGGGCTCGGCCTAGATCCTCCTCTGCGCGGGCTGGGATGGTCACGGGCACACAGCACTCCTCACCTCTGCATTGTTCCAGGTCTTGAATTTCCTGAAGATTTTGTAGCAAGAATTGTTGTAGGTGAGCCAACCGGAGGAACAAGAGTTTGGGGCTCCAGTTGCTGTGTGGGAAGAGAGAAAGCCCAATGAGAGGGTGGGGGGGAGGAGGAGAAGGAGAAGGAGAGGGAGAGGGAGAGGGAGGGGGAGGGGGAGGGGGAGGAGGAGGAGGAGAGAGCTGAGTCTGCAGAACACGCCTCGCCTGCTGAGTTGCAAACCCCTCTGAGCACAGCAAATTGAGGCTGTCTTGGGTTACAGACGCAGCGGCTGCATTTGCAGAGTGTCCAAAGCTCCCTTGGGTGAGCCTCGGCTGACTTCCCTGAAGCTGCACGTCGTGTGCGAACGAGCCGGGCCGCTTCGGTTGTTCACCCTTCAGCGAACCGTGCAGAGCCAGAAACGGGTTCCTTCGAGAACCAGGCTAAGCCTCTCTAACCTCTGCACGGTTTCCTATCTGGGGAAGGGGCTTCTCTCGTGTGGATCCCGTGGAGAGCAATCCCTAGCAAGGGGGGTGGCAGTGGGGGCTCACTCTACTCTTAATGATAGAAGCACGGATCTTTCACCCAGGTTTAAACTGTTTAGCCGTGTCATGTTCAGCCTGAATCTGAATTTTGATTGTTTGTATTAATTTTCCTTTGTTTTTTATTGTGCGAAAATTGCTGGATCTTGGAGCCGGCAGATTGTGTTAGGTTTAGATTTTGGTTATTGCACCTTTATTATTTCTGGAAATAACTCAAGGCAGCGAACATGCCTAATACTCCTCCCTCTTCTTATGTTCCCCACCACAACCACCCTGTGAGGTGGGCTGGGCCGGCCCAAAGGGGTCTCCTGCTTTTCGGGTCTCCCGCTTTCTAGCCTGGCGCCTTCGCCACGAGACCAAGGCAGGATCTAAACTCTGCAATCAGCCAAACCCGAATGAAAGCAAATTCAGCCCCGGGGCTCTGGGGGGCCAAACCGGGGAGGGATCAGATGCAAGAGCCTTGGCCTCGGGGGCACGGGAGACCCCACCCGAACTCACCACTTAGGGGGAGAGCCACGAGCAACAGGCCCAGGCACACGAAGGCGAAACGCCCCATGGTCTTCCTTCCTTTCCTGTGGAGAGGAGCAAAGGGCAAAGAAGTGGAAGGGGAGCAAGGGAAGGGCCCCTCGGGAAGGAGAAGGAGGGCCCCGCCTCCAGCCCGGGACCATGCTGGGGGTCCCACACTTTGTCTCGCCTAGCCGGACCCCGTTGCTCCCTCTCCGGTCCTGCAGTGGCTCTGCTGGGATCGTGGCGGATCCTGCGCTGCCGCGCAACAGCCGGGCCCTCCCTGAGAAAGGGAGGGTCTCTGGTCTCTCTCTCTCCCCCATGGATCCCCCGAGAGATCCCTCGCTCCCTGCCCAAGGGACCCTCCCGAGATCCCCTGCTGGGCCTGGGCTTTGCTCGCAGCTGCCCCCCAGAGGACCCCTATGGTGACGAGAGACAGCCGGGCTCACCTGCTGGAGGTGCCTCCCGCCAGGTCCCAGGTGGAGAGCGGCACCCTGTCCCTCTACCTCCGTGGCTGGCGACTCTCCTGCAGAGTCAATGGGGGTATTTATAGGCAGGGCAAGGGGGTAGATTTGTGGGGGGGGAGGGAGGGAGAGGTTGCTTTTTGGTCCGACAACCAGGAAGCGTCTTGTTTGCACAAAAGAACTATAATCCGACTTTAATCCTCACGTTCTGCGAGGATGGGGGTCATGGAGAGAATCCTGCGCAGAGAAGGGTCCTCCAGGCCATCCAGCCCAGCCCCTGTTCAGTGGAGGAATCCAGAGGAAAGCACCCAGGGACACCTCCCCTCGAAGGCCCCAGCCAAGGGGACCCCCCACCCCTCCCTTGGGCCTCGGTGCTGCTGCTGACGGGCTCCCACGGTGAGCAACGTTTCCACACTTTCGGTCAGAACCTGCACCGGAAAACAGCTCCCGGCCTTCTCCTGAGCGATGGCTTCCCTGGATTCACCCTTAAGGAGATGTGATCGTAGCTCTGCAGGAAAGTGGGGGGGGGCTTCATTCGTACACTCTGCACAATTAACGGCGGGGTTTGAAGAAAGGCTGAACCCCAAACCACCCGACTCAAGGAGCCCCCCCTTTCTCCCAATGGATCTTCATAGCCCCCCTTCCATTTGGACTGAGGCCCCCCCCCCCCCCCTTTCTGGCTTGGTGCAGCTGCAGCAAGCTGACAATCACCCTCCTGGCTGGCTCTGTGCGACACACCACGCAACAGAATTACAGCCACTGCAATGAATTACTAAGCGTTGCGGTTGTGTTAAAGCAGCTGGAGGGATTTCTTAGGGCTGATTGAGCCTGTTGCGTGGATCGGTTGACATTTTGCGGGTGTGAGAGGCTCGGCAGGGGCATTTTTCAGGGTTTAGCTCCCTTTTGAAGCCTTCGTGGAAGCAGCTCATTTTATTTATTGATTTCTTACAGTGTTAAACCGCCCAGTGGTTCAAGCTGGACAGCTTACAATAAAATATGCTATGAATACAATCTGAATAAAAACACAGAAGATACGGGACTCCTCCGCCACATCCTTATCTGCCACACGTACAGCATGGATGTGTCCGTCGGGACCCGCCCAGTGGCGAAACGTCCTCCGCGAAAGAGACGAAGGAATGAGGGTGCTTGTAAAGCAGCCTGTTGCACCACCACCGTTCAGCGGGACGTGGGGCTGGCCCCCCTGATTGCTTGCCCCGGTCAGAGGCTCGTAGCATTGCGGACCTGGGGTTGCTGCCCATTATTCTGGAGATGGGAGGGGGGATCGGGTCCACCCTCTGCAGGGCAGGCAAATCAGTTCGACCGTCCTTGAAGCCTCTTCTGACGAACCTCCAAGATGGAGAACCCACCACTGCGGAGGGAGAGTCTTCCACTGTTGGACAGATCTTCCCGTCAGGGAGTATTTCCTCGTGTTGGAAAGAAATCTAAGTAGCCGCCGCCATTATTTCTGGTCCTAGTTGCCAGAGGAAAATGCGTGCTAGGAAAACCTTCCTGACGTTGTCATCCCAGGGCCCAACTGAACTCCTTGGGGTGATGGAGGCCACCGAGATGCCATTTCTTCACAAACTGGGGCCTCCTAACCGGGATCCCCAACTTTCCCAGAGCAGCGGTTCAGCCGGTTGGTTGGCAAGCTCAATGCTGACAACCGAAAAGAGAGAGCACTGCAGAGCATTGACACCCAGTGCCATGAGGCAAAAGTTGTCTCCTTCCCCTTGGCAGGAAAACAGGGAAGAAGAAGAGCAGAAGGAACAAGGAAGTGAGTTCTTTAAAAAATCCAAGGCTGGATCAGTTGGGTCACCAAATAACTTTTGTGGCAATGACCGGCTCGAAACTCTGCCCATGCCACGTCGCAAAATGTTTTGCATAAACCCACTTATGTCACCGTATGTGTCTGCACATACAGAGATGCCAATTTACAATCCTATATCTGTCAACAGAAGAATATGCATTTATTTGTGCTTCCCGGTCTCCCAGTCCCCAAAGTGACAGAAGAGACCAAGAGATGAATAATTGCAACTGAAGCCACTTTGGCAGTGGGACCAGCTCTTCCCTAAGCTCAGACCTGAAACATGTGCATGTGATGAGTTAACTGCTTACTAGTTTACCCAACCATCTTTCAATGTGAGTGCAAAGAACACCCCCCCCCCGAAAGCCTCCCCTGCTTTTTTTCTCACTGAGCATTTTCAAGGCTCCTGAGGACCTTAGATTCTCCCCCTTTCCTGCATTTGTTCAAAGCTTGACCGTTTTGATTGTCTTCTCCAAGTGGAACCTGCCCATCCTGTAAGATCTAGTAGAGGGGCTTTCTTTGGATCTGGACCTGTAAGGAGTGTCAACACCAGGATGAATCATAGAATGATAGAAGGATAAGGCCTTGGATGTCTGCTGGTCCAGGAATCCTCTCACCATCCAAGAGAAAGGGCTCTCCAACCCCTGCTTTAAGCTCTCCAGTGAGGAAGCCTCCATGTCTCAAGGAGACAGGCCGGTCCACTGCTTCATAGTCCTCATAGGGTTGGAAGCCTGTGAGCCTTCTCCCTGTCAGCCCCCCTCCCCTGGAAGCCCATATCCCCAGGATAGGAGGTGCCACTTCCTCGTTATTCTTGTGGTGACCATCAAGAATTGGTGTTTGGACTTCCGACGACTTAACAGCAGTGTGAAGATGCCTCCAGATTTTGTGGAGCTGACGACTGCGGCAACAAGTGGAGCCAGTGAATGGATCGGCTCCTTGGAACCCCCCTCCGGATTAAGGGGAGGACAAGGATCACCCATAAGTGTGCCCCATGCAGAATCTCCCTGAGAAGAGAACGTAAAACAAAAGCTGGTGTACCAATACAAAGATTGTAGACAGCCACTGCTCCATGGATCTGGAGTATATGACTGTTAGATGCAGACCCATATACTTTCCACGGGAGTTTAGTGTGGTCTTGATTACTGCAGTTTATATTCCACCTGATGTCAATACTAACGTAGCTTTGGGACTCTTGCACAACATTGTTGGTAATCAGCAGAATAAGTACCCTGACGCTGTGCATATTATAGCGGGGGACTCTAATCATGCTGATTTAACAACAGTGCTCCCCAAATTCCATCAGCATGTTAAGTGTGCCACCAGAGGAGCAAACACACTGGACAGAGTATATACCAACATTGGTATATACTGGACAGAGTATATACCTACAGGGTTATACAGTTAGCACACTTGGGGCAGTCAGACCATATGTCACTGCTTTTAGCACCAGCATACACCCGTCTTGGGAGACGGGCTCTGCGTACAATAAAGACTGTGAAATCCTGGCCCGAAGTTGCCTCTCAACAACTTCAGGACTGTTTGGAGGAGACAAATTGGGATATCTTTTACCACCCAGACCTGGAGGACCACACTGCAGCTGTTCTGTGCTATATTAAACACTGCACAGATACTGTCACTGTGGACAAATGCGTCCGGATCTATCCCAACCAGAAGCCCTGGATGACTAGGGAAGTCCAGCGCCTTCTGCGTGACGGGAACAATGCCTTCAGATCCGGTGATGGGGCAAAATACAGTGCTGCTAGAGCCAGTCTGAAGAGAGGCATTTGGCAGGCCAAGACAGATTATAAGAGGAAGATTGAGGATCATTTTCATAGCAACAACACGAGGCAGATGTGGCAGGGGATTCAACAAATTACCAACTATAGATCAAATAATGTCATTTCTGCTGACGGGGATGCTTCATTGGTAGAGAAGCTGAATCATTTTTTTTGCCCGTTTTGAAGTGGAGCCACCAGAGGCAGCTAGAGTACAGCCATTAGTCCAATATAGCCCCTACCTGACCATGGAGGAGCACGAGGTGAGGAGTATTTTGAGGGCTGTGGACCCTAGAAAGGCTGCCAGACCTGATGGCATCTCTGGCCGGGTGCTTAAAGACTGTGCTGATCAGTTGGCTGGGGTTTTCACCAAGATCTTTAATCGGTCTTTATCCCAGTCCACTATTCCGTCCTGCTTGAAGGCTTCCGTCATCGTTCCGCTGCCAAAGAAGTTCCCTATTAACAACCTCAGCGACTACAGACCAGTGGCACTCACGCCTATCATCATGAAGTGCTTTGAAAAATTGGTCTGTAGACACATCATTTCCTGCCTTCCGCATACATTTGATAAACATCAGTTTGCATATAGAACTAATAGATCCACAGAGGACACTATAGCCATCACTCTCCACACTGCTCTGACTCATCTGGAGTGGGGACCTGTGTGAGGATTCTTTTTGTAGACTTTAGTTCTGCATTCAATACAATCCTTCCACATAGACTGGTGTCTAAACTTATGGATCTTGAGCTTCCATATTCAATCTGTTCTTGGATTTTGGACTTCCTGTCTGGCCGCTCCCAGAGGGTTAGATTAGGCAATTATATCTCCTCAGCTCTTACTCTCAATACTGGTTCACCACAGGGCTGTGAGTTGAGTCCCTTACTTCACACTCTTTACACATATGACTGTACCCCCACTCACTTCATTGATATTATTATTAAATTTGCAGATGATACAACATGGTGGGGCTTATCTCCAAAGGAGATGAGTCTGCCTACCGGGATGAGGTGGACCGGCTGCTTTTGTGGTGCGGAGACAATAATTTGGCCCTTAACATCAGTGAGACTAAGGAGCTTATAGTGGACTACAGAAGGAACAGATTAGACGCCCAGGCCCTGGTTATCAATGGAGACCGGGTAGAGCGGGTGGCCAGTTTTAAGTTTCTGGGTATGACCATAAAGGAGGGCCTGACCTGGGGCGCTCATGTTGCAGCCTTGATTAAGAGGGCCCAGCAGAGATTATACTACACGAGACTTCTCAGGAAACAACAGCTGGATGAAAAACTGCTGGTGACCTTCTACCGCTGCACTAGAGAGAGCATCTTAGCCTCCTGCACCTGTGCATAGTTTGCTACCTGCACAGAGGCAGATAGGAAGGCGCTCCAGAGGGTTGCCACCACTGCCCAGAGGATCACTGGTTGCCCCCTCCCCTCTTTGGAAGACCTGTACAGCTCCCGCTGCCTCAAGAAGGCTCAAAACATTCTTGAGGACCCATCTCACCCGGGACATTCTTTTTTTGAACTATTGCCATCTGGCAGACGGTACAGGATGATGAAAACAAGGACAAATCGGCTGAAGAATAGCTTCTATCGTAGAGCTGTAACTATACTGAATTCTATCGTATAGTGCAGTATTGATGCAGCATCAGGGGTTGTGCAATATGGAATGTGAAGGTTGTGTTTTATGAGTGTTATGTGTGTTATGTGTTCTATGGTTTTTAAATTTTTAAAGCTGCACTGGGGTGGCATTTAATTTCGTTGTACAAGTAGTACAATGACAATAAAGATTTCTATTCTATTCTATTCTATTCTATTCTATTCTATTCTATTCTATTCTATTCTATTCTATTCTATTCTATTCTATTCTAAAATTGCGATCTCCAGCGGGTCTGAGAGTTCTCGGAGCCGGGGGAAAAGACGTTGTGCCCAAGCCGTGGGTTTGCGTCTTTCAAAGAGACGCTGGGTTCGCCTACTTCCTCTCTTAGTTACTTTAGGAAGCTGCTTTTTACTGATTTCTTAGACGCTGAGAACCTTCCGAAGGGCAAGTTTCATTTCGCTGGGAGAATCTCCTAGCCTGAACGAAAGAAGCTCCATCTAAGTGTGAGGATTAAAAAGAAAAGGTTTACTTTTTGGAAACGGCAAAAACCAGACTAGAGTGTGGATTTTGGAGAGTTAAGGGGCTAGAATATTTCCTGTGGGGTGTTTAAAACTTTATGAAAGAATATATGAACTTTCTGAAATGAACGGTAAGAAATCCTCCCGTGGGAAAGTTTTGTTGACTGGAAAATAAAGAGATGATAAGAGGGGACTTGAAGATTGTCTAGAGGGAACCAGAGAGAACAAACAATTACAATTAAAGGAGAAGAGACCCATTCATAGAATAGTGCGATATTCTTTGAGTATAGAAGAAATTAAGGCTGTTTGGGAAGGATGGACTCAGAAGTTACTTACAAGATTGTCTGATATGATAACAGAGGATATAAGAAGAACAACAGATTTTACTGGACAAGATGGAGACTGAGGCTGATTTGAATGTGGATTTGGAGCTTAAAAAAATGCCAGAGTATAAGAGTGATATGGAAAAAGATGCCAAAATGGGTTTACAAATGAAACCTTCTGATGCTATAATAATTAAGGGGAACATACAAATAATAAATCTGAAGAGTGACTTGGAAAGCCTTCTTATTTTGGATTTACAAAAAGAATATCTTAAACCAAGGAAGCTGTTTCTCGGAGAAGACAAAGAGAAAACTATAAGAAACTGATTTGTGGGACATTATGTGGCAGGATTAAAGATCAAGCTTTTTAAAAGGAAACAGGAGGATTACAAAGTGAACTTTTCAGACTACGGTTAAAATATATGGTGTGGTTTCTGGTAGCCACTAATAGGATTTCTTTTTGACCAGGACTGAATGATGAGGTTTTGAGGATCAGTTTATCAGTGGAGAGAGATTTCTTTTGCTTTACTTCTTAGACAAAGTGACAAGTCAAATTACAAAATGGATTTTTCTGATTAAGGCTAAAAGACATGTGTTACTATTTTCAGTAGCTCTTAATAGACTTTGTCTGATGAGGATTGAATGATGAGTTTTTCTACTTGGATTACTGATGAGGGAGGAGATACGGGCAGAAGAGAACTTTTTTCTTACTGAAATATTAGAGAAGGTGTTCAGTTACTGAAATTGTTTATACCTGTCCGGAGGGAGGGGCGAGTCGTCTTTTATATATTCTCTTTTTCTTTTCTTTTTATATTTTCTTTAGTTTGTATTAGTCGTTTATCTTTGGACTTGTAAACTCTAATGAAATTATTATTAAAAAAAAGACTTGGGTGTTTGGAAGGGCTTTGGGGGATGGCAAAGATACTCCAGTGTCTCCTGCGACTCTTGGGGTAGTAGCGGGTTCAATAATGATTGTCCTGCTGGACCGTTCTGTTTTAATTTCAGTTGCACTGTTGACTCTTGGCCTTAATTGCGTGCGGTCCAATTATTGGATCTGGAATGTCCACTTCTTTCATGCTATATACTTAGATAATAAATCACGTTTAGGCAGGAAAGCTGAGCTACGTGTCAGACCAAGATGACCTTGCCTGATCCAGAAGATTAAACAGGATTTGCTCTGGTTCCTACTGTGATGGAAAAATAAGAAAACAAAGCGGAAACTCTGCCCCCTCCCCCTTGCCTCTCCTGCACCAAACCCTTTCCTCCATTTTCTTCTGCCTCTCTGCCCCCCCCCCCATCGCTTGCACATGTAAAACAGGACCAGCCCCAGGCCATGGCATGACCCAAGGAGGACCACATTTCCGCTGCTGAAATAGCTCTCTTAACGCCATCACACTGAAACAACGAGAGGGCCATCCCCTGTCCCGCTTAAGGATTTGTCCGAGGAGGAATCCTTTGGGGACCAGGTGAGAAACCGCAGGAATTCCCTTCCTGTTAACCTTCCCTTCTCCTCAGCAATGCAACCCTTGACTCAGCTGCCTTGTTACCAAAGCGGGGTGTTTGTTTCGCCATAGAAAACCACTTGTCCCCTGTTTAACACCTCTCCAAATCTTGCCCGCCACTCAGATCCCAAGGGCTTCCTGCCTCTCAACCCCCAAGTGCATCAGGATCTCTGCCTTTCTCTTGCTCCGGGTCCCCCTTTCCTGGAAAGCAGGCACCCAGGGATCCTTGCAGTAAACCCAGTTCTTCTCCTCAGGGTTGTGCTCCTGTCTTTGGCAGAAATTGCACAACAGTTTTGGTGTCAGGATCCAGCGATCTACTCTGGCGAGTTCTGGCTACAATTGAGACTGGGCTTCCATGGGATCCTCTGCCTCCCTTCCTCCCTTGGGTCAGCCCTCCCCAGAGCGGCGCCTGGGTCAGCCCCAGAGGAGAAAGCCAAGAGGTTGCCAAGACAGCACCGGTAGGTGAGAGTGGTGGCCGGTTCAAGTTGCCACCAGGGTCATTGTGTGCAGCAGGAGGTTGTGTGCACGGTTTAGGTGGCGGTTGCTGGGCCTGTCACTCCCCTTCCCGGCGGGACTCAGGCAGGGGCTGGAGGACGGTGCCAGGGTTCCCGAGGCTCTGCCGGTTCCCTTCCAAGCAGGGCCCAGCAGGAGCAAGAGAGAAGGTTTGGGAGGAAGCAAAGCCAACCAGCCTCTGAGGTGAGTCCAGCCGTGGTGGCTGCCCGGGCCGAAGTAGAGTAATTGGATCCAGGTTGTCCGCGGTTGTATGTGCGCGTGTTGTTTGTGAGTCTGTGTGTTATTTGTGCGCTCCTTTCCTGTCTCCTTTTCTTGCTCCGTGCAGCCGCACCTGGGACTCCCCAGGTGAATTTCTTAGAAAGCAAGGGCCGGAGCAGCTCTTTCTTTCTCTCTTTCTCTCTCCCCCAGGAAAACCAAATAAATACATAAATAAATAAATACGAGGGGACTATGGGAAAAAGGCAGTCCAAATGAGGCGGCTGCTTTGACGGAAGCTTTTTCCACACTCCACACCCTTGTATGGTTTTTCTTCCATGTGGACCCTTCTATGGCAAGTCAGTTCACGGCTCCCCCTGAAGCTTTTTCCACACTCGACACATTCATATGGTTTCTCCCCAGTGTGGGTCCTCCTACGGGAAGTAAGTTGATACCTCCACAAGAAGCCCTTTCCACACTCCATACATCCATATGGTGTCTCCCCGGGTGGATCCTTTCATGGTAGGCAAGCTGACGGTTCCTTCTGAAGCTCTTTCCACATGTCATACATTTATACGGTCTCTCACCTAAATGGACCTTTTTATGGGAACTAAGTTCACTGCTTCTCCTGAAGCTCTTCCTACACTCTACACATTACATGGATTCTCCCCTGGATGGATCCTTTCATGGGAAGTAAGCTGAGAACTCCAAGAGAAGCTTTTTCTACACTCCATACATCTGTATGGCCTCTCCCCTAGGTGGGTTTTTCTATGGGAAGTAAGCTCACGGCTATCCCTGAAGCTCTTCCCACACTCCATGCATTCATACGGTTTCTCCCCTGTGTGGACCCTTTGTTAGGAAGTCAATATTTATTTTACAGCCAAAAGGCCCCAAAACAGGTTACAGATATAATCTAGACTTGACATTGAATAAAACAATTTAACAAATAAAATATTTAATAAATATTACATGATACACTTAAAGGCCCGACTCATTGATTTGTTACTAGGAACCTTGTCTTTATAGCCACAGTTAAAAATCTGGCTGTTGCCGCTGTGATCTCAGGATTTTCATCTGCAAGCGAAATTTTTACATACTCACAAGTGTCCCTTCCTGGTTTAGATTTTAAAATAGGCCAGAAGGCTTCCTGCCGAAGACTCTTATAAAATTCACAATACAATAAAAGGTGATCCACTGTTTCAGGATCAGGATCATTACAGGGACAAAATCTTTGAGAGGTGGGAATTGTTTGAAATCTACCATATTGCATATTTGATGGCAACACATTTAATCTGGCTCTTGAGAAAGCTATTCTGCATTTACTTATATAGAAGCTATCCAAATATTTAGGGAGTTGAAAAATATGTCTGTAATTAATGCCAAAAGTTACAGGTGAACACGATGCTTTGGCTGTGGCCATTCATTCCTGTACTGAGTTATTCCATAATCTTTGTTTGACACAATGACATGCTGATGACATACCCCTGGAGAATAACTAATCAGGATCCATGCCAATCTGAGTTATCCTTTGAGTCACTTGTTTAAACCACATATCTACAAAAGATTCATTTGGAATTTCCTGAAGCAATACTTCCTTATTTTTAAAAACATATATTTGCAACCCAAACTTAATAGTGCTTAACCAGGCCTTTGTTTTCAAAGGGCATCGCCCAGTTTCCAAGAGAAATACAGAATTTGGCACGCAGCTTGGGACACTTAAAAGAGATCTTAAACATTCTGCCTGCAATTGTGTCATGTTATTATTGGCAGATGTGACCCAGATTGGAGCTCCATATAGAATTTGTGATGCAATTTTGGCACTGAAAACTTTCAGTGCTGTGGGAAGAAATCTTCCTCCTTTTGAGTAAACATATCGCAGCAAGGCCATCATAGTAGATTTGGCTTTCAGAAGTATTGCCTTACAATGAAGTTGCCAGGTTAAAGCATGGTTATATAAAGTGCCCAGATAACTACAATTCTCTACTTGTGTTATTATATGATCTTGAATTTTCTAGATATACTTTTTAACTTTTTTTTCAGAAAGCAAAATTTTAGTTTTGTGGTTGTTAATTTGTAATTGATTTTCTTGGCAAGACTTAACTGGTGCCTCAAGTAGGTGTTTCAGGCCCAATCTGGTGTGTGGAAGAAGAACAGCGTCATCTGCCTATAACAAAGCACACATTTTCCTTTTGGCTAATGATGGACAATGGCCCTCAACCTGAAGTAATGTGGTCTCCATACCACTGAGATAGATGTTAAATAGTGTAGGGGCCAGGATGCAACCTTGTCCCACTCCCTTCTTCACTGCAATATCGTCTGTAAGTGAACCTTTTCTGTTGCATCGGACTTGCATTATACTATCTTGACACAGTGCCTCTATTAGGTATGTAAGACGCCTGTCAGGAACCACATTTTCTAATTTGGCCCAGAGTTTGTCCTGTTCAGAGTCAAAAGCGGCTTGAAAGTCTACCAAAGCAGCAAAAAGTTCACCTTTCAGGAAAATGGAGTATTTTCCTGCCAGATAGGCTAATAGAAAACTTTGATCGAGCGTTGACCTGTCTTTTCTAAAAGCAACCTGAGCATTTGTTAAAACAGAATGCTCCTCAAGGGAAGAAATTAATTTGCCATTTGCCCGAAGTTTCCCCAGAAGTTGATAGCAAACTGATAGGCCTATAACTGGCAGGGTTTTCTACATCTCCCTTCTTATATGGGGGGACCGCTGTAGCCCCATTGCAGCCCGAGGGGATTGGGCCAGAGGTCTCCCTTGCAGTGAATGGGGCCCCTAATCAGGGCCCCCGCCCACCTAGATTTCGTCTGAGGGGTTCAATGGGTACATTATCCTGCCTTGCTGGATTTTGCTTTCAATATAAGGTCAGAAATCTCTTCCTCTAGCACTGGTTCCCACCGTGGAAGGGTAAGTAGCTTTAATCTAATGTCATTTGCTATTTTTGCGACAGGTTGCTCCCGCTCCATAAATGTTGATTTAAAACATTTTCCCCAGGTTTTGGATGCTCTAGAACAATCCGGCACAGAGGGAGCAGTGAACGCCCCAGAAATTAATTTCCGAAAGGTTTTAGAGTCTTTATACGGAGGGGCATTCCTTAATAATGGCCAGGGATCTCTCTCTGCTTTCTGTTTCTTCTGACGTAACAGTATCGTACAATTTTTCTTCAACTCATAGCGGGCTGTTGCAAATCAGACTTTCTGCACACTAAATGCAGAGTGGAAATTAATTTCCGAAAGGTTTTAGAGTCTTTATACGGAGAGGCATTCCTTAATAATGGCCGGGGATCTCTCTCTGCTTTCTGTTTCTTCTGACGTAACAGTATCGTACAATTTTTCTTCAACTCATAGCGGGCTGTTGCAAATCAGACTTTCTGCACGCTAAATGTAGAGCTCTTCGTTTTTCCTCAGCTGCGACACAGGCCGCTTCGGGCCAACCGGAAGTGGTACCCAGTCGAGTATCTCTTTGCTTTGAATCTCCAGATACTAGAGTTACGCTGATTAGGCTTGTGAAAGTGTTGAGATAAATGATTGTTTCCGTAGAACTTCCGTCTGTTATTATCCATGATCTAAACTCCAAAGCTTGGGTAGAGCTTAAAACTGTCGCTAAATAATTGCTTAGATGTTCTGCCCAAGAAATCCTGCAGTAGAAACTGTCTTCCCGAAGAACCTCCGGGGAACATGTGGGGTTAGTCGAATTTCTTTGTCATCGGCTAACACGCTTAAAACTACAGGTGGATGGTCACTGTCTGACCTGGAGCCAGCATTGAACGGGTGGCCAGGATTCGGGAAAGGACGGGTTTCCTGGGTGCGGATACTGTGAGGTAAATTGGAAGAGTGCTGAAATTACCTCAGGTTAGGCGGGAAAACCAGAGGATACCGGTTGGGGGGGCAGCAGAGCTATTATCCTGGCACGTTTCCCTCCCCTCTGAGGTAATTCCACGGAGACCTTGCCGAGATAGGGCGGCAACGAGGGGTTGCTAGGTAACAGGCGGCTGCTGCGAGTGACTGACAGAGGGTTTGCAATCTTGTTGCTCTTAGCGGTAAATGAAGGACTTTGCCACTCACGCGTGGGGCTCCCGCTCCTTTACAGCTGAGAGAATCGGGGCCCCGAAGAGGGAGGGAGGGTGGGAGGCGTGGGGTGCGCTTCGCCTGGGGAGAGGAGACGGCGGGGAGCCTCCTCCAGGATCTGCGGGGCTCTCCTGCGCAAGATGGGGCAGGGCCGTCCTCGGTGTTTTGGGAAGGACGGGAAATGGGCTCAAATCCGGGGGACGCAGATTCCGGCCGGACACTGGAGAACCTCTTCGTGGTAGGAGCTTTCCAGCAGTGGAAGAGGCTCTCCTGAAAATGTTATAATGGGACCCTCATTCCTTCTCTCTGCGACAGAATCGACCTGGGGAACGAGAACCCCATAAATGCAGGGAGGGTGGGAAGAGCTTCCGGCGGAGCAATGACCTTGTTTCACTAAGAGGGGAAATTGGCTCAAATTGTTTCGTAGTTGCCACACAAGAATAGAAAACCCTTTGGCTTCAGTTCAAAATTTAGGATGCTTTGCTTCAAAATCAAGGGATTTCTTCCGTTGTATATTTCAGCATGCATTGCAAGGGCCCCCCTTGCTCCCCAGACAGATATTGAACAGGTGCAGCTTCATCTCCAGATGGTTTTTCAGTGGGGAGAAAGCGCAGCTTTATTCTCACAAACAGGACAAAATGGCCCAGCACAGGCACCCGGCTGTGATCTGAGGCTGCCCCGTAATGCAAAACTAATCTGGGATTCCTCCAAGGGTGGGAGCGGGAGCTGAACTCAGCCAGGCCAAGCAGTGGATCTGGACCTTGATACAGAATTGTATCTGTACTGTCTCGTGGAGTTCTTTGGGCTGAACCTGACAGGATCCTCCTCATTATTGGGGGAAAGCTATCTTCCTGATGACCTGTTGCTTGCTAGTCGGAGTTCGGGGCACCCCCTCCGATCTTCCGAACGCCACTGCTTCCCGGAATGCAGACCGGGGCCACCTCCTGCCACATCCCCACGGCCTCGACACAGGGAGACAGGAGGTCTGCCTGAAGCCCTCCGACATAACAGAAGTGGGGGGAATGTGTGAAGGTTCATGAACATCAGTTTCCTTGTTATCCCTCTGGTTTTCAAATGCAAGGAAATACAGATGAGAGAAAGTGAGAGCCCTTTTTCATAAGGTTTCAGGTCAGAGGGGAGAAAACACAGCTTTATTCTCACGAACAGGACAAAATGGCCCAGCACAGGCACCTGGCTGTCATCTGAGGCTGCCCCATAGCGCAAAACTAATCCGGGATTCCTCCAAGGATGGGAGCGAGAGCTGAGCTCAGCCAGGCCAAGCAGTGGATCTGGACCTTGATATTCCTGATGGGCTCCTGCCTCTTTTTCCCCCAGGGAGGGCTGCGGAGGAGAATGAGGATGAAAATGAACCCAACGCAAGAACAGCAGAAACAAGGAAGCCTCCCCTGAAAGGGTATTTGGAAATCAGGGGGGACCCAAATCAAGTGAAATAAAATTAGGAAAAAGGTATTGCATGGCAGATTTTCATAAAACAGGATCTTGGGATGGGGAGAGGGAAACGCCCTTCTGTGGGAAAATACTCAAAAGATAAGTTGGACTCGCGTCCACCCTCCGGAGCTGGGACCAGAGACAAGCAACTTTGGTGCTGAAAGCATGGAAGGGATCAGGGGCTTCCTCTTCATTTTCCTCAAAGGATCTACCCTGGAGAGAATCTGTATGAATGTAGGTAGCGAGGAAGGAGCTCCAAAGGAAGAGCCCCCTTCTGATAAGAGGAGCCACGCTGGCAAGGAGACCTATAGATGTGTGGGGGAAACCTCTCCCCTTCTGCGGAGGATTAGAAATTCAGGGATGGACGGAGCTGATTAAACGGCATCTGAAATGGGGGGAATATGGAGCTGAGAGAGACCAGACTTTTCGGACAGCATCAGCTCACATCATTCCAGGGTTTTCCTACAGTCTCAAGTTTATTGTTTTATTACAAATAAAAGACAAGGGAATTGACCTAGAGGAGAATAGCAAGAAAGTGAAGCTCCTGCGCATTCAAAGCCTGCAGAGTCGAGACGGAGAAACGAGGGGATCCAAGGAAGGGGAAGAGGTTGGGGCTCTGCTGGGCAGACACCAGTTGATCCCTGAAATCACTTCTCAGGAAATGGGGATCCCAGGGTGGCTCATACATGTGGAGTATCTGGATCTCTCTGGATCTGGTAGCCCCCAGGCTTGGCTGAGTGCCAGATGGATTTTCGGTTAAGTGGCTGTAGGTGGGTGGGTTGCAGCCGTTCCTCTGAAGGGGGGGTTGGAGCGACAGGCAGGCCAGAGTTCCTGGGGGCAGACTGGATGGTCTCCACCCCCTCCCTGTTTCCCCCTCCCTCAAAAGACAGAAAGGCCCCGAAAGGAAGCTGGTGGGTCTCGGCAGAAGGTCCAGGCTGCGATTCTCCTCCTCTTGCCAGTCTTGAAGCTGCATCCTTGAAGTATTGCAAAAAAGGCAGAAATTCATCAGGTGCTAAAATGCTTCAGCTATTTTGCATCTGAGAGCAGGAAGGGATAGCAGGATTAACTCATGAGTGCTGTGAAAAACAGAGGTGGGGAAGAAAATTAAAATATATAGTAAAAACCTTCAGTGTCAATGAGGTTTTTTTGGAGAGTCTGCAGAAAACACACAGGGTGGGCTTCCCCTCCCCCTCCCTTTCACCCCCTCTTCCCAGGCAGGCCCAAACTTCAGGGGGTGGATGATGGGCAGGGCCCGGATGGAGGGAGAATCCGGCTCTTTCAGGGAGGAAAAGGCTGCGAAGGACCAGGGATTCCTCCCCATCTCATCTCCGAGGCTCGAAGGGGGTCCCAGTTCAGCCGAGGGGCTGCAAAGGGAGGCTCCAGATTGACTTTGACAAGGTGGAATTTGTCCCTAATTGGCTTAATTAGGGGGTTAATCAAGAGAGGAGGCCTCCCCCCCCCCCCCCCGCAGATACTTCATCCGAACCCAGAAGATGGTGCTCAGATGGTGGAGTCAGAAATGATGTCTGGTGTCCAGCCTGGTGTCCCTTGGCCTGAGCTTGTGTGGAAGGTCAAAAGGGGGGGTCAGGAAGGGCAGTTCACAAACTTGGGGTACTCCCTCTCCCTCACCCAAAGACTTGCATGGCCCCCTTCCTTCCCTTCCCTTCCGCAGTTTCCCAAAATGGGGAAACTTCCTGGGGGAGGCTCTGGTGTTGTGTGCTGCTCTTGTGTGCGATTGAGTTACATTTTGGGGTCCCTGCAAGGAAAAGCCGCCAAAAACCTTGGAAAGGGATTTGGGGAGTCCAGAAAATCTTTGGAGGCTTTGCGAGTCATTCAAGGCTCTTTCAGTTACTTAAGAGATATTTTTTGGGAGGAGAGAGAAAGAGAAAAACTTATTAATTAATAGAGGGGGAATAGAAGCTCACCTGGTTGCTGGATGGGAGTTGCTAGAAAAAGGGAGAGAGACGCATTCAGAACTTTTTTATCCTTTTAATATGATTGTTTTTGACATATTTCCTGTTTTATGTTTTTTGCTATATGCTGCCCAGTCACTCCTTGTGGGCGGCCTGATAAATTTCATAAGGCAATAAATTAATAAAGGGCCAGAGCATTTATGGGGTCAAGCACCCATTCTACAGCCTATAATATATTGCATTATATCCCCCCCCCTTTTATCTTTTCTTCCTTTGAGTGAACGTTGACTCCTGGCGACTGCCTGGACTAGTCCCTGCAGTTTTCCTGGCAAGGTTTTGGAAGGGGTTTGCCATTGCCTGCTTCCTGGGGCTGAGAGACAATGGCTGGCCGACAGTCACCCAGGGGGCTTTGTGCCCAAGGCAAGACTGGAACTCACAACTCCTGGTTTCTAGCCTGGTGCCTTCACCACCACCCCAAACGGGGTCTCCTATCCCTTGTGCCCCTCCAGGAAGAAAAATGTTTCCAAACCAATTTCCCAATGAGACCCTCAGCCTTGGGATTCGGGGGCCCAAGAGGACCCACCTTGCCATCTAGATGCAAGGCCTCCCCTAGATGGTCCCCTCCCCATAACCTCTCACCCAGCCCCCCACGGACTCACCTTTCTTGTTCTTCAGGTAGAGGGAGAGCCCCACAGCCAGGAAGACCACCCCCAGCACGGCTCCCACGGCCCCCGTCCAGAGCTTTCTCTTGGCAGCGTTGGAGGAGCGTGGCTCTGCGAAAGGAGAAGGAGCCTCGCATGAGCAGGAGGATCAGGGCCAGATTCCTCCGGGGGGGCCATTCTGGCTTGACACACAGGGAGGCTCTTTCCAGCCCCCCATCGATAACCCCTTCTCTGTGCAGGATGGTGTCCCCAGACCAGGAGGGCAGGGAAGGGGAGGAAGGGAAAGGCTTACCCCACTGGACAGTGACGGGGGCCTCCAGGCTGGCGTGCCCCACCTTGCAAGCGTAGACGTCCCCACGCTGGGGCTGGGTCTCCAGCAGCACCTGGAGCTGGTAGGTCCAGTCTCCGTTCTGGAGCTCCTCCCCGAAGGCGACGCCCTCCTTCTCCGGCCGCCCGTTCTTCAGCCACTGGACGTCGATCTCCAGGGGGTAGAAGCCCGTCGCGGTGCAGAGGAGGATGGTGTTGGGGGAACCGGGGTCCGTCTTGGTGGGGGAGACGGTGACGGTGGGCTTGGCTGGAGGGGAGGGAGAAGGAGGGACGTGAGAGACCCAGCAGGGCCCAGGACAGAAGAGCAGGTCGGTCAGTTCAGGCCAAGGTCCGTCTTAGTCTGGGAAATGTTCTGCGTTTCAAGTCCCGTTTCCAAGAGTTTTATTTGCAGAGAGGGAGAAAAACTTCACTTTCCCCTTTTGCAGCCTTTCCTGTCCGCTGCTGAGTTGGTTAAATTTGATTCTGGACGAGGTGAGAATTAAGCAGATTCGGACCAGGCTCAAAAAGGCCATCGGAAGACTAAAAAGTCAGTGATACAAGATTCCAGAAAAGGAATAAAATCTCGGAAGCGGGGCACCCGCCCTCCTTCTCCCCCAGAGGCGTCTCTGGTGCTGCGTCCGGCAGCCTCAGCTTCTGGGGGGCTGCAAGGCATGTTTGGGTCTGATGTTTAATCTTGAGTTTTCTTTTCAATAATTGGCTATTTAGTCTCTTGTGTGAGTAGTTTGTTAATAGTCTTCCTTACTGATGAGGGGTTTTTTTTACTAACCGTTAATAACGTTTAAGACATTTCCATTTTTAAACGTTTTGGTTATTTGCATGAAGACCCGGGATCTAGTCTGGTTGCCGCTCAGATAAATAATACATTTGTGGCTTTTTCTTCCCAGGAAGCACATTTGTATCATGGAACATTGAAAGTCTTTGCAAAAGAGCTAAAAGGAGGCAGTTTTTTCCAGCTGAAAGTGATGACAATGCTTTTTTCTTTTTTTTACAAGAAAATTCTTCTGAATGGGGAAATACTTTTAATAAGGAAATGGAAGGAACAGATTTAATCAGCAGAAATACAAAATCTAAAATCTGGCAGTTTTAGTGAAAACATCTTCAAAATATACAGATTAATTTTAGGAGTTAAATGAAGAACCTGAACGGATTGAATGAAAGGGGGGGGGCGGCATTTACACACATCCCCGGGAAGCCCCCCCTCCCGGACTCACCTCTCCGGCCAATCACACGCCGTGTCTTGCCTGCCTCGTAGCTGCCCACCCCGCAGTTGTCCCGGCAGAAATCATCCACTTGGGTCCTCGCGTCCTGCAGGATCTCCTGCCGGCTGTTCCAATAGTCGGCATCCGGCTGCCCCAACGGGGTGACGGCCACGAAGTTCCCGACGTCGCTGTCGAAGCGGACAAACTCTGCCGGTCGTAGAAGAACCTCTCAAGGTAGCGCACCCGCTGCGCCCCGTTGAGGAAGTGGCAGTCGAGCTTTCCCTGGGCCAGGAAATGGGCTGCGAGGAGGACGGGGAGGAGGAGGGCTGTCAGGAGGGACTCCAGTGCCCATCGCTCCCAGCTGCCAGCGGAGGAGGGACCAACATGGGGAGTGGGGGGGGAGACCTGCTGCGGAAGACCAAAGGGTGGCCTTTGGAGGGCCCGGACCCCTCCACCCCCTTTCCTTCCTTCGGCAGCAGCGGCCAACCCCGCAGGGCTGTCGCTCCCTGAAGACGCCCCCTGGAGGAGGGAGGGGGAGGTTTGTCGGTCCCAGCGGGGCTTCCTGGGGGAGACGGAGAGTTGCTGGGGGTGTGGAGGGGGAGGAAAGGGGGGGAGGGGGAGGAGGTTCCTGGTGGGCCCCTCCATCCTCCCGCCCTGGAGAAAGGCAGGCAGAAGTGCAAATGGTGCAGCAGAACGCCCTGCTCTCTGCAGGGAATGTTGGATCCGGGCGGGGCCTCTTTGCCCCCAAAGCGGCAGGAAATGTGGGGGGAGGGGGGAGAAGAGACCCAGAAACTCTCAGGGCTGCAGTGAAAGTGAGATCCATACCTCGGTCTCCCTCTTCCTTGGGGGGGGGGGGAATATGGGGAATGGGCACAATGAGGGTGTCTGGACCAATGATCCTGGGGTCTCCCAGCCCCTCCCTCGCCTGAACCCCCCACCTTCCCTCCTTTCCATTTGGGGCCGGAAGGTCCGACTCTGACCCCGGGTCGGCTGCCTTCCCACGACCCCCTCCCCACCTCAGCCACAGCCAGGGAAGGGGGTCCCACGGTCCTCGGGGGGGGGGGAGGGAGGGGCAGAGGCCACGCGGAGATCGAGGCTCCTGTGGGCTCCCGCCTCTCCTGCCCTTGACATCTTCCCCAAGGTCACTCCTGGGGGGCCCAGCCTCTTTCTTCCCCCTACCCCACCAGCACTGGGGTCCCCTCCCACCCCCTCCTTACCGGGGGGGGGGCTCCAGCCGCCCTTCACTTCCAGGGATCTGGGGCAGCGCCCCCACCAGCAGCAGCAGCAGGGGGACCCCAGCAGAGCCCATGGATCCTTCCCCACAAGCAACCCCCGAGAGAAAGGACACAGAGGCAGATGCTTCCAGCCCCACAGGCGGAATCCCTGGGTCTGGACTGGGGGCAGGAAGCGTTTTTTTTCTCTCAAATGTCCGCGTTGGGAGAGCCCAGAAAAGCAGGGGGGCCAATGGGAATTCTCCCTCCTTCAGCGTCATCGGTCTCCGGGCAGAGCCTCTCTGGATTTTGCCCCATGGAGCAGATAGTTCAGAGAGGAGAAAGAAGCAGAGAAAGTGGGAGGGGGAACCCCTTCAGTCTTGGGGGGATGCAGCTCCAGGGGTCTCCTGCCAGCTCAGAGGGGACCCTCCCCTTCCTTTGCCCTCCCCAGGACTCTCAGCCGGGCTCTCCTTTTCTCTGTGGGCCTGGAGGGGGTGGACTAGATGCCCTCTGAAGCTTCCTTAGGGCCCCGGGGAGGGGGACTCCAGTGTCAGGATTAGCCCAGGACACTCCAGGAGACAGTACAGATTCAATTCAGCAGGGTTTATTGGCTTCAGTCCCGTTACAGAATCTTCTCAGAGTGAAAGCCATTCCCAGAGTCACCCGACAAACATCCTGCATTCCTCAGGGAGGTGCCAGTCTCATCCTCTTATCTCTACCTCTCTGTTCTCGGGATAAGAGTACGAGCTTAACTCTTTCCGCTCTAGCTCTCACATCCAGGCTGGGGCTGCTGGGACTCCAAAGGGGCGCCTGGTCCTTCCTGGAAAACGCTAGGGGGGACTGATCTGGGCAGTTCTGTGGGCCAAAGGTGTTTCCTCCTGACCTTCGGGAGGCGAAGGGCCTGGGGATCTGGGGGTCGCGGGAATCAGCCTCTGGTGGCAGAAGGGTGGTGGTGGCTGTGGGGGTCCCAGGACCACTTCGTGTGGCTAAAATGGGGGTGGGCTAAAATGGCCAGGCTGGAGCTGTTTCCTTTGCCAGAAGGGGACCCTCTGCTTGTGCATTGGGGGTCCTGTGAACTCAGCCCTTGCAGTTCATGAACCTGGTTTGGGGGCACGAAGCAGCCCTTAGTCTGGCTTGTCTGCCACCGGCCTCGTTCGAGGGAGAATTCAAGGGGCTGCCAACGAAGGGGTGAATAAGGGGGGGGATGCAGCCCGGCCGCCCTCCTTCGCCCGCCTGAGCCCGTCGGCATCGCGGGTTCCCTCCGGACGGGCCTTCCTGGCCTGCAGAGAAGCTCCTCGCGAGCACCAGGAGATCTTCTGGGATTCCCGCTTTTCTCACAATTTCCACACCGAGGGCTTTTCCATCATCAGGGGAGCGCAGACGGGCTTCTCTCGACGCGACGCTCTTTGCCTTTCTCCAATATCGGCCCTCCTGCCCTTCTCCAGCCACTCGTGGCGCCCGGAGGCAGCTGCTGGCCCTTCTCCTGCTGTGGCCCAGGAGGGTCTCCCCTGCGCGGGTGGGTTGGGGGAATCGGAAACGGGTAAAAGAGAACCGTTGGAGGGGCTTTGGAGGTCATGCAGCCAACCCCCTGCCGGGGTCACAGGGCCTGTGCTCTGGAGGGCCCTCCCCCCGTGGTTCCTCCGGCCCTCTTGCAAGTAGCCCTCCAAGCTGGCTGGTCCCCAGGCCCAGGCCTGGAGGGGCGTCATGGTCTCGTTCGTTCGTAAAGCATGGCTGGCGTTTTCCGCAGTCGTGATCGCTTTTTGGTGTGTTTTCCCTGTATTTTTAGTTGTAGGAAGTAGAAATTGCCTTTTAACAAAACTTCTTAGTAACAGGCTAAACTTTTTAGTAACTAACTTTTTAGTGACAAGGTTTCTGAAACTAAGTGGTTAAAGTCTTGGAATCTGAATGTGTTTACAGGAAGAAAGAGGTCACAGAAACCAAGGGGAGAAATGGGGATGAAAAGCTACGGAAACAAGTGTTGCCTTTTATTGGCAAGAAAGTGCGAATCGGGGAAGGAAGAAAAGGTAACAACACCAAGGGCAGTTATTTAGTGAAGACAGATGGTCCTGGGCCTCGACACTTACCTCAAAAAAATTATAAACTGTGAACAAGAAAAAAGGGGGGTGGGAATCATCGTATACTGTGCTTTTTATGTATTTGTTTTAGGCGTCTCGGATAGGTTGTGAACTCGGATTCACCCCCCAGGGGTGAAAATGAGGCAGGACCATCGCGACTGACTGTGAAGGATGCGTAAAAACCCTGCTGAAATCCCTCTGGGGCGCTTCTTGCAGCCTGCGAGCTGAGGAGCGTCAGCCTTTGCAAACGCTTGGAAAAGACTTTGCCTTTTCAAGCCCAAGAAGGACTCTTCGTGCAGCTTCGTTTCTCACATTATTGTAACCAACACAGACTGTACCTGACTGGGGCAACCTGCGTTTCAGGAACGAATGAAGAACCAAATAAATAAGATCCCCCCCCCCCGCCAGCCCCTGTTGAGTGGGAAGGGGTTTGCTCTGTCTATACACTGTCCACACACCGAGATCACCACCAGGCACACAACCAAGCAGTGATCGAGGAGCCACCGGAGGAGCAGAGCAGAACCCCAGCCCCACCGACACCGGCAGGGCGCCCCACACCACATAGACAGAGAGCAAACCCCACCCCATTCCAGCACGGAAGACGGGACCTCGCCGGGCAACGAGATGCTTGCAAGGAAAGAGCCAAGCTCGGAGACCCCCAAGGGCGGCATGTGAAGGGCTGTTTCCGAAAACACCTTTTCGCTGGGCATTATTAATTAATGCCCCGTGTTTAGACCGCCTTTGGCCAGAGGCTTTTCTTTTACGGACTCCGACGAAGGCCGGAATAAATTCTAGCTTTCTGGCGGCGCAGCTGCCGGCTGAATTAAGCCAGGGCGGCAGAAGCGGGACAGGTTGTACTTCAGAGCCGGGAGATCCACGGGAACCGCTCGTCCAGCGAGGCCTAGAAGTGCGGCTGACCCAACTCCCGCCGTCCCCACGCATAAGCGGGGATCTGCACGGATCTGCAGGGATCCCTTTCTGCTGCCACGTGTTGATGGGGCTCACCTGGTGGTGTCTTGGCCAAAATACATCTGTTAACTTTTAAAGAAGCCTCGTCTCAAGTTTTTTTGTTTGGCTCTTTGAAACTTGGGTAGCAAAGAGTGCCTAACACCGCCTTAACCGGAAGCCCCAAGGGGAGTCAGTTCACTGCTCCAGCTGAAGCTCTTCCCACACTCGGTGCATTTATACGGTTTCTCCCCCATTGTGAGAACCTTCAGAAATCAAAATATTAACAGAGCAGTTGCTTGCTTCGTGTCTGCCATTCTTTAGGAGGGCGGAGGAGGGTAATGAAAGTAGAAGGAATTGGTATGCTATCAAAGGCCAGGAAGGCGGACTGTTACCAAAGGCTAGGAATGTGCAAGGTCGCACCACTGTCAGAAACAGAACGGCGCCTGGGAAGGGGTGGGGGGGGGAAGTAGGGGGAAAAGTAAAGGGGGCAAAATGCAGGCTGTTGCTTAGAGCTGCATGTACGTTCCAATAAATGAAATCTTTCTTGAACCCAGCTCGGGTTGCATCAGATTTTCTTCATTGGGATTTGAACATCGTGGTTCTGACAGTTTGCCGAAACTCCTTCATTCGGACTTTTCCCGAGAAAAACAAAGAATTACCGCGGAAAGTCGCTTGAAGCACCGTGACTACGGCGGAGAAGGATATGCTACAGCTGGAAGCCGACAGCGCAGAGCTCGAGCTTGGGGCAGCCGGAGGGATCGAGAAGGAGCCACCCCCTCCCATAGAGGTTGAGGAGATCTTCATCCCTCCCAGCCATAGAAGCCCAGTTGGTCGTCAGGCAGAAAGACAGAGAGCGCCAGCACGCTAAGCGACGGGACCCACAAAGCGCCTGGCAGTTTTGGGGGGTGGCCAAGGAACCGTCACCTGTGAAGCCGGACCGCCCTAGATGGTCGAGAGCTGTCAGAGGAGTGACTGGTTTCACCGAACTGCAGGACCGGGATCGTCGGTTCCGGGCGCTAGAGGAAGGCACACGTGCCCTAAGACGCGAAATCAGACTCTTGGCCTCGGACCGGGCGCGTGCCAGACCAACTGTCGCTGAACCGGGGTCACCGCGGCAACGAGCGACCAGCCATCAGAGGGACGAAAGAAGAGAAGCAGCAAGGACCCCGGGTCAACCCGCCAGACCAGGAAGCGACCGGCCGCGGGGTCTCCATCGGCCAGTTGAAAGGGAGCTGAGAGGTCGCCAGAGAGGGACACAGAGGGAACAAGAGGATCTCGGGGACTGCCCCCGCGTTTCGGCAGAGAAGCGGGCGACCCGTTGAAGAGATGGGGCTTGGAGAAAACAGATGAGGGAGACCCGGGCGAGTAGGCTAGCTTCCTGAACCAAGTCGGGATTCGCACGGGGAATTGCGGTCGGCTGTTCCGAAGCGACGCATGGAGGGTCCTGTACATATCGCGCCTCCTGGCGGGTCACGCGGCCGAATGGGTGATCGACCTGCAGGAAGCTGAGGCACCGGAGTTGGAGGACTTCAACGGGTTCATCACAGCGCTGCGGGAGCAGCTTGAAGACCCCTGCGCTTGCGCTCAGGCGGAAGATGCCACCGTGGAACTCAAACGAGGCTCCCGCTCGGTGACCGAACACGCCTTGGAGTTCGAGCGGCTGGCCGCTAAACTGTACGACTGGCCGAAGCATTCCCAGTGAAGCGGTTCCAGCAAGGACTAAGCTCGAGGTTGTGGGAAACGGCCGTGGCGCGGGGCTGCCGTACCACGCTGGCTGGCTGGATCTCTCACGTCTCGGTGATGGAATCGCAATGGGCGGCCATCCGCGGATCGGGAGCAGTGGCTCAACCGAAGGTGACAAGCTCTCCCCGTCAGCCGACTGTGAAGCGGACCGTGACGGTCAAAAAGGCTGGAGCGAGCGCTCGGGCGGAGGGGAAGTCGTGCTTCCACTGCGGAGAGGAAGGGCACTTCGCATCCGTCTGCCCGAGAAAGTCAGCCCGGAAACCGGCTATGAAGCCCAAACAAACGGGCAAGTCGGTGAGGTTGGCGAAACCGGAAAGGACAGGAATGGTGGCCGCGGGAGAGGAGGAGCAGTTCCCGATCTGGATGCTGGTTGAAAGCGACAAGGAGGAGGAGGAAGCCCAGCCGGCGGAAAACTCCAGCCACCTGCTCTGAAGCACGCCCGAGAGGAGGTGGGAGGCCCGGGGTGTGAGAAGCAAAAGCCGAACGCAAACATCGAGGACATTTGGGTGAGTCCCATGTCAATTCGGGTGAAACCCGTGTTGATTCCGTCACGTAACGAAGGAATGACAGTCCAGCTGCAACTTCTTTCACCTTCCCTGCCCTGATCCTCTTCTCCTTTAGTGTCGGTTTGAGAGCGTTCATTTAGATCTAAATTTCCCCGGAAGACTTTGTCCTCCTCTTCCCCTTGGGAGCCGGCAGGGCTGCTCCCCCTCGAACTCCATCGCACCCACAGGCGGAAAGGGTCTTGCTGCCCTCCTGTGACCGGTTCCTCTCGCGGGTGTTGAGCTCCGTTTGACCCGCAAACGTCTCTCTTCCTTCTCTGCGCCTGAGAGCTTCTGAGAGTTCCCGCAATTCAGGTTCTCCTCCCAACGGAGAGAGAGGAAGGAGCGTGTGTTTAAGCGAGGAGAAGGAAGTGAAGCATCAAAATACGGGACGTGACTGTGAACTTCCTCCCGAAATACTGCAAAAACTGAAAATGCTAAAGGCTATTCTGGCCCACCTAAAATAACCTCATTTAAAGCTTATCGAATCTGGACTCCTGATGCAGGTTCTTACCAATTTCATCTGCATGAAATTGCATGGGATGGAAATTGATCTTTTATGGGCAGAAGAAACCTTTTTAAACAGCCGTTCATCAAAAATAACTCTGCACTTTGGGTCATTATGATGTTTGTCGCTTGCTATCCCTGATTTTCTATTCATTCCGGACTGCATAGCCTTTCCCATTCATTCTGCTCTTACCCCCAAGCTCTTGGTTTCAGACACACAAAACCTGCATATTTCACCTATTAAGTTAAACTCAGGTGTCGGTATGGAGAAAAACTGCCGCAGCCGGTGCAGAGTTCCTCACAATCGCAGAGGAAAAACATCGAAGGGAAGGAAGGCGGACGTTAAACGAACAGCCTGTCTGATGAGACACAGAGAGTTCGCAGGGCAAACAAGGCTGGCTGAGGGACCGACATACGGGCGGCTGCCGAGGTGGGAACCAGGGTTAGTCTAAGCCGAGGTATCAGGTGAGAGTGCGGGAGATTTGGGGGCCCAGCCGGGAGCCCCCGACTCAAATCCATCTTTCCAGGGCAGGCAAAGCACCAGCTCCGTACAGGGTGTCCAGTCGGCCTTTGCCCTGTTCCCAAAAACACTTTTCCAGGGAAACGAAAACTCTCGGCTCAGCCATAAACACCACGAAGGCCAAAGGATGCTGGATCTGCTGGGAAAAGATCCTGGGGGGCAAGCAGAGATCGGGGGAGCAGGAGAAAGTACCCCCTGGGAAGAAACTGCCTCTGTTATCTATTAAAAAATCCTATGCGCTTTGTAGTCCGGCCCCGTGACCTCCTAGTTTCATCTTAACGGCTCTGACCTCACCAGGCACATGATGTGCTGAATCCTGGTCACTCTGTCCAATGCTCTCTGCGGGCAGCGTTGCGTCAGCCTCTTCCAAGGGGGTCTGCGGTCACCTTTCCCCCCCTTGGATGGTGCTGTGGATGATGGGAGCTGGAGGATGGCCGGCTGGGGAACAAGGTCCGGATGGCCTTTGGGCCCGTCTGCTTTTGTGTCTCAGCCTGAAGAAGGGTTGCGGTTTGACCCTGCTGTTAGCAACTCTGTGGCAGGTGGGAATTCAACTGGTGGAGCATGACTTTGATAGAGAGCCAAGGGCAAAGTTTGCACTGGGGGAGGCCAGAGTGAGGGGCGCCAAATGGAGAAATACTGTACGTGCGATTCCTGTGGGAAAGCACGGACCTATAGGTGATCCTTCCCAGCCTACCCATATCTGAAACCTCCCAGGGCGCAGAGGAATTAGCCTGCAATCCCCCCACCCTGGAGGTACCCCTTCCTGATGGTAGAGATACATAAATGTAAACTAACTCAATGACCCTTCCCTGGATATTGCCTCTTTGTGATAACGAGATGTCAACCGTACCAGACTTCCCAGCGTTGTATGAACAAGATGTCAGTCGGCAGTCATTCATCGTAGTAACTTAAGCTGGCACCGGTATGGCACGCAAGGTCGTGAAGAGACTCCTAACCAATCATTATCCTTCGTTTCGGCTCTGCCTTCTTAAACTTAATGTATAAAAAACCCGATTTCTTTGTGTTTGGGGTCTCTTTTGACAGAGGTAGCGCCTTTACTGCTGCGCAACAATAAAGGAAACTTCCAAAGGTTTCTCATGTCCAGTGGAGTTATTGGGGGTCGTCTCCGGGCGAGAACCCCGTTTTGGGTCCAACAAGAGGACGGGGGGGGGGGCCTCCGCACTTGCGCAAGCCAGGTGCCAGAGGCGGTTCTCGACTGTGCCATCGTTCTGGACGTGCCCAAAACGCAAAAGAAGGAACTTCTCTGCAATGGCACAGGCGACACAGACGCAATGCACCTCCTGAGCCTGTGGCGCCCAGCCCGGATCCCAGGGTTTTGCGTGCTGGCCGTGGGGCTCAGCTGGCAGGGCGGCCCCCGGGGGTCTCGGTTGTGGCCTTGGCTGGGGGCAGCCTTGGGGCAGGCTGGGCGCTGTGGGCACACTGGGCACTTGTTCTCTCTCTCTGCAGGACAGCGGATGCATCAACTTCAGGAAGTCCCGTGAGGTACGTGCGGTGGGAGCGGAGAGAAGCCCCCCTTGCCCCCAGGAAGGGCCCCCAATGCCCCCCAATGCCTTTCTCCTTCCCTGCAGGAGTTTGAGATCCTCATCCGGCTGCGCCCCCCGCCCCCCCCATGAGGCCCAAAGGTGGGTGCTGGGGCTCTGGGGGCCCAGGCCTAGCCCCCTCCTCTCCCGCTGCCAGTCACCACCACCTCTCTCTGCCAGTTACTGGCTGTCCTAAGCCACTGAGCCCCCCACCGAGGCAGGCCCAGCAATACCTTTGTGGTGATCTTGTGCTGTGCAGAGTGAGGGCCCAGAGGGGAGGGGAGGGGGGCCTCTGCCCCCCACTTCCCGCTGACCTTCGTCTCCTTTGCAGCTCGATCGCCTCGCTGGGAGTGTGCCCCGCTGCCCTGGGACAGACCTGGGTCCCCCCACGCCCCCCCCCACCTGCTGGGGCCATTGGTGCCTCCCCACCACTGAGGGAGCTCTCCAGATGACTCGGGACTGGCCCTCCCTCCGAACTCCTCCACCTCTGCTCCTGCTGGGGGAGCCAAGGGATGACCCCCAAACTGGCCCCGCGACCTAACGATTGGGGCCAGCTGAGCCAACTTGTTCCCCAAGTTTCTAGTCCTTGGCGTTATTTCAGAGCACAGCCATGGGGGGTGGGATTCTTCCTCTCGCCTGGTCTTGGTTTGGGTCCCCAAACCTGTTCCCCACAATCTGACTGGTTCGGAAGAGCCCCTTCCCAGCACTTCGTGCCCCTCTGCACGGAAGGGAGTCCGTCAGCCTGGCACAAAAGCCTTGGCCAGAAGCACTCCGCTGCCCCTTCCCCGGCTGTTTTTCCACTTCCAGCTGGGAGCAATGTTGAAGCAGCCCTTGGGTGCTCCTTGGGGCACACGGTGGAGAGAGGGACCCCTTTTCCTTTAGTTCCCCTTTTTGGGCTTAGGAACACCCCCTCCCCCTGAATGCTAAAATGGTAAGGCTGGAAGGGACGTGGTCAGGATTTGGCCTTCCCTGCCAGAAATGGCCGTAATTTCCTTTCCCCCAATTTTGCGCCATTCCGAAGCCACCACCAATGGCCCCTCTCGAGTCCAGACCCAGCCCAGGCCTCCTTCTGCCCTTCGGCTGTGGAGCTGGGCGGGCGTCTTGGGCACGTTGTGCTCTCCCACCGGGCAAAACCTGGTGTGGCTGGTGGACAGAGAGGGCCCCCTGTGTCCCCAGAGCCAGTTGCCTGCCGGGGACCTCAGCCCTTTTTATGGGCAGGGAGGCCCAGAGGCAGCTCTCGCCTCCCCCCCATGCCTGGTGAATCCCTCTGCCCTCCCCGCTCTGGCCAGTCCACCTTAGTCCCCCAGGACCGGGCAGGGTTCCTTCCCCAGACACAATGCCGGTCCCGGCCTTGCCTCCTTGTCCTCCCTTCCCTTCTCCTCCTGCAGCACAGCCAGTGGCCCTCTGTCTCGGCCCTAGACACGTCACCCACACCATCCCCTGGGGACACCCTGGCCCCCTCCCTGCCAAGGGGTCAGCTTCATCCGGGGCCAACGGCACTCGGCCTCCTGCAGCTCCGTCTACCCCCAGGCCCGTGACGTGGGGGGCGTCCCCCCTCGGACTGCCGCATCATCCGGGTCAGCCTGGCGCTGCAGAACAGCACCCTGCAGAAGAGCATCCTGGTCAGGGGGTGAAGTTGGTCGCAGCCCCTCCAAATGATTGTTAGAGAGAGAAGGACTGGAGCTGATTCGTCCCGGGAAGGTTTTGGGAATAGAGCGAATGGGAGGATTCAGAAGCAGTGCAAAAGTTGGGGACGCCGCCTTCCAAGAGGCATTCTCCACTCTCAGAGGGAATGCCTCTTCTAAAATGAGGGTGGTGGAAATGCCTGGGTATGATGAGCGTTTATACCATTGTTAGGGGTTTCTGCAGATTCAGCTAGTTAACAAATGCTCGTGGTTTAGCTCAGTGAAGGCTTCTCTAACACTGTCCCTGCACTTAAGTGAATCCTGGCTCAGATCCAGGTTTTAGCGAGTGGTGCTGAGCCTGTCCTCCGAACAGCAACACCTCCCTTCCGCTTGGAAGTCCCCTGGGAGGTCGGGCAATGTTGAACAGGGTAGAGCAGGCATGGAAGGGTTGGAAATCTGGCTTGGCAAGCGCTGGTTGGCATCTCTGCCAGTGCCTTTGTCTTTCCTCTGGAATGGCGGGGGGGGGCGTCAGTGGGGCGGATGGCTGAACCCCTTTCTCTGTGTTCCACTGCAGTTAACAAGCCAAGATAGGGGGAAGGAGAGACTTGGGGGGGGGGGCAGCTCATGCTGGAGGTCCTGATCTGAAGGGGACCCAGATGGATGTCAGGAAATGGGGAGCGAAGGAGGCGGGGGGGGGCGGCCAAGACAAAGAAACGCAGCTAGAGGAGTCTCCACCCACTCCTGCCCAAGCTGGACTGCTGCAAGGCGCTCTACCTGGGGCTGCCCATGGAGAGCGTTCAGAGGCTTCAGCTGGGCAGCAAGGGCTGGCGCAGGCAGTCCGTGGCGTCTCTTTCCGGGCGCAGGAAACATAACGCTGCCTTGGCGCCCCGCTCTGTGTGGTGGTTGTTGTGTTGTTGTTTGATGTGTGTGTTTATTGCTCACCCATGCTGGATATTTGAGAAATGCAAAGAGCATGAAAAG
The DNA here is from genome assembly GCA_030867105.1 of Liasis olivaceus. Taxonomy (NCBI): domain Eukaryota; kingdom Metazoa; phylum Chordata; class Lepidosauria; order Squamata; family Pythonidae; genus Liasis; species Liasis olivaceus. Next base: position 80,178,509 of record CM061355.1, read on the forward strand.
AAGCCCGTCTGTGCTCCCCTGATGATGGCAAAGCCCTCGGTGTGGAAATTGTGAGAAAAGCGGGAATCCCAGAAGATCTCCTGGCGCTCGCGAGGAGCTTCTCTGCAGGCCAGGAAGGCCCGTCCGGAGGGAACCCGCGATGCCAACGGGCTCCAGGCGGGCAGAGGGCAGCCAGGCTGCATCCCCCCCTTTATGCACCCCTTCGTTGGCAGCCCCTTGAGGTCTCCCTCGAACGAGGCCGATGGCAGACAAGCCGGACTAAGGGCTGCTTCGTGCCCCGAAACCAGGTTCAGGATCTGCAAGGGCTGAGTTCACACAACCCCCAACGCACAAGCAGAGGGTCCCCTTCGGGCAAAGGAAACACCTCCAGCCCAGGATAAGGAGATGCCCAGATGCCCGGCCGTTTTAGCCTGCGAAGCCGGTCCTGGGACCCCCACGGCCACCCCCTCTTGCCCCGAGAGGCTGACTACCACCACCCCCAGATCCCCAGGCCCTTCACCTCCCGGAGGTCTGGAGCCACCCCCCCCGGGGCCTTAAGGAAACTTCAGAGGGCATCTAGTCCACCCCCTCCAGGCCCACAGAGAAAAGGAGAGCCCAGCTGAGAGTCCCGGGGAGGGAAAAGGAAGGGGAGGGTCCCCTCTGACCAGTCCTGGGACCCCCACGGCCACCCCCTCCTGCCACCAGAGGCTGATTCCTGCCACCCCCAGATCCCCAGGCACTTTGCCTCCCGGAGGTCAGGAGGAAACCCCCTTGGCCCAGAGAAGCACCCAGATCGGTGCCCCCCCCCCGGCTTTTTTCCGATTAAGGATCCGGTGACCCTTCGGAGTCCCAGCACCCCAGTCCCAGGAAGCTTCAAAGGGCAACTAGTCCACCCCCTCCAGGCCCCCAGAGAAAAGGAGAGCCCGGCTGAGAGTCCTGCGGAGGGCAAAGGAAGGGGAGGGTCCCCTCTGAGCTGGCAGGAGACCCCCTGGAGCTGCATCCCCCCAAGACTGAAGGGGTTCCCCCTCCCCCTTTCTCCGCTTCTTTCTCTGCTCCGAACTATCTCCTCCATGGGGCGAAATCCAGAGAGGCTCTGCCCGGAGACTGATGACGCTGCAGGAGGGAGAATTCCCATTGGCCCCTCTGCTCTTCTGGGCACTCCCAACTCCAGAGTCTGAGAAAAACGCTTCCCGCCCCCAGTCCAGACCCACCGATTCCGCCTCTGGGGCTGGAAGCATCTGCGTCTTTCTCTTCTCTCTCGGGGGTTGCTTGTGGGGCAGCATCCATGGGCTCTGCTGGGGTCCCCCTGCTGCTGCTGCTGGTGGGGGCGCTGCCCCGGATCCCTGGAAGCGAAGGAGGGGAGGAGCCCCCCGGTAAGGAGGGGGAGGAGGGGGGCTGGGAGGGACCCTTGATGCTGGTGGGGGAGGGGTAAGGAAGGGGCTGGGACCCCCAGGGTTGACCTTGGGGAGAAGGGGTCGAGGGCAGGAGAGGCGGGAGCCTGGAGGAGCCTCGATCTCCGCGTGGCCTCTGCCCCTCCCTCCCCACCCCCCCCAGGAGCACTGAGAGGGACCCCCTTCCCTGGCTGTGGCCGAGGCGGGGAGGGGGTCGTGGGAAGGCAGCCGAATGAGACCCGGATCCGGAGCCCCCAAAGTTTGTCGCCTTGAAGGAGGAAGGAGAAGAAAGTGAAAGAGAAAGAGGGAAATTGCGGCGTTTTCAGGCAATGAAAAGCCGTAGAAGAAAAAGATGCATTTGGGAAAAAACCTTTTTGCACCTTCAGAAACTTCACTTTTTCTTACGAATCTCCAATTAGAGGCTTTTAAGGTCAGGCAAGAGCTAAATTGAGATCCCTTGTTGGGGGAGCCTCTGAATTGGGAAAGGAGACCCAGCCCCCCCCCAATTCCCCACGGCAGAGTCAGGGTCCGGAGGGGAGGGGGGAACCATGGGGGGAACTGAGGAGGAAGGATGTGGGGGGGGGAGACTGGAGACCCCCCTTTGAGTTGCTCCTGGGGGCTCTTGAGGAAGGCAGGTAGGAGGGCTGAATAGTGGGGGGGGAAGAGAAGTTTGGGGAAGCCAAGGAAGGTGGGGGGTTCAGGCGAGGGAGGGGCTGGGAGACCCCAGGATCATCAGTCCAGACACCCTCATGTGCCCCCTCCCCATATCCCCCCCCAAGCAAGAGGGAGACTGAGGTATGGATCTCACTTTCACTGCAGTCCTGAGAATCTCTGGGTCTCTTCACCCCCTCCCCCCATTTTTCCTGCCACTTTGGGGGGCAAAGAGGCCCCACCCGGACCCAACATTCCCTGCAGAGAGCAGGGCGTTCTGCTGCACCATTTGAGCTTCTGCCTGCCTTTCTCCAGGGTGGGAGGATGGAGGGGACCCACCAGGAAGCTCCTCCCCTCCCCCTCTTTCCTCCCCCTCCAGACCCCCAGCAACTCTCCCTCCCCCCCAGGGAACCCCACTGGGACCAAGGAACCTCCCCCTCCCTCCTCCAGGGGGCGTCTTCAGGGAGCGACAGCCCTGCGGGGTTGGCCGCTGCTGCCAAAGGAAGGCGATGGAGCTTCTCCCACTCGGGGTGGATCGGGCCCTTCCTCCCCACACCCCCAACAGTGGGGCATGGAGTGGATTGGGCCGGGGGTCTTTCAGCAGGCCCCCCGCATCTCCCCCAGGGAGCCCCAGCAAGGAAGTGGAGGAGGGGCTGAGAAAGACCCCCCCGTCCCCCTTCCAGCTGGGCCCTCCAAAGGCCACCCCTCGGTCTCCCGCCACAGGTCTCCCCCTCCCCTTTCCACGTGGGTCCCTCCTCCACTGGCGGCTGGGAGTGATGGGCCCTGGAGTCCTTCCTGACGGCCCTCCTATTCCCCCTCCTCCCCCTCCTCGCAGCCCATTTCCTGGCCCAGGGAAAGCTCGACTGCCACTTCCTCAACGGGACGCAGCGGGTGCGCTACCTTGAGAGGCACTTCTACGACCGGCAGGAGTTTGTCCGCTTCGACAGCGACCTCGGGAAGTTCGTGGCCATCACCCCGTTGGGGCAGCCGGATGCCGACTATTGGAACAGCCGCCAGGAGATCCTGCAGGACGAGAGGGCCGCCGTGGATTCCTTCTGCCGGCACAACTACGAGGCTCTCCGGGGCGCTGCTGTGGTTGGCCGGAGAGGTGAGTCTGGGGGGGCTTCCGGAGGAGAAATGCCGGCCCCTCCCCCTTCATTCAATCCGTTAAGGATCCCCTTATAAAGACTTACTCTGTATTTATTCTGCGCTCTCAGATCTACGAAATATTCCTCTTCTCCTCCCAGGATCCCAACTCTCCCCCCCCCCGCCCTGAATCTGGGATCTCCTTGATCCCCTCCAGAAAATGGCCCAGGGAGGATTCCGGGGGGCAGAATCCGGCCTCGTCTCCCCCTCCCCAATACGGATTCAGGGACCGGAGGGGCGTTTTGCCTCTTTTAATCCTTGATTCTTGGTTCAGGGTCCGGCAGCTTCTAAATCCAACAAACAAACATAACAAACAAACAAACAATCAACCCGGCTAGAATTTCTAATCATGATTCGGCGTTTAAACAAAGGCATAAACCTCAATCGTATGGAAATATTTCTGTGCTTCTTCCTCTGCCTTGTGGAAAATCTGATTCGAAGGCTGGGAAACCTTTAAGGGCGATTTCCGGAGTCCGGCAGAAAAGCCTCCCTCGAAACCAGCTTTTCACAGCAGACTCAGCCCCTCTTCATGGCCGGGAAGGTCCCGGATTTGGGATGGAGCCCAAAAACCGCATTAAAGTTGAGTTTCCGGTCATAGGAACCCCGGAAGCCATCGAGGGTTTAATGCAGGAGGCCCGATCCTCTGCTCCAGAGTTCCTACAAATTGCTAAATTGGTTTCTGTAATTTTAATTCCTGGCCTAATGATGAACTTATTTATCTCTATCACTGGATAAGGTTTCAGAGCTCAAACATGGTGCAAATCGAGTGTTTTAGCTGCACGTCTTGCAGTTCGGCCCTTTCGGGGAAACTCTCTTCCTTCGGTGAAACCTCCAGAGTTGTTCGTATTCCCTTTCCGAGCCCAGGTTTTCCAAAAATAGTGTGTTGACACAGGATTAAATAACACCTTTCAGTTGAGTTTATATTTCGTAATATTAAGTCACACTCCCACAGTATTTACCGCAGAACTTCGTCACTCCCGCTAATCCATCTAGTGATCTTGGCAGCCCCCGAAAGCCCCCAGAGATCCCCTGCGAATGGCTCCGGTCTCCCAGTTCGCCTCGTGGGGCATCTCCAGGCGTCAAAAACCCTCTCGAGGGTCCCTCCTTCGGGGGCTTCAGGCTGCGTTTCAGTTTCGGGGAGACGGCGCCGGATGCGCTGCCCAAAGGCCCCCCAAAGGACTTTCTCCTTGGATTTTACGCCGTCCTGCAATGGCTCCATCTGGCTCAGGGGCCGTTCTGGGTTCCTCCAGATGTGCAGAATTACAGATTTTGTGACTTTCGGGGCTCAGCCACGTCTCCCGGCTGCAGGTCCACCATTTCTGGAAGGTTTGCTACCTTTTAAGAAGCCTTTTTCTGCTCACTAGCTACGTCCAGATGCACAGAATATAATTTTTTACAAAATTCAAAACACCGACCATGAATTTCATTGTGATTAGTATAATTTGTTCCTGAGGAATCTCTCATCAAAGGTGTTATTTTTGTTCAATGAAAATGCCTCCCGAGTCTGTTTTGGGGAATATTCTATGAATATGGGACATGTGTGATGTGGGGAGATTATATGTATATTCCTGCTGTTTTCAATCCAGAGGACTCCATATTTCTATTAAATAAAATCCCTGGATGGAAAGATGGATCGATGGAGAATGTGGTGTCTCTGGGGGGCCTTTAAAAAGAAAAAAAAATCTTCTTCCAACCCAACAGTGGATCCAGAACTGAATTAAAGTCCCTGCCCAGCAACTCCCGTCAGACCGAATTGTTCCCCCCAAATATTTGCATGGCAGCTTTGTAAATAATTAGGTTTATCTTTGGTGAGGCCATAAAAAATTATTCCTGCCCTCTGATGATCTCCTTCTTTAACTACTAAAATTAATCTATGCATTTTGAAGATGTTTTCACTAAATCGGCCACATTTTAAATTTGAATTGCTGCTGATTTAAATCTGTACCTTCCATTTTCTTGTTAAAAGTATTTTCTCATTCAGAAGATTTTTCTTATAAAAAAAAGGAAAAAGCATTGTCATGAATTTCAATTCGAAAAAACTGCCTCCTTTTACCTCTTTTGCAAAGATGTTTAATGTTCCAAGACACAAATGTGCTTCCTGTGAAGAAAAAGCCACAAATATATTATTTATCTGAGCGGCAACCAGACAAGATCCCAGGTCTTCACTGCAAATAACCAAAACGTTTAAAAGTTGAATCATCTTAAGTGTTACTAAGTGTTAGTAAAAAAAATCATCAGTAAGAAACTCTATTAACAAACCACTTACACAAGACACTAAATAGCCAATTATTGAAAATAATTTCAAAAAAGGTTAAAAATCAGATCCAAACATACCTTGCAGCCCCCCAGAAGCCGAGGCTGCCGGACGCAGCGCCAGAGATGCCTCTGGGGGGAGAAGGAGGGCGGGTGCCCCATTTACGAGCCATTCGCCTCCCCCCAAAATACCGGAAGAAGCAGAAGCATTTTGATTTTTCTAGCCGAGAAGGGAGAGAATCAGCCTCGTCTCACCCACTGACGTCTTCCCGGAAGGCCACGAGCTTCATCGCTCTCCCCCAACTCCCTGACCCAAACGCTGAAGGGCACAAGGACCCGGGACAGACCCCGGGATGCCACCCGAGACCCCCTTCCTGGCTGGAGGGAGCCCTTAAGGACCCTCTCGGGGCCCATCCAACCCTCCCTTCATCCCTCCAAGAGTTCTGCCAGTTTGAGCCACACTTTTCCCACACTTTTAAATCTTGTTCTGTCCTTTTCTGCTTCTTTCTCTGAGTTGTCCAGATCATGTGGGACTTTATTCATTTTCTCCCTTCCCTCCAGTCAAGCCCACCGTCACCGTCTCCCCCACCAAGACGGACCCCGGTTCCCCCAACACCATCCTCCTCTGCACCGCGACGGGCTTCTACCCCCTGGAGATCGACGTCCAGTGGCTGAAGAACGGGCGGCCGGAGAAGGAGGGCGTCGCCTTCGGGGAGGAGCTCCAGAACGGAGACTGGACCTACCAGCTCCAGGTGCTGCTGGAGACCCAGCCCCAGCGTGGGGACGTCTATGCTTGCAAGGTGGGGCACGCCAGCCTGGAGGCCCCCGTCACTGTCCAGTGGGGTAAGCCTTTCCCTTCCTCCCCTTCCCTGCCCTCCTGGTCTGGGGACACCATCCTTCATGGGGAAGGGGTCATCGATGGGGGGCTGGAAAGAGCCTCCCTTTGTGTTGAGGCAGAATGGCCCCCCCGGAGGGAGCTGGCCCTGATCCTCCTGCTCACGCAAGGCTCCTTCTCCTTCTCCTTCCCCAGAGCCACGCTCCTCCAAGGCTGCCAAGAGCAAGCTCTGGACGGGGGCCGTGGGGGCCGTGCTGGGGGTGGTCTTCCTGGCTGTGGGGCTCTCCCTCTACCACAAGAACAAGAAAGGTGAGTCCGGGGGGGCTGGGTGAGAGGTTATGGGGAGGGGACCATCTAGGGGAGGCCCTGCATCTAGATGGCAAGGTGGGTCCTCTTGGGGCCCCAAATCGCAAGGCTGAGGGTCTCATTGGGAAATTGGTTTGGAGACATTTTTCTTCCTGGAGGGGCACAAGGGATAGGAGACCCCGTTTGGGGTGGTGGTGAAGGCACCAGGCTAGAAACCAGGAGCTGTTTGTCCCAGTCTTGCCCTGGGCACAAAGCCCCCTGGGTGATGGAGGGCCAGCCATTGTCCCTCAGCCCCAGGAAGCAGGCAATGGCAAACCCCTTCCAAAAACTAGCCAGGAAAACTGCAGGGACTAGTCCAGGCAGTCGCCAGGAGTCAACGTTCACTCAAAGGAAGAAAAGAAAAAGGGGGGGGGGGATATAATGCAATATATTATAGGCTGTAGAATGGGTTCTTGACCCCATAAATGCTCTGGCCCTTTATTAATTTATTTACTTATGAAATTTATCAGGCCGCCCACAAGGAGTGACTGGGCAGCATATAGCAAAAAACATAAAACAGTAAATATGTCAAAAACAGTCCTATTAAAAGGATAAAAAAGTTCTGAATGCGTCTCTCTCCCTTTTTCTAGCAACTCCCATCCAGCAACCAGGTGAGCGTCTTCTGTTCCCCCTCCGTTAATTAATAAGTTTTTCTCTCTCTCTCTCCTCCCAAAAAATCTCTCTTAAGTAACTGAAAGAGCCTTGAATGACCTGCAAAGCCTCCAAAGAATTTCTGGACTCCCCAAATCAATTTCCAAGAATTTTGGTGGCTTTTCCTTGCAGGGACCCCAAAATGTAACAGAATCGCACACAAGAGCAGCAGACAACACCAGCGCCTCCCCCAGGATGTATCCCCATTTTGGGACATTGCAGAAGGGAACGGAAGGGGGGGCCGTGCAGGTCATTGGGGGAGGGAGAGGGAACACCCCAAGTTTGTGGGCTGCCCTTCCTGACCCCCCCCCCCTTTTGACCTTCCACACAAGCTCCAGCCAAGGGACACCAGGCTGGACACCAGACGCCATTTCTGACTCCACCATCTGAGCACCATCTTCTGGGTTCGGATGAAGTATCTGCGGGGGGGGGGAGGACAAATTGCACCTTGTCAAAGTCAGTCTGGAGCCTCCCTTTGCAGCCCCTCAGCTGAACTGGGACCCCCTTCGAGCCTCGGAGATGAGATGGGGAGGAATCCCTGGTCCTTCTCAGCCTTTTCCTCCTGAAAGGGGCGGATTCTCCCTCCATCCGGGCCCTGCCCATCATCCACCCCCTGAAGGTTGGGCCTGCCTGGGAAGGGGGGGTGAAAGGGAGGGGGAGGGGAAGCCCACCCTGTGTGTTTTCTGCAGACTCTCCAAAAAAACCTCATTGACAATGAAGGTTTCTACTATATATTTTAATTTTCTTCCCCACCTCTGTTTTTCACAGCCCTCATGAGTTAGTCCTGCTATCCCTTCCTGCTCTCAGATGCAAAATAGCTGAAGCATTTCAGCACCTGATGGATTTCTGCCTTTTTTGCAACACTCAAAGGATGCAGCTTCAAGACTGGCAAGAGGAGGAGAATCACAGCCTGGACCTTCTCCTGCCGAGACCCACCAGCTTCCTTTTAGGGCCTCTCTGTCTTTTGAGGGAAGGGGAAGTGGGGAGGGGGTGGAGACCACCTAGTCTGCCCCCAGGAACGCCTGGCGTGCCTGTCGCTCCAGACCCCCAATTTCTCCTGCTCAGCACAGACCCCCATTTAGAGCTGCAACCCACCCACGTACAGCCACTTAACTGAAAATCCATCTGGCACTTAGCCAAGCCTGGAGGCCAGTAGATCCAGAGAGATCCAGATGCTCCACATGCACCAGCCACCCTGGATCCCCATTTCCTGAGGAGTGATCTCAGGGATCAACTGGTCTCTGTCCAGCAGAGCCCCAACCTCTTCCCCTTCCTTGGACCCCCCCTCGTTTCTCCGTCTCGTCCCTCCCGGCTTTGAATGCTCAGGAGCTTCACCTTCTGGCTCTTCTCCTCTGGGTCAATTCCCGTGGCTTTTATTTCCTATAAAGCAATAAACTTTAGGCTGTAGGAAAACCCTGGAATGATGTCAGTTGATGCTGTCCATTTAATCCGTTCCCTCCACCCCTGAATTGCTGATCCTCCGCAGAAGGGAGAGGTCTCCCCCACACATCTATAGGTCTCCTTGCCAGTGTGGCTCCTCTGATCAGAAGGCGGCTCTTCCTTTCGAGCTCCTTCCTCGCTACCTACATTCATACGGATTCTCTCCAGGGTGGATCCTTTGAGGAAAACGAAGAGGGTGGCCGGGCTGTCCCAGGGGAGGGCAGGGGCGACATGTCTAGGTCTTAGACGGATGGCCACCTGCTGTGCTGCAGGAGGAGACAGGAAGGAAGGACAAGGAGGCAAGGACAGGACCGGCGCTGTGTCCGAGGAAGGAACCCTGCCTGGTCCTGGAAGTGGGGGGGCTGAGCTGGACTGGCCTTGGGGGGGGCAGAGGGATTCACTGGGCATTGTGGGGAGGTCCCCTTGCAGGGAACACCAAATCGTGACCACGTCCCTTCCAGCCTCTGTCGCCTGTGCAATTGCAGAGCAGATCCTTCTTTTGCGTTTTGGGCACGTCCAGAAAGATGGCACAAGTCGAGAACCGCCTCTGGCACCTGGCTTGCGGATGGTACCCCCTTCCTCTTGCCCACCCCAATGCAAATTTGGCCTCTTGCTTTCTGTCAAAGTCATGCTTCACCAGTTGAATTCCCACCTGCCACAGAGCTGTTAACAGCAGGGTCAAATCGCAACCCTTCTTCAAGCTGAGACAGAAAAGCAGATGAGCCCAAAGGCCGTCTTGGTCTTGTTCGCCCAGCCAGCCATCCTCCAGCTCCCATCATCCACAGCACCATCCAAGGGGGGGGGTGACCGCAGACCCCCTTGGAAGAGGCTGACGCAACGCTGCCCGCTCAGAGCATTGGACAGAGCGACCAGGATTCAGCACATCATGTGCCTGGTGAGGTCAGAGCCCTTAGGATGAAACTAGGAGGTCACGGGGCCAGACTACAAAGCCCATAGGATTTTTTAACAGATAACAGAGGCACTTTCTTCCCAGGGGGTCCTTTCTCCTGCTCCCCCGATCTCTGCTTGCCCCCCAGGATCTTTTCCCAGCAGATCCACCATCCTTTGGCCTTCGTGGTGTTTATGGCTGAGCCGAGAGTTTTCGTTTCCCTGGGAAAGTGTTTTTGGGAACGGGGCAAAGGCCGACTGGACACCCTGTATGGAGCCGGTGCTTGGCCTGCCCTGGAAAGATGGATTTGAGTCGGGGGCTCCTGGCTGGGCCCCCAAATCTCCCGCACTCTCACCTGATACCTCGGCTTAGACTAACCCTGGTTCCCACCTCGGCAGCCGCCCGTATCTCGGTCCCTCAGCCAGCCTCGTTTGCCCTGCGAACTCTCTGCGTCTCGCCGGACAGGCTGTTCGTTTAACGTCCTCCTTCCTTCCCTTCGACGCTTTTCCTCTGCGATTGGGAGGAACTCTGCACCGGCTGCGGCAGTTTTTCTCCATAGCGACACCTGAGTTTAACTTAATAGGTGAAATATGCAGGTTTTTCTCATCTGAAACCAAGAGCTGGGGGGTAAGAGCAGAATGAATGGGAAAGGCTATGCAGTCCGGAATAAATAGAAAATCAGGGATAGTGTGAGGGAAATGAGGAAAATATACCTTTGGGTGAATCTGTGGGTGAAAGAAGCAAGTTTTTAGAGGCCTCGGATGAATGGGGTCGCCTTAATAAAACTGAAAGATAAAGGAAGGTGCAGCACCCTTGAAGCTGGCGTGAACTAGGCTGGTTGTAAACCCCTTATCCCAAACTTCCCCGTAGCAACGTAAGGGAGGACGCCTTCTTCCTGGCTGTCGGCACCTTGAGCAATTTGCTTCTTCCCCTCTGACACTCTTGCTTTCCTCCTAGACAGCAGTTGTCCCATCCGTGTAGATAGCGGCCAAGAAGGGGGGCAGAAAGTAACTTGAGAAGCATTGCTCATTAAAAGATGCCTGCATCACCATATGAATGTGTATGCGTATGCGCTCTTTTCCCTTCCCCTTCTTGTAGAACTGTATAAACATCAGGGCATCCATTCTGCCTGCAGGGGAGGGTCTCCCACTAGCCTTTGGTGGGGTCCCCCTCCAGTAGGTGCTGCCTAATAAACACTGCGGCGAAGCCTTGATTATTCTGCCTTTGTGTCCCGCGTTTTGATTCCACGAAACTGGTGTCAGGAGTGGGATCCGCAGTCTTCAAGCTGCAACCGGGAACGACAGCGGGGTGCCCCACAGGGGGAGTGTTGTGGTGAGCCCGGTGCCATGTCCCCTCCCCGCTGCCACATGAGGGCACCGTTTAGGGGGGTGTGTAAGGCAACCGTCTGTGTCTAAACGGCTATTGCGGCTAGGGAGGTTTGTCGGACGCCTGGCCGTGCCAAATTCTCAGCCGCCCCCGGCCTTCCTGCGAGCTTAGTTGCGATGACCGGGAGTGTCCAGAAAGCAAGGGGGAATTCGGTCTCGGCAGAGTCATGTGTCCCTTTTGTGTCGAGCAGAGGCTGACCCCGAGACGCTGCTCAGACTCCCTCTTCCGGTTGTTTCCCTTTGAAGGAAGTTGCCTTAAGCTGCTAATGGCAAGGAGGGAAGCGTTGACGGTGCCCAGGCAGGCTGTGAGAGGTGTCTGAGTGAAAGTGCCAGGGGTCACATAAAAGCTGATCCTCCCCGGTCGAAAGCAGCCCGGCAGGTGGATCCAAGGGCCAAAATCATCAACGCAGGGGAAGAGAGGCCGGCAGAAGAGGAACCTCCAGATCCCGGACGGGGCAGAGGTCAAATATCAGATAAGTAAAATCTGAAAGGTTTAAGAATCTCTGGGAGGAAAGGAAAGGAGAGGAGAGGAGAAAATGGGTAATTTGCAAACGAAGCATGCTTTGAAGGAAGCTCCACAGGGTGCTCCTGTTAGGTTTATGCAACAGAGGTTTGGTTCAAAGGTAATTGAAAACATGGAACAATCGTAGAAAAGGCGATAGCTGTACTCAGTGGCCGCTCTGGGGAAGCTGGGAGAAAACCAGACTAGATAGAGTTAAGCAATGCATTTTGAGTCTCCCGCCCAAAGAGAAGGAGAGAAGACAGTTGAACCAGTTTGTTATTTGGACCACAGAGAGCAGCAAACGAGAGGCAGAAAACAAAGCCAGCAGCTGGAGGCATAACTACCAAAAGCTGCAGTCAGAGAGAAAAGTGGAGAAACAGGAAGGAGTTAACGGCGAAAGCAAAGAGACTGTTAGCAAAAGGTCAACAACAGAAACGAAAAGGTCTCGGTCTCCAGCACGACTTTATCCCCAGTTGCCAGCCAGCAGAGTAACTAAAGAGAGAGGGAGGGTTAACTTTAACACAATGGGAAGACCCTCTCCTGGAGATTATGCTGACCACCCCTCCTCCTAGCCAACAAAGGCTCAGCCCGCTGTGGGGGAAGGAGCTGCCGCCACCCCCCATTCTCCGCCTGGACCGGCAGATCCCCCATCAGCAGCCGCCTGGCGAGTCCTACGAGATCCCACACTCGGTTCTATCCTAGGAGCAGGTACTAGCGGCTCGGGGAAATCGCAGAAGGACACGTTCCCTGGAGCCCCTAGAACTGGAAGCCTTCCGAAGACGATTTCCACCCGTCCGTGAGAACCCAGCCAAATTCAGGGAGGAATTGAAGCTGCGCATCGACGCCTGTCGTCCAACACACGCTGACTTTAAAATGTTAATTTCTCATATTATGCCAGTTACTGCGGCAGCCAGAATTTACAGGCAATCGAACTGGTCAGCAGAAGCCCCAAAAGTTGACAGTGGAGCAGAGAATCTTGCACAATCACTTACAAGCGCACATACCTTTCTTGATGCTATGGCAATGATTTCCCTGGCTATAATGGACTGGGCTAAAATTACTGATGTAAAGCAAAACACGGGTGAAAATCCTGGCGATTTTTACGAGAGACTGATTCCTGCCTTTAAGAAACACGGGGGAGCCCAGGACCTGAAACGGACATGCTGAATGCTCTTCGCCGGCGCTTCGTAAACCAGCTAGAGCCATGGCTGGGAAACAGAGGAAGACCCCACCTTCGGGCATGGGAGAGTAAGTCGCTCCTGAACTCAGGGAGGAAGCCAGTCATCACTGGCGTCAGCGAATACATCATGAGAAGAAGGAACAGCCTGAAGTCAGAATAGCTGCCTTGCAATTCCACATGGGTCAGGGGCCCACCAGAAATCCTCAAGACAAATATGTCTATGCCAGGAGGAGGGGATCGGGATGGAGAGGAAGCATGAGGCGAGGGAGAGGAGGAGGTTTTCAGAATCACGGGAGGAATTCAGGACGTTTCCTTTGTGGGAGGCAAGGCCACTGGAGAGAGGGGTGCCCCCAGCATCAAGCCCCTGCGGGACTCACCCCCACTGCTCCCGCTGAAGATTTACTCAATTAGGGGTGCCCCGGGAGGGCAACTGTGGCTGCTCTGCGAGTCACAACCACCGGTCGGGGGAAGTGAGTATTAAACTGGGGTCTCAGAATATTAAAGCATTAGTGGATACCGGTGCAGACATGTCGCTGATAAGAGCCCAGGATGCTGAAGGAATCCTCCAGCCTACGAAGAGAGCGGTCTTAGCAACAGGAATGTCTGGCATGCCTATTAAACACGTTTGGACAGAGCCAGCTCTGTTTTCATTGGGCCCTTTGACTGCTGAACGTGCTTTTCTCATTGGCACTGATGGGTCCCCAGACCTATCGGGCAGGGATCTCTTGGGTACATGGAAGTGCCAGATCGCTTGTCATCCTGATGGTAAATTCGAATGGTTGGTTCCAGAAGAGGACGACGTCGATGTGCAGGAGGTTCATGAAGCAGTGTTTCAGCCTTTGTCTGCTAAAGTTGCCACACCGCCCCTGCCTTCTTTTCTGCTAGCGGCGCCAAGGGGGCTGTGGGCAACTGAAGAAGGAAATTGTGGCCTCCTAGAAAGGGCCACTCCGTTGAAGTTGGAGCTCCTTGCAGGGAACTTGGGGCCATACCTGCCACAGTCTCCACTAAAACCAGAAGCAGAGCAGGGCATTGTGCCTGTGATCGATTCGTTGCTCAGGCAACCGGTACTTAAGGAGACCTCCAGCTCGTGCAAGACACCAATATTTCCTGTAAAGAAACCAGGAAGTGAGCCCCAAGTATCGTTTGGTGCACGATCTGAGACAGGTTAACCGGGTCATCTAGTTAATAACGCCAGTGGCAGCCAGTCCTTGCACCGTTCGGTCAGCCCTCCCGGGACAGTAACATTCTTCACACTGTGGGATTCAGCAAACGCATTTTTCTCACTTCCACTGCATGAAGATTCTCAGTACCTACCGGCTTTCACCCTTCAGGATACCTATTTGCGTGCCCCTCAAGGCTGGGCTTTAAGCCCAACATGCTTCTCAATGACTCTTACAAAAAGTCTGCTCGCTTTTTCAAACCCCTTGCCAGGGCAGACCATGATTTTGCAATATGCTTATAGCTTTAACTTGACAAAGCCACCACCACTGAGCCTCTGACTTGGGGTCCTGCCCAACAACAGGCGCTTGAGCAAGTGAAAGCAGACCTTGTGCAATCCCCAGCTCTGGGGCTCCCTGACCACGCTCAGGATTTTCAGTTGTTTGTCGCTGAGAAAGAGGGACTCAAAAAGACCAGTAGCTTATTTGTCTTACGAATTGGATCCGGTTGCCCGAGCTTACCCACCTCGTCCATAGGCAGTCTCAGCAACGGGTTATTGATTGGCCCACACAAAGGACAGTTTGCTTCACCACCATGTAACCATTCGTTTGTCTCACGAGGTTTAAACCGCGGGCAACTGCTACCTATTTCACGACATGCAGCTCTTGCAGAATCCGAGCGTGGCCCTTTCCAAAGCTCCCCTTCAGGATCCAGCTGCATTTTGCCTACCTCTCACACAGGAGCACAAAGACCGTCCATCTTTCACAGCAGCAGCAACAAAGCCACGGGAAGATCTAAAAGACGGACCCGCTCTTAATGCAGACTTCGAATTTACTGAGATGGTACCAGTTTCATCATGGGGAGGGGGGGGGAGAGCGCAAGGCGGGGTGCGCAGTCACCGCAGGACATTCTGTTAGAGAAGCCGACACATTGCCCCGCTCCCCGTTTCAGCCCAAGTGGCAGAACTGGCAGCCTTACATCAAGCCCTGTCTCATGTGGGGACACAGCCGGCTAACATCTATGCTGATCCAAGGTATGCCTGGGGAATAGCTCGAGATGATGGTCAGCTGTGGAAGAACAGGGGATTCCTGACAAGCAGCGGAACAGAGATGAAACATGGCCTGTTAATTCATGCTACTTTAGGTCTCACACAGAACCCGAAAGCTTTGGCAGTAATCAAGGTCAAAGCACATTCAGGAATTAAAGGCAATGAGTCGGCTGATGGGGCAGCAAAGCAAGCCGCTCTCAAACCACAGCCAGAAGAGATGTTTTTACAACTGTTACCCTGCACCGTACCTGTAGACGCAGTTTGGGTGCAGGAACACGCCGCTAGCCAAGGGAAAGAGAAAGAGAAATGGAAACAGAACCAAGCAGCAAAGGATGAAGAAGGAGTCTGGAAATCGAAAGGGAAAGTAATCGTTCCCAGGGTGGCAGTCAGGCACATTTCGAAGTCGGTACATGATCGAGGTCATGAAGGAGCAGGAGCGTCAGCTCAGAGGTTTAAGCAACATTGGGCAGGCGAAGGGATTAATGCAGAAGCACAGCAGATAGTTGGCAACTGTGCAGTG
Organism: Liasis olivaceus; assembly: GCA_030867105.1. Classification (NCBI taxonomy): domain Eukaryota; kingdom Metazoa; phylum Chordata; class Lepidosauria; order Squamata; family Pythonidae; genus Liasis; species Liasis olivaceus. The sequence continues at coordinate 80,193,882 of CM061355.1, forward strand.
TTCCTGGCCCATTCTAAGGGGAGAGGACTGAGGCCACGTCCTTCCCGACTGCCCAGAGGGCAGTGCCCTTTCCAGATGATACAGACTGACTTTGCTGACATGCCTCCGTGTAAGCAGAAGCGCCTATTGATTGTAATATGCACCTTCGGTAACTATGTAGAAGCATTTGCTACCAGAAAAGCAGACGCCGGTGCAGTGGCCACATGTTTGTTAGCTGAACTGGTGCCAAAACGGGGTGTATCAGCAGTCATTCACTCAGATCGAGGGAAACATTTTGTAAATCGAGTCATCCAGTCAGTGGGTACAGCCCTGGGAATGGAGCTCAGATATCACCGTGCCTTCAGGCCACAGGCATCCTCGCTGGTGGAGAGCGTGGTGGGAACATTGAAAAATCGCTTGGCCAAACTAGTAGACGCAATTGGTTGGAGACGGCAGATGTACTCCCCACGGCACTCTTGGCCATCAGAAGCTCACCTCTGAAGGAACCGAAACCGTCTCCCTATGAAATTGTACGTGGGCGACCAAAGCCTCCGGGCCTTGGCTCGATCCCCATTCCAGAAGGGGCTCACCCTAACCCATGGCCAAATTCCTTACGTGCCATGCAATCTTTTCAACAGGAGCAGCGCCAAGCCCAAGAGCGAGTCAGAGAGCATCGTGACCAGAGCGGGCTGCCTGAAACCGAACCGTTTGGCCAGTCGCAAGCAGGAGTCTGGGCGCATCGCGAAGTGCCTCAGAGGAAAGGCTGCGTCTCCCAAAGTGGGCAGGCCCGTGCCAAGGGCTGCCAGCGGCTCACCACAGTGCGGAGCCTGAAGGTCTGACCTCGGGGGTCCCCCTATGTCAGCTCAGGCGCACTCCAGCTCCAGCCCCAGCCCCAGCCCCAGCAGCAAGCACTACCTAGGACTGTGTTCCATGCTCCCCAGAAACAAACGGATGAACGAGGAAAGAAGAAGGGTGAAGAGCTCTGAAGATAAGGTTTGTTAGTTGAACATGACCACTTGGGCTCCTGAAGTGATTCAGAACGCTTACTATTTTGCTTTACGTTGTGCCTCACCGCAAAACTATGGCTCTGTTTACTTTTGTGTTGACAATGTCCAGTGTGGTTTATTTGCAACTGCCAGGATATAAGATGCAATACCCACTTGACTTCAGTGCATTCTATAAAGAATAAGATGCAATTAAGATGCTATTCCTATGAGGGTGAAAGAGGAGAGTCCAAAAGCTGGCTTGAAACTCAACATTAAAAAAACTAAGATCATGGCATCTGGGCCCATCAATTCCTGGCAAATAGAAGGGGTAGAAATGGAAGCAGTAACAGACTTCATTTATTTGGGCTCGAAGATCACCGCAGATGGAGACTGCAGCCATGAAATTAAGAGACGCTTGCTCCTTGGGAGGAAAGCTATGGCAAACCTAGATAGCATATTGAAAAGCAGAGACGTCACCTTGCCGACAAAGATCCGCATAGTCAAAGCTATGGTTTTTCCAGTAGTAATGTATGGCTGTGAGAGCTGGACCATAAGGAAGGCGGAGCGCCGAAGAATTGATGCCTTTGAACTGTGGTGCTGGAGAAGACTCTTAAGAGTCCCTTGGACTGCTAGGAGGTCAAACCAGTCAATCTTAAAGGAAATCAACCCTGATTGCTCATTGGAAGGATTGATAATGAAGCTCAAGCTCAGATACTTTGGTCACCTAATGCGAAGAGAGGACTCTTTGGAAAAGACCCTGATGCTGGGAAAGATGGAAGGCAAAAGGAGAAGGGGACGGCAGAGGATGAGATGGCTGGATAGCATCACTGAAGCAATGAGCATGAAACTGAGCAAACTCAGGGAGGCAGTGAAGGACAGGAAGGCCTGGCGCAATATGGTTCATGGGGTCACGAAGAGTCGGACACGACTTAACGACTGAACAACAACAAAAGATGCAATTCCTACTTGACTTCAGTGCATTCTATAATCCCTCCGGGTGAACCTTTTTGTGCTCTTGAGGGAACCAGCTGGGATTCTGCGCTTAACACCTCTTTTGTAGGAGTCCCGGAACTGTTTTGCAAGAGGCTCCTGCCGCTACTGCACCAGCCCCTGCGCGTGAGCCGCCCACCCTCGGTCCCTACGGACACCTCTCCTGCGCTATTATTCCACACCCACCAAACACCGGTGGGCCAGCCAAGCATTGCCAGGGACCAGCTGTGTGCGAGTGGTTGGCTGTGGATGGTCCTCCAGACTTTTCCTAGGTGTGGCCCCACAAGCTGTTTGCGTAGTGTGGTGTTTGTGTATTACGAATTTCCTGTGTCGTTCCGGCTTGTTCTTGTTTCATCTGACACGTAAGGAGGACAGGAGGAAGAGTTAAAACTGGAACTGTCACACCCTTCGCCTCCTTATAATAGTGAGCAACACAGCCATGGAAGTAAACACCAGATGCTGATGAGTCCTCCCCCCATGGGTTATTGCAGGGCACACAGTTGTCGTACGCATGTGCCTGAGGCAATGCCCCCGTGGGTTTGTCTGGCCAGAAAGAATTGCATTTGGATCCTTTGGCCCCGAGCGCGTCCCTTTGCTTCTCTGCAGAAACACAGCGGGAAAGCCTCCCCTCGACTCTGCGTGACTGGCTCTCCCTCGCGTGCCCCAGTCAGCTGGTGGCCCCGTGGCCAACACAGGAGAACCAGGAGGGAGGAGCAGGGGATCCCTGTGCCGGGCTCGGCTGGCCGTCAGCCTCTCCCGGGGATGGAGCAATTCTCAGGACCAGGAGCGTTCAGTGTTGCCTTTACCTGGGCTCTTCCCCAGTTCAGAACCTGACTGGCAAATCACTCACTGAAGGAGACATTTCCTGTCTCCCCTCGGGGGGCTGGGGGCTTCAGTGGCTGTTCCCCCTGGAGCCCACTGGCGAAGGGGAAGGGGCACACGGGCCAAGTCTTCCTCTGGGACACAGGAGGGAGCCCCGGAGACGGCCCTGACGGGAGATTCAGAAGGCCGTACAGAAACCGGGGCAGAGCACCCTCGAGCCCCAGGGAAGGAGATGGTGCTGGGGAAAGGCCCAGGCGGGCCCCTCCCTGACTCCGTGGGCTGTGAGAGGGAGGGGAGGAAAAGCACAACCGGGTCTGCGGGATTCGCTTAATGGAGCCGGTCCCAACAAAGTGGAGTCCTGCTCTTCCCCGGAGTCCGCTGCCTGGTCTGGCCTATCTCGTAGGGCTGACGCACACACGGCCACTTGTCACCCCAGATCCCAGCAGAGATTATACTACCCGAGACTTCTCAGGAAACAACAGCTGAATGAAAAACTGCTGGTGACCTTCTCCCGCTGCACTAGAGAGAGCATCTTAGCCTCCTGCACCTGTGCGTAGTTTGCTACCTGCACAGAGGCAGATAGGAAGGCGCTCCAGAGGGTTGCCACCACTGCCCAGAGGATCACTGGTTGCCCCCTCCCCTCTTTGGAAGACCTGTACAGCTCCCGCTGCCTCAAGAAGGCTCACAACATTCTTGAGGACCCATCTCACCCGGGACATTCTTTTTTTGAACTATTGCCATCTGGCAGACGGTACAGGATGATGAAAACAAGGACAAATCGGCTGAAGAATAGCTTCTATTGTAGAGCTGTAACTATACTGAATTCTATCGTATAGTGCAGTATTGATGCAGCATCAGGGGTTGTGCAATATGGAATGTGAAGGTTGTGTGTTACGTGTTTTATGTGTGTTATGTGTTCTATGGTTTTTAAATTTTTAAAGCTGCACTGGGGTGGCATTTAATTTCGTTGTACAAGTAGTACAATGACAATAAAGATTTCTATTCTATTCTATTCTATTCTATTCTATTCTATTCTATTCTATTCTATTCTATTCTATTCTATTCTATTCTATTCTAAAATTGCGATCTCCAGCGGGTCTGAGAGTTCTCGGAGCCGGGGGTAAAGACGTTGTGCCCAAGCCGTGGGTTTGCGTCTTTCAAAGAGATGCTGGGTTCGCCTACTTCCTCTCTTAGTTACTTTAGGAAGCTGCTTTTTACTGATTTCTTAGACGTTGAGAACCTTCCGAAGGGCAAGTTTCATTTCGCTGGGAGAATCTCCTAGCCTGAACGAAAGAAGCTCCATCTAAGTGTGAGGATTAAAAAGAAAAGGTTTACTTTTTGGAAACGGCAAAAACCAGACTAGAGTGTGGATTTTGGAGAGTTAAGGGGCTAGAATATTTCCTGTGGGGTGTTTAAAACTTTATGAAAGAATATATGAGCTTTCTGAAATGAACGGTAAGAAATCCTCCCGTGGGAAAGTTTTGTTGACTGGAAAATAAAGAGATGATAAGAGGGGACTTGAAGATTGTCTAGAGGGAACCAGAGAGAACAAACAATTACAATTAAAGGAGAAGAGACCCATTCATAGAATAGCGCGATATTCTTTGAGTATAGAAGAAATTAAGGCTGTTTGGGAAGGATGGACTCAGAAGTTACTTACAAGATTGTCTGATATGATAACAGAGGATATAAGAAGAACAACAGATTTTACTGGACAAGATGGAGACTGAGGCTGATTTGAATGTGGATTTGGAGCTTAAAAAAATGCCAGAGTATAAGAGTGATATGGAAAAAGATGCCAAAATGGGTTTACAAATGAAACCTTCTGATGCTATAATAATTAAGGGGAACATACAAATAATAAATCTGAAGAGTGACTTGGAAAGCCTTCTTATTTTGGATTTACAAAAAGAATATCTTAAACCAAGGAAGCTGTTTCTCGGAGAAGACAAAGAGAAAACTATAAGAAACTGATTTGTGGGACATTATGTGGCAGGATTAAAGATCAAGCTTTTTAAAAGGAAACAGGAGGATTACAAAGTGAACTTTTCAGACTACGGTTAAAATATATGGTGTGGTTTCTGGTAGCCACTAATAGGATTTCTTTTTGACCAGGACTGAATGATGAGGTTTTGAGGATCAGTTTATCAGTGGAGAGAGATTTCTTTTGCTTTACTTCTTAGACAAAGTGACAAGTCAAATTACAAAATGGATTTTTCTGATTAAGGCTAAAAGACATGTGTTACTATTTTCAGTAGCTCTTAATAGACTTTGTCTGATGAGGATTGAATGATGAGTTTTTCTACTTGGATTACTGATGAGGGAGGAGATACGGGCAGAAGAGAACTTTTTTCTTACTGAAATATTAGAGAAGGTGTTCAGTTACTGAAATTGTTTATACCTGTCCGGAGGGAGGGGCGAGTCGTCTTTTATATATTCTCTTTTTCTTTTCTTTTTATATTTTCTTTAGTTTGTATTAGTCGTTTATCTTTGGACTTGTAAACTCTAATGAAATTATTATTAAAAAAAAGACTTGGGTGTTTGGAAGGGCTTTGGGGGATGGCAAAGATACTCCAGTGTCTCCTGCGACTCTTGGGGTAGTAGCGGGTTCAATAATGATTGTCCTGCTGGACCGTTCTGTTTTAATTTCAGTTGCACTGTTGACTCTTGGCCTTAATTGCGTGCGGTCCAATTATTGGATCTGGAATGTCCACTTCTTTCATGCTATATACTTAGATAATAAATCACGTTTAGGCAGGAAAGCTGAGCTACGTGTCAGACCAAGATGACCTTGCCTGATCCAGAAGATTAAACAGGATTTGCTCTGGTTCCTACTGTGATGGAAAAATAAGAAAACAAAGCGGAAACTCTGCCCCCTCCCCCTTGCCTCTCCTGCACCAAACCCTTTCCTCCATTTTCTTCTGCCTCTCTGCCCCCCCCCCCCATCGCTTGCACATGTAAAACAGGACCAGCCCCAGGCCATGGCATGACCCAAGGAGGACCACATTTCCGCTGCTGAAATAGCTCTCTTAACGCCATCACACTGAAACAACGAGAGGGCCATCCCCTGTCCCGCTTAAGGATTTGTCCGAGGAGGAATCCTTTGGGGACCAGGTGAGAAACCGCAGAAATTCCCTTCCTGTTAACCTTCCCTTCTCCTCAGCAATGCAACCCTTGACTCAGCTGCCTTGTTACCAAAGCGGGGTGTTTGTTTCGCCATAGAAAACCGCTTGTCCCCTGTTTAACACCTCTCCAAATCTTGCCCGCCACTCAGATCCCAAGGGCTTCCTGCCTCTCAACCCCCAAGTGCATCAGGATCTCTGCCTTTCTCTTGCTCCGGGTCCCCCTTTCCTGGAAAGCTGGCACCCAGGGATCCTTGCAGTAAACCCAGTTCTTCTCCTCAGGGTTGTGCTCCTGTCTTTGGCAGAAATTGCACAACAGTTTTGGTGTCAGGATCCAGCGATCTACTCTGGCGAGTTCTGGCTACAATTGAGACTGGGCTTCCATGGGATCCTCTGCCTCCCTTCCTCCCTTGGGTCAGCCCTCCCCAGAGCGGCGCCTGGGTCAGCCCCAGAGGAGAAAGCCAAGAGGTTGCCAAGACAGCACCGGTAGGTGAGAGTGGTGGCCGGTTCAAGTTGCCACCAGGGTCATTGTGTGCAGCAGGAGGTTGTGTGCACGGTTTAGGTGGCGGTTGCTGGGCCTGTCACTCCCCTTCCCGGCGGGACTCAGGCAGGGGCTGGAGGACGGTGCCAGGGTTCCCGAGGCTCTGCCGGTTCCCTTCCAAGCAGGGCCCAGCAGGAGCAAGAGAGAAGGTTTGGGAGGAAGCAAAGCCAACCAGCCTCTGAGGTGAGTCCAGCCGTGGTGGCTGCCCGGGCCGAAGTAGAGTAATTGGATCCAGGTTGTCCGCGGTTGTATGTGCGCGTGTTGTTTGTGAGTCTGTGTGTTATTTGTGCGCTCCTTTCCTGTCTCCTTTTCTTGCTCCGTGCAGCCGCACCTGGGACTCCCCAGGTGAATTTCTTAGAAAGCAAGGGCCGGAGCAGCTCTTTCTTTCTCTCTTTCTCTCTCCCCCAGGAAAACCAAATAAATACATAAATACATAAATAAATAAATACGAGGGGACTATGGGAAAAAGGCAGTCCAAATGAGGCGGCTGCTTTGACGGAAGCTTTTTCCACACTCCACACCCTTGTATGGCTTTTCTTCCATGTGGACCCTTCTATGGCAAGTCAGTTCACGGCTCCCCCTGAAGCTTTTTCCACACTCGACACATTCATATGGTTTCTCCCCAGTGTGGGTCCTCCTACGGGAAGTAAGTTGATACCTCCACAAGAAGCCCTTTCCACACTCCATACATCCATATGGTGTCTCCCCGGGTGGATCCTTCCATGGTAGGCAAGCTGACGGTTCCTTCTGAAGCTCTTTCCACATGTCATACATTTATACGGTCTCTCGCCTAAATGGACCTTTTTATGGGAACTAAGTTCACTGCTTCTCCTGAAGCTCTTCCTACACTCTACACATTTACAGGGATTCTCGCCTGGATGGATCCTTTCATGGGAAGTAAGCTGAGAACTCCAAGAGAAGCTTTTTCTACACTCCATACATCCGTATGGCCTCTCCCCTAGGTGGGTTTTTCTATGGGAAGTAAGCTCACGGCTACCCCTGAAGCTCTTCCCACACTCCATGCATTTATACGGTTTCTCCCCTGTGTGGACCCTTTGTTAGGAAGTCAATATTTATTTTACAGCCAAAAGGCCCCAAAACAGGTTACAGATATAATCTAGACTTGACATTGAATAAAACAATTTAACAAATAAAATATTTAATAAATATTACATGATACACTTAAAGGCCCGACTCATTGATTTGTTACTAGGAACCTTGTCTTTATAGCCACAGTTAAAAATCTGGCTGTTGCCGCTGTGATCTCAGGATTTTCATCTGCAAGCGAAATTTTTACATACTCACAAGTGTCCCTTCCTGGTTTAGATTTTAAAATAGGCCAGAAGGCTTCCTGCCGAAGACTCTTATAAAATTCACAATACAATAAAAGGTGATCCACTGTTTCAGGATCAGGATCATTACAGGGACAAAATCTTTGAGAGGTGGGAATTGTTTGAAATCTACCATATTGCATATTTGATGGCAACGCATTTAATCTGGCTCTTGAGAAAGCTATTCTGCATTTACTTATATAGAAGCTATCCAAATATTTAGGGAGTTGAAAAATATGTCTGTAATTAATGCCAAAAGTTACAGGTGAACACGATGCTTTGGCTGTGGCCATTCATTCCTGTACTGAGTTATTCCATAATCTTTGTTTGACACAATGACATGCTGATGACATACCCCTGGAGAATAACTAATCAGGATCCATGCCAATCTGAGTTATCCTTTGAGTCACTTGTTTAAACCACATATCTACAAAAGATTCATTTGGAATTTCCTGAAGCAATACTTCCTTATTTTTAAAAACATATATTTGCAACCCAAACTTAATAGTGCTTAACCAGGCCTTTGTTTTCAAAGGGCATCGCCCAGTTTCCAAGAGAAATACAGAATTTGGCACGCAGCTTGGGACACTTAAAAGAGATCTTAAACATTCTGCCTGCAATTGTGTCATGTTATTATTGGCAGATGTGACCCAGATTGGAGCTCCATATAGAATTTGTGATGCAATTTTGGCACTGAAAACTTTCAGTGCTGTGGGAAGAAATCTTCCTCCTTTTAAGTAAACATATCGCAGCAAGGCCATCATAGTAGATTTGGCTTTCAGAAGTATTGCCTTACAATGAAGTTGCCAGGTTAAAGCATGGTTATATAAAGTGCCCAGATAACTACAATTCTCTACTTGTGTTATTATATGATCTTGAATTTTCTAGATATACTTTTTAACTTTTTTTTCAGAAAGCAAAATTTTAGTTTCGTGGTTGTTAATTTGTAATTGATTTTCTTGGCAAGACTTAACTGGTGCCTCAAGTAGGTGTTTCAGGCCCAATCTGGTGTGTGGAAGAAGAACAGCGTCATCTGCCTATAACAAAGCACACATTTTCCTTTTGGCTAATGATGGACAATGGCCCTCAACCTGAAGTAATGTGGTCTCCAGACCACTGAGATAGATGTTAAATAGTGTAGGGGCCAGGATGCAACCTTGTCCCACTCCCTTCTTCACTGCAATATCGTCTGTAAGTGAACCTTTTCTGTTGCATCGGACTTGCATTATACTATCTTGACACAGTGCCTGTATTAGGTATGTAAGACGCCTGTCAGGAACCACATTTTCTAATTTGGCCCAGAGTTTGTCCTGTTCAGAGTCAAAAGCGGCTTGAAAGTCTACCAAAGCAGCAAAAAGTTCACCTTTCAGGAAAATGGAGTATTTTCCTGCCAGATAGGCTAATAGAAAACTTTGATCGAGCGTTGACCTGTCTTTTCTAAAAGCAACCTGAGCATTTGTTAAAACAGAATGCTCCTCAAGGGAAGAAATTAATTTGCCATTTGCCCGAAGTTTCCCCAGAAGTTGATAGCAAACTGATAGGCCTATAACTGGCAGGGTTTTCTACATCTCCCTTCTTATATGGGGGGACTGCTGTAGCCCCATTGCAGCCCGAGGGGATTGGGCCAGAGGTCTCCCTTGCAGTGAATGGGGCCCCTAATCAGGGCCCCCGCCCACCTAGATTTCGTCTGAGGGGTTCAATGGGTACATTATCCTGCCTTGCTGGATTTTGCTTTCAATATAAGGTCAGAAATCTCTTCCTCTAGCACTGGTTCCCACCGTGGAAGGGTAAGTAGCTTTAATCTAATGTCATTTGCTATTTTTGCGACAGGTTGCTCCCACTCCATAAATGTTGATTTAAAACATTTTCCCCAGGTTTTGGATGGTCTAGAACAATCCGGCACAGAGGGAGCAGTGAACGCCCCGGAAATTAATTTCCGAAAGGTTTTAGAGTCTTTATATGGAGGGGCATTCCTTAATAATGACCGGGGATCTCTCTCTGCTTTCTGTTTCTTCTGACGTAACAGTATCGTACAATTTTTCTTCAACTCATAGCGGGCTGTTGCAAATCAGACTTTCTGCACACTAAATGCAGAGTGGAAATTAATTTCCGAAAGGTTTTAGAGTCTTTATACGGAGAGGCATTCCTTAATAATGGCCGGGGATCTCTCTCTGCTTTCTGTTTCTTCTGACGTAACAGTATCGTACAATTTTTCTTCAACTCATAGCGGGCTGTTGCAAATCAGACTTTCTGCACGCTAAATGTAGAGCTCTTCGTTTTTCCTCAGCTGCGACACAGGCCGCTTCGGGCCAACCGGAAGTGGTACCCAGTCGAGTATCTCTTTGCTTTGAATCTCCAGATACTAGAGTTACGCTGATTAGGCTTGTGAAAGTGTTGAGATAAATGATTGTTTCCGTAGAGCTTCCATCTGTTATTATCCATGATCTAAACTCCAAAGCTTGGGTAGAGCTTAAAACTGTCGCTAAATAATTGCTTAGATGTTCTGCCCAAGAAATCCTGCAGTAGAAACTGTCTTCCCGAAGAACCTCCGGGGAACATGTGGGGTTAGTCGAATTTCTTTGTCATCGGCTAACACGCTTAAAACTACAGGTGGATGGTCACTGTCTGACCTGGAGCCAGCATTGAACGGGTGGCCAGGATTCGGGAAAGGACGGGTTTCCTGGGTGCGGATACTGTGAGGTAAATTGGAAGAGTGCTGAAATTACCTCAGGTTAGGCGGGAAAACCAGAGGATACCGGTTGGGGGGGCAGCAGAGCTATTATCCTGGCACGTTTCCCTCCCCTCTGAGGTAATTCCACGGAGACCTTGCCGAGATAGGGCGGCAACGAGGGGTTGCTAGGTAACAGGCGGCTGCTGCGAGTGACTGACAGAGGGTTTGCAATCTTGTTGCTCTTAGCGGTAAATGAAGGACTTTGCCACTCACGCGTGGGGCTCCCGCTCCTTTACAGCTGAGAGAATCGGGGCCCCGAAGAGGGAGGGAGGGTGGGAGGCGTGGGGTGCGCTTCGCCTGGGGAGAGGAGACGGCGGGGAGCCTCCTCCAGGATCTGCGGGGCTCTCCTGCGCAAGATGGGGCAGGGCCGTCCTCGGTGTTTTGGGAAGGACGGGAAATGGGCTCAAATCCGGGGGACGCAGATTCCGGCCGGACACTGGAGAACCTCTTCGTGGTAGGAGCTTTCCAGCAGTGGAAGAGGCTCTCCTGAAAATGTTATAATGGGACCCTCATTCCTTCTCTCTGCGACAGAATCGACCTGGGGAACGAGAACCCCATAAATGCAGGGAGGGTGGGAAGAGCTTCCGGCGGAGCAATGACCTTGTTTCACTAAGAGGGGAAATTGGCTCAAATTGTTTCGTAGTTGCCACACAAGAATAGAAAACCCTTTGGCTTCAGTTCAAAATTTAGGATGCTTTGCTTCAAAATCAAGGGATTTCTTCCGTTGTATATTTCAGCATGCATTGCAAGGGCCCCCCTTGCTCCCCAGACAGATATTGAACAGGTGCAGCTTCATCTCCAGATGGTTTTTCAGTGGGGAGAAAGCGCAGCTTTATTCTCACAAACAGGACAAAATGGCCCAGCACAGGCACCCGGCTGTGATCTGAGGCTGCCCCGTAATGCAAAACTAATCTGGGATTCCTCCAAGGGTGGGAGCGGGAGCTGAACTCAGCCAGGCCAAGCAGTGGATCTGGACCTTGATACAGAATTGTATCTGTACTGTCTCGTGGAGTTCTTTGGGCTGAACCTGACAGGATCCTCCTCATTATTGGGGGAAAGCTATCTTCCTGATGACCTGTTGCTTGCTAGTCGGAGTTCGGGGCACCCCCTCCGATCTTCCGAACGCCACTGCTTCCCGGAATGCAGACCGGGGCCACCTCCTGCCACATCCCCACGGCCTCGACACAGGGAGACAGGAGGTCTGCCTGAAGCCCTCCGACATAACAGAAGTGGGGGGAATGTGTGAAGGTTCATGAACATCAGTTTCCTTGTTATCCCTCTGGTTTTCAAATGCAAGGAAATACAGATGAGAGAAAGTGAGAGCCCTTTTTCATAAGGTTTCAGGTCAGAGGGGAGAAAACACAGCTTTATTCTCACGAACAGGACAAAATGGCCCAGCACAGGCACCTGGCTGTCATCTGAGGCTGCCCCATAGCGCAAAACTAATCCGGGATTCCTCCAAGGATGGGAGCGAGAGCTGAGCTCAGCCAGGCCAAGCAGTGGATCTGGACCTTGATATTCCTGATGGGCTCCTGCCTCTTTTTCCCCCAGGGAGGGCTGCGGAGGAGAATGAGGATGAAAATGAACCCAACGCAAGAACAGCAGAAACAAGGAAGCCTCCCCTGAAAGGGTATTTGGAAATCAGGGGGGACCCAAATCAAGTGAAATAAAATTAGGAAAAAGGTATTGCATGGCAGATTTTCATAAAACAGGATCTTGGGATGGGGAGAGGGAAACGCCCTTCTGTGGGAAAATACTCAAAAGATAAGTTGGACTCGCGTCCACCCTCCGGAGCTGGGACCAGAGACAAGCAACTTTGGTGCTGAAAGCATGGAAGGGATCAGGGGCTTCCTCTTCATTTTCCTCAAAGGATCTACCCTGGAGAGAATCTGTATGAATGTAGGTAGCGAGGAAGGAGCTCCAAAGGAAGAGCCCCCTTCTGATAAGAGGAGCCACGCTGGCAAGGAGACCTATAGATGTGTGGGGGAAACCTCTCCCCTTCTGCGGAGGATTAGAAATTCAGGGATGGACGGAGCTGATTAAACGGCATCTGAAATGGGGGGAATATGGAGCTGAGAGAGACCAGACTTTTCGGACAGCATCAGCTCACATCATTCCAGGGTTTTCCTACAGTCTCAAGTTTATTGTTTTATTACAAATAAAAGACAAGGGAATTGACCTAGAGGAGAATAGCAAGAAAGTGAAGCTCCTGCGCATTCAAAGCCTGCAGAGTCGAGACGGAGAAACGAGGGGATCCAAGGAAGGGGAAGAGGTTGGGGCTCTGCTGGGCAGACACCAGTTGATCCCTGAAATCACTTCTCAGGAAATGGGGATCCCAGGGTGGCTCATACATGTGGAGTATCTGGATCTCTCTGGATCTGGTAGCCCCCAGGCTTGGCTGAGTGCCAGATGGATTTTCGGTTAAGTGGCTGTAGGTGGGTGGGTTGCAGCCGTTCCTCTGAAGGGGGGGTTGGAGCGACAGGCAGGCCAGAGTTCCTGGGGGCAGACTGGATGGTCTCCACCCCCTCCCTGTTTCCCCCTCCCTCAAAAGACAGAAAGGCCCCGAAAGGAAGCTGGTGGGTCTCGGCAGAAGGTCCAGGCTGCGATTCTCCTCCTCTCGCCAGTGTTGAAGCTGCATCCTTGAAGTATTGCAAAAAAGGCAGAAATTCATCAGGTGCTAAAATGCTTCAGCTATTTTGCATCTGAGAGCAGGAAGGGATAGCAGGATTAACTCATGAGTGCTGTGAAAAACAGAGGTGGGGAAGAAAATTAAAATATATAGTAAAAACCTTCAGTGTCAATGAGGTTTTTTTGGAGAGTCTGCAGAAAACACACAGGGTGGGCTTCCCCTCCCCCTCCCTTTCACCCCCTCTTCCCAGGCAGGCCCAAACTTCAGGGGGTGGATGATGGGCAGGGCCCGGATGGAGGGAGAATCCGGCTCTTTCAGGGAGGAAAAGGCTGCGAAGGACCAGGGATTCCTCCCCATCTCATCTCCGAGGCTCGAAGGGGGTCCCAGTTCAGCCGAGGGGCTGCAAAGGGAGGCTCCAGATTGACTTTGACAAGGTGGAATTTGTCCCTAATTGGCTTAATTAGGGGGTTAATCAAGAGAGGAGGCCTCCCCCCCCCCCCCCCGCAGATACTTCATCCGAACCCAGAAGATGGTGCTCAGATGGTGGAGTCAGAAATGATGTCTGGTGTCCAGCCTGGTGTCCCTTGGCCTGAGCTTGTGTGGAAGGTCAAAAGGGGGGGTCAGGAAGGGCAGTTCACAAACTTGGGGTACTCCCTCTCCCTCACCCAAAGACTTGCATGGCCCCCTTCCTTCCCTTCCCTTCCGCAGTTTCCCAAAATGGGGAAACTTCCTGGGGGAGGCTCTGGTGTTGTGTGCTGCTCTTGTGTGCGATTGAGTTACATTTTGGGGTCCCTGCAAGGAAAAGCCGCCAAAAACCTTGGAAAGGGATTTGGGGAGTCCAGAAAATCTTTGGAGGCTTTGCGAGTCATTCAAGGCTCTTTCAGTTACTTAAGAGATATTTTTTGGGAGGAGAGAGAAAGAGAAAAACTTATTAATTAATAGAAGGGGAATAGAAGCTCACCTGGTTGCTGGATGGGAGTTGCTAGAAAAAGGGAGAGAGACGCATTCAGAACTTTTTTATCCTTTTAATATGATTGTTTTTGACATATTTCCTGTTTTATGTTTTTTGCTATATGCTGCCCAGTCACTCCTTGTGGGCGGCCTGATAAATTTCATAAGGCAATAAATTAATAAAGGGCCAGAGCATTTATGGGGTCAAGCACCCATTCTACAGCCTATAATATATTGCATTATATCCCCCCCCCTTTTATCTTTTCTTCCTTTGAGTGAACGTTGACTCCTGGCGACTGCCTGGACTAGTCCCTGCAGTTTTCCTGGCAAGGTTTTGGAAGGGGTTTGCCATTGCCTGCTTCCTGGGGCTGAGAGACAATGGCTGGCCGACAGTCACCCAGGGGGCTTTGTGCCCAAGGCAAGACTGGAACTCACAACTCCTGGTTTCTAGCCTGGTGCCTTCACCACCACCCCAAACGGGGTCTCCTATCCCTTGTGCCCCTCCAGGAAGAAAAATGTTTCCAAACCAATTTCCCAATGAGACCCTCAGCCTTGGGATTCGGGGGCCCAAGAGGACCCACCTTGCCATCTAGATGCAAGGCCTCCCCTAGATGGTCCCCTCCCCATAACCTCTCACCCAGCCCCCCACGGACTCACCTTTCTTGTTCTTCAGGTAGAGGGAGAGCCCCACAGCCAGGAAGACCACCCCCAGCACGGCTCCCACGGCCCCCGTCCAGAGCTTTCTCTTGGCAGCGTTGGAGGAGCGTGGCTCTGCGAAAGGAGAAGGAGCCTCGCATGAGCAGGAGGATCAGGGCCAGATTCCTCCGGGGGGGCCATTCTGGCTTGACACACAGGGAGGCTCTTTCCAGCCCCCCATCGATAACCCCTTCTCTGTGCAGGATGGTGTCCCCAGACCAGGAGGGCAGGGAAGGGGAGGAAGGGAAAGGCTTACCCCACTGGACAGTGACGGGGGCCTCCAGGCTGGCGTGCCCCACCTTGCAAGCGTAGACGTCCCCACGCTGGGGCTGGGTCTCCAGCAGCACCTGGAGCTGGTAGGTCCAGTCTCCGTTCTGGAGCTCCTCCCCGAAGGCGACGCCCTCCTTCTCCGGCCGCCCGTTCTTCAGCCACTGGACGTCGATCTCCAGGGGGTAGAAGCCCGTCGCGGTGCAGAGGAGGATGGTGTTGGGGGAACCGGGGTCCGTCTTGGTGGGGGAGACGGTGACGGTGGGCTTGGCTGGAGGGGAGGGAGAAGGAGGGACGTGAGAGACCCAGCAGGGCCCAGGACAGAAGAGCAGGTCGGTCAGTTCAGGGCAAGGTCCGTCTTAGTCTGGGAAATGTTCTGCGTTTCAAGTCCCCTTTCCAAGAGTTTTATTTGCAGAGAGGGAGAAAAACTTCACTTTCCCCTTTTGCAGCCTTTCCTGTCCGCTGCTGAGTTGGTTAAATTTGATTCTGGACGAGGTGAGAATTAAGCAGATTCGGACCAGGCTCAAAAAGGCCATCGGAAGACTAAAAAGTCAGTGATACAAGATTCCAGAAAAGGAATAAAATCTCGGAAGCGGGGCACCCGCCCTCCTTCTCCCCCAGAGGCGTCTCTGGTGCTGCGTCCGGCAGCCTCAGCTTCTGGGGGGCTGCAAGGCATGTTTGGGTCTGATGTTTAATCTTGAGTTTTCTTTTCAATAATTGGCTATTTAGTCTCTTGTGTGAGTAGTTTGTTAATAGTCTTCCTTACTGATGAGGGGTTTTTTTTACTAAGCGTTAATAACGTTTAAGACATTTCCATTTTTAAACGTTTTGGTTATTTGCATGAAGACCCGGGATCTAGTCTGGTTGCCGCTCAGATAAATAATACATTTGTGGCTTTTTCTTCCCAGGAAGCACATTTGTATCATGGAACATTGAAAGTCTTTGCAAAAGAGCTAAAAGGAGGCAGTTTTTTCCAGCTGAAAGTGATGACAATGCTTTTTTCTTTTTTTTACAAGAAAATTCTTCTGAATGGGGAAATACTTTTAACAAGAAAATGGAAGGAACAGATTTAAATCAGCAGAAGCTCTAAATCTAAAATCTGGCAGTTTTAGTGAAAACATCTTCAAAATATACAGATTAATTTTAGGAGTTAAATGAAGAACCTGAAGGGATTGAATGAAAGGGGGAGGGGCCGGCATTTACACACATCCCCGGGAAGCCCCCCCTCCCGGACTCACCTCTCCGGCCAATCACACGCCGTGTCTTGCCTGCCCCGTAGCTGCCCACCCCGCAGTTGTCCCGGCAGAAATCATCCACTTGGGCCCTCTCGTCCTGCAGGATCTCCTGCCGGCTGTTCCAATAGTCGGCATCCGGCTGCCCCAACGGGGTGACGGCCACGAAGTTCCCGACGTCGCTGTCGAAGCGGACAAACTCTGCCGGTCGTAGAAGAACCTCTCAAGGTAGCGCACCCGCTGCGCCCCGTTGAGGAAGTGGCAGTCGAGCTTTCCCTGGGCCAGGAAATGGGCTGCGAGGAGGACGGGGAGGAGGAGGGCTGTCAGGAGGGACTCCAGTGCCCATCGCTCCCAGCTGCCAGCGGAGGAGGGACCAACATGGGGAGTGGGGGGGGAGACCTGCTGCGGAAGACCAAAGGGTGGCCTTTGGAGGGCCCGGACCCCTCCACCCCCTTTCCTTCCTTCGGCAGCAGCGGCCAACCCCGCAGGGCTGTCGCTCCCTGAAGACGCCCCCTGGAGGAGGGAGGGGGAGGTTTGTCGGTCCCAGCGGGGCTCCCTGGGGGAGACGGAGAGTTGCTGGGGGTGTGGAGGGGGAGGAAAGGGGGGGAGGGGGAGGAGGTTCCTGGTGGGCCCCTCCATCCTCCCGCCCTGGAGAAAGGCAGGCAGAAGTGCAAATGGTGCAGCAGAACGCCCTGCTCTCTGCAGGGAATGCTGGATCCGGGCGGGGCCTCTTTGCCCCCAAAGCGGCAGGAAATGTGGGGGGAGGGGGGAGAAGAGACCCAGAAACTCTCAGGGCTGCAGTGAAAGTGAGATCCATACCTCGGTCTCCCTCTTCCTTGGGGGGGGGGGGAATATGGGGAATGGGCACAATGAGGGTGTCTGGACCAATGATCCTGGGGTCTCCCAGCCCCTCCCTCGCCTGAACCCCCCACCTTCCCTCCTTTCCCCAAACTTCTCTTCTCCCCCCAAGATTCAGCCCTCCTACCTGCCTTCCTCAAGAGCCCCCAGGAGCAACTCAAAGGGGGGTCTCCAGTCTCCTCCCCCCCAACATCCTTCCTTCTCAGTCCCCCCCCCCCCGTGGTTCCCTCTCCCCTCCAGTCCCTGACTCTGCTATGGGGAATTGGGGGGGGCTGGGTTTCCTTCCCCAATTCAGAGGCCCCCCAACAAGGGATCTCAATTCAACTCTTGCCTGACCTTAAAAGCCTCTAATTGGAGATTTATATATATAAAACTGAAGTTTCTGAAGCTGCAAAAAGGCTTTTTCCCAAATGCATCTTTTTCTTCTGCGGCTTTTCGTTGTGCGGATTTAGGATGAAAACGCCGCAATTTCCCTCTTTCTCTTTCACTTTCTTCTCCTTCCTCCTTCAAGGCGACAAACTTTGGGGGCTCCGGATCCGGGTTTCATTTGGGGCCGGAAGGTCCGACTCTGACCCCGGGTCGGCTGCCTTCCCACGACCCCCTCCCCACCTCAGCCACAGCCAGGGAAGGGGGTCCCACGGTCTTCGGGGGGGGGGGAGGGAGGGGGCAGAGGCCACGCGGAGATCGAGGCTCCTGTGGGCTCCCACCTCTCCTGCCCTTGACATCTTCCCCAAGGTCACTCCTGGGGGGCCCAGCCTCTTTCTTCCCCCTACCCCACCAGCACTGGGGTCCCCTCCCACCCCCTCCTTACCGGGGGGGGGGGCTCCAGCCGCCCTTCACTTCCAGGGATCTGGGGCAGCGCCCCCACCAGCAGCAGCAGCAGGGGGACCCCAGCAGAGCCCATGGATCCTTCCCCACAAGCAACCCCCGAGAGAAAGGACACAGAGGCAGATGCTTCCAGCCCCACAGGCGGAATCCCTGGGTCTGGACTGGGGGCAGGAAGCGTTTTTTTTCTCTCAAATGTCCGCGTTGGGAGAGCCCAGAAAAGCAGGGGGGCCAATGGGAATTCTCCCTCCTTCAGCGTCATCGGTCTCCGGGCAGAGCCTCTCTGGATTTTGCCCCATGGAGCAGATAGTTCAGAGAGGAGAAAGAAGCAGAGAAAGTGGGAGGGGGAACCCCTTCAGTCTTGGGGGGATGCAGCTCCAGGGGTCTCCTGCCAGCTCAGAGGGGACCCTCCCCTTCCTTTGCCCTCCCCAGGACTCTCAGCCGGGCTCTCCTTTTCTCTGTGGGCCTGGAGGGGGTGGACTAGATGCCCTCTGAAGCTTCCTTAGGGCCCCGGGGAGGGGGACTCCAGTGTCAGGATTAGCCCAGGACACTCCAGGAGACAGTACAGATTCAATTCAGCAGGGTTTATTGGCTTCAGTCCCGTTACAGAATCTTCTCAGAGTGAAAGCCATTCCCAGAGTCACCCGACAAACATCCTGCATTCCTCAGGGAGGTGCCAGTCTCATCCTCTTATCTCTACCTCTCTGTTCTCGGGATAAGAGTACGAGCTTAACTCTTTCCGCTCTAGCTCTCACATCCAGGCTGGGGCTGCTGGGACTCCAAAGGGGCGCCTGGTCCTTCCTGGAAAACGCTAGGGGGGACTGATCTGGGCAGTTCTGTGGGCCAAAGGTGTTTCCTCCTGACCTTCGGGAGGCGAAGGGCCTGGGGATCTGGGGGTCGCGGGAATCAGCCTCTGGTGGCAGAAGGGTGGTGGTGGCTGTGGGGGTCCCAGGACCACTTCGTGTGGCTAAAATGGGGGTGGGCTAAAATGGCCAGGCTGGAGCTGTTTCCTTTGCCAGAAGGGGACCCTCTGCTTGTGCATTGGGGGTCCTGTGAACTCAGCCCTTGCAGTTCATGAACCTGGTTTGGGGGCACGAAGCAGCCCTTAGTCTGGCTTGTCTGCCACCGGCCTCGTTCGAGGGAGAATTCAAGGGGCTGCCAACGAAGGGGTGAATAAGGGGGGGGATGCAGCCCGGCCGCCCTCCTTCGCCCGCCTGAGCCCGTCGGCATCGCGGGTTCCCTCCGGACGGGCCTTCCTGGCCTGCAGAGAAGCTCCTCGCGAGCACCAGGAGATCTTCTGGGATTCCCGCTTTTCTCACAATTTCCACACCGAGGGCTTTTCCATCATCAGGGGAGCGCAGACGGGCTTCTCTCGACGCGACGCTCTTTGCCTTTCTCCAATATCGGCCCTCCTGCCCTTCTCCAGCCACTCGTGGGGCCCGGAGGCAGCTGCTGGCCCTTCTCCTGCTGTGGCCCAGGAGGGTCTCCCCTGCGCGGGTGGGTTGGGGGAATCGGAAACGGGTAAAAGAGAACCGTTGGAGGGGCTTTGGAGGTCATGCAGCCAACCCCCTGCCGGGGTCACAGGGCCTGTGCTCTGGAGGGCCCTCCCCCCGTGGTTCCTCCGGCCCTCTTGCAAGTAGCCCTCCAAGCTGGCTGGTCCCCAGGCCCAGGCCTGGAGGGGCGTCATGGTCTCGTTCGTTCGTAAAGCATGGCTGGCGTTTTCCGCAGTCGTGATCGCTTTTTGGTGTGTTTTCCCTGTATTTTTAGTTGTAGGAAGTAGAAATTGCCTTTTAACAAAACTTCTTAGTAACAGGCTAAACTTTTTAGTAACTAACTTTTTAGTGACAAGGTTTCTGAAACTAAGTGGTTAAAGTCTTGGAATCTGAATGTGTTTACAGGAAGAAAGAGGTCACAGAAACCAAGGGGAGAAATGGGGATGAAAAGCTACGGAAACAAGTGTTGCCTTTTATTGGCAAGAAAGTGCGAATCGGGGAAGGAAGAAAAGGTAACAACACCAAGGGCAGTTATTTAGTGAAGACAGATGGTCCTGGGCCTCGACACTTACCTCAAAAAAATTATAAACTGTGAACAAGAAAAAAGGGGGGTGGGAATCATCGTATACTGTGCTTTTTATGTATTTGTTTTAGGCGTCTCGGATAGGTTGTGAACTCGGATTCACCCCCCAGGGGTGAAAATGAGGCAGGACCATCGCGACTGACTGTGAAGGATGCGTAAAAACCCTGCTGAAATCCCTCTGGGGCGCTTCTTGCAGCCTGCGAGCTGAGGAGCGTCAGCCTTTGCAAACGCTTGGAAAAGACTTTGCCTTTTCAAGCCCAAGAAGGACTCTTCGTGCAGCTTCGTTTCTCACATTATTGTAACCAACACAGACTGTACCTGACTGGGGCAACCTGCGTTTCAGGAACGAATGAAGAACCAAATAAATAAGATCCCCCCCCCCCCGCCAGCCCCTGTTGAGTGGGAAGGGGTTTGCTCTGTCTATACACTGTCCACACACCGAGATCACCACCAGGCACACAACCAAGCAGTGATCGAGGAGCCACCGGAGGAGCAGAGCAGAACCCCAGCCCCACCGACACCGGCAGGGCGCCCCACACCACATAGACAGAGAGCAAACCCCACCCCATTCCAGCACGGAAGACGGGACCTCGCCGGGCAACGAGATGCTTGCAAGGAAAGAGCCAAGCTCGGAGACCCCCAAGGGCGGCATGTGAAGGGCTGTTTCCGAAAACACCTTTTCGCTGGGCATTATTAATTAATGCCCCGTGTTTAGACCGCCTTTGGCCAGAGGCTTTTCTTTTACGGACTCCGACGAAGGCCGGAATAAATTCTAGCTTTCTGGCGGCGCAGCTGCCGGCTGAATTAAGCCAGGGCGGCAGAAGCGGGACAGGTTGTACTTCAGAGCCGGGAGATCCACGGGAACCGCTCGTCCAGCGAGGCCTAGAAGTGCGGCTGACCCAACTCCCGCCGTCCCCACGCATAAGCGGGGATCTGCACGGATCTGCAGGGATCCCTTTCTGCTGGCGCCCCCCCCTTTAGCAGGGCTGGCGCTTGCGGGGGCTCTCTGCACGTGACCCAGAGCCGGCTCCCCGCCCCGCCTGGCTGCACGCAGCCACTGAGCGCCCCCTGCCCGCCGCCTCCCTCCCTCCCTCTCGGCAGGCCTGTGCCTTTGTGGGAGTTTGAGGAGAACAGGAGCGGCGGCGGCCTGGGTGCCCAAGCAGCTGGAGGGGGGAAAGAGGCACCGCGAAAAGGTGGTCACGGCATCACTCAGATCACCTGGGATGGAGATGTACAACTGGGTATCATCCTCATATCGATCACACCTCCTCCCATGGGGGTGGATGATCTCGCCCAGCGGTTTCACGTAGATCTTAAAAAGAGTGGGGAGAGTACCGAACCCTGCGGCACCCCACAAAGGAGGGGCCGGGGCCGGACCTCTCACTCACGATCAACACTGATTGGGACCGGCCCTGGAGGAAGGAGCTGAAGCAGCACAAAACTGTGCCACCCAGCCCCAACCCCCCAAGCCGCTGAGAGGTCAAGAAGAGCAAGGATGGGTGCGCTACCCCATCCCGCTCCCGCCAGGGATGATCCAAGAGTGCGACCGATGCTGCTTGAATCCCAGATCTGGGCCTGAAACCCAACTGGAAGGGGTCCAGATAATCCTTTCCTCCAGGATCCTCTGAAGCTGCAACGCCACCACCTTCTCAACCACCTTCCCTAAAACGGGGAGGAGGGAGACTGGACGGAAATTGTCCGGCACGGTGGGATGCAGGGATGGTTCCTTGAGGAGGGGGTGCACCGGCGCCTCTTTAGAGGCCGCGGGAAAGACTCCCTCTCTCAAGGATGAATTCACCATCGCCCGGACCCACCCACCTTAACCAGCCAGGAAGGGCATGGATCTACCTGACGGGTGGTGGGATTTACAGCCCGGAGGACCCTGTCCACTTCCTCAGGTGCAACAGGGTCAAACTGTTCGCAGATAACAGGGTAAGTAATACCCCCGGCATCTCCACAGGCCACGCCCCACGCTTGGCATCCAACTGGGAACGTATCCGAGCGATTTTATCCGGCAGATGCCCAGAAAACTCCTCTGTGTGGCCCTGTAGATTGAGTGATCTTGAACAGGGCCGCCGGGCAGCATTCTGCGGATGCGATAAGAGCGGAGAAATGTTGGCGTTTCACCGCTCTTACCGCCACAAGGTGGGCCTTAATAGCGGCTCTCGCCTGTGCTTGGTCGGATTCGGTCCTTGTTTTCCTCCAGCGGCGCTCTAGACGTCTCTCAATCCCTTTCAAGACCCTCAACTCCTCCGTAAACCACGGGGACTGTCGGCCGATGTGGCAAGAGAGGTCGCGAAGGCGCGATCCGGTCCAAGGCCCCGGCCGCCTCTCTGTCCCGGGCAGCAGCCAAGGCCTCCGCTGGACTGTGCAGCAGATCCATGGGAATACCCCCCAGCTCCCTCTGAAGCCCTGACGGGTCCATCAGGCGCTGGGGGGGACCGATCCCATGGGTCCTGCCTCCCTGCGTACCCCTCCAAGGTCAGGGTTAGTACGACTCCCTTTGCTTTCTACTTAACTAAAATAGCCTTTAATCACTTCTTTTGGTGAAAAATTGGCCAGAAGTATAACAAATATAGTATTATCCAGAGGAGCTGTCGGGAGGCTCAGCTTCTCACATTGCCGCTGCAGGGCATTATTTTAATACACAGTTTTTTATACTCTAGATATATTTCACATAATGTATAACATACATTTAATAGTGCACTCTATTTCATATTCTGTTTAAAACTTTAACTTGCAACTTGCTGTTTGCTTTTTAAAGAGTACAGAAACCCCCCACCCCATTTTCCTTTGCCTCGAGGCAGCCCTCCATTAAATGCCTGACTGTCTTTGAATAAACAAGCTGTAAATTAGCTTGGTACCAGGCAAAGAAAGTTGCCAAGAAAGAGGGACCCTGAAGTTCAAAGAGGAACGAAGAGATAAGAAAGACTGACTGGATGTTTCCTTGGTAACAAGAAAAGAAAATTAAACTTAGATTCACCTCTTTAGGACCCACCTTTACCCCTCCCCTAGACCATCCCCAAAATCCTTGGTATGGGCATGAGAGGATCCACTATCTGATTTGAATTTTTTTACACCTGTATCTTTCTATAAAGCCTCTGATGCTTGCTTGCTTTGCAAAGTGTGGTTTCAATCCGCATCCATTGCCACGTGTTGATGGGGCTCACCTGGTGGTGTCTTGGCCAAAATACATCTGTTAACTTTTAAAGAAGCCTCGTCTCAAGTTTTTTTGTTTGGCTCTTTGAAACTTGGGTAGCAAAGAGTGCCTAACACCGCCTTAACCGGAAGCCCCAAGGGGAGTCAGTTCACTGCTCCAGCTGAAGCTCTTCCCACACTCGGTGCATTTATACGGTTTCTCCCCCATTGTGAGAACCTTCAGAAATCAAAATATTAACATAGCAGTTGCTTGCTTCGTGTCTGCCATTCTTTAGGAGGGCGGAGGAGGGTAATGAAAGTAGAAGGAATTGGTATGCTATCAAAGGCCAGGAAGGCGGGCTGTTACCAAAGGCTAGGAATGTGCAAGGTCGCACCACTGTCAGAAACAGACCGGCGCCTGGGAAGGGGTGGGGGGGGGAAGTAGGGGGAAAAGTAAAGGGGGCAAAATGCAGGCTGTTGCTTAGAGCTGCATGTACGTTCCAATAAATGAAATCTTTCTTGAACCCAGCTCGGGTTGCATCAGATTTTCTTCATTGGGATTTGAACATCGTGGTTCTGACAGTTTGCCGAAACTCCTTCATTCGGACTTTTCCCGAGAAAAACAAAGAATTACCGCGGAAAGTCACTCGAAGCACCGTGACTACGGCGGAGAAGGATATGCTACAGCTGGAAGCTGACAGCGCAGAGCTCGAGCTTGGGGCAGCCGGAGGGATCGAGAAGGAGCCACCCCCTCCCATAGAGGTTGAGGAGATCTTCATCCCTCCCAGCCATAGAAGCCCAGTTGGTCGTCAGGCAGAAAGACAGAGAGCGCCAGCACGCTAAGCGACGGGACCCACAAAGCGCCTGGCAGTTTTGGGGGGTGGCCAAGGAACCGTCACCTGTGAAGCCGGACCGCCCTAGATGGTCGGGAGCTGTCAGAGGAGTGACTGGTTTCACCGAACTGCAGGACCCGGATCGTCGGCTACGGGCGCTAGAGGAAGACACGCGTGCCCTAAGAGACGAAATCAGGCTCTTGGCCTCGGACGGGGCGCGTGCCAGACCAATTGTCGCTGAACCGGGGTCACCGCGGCAACGAGCGACCAGCCATCAGAGGGACGAAAGAAGAGAAGCAGCAAGGACCCCGGGTCAACCCGCCAGACCAGGAAGCGACCGGCCGCGGGGTCTCGATCGGCCCGTTGAAAGAGAAGGGGAGCTGAGAGGTCGCCAGAGAGGGACACAGAGGGAACAAGAGGATCTCGGGGACTGCCCCCGCGTTTCGGCAGAGAAGCAGGCGACCCGTTGAAGAGATGGGGCTCGGAGAAAACGGATGAGGGAGACCCGGGCGAGTAGGCTAGCTTCCTGAACCAAGTCGGGATTCGCACGGGGAATTGCGGTCGGCTGTTCCGAAGCGACGCGTGGAGGGTCCTGTACATATCGCGCCACCTGGCGGGTCACGCGGCCGAATGGGTGATCGACCTGCAGGAAGCTGAGGCACCGGAGTTGGAGGACTTCAACGGGTTCATCACAGCGCTGCGGGAGCAGCTTGAAGACCCCTGCGCTTGTGCTCAGGCTGAAGATGCCATCGTGGAACTCAAACGAGGCTCCCGCTCGGTGACCGAACACGCCTTGGAGTTCGAGCGGCTGGCCGCTAAACTGTACGACTGGCCGAAGCATTCCCAGTGAAGCGGTTCCAGCAAGGACTAAGCTCGAGGTTGTGGGAAACGGCCGTGGCGCGGGGCTGCCGTACCACGCTGGCTGGCCGGATCTCTCACGTCTCGGTGATGGAATCGCAATGGGCGGCCATCCGCGGATCGGGAGCAGTGGCTCAACCGAAGGTGACAAGCTCTCCCCGTCAGCCGACTGTGAAGCGGACCGTGACGGTCAAAAAGGCTGGAGCGAGCGCTCGGGCGGAGGGGAAGTCGTGCTTCCACTGCGGAGAGGAAGGGCACTTCGCATCCGTCTGCCCGAGAAAGTCAGCCCGGAAACCGGCTATGAAGCCCAAACAAACGGGCAAGTCGGTGAGGTTGGCGAAACCGGAAAGGCAGGAATGGTGGCCGCGGGAGAGGAGGAGCAGTTCCCGATCTGGATGCTGGTTGAAGGCGACAAGGAGGAGGAGGAAGCCCAGCCGGCGGAAAACTCCAGCCACCTGCTCTGAAGCACGCCCGAGAGGAGGTGGGAGGCCCGGGGTGTGAGAAGCAAAAGCCGAACGCAAACATCGAGGACATTTGGGTGAGTCCCATGTCAATTCGGGTGAAACCCGTGTTTATTCCGTCACGTAACGAAGGAATGACAGTCCAGCTGCAACTTCTTTCACCTTCCCTGCCCTGATCCTCTTCTCCTTTAGTGTCGGTTTGAGAGTGTTCATTTAGATCTAAATTTCCCCGGAAGACTTTGTCCTCCTCTTCCCCTTGGGAGCCGGCAGGGCTGCTCCCCCTCGAACTCCATCGCACCCACAGGCGGAAAGGGTCTTGCTGCCCTCCTGTGACCGGTTCCTCTCGCGGGTGTTGAGCTCCGTTTGACCCGCAAACGTCTCTCTTCCTTCTCTGCGCCTGAGAGCTTCTGAGAGTTCCCGCAATTCAGGTTCTCCTCCCAACGGAGAGAGAGGAAGGAGCGTGTGTTTAAGCGAGGAGAAGGAAGTGAAGCATCAAAATACGGGACGTGACTGTGAACTTCCTCCCGAAATACTGCAAAAACTGAAAATGCTAAAGGCTATTCTGGCCCACCTAAAATAACCTCATTTAAAGCTTATCAAATCTGGACTCCTGATGCAGGTTCTTACCAATTTCATCTGCATGAAATTGCATGGGATGGAAATTGATCTTTTATGGGCAGAAGAAACCATTTTAAACAGCCGTTCATCAAAAATAACTCTGCACTTTGGGTCATTATGATGTTTGTCGCTTGCTATCCCTGATTTTCTATTCATTCCGGACTGCATAGCCTTTCCCATTCATTCTGCTCTTACCCCCCAGCTCTTGGTTTCAGATAAGAAAAACCTGCATATTTCACCTATTAAGTTAAACTCAGGTGTCGGTATGGAGAAAAACTGCCGCAGCCGGTGCAGAGTTCTTCACAATCGCAGAGGAAAAACATCGAAGGGAAGGAAGGCGGACGTTAAACGAACAGCCTGTCTGATGAGACGCAGAGAGTTCGCAGGGCAAAGAGGCTGGCTGAGGGACCGAGATATGGGCGGGTGCCAAGGTGGGAACCAGGGTTAGTCTAAGCCGAGGTATCAGGTGAGAGTGCGGGAGATTTGGGGGCCCAGCCGGGAGCCCCCGACTCAAATCCATCTTTCCAGGGCAGGCAAAGCACCAGCTCCGTACAGGGTGTCCAGTCGGCCTTTGCCCTGTTCCCAAAAACACTTTTCCAGGGAAACGAAAACTCTCGGCTCAGCCATAAACACCACGAAGGCCAAAGGATGCTGGATCTGCTGGGAAAAGATCCTGGGGGGCAAGCAGAGATCGGGGGAGCAGGAGAAAGTACCCCCTGGGAAGAAACTGCCTCTGTTATCTATTAAAAAATCCTATGGGCTTTGTAGTCCGGCCCCGTGACCTCCTAGTTTCATCTTAACGGCTCTGACCTCACCAGGCACATGATGTGCTGAATCCTGGTCGCTCTGTCCAATGCTCTGTGCGGGCAGCGTTGCGTCAGCCTCTTCCAAGGGGGTCTGCGGTCACCTTTCCCCCCCTTGGATGGTGCTGTGGATGATGGGAGCTGGAGGATGGCCGGCTGGGGAACAAGGTCCGGATGGCCTTTGGGCCTGTCTGCTTTTGTGTCTCAGCCTGAAGAAGGGTTGCGGTTTGACCCTGCTGTTAGCAACTCTGTGGCAGGTGGGAATTCAACTGGTGGAGCATGACTTTGATAGAGAGCCAAGGGCAAAGTTTGCACTGGGGGAGGCCAGAGTGAGGGGCGCCAAATGGAGAAATACTGTACGTGCGATTCCTGTGGGAAAGCACGGACCTATAGGTGATCCTTCCCAGCCTACCCATATCTGAAACCTCCCAGGGCGCAGAGGAATTAGCGTGCAATCCCCCCACCCTGGAGGTACCCCTTCCTGATGGTAGAGATACATAAATGTAAACTAACTCAATGACCCTTCCCTGGATATTGCCTCTTTGTGATAACGAGAGGTCAACCGTACCAGACTTCCCAGCGTTGTATGAACAAGATGTCAGTCGGCAGTCATTCATCGTAGTAACTTAAGCTGGCACCGGTATGGCACGCAAGGTCGTGAAGAGACTCCTAACCAATCATTATCCTTCGTTTCGGCTCTGCTTTCTTAAACTTAATGTATGAAAAACCCGATTTCTTTGTGTTCGGGGTCTCTTTTGACAGAGGTAGCGCCTTTACTGCTGCGCAACAATAAAGGAAACTTCCAAAGGTTTCTCATGTCCAGCGGAGTTATTGGGGGTCGTCTCCGGGCGAGAACCCCGTTTTGGGTCCAACAAGAGGACGGGGGGGGGGGGGGCATCCGCACTTGCGCAAGCCAGGTGCCAGAGGCGGTTCTCGACTATGCCATCTTTCTGGACGTGCCCAAAACGCAAAAGAAGGAACTTCTCTGCAATGGCACAGGCGACACAGACGCAACGCACCTCCTGAGCCTGTGGCGCCCAGCCCGGATCCTGGGGTTTTGCGTGCGGGCCGTGGGGCTCAGCTGGCAGGGCGGCCCCCCGGAGGTCTCGTTTGCGGCCTCGGCTGGGGGCAGCCTTGAGCCAGGCTGGGCGCTGTGGGCACACTGGGCACTTGTTCTCTCTCTCTGCAGAACAGCGGATGCATCAACTTCAGGAAGCCCCGTGAGGTACGTGCGGTGGGAGCGGAGAGAGGCCCCCCTTGCCCCCAGGAAGGGCCCCCAATGCCCCCCAATGCCTTTCTCCTCCTTCCCTGCAGGAGTTTGAGATCCTCATCCGGCTGTGCCCCCCGCCCCCCCCCCCCGGTGAGGCCCAAAGGTGGGTGCTGGGGCTCTGGGGGCCCAGGCCTAGCCCCCTCCTTTCCCGCTCCCACTCACCACCACCTCTCTCTGCCAGTTACTGGCTGTCCTAAGCCACTGAGCCCCCCACCGAGGCAGGCCCAGCAATACCTTTGTGGTGATCTTGTGCTGTGCAGAGTGAGGGCCCAGAGGGGAGGGGAGGGGGGCCTCTGCCCCCCACTTCCCGCTGATCTTCGTCTCCTTTGCAGCTCGATCGCCTCGCTGGGAGTGTGCCCCGCTGCCCTGGGACAGACCTGGGTCCCCCCACGTCCTCCCCAACCTGCTGGGGCCATTGGTGCCTCCCCACCACTGAGGGAGCTCTCCAGATGACTCGGGACTGGCCCTCCCTCCGAACTCCTCCACCTCTGCTCCTGCTGGGGGAGCCAAGGGATGACCCCCAAACTGGCCCCGCGACCTCACGATCGGGGCCAGCTGAGCCAACTTGTTCCCCAAGTTTCTAGTCCTCGGCGTTATTTCAGAGCACAGGCATGGGGGGTGGGATTCTTCCTCTCGCCTGGTCTTGGTTTGGGTCCCCAGACCTGTTCCCCACAATCTGACTGGTTCGGAAGACCCCCTTCCCAGCATTTCGTGCCCCTCTGCAGGGAAGGGAGTCCGTCAGCCTGGCACAAAAGCCTTGGCCAGAAGCACTCCGCTGCCCCTTCCCCAACTGTTTTTCCACTTCCAGCTGGGAGCAATGTTGAAGCAGCCCTTGGGTGCTCCTTGGGGCACACGGTGGAGAGAGGGACCCCTTTTCCTTTAGTTCCCCTTTTTGGGCTTAGGAACACCCCCTCCCCCTGAATGCTAAAATGGTAAGGCTGGAAGGGACGTGGTCAGGATTTGGCCTTCCCTGCCAGAAATGGCCGTAATTTCCTTTCCCCCAATTTTGCGCCATTCCGAAGCCACCACCAATGGCCCCTCTCGAGTCCAGACCCAGCCCAGGCCTCCTTCTGCCCTTCGGCTGTGGAGCTGGGCGGGTGTCTTGGGCACGTTGTGCTCTCCCCCCCCGGCAAAACCTGGTGTGGCTGGTGGACAGCAGGGCCCCCTGTGTCCCCAGAGCCAGTTGCCTGCCAGGGACCTCAGCCCTTTTTATGGGCAGGGAGGCCCAGAGGCAGCTCTCGCCTCCCCCCCATGCCCGGTGAATCCCTCTGCCCTCCCCGCTCTGGCCAGTCCACCTTAGTCCCCCAGGACCCGGCAGGGTTCCTTCCCCAGACACAACGCCGGTCCCGGCCTTGCCTCCTTGTCCTCCCTTCCCTTCTCCTCCTGCAGCACAGCCAGTGGCCCTCTGTCTCGGCCCTAGACACGTCACCCACACCATCCCCTGGGGACACCCTGGCCCCCTCCCTGCCAAGGGGTCAGCTTCATCCGGGGCCACCGGCACTCGGCCTCCTGCAGCTCCGTCTACCCCCAGGTCCGTGACGTGGGGGGCGTCCCCCCTCGGACTGCCGCATCATCCGGGTCAGCCTGGCGCTGCAGAACAGCACCCTGCAGAAGAGCATCCTGGTCAGGGGGTGAAGTTGGTCGCAGCCCCTCCAAATGATTGTTACAGAGAGAAGGACTGGAGCTGATATGTCCCGGGAAGGTTTTGGGAATAGAGCGAATGGGAGGATTCAGGAGCACTGCAAAAGTTGGGGACGCCGCCTTCCAAGAGGCATTCTCCACTCTCAGAGGGAATGCCTCTTCTAAAATGAGGGTGGTGGAAATGCCTGGGTATGATGAGCGTTTATACCATTGTTAGGGGTTTCTGCAGATTCAGCTAGTTAACAAATGCTCGTGGTTTAGCTCAGTGAAGGCTTCTCTAACAGTGTCCCTGCACTTAAGTGAATCCTGGCTCAGATCCAGGTTTTAGCGAGTGGCGCTGAGCCTGTCCTCCGAACAGCAACACCTCCCTTCCGCTTGGAAGTCCCCTGGGAGGTCGGGCAATGTTGAACAGGGTAGAGCAGGCATGGAAGGGTTGGAAATCTGGCTTGGCAAGCGCTGGTTGGCATCTCTGCCTGTGCCTTTGTCTTTCCTCTGGAATGGCGGGGGGGCGTCAGTGGGGCGGGTGGCTGAGCCCCTTTCTCTGTGTTCCTCTGCAGGTAACAAGCCAAGATAGGGGGAAGGAGAGACTTGGGGGGGGGCCCATCTCATGCTGGAGGTCCTGATCTGAAGGGGAGCCAGATGGATGTCAGGAAATGGGGAGCGAAGGAGGCGGGGGGGGGGGGCGGTCAAGACAAAGAAATGCAGCTAGAGGAGTCTCCACCCACTCCTGCCCAAGCTGGACTGCTGCAAGGCGCTCTCCCTGGGGCTGCCCTGGGAGAGTGTTCGGAGGCTTCAGCTGGGCAGCGAGGGCTGGCGCAGGCAGTCCGTGGCGTCTCTTTCCGGGCGCAGGAGACACGCGGCTCCCTTGGCGCCCCGCTCTGTGTGGTGGTTGTTGTGTTGTTGTTTGATGTGTGTGTTTATTGCTCACCAACTGAGCAAAAAGGGTCCCTGCAAAAGGGTCCCTGGCCTTTTCAGGTGATTCTTCTTGGCTGCTGTGTGTTGTTGTTGTGACATTGTTTGGTGCGTGTTTATGGCTGACACACGCTGGATATTTGAGAAATGCAAAGAGCATCAAAAGAAGCCCGTCTGCGCTCCCCTGATGATGGCAAAGCCCTCGGTGTGGAAAGTGCTGGGAAAACCGGGAATCCCGGAAGATCTCCTGGTGCTCGCAAGGAGTTTTTCTGCAGGCCAGGAAGGCCCGTCCGGAGGGAACCCGCGATGCCGACGGGCTCAGGCGGGCGGCCGGGCTGCATACCCCCCTTTATGCACCCCTTCGTTGGCAGCCCCTTGAATTCTCCCTCGAATGAGGCCAACGGCAGACAAGCCAGACTGGAGGGCTGCTTCGTGCCCCCAAACAGCTCCAGCCCAGGATAAGGAGCTCCACAGATGCCCGGCCATTTTAGCCACATGAAGCCGGTCCTGGGACCCCCACGGCCACCCCCTCCTGCCACCAGAGGCTGATTACCACCAGCTCCAGATCTCCAGGCCCTTCGCCTCCCGGAGGTCAGGAGGAAACCCCCTTGGCCCAGAGAAGTGCCCAGATCGGTCCCCCCCCCCGGCTTTTTTCCAAATA
The DNA here is from genome assembly GCA_030867105.1 of Liasis olivaceus. Taxonomy (NCBI): domain Eukaryota; kingdom Metazoa; phylum Chordata; class Lepidosauria; order Squamata; family Pythonidae; genus Liasis; species Liasis olivaceus. The sequence continues at coordinate 80,225,113 of CM061355.1, forward strand.
AGGACCAGGTGCCCCTTCGGAGTCCCAGCAGCCCCAGTCCCAGGAAGCTTCAAAGGGCAACTAGTCCACCCCCTCCAGGCCTCCAGAGAAAAGGAGAGCCCGGCTGAGAGTCCTGGGGAGGGCAAAGGAAGGGGAGGGTCCCCTCTGAGCTGGCAGGAGACCCCTGGAGCTGCATCCCCCCAAGACTGAAGGGGTTCCCCCTCCCCCTTTCTCCGCTTCTTTCTCTGCTCCGAACTATCTCCTCCATGGGCGAAATCCAGAGAGGCTCTGCCCGGAGACCGATGACGCTGCAGGAGGGAGAATTCCCATTGGCCCCTCTGCTCTTCTGGGCACTCCCAACTCCAGAGTCTGAGAAAAACGCTTCCCGCCCCCAGTCCAGACCCACCGATTCCGCCTCTGGGGCTGGAAGCATCTGCATCTGTCTCCTCTCTCTCGGGGGCTGTTTGTGGGGCAGGATCCATGGGCTCTGTTGGGGTCCCCCTGCTGCTGCTGCTGCTGGGGGCGCTGCCCCGGATCCCTGGAAGCGAAGGTGGGCGGGAGCCCCCCGGTAAGGAGGGGGATGGGCGGGGGGAGGGGGGCTGGGAGGGACCCCTGATGCTGGTGGGGGAGGGGGAAGAAAGGGGCTGGGACCCCCAGGAGTGACGGTGGGGAAGGGATTGAGGGCAGGAGAGGCGGGAGCCTGCAGGAGCCTCGATCTCCGCGTGGCCTCTGCCCCTCCCTCCCCACCCCCCCCAGGAGCCCTGAGAGGGACCCCCTTCCCTGGCTGTGGCCGAGGCGGGGAGGGGGTCGTGGGAAGGCAGCTGAATGAGACCCGGATCCGGAGCCCCCAAAGTTTGTCGCCTTGAAGGAGGAAGGAGAAGAAAGTGAAAGAGAAAGAAGGAAATTGCGGCGTTTTCAGGCAATGAAGAGCCGCACAAGAAAAAGATGCATTTGGGAAAAAACCTTTTTGCACCTTCAGAAACTTCACTTTTTCTTAGGAATCTCCAATTAGAGGCTTTTAAGGTCAGGCAAGAGTTGAATTGAGATCCCTTGTTGGGAGAGCCTCTAAATTGGGAAAGGAGACCAAGCCCCCCCCCCCATAATTCCCCTCTGCTGAATCCGGGTCTGGACAGGAGGGGGAAACTGAGAAGGATGGATGTGGGGGTGAGGAGACTGGAGACCCCCCTTTGAGTTGCTCCTGGGGGCTCTTGAGGAAGGCAGGTAGGAGGGCTGAATCTTGGGGGGAGAAGAGAAGTTTGGGGAAAGGAGGGAAGGTGGGGGGTTTAGGCGAGGGAGGGGCTGGGAGACCACGGGATCATCAGTCCAGAAACCCTCATTGTGCCCCCTCCCCATATTCCTCCCCAAGGAGGAGGGAGACCAAGGTATGGATCTCACTTTCACTGCAGTCCTGAGAATCTCTGGGTCTCTTCACTCCTCTCCCCCATATTTCTTGCTGTTTTGGGGGGCAAAGAGGCCCCGCCCGGATCCAACGTTCCCTGCAGAGAGTAGGGCGCTCTGCTGCACCATTTGCGCTTCTGCCTGCCTTTCTCCAGGGCGGGAGGATGGAGAGGGCCCACCAGGAAGCTCCTCCCCTCCCCCTCTTTCCTCCCCCTCCAGACCGCCAGCAACTCTCCCTCCCCCCCAGGGAGCCCCACTGGGACCGACAAACCTCCCCCTCCCTCCTCCAGGGGGCGTCTTCAGGGAGCGACAGCCCTGCGGGGTTGGCCGCTGCTGCCGAAGGAAGGCGATGGAGCTTCTCCCACTCGGGGTGGATCGGGGCCCTTCCTCCCCAAACCCCGAACGGTGAGGCACGGAGTGGATTGGGCCGGGGGTCTCTTGGGAGACCCCCCGCGTCTCCCCCAGGGAGCCCCACCAAGGAAGTGGAGGAGGGGCTGAGAAAGGTCCCCCGGGTGCCCCTTCCAGCTGGGCCCTCCAAAGGCCACCCCTCGGTCTCCCGCCACAGGTCTCCCCCTCCCCCTTCCCGCATGGGTCCCTCCTCCGCTGGCAGCTGGGAGTGATGGGCCCTGGAGTCCTTCCTGACGGCCCTCCTCCTCCTCCTCCTCCTCCCTGCAGCCCATTTCCTGGTCCAGTGGAAGTCCGACTGCCACTTCTTCAACGGGACGCAGCGGGTGCGCTACCTGAAGAGGTACTTCTACGACCGGCAGGAGTTTGTCCGCTTCGACAGCGACGTCGGGAAGTTCGTGGCCGTCACCGAGTTCGGGCAGTTTGTGGCTGACTATTGGAACAGCCGCCAGGACTACCTGCAGGACGCGAGGGCCGCCGTGGACCGCTTCTGCCGGCACAACTACGAGGCTCTCCAGGGCGCTCCTGTGGTTGGCCGGAGAGGTGAGTCTGGGGGGCTTCCGGAGGAGAAATGCCGGCCCCTCCCCCTTCATTCAATCCGTTAAGGATCCCCTTATGAAGACTTACTCTGTATTTATTCTGCGCTGTGAGATCTACGAAATATTCCTCTTCTCCTCCCAGGATCCCAACTCTCCCCCCGCCCTGAATCTGGGATCCCCTCGATCCCCTCCAGAAAACGGCCCAGGGAGGATTCGGGGAGCGGCGGAATCCGGCCTCGTCTCCCCCTCCCCAATACGGATTCAGGGACCGGAGGGGCGTTTTGCCTCTTTTTATCCTTGATTCTTGGTTCAGGGTCCGGCAGCTTCTAAATCCAACAAACAAACATAACAAACAAACACTCAACCAGGCTAGAACTTCTAATCATGATTCGGCGTTTAAACAAAGGCGTAAACCTCAATCGTATGGAAATATTTATGTGCTTCTTCCTCCGCCGTGTGGAAAAGCTGATTCGAAGGCTGGGAAACCTTTAAGGGCGATTTCCGGAGTCCGGCAGAAAAGCCCCCCTCGAAACCAGCTTTTCACACCAGACTCGGCCCCTCTTCATGGCCGGGAAGGTCCCGGATTTGGGATGGAGCCCAAAAACCGCATTAAAGTTGAGTTTCCGGTCATAAGAACCCCGGAAGCCATCGAGGGTTTAATGCAGGAGGCCCGATCCTCTGCTCCAGAGTTCCTACAAATTGCTAAACTGGTTTCTGTAATTTTAATTCCTGGCCTAATGATGAACTTATTTATCTCTATCACTGGATAAGGTTTCAGAGCTCAAACATGGTGCAAATCGAGTGTTTTAGCTGCACGTGTTGCAGTTCGGCCCTTTCGGGGAAACTCTCTTCCTTCGGTGAAACCTCCAGAGTTGTTCGTATTCCCTTTCTGAGCCCAGGTTTTCCAAAAATCATGCATTGCTACAGAATTAAATAACACCTTTCAGTTGAGTTTATATTTCGTAATATTAATTCACAGTCCGACAGTATTTACCGCAGAACTTCGTCACTCCCGCTAATCCATCTAGTGATCTTGGCAGCCCCCGAAAGCCCCCAGAGATCCCCTGCGAATGGCTCCGGTCTCCCAGTTCGCCTCGTGGGGCATCTCCAGGCCTCAAAAACCCTCTCGAGGGTCCCTCCTTTGGGGGCTTCAGGCTGCGTTTCAGTTTCGGGGAGACGGCGCCGGACGCGCTGCCCAAAGGCCCCCCAAAGGACTTTCTCCTTGGATTTTACGCCGTCCTGCAATGGCTCCATCTGGCTCAGGGGCCGTTCTGGGTTCCTCCAGATGTGCAGAATTACAGATTTTGTGACTTTCGGGGTTCAGCCACGTCTCCCGGCTGCACGCCCACAATTTCTGGAAGGTTTGCTACCTTTTAAGAAGCCTTTATCTGCTCACTAGCTACGTCCAGATGCACAGAATATAATTTTTACAAAATTCAAAACACCGACCATGAATTTCATTGTGATTGGTACAGTTTCTTCCAGAGGAATCTCTCCTAAAAGGTATTAATTTTACTTCACTGAAAATGCCTCCCGAGTCTGTTTTGGGGAATATTCTATGAATCTGGAACACGTGTGAAGCGGGGAGATTAAATGTTTTGCTGTTTTCAATCCAGAGGGCTCCATATTTCTATTAAATAAAATCCCTGGATGGATCGATGGAGAATGTTGTGTCTCTGGAGGGCCTTTAAAAAGAAAAAAAATTCTTTGAACCCAATAATGGATCCAGAACTCAATTAAACTCCCTGCCCAGCAACTCCCGTCAGACCAAATTGTTCCCCCCAAATATTTGCATGGCAGCTTTGTAAATAATTAGGTTTATCTTTGGTGAGGCCATAAAAAATGATTCCTGCCCTCTGATGATCTTCTTCTTTAACTACTAAAATTAATCTATGCATTTTGAAGATGTTTTCACTAAATCGGCCACATTTTAGATTTTGAATTTCTGCTGATTTAAATCTGTTCCTTCCATTTTCTTGTTAAAAGTATTTTCTCATTCAGAAGATTTTTCTTATAAAAAAAAGGAAAAAGCATTGTCATGAATTTCAATTCGAAAAAACTGCCTCCTTTTACCTCTTTTGCAAAGATTTTTAATGTTCCAAGACACAAATGTGCTTCCTGTGAAGAAAAAGCCACAAATGTATTATTTATCTGAGCGGCAACCAGACAAGATCCCAGGTCTTCACTGCAAATAACCAAAACGTTTAAAAGTTGAATCGTCTTAAGTGTTATTAAGTGTTAGTAAAAAAAATCATCAGTAAGAAACTCTATTAACAAACCACTTAGACAAGACACTAAATAGCCAATTATTGAAAAGAAAAATCAAGATTAAACATCAGATCCAAACATACCTTGCAGCCCCCCAGAAGCCGAGGCTGCAAGACACAGTGCCAGAGACGCCTCTGGGGGAAGAAGGAGGGCAGGTGCCCCATTTACGAGCCATTCGCCTCCCCCCAAAATACCAGAAGCTGCAGAAGCATTTTGATTTTTGCAGCCGAGGAGGGAGAGAATCAGCCTCATCTCACCCACTGACGTCTTCCCGGAAGGCCACGAGCTTCATCGCTCTCCCCCAACTCCCTGACCCAAATGCTGAAGGGCACAAGGACCCAGGACAGACCCCAGGATGCCACCAGAGACCCCCTTCCTGGCTGGAGGGAGACCTCAAGGACCCTCTCTGGGGGCCCATCCAGCCCTCCCTTCATCCATCCAAGAGTTGTGCCAGTTTGAGCCACGCTGCGGTTGGCACTTTTCCCCCTTAAATCTTGTTCTGTCCTTTTCTGCTTCTTTCTCTGAGTTGTCCAGATCATGTGGGACTTTATTCATTTTCTCCCTCCCCTCCAGCCAAGCCCACCGTCACCGTCTCCCCCACCAAGACGGACCCCGGTTCCCCCAACACCATCCTCCTCTGCACCGCGACGGGCTTCTACCCCCTGGAGATCGACGTCCAGTGGCTGAAGAACGGGCGGCCGGAGAAGGAGGGCGTCGCCTTCGGGGAGGAGCTCCAGAACGGAGACTGGACCTACCAGCTCCAGGTGCTGCTGGAGACCCAGCCCCAGCGTGGGGACGTCTACACGTGCAAGGTGGGGCACGCCAGCCTGGAGGCCCCCATCACCGTCCAGTGGGGTAAGCCTTTCCCTTCCTCCCCTTCCCTTCCCTCCTGGTCTGGGAACAGCATCCTTCATGGAGAAGGGGACATTGATGGGGGGGCTGGAAAGACCCTCCCTGTGTGTTGAGCCAGAATGGCCCCTCTGGAGGAAGCTGGCCCTGATCCTGCTACTCACGCGAGGCTCCTTCTCCTTCCCCAGAGCCACGTTCCTCCAATGCTGCCAAGAGCAAGCTCTGGACGGGGGCCGTGGGGGCCGTGCTGGGGGTGGTCTTCCTGGCTGTGGGGTTCTCCCTCTACCTGAAGAACAAGAAAGGTGAGTCCATGGGGGGCTGGGTGAGAGGTTATGGGGAGGGGACCATCTAGGGGAGGCCTTGCATCTAGATGGCAAGGTGGGTCCTCTTGGGCCCCCAAATCCCAAGGCTGAGGGTCTCATTGGGAAATTGGTTTGGAGACATTTTTCTTCCTGGAGGGGTATAAGGGATAGGAGACCCCGTTTGGGGGGGGGGTGAAGGCACCAGGCTAGAAACTAGGAGCTGTGAGTCCCAGCCTTGCCCTGGGCACAAAGCCCCTGGGTGACTGTCGGCCAGCCATTGTCCCTCAGCCCCAGGAAGCACGCAATGGCAAACCCCTTCCAAAAACTAGCCAGGAAAACTGCAGGGACTAGTCCAGGCAGTCGCCAGGAGTCAACGTTCACTCAAAGGAAGAAAAGAAAAAGGTGGGGGGGGATATAATGCAATATATTATAGGCTGTAGAATGGGTGCTTGACCCCATTAATGCTCTGGCCCTTTATTAATTTATTTACTTATGAAATTTATCAGGCCGCCCACAAGGAGTGACTGGGCAGCATATAGCAAAAAACATAAAATTATAAATATGTCAAAAAAGGTCCTATGAAAAAGAAAAATATTTCTGAATGCGTCTCTCTCCCTTTTTCTAGCAACTCCCATCCAGCAACCAGGTGAGTTTCTTCTATTCGCCCTCCATTAATTAATAAGTTTTTCTCTCTCTCTCTCCTCCCAAAAAATATCTCTTAACTAACTGAAAGAGCCTTGAATGACCCGCAAAGCCTCCAAAGATTTTCTGGACTCCCCAAATCCCTTTCCAAGGTTTTTGGCGGCTTTTCCTTGCAGGGACCCCAAAATGTAACGCAATCGCACACAAGAGCAGCAGACAACACCAAACCTTCCCCCAGGATGTTTCCCCATTTTGGGACATTGCAAAGGGAAGGGAAGGGGGGGCTGTGCAGGTCATTGGGGGAGGGGGAGGGAGCACCCCAGGTTTGTGGACTGCCCTTCCTGACCCCCCTTTTGACCTTCTACACAAGCTCCCGCCAAGGGACACCAGGCTGGACACCAGACGCCATTTCTGACTCCACCATCTGAGCAGCATCTTCTGGGTTCGGATGAAGTATCTGCGGGAAGGGGGGGGAGGGAGGCCTCCTCTCTTGATTAACCCCCTAATTAAGCCAATTAGGGACAAATTCCACCTTGTCAAAGTCAGTCTGGAGCCTCCCTTTGCAGCCCCTCTGCTGAACTGGGACCCCCTTCAAGCCTCGGAGATGAGATGGGGAGGAATCCCTGGTCCTTCGCAGCCTTTTCCTCCCTGAAAGAGCCGGATTCTCCCTCCATCCGGGCCCTGCCCATCATCCACCCCCTGAAGGTTGGGCCTGCCTGGGAAGGGGGGGGTGAAAGGGAGTGGGAGGGGAGGCCCACCCTGTGTGTTTTCTGCAGACTCTCCAAAAAAAACCTCATTGATACTGAAGGTTTTTACTATTTATTTTAATTTTCTTCCCCACCTCTGTTTTTCACAGCACTCATGAGTTAATCCTACTATCCCTTCCTGCTCTCCGATGCAAAATAGCTGAAGCATTTCAGCACCTGATGAATTTCTGCCTTTTTTGCAACACTCAAAGGATGCAGCTTCAACACTGGCAAGAGGAGGAGAATCACAGCCTGGACCTTCTCCTGCCAAGACCCACCAGCTTCCTTTCAGGGCCTCTCTGTCTTTTGAGGGAGGGGGAAGTGGGGAGGGGGTGGAGACCACCTAGTCTGCCCCCAGGAACGCCTGGCGTGCCTGTCGCTCCAGACCCCCAATTTCTCCTGCTCAGCACAGACCCCCATTTAGGGCAGTGGCTGCAACCCACCCACCTACAGCCACTTAACTGAAAATCCATCTGGCACTTAGCCAAGCCTGGGGGCCACCAGATCCAGAGAGATCCACATGCTCCACATGCACCAGCCACCCTGGATCCCCATTTCCTGAGGAGTGATCTCAGGGATCAACTGGTCTCTGTCCAGCAGAGCCCCAACCTCTTCCCCTTCCTTGGACCCCCCCTCGTTTCTCCGTCTCGTCCCTCCCGGCTTTGAATGCTCAGGAGCTTCACCTTCTTGCTCTTCTCCTCTGGGTCAATTCCCGTGGCTTTTATTTGGTATAAAGGAATAAAATTTAGACTGTAGGAAATCCCTGGAATGATGTCAGTTGATGCTGTCTGAAAAGTCTGGTCTCAGCTCCATATTCCCCCCAGGTCAGATGCCATTTAATCAGCTCCCTCCATCCCTGAATTGCTGATCCTCCGCAGAAGGGGAGAGGTTTCCCCCCCACATCTATAGGTCTCCTTGCCAGTGTGGCTCCTCTGATCAGAAGGCGGCTCTTCCTTTCGAGCTCCTTCCTCGCTACCTACATTCATACGGATTCTCTCCAGGGTGGATCCTTTGAGGAAAACGAAGAGGGTGGCCGGGCTGTCCCAGGGGAGGGCAGGGGCGACATGTCTAGGGCTTAGACGGATGGCCACCTGCTTTGCTGCAGGAGGAGACAGGAAGGAAGGACAAGGAGGCAAGGACAGGACCGGCGCTGTGTCCGAGGAAGGAACCCTGCCTGGTCCTGGAAGTGGGGGGGCTGAGCTGGACTGGCCTTAGGGGGAGGGCAGAGGGATTCACTGGGCATTGTGGGGAGGTCCCCTTGCAGGGAACACCAAATCGTGACCACGTCCCTTCCAGCCTCTGTCACCTGTGCAATTGCAGAGCAGATCCTTCTTTTGCGTTTTGGGCACGTCCAGAAAGATGGCGCAAGTCGAGAACCGCCTCTGGCACCTGGCTTGCGGATGGTACCCCCTTCCTCTGGCCCACCCCAATGCAAATTTGGCCTCTTGCTTTCTGTCAAAGTCATGCTTCACCAGTTGAATTCCCACCTGCCACAGAGCTGTTAGCAGGGTCAAATCACAACCCTTCTTCAAGCTGAGACACAAAAGCAGATGAGCCCAAAGGCCGTCTTGGTCTTGTTCGCCCAGCCAGCCATCCTCCAGCTGCCATCATCCACAGCACCATCCAAGGGGGGGGAGGTGACCGCAGACCCCCTTGGAAGAGGCTGACGCAACGCTGTCCGCACAGAGCATTGGACAGAGCGACCAGGATTCAGCACATCATGTGCCTGGTGAAGTCAGAGCCCTAGGAGGCAGTCACCGCAGGACAGTGTTAGAGAAGACGACAGCATTGCCCCCCTCCCCGTTTCAGCCCAAGTGGCAGAACTGGCAACCTTACATCAAGCCCTGTCTCATGTGGGGACACAGCCGGCTAACATCTATGCTGATCCAAGGTATGCCTGGGGAATAGCTCGAGATGATGGTCAGCTGTGGAAGAACAGGGGATTCCTGACAAGCAGCGGAACAGAGATGAAACATGGCCTGTTAATTCGTGCTACTTTAGATCTCACACAGAACCGGAAAGCTTTGGCAGTAATCAAGGTCAAAGCACATTCGGGAATTAAAGGTAATGAGTCGGCTGATGGGGCAGCAAAGCAAGCCGCTCTCAAACCACAGCCAGAACAGATGTTTTTACAACTGTTACCCTGCACCGTACCTGTAGACGCAGTTTGGGTGCAGGAACACGCCGCTAGCCAAGGGAAAGAGAAAGAGAAATGGAAACAGAACCAAGCAGCAAAGGATGAAGAAGGAGTCTGGAAATCGAAAGGGAAAGTAATCGTTCCCAGGGTGGCAGTCAGGCACATTTCGAAGTCGGTACATGATCGAGGTCGTGAAGGAGCAGGAGCGTCAGCTCAGAGGTTTAAGCAAGATTGGGCAGGCGAAGGGATTAATGCAGAAGCACAGCAGATAGTTGGCAACTGTGCAGTTTTCCTGGCCCATTCTAAGGGGAGAGGACTGAGGCCACGTCCTTCCCGACTGCCCAGAGGGCAGTGCCCTTTCCAGATGATACAGACTGACTTTGCTGACATGCCTCCGTGTAAGCAGAAGCGCCTATTGATTGTAATATGCACCTTCGGTAACTATGTAGAAGCATTTGCTACCAGAAAAGCAGACGCCGGTGCAGTGGCCACATGTTTGTTAGCTGAACTGGTGCCAAAACGGGGTGTATCAGCAGTCATTCACTCAGATCGAGGGAAACATTTTGTAAATCGAGTCATCCAGTCAGTGGGTACAGCCCTGGGAATGGAGCTCAGAGATCACCGTGCCTGCAGGCCACAGGCATCCTCGCTGGTGGAGAGCGTGGTGGGAACATTGAAAAATCGCTTGGCCAAACTAGTAGACGCAATTGGTTGGAGACGGCAGATGTACTCCCCACGGCACTCTTGGCCATCAGAAGCTCACCTCTGAAGGAACCGAAACCGTCTCCCTATGAAATTGTACGTGGGCGACCAAAGCCTCCGGGCCTTGGCTCGATCCCCATTCCAGAAGGGGCTCACCCTAACCCATGGCCAAATTCCTTACGTGCCATGCAATCTTTTCAACAGGAGCAGCGCCAAGCCCAAGAGCGAGTCAGAGAGCATCGTGACCAGAACGGGCTACCTGAAACCGAACCGTTTGGCCAGTCGCAAGCAGGAGGCTGGGCGCATCGCGAAGTGCCTCAGAGGAAAGGCTGCGTCTCCCAAAGCGGGCAGGCCCGTGCCAAGGGCTGCCAGCGGCTCACCACAGTGCGGAGCCTGAAGGTCTGACCTCGGGGGTCCCCCTATGTCAGCTCAGGCGCACTCCAGCTCCAGCCCCAGCCCCAGCCCCAGCAGCGAGCACTACCTAGGACTGTGTTCCATGCTCCCCAGAAACAAACGGATGAACGAGGAAAGAAGAAGGGTGAAGAGCTCTGAAGATAAGGTTTGTTAGTTGAACATGACCACTTGGGCTCCTGAAGTGATTCAGAACGCTTACTATTTTGCTTTACGTTGTGCCTCACCGCAAAACTATGGCTCTGTTTACTTTTGTGTTGACAATGTCCAGTGTGGTTTATTTGCAACTGCCAGGATATAAGATGCAATACCCACTTGACTTCAGTGCATTCTATAATCCCTCCGGGTGAACCTTTTTGTGCTCTTGAGGGAACCAGCTGGGATTCTGCGCTTAACACCTCTTTTGTAGGAGTCCCGGAACTGTTTTGCAAGAGGCTCCTGCCGCTACTGCACCAGCCCCTGCGCGTGAGCCGCCCACCCTCGGTCCCTACGGACACCTCTCCTGCGCTATTATTCCACACCCAGCAAACACCGGTGGGCCAGCCAAGCATTGCCAGGGGCCAGCTGTGTGCGAGTGGTTGGCTGTGGATGGTCCTCCAGACTTTTCCTAGGTGTGGCCCCACAAGCTGTTTGCGTATTGTGGTGTTTGTGTATTACGAATGTCCTGTGTCGTTCCGGCTTGTTCTTGTTTCATCTGACGCGTAGCGAGGACAGGAGGAAGAGTTAAAACTGGAACTGTCACACCCTTCGCCTCCTTATAATAGCGGGGATCTGCAGGGATCCCTTTAGCGGGGCTGGCGCTTGCGGGGGCTCTCTGCACGTGGCCCAGAGCCGGCTCCCCGCGCAGCCACCGGGCGCCCCCTGCCGGCCGCCTCCCTCCATCTCTCCCTGTCGGCGGGACTTTGAGGAGGAGGAGCGGCGGCAGCGGCGGACTTAGCGCGCATGCGTGGGAGGAGCGGAGCGGCGCGGCCCGGGCGCCCCGGCAGCTGGAGGACGAGGACGAGGACGAGGACGCGGAAGTGAGCGGCGAAGCACGTGGCTGGGCGGGGGGCTCCGGGGCCTCGGGGGCGGGCCGCCCAAGTCATGCCTTGCGTGGCCGGCGGATGCGGGAGGGGTGCCCCGCTGGAAGGGGTCCGGCGCTGGGGGCGGGGCCGCCGCCCAGGAGGGGGCAGAGCCGGGGAGCCCCAGCCTGGGCGCCCGGCACTCGGGGGCCTTCGCGGCGGAGCTGCCGGGACCCCCCAGCTCCCCGTGGCGCGGGCCCCGCAGGAGGGCAGGTCGGCCGCTCAGACGGGTGGGCTTCGGCTTGGCCGGCTGGGGAATTCCGGGAGTTGAAGCCCCCCAAGGCGGCCGAGGTTGAGGAGCGCTGCTCGGCTTCCCCCCGCCCTGCGAAGGAGGGCAGCGCTTTCCCGCCGCGGTGGGGAAAGGCAGCCAACTGCCCCCCCCCCCCCGCGCTGAGTTGTGCTTGTTTTCCTTTCCTCCCAGCTCCTCTGGGGATGTTTCGGCCCCCGGGCAGCCTGCGGCCTTGGCGCGCGGGACCCTGCCCCGCCCGCTGGGGGAGATGCCAGGCCGGCAGGAGCCGCCCCCAGCCTCTCCGCCTTAGCCAGCCGGCCGCCTCGGGGCACGGCCCGGGCCGGCGGCCGCCGCCTCCGCCGGGGACCTGGAAGGTGGGCGGCCTCCGCGTCCCTGTCCCCGTCCCTGTCCGGCCGCCCACCTTTCCCGGAGGAGGGGCGGCTGGGGGAAGGGCTTTCTCCCAAGGGGCCTCGCGGAGCCCCGGATCGGAGCCCCGGTATTCCCTGCGGACTCGGCTGCTGGTGGTGGCCGCCGTCGGCCTGCAGCTTCTCCTGGGCTGGCTGTATCTCCGCTCGGAGAAGGAGAAGCGGGAGAGGCAGAAGCGCATCGAGGAGCTGAGGAAGGTGGCCATCGGGCAGGGCGACTTCCAGCTGGTGGACCACACCGGGCGCCCCTGCTCCAAGGGGGACCTCAAGGGCAGCTGGGTCCTCCTCTACTTTGGGTTCACCCACTGCCCCGACATCTGTCCGGAGGAGCTGGAGAAGATGAGCCGGGTGGTGGACCTGCTGGACCGAGACCCCCGGCTGCCCCGCCTCCAGCCGGTCTTCATCACGGTGGACCCCGAGCGGGACACCGTGGCGGCCGTGGCCAAGTACGTGAAGGAATTCCACCCGCGGCTCCGGGGGCTGACCGGCAGCCCCGAACAAGTGCGAGAGGCTGGCCGGGCCTACCGCGTCTACTACAGCGCCGGCCCCAAGGACCAGGACGACGACTACCTGGTGGACCACACGGTCATCCTGTACCTGCTCAGCCCCGACGGGCTCTTCATGGACTATTACAACCGGTACAAGACGGACGCCAAGATTGCTCAGAGCATCAAGGGGCACATGACCACCTACAGGAGCCCCTTCAGCTGAGCCAGGACTGGCGGGGGCCGGATGCCCGGAGGCCGACGGCTAGTTTTGGACGCCCAGCTGAACGGGCCCGCCGTTGTGAGAAGGCAGGCTGTGGAGCGTGGGGGTGTGTGTGTGCGTGCACGTGCGCACCATTTTGGAGTGACGAATTCTACAGGGATTGTCAAGGGAAAAACAATCATGCTCTGAAATGGTATTTCATGCTGCACGCAGATTCGACTCCTGCTTCCTTTTTTATTTGCACTCAGGCGGTGTTTGTACAACACGCTTAATGCAGATCAGTTGCAACCTGAGTGGCTGCATTCTTCCAACGTCTTAACTAGGTTATTATTATTTTGGCTTAGTGTGACCCCAGCTTTTTAGTAGCTGTATTGTTTTACAGCAGGAGCCTCCAGCAAAGCCATTACAGTAACCCGCTTTCAGATGGAGCCGCACATTAGGTTTTGGAAGCGAGAAGGTTTGGGGTCCAGGTGCCTTTGCAGTGAGGCGCCTCAATGGGGCCAGGATCCGGGTATGGGTTTCCAGGTGTGGCCTTCGTTTACGTGCAAGTGAGAACCGTATTTGGCACTGCACTGCTGTCACTTTCTGCTTCGGGAAAGGTCACCATGTAAACGATCTGTCCTTGGAGGAAAACCTGGTCACCCTTCCTATTTTCCACTTACCCTCCCACCCCCCAAGTTGGAACGGCATCCTGCGACTGTTTGCCCCAAGGGTCTGGGAGGGAAGTCTGGCCTTTGCTTCCTCTGCCCGCTAAGTTACGTGGGGGGCCTCCCCATCTCTGAAGCAAGAGGCTTTCCGGATGCAGGACGTGAAAGTCTTCTTCTTGCAGATCGTGATCGTGGCTAACGAGCACAAGCCACAACTCGGGGGCAGCCGTGGGGCATGGAGGCACACTTGGGACCACACCTTGCCTACGTCCTCTTTCTGGAGCAGGCAGCACGGAAGGGGAAGGGGGCCTATGCATCTGCCATTCAAGAGGGAAAGCGAATCGCATCTCCAGGAGGCCCCCTTTACTGTGGGAAAGCAGAGACAGAAGCCTTAGCAAGGACCCCACTGGGGAGGGAGCGGCGGGGGGCTGAAAGGGTGGGGGAAGCTATACAGATACCGCACATTTACATATATGCAGATATAATATATACACACATACAGATACAGATACAGACACAGCCCGGAGCAGAGGAGAGCCATCACTGCTGGCTGAGCGAGGGAGCCGTGTACGTGTGAAAGCGCCGATGGGCTCTTTCCTGGGTCAAGAGGCGCAGCGCCATGGTGTCGACTGTCTCCTCCAGGCCTGGCTGTTGGGAGATTTCCACAGTGTAGTCATTTGCCTGGAGGAACACACACATTTCGGGGCTGAAAGAATCCAATTTGGCAAAGAAACGGGTGGGGAAGGTCCTAGAATCCTAGACTTAGAACAGTTGCTCAGGGAGGGTCCCCTAGAGCAGCGTTTCTCAGTCTTGGCAGCTTTTTATGGACTTTAAGTCTCAGAACTCCTCAGCCTGCCAACTGCCCACGTTGAGAGATGCTGCCCTGGTGCATCTCCAATGGATGATCGTCTAGCCCGCGTGTAAAGACATGCCATGCAGGATGGCTCTCCGCTTTGTTCTGTATGGTCAGGACGTTTCTAATCCTGCTGGTTTAGTTTTAACCCACTGGTTCTGATCCTGCCCTGTGGGGCAACAGCCAGGCTCCTCGGCCTCCCAGCCCCTCCAACTTTGCAGGCGCCTCACCAGCTGCAGGGAGGCCAGCATGCAGCGGCAGACCTCGAAGGCCGGCTGCTGTGCCACCAGGCTGGCAAATGAATGCCATTCACCCACACGGCTGAACCGGGACACCAGCTGGTCTCCGTAGTCATGGATGTCGAAGGCAGCACGGGCTTCCTGTGCAGACAGAGGCGCGGTCAGACCCTGGACCCCGTGCATCGCCTGCCCCTGCATGAGTTCTCCATTCCTGACCTCACCTGGTCCTCAAGCTGTGGGCCGATCATCTCCTCCCAGTCGCGGACACGCCGGGACAGCACCGTCTCTCGGGCGTACTTCTGGGAGTGCGCCATGAACAGCTCCTGAAATCAGCAAGAAGGAAGAGCGTCTCTTGCAGCGGAGGAGAGGACCAGCTCGGCTTAGATGCCCCACCCCCGGCCCCAGTTCAGCCGCTGCGGGAGGGGAGCCCTGTTAGCCTATGGTAGGTGTCTGGCAGCCCCCTAACAAACTTTATTTAAAAGCATAAGCTTTTGTGAGCTGCAGCTCGCTTCATCAGAGGCAAATTTCCTTGAAAGGCATCGGCTGGCGTGAGCTACCAAGCCACCGAGGGGAAGAATGGCTTTGGAGTTGGGTGGCCTTAGCAAATCCAATTAAAATTAACAACAGTCATCCAAATGGCTTCTCAGTGGGATACGTACCACATTCTTCCTCACCAGCTCCTCGTAGCTAAGGGAAGAGGGGATTTCACCGGGGTCTGAAACAAAATTGAAAAGTTGAGAGCTCCCCCCCAAGCCTCTTACAGCGGCCATGCCTCGTATTTCTTTCCCCACCTCTAATGATGGATGGATGGATGGATGGATGGATGGAACTGAAGTGGGAAACGCATAGCAAAAACAGCCAGTGTGCCCTCCCCTGCCTGTTAGTGAGCCACCACCTTTGTGTCTGCGGCTCCGTCAGTTCAGCCTTTTTTGCGGCGGTCTCCCTTTTCACGTTCGCTGATGAAGAGAGCTGGCAAACCTTGTGCCGCCAGCCTCACTCCTCAGCACGGTCAGGAGGCCAGTGCTGCAGAAAAACATCCCTGCCGTACAGGAGGGGGCCGGTTTGCCCGGCCATTACCTGCCACGCTGCCTGGGGCTTCCAACGGGGGAATGTCGTCGTGTTCCAGGAAGTCCTCTGTGGAAGGAGAAGATGCTCCAGCAAAACCAGGCACAAGAAAAGGACGTTCTTTGGCAGCGTCACTAAAGAAGGGAAAGGTGCCCACTAGGAGGGCTCTGGGTCTTCCGTAAGCTCTGCGCACGGCTTCCCCGCTTGCCGAGGCTGCAGGCAACAACCGGTTGCTAAACTGCCTCTATGTATTTCAGGGAGAATAAACTTTACTACCTTTGCTGTGGCTTTAACCCTCTCTTGCCCAGAAGGCCTTTAATCAAGCCGAAATGCACAGGCCCTGCTGTTAAATAGAGACCACCTTTTTTAAAAAATCTTTGATAGGATGCTGCCCAACCTCCTCTGAAGTTTATAGGTCGACTCTTAATCCTGCTCCAGCTGTCACAACCCAAATGAACGGGAATTGAGGGAGCGAGGGAAGAAGGTCCTAACTCTCGGAGCAGGTGGGGAGGTTGGAAGGGACAGACAAGGGTGGGGGGCTTTCCCCCCGCCTGGAGAGAGGGCCATCCTCTGGCCCAGCTCCCAGGCAGCGCAGAAGAGATACCTGGCCCGTCGTCAGCCGCCTCGCCCAGGTTGTCGTCCTCCCGTTCCACCTCCAGAGCGTCCGGCTCCTCGAACCGCGTCTCCAGCAGCGGACCCTGGTTTGGGGTGGGGGGAAAGAAGTGGGTTGCTCTTCCTTCTGTCTTAGGTCTGCCATTCCTGCATTTATGTATGAGGTTTCCAGGTCACGGCCAAGCAGAAAAGAACCCTCTGCTTCTCTGCCTTGGAAGCCGCCTGCTGTACTTAAACAGACGCCTGTTTCAGCATCACGTCACTCAAGAAGCCGCTTTTTCAGGCTCGGCCAGATAGAAGAGCCCCTCGCTGCCCATAGGAGACCAGGATTCTGAGCTGGAGAGGCTGGAGGAAGCTTCCCCTTCTCCAGGACGTCGCCTCTGCTGCGTCCTGCTTCCTCCCAGCTGCACCACCCGCCCCTTTTGTGGGCGAATCAAGCAAGCCAACCCGTGTTTCAACGATCCGCTCTGCCTCTTCAGTCCCCGTTCTCTTCTGCAGCTTCCTCTGGGCCGCCAGACGCTCCTTCACGTGCTTCCAATACAGAACTTCAAGATCTGCTCCAAAACAAAAGAAACTGCGCTGGGGGCCCCAAGGACCAGGCCTGTCCCTGGCCCCAAGGACCTCTGCCTGCCCCCCACCTGTCACCTTGCTGCTGCTTCTCGGCCCTTCCTGCTGCTTCCCCAGCCCCAAAGGAAGTCAGCCTGCCGGCCGGGGTCCTCTCTCCCAACGAGTCATGCCACTCACCAGCAAATGTGGGGCCTTTCCTCCTGCTTCTGTGGCTGCCAGCTCGGTCAGGCTCTGCAAAGCAAGCGAGGCAGGCCGTCTGCTGAGCCGGGGGGCGGGGGAGCACAAGAGGCTCCTTGGGCAGAGCAGCCCTTTGGCCTGTTCCCCTCCACCCTGTGGCACAGAAAGGACGTTCGGGCCCCGAGGCCAAAAGCAGAAGCAATGCAGAAAGAGAGGGAGGGATGACAGGGAGCAGCCATCTCTGGCTTACAGGAGGGAATGAAGCCCTGGCTTCTGGCTCCACCTGATAGGGGAACAGCCACTGTCTAGCAGGTTGGGAGAACCCATTGGCCATGATACGGTTCCTTTGTTGGGGTATCGCATGTTATGTGGACACAGCAAGGGTGTTTTTAATCCTGGGTAGGGGGAAGAGGGCGGTGTGAACCCAGCTGCAGTGGGCTTGAACCAGGAGCCTCCGGGACACAGTGAGGGAAGGGCGACCTCCAAGGTCACCTCCAAGCCAGGCCAAATCAGCCCAAAGCCAAGGTGCTCACCGGTGGATGAAAACCACGATGCAAATTCCTGCAACTTGCTGGACAGCCGCCTCTTCCGCTTGGTGCCGGGCAAATCATCCAGGCCGCGGGGCACTGCGAAGGGTCTGCCTGAAGCCAGGGAGGGAGGAGTGTGGGCGGAACCAAGGCCCAGGAAAGTTGCCCCCGCCCCTCCAGCCCTGGCCTGTCTGATGGGCAGTGGCTGCAGGAAGGGATCCTTCCACGGTCCAGTCCAGGAGGCTGCAAGGACCCCCTTCTGATCCTGAACACGCGTCCGGTTCTCAAGAAGATTGCAAAAAGGCGCAGGCAGGGTTGGAAGTCTCCCCCCATTCCCTTACAATCCAACCTGCCCCGATATGTTGGACTACAGCTCCCATGACTTCCAACCAGCACAGGAACTACAGTCCGTGCCGGGCTGCCCACAGAGCACGGTCCAAAAGTAAAGACGGCAGCTGTGACTGCGCAGCTGAAGCGCTGCTTGCTTTTCATGTGCACGGCACTCTTGACTTTTGGACCGCGCCCTGCGGACACCCCGGTCTGCACGCAGAGAGGCTTCCAGGCTGAAGGTGGCTGGTCCAGGCCCCCCGATCAGCCTGGGCCCCCGCACCTTTCTTCAAGGGCTTGTCCTCTGAGGAGCTGAAGGGGTCGAGGCCACGCCAGGGGTCCGCTGCTTCCTGGAAGGGAAGGAGAAGCAGCTGGTGGGCCTCTTCATGTCCAAGACAGAGGCCAGCTGCGAGGGCCACTGGGGGTGCAGGGCTGGTCCCATCACCACGTGCTTGGCGGACCCAAAGGAGCCTGGGCCGGATCAGCCAAAGATGTGGCTTGGCCTGGCCCGTTCCCACCCCTGGGAACTCCTCTAGAGCAGAGGGGAGCCGCTGTCCCTCGGGGGTCCCTCGCATCTGGGCTCCACTCTGATGCCAGAGGAGTGCCTAAAGCTTCATGGCTAACAGCTGCTGGGAGACACCTCCTCCCACTGCCAGCTAATGGCCACCACCACAGCTTGTGGCGGAGAGTTCCAAATGAGGCGAGGGCCATGACTGGAAATTCCTAATGCACAGTAACATCTGGATACTACTGACGGAAGTCAACGTGTTTGGCTGGCACTGTGCTGCAGTTTCTTCTGACATAGACGGAACACGCGTAAGATGCTCTTCAACCCCATTAAAAATAACACAAGGGTCCTGAAGCACCACTGGCCAGGTGTGGCTGCTGTACGGGATGCTCCTTACCTTGGGGTGGGCATTTGCATCCAGGGCAGGGGGTCTCTCCCGCAACATGTATCCTTTCCTCCGGGGAGCGCTCTAGGAGACAGAGGAAGTGGCTGCCGGATCTCCGGCTCATACCAAAGAAGCCCTTGCAGGGCTCTCAGCCCCTCACTGTGGACCACCCTCCCGCCTGCCTGTACCATCTGATGCGCGATGTGTTCCTCCGCCCCAGCATGGGAGACCTCCGGACCCTCCTCCGGGACGTCTGCCAGGAAGTCGTCACAGCCCTCCTCATTGTCGCCCACGGGCTTCGCTGCTCCTGCTGTGGGGGCACCAGGGAGGAAAGAGGGAATTAAGGGTTCAGCCCTGCACAGCTCAGGGCGACTACCTGCGGCTGCCTCCTTCCCCCTGTAATGGGAAGAAGGAATGGCCTTGAGGGACAGGAGGAAGAGCCGCAACCAAGACAATGGACAGATAAAAGAAACCTGAGTTCCGGCCAGAACTGTAACCAGAGTAAGCGTCTCAGACAAGACCCTCCCTAGTTCTTACAAAGGGAGGGAGGGGGGAAGCGCATTCAGACTTGCAAGATTCTGTTCCTAAAACCTGATAACAAAACCAGTATTAGCTTGCGTGTCTTTGGCTTCTGAGTTTGGTCTTCCTTGGAGGGCTGACATTACTCTTGCAAGTCTCAGCGCGCTCCCCCCGCCCTTTATTTCATGAGAACTAGGATCACATCTGAGACACTTTCTCAAATTACATTTCTGTCCCGGACTCAGATTTCTTCATCTGACTGTTGTCTGGGTTGCGGCTCTTCCTCCTGTCCCTCAAGGTTATTCCTGCTGCCCGTTACACCACGGCGGGGATGTGTAAACCAGGCCATGTACGTGTCCAGTGCTTTGGTCCATACGCAGAAAGAATCAGCGCTAGTTTTTTCCAAAGACAGACCAAAACGGAATTGTTCAGGCAGGAGAGGGGAGGGTCCGGGCAGGTGGATGAAACACATCACGCTGGACCCTTCAGTGACTGCCCTGTCACAAGAGAGGAAGAAGCACATAAGCTGAGCCTTCTCACTGCATGGAATGCCCCCCCCCATCCTTCTCATTCCAGTGTGTGTTTGCCCTTGTTCATTTTTGCAGGTACCCACGATGCTCATAATTCTTTAATCTGGATGTAATCTTGAATATTGCCCTTGCGTGTTCCTTGACCCCGTGCCCTGGCCAGACTCCATTGGGAACAGACAGGCTATAAATACCGCGAAGTGAGTGAGTGAACAAGTCAGTGCAAGGGCAGCGGCTGGGGCAGAGGGAAGGAAAGTGCTGGGAGGACGGGTGGGGGAACAGGCAAGCTGGGAGCTACTGAGGGGAAGGTGGGGGAGGGGGTGTTACACACCGGCCTCGTCCTGCTCGCTCTGTAAAATCCCTCCCGACTTTGATTTGTCCAAGAGCTGGAACAACCAACATTTCTGGATTTTGCTTCTGCTGAACTGTAGCAGATGCTCAATGAAAGACCACGTGTAAAGACTTTAAGGAAACAGAGCGTAGCTGCGTGGCTTGTAGGGGGCCCTTCAGAGAGCTGGTTTCCCACTTCCAACCCAGGATTTTGTATCAGGACGTCTTCTAACCCTACATTCTTAGATGTTCACTTTCCTACCTACCAACCCACCAGGTCTCCGTGACTCACTTCCTTCTCCAGAGAAGTCCAGGGCAAGAACAGGGGTCTCGCACATACTGACATCCACGGGTGTGGAGCCAGCCGCTGGAGCAAGGCTCTGAACTCCTGCACAGAAGCAAAAGAGTGTGAGTGCGCACACCGCAACCCCCGCTTCTCCACTTCCAATCCACCACAGTGATACATGGCACCCCGTGAAGATGGAAGGCCCCAGAGGACCTCCTGAGTCCATGGCAGAAACTCCTTATGGAACCCATCTAGAATTGCTGGGCATTGAACAAACACCTCCATCCCGCCAAGCTGTAACAAGCACACTCTGCTGGAGGGAACAAATTTATAGAAGCATCATTTGCCACCTCCATCAGTCCAATTTTCTTTATGTGTTACAAGTCTTTTGCAACTGCTTTATAAGCATGGGACCTTCCCAAGCTCTCTGGGAAACAAAATGGAGAGCTAGAAGGAGCTGCGTCTGCTGCTTCTCTTCAATTTCTATCTGGTTCCTCACTAAACGTGACCCCACTTGGGAAGAACAGTTCTGAATCCAGCGGTACCCATGGGATTGCCGCGGCCCCAGTCGCAGTTCCTCCCAGCCTGACACTGCGTCGGTGACCGTCCTGCCAGTTCCAGCATGAATAAGCCATTGCTGTGCGGGGTGCAGGTGTTCATGCGGAAATCCTTCCGGCTGGCCAAGATCTCTCCCTTTTGGCTGCAAGGAGACATGCTGAGATCAGCTGGAGAAACACAGGAAACGCCTCTCTTCCTACCCCAGTGCTGGAGAACTAGGGGGCCCAAGAAGACCCACCCATAGCCTCTTACCTAAAGAGGGGGTTGTCCTTCTTTTCAGCCTCCTCGGGTGGAACCAGGGCCATTGGCGTCAAGGGGACGATATTGACTGTCTGGAAAGACAAACGGGGAAATCTGCGAGAGCTGGAGAAAGGGCGTGGCAGGGGTGGGGTGGGGTGGGCAGGGAAGGGGTTCAGGAAGAGTCACCTGTTATCCCAGCCCTGGCCTGGGGGCAGGACAGGTAGCGGATAACTATAGCCCACCAGCCCCGCTGCCTGTTCACTAAGCCGACAGCACCAAAGGTCCCTCAAAAGTGCAGGTTTCCTGAAGAAACACCATTTGCAGGTTTCTTGGCGAAAGCTTGTCAGCCATGAAGGACTCAGAAATACTATTATTTTATGGTCTCACAGCTACACTTTGACAACCCTAATGTGAACAAGCAAGGTGTTTCCTGAGAAGAGTTTAAGGCTGACTTAAAACAGAAATATTGGAGTGTGTAAAGAGTGCGTCTCTTCATCCTTTTTTCTTAAATTAAAGAACTGGAATTTTTCCAAACCATCATTTGCCACAGTAAGCTTAGATATGCTTAGCTGCTACGCTGCCATGCACAGACACTTTCTTTGCACAAATCCCATCTCCAGCATCTTAAAAAAAAGTATCCTGCTACGTCAGCCTCGGCACAGGGATGGGTGAAAGCAAGTAATACCGCCAAATTATTTATTTATTGTGAGCTCTGTGTGGCTTACAGAAGCATATTTAACAACCTCAAGCGAAAGCAATAATAAAAGCGTTCCTAAAAGCAAGGACTATAAAACCTTTTAAATGCTAAATCAATAAATATTTAACGCTGAAACCTTAAAAGACCTAGGAGAATATGTCTTAGCTGCCTCCTAAACTGTAAGGTGCAATGGGTGGGCTTTAACTGGCATGGTGTGATGGAATGGAATTATGAAGGCCCGATTCGGGGAGGGAAGCATCCTCTTTCATCCCCTGAGGGGCGAGGAAGAGATAAGAGGATGAGGCTGGCACCTCCCTGAGGAATTCACACTGTTTCCACAGCTGCTGTGGGAACAGAGTTTCGGTCTGGGAAGATTTTTGATAGAGGTTGTAGCTTATAAACATTGCTGAACTGAATCTGCATGGTCTCCTGGAGTTCCTCGGGCTAGGCCTGACATCAATTTTCCCAGACTCTAAACTCTGTTCCCACAGCAGCCGTGAAAACAGCGTGAATTCCTCAGGGAGGTGCCAGCCTCATCCTCTTATCTCTTCCTCGTCCTTCAGGGGATGAAAGAGGATGCTTCCCTCCCCGAGTCTGGCCTTCATAATTCCATTCCATCACACGTAGCCATCCGTGGCTTGCAGAGGCAGGAAAATGAACTGCGGGTGGACCATGACAAGTGTTCCCCAGTGACTAAAACTGCAATATGTGGAGGGGTATGTGTGTGTGGTCCTGGAACAGACAGAGCTGAAGCTGTGCAAGGCTTTATATACATCCCGGTCCATTCAGAGGCTAACAAGGAGAGTAGCAAAATCACTAACATTGTGCTGTTGGTCGTCCCGCAAGTCCATGTTTGCTCTGCTGGTGTCCTGGATGTCATCCAAAGAGAGGAACTGCGCAGAGAAACAGACGCTCCGTCACAAAGAAACCGAAACAGCCGCCTAGGCCAGAAAGTGCCTCTCCCTGCCTGGCCAGGTGGAATGAAAGGTGACCGAAGTACGAGCAGGATGTGGGAAATGGCCAGGCTCCCTGCTTGCCATTCGCTTACAACTGACATACAGGTAGTCCTCATTTAGAAACTGCCTCGAACAGCGACTGAGCATTTGAAGGTAGGGCAGTAATAAATAAAAAATTTGTTTTCCACCAACCTGGGCATTTAGGACAACAAAAGCCTTCAGTGTGAAACTGACTAAGGTCTGGTCAGTTTCAGGCAGCAGTTGGCCCTGCTGTTCTAATGAACTAATTAAGGTCACAGAGGAGCTTGTTAACTTGCTATTAGCACTTTTTAGGGAGGTGCTGTTCTGCCCAGAAAAGCAGCTCAGGAAAAGATAGCTTGTTTAAGCAATCTCCCCTCCCTGCAAGGAAACGAAAAAAGGGGGGAAACCCCCCCCAACAGGTCAGGCACAGGACACTGCAGGAGAACTTTCTCTGAATGAGTGGGCAGCAACCAGCAATCTGCGAGACTCTCTTTCTGTCACACAGTTCACTTAGTGACCATTTCACTGGAACCAACTGCAGTCACTAAACAAGGACTACCTGTATTCCTCATCCTTTGGACTCAGGCTATACCACAGTTATAAAGCCAGGAATTGGATATATCTGCATAACATATAGAGAGATAAGTAGGCCACTGCTGTTCTTTGAACCTGCTCTGGTTTATTCAAATCTTTCTAAGAGCGTTGTGACTCCACAGCTCCAGAACGGGAAAAGGCATTTGCAAAGTCTTCTTCTGGCTACTGCTCAATTTATGCATTACCTTTCAAAAAATATACAGCTTCCTGCCTTCTTTCTGGAAAAGACCAATCTGAATCTTGCTTTGGTATTTCCCAGACCATACCCACTTCTTGTCAGTTCCTATCATGGCCTGTTCGGTCAAGAGCACAGGTTGGCCTACTGAAAGGAAGAAATCAAGCATGCTTCTGCATTATGTTCACCCTGGATCTCACCTCCTCTTCTTCTGCTCCTGGTCCAGCACTGACATCTCCATCAGCACCATCCACACCGACTGATGCAGGCTGTTTCTCACGCCTAATTTGTAGCAGCGTTACGACAAAGAGACCCAGAAGGGAAACAAGCACGGTTTATTCCCAAAAGATACTTTCAATCATGTAATATCTTTAGCAGTTGCAATGCAATGCTCTCCAATGGGAAGAAACTAAAATAAGATATTTTCCCAGATTGGCCTCAAAAGAGATGAAGAGCTATTTGAGCAGTAAGTAACAGTGGCAGGTCAGGGACTCGCTCAGGAGAATGGGAAAGAGCTCTGTCAGCCTCAAGAGGAAGACACCGATTTCCTTCCTATCCAAAAAGGGGTTTACTCACTTCTTATTGGAGATAAAATCAAGTGCCTGGTACACCAGCGAGTAAAGATATTCCACCTGAGAAAACATACAATAGATTAGAGCAGTGTTTCTCAACCTTGGCCCTTCGAAGATGTGTGGACTTGGACTCCCAGAATTCCCCAGCCAGCCCTGCTGGCTGGGGAATTCTGGGAGTCCAAGTCCACACATCTTCGAGGGGCCAAGGTTGAGAAACACTGGATTAGAGTATGAAATGTGGAATAGAAACAGTTCCCAAGGAATTTGCTCCAAAAGTTCTGAAAATGAAAGCTACGCCAGAGCCTTCACACTTCGATGGAGCTCAGACAGACATTCTGGGGAGGGCGGGTGGGGGGGACCACCATCTCCCGCTGCTGGGTGGCAAATCACCCAGTTAGTCCCCCTGAGGCCTTAGACTCCATTCCGGGCTCCTCGCGATAATGGCCACTTGAAGAGGGGTGGACATGCTGGCAGGGGAGCCCCGGGGGGTGGTGAAGTCCACCCATCTTCAGGCGCCCGGGGATCGAAGGCCGGGCGGGCAAACGCCTTCCGCTACAGCCAGTTGCCCTGCTTCGGTGCAGCTCCTGATTGTGTGTGTGTGGGGGGGGGGGGGGCTCGGGCTGAGACGAGCGCCCAAAAACGAACGCTCAGGCCCGCCTCAGCAAAGGCTTCCGAGGCCCACCCGGAGGCCGCCGCCGCCGCCTCCCTCCCCCGGCCGCTCTTCAGGCGCCAGGGCCGAACCCTTCGCCGGGGGCCCCCGCCCGGCCACGCCCCACCTTCTTGCTGTAGATGCAGGCGGACCCCTGGATGAGCAGCGCCGCCTCGATGAAGTTCATGGTGGTCTTCCCGCCGTCGAAGGAGATGCAGATCTGGTCCAGCTGCAGGGGGCAGACGCGGGGGCGGTCACGGCCGGACTCGGACTCGGACCCGGGAGGCCCACGGCGGGGGGGCATCCCTCCCTCTCCCTCTCTCCCTGACCTGCCTTACGGGGCTGCTGCGGGAGGAACGACGTGCGCCCAGCCAGCCCCCCCCGCCTCCTACCTCCTCCAGGTACTCCCCCAGCTGCGTGGCCACGTCCACCTCCCAGTTCTTGGTGAGGTCCCGGATGGGCTGCAGAAAGTGCAGGAAGCGCGACTCCACGTCCTCCATGGCGAGGGGGGCTCCCGGGCACGGACAGAGGGTCGGGCGGCGGCCGCGGCGGCCGTTTCGCTTTTCCCGCCTGGGCGCCGGGCGGTGACGCCATCAGCGGGCGCCGCGGGCGAGAGCGATGACGCGCGCCGCGCCCCGCCCCCGCGCCCGCCCCGCGCCCGCCCCCAGCGGCTACATTGTAGCGAGCCTGGAGCCAGCCGGGGCGGCCGCACTGCGCGCGCCATGGCCGCCGAGGCGCCCCGCCTGGCCCGGCAGCTCTTCCTGCGCGGCCTGGCCGCCGCCTTCCTGGCCGCCTTCGCCTCCCTCTACGTCCAGGTGCCCGGTGAGCCTCGCCGCCGGCGCGCGGGGGGGCGCGCGGGAGGGCTCTTTGCACATGCTCGGGGGCGCCCTCGCCCTTCGCGTCTGCGCCAGAGGAAGCCTGGCCGCGGCGTCCGGGGCCGGCCTTGCGGGGGTTCGGCCCGGGCTCCGCGGCTGGGGGCTCTCGGCGGCGTTCGGGCTGGCGGGGCCGCTCCGCGCCAACGGCCCTTTCGGTAACCCGTCGCTGCGTTGCGGGGATGCGGCTGCCGCTGTTCCAGCTTCCTGCGCCGCGCGAAGGCGGCTGAAGTCCGGGCCGCGGCTTGGGCCCGATGTCGATGGCGGGCGGGGGTCCCTTCCTTGGCAGGCCGGTCCGGATCCGGATCCGGGCAGGCCGCCTCGCCGCAGCTTCTGCCGGGTCTGGCGCCGTCCGCGTGTCTCGCTTGGGACTGACTTGCAGCGGGCGAGGCGCGCCCTGCCCTGCCCTGCCCTGCGCTGCGCTGCCCGGGGACGCACCTGCAGGCCCCCGGCCAGGGGGCTGACCGGGCTCGGAAGTCGCCGGCGAGCAGCTGGGCGCCCCTGCAGCGGGCGGGGTCTCCGGGAGGTCGGGGAAGGGGCGCGGGGGCGCAGGAGGGGGCGCCCGTTCTGCGTCCGGTGGGGCAAATTTCTGCAGGGCCTTTGGGCAGCGGCGGAGTTGGGCCCGGCGGGGGCTGCGTCCCAACGTGCACGTCTGACCTCGGACTCCTGTTTCAGAGCCCGGTTGCAGCAAACGTTAACCTTTCCTCCGCCTGCTTTGCATCCCCCGAAGTAGCTCGCTGCCCCCCCCCCAAAAGCTGGGCTGAAACGGGCCTTGGTGGGTGGGCCTTATCTTCTGTGGGATTCACCCCCCCCCGCAAGACGGGGTGGTGGCCACTCACTTGGGTGACTGAAAAGTGGGGGCCGATAAATTTTGGGGGGATGGGTCCATCCTGGGCTCTCTGTCTCCTGCGTGTGACCCCCACCCCTTTTCTCGTCAGCCCCTGGGAGAAGCCAAATGCTGGAAGTTGGGGCTTGGCCAGACCAGCTGGCTGGTCCTCTGTTCTTGCCGGCCGAGGTGCGTTTTCCTCTCTCTGCATGAAGTAGAGAATCGGACATTGCCCGGTTCCGCCTCCCGCCCCCCCCCCCGCCCCCGTGGCTGCTGCTGCTGCTGCTTGCTGTAGGCCGGCCCCCTTTTCCAGGACTGAATATCCTGTTGGAAGTTTTTGCCTCAGCCCCCCTCCCACATCTGTCCCCGGATGGATCTCCACGTGGCAGTCACGCTGCAGCAGTCGTGCAAATGGGCTCCCAGGTGGGGCGTGTGGGATTTGCAGCCCAGCTGCCCTCCCCATTTTGCTCGGCCCTCGGTGGCCGCTTCAGGCCTGGGGTTCGGCCCCAACCTGCCTTCCCTTCGTTCCGCTGCTGTTGAAAAGGATGTTTCCTTCCCCCAGTCTCCTGCCAGCGTCCCCTTCCGGAAGCAGGGCCACCCGGCGTCTCCCCCCCCCCATCCCAAGGTGGTGTGGCAGTCTCTGGGACCACAAGCGGCCCTTTCGCTGCAGGGCGGTTTCCCTTTTGCCTCAAACCCGCTGCTGGAGGGTGGCCTCCCTGGCACCCGTGGGCTGAGAGGGGCGGTTCTGGGGCGGGGTGGGGTGGCCCCTCCCCTGCTTCTCCAGAGCCAAGGAGGCCTGCTTTGTAAGGGGGACCGTGAAGCCTTCCTGGAGTCGAGTCTTCCTTCTGGCGGCTTCACGGGAGACATCTGTGCAGTTTTCTCAGTGCGAACCAGCGTGCTTCTTCCTTCTGGGACCTTTTCTGGCTTCCCACTTTAGCTTTCTTGGCATCTCCCACCCAAGAACTAACCCACGTGTGCTTTGGGGTTCAGATAAGGGGGCCCAGATGCTGTCAAAAGCACTTCCCTGTTTGCTAGAACCCCCCTTTTATCTTTGTAGCTGTAAAGAAGTCAGCTGTGTTGGATTACAAGCTCCATGAGTCTCTCTCTCACGCGCACACACACCCCCCCAAGCCACTGATGCTGCTTCCCTTTCCTGTGCGTGTGTGTGGGTGGGTGGGGGTCGCTCAGGGAAGAACTTTGCTGTTTGGATCAGGAGCAGATCTTCCAAGTCCATGTGCAGGAAGCCTCTCTGTGTAGCTGGACTACATCTCCCAGTGTCCTTCATTCCAACCGGTCCGGGTGGGGCCTTTGAAATCAGTATAGATGCCACTGTGATGAAGAAGTCGGAAAAGCTGTGGGGCCGTGGAAGAGGAGCGAGGCAGCAGGGCTAGACGTGGGGAAATGCTAAAGTAAGGGCGTGGTTTGCTGCACAGCGTGCATAAAATAGAAGATTGCCGCCGTTCTTTTGGCGTACAAAGAGGGGGTGCAGAAACGACCGGGGTGACGTGTGTCTCAGAAGGTGTTTGGCAGAATTCTGGCCAAAGGACTTGGAGAGGCGAAAACGGGCGGCGTGAGGGAAGGGCAGCGTGACTTTCTGCTGGGCGCGGGGGTGCATCCGGGACCAGGCTAGCTGTGTTTGACAGGGAAGAAGGAGAGAACAATGCGAGTTACCCATAAATGGCAAAAAAACCAGAGCGAACTGGTAAATGGGAAGCGGAGATGGAAGAAAAGTAGCCATTAATCTTTTGCGAGGAATGATTATTGAAAAAGTGACACTGGCTGGGTATAGGAGGGAGCTTTGCGTTCTCGAGCTGAGTGTGTCAGGAGGAGCTTCAGAGCAAGCTGGCTGCAGTGCGTGCAGCAGAAAAAGAAAAAAGAAAGATCAGGGAGAGTCCGGGGGAGTTTTATTGAAAGGCATCCGTGGGCCCCCGTGGGCTAGCAAGGCTCTCCTCTGACACCGTCTGCCGTAAAAGAAGAGGAGCAGAGGGGCCACAATGGGCAGGCGCCGAAGGAATTCAAAACTATCGAAAAGCGCACTGAGGCGGCTGGGTGTCCTAGAGGGATGGATCGCACCTCAGAGCGAAGGGAAGACCGAGAAGGTCACAGTTCGGTTCGGTGATGAAGAGAGCCTCCCGCGAAGAGGGGTGAGGAGTTTGAAGAACAGAAGGGAGGAACTGGGAGAGGAGTGAGTTGCCAAGATAGGAAGATACGTAGAGCGATGGGGTTAATGCAAGCTAATGTTAGCTGTTTTTCCTCACCTTATTTGTTCTCCCACTTCCCTTGCTTACTGTTTCTTACTCCTTTTCCGGGCTCTGCATAATCTGGCTTATCCTGAAGGGGAATCGTGATGGGCGATGGTGACGATGGGCCATCAAGACTGTGTGGACTCTTAGCAACCAGGTCAACAGGGTTCCTCCATGGCGATCTGCTGCTGCGATGGAACCCATCTGCCTTGCTGCTGGTCGTCCTCTTCTCTTTCCTTCCAGCTTTCTCAGCATTACTCTCTTGACTTCTCACGAGAGCCCTGTCTTCATGCTGACTAATTATATACCATCGAGACAGAGCTGACTCTTAGTGACATATAGATAGATTTTCTCTATGACAATCTGTCCCCAGCCTGGTCTTTTGGGTCTTCCAAGGGTGCCCCCATCACCACTCTATCGGAGTCCACCCCCCTTGCTGCTGGTCATCCTCTTTCCTTCCATCTTTCCCAGCATCAGCTCCTTCTCCAGAGAGCTGGGTCGTGGCATAACGTGTCCAAAGTAGGACCATTTGAGCCTGGTCATTTGTGCCTCCAGCGCATTGATCTCTTCGATGATCCATCAGTTTGTTTTCTCGGCTGTCCACGATATTCTCAGGAGTCTTCTCCAACAGCAAAGTTCAAAAGTGCCAATACTCCTATCCTGCTTCTTCAAAGTCCAACGTTCACTTCTGTGGAGCATCACAAGGAACACCTGTGTGTTCTGTACGATTCTGACCTTTGTAGGTATAGACGCGTCATGGCATCTGAAGATCTTTTCCGGGGCCTTTGTGGCTGCTCTACCAAGAGCTCGTTGGCGGTGTCTTTCTTGACTGCTTGTTCCTTTACTCTTGGGGGTTGATCCTTAAAGGCAGAAGCCATCCCCCATTTTGATATTTTCACTGCCAGTTCTAAGGCTGGTCATTGTACCTGTTGCCGTTACTTTGGTCTTTGTTGTTGTTGTTCAGTCGTTAAGTCGTGTCCAACTCTTCATGACCCCATGAACCACATAGCGCCAGGCCTTCCTGTCCTTCACTGCCTCCCTGAGTTTGCTCAGTTTCATGCTCATTGCTTCAGTGATGCTATCTAGCCATCTCATCCTCTGCCGTCCTCTTCTCCTTTTGCCTTTAATCTTTCCCAGCATCAGGGTCTTTTCCAAAGAGTCCTCTCTTCGCATTAGGTGACCAAAGTATCTGAGCTTGAGCTTCATTATCAATCCTTCCAATGAGCAGTCAGGGTTGATTTCCTTTAAGATTGACTGGTTTGACCTCCTAGCAGTCCAGGGGACTCTTAAGAGTCTTCTCCAGCACCACAGTTCAAAGGCATCAATTCTTCGGCGCTCAGCCTTCTTTATGGTCCAGCTCTCACAGCCATACATTACTACTGGAAAAACCATAGCTTTGACTATGCGGATCTTTGTCGGCAAGGTGACGTCTCTGCTTTTTAATATGCTATCTAGGTTTGCCATAGCTTTCCTCCCAAGGAGCAAGCGTCTTTTAATTTCATGGCTGCAGTCTCCATCTGCGGTGATCTTGGAGCCCAAATAAATGAAGTTTGTTACTGCTTCCATTTCTACCCCTTCTATTTGCCAGGGATTGATGGGTCCAGATGCCATGATCTTAGTTTTTTTAATGTTGAAAATTTCAAGCCAGCTTTCGCACTCTCCTCTTTCACCCTCATCAAGAGGCTCTTTAGTTCTTCTTCACTTTCTGCCATTAGGGTGGTATCGTCTGCATATCTGAGGTTATTGATGTTTCTCCCTGCAATCTTAATTCCGGCTTGTGATTCTTCCAGCCTGGCATTTCTCATGATGTACTCTGCATATAGGTTAAACAAGCAGGGTGACAGTATACAGCCTTGTCGTACTCCTTTCCCTATTTTGAACCTATCGGTTGTTCCGTGACCGGTTCTAACTGTTGCTTCTTGGCCCACATACAGATTTCTCAGGAGACAGGTAAGGTGGTCTGGTACCCCCATCTCTTTAAGAATTTGCCACAGTTTGTTGTGATCCACACAATCAAAGGCTTTTGCATAGTCAATGAAGCAGAAGTAGATGCTTTTCTGGAACTCTCGTGCTTTCTCCATGATCCAGCGAATGTTGGCAATTTGATCTCTAGTTCCTCTGCCTCTTCGAAACCCAGCTTGTACATCCGGTAGTTCTCGGTTCACGTACTGCTGAAGCCTAGCTTGTAGGATTTTGAGCATAACCTTGCTAGCATGTGAAATGAGTGCAATTGTGCGATAGTTTGAGCATTCTTTGGCATTGCCCTTCTTTGGAATTGGAACGTAAACTGACCTTCTCCAATCCCGTGGCCACTGTTGCGTTTTCCAAACTTGCTGGCATATTGAGTGCAGCACTTTAACAGCATCGTCTTTTAGTATTTTAAATAACTCAGCTGGAATACTGTCATCTCCACTAGCTTTGTTGTTAGCAATGCTTCCTAAGGCCCACTTGACTTCACTCTCTAGGATGTCTGGCTCAGGGTCAGTGACCACACCAGCATGGACATCAGGGGCATTAAGATCTTTCTTGTATAGTTCTTCTGTGTATTCTTGCCACCTCTTCTTAATCTCTTCTGCTTCTGTTAGGTCCCTGCCTTTTTTGTCCTTTATCATGCCCATCTTTGCACTAAACGTTCCTTTGATATCTCCAATTTTCTTGAAGAGATCTCTAGTCTTCCCCATTCTATTGTTTTCTTCAATTTCTTTGCATTGTTCATTTAAGAAGGCCTTCTTATCTCTCCTTGCTATTCTCTGGAAATCTGCATTCAGTTGCTTATATCTTTCCCTTTCACGCTTGCTTTTCGCATTCCTTCTTTCCACAGCTATTTGTAAAGCCTCATCAGACAGCCATTTTGCTTTCTTGCATTTCTTTTTCTTTGGGATGGTTTTAGTTGCTGCCTCCTGTACAATGTTACAGACCTCCGTCCATAGTTCTTCAGGCACTCTGTCTACCAAATCTAATCCTCTAAATCTATTCATCACCTTCACTGTGTACTCACATGGAATATGATCTAAGTCATACCTGAGTGGTCTAGTGGTTTTCCCTACATTCTTCAATTTAAGCCTAAATTTTGCAGTAAGAAGCTCATGATCTGAGCCACAGTCAGCTCCTGGTCTTGTTTTTGCCGTCTGTATAGAGCTTCTCCATCTTTGGCTGCAAAGTATGTAATCAATCTGGTTTCGGTATTGACCGTCTGGTGATGTCCATGTGTAGAGTCGTCTCTTGTGTTGTTGGAAAAGAGTGTTTGCTATGACTAGCTTGTTCTCTTGACAGAACTCTATTAGCCTTTGCCCTGCTTCATTTTGTACTCCAAGGCCAAACTTGCCTGTTATTCCGATTACTCCTTGACTTCCTACTTTATCATTCCAATCCCCTATGATGAAAAGGACATCTTTTTTTGGTGCTAGTTCTAGAAGGTCTTGTAGGTCTTCATAGAACCGGTCAACTTCAGCTTCTTCGGCATCAGTGGTTGGGGCATAGACTTGGATTACCGTGATGTTGAATGGTTTTCCTTGGATACGCACTGAGATCATTCTGTCGTTTTTGAGGTTGTACCCCATTACTGCCTTTCCCACTCTCTTATTGACTATGAGTGCAACTCCATTTCTTCTAAGGGTTTCTTGCCCACAGTAGTAGATATAGTGGTCGCCTGAATTAAATTCACCCA
Source organism: Liasis olivaceus (assembly GCA_030867105.1). Classification (NCBI taxonomy): domain Eukaryota; kingdom Metazoa; phylum Chordata; class Lepidosauria; order Squamata; family Pythonidae; genus Liasis; species Liasis olivaceus. The sequence goes on from CM061355.1 coordinate 80,257,553, forward strand.
TTCCCGTCCATTTCAATTCGCTGATTCCCAAGATGTCGACATTCAATCTTGTCATCTCATGTTTGACCACATCCAGCTTGCCTTGGTTCATGGATCTTACATTCCACGTACCTATACAATATTGTTCTTTACAGCATCGGACCTTCTTTTCGCTTCCAGATACATCCACAGCTGAACGTCCTTTCGGCTTTGGCCCAGCCGCTTCACTCTTTCTGGAGCTACTTGGAATTGCCCTCTGCTCTTCCCCAGTAGCATATTGGACACCTCCCGACCTGAGGGGCTTATCTTCCGGCGTCATATCTTTTAGCCTTTTAACATTGTCCGTGGGGTTTTCTTGGCAAGGATACTGGAGTGGGTTGCCATTTCCTTCTCCAGTGGACCACATTTTGTTAGAACTCTCTGTCATGACCTGTCCGTCTTGGGTGGCCCTGCACAGTATAGCTCATGGCTTCACTGAGTTACGCAAGCCCCTTCGCCACGACAAGGCAGTGATCCATGAAGGGGTACTTTGGTCTACTTTATATTTAATTTTAGTCCCATTCTTTCGCTGTGTTCCTTGACTGATATCAGAAAGGGTATAGTACAGGATGTGTACATTTGGCATTAGATAAGCCCTGACTTGTGGGGAAAAAAAAATGACGTTACTGAGAAGGGCATAGGAAAGGCGGCAGCCGGCTTGCACACGCGCAGGCTGGAGGCTGCTCTGTTGGCACAGAGCACTCTCTGATGTGCGCAAAATTTGTTTTCGGCAGGGGTTGGGTTCACCCAAAGACTGCCTGCAGATGTACGAACTTCATTTGGGATGATGAAGTTGGCATGTGAGAGCAGAGACGTTTTCCTTGGCAAAAGGGGTTTGGGAAGAGAATGGGGAATTCTGAGTTGGGGCAAGGAGAAGAATGGGGGGAGCAAAGAATGAAGGGCAGTCCTATGCTTGGAAGGTGTAATGTGGATTCGGATGGGGTGCCTGCTGTTGTTGTTTAGCTTTTTTTTTAAGGATCAAGCCTTCCTAGAGTCAAACTCGACTCCTGATGCAAAATGTATTGGCCTTTTTTAAAAGCTTCCCAGTCTAGCTGCAGCCCTGGGATCTCCTAGTGGTCTCCCATCCAAATATTAACCAGGCCCCACCCTGCTTAGCCAGTGTTGCCTGGGTGCTGCCCCTTTTCACATCATCATTATTTTAGTTTCTGTATTGCTTCCTGCCCCACCCCCCCAGAACCCAAAGCCGTTTACAGTAAAGAGAGTGTGAAATTAAAAAAAACCCTGCTGGTAAAAATGCTTCAAACCAGTAAACACCGACGTTAAAGCAGAGCTGGCATAGGAAGGAAGGGAATAGAACGGGGGTGGGGGTTGAAAGGAACCCTTCTGCTTCCTCTGGCCAGCAGCGGCTGGATGAAGGTTTGTTTCTCATGTTGTTCCCAGGGCTTGTAGGGCCACCACTATGCCCCCCCCCCAGTTTTATTTCCCTCGAGGGCAGGGCATGGCGGGCACACGTCTCAGCTGCTTTCTTCTTGCCTCTGGGTTGGAAACGTGTGTTGGAAGCGCGCTGGCACCCTCTCCTCTTGCAGCAGTGATTCCGCCTGGGCAGGGGCTGCGCTGTGCTGTTCCCCCTGCCCAGACCTCCCTTTCTGCCTCTGCAGCACCCGGCAGCCCCTGCGTCCCAGGTGGATGAGCCTGGGCCTTCCCTTGGCAGGGAGGGGGGCTTGCCGCAGGCTGTGCCCCCGGGGCCAGGGCGCACTCTTCCAGCCGCTGAGTCTCTGCGTCCCCTTCCAGGCCTCTACGGGAAGGATGGCATCCTGCCAGCGCGGAAGATGCTTCGCTTCACAGGCAAGGGCTTCTGGGAGCAGCTGCGGGACTCCCCCACTCTGCTGTGGCTGGGTCCCCACCTGGGGCTGGACACAGAGCAGGGCCTGGAGCTGCTGTGCCTGCTGGGGACGCTGCTCTCCTTCGGGGCCCTGGTGCTGGAGCCCTTGCGAGACAGCCTGGTCTTCCTGGCCCTCTGGGCGCTCTACCTGTCCCTCTACCAGGTATGGGGTAGGGACAGAACACAGACCCCCCCGCTCCCTCGGGGGGAGGGTCTGCCTGCAAGACAGGGCTGCTGTTGCCACGGGGGTTCCTCCCCAAAATGAAGCACTGTGCGCTGCACCTATATAAAGGGGGGGGGCAGCGGGAGGAGAAAGTGGCCACCTCTAGCTATCGGCATTTCCACCATGAGGGTGAACCAGTGTCAGGCTGATGGCACAAACTCTAAGCCAGTGTATTTCAATCTTGGCCACTTTAAGCTGGGTGCACTTCAACTCCCAGAATTGCAGCTTGCCAGCCAGCCAGGGCATGTGGAGCAGGGGTGCTCCCTCCCACTTGCTAGGAACCCTTTTGGTGTGCGTTTCTGGGTGAGGAGGGCTCCCTGCGTGGCTCAGGAGCACATGTGCGTCTGCCCCTGGCTCTGTGCACCCTCCAGAGCTGCTGTGATCACAGGTCAAGGACCCCTGTTGGACCTACTGGCCACGAAGGTCCTCTTGATGCCCAGGGAAGATCCTCTCCCCTTCTCAGAAGCATCCCACAAACTCCTCGAGACCAAGTGGGGACTGAGCTGAATTGGGAGAAGGGGAGTCCCATCCTCTTCTGAATGATCGTGCCACTGGGAATCGGGGGCGCAGGAATAGCACTCCCTGATCCCTCGGGCCTGGAACCGAACCGTTGTAAGGCAGCTGGCCTCGGCCCCAAGGAGCTGCGGCTGGCCCGTGCCGCCTCCTCCCGGGTGGTGGGGGATGGAGACCTTTGCAGGTAGATTCAGTAGGTGGGATGTCATTTGTTAACCAATCTGAACTCAGAAGGCACCTGATGGGCTGCTGCTGCTGCTGCTGATTTGGCTTTTCTTCCCTTTTTTTAACTCCCTGCAGGTGGGGCAGGTGTTCCTGTACTTCCAGTGGTAAGTGGTCCTGCGCTGGTACAACCCTCAAGGTAGATGTACGGTGCATAATTGTAAGGGAAGGTATCTGCGAGGAGGAGACTGGTATGGGAGGTCAAGGCTATCGGGGGGAGGCAGTGCATTCCAGGAAGGGGGATGAGGCAGGCGCTTTCTCAGTCCGCAGCAAGACCGTGGGAAGAAAAAGAGGTTTAGACGAGCCCCTCCCTAGAGTATCACGGGGTATGTCCACTAGTTGCTGTAGTGTAGAGTTAGTCTGGCGAGATTCTATCTAGAGGGTGTAAGCAAATAAAGGCACTGGACTGGACTGATCTGTTTCATCGTCGTTCCTGGGCTGAGCCCGACAATCGTAGGAGTTCCTGTGCTGCAGGCAATGAAAATAATAACAAAGACTGGGTGCATGGCATGGTCTCTGTGTTTCTTTTGTTCAAAGGAGACTGCATTTTGGGCAGTAGTGTGGTGGGGACAGAAGGAAAATGTGGGGACTTCAGCTCTCTGGGTCCCTGTACCTCCTGGCCCCTTTACCATGCCTGTGTTTCCCCAGGACCGAATCTGACTTCTGGGTCACAGAGAGTGCTGAATAACCCCCACGAGTGTTGGCGCAAGAGGGGGACCATCCCAGTGCAGTCCATCCCTGCCCATTTGACCCTTGTTTTCCTACCCCAGGGACAGCCTCTTGCTGGAGACAGGCTTCCTGGCTGTGCTAGTGGCCCCCCTGCATCTGCTGAAGTGGCGCTCAACAGCCTGGAGGGCGCACGATGGGATGACCTTCTGGCTGGTGCGCTGGCTGCTTTTCCGGTTGATGTTTGCCTCGGGGGTGGTGAAGCTGACCAGCCGCTGCCCCACCTGGTGGGGGCTCACAGGTGAGTGAACCAGCAAGCAAGCAGAGGGGGCTCTGCATGCTTTTGCAGATACACGCATTGCTAGCTACCAAAACGGACCATGGGCAGTTGCCCCGGGGGAAATGGAAATCACTTGCTGCTTCATTCTAGAAAGTCTCTTGTTGGATTTATGTATTAAATTGGATGCATCGCCAGCTACTGAACTTTACAACAGAACGCAAAGCCACGGTTAAAACAAGAGATATTAAAATCAGTTGAAACAATAACCATCAAAACCAACGGGGTTGGACAGATGGCTTCGGTGGCCCTGCACGACTCCTTGAATCTGTGTGTCCTTCTAATACAGTGTTTCTCAACCTTGGCCACTTTAAGATGCGTAGACTGCAACTCCCAGAATCCCCCTTGCTGGCTGGGGGATTCTGAGAGTTGAAGTCCACGCATCTTAAAGTGGCCAAGGTTGAGAAACACTGCTCTAATAGCAGACTTGGCGCTTCCAGGTTGATGGACCCAGGGCCAAGCAGAATCACTTAAAAAAGAAAGGAGTGACTTACTGGAGAGAATAAGGAAGATCACCTTGGCAGAGACGGGCCAAACCTGTGACTAAGGCAACAAGGGGAAAAACGTGGCTTAAGTCCAAAACGAGAAGAAGGCATGTGCAAAAGCCTCAGGCAGAGACCTCCCTAATTCACAGCAGTATAAGGGGAGGGGGAGGAGTAAAGCACAGCCAGACTTGCAGGATTCTGTAACTAATATCGATCGAGGACGTTTTAGTTTTCATGCCGAGTTGATTTTTTTATTTATCTACCTAGCGGGGCGGACCCCGACTCACAAAGGCTTGCAAACGTAAATAGGAGCCGCTGCAGAAGATTTGGCAGGATTCAGAAGAAGAGAAAAGTGGGGGATGAATTTGTTTGCTTCAGCCCTCCAAAGCAGCATCGCCTGAGAAGGCGTGGCTGGCTGCGATGCCAAGCATTGGCTCCTTTGGCGAGGGAGGGAGTCTGTGCCCTCGCGCTTCCGAGCAGAGCTCATGCGCCTCCTCTGTTCTGGCCTCGATGTGCTTGGTCTCTGCTGTGGTCCCACCCTCCTCTTTCTCTCTCTCTCACACCAGCTTTGACTTACCACTACGAGACCCAGTGCATTCCCACCCCAGCCGCATGGTTTGCCCACCAGTTGCCGTTCTGGTTCCAGAAATTCAGCGTGGTGGCCACCTACGTGATCGAGATCGCCATCCCGCCCCTGTTCTTCGTGCCGCTGCGTCGCCTCCGCCTGTTTGCCTTCTACACCCAGGTACGGCCAGGCGCTGGGGATGCCAGGCTGGTGAGAGCCGGGGGAGGCCTGGTGCCTGTCCAGGGGTGCTGAGCTCCAGCCAGGGCCTGAACGCTCCCCAGAGACTTAGCAAGGCTGGGAGGGAAGATGTGGACGGCTGCTGCTACGGCAGACCCTTTTCCGGCGACAGAGTGCAGGGAGGAAACGGGATGCGTGCTTTGTACGTCATAACAGTTGCACGGCAGGACAACCTGCTTTCAGCCCCGAGGCCGTTTGCCAGCCCGTCCCAGAATAGTTTCCCCAACAGCAGTTGGAGAAACCCCGGCAGGGTTAGACAGATCTGACAGGCTGGGGGGGGACTGATCCTTGCTCTTCCATCCCCTCCGAGCATGAGTAGGGGGAGCACAATGTCCTGTGCACCGTAGTGCCATTGCACAAGGATGGCGATTATGTCGTCTCTGCAATGACACCCTGCTGCGTACGGTGCCATCGTGGCTTTACCTCCTCGCCACGGGCTGCCCTGCCCGCCTGTGGCCCTCAAACCTTCCGTGTGCATTTTAAATACGGGAGAGTTTTACTTAAAACTAAACGTGTTCCAGGTCTTCCTGCAAGTCCTGATCATCCTCACCGGCAACTACAATTTTTTCAACATGCTGACGGTGGTGCTGAGCTTCTCCCTGCTGGATGACGAGCACGTGGGGCTGTGGCTGGGCCACGGCCGGAAGAAAGCAAGCGGTGGTGAGTCCCCTAGGCCGCAAGGGGCTTTGTTTGTAAACTGGGCTCAGTGCTGCAGTTCATTTCTCTTTGTTCCTTAGTTCTCCTCCCCTCGTTTTCCCCCCAGAATGCCAACCTGCAAAGATAAATTGGCCACGCCCCTGTCTCCTAGCCAAAGTCCCACAGGAACTGGTTGACCTGGGTCTCTCGGGTCCCAGCCCACTCCCCTAGCCACTGCACCAGGCGGAAGCGGCCGCAGGGTTGCAAGATCCAGTCCCCGGGGGCCTGCTCAGCCTTGAGACCAAGTCCTTCCCCAGAATGAAGATCAGTGGGTGACTGTTTGGGCTGGCCTGTTGCCCCAGTAATCCTTAGACACTCCCCCGTGGACAGAGGAGCCCCAGGGCCTTCCATCTCTAGGAACATGCCGGCGTGCACACCGGGAGCATTGCAGAATGGTAGGGACGGGGGTCAGCACTGTGCTCTCTCTGGCATCCCTGACGGCCTGGAGCTGGAGATTCTGGGTGTTGCGGGTCCAGGTCTCGTGGAGGGGAGGGCGGGTTGGGGCAGCCGAACACAGATGAGCAACAAGCACCCTTCTGGATGCTGTTATCTGCCCCCCCCCCAGCCAAAGCGATGGGATTTACGGGAGTTGCGGTCCAACCACCCCTGCAGGGCCCAAGTCCATGTCCTTGGCTTGATCAGCTGCGTTTGGGGCTGCCCACAGTAAGCCGTCCACGCGGCTTGAGTTGACCCCTCCCGTCGCCACCATCTCTCTTCTGCAGCCTGGCCCTCGCGGTTGGCCGTCTTGCTGGCGGAGCTGGGGGTCTACGGCTTCTTGGTCTACTGGACCACCCGGTCCTTCGGGCTGACGATCAACTGGGAGAAGAGACTCCTCGAGTCCAAGACAGGTACTTCTGGGGTGGGGGGAGCGGGCAGCAGGGGACACTGCGGCGTCAGGGGCTCCAGGATCCCCTGTGGTGGAACGTTTTCTCCATTTCACCACGTGAGACTGAATGCCAGTTAGATGGGGCCAGCCCTGATCCAGCAGGGCTGTTCTCACATTCTTAGACTCAGACAAGGATTGACCCCTCCCCTCGCCCCCCGCATGCTGTGCATGCGTAGGATTTGCCCCAGATGCTCTATTTGTAACTCCTCCTAGCCAAGTGGGGCTTGGACTCTGAAATGCACATTTCACACTTGGTCCCTGGCCCCTTGTAGTCGCCCCCCTGATGTTTTAGTCCTGGAAGTACAACTCGGTTGGAGGAATTGCGATCCTCACCTATTTGAAGAAGTTGCATTGGTTGCATGCGAACACAGCCGCCCGTGTGAACCTTTTGGATCTGGGGTGAAGCCCAGCGAGTTTTCCAGTCGGGTGCCAGTTACGCGGACGGGGACGGGCAGCTCCCGACCTTTCCTGGCTGCCGTTCTTCCTTTCACCCGCCCTCAATGCGGTCTTTCCCCAGCGTTCACCTATCACGAATTCATGCAGTGGCTGAAGATGGTGACCCTTCCTTTGGTGGCCCTGGGGTTTCTCTCCCTGCTGTGGGAGGTCCTTCAGGCCGGATACAGGTGAGTGGAGCGTCACTGTGGAGGAGCCCCGAGATGACCTTGGGGTGGGCATGTGGCGGCTGTCAGACAAACACAATTTGAGCCCTGGGAGACAAGCGAATGTTAGAAAGACTTAACCGGCTCTGTTGTTACAGCTTAAATCAGTGTTTTTCAAACTTGGCCACTTTAAGATGTGTGGACTTCAACTCCCCCAGCTTTGCTGACTGGGGAATCCTGGGAGTTGAAGTCCACACATCTTAAAGTGGCCAAGTTTGAAAAACACTGGGCTAGAGTAACGGAAGTCTGGTGCCTTGTTGCTCAGCAGAGAACCAGCTTTGCTCCTTTGCTAAAGGAGCGTCCCCCAATATTTTGGGAGGTCCCCCAGGGGCTGCTGTCTCAGGTTCTCCTGCCTGATGCCCCTTCCCCTCCCTCCCTCCCTCCCTCCCTCCTCCCTCCAGGAGCGCCTGCATCCGGGGCTTTTTCTGGAAACTGTGGGCCGCCCTGCAGTGGGCCATTTTCACCACTGCAGCCTTAGGGATGTTCACTATCAGCCTGGTGAGTCCTGAGACGTGGGGCCCGGGGGAGATGGGGTCAGCCTGAGCATATCTGGGGGGATTGTGCCGGGAGGGGTTGGTAGGGTCTCTGCGGGATGTGGACGGGCTTCTTTTGGGCTTAGGAAGGGGGGTGAATCCTGCCAGCCTGCTGGCAGAGGAAGGTTTGGGGCAGCCCCAGGGGACCCCATAGCAGTTAACCCCCGGAATTCCCAAATAAGTCAGCATAATTAAGGATCCTGCCTCGCTTTCCGATCTAGGCTGTGTCGGCTCAGTTTGGCCACCCAGACGGGCAGTGCAGTCTTTTCTGAACTAAGCTTGATTTCCAAGGCATTTTGCTTTTCAGAAGTGGGTTTGCTGTTCCCTTTTTTCCCCCAGGGAAATATTTTAGTTTTCCAGTCTTGCCCCAATGCTGGCTTTTCCTAGTGGCCTCCCATCCGAGCAAGAACCAGCCTGACGTGTCTTAGCCTTTCGATATCAGCCAAGGTTGCTTTGGGGCCACCGCTGAACTGGGGGGCTGGGGAGAGCCCGGATCAGAGGATCCGGGGCTGGGATTGGGTCAGACCGGCTGGGCTCCCTCGAGGGCACTGCTGCTTTCCGGGAGATGTCGAAGGTCCAGAGGAGAGTCCCCTTTCCCCGCAGGTCCCCTTCACGTACATAGAGTACGAGTCCAATGGAAAACTCTGGCCAGGCGTCCATCACCTCTTTGGGGCTGTCGACCGCTACCAGCTGGCCAATTCCTACGGGCTCTTTCGGCGGATGACGGGAGTTGCGGGGCGGCCAGAGGTGGTGGTGGAAGGCAGCTATGACAAGGAGACATGGACGGTGAGTGGCTTTGGGGTGGGGGAAAGGGGGGCTGGGGGGAGCTGCTCTTCCTCAGCATTTCTGGTGGCCCCCCAAGGGCTCGAGGCTGCCCAGAATTGCAGAGTGGAGCCAGGGCCACAGTCTGGCGCTGGAGGAGGAAGCGGGACGGCAGGGCCGGGAAGGCGTTTGCACGGTTTGGGAGAGGCGGGAGTTCGAAAGGGCCGCGCACAGGGAGGGCGGAAGCCAGCTTAGGGAGCTGTGCCATCTGGTCAGACCCCCCCCCCCCGGATTCTGGGGGAGCCTCCTTGGCTTGCTTGCTGTGGTTGGTTAGTCCCAGTCCCAATCCAGGGCTGACCCTGGAGAAAAGGGGCTGAGGAGAGCATCTTACTGGAACAGCGGGGTCCTGCGTTGGCAGTAGGGTGAGCATGGTGCGTGGAGATTGGTGCCAGAAGAGCATGGGTGCGACAGATGGGGAGGATGGATGTGGGCAAGACGCGGGCGTGGATGGTCAAGCTGTCATGGACTGGGGTAGGATGGGGGCGGGGGCAAAATGTGTGTGAGGGGTGGTCATCCTGGCAGAGGAGACGGGGGCTTTGGGACAAGAGTAAAGGGGGTTGAGAGGGGGGCTACGTTGGGCAGCTGGGAAACAATCCCAAGCTGTGGGGGTCCCTCGCAGAGCAGCTCTGACAATAATGGGGTCACGCAGCTGTTGCGTTTTCTGGACAGAGGCTTTTTCCACCCCCAGGAGATCGAGTTCATGTACAAACCGGGCAATGTCAGCGCTCCGCCGCCCATCGTGGCCCCGCACCAGCCCCGCCTGGACTGGCAGATGTGGTTCGCTGCTCTGGGCCACCACACGCACAGCCCCTGGTTCACCAGCTTCGTCTACCGTCTCCTGCAGGGCAAGAAGGAAGGTGAGCCTGGGACCCCCCTTCCCCCCCAGGTCCCAGAGCGACACTGGATCAAAGGAGCAGAACAGTCCGGAGATGGGAAACCAGGAGGGAGAGGATGTGATGAACGTTCTGGAAAACTGGCTCTGGTTGGAGCTGTTGGAGGGGGAAAGCAGGGGGTCCTCTGGGCCGGGTGGGCGCCAGTGGGGCTGTCCGCCCGAGGCCCTGGGGTCCAGCCAGATTAGAGTCTCTCTGGGGCGTCCCACACCCATCACCAGGATTCAGCCGGATTGTCGGTGGCGGGGAGGAGGTGGGCAGCAACGCAGGGGCTGAGTGCGGGTGATCCCTGGCTTGCCCCCCCAGCCCACCGACCGACCGACTGACTGACCGACCGACCTCCCCCTCCCTTCCCCTGCAGTGATCCACCTTGTGCAGGTGGACGACTCCAAGTACCCCTTCCGGTCCCAGCCCCCAGCCTACATCCGGGCCCAGCTGTACAAATACTGGTTCACCGAGGCTGGGAAGGATGGGTGAGTGAACGGCAGCAGCCAGGGGGGCTGGGGGGGTTGCAGGGAGGGGTGGAAATCATTAATCTAGGGAAATGGTTTTGCTTCCGTTGGGATCAGCCTCCTAACTTTTATTTTATTTATTCTATTTACGTAGCCGCCCATCTCGCATATGTGACTGTGGGCGGCTCACACAATCGAATAACCAAAAACAGTGAAAAATAAACAGCTAGGATGAAAAACCATTAAAACCGTTAAACCATAAAACGTTGTCTGTGCCACAACCAGAAGGACTTGGGCCCCCCCACCGAGGCCCTGGGAAAAACTGGTTGCCCCAAGGGCCAGCAATTGCTGGCGGCGGGGGAGAAGGCAGCCATATGGGCTGAGAAAGGATCCAGTTTCACGCCCCCCCCCATTCCCCTGCAGGACCCTTCCTCAGAAATGGTGGAGGCGCCAGCGGATTGAGGAGTTCTACCCGGTGGTCTTCCTGGGTGACCCCAACCTAGAAGCTCAGTTGGCCCAGCACGGGCTTAAGGTGAGGGCATGGGTCCTGTGGTCCAGGAGAAGTAGCCAGGTTCAGGGAGGGGGTGCATCAGGACTGGGGCTGAGTCTGGGGCGCAAAGGGGCAGTTTTGCAGAGCAAACCTTGCCTGCTTTCCGAATCCATGCACTCCCCAATTAACCTGAACTCGGCCTGGGCTGCCTCCCTCACCTTGATCGCCCAGGTAAGACGCACCCAGATCTCGAAAAAGCCTGGGGAGGTGGGGGGCCTGTCCGACCGTGGCTTCCCTCTCCCTTCCAGGACAAGCCCCCCCTGAAGCGCCCTCCGGATGCCCTCCTGCCAAGCCTGCTGCAGCGAGTGCGAGAGCGCCTCCGTCCCTACACCGGCCCGGCAGTCATCTGGTCCCTGTACCTCACCGCAGCGGCCATCGCCTTCCTGCGGGGACTGGGCAGCCGTCTGCCGGTGGGAGGGGTCCCCGGCGGCGGCGGGAAGCACAAGCAGGCCCGGCTGGCCAGTGCAGTGGCGGATGTCAGCGGCGGAGGGGACCAGGCCAGCAGTGAGAAGAACGGGCAGCTGAGGAGGAAGGAGGAGAAGGCCAGGGCTGCCGGCGACGCCCCCTCCAACGGGCTCCGGCATGCGAAGAAGAAGAAATAAGCCGGGGTGCAGCGCCGGGCCCCTGCCCAGCCTGCCCCAGACCTCTGCAAGACGCCGCTGCGGTGCTCGTGGGCAGCGGGCCAGGCGGAACTGAGTGGGTGGGAAGAGCCTTTGCGCCCCCTCGGAGCTGGTCATCCCCCCAGTGCGCGGTGGGGTGGAAGCCCGTTTGAACGCCTCCCCCGGTCGAAGGTCTTCCCTGTCGTGTCGAGGGAGGGGCGAGGCTCGCTTTCTTCCTCCTCCGGTCGAGGAGGAAGCTGTTTGTCCGAGCCCGCGGCCCGCTTGCTCTTCCCCAATCCCTGCTCCCCTGCCTCCTCTTAGCACGGCGACTGAACGTGGCGGGGTGGTGCAGCCTCTGTGCTTGGCTCTCTCCAGCCATCTGGCCACCCTGCTTCAGTTTCCAAGGATCTCCTGCGTTTGGGGCAGGGGACTGGGGAGCGCATCCTGATGGCTGGGGAGCCCCTGTTGCTGCTTTGGGGATCGCCAGGTGACAGTCCGCTCTTCCTGGCATCGTTGGATCATCGGCAGGCTGCGTGGGATGCGAAGCTCGGCTGCTAGGGTTGAAGTGAGTCTCAGGAACCCCTTCCCTTCCCTTCCCTTCCCTTCCCTTCCCTTCCCTTCCCTTCCCTTCCCTTCCCTTCCCTTCCCTTCCCTTCCCAGCTCCCCGTATACCATCTGGGTGCAGAACCAGATGTGGGGAGACGTGGCTGAGACATAGTTTCAGCCGCTGCTGGTTTCGAAGCAGTAGCAGCTCTGCTTTATGTGCACCGGAGTGGTTTGCCAGCCCAGACCTTGTTTCTCCACTCCCGGCCATCCCTTGACCTGCTGAGCCTTGTGGTGGAGGGCCAGGGAAGTTCTCTGCTCTCTGTGCTGCATCCTGGAGGCTGCGGGGCAGCAGGTGCCCTTGTGGGGCCTATCAGTTATGCCCTTAAGGAACAGAGTTGGTGTTTGTCCTACACAGGACCCAAGAAAGATGGCTCTGATTTTCTAAATAAACCCTGTACATTCCAGCCTTGTGTGTGCGTGTGTACATTTGTGGACAGATGGCTGGAGCCTCGAAGGGAGAAGTGGGTGGAGAATCTGTCACTGACTGAAGACCAACTCAGTGTAGGGGTGTAGTAGGATAGTGACCAACTGGATGTCTCTGAGGTGCTCAAAAGTAGAAGGTCGAAACGTACCTTCTTCCACTCTTACTCTCCTTACTAGTAGAATTTGGAGGCGCCTGCCCCTGACATGGTGATAACACGAAGCCTTCAAGCCAGATAACCTTTGATAGACTTGCTCCCCGCAGAGTTTGTCCAGTATCTTTTAAAGCCCTCTAGGTTAGTGGCCACCTCTCTATCTTGTGGAAAAGAATTCAACAGGTTAACTAAGTAGAGTAGTGTTTCCAGCTGCAAAGATTTACAAAATGAGTAGGAAGTTTCACTGATGTTCTCAGGCATCCAACTGAAAGCTAGTGAAGCTTATCGTACGTGTGCCAACACACCAATTGTGTGTTTGATACAATGGAATCTTTCAGGTGGAGGCATCTGCCAAACTCTGCTTCCCAGTCTTTGTAAGATGTAGCCTGCCTCTTCCCAGAAGTCCTTTGTGAGGGTCCCATTGTTGTTGAATCCTGACCCTTATTGGTGACACCCACTGTGTAGCCAGCTGTTCCCTTCAAGGACTGTATTTTCTCTTCTTGAGCTTGGCCCTCACCTGGAAGGATTGGTGGAAAACCTGTTTGTGCTCCCAGATCCTCCACCTTGTCCAAGGAGTTACAGTCTCTTGATAGTCTTTCACCATTGCTTCTGACAGTATTGTTCATTCCTACAAGAGGAAAAAGAGTAGCTATCAACAGGTTTGGAGTGTCCATAGTGTCCTTGATACAGGAGCCTGGAAGACAGTGTATTTCCTGCAACGTTATAACAGGTCTTCACAGTTACTTTGGTTCCTCCTGGCAGGGAATCACCTGCCATGGCACACCTTCTTTCTCAAAGTGGCCGAAGGGGCTTCCAGAGGATCTAGCAGGAGAACAGGTTCCACGAGTGCCTCCTGATCCTCAAGCTTCTTTGGGTGATGTGCTTCTATGTGCTTGGCTCTGCCAAAAGGAGTTGCCTCTGCTCTCTCCGCTGCTGTGCTCCTTCTGGACAGCCTTCTCTTGTCTAGGAAGCGCTCCTTGTCCCTGATGCATCTTGGTGTAGCATCTCAAGACCCTTTGCTTTCTCCTCTAGTAAGGAAACAAGCTTGTACCTGAAGCAGGTGTAGTTTGGAGAGGAGAAGGAGAACTCCTGAGTGCTCTCCCTCTGTAAAAACGTTTTGCCCCTACTACAGAAAAGTTCAGAGCGGTGTTTCTCAACCTCAGCAGCTTTTAAGATGTGCGGACTGCAACTTCCAGAATTCCCCAGCATGAGAATGCCTTGTGGTTGAGAAGTTTAGACCTTGAAAGGAGTTATTTAGGCTTAGCCTTGATTATACCACTTAGTCATGAGAAATACTGGGGGGCAAAGAAGATAACCTGGTGGATTCTGAGTGCAGTGTTCAAAAGAATGTGAATCTTGCCGTCAGAGCAAAAAGTCTCTGGGAGCATTGCATTCATGGAACTGTCTTAGCCTTTTTGAGAGCCCTCTGCTCCAGTTCGGACAGATCCTTTTGGGGGCCACTTGCAATCAGTCCTTGATTTATCCCTCTAGACCGGTGTTTCTCAACCTTGTCAACTTTGAGATGTGTGGACTTCTTACCTTACTCATAAATGGAGAATTAGAACTGAACCCTGAAGTGGCCAGGTTCCCTGATGATATTAGCGTAGTGTTTCTCTAAGATGTGTGGATTTCCAGAATACCCCAGCCAGCATGGGAGTGGAAGTCCACACATCTTAAAGCATGCCAGCTGGGGAATTCTGGGAGTGGAAGTCCACACATCTTAGAGAAACACTACTCTAAACCATGTGCTGTCATCAGGGAACCTGGCCATTTCAGGGTTCAGCCCTATGAGTAAGGTAGAGCATTGCTCCTTGGGAGGATCAGCCTTGACAGTCCTTTAGAAAGTGGCACATGGAGGCCTCGGTCAAAGGACCACTTAAGAGGCTTTTCCACCAGCACTTCTGTGACTGGGTTTGTACAGCATGCTGGACTAGATTGATAAAGTTGGGTAGTTTATGGGTGATGTATTATGAGAACGTGGGCACTCAACTTGCTATTACCATGAGTGTAGAGGGTGGACAAGGGAGGTTGCAGACTTCATAGTGGCTTGTTAGGGTGTTTGTGGCTGTGCTAAGGTTTATATGCTTGTGTGCAGCTTGTAATAAGAACCTTGCAATTTGGATTCTGGGAACAGAACCCTTAGGCTTTAAAGTGCCACTTTTCCAATCCTGGATGCCAGCCTGCAAAAAATCAACCAACCCAAAAAAAGATCTCTATGAACTTTGAGTAGCATTTTATTAATGTTAAGGTAACACTCTTGGGTCAGCATGAATGAAATTCACTAAAAGCTGTGTAGAAATGGCAGTTCTGCCAGTGGTCCTTAGCTGCCCCACAACACTCTTGAGACTGTGAGCCAAAAAGCTGAAGTTCCATGTAACGCAGAGAGAAGCCCTCTCCTTCCCAAGTGGGGATGATGGAAATAGATGTCCAACACATCTGGAGGACAGCAGCTGCTGCTGGGAGATTGCCAAGGAAGCCGGAGCAGTGAGCCAAAAGCAGTTGTGGTCCAGAGCGTCACCAGGACAGTTGGCCTGGACAGTACTTGGCAATGAGGCTTTCATAGTAGGGTTTGAGCTTCTGTGGATCAGGAAGCTCTTCACACTTGGTGTAGAGGTCAAACTTGCTGCAAGAGGGGAACAGAGAGGTGGGGTGATTTTCTGCCCCCCTGGGGGCTTCTTGCCCTCCTGAAGCCACCATGGTGCTGACTGTCTTCTGAGCAGGACTTGACCAAGCAAGAAGGAACCCAGCTTCTTGCTCCAGGTGTCTCCAGTGCTTCCTAGGCCACCCACGGGGGAAAGGCTAGGACAGAGTGCGAAGCCTTCTCTAGGGGAGGGGAGGGTTTGTCACAGGCCACCAACTGGGTGGGAGGGAGGCTGCAGCAGGCAAACAAGCTAGCAAATATTAAACCAGCAAGAAATCCTGTTTTTAATCATTATTGAAAATGAATGTTAAAGCTACCTGTTTGCTTGCTTGCTAAGCCAACAAGCTTCTGTACAGTATTGCTGCTGAAGTATCTTCTTTAAGGCGCAAGACAGACTTTGGTCTAGACTTCCTCCTCTTCCCCCTGTCCGCCCCCCCTCCCTCCCCCTCCATGGCTGGAAGCTCCTTACTTGAACTCTTTCACCCAGGGCAGCATCTGGAGGTCCTTGGCGTTGCACAGATGCATGTAATCCCCTCCAGTGTGCCAGGGGTAGAAGGAGTGGAACCGGATCATGTAGAAGGCCTGCAGACAACAGAGAGACGTTGCGGTCACCGGTGCAGCAGCTGGGCCATCAGCAAGGAGACTGGCCACCATCACCCCACATTCCATGGGGCCCCTGGTGGCAGATGGCTGGGCCTCCCTCAGGCCCTGGCCCAGAGGGAGGTTGCCCTCGGACCCATCCCCACCTCCTGGTCCACCTTGGTTTTGGTCAGCAAGCTTATCTTTGCTCCTGTGGGGGAGTTTTGCCCAAGAGAGGGAGGAAGGAGAAGAAACCACAGCATTTGCACTTTGGGAACCATGTTGGGGACAACATGTACTTAAAAAAATAGATTAACCTGGAATAAACACTGCCTATGGTAGCCCTACTCCTTAGAACATCTGACTATCCTCTTCAATTGTGCATTGAAACAGCCGAGGTTGGCCATATTTCTACAGCCCTCCAGCCACCCGGGCTTTGCATAAACTGCTCCAAGTCCCACTTGTTTCCTCTTCTTGCATGTGCATTTTTCTCTGCCCTACGTGGATTCCTTGTTCGTTTTCTGTTCCTGGCTGTTGGTTAAGCGACGACGGCTCTGCCGCTGAGCAACATTTCAGCAAGTGGCCGTAACTCAAGGCAGCTGCTTTTCCAGTCCTTCCTTGCTTCTGCACGGGAACATCTGCCTGAGCGCATGGGAGCCATTAGAGGCAGCACCGTGCGCCACGGAGCAATTTCCTGCTGAAGTGTGGCTGTAGTGCAGTGTTTCTCAACCTTGGCAGCTTTCAGATGGGTGGACTTCAACTCCCAGAATTCCCCAGCCAGCAAAGCTGGCTGGGGAATTCTGGGAGTTGAAGTCCACCCATCTGAAAGCTGTCAAGGTTGAGAAACACTGCTCTAGTGAGGTTGAAAGAGCTGGAAGCCACTGAGCAGCAGAACATGTTTTTTCTCGGGAACAGAGGGCATGTCTGTGGCATCATTTTACAGAAAAAGTTGGGATGCATTTGCACCACCCCAACCGTTGCACCAAGAATTGCTGCGTGGGCCATGTCCTGTTCCCTCAGTCCTGGAGCCGTACTTTGCCTTTGCATCTCACCGTCTTCTGAAACCTGCCGTGACTTCCAAAACACTGTGGATTTCGTTCCTGCACAAAGCAGGAATGGGTAGGACGCCAAGGCCCACCTTGGAGATTGGTGGAGTTTTACAGCACTGATTCAAACGGTCCACTTTGAAGAACGTTTAACTCCCGTTTCCATCTTGCTCTAAGAGCTGGGATTTAAGACGCCTTGGCATTCAGTTTCGAGGTGAGATAAAAGGAACCTATCAGACCTACGTGGACTGGGAGGGGGATAAATCTCCAAAAACACACCTTCACAGTCCCCCACCACTAGCTAGGTGAATCAACTCCAGGGAAGATTGTGAAGAACTCAAATTGCACCCGTAAAACCCTCCAACAGAAAACAGAAGTGGTGGTTTCCCTCCCCATCCACCACCCCAAGGACAAAGAGGAACTAGACGCTTCTTCTCAATAGCTTACCTCCTCCGGAAGGGCAAATTTATTCTTCTTCATCACTTTGTACATATACTCTGGAACAGGTAGAAAAAAGGAAACGGTAGAGAGTTATTCCTGGATTGACAAATCATATCCAGGCCAGCCAGTAGCCTCCAGGTAGGCTGGACTTCAACTCCCTTAATTCCTCTGGCTCTGTTGGGAGCCACAATGTGGCAGGAGGAGAGCACCAGGTTGGCAGAAGTTGCAATTTAGGTTCAACTGCTTCCTTCATTGCTCATCCATTCTTCCTCTACTTTGCAGCATATACTTTATTAGGTACTGAGACAGAACCAAAGTCCTCTAGCTCCTGTCTGAAATGGTAGCAGTAGGATTCATCATGGGGCCTGTGGAGGCTCAGAGGTCTTCTTCCCTCATTGCACTTAATTGGGGGGGGGGGGGGCTGTGTGAGAAACCAAGAAGAGAGTGACCCAGTCAAGAAGTTGAACCCCAAAGAGGCTCTGCATCATGCCCAGGATTAAACTAATTCTACCCAGTCTTGGAGGAACACCTGAACCCAGTCAATTGTCCTGCCTTGTCTTCCTAGTCTTGCATGAAGAACAGAATCTCAGCATCTGGCAAGGCTCAGCAGCAGAGATGGTAACTTGCTACAGCAGTCAAGCCACGCCTAGCGCGGCCTCCTAGACACCCAGGAAGCGGCTAGTAATGGACTTTGGCCAGGAGTTTTCCTGAAGAAGGTGGGTGGAGACCGTATTCCTCAAACAGTGGTTTTGACCCAGTTAGTGTGACCATTTGCCACCAGAACCACCAATATGGAAGTTCGGTGCAGTTACGTGTGTCATGGGAAAAATCCAAGCTTAAGCTTAAAGGAAAGTGAAAAAGAAACATCAGGAATACAGAAGGTTTTAAACTCAGTCAGAACTGCTGGGTTTGGTGAAATAGAAAATCCAGAGATGGAAGAATGGCTTTAGAAATTTTAAGCAGAAGTTTGATCAATGTCTAAAATCACAACTTCCTGAAATTTGGGGATGGGATTTGGAAGGATAGGAATTCATTTTGGTTCTCACTTGGGGAGGGGGCGTGTGCTGGGTTTTCTCTTGGAAGCCGCAGGTGTGCGCTGGAGCACTTACCATCATGGCCCCATGACATCAGGACATTTTCCAAGCCGCAGTGGGGCTGATAAATCCCATACTTGGTTCTGAGGAGGTAAAAAGGGAGAACGTCTGATCTGAAGTTCTTTGGTTTGGAAGAACTTTAGCAAGAGGGAAGAAGTGAGAACAATCCGTATTTTCTCTGGCGTTTTGAAGAAAGCGACAAGGATGTGGAGCATCAAATACAGGTGGGACATCAGGCACTGGCCAAGCCTTTGGTAGCTGCCAACAGTATCCGTCCTTTATGTCTCTGGTTGCAAAGGAGAAGTGATGGGCCAGGTTGTAGGTCCAGGGAGAAGCAGCAGGAGGGGCAATCCCTAGCAGCCCTCAGCACGTGACGTTCTTCCATCAGAGATGGAGAGGCAGCGGTGGAAGCAGGACCAGGGAGACTAGGATCCAAACCGCTGCTGACCTCGGCTTTGCAAGCCCTACATTTTAGACCTGTGTCTCCTCCTACCGGTGGCCTCCCCCTGCTACAAAGCAAGGCCAGGCGGGTGCAGAAGCGAGAGCTTACGTGTACAGAGGATTCCTCGTGTCGGGGTTGTCGTGGAAGGTGGAGTCCTTGAAGATGATGGAGTCCTGGAGCTTGCAACCCACTGGAAAGGTGTCTCCCACAACAGCCCACTGTAGGAATAACCAAGGTAGAACAAAACAGAACAAAACAAGAACACACCACTTCAGTTCCTCATCGTTTCTTGGCCCAAATCCCTTTTTCTACCCTCAGCCTTGGCAAGTGTGCAGTTAAACACACCATTTACTTGTAGAGATGCTGAGCCTTTAGGTGTTTCACAAATCCACGGGCATAATCCTCATTTTTCTGCCCCGTAATGTAAACACTGGGCATGGGCTAGCAGGACTTGGGAAGGTTGACCCCTCCCGTGCCCTTTGTTCTTCGTCTCACCTGCGGTTCACCAGCCAGGGCCAAAATCTTCCCCAAGTCATGGAGCAGTCCAACCAGGTGGAACCAATCTAGGGCAGGACCAGAGAGAGCGAATGTCTGTTTCTGTCCCTTGCCAGGTCCCTCTGTCCCCAGCTGGCGCATCAGCTTAGAGGCAGTGCAACATGGAACCTGTTGATGCAAGGATCAGAGAGGGGCCTAGCTATGTGGCAGGCCTGGAGGGTGGGGGGAAGGGGGCTGCATGCAGAAAGGCCCAGATCTGAGCATTGTCCTCTCCTGGTAACAAGAGGTGCCGATGGCCTGCTGGAAAACATCCCTTTTCTGCTTGAGGCCTCAGTGCCCCCAGAGCACCCCCTACCATGCTAGATGGGGAATTATGGGAGAGGGACTCCATCATCTCTGGGAACACTGCTTTGTGCACAGCTGTACTAGATACGGCCTGACATCAGAATAGCCTAGTTTGACGCTTCTAATTTCTGCAGGACTCCGAATAGCCTCCTGCAATTGTCATCTTCTGCATCCAGGTGGAAGCAGAGGGAGCCTCTTGTCCCTCTTGGAAATATAGGTCCAGTCGGGGCTCACCTTTCCCAGGGTGTTTCTCCCGAATGCCCTCTGCTGTCTGGTAGGCATGGTAGGAGTTGGGGAAGTCAACATCTGGGTCCGATTCATCCACCACATTGTCCAGCAACTCCAAGGCCTCCATGATGGTCATCTGACGGAGGTTGCAGCCACCGTATTCCTCATTCTAGGGAGAGGGAACTGTGAGGACACTATTATTGACCAGAGGTAGGGCATCCCCTTGGAATTATTTAGACAAATCTTACAAGTAAGATCTTAAGAAGACCCAGCCATTTCAGACTAGCTAAGTAGGAAACCCAGCAGATATAGAGGGAAAATTGGGGGGGGGGGCAGGGGGTGACAGACTTTGATGGGCCTCTTGCTGGCAACCCTTGGAAACCAACAGAACCCCAAAGAACTGGAGATACGCCTGGCTTGGCACCATTATCCCCTGAACATATTGAGCCTTCCTCGGACACCCTTCCAGAGGAGAGATGGGCTCTGCTGGGGCAAACCCACCTTCTTCTGCACAAATTCCACTGTCTGGTTGGTGTGCATAAGCAGGTAAGTGTGGTGGACTCGGTCGATCAGCGGCCCGTCCTGAAAAGACAGTTCGGGAGTCCTCTTTGGAAGCATTGCAGCAACGAGTGACAATGATTGATGTAAGGTAGTGTTTTTCAAACTTGGCCACTTGAAGATGGGTGGACTTCAACTCCCAGAATTCCCCAGCCAGCCAAGCTGGCTGGGGAATTCTGGGAAATGAAGTCCACCCATCTTCAAGTGGCCAAGTTTGAAAAACCCTGTTCTAAGTTGTTCCTGCCCAAGGCAACCCCAGCCCAACTTCACAGGGGGCTTCGTTCTCTGGGGGCCACTGATGCTGCCATGAGCGTGCCCTAATCTCACCCAACAGAGTAGGAGGTAGGGCCTTTTTGCCTCTGCCCCAGTTTGCATGTGTTCCTTTCCCCGGGCATCTTTGCCTTGGGGAATTAGGGGGCCCTGGACAGTCTGCCCCACAGATACTATGCCTGTCTCTCCCTAAATGCCGGGCACTTTTCTCTCCAACACACCCGCATATACCCAGGAGAGTACCATCTCTCCACCACTATTCTGAGGCAAGGAGCTTTTATAGTTTTCTATTTGTAATTGTTTTTATCTAGGTCTTCTTTTTAATTGTTGTACGCCGCCCAGAGTCACTTTGTGCTATATAAATATGATTGACAAATAATAAAATAAAATAAACTAAAATCCCAACTTCCAGGACCCTTCTCCTCCATCAGCCTACCCATCCAGGTCTCTCAACCTGCGCGTGGACAGTAAAGGAGGTGCAAACGGCCCTGCACAGACTCCAAGAGCTTCCTCCAGTCTGGAAGGAAGAAGGGCAACGTCCTGTGGTGTCATAACACCTCGCAAGCTTTTGGACGAAGTGGAGGGCCACCCGTTTCAGCCTCCGAGGGGCTGTGAAAGCCACCCTTGTTTCGACAAGCTGGCGTCTCCTGTTGCAAATTTCTCCAGGCTCAGGTGCCTCTGCCCCAACCACTGCTGGTCCCTCCCACCACATCTCGCAGACTTTACACCCGTGTTTCTTTGGCACTAGTACCACTAGGTCATGAAGAGTCTCCGCTCTTTTGAAATATACTCTTATTTTTAATCCCAATCTCCTAGCCGGCATTCATGCCTTTGCTGGAGAATCGGTGAATTTTTCTGGGGTTTAAGGGTGGACCTGTTTCTCTGGAACTGTTGCAGTGGGACAAAATAGAGGCATCTTGTATGGAAGGCTGGTGCAGCCGAAAGTAAATCCTGTGCGCTGCTGACCTTGAAATTCCTGAAGTTTTCTCTGGACTTCGTGTTCTCCAGATTACCATCAGGCTGGGGAATCTCAGAAGATCGACTTGCCTGAGGAAAGAAGGTCTCTGAGGTTAGCTGGGCCAGCACATCCTTGTTTTGCTGTAATACACATGATTTTTTTTTAATTTCTAAATTTCAATAGCAAAAAAGAAAAAGAGGAAACCCAAAGATAATAATGATGGAGACACACATACATTGTCAAAAAGAAGAGAAGAAGAAGGGGGGAAAAACCACATAAAAAGTGCTTTAACAAAAAAGTGAAATACACCCAAGAGAAAAACATGATAATATGTCACTGTAACAGCAAACAATTACAATTCTGTATATGCTTATCTAATGCAAATATTATTCAAGTATGTATATATTTCTAACACACTTATATGACTATGATTTTCTTTAACCTAATGAATTTTGTATAAACGAGTCCCATATTTCAGTATACTTGTCCATACAAAGTCTACGTCTAGAGCAGTGTTTCTCAACCTCAGCAACTTTAAGATGGGCGGACTTCAACTCCCAGAATTCCCCAGCCAGCTTGGCTGGCTGGGGAATTCTGGGAGTTGAAGTCCACCCATCTTAAAGTTGCTGAGGATGAGAAACACTGCTCTGCAGGCAATCCGCTCATAAGAAGCAAGTGCAATCAGGTCTTCAATCCATTGAGTGAATGGGGCCCTACATTTATCTTCCCGATGCTGCAATATCAGTCTTTCGACCATCGTAAGTGCACGGAGAATCCATTCAAGTTGTCCAGTTGTCAAGTACACAGATGACACGTTGTGATGGAGACAGTTTGCCAGCCACACCAGGCAGAAAAGATTTTACATGGCATTTTGGACTAGACACAAAGCAGGAGGCAGAAAGCTGAGTTGGGGTGATGTGCTATGGATCCCACCATGCTGCCCCGTCCCCACAGACCTGGGCAGACTGTCAGGCCTAGCCCAAAGAACTCCAAGAGACAATGCCAATTCAGTCCAGCTATGTTTATTAGCTACAACCTCTAGCAAGAATCTTCCCAGACTGAAACCCCAGCTCCCAAGTCAGCCAGCCACAACACCGTGAATTCCTCAGGGAGGTGCCAGTCTCATCCTCTTGTAACTCCCACGCTCCTCCGGCGAGCTAAGAAAATGTTTATCTCCCTGAGCCTGGCCTTCATAATTCCATTCCATCACACTTCTTGCAGAAAAGAGGAGATGGGAAGGGGTGATGTGAAAAAGACGGTTTCACTGCATGGGAAAGAGCCTGGGCTGGTCTCAACAGAGGACATGAATTTGGGGAGGGGGCAGCATCTGAAGCTGAATCACCTTCACGTACAGCCATGTCAGGTGGGATTGAGCAGGGTTTGCTCTGGATCCCACACAGGGCCAGCAAGGAGGTGCCTGGACACCCCAGATGAGCATGGAGTTCATCTGAGTGTCCTGTGAACCGCTGCGTTCCCCAGAGCAGAAAATTTTGAGCTCCGTCTTAGCAGAAGCAATGCAAACAAAACGAACACCAACCGAAAGAAAAATAAATGAAAAGAAACATCTCCTGCTTATTGTTCCTAAGTGGAAAACATTACCTTGGGTGTTCCTGCCTCTATGGAGCTGTCAAAGGTCTCCTGATATCACGAGGGATAACTTGGAGGCCCTCTGGAATCCCTGAACATGTTCAGATTCACGAGTTCCATGAATGTTGGGCAGTTTGGACCACGGATGGGATGGACCAGTTTTTCCAGCCCATGAGGCTATTCCCTGCTTCTTCTCTCTTCAATAAAAGGCTTGAACCGGTTACTAATTTAACCCATCCTCTGGGATTGCGCAATACAGTGAGTCGTAGACAAACCCAACCCTCTGGGTTTGCACAACACTCTATGCCACAAAAAATCTAAGCCAGGATAAAACTCACCGAGTGTAGCAAGCTGTGTGGTCCAGCATGTTGCATGAATGCAACCCCTTGTTACACAGTGGGGAGCCTCCCTGTCCTCTTACTTTGGCTTCCCCTTCGCCAGAGACTTTGCTTGGCCGGGTTTGTGTGGGAGTCTGTGTGTGCCACTTACCGGGCTAACCACCTCCATCCTTGCAGCTGCAGGAGAGCAGAGGCACAAGAAGCCGAAGGGGTCTGTCTGCCTGCCTGCCTGCCTGCTTCTCCAGGGTTTATAACGCCTGGCTTATGCAAGAGAAGCCAGCGCTGACCGGGGACAATAAGTCATCCGTTAACCCATCAGGGCCAAACTCCTCTCCAGCCTGGGCACCTGAGCAAACCATTAATGTCTGAGGAGGAGAAGAAACTCTATAGCTTTGAGGTGTGTGGCCGGAGAACAGCAGCCCTGTCTCCTTTTGAAGACAAGGAAAACAATCTTGAGATTTAAAGACCAGTCTTACGAGAGATAGCCAAGAGCAAAAGCCAGACTTTCTTTTAGATTGGGGTAGCCAAACGCCCCAAACGTTACACAGAATAAGGCATTTAGTGCTGATAAAAATACAAGCAGCGTCTCAAACTGCCACAGAATGCTATAGGGCATCTGGGTCACGGAGCCGATGGGAGGGATATGGCCTCAACTAACTTAGATGGTACAAGATGAAAAACAGTCAAAGTCTGTCACAAAAACCAGGGGCAAATTCCTTGAAACAAATACCACAGTCTGTACAGCGGACAAGCCAAGCTCGCCGCAGACTTTGGAAGTTGTCCTGTTTTCTTTAGAGGCTTCCCAACAGCCTCAGTCTGGGAACCTGGGCCCTCTATATACAGCACGGCCAGAGTTGCAGGGTGTTGTTCAGCACCATCTGGAGGGTCGCAGGTTCCCCACCCCTGACATAAGCCGAGCCTTTGGGTGAACAGGTGTGGGAAAGGTGAAGGCTCCATCAAGTGAGCTCGGACCCCGATGACTACATGGACACACACGTGCAGTTTTCTTGGCCATAATGCAGAAGAGCTTTGCTCTTGCTTCCTTGCAGGATGTATGTTGGACTCCTCAGCCCAGCTTACACCTCTGGACTTCCAGAAGGACTCCCATCCTTTGGTAACCAGGCTTGGTCCCGCTCAACGTCCTAGTCCAGCAAAGTCCTGTGATACCTTGTCCCATTTGTCCCAACCCAGAATGTTCAGAGTTCAGGTTATGAAACCTGATGCAGTTTGTTCCAGACTTTCCTTCTTTGGATTACAATTTTCCTCACTAGCTTCCTGACCCTGCAATGAACTTTCTGAAAGAAGGACCTGTACCGTCTTGCCTTTTCCTGTGCCAGCCAGGGCCTTTTGAGAAGCAAAAACACCACTATTTTTTGATAAACATCCGGATTTTCTCCAAGAGGCATCCAGCCAGCGGGAGCAAAGGACGTGGTGAAGCAAAAGACGGAGGGCTCCTGGCTCTGGAAACAGCCCTTTAGTTGGCCTTCTCTGAAGTCCACTTTAGCATTAAGTTGAACTTAGCAGGACCAAGGATCCCTAGATTGCCATCTTAGAACATCTAGATTAGTGTTTTTCAAACTTGGCTATTTTAAGATGTGTGTGCTTCAAGTCCCAGAATTCCCCAGCCAGCATCTTAAAGTCTCCAAGTTTGAAAACACTGATCTAGAGAATCCTCAGGTTGGCTCATTTCAAAGGCTTCTTTGGTCCAACGTGGCCAGTCAGATGTCCTGATGGGATTAAGGCTCCAAGCAGCACTGAAGCGAGCTTTGGCTCCCCAGAAGTTAAGTTCAAGATCAGCTGCCTCCAGTCCTGGGACTATATGGTCATTGTGACTAACAGCCACCAAATGCCTTCTTTCCCATGAATTGGTCTAAGGCTCCTTCAACATCCTCTAACCAGGTTCCACCATCCTTAGGTCTGAAATAAAGCACATCTAGAAAGCCTATTTTCCCTGTGATGCTCTGCTTCTGGGCTCTGGTGACGCCATGGACTGGAGAAGCCTCAGATCAAGAGATGATGTGAGAAGGGCTAGCTGCATGAGTACCCAGAAGACATCAACCCGGAAGAGGAGAAAGGTGATCTTGGCCCTTGCACCCAAGGAGACTTCATGCACTTCCTGCTGTTGAATTTCCATGCCCACATCCTGAGGTGAGAGCTGCGTGACTGTAATCTCTCCAGGTCAATGTAATCCACCAAAAACCTGGTCACCCCACACTTATGTTTCCATTGCTTGTTTTATATGTGACGTTTAAAATATCTTCCTATCACAGCAAGAATGTGGGCTCCTATACAGCTAAATGAATCTGATACCCCGATTTGTTAACAGGGCATGTTTGCCCTCAGTGGTGGTGCCTACAATGCCTCCAACAGGCACCGTGACTGACTCCACAGGAGGACTAAATCTATACTTTACTGAAACAGGCTATAAAAACAGAATTGTGCAAGTCTGCCCTCCCCCTTATATCCAGGGAGTTGGGGGTGGGGGAGGGAAGGGAAGCTAATCTGAATGTCTCCTGCCTCTCTGGACTTAGCACATGTTTCTTCTGCTCCTGATGTTTCCCTAATGGCCTCTGGAATCCTTCTCCAAAGTCATCTCCCTGGATCCCAACAGATGAAGAGATACTTGGCCCCTTTCTCCTCCCTACTTGCAGGTCCACATCCTCTTGGAGTCATGTTCAAGAGATGGAAAGAAGGTGGATGTTCTGAGTATCATCACCATCACCATCACCATCACCATCACCATCACCATCACCATCGTCTCCTGAAGACCCCAGGTAGCACAGAGAGGGGATAGTGTTGAAGGAGCTGGAAACGTTGTTTGGGTGGCCATACTTGGAACTAAATTAAGGCATTTGGCTTCATCCAGGCAATCCGTCTGGGGACCATAAAATCCAGGGGGGGGGGGGGATGGAGATGCAGCTGACAGGTTGCCCATCCTGGCTTCAGCCATTTCCAGCCGGGCTCTTTCAGGCATGATTTGGCTGGGAGGAATGTTGTAGAGCAAGTCAGTTGAAACGAAGGAAGTGAAATCACTCTCTATCCAAAGAGGATTTCCCCAAAGATCAGAATCTAAACCCATGCTGGCTGGGGAATTCTGGGAGTTGAAGTCCACACATCTTAGAGTGGCCCAGGTTGAGAAACACTGCCCTAGAGAGTTTTATTCAGATTTGAGACACTCAGATTGCATTGCTTGTGCCTCTACTCACAGCCTGGCACCCTGGCTGAGTTCACACAACACGCTAGGCAAAAATGTAGGTGTATAGTTCGACATTCGGTGTGCGGGGTGAACCCCTCTGTTGCACGGTCATTGTGGTAAGTTGAATGTGGTATATATTTGGACAGATAATTCGTAAGAATTCAGCAATAATGTTTTGCTAACCCAGGTTTAGGTTAGGTGAGTTGTGTGAACTCAGCCAAAGAATCAAGTGCCTGTAAAAGGGGATACAGTGTGCCACCATCAAGCTTTTCGCAGACAAGAGCTCCTGAGAGGCTATGACCAAGCCCTCTGCATTCACAGACAAACTCCCTTGCGCACTCTGGCTGTGTTTACCCAACACATTTAACCAAGTCAATAAAAAACCTAGCATCTCCATGTGCCCAGCATGGTAAATCTGGTTAATGTTAACCTTGCCCGAGCTTTGCTTTGTTTATTTAAGATTGGTTTCGCATGCAATATGCGCTTAGCCAAGGTATGACTCCCTGGATTGTGTGAACCCAGAAAACGGGATAATTCAGGGACCAGGTTAAGGGTGTGTTGTATGAAGGCAGCTTTGGGGAATCCCAGAGGCGCCCTGGGAGAGTTTAGCCTTGAAGAGAAGCGGCTGAAGGGCGGAAGAAGCAGGCGGGGTCTACCCCGAGTTGTGCTCTTCTTCTGCTCCTTCCCGAAGTCGCTTTTTTCCTTAAAACAGCAGAATGCAGACACCGGCTCTTCCGTGCGTGGGCACGGCATGCTTAGCCACCCCGGCGTTGTTTTGCTGCAAACGCAGGAACCTGGAGAGCGAAAGGCGCAGCAGCATTTTAACCAGTAACCCGCATTTCCCCTTTTCTCGGTTCAGCTCTGGCTAAAGTTCAGTGGACGGGGCAAAGTGACACAGTCCACGGGAATTTGGTCCCAGTCTAGTTCTGAGCAGAGAGGCAGGCTGGAACTGGCCTCCTTGCCCTGGGGAGCCCCACGTCTGCCTCCTCTGCTGCTCCGCCATCTCCGCCTGCCCTTATCCCGGCCCCCCCGCTGAAGTTCTCTCCAGTCCAAACTTCCTTTCCTCTGATTTTAATGTTAAATGTTTAAACCGGTGTTTTGCAAACCTGGCTACTTTAAGATGGGCGGACTTCAACTCCCAGAATTCCCCAGCCAGCATGCTTTTCTGCTTTTCTACTTTTAGGCAGAACCACTGCCAATCTTTTCAAAGGAGGTAGTCCTTCTTTGGGAGGGGCATTTTTAGAAGAGTGCCCTAGCTAGGAGAGAAAAATGTGCTTATAAAGTGGGAGACTTTACTTGTCTTGAAATGTTCTATTTATGTGGTGATCTAGAGCCTGTTTTAGCTGATTCTTTAATTCTGGTTGATCAGCTTGTTTGAGGAGAGCCCAGTTTATCCCCAGGGGGTCTCAGTTTGCCAGCTGGCTCCTGGATCAAACCTTCAGAGTTCAAAGAACTGCTTGAATTCACACGCCATCAGTGGCCCAGAGGGAGTTCTCGTGCCAGTAGGGGATTTCCAACTTTTGCTGGTTCTCCAACTGATCCCTCACACTCTCCCAGTTGGTTTTGGTTCTCCACTGTAAGAACCATTGCTAGAACTTTGCAACACCATTGGCTGATTGATGATGTGCTGTCAAGTTGTTTTTGACTCCTAGCAACCACATAGGTAGGTCTTCTCCAGGAGGGTCTGCCCCCAACCTGGTCCTGGGCTTCCAAGGTGCCCCCATCGTCACTGTAACTGAGCCCCTCCCCCTGGCTGCTGGTCATCCTCTTCTCCTCTTTCCTTCCACCTTTCCTGGCATTAGAGCCTTCTCTAGAGTTAGGTCTTTGCATAAGGTGTCCAAAGTAGGATAATTTGAGTTTATTTTGCTAACTAGACTTTGGAATGGTCAAGTACTTAAAGTAAAGCCTAGGCTCAGATGGTTACAGCAAGACAAAGTCACCACTGAATTGAGGTCAACTTCTGCAATTCAAGAGATATCCATGTAGTTTTTTTTTTTTTTTTGCAAGAACACAGATGGCTTTTGACTTCTCAATCTAGTCTATCGATTGATTGATCATGTGTCATCAAGTCATTTTCAACTCCTAGCAACCTCATAGATAGATTTTCTCCAAGACTATGCCTAAGACTATCCCTAACTTGTTCTTTCATGTCTCCAACAGTGCACCCATCACCTTTGTTAACTTGAGTCGCTCCACCTGGCTGCTGGCGGTCCTCTTCTTCTCTTTCCTTCCACCTTTCCCAGCAGTAGAGCCTTCTGTAGAGGGCTGGTCTTCATGCTGACTGACTGACTGACTGACGATGTGCCATCGAGTCAGTGGCCAGTCTCAGTGGCCACGCAGATAGGTTGCCCCAGGAAGACCAGTCCCTAACCCGGTCTTCCCATACTGCTGTCTGTAAGCATGAGAGTGGGGGCAGAGTAAACACGGGAGGGCCACCTCGAGGCACTCACAGGAACTGACCTGCTCTGGTCCGAGACCGATTTAGCAGCGGAGACCAACTTAGAAGACCAGTTCTGGATGCGTTCAGGAGGGGAAAACATCTGTACTGGGGAGACCTCAGAAAAGAAGGGTGGGTTGAGCAGAGGGGCCCCAGCTCTCCTTCCCCTCCTGCTGCTGTTCCCATCTTCACCTGCTGTCTGGTTCTCAGGAGGTGCCAGCTGCAAGGGACGGTGCCCGCTGGTGAGAGAACGGCCGCTGGGGCACGACAGGCACGAGTGGATGGGTGGTCTTTTCCAAAACCTTTAGAGGAGTGTTTCTCAACCTGGGCCCCTTTAAGCTGGGTGGGTGGACTTCAACCCCCAGAATTCCTTGCTGGTTGGGGAATTCTGGGAGTTGAAGTCCACCCAGCTTAAAGGGGCCCAGGTTGAGAAACACTGTTTTGTAGGGTCCACATCCGGAGACTGAGAGGGGAAGGAGCACCGCTGGGTCCAGCTGAGTTCATCGGCTGCACCCTTCTCCCTCCTGTGCCCACGGGGGGGGGGGGGGGGAAGGATGTTGGACTACAACTCCCATGTGGCTGGGGATGGGGGAGTTGTAGTCCCAGGCATCTGTCTGGCATCGCCATGTGGAAGGTTGGCGCTGGGGGGGAGTAAGAAAAAATGCTGGGTTTGTTGATAGATTGATAGGTCTCCATGCATTTTTCGCGTGTGTGTGTGTGTGTGTGTGTGTGTGTGTGTGTGTGTGGCAGAAGAACACCTTTCTTCGGTTCGCCACCCCTTAAAAAGGATTTAAAACATTAATCAAAAATGGAATGAAATTAATTATTAATTACATTTTAAAAATTAAAAAGGATTTTAAAAACTAAAAAGGGTTTTAGAAGGTCCCTTAAAAAGCCTTCCCGCCTCTTTAACATAAATTAACATATGCAAAACGTGCCCTCGCCCTCTGCTGGACGGGCAAGGTTTAACTTTTTTCTGGTCCTGCGAGCCACCGCCCCCTCCAACCCCGATTGGTCCCACCCCCGGGCGGCGCGGACGCTGATTGGTTCAGAGCGCCACGGGCGCCTCTTCCCATTGGCTTTCTTTGGTTTGTTTTGGTGCGGGTCAGGGAGGCGCCCAAGCCGCGCCTGCTCATTGGTGGATAAAGAGGCGTGACGCGGCCGCAGTTCTCTGAGGCGAAACCACAGCAACAGCCCAAGCCGCGCCGAGCGACTGGACAACGGAGCTGCCTGTCTCGACTGCCGCCCCTTCTTATTGGTCCAGCGCGAAGAGAAGGAGGCGGGGCTGGAAGTGAGGCAGCCGGAAGTGCCGAGAGGGCCGACACCGGGACGCTTCCGGTGCTGATGTGGCCGGAACCCGAGCGGCGCCGCGGAGGACCGCAGCGGTGAGTTTCGGCCGCGAGCGCCGCTTCCAGCCGCGCCGGGCCTTCCCCAAAGCGCCCCCAGACTCTGGGCGCGGCGCAGACCGCCGCTCTGCGGGGGAGGCTGCCGGGGCGGCGGGCGGCCGGCGCTGCACCGGTTGGACCCCGGACTGCGAGGCGCGGCGGCCTTGCCCGCTCGCCCTCCGCCCCGCGCCCGGGGGCCGCGGCACGGGCGGGGGCGCCTTCCCGGCGTGCGGACCCATCAGGCGCGGCCCGGGCGCCGCGGCCCAAAGCAGGCCGAGACCCAACCGGTGCGGCGCCTCCCTCCCTCCCTCCCTCTCTCCACCCCAGCGGGGCGGGGGGCGGGCGGGTAAGGAACCGGGCCCGGCGCACCCGAAGCTGTGGCGCGGCGGGGCCCCGGGGACCGGCTGGGGCCGCTTGCCTGCTCCCGGGGCGGCCTGGCGCGCCCGAGGAGCCGTCTGCGAGACGCGCCCGCCTCTGCCCGGGCCGCAGCCGCGCGGAGAGCCGCGTCCCCCTCGCCCGAGGCGCCTCCCGCGGCCGAGCGGCCGGCTTTAGCGCCGCAGGGGCTCCTGGGGGAGCGCTGGGAGCTGCTGCCCAGGAAGGGGTGGGGGGGCCTTGAGCCGGGCCCGCCGGACGTGGAGCGGAGCTTTCTGCAGCTGGAACAACAGGCTGGCCCCGCCTGGCTTCCCCGGAATCTCTCGGATGCAACGCTGGTGCCCCCCCGCACCCCCGCCCTGCACGGACGTCGAGCCCAGAGCTAGGAACCGTCCGGGTTCCTGGCTGGGCGGTTGCCAAAAATTGTCCGCTGCTGTGCAGAGCTGGTGCTGAACCGCCCAGGGCTGGCTTTGCGCTTTTCCCTCTGGACCTTGATCCCTTCATGCATGTTTGTTGGTTTTTTGTTTAAATATGTATCCTGCATTTCCCCTCTAAAAGAGAAGAAATTCAAAGCAGCTCTGGAGCCAGCTCTCCCTGCTGCGAGGACGTCCCACCCAGTAGCCACCTTGTGAGTCTCGCTAGGCTGCGTCCTTGCAGATGGACTGCTGCTCCTGCCATTGTCTGTATGGGCCTCTCTCCTACCCCTGGGGGGCATGTGCCAGTCCCCACCCAGTCACCCGTGCAATCGCGGTTAAGCGAGTGGAAGTTTGCAGTTGTGAGGGACAAGGGCGGCTTGCCTAATCCTACTGCAGATGGTTGAGGAACAGAAGACAGCCACAGGAAGCCACTTGTATGTGATGGTGGAGTGCAAGGGCCCCTTCTCACACATTTGCACCCCCCCCCCCCAGGAGGAGACAGTCAGCAGCAGCCCAGCAAAATCCCCTTCCTTGGTCAGTGGCATCTCCTGTAGCTGGTTTAAAAAAAAAGGGGGGGGGGGAGAAATGCAGCTCCTGCAGCCCAGGAGTCTCTGCTGAAATGTGGCGCTGAGCTGCAGTCCGGGCACTTGTGCTTCTCAAGAGGAAGGAGTGGAAGGCAAGGAGCTGCTTCAAGAGCTGCTCAGTGGTTTGGAGCTGGCCCTGGACGTGGCCCCACCAGTGATAGCGCCAGGCTGCACAAAATGGTTACGAATGCCAGTCCTTGGCCTGAAAGGGCCAATGAAAGAACCACCTCTGTGTTCCTGAATGTCCTCCCCCCTTGGGGTAATGTCGGAATGTCCGTTCCTGTTTACAGCTCTGGAGGCCGACAGCTCCTCATTCAGCCTTGGCTGTGAGAGTACAGAATGGATGGGATTCGGGGAGCGTGTTGTGGGCGCTCTCCAAAAATGGCTGCTGGGGGCTTGCACATTCACGGCATGGCTTCCCAGACTGCTGGCCAAACCCTGATTTACCAGAATGTTTCCCGGACCTCCTGCTTCCCTGGTCCTTTTCCTGGGCCGTGGGCGTATTTCCAAACGAACACTGGGCTGCAGGCCCTCCTTGTTTTCCGGCAATGCGCACAGAGCTCCGTTCATCCTGGGACATAAACACAGAGCTGGTCTTTGCTTTGCAGCATGCCAGCTTTCTATGTGGGTTACGTTGTGGTTGTGGTTGTTGTTGTTGCAGAAAAACTAATGGGAGAAGGAGCTTAGGGTCCACCAAGGAAGAAATCCGTTTGCATCTTGGCAGCATATTGGGCACCCAGGCTCCTGACAGGCTGTGGCTCACTCCAGCTGGGATACTCTCAGACCTCCTCCGGTCCTTTTATGCTTCAGCTGACCGCCCTATTCTCCCTCTGTGCCACTGGTTGCCTGGAGGGTGAGGATGCTCAGCCGTTTGTCAGGGTTGGCCAGCACTGTCCTGCACGAGCTCTCGGGGGAAGGAGAGGATGCCGAGACGGCAGTGCCGCCCGCCGTAAGTAGCCTGTTCCCCCCGAGATTACTTGGAAATCGGAGCAAGAAGGGATGCCGAGAGAAAGTTGCTTTGTTCCGAGGTTGTCCAATCGACCTAGCATAGCATGCCTCTTTTTATTCAAAGCCAGCATTGTTAATTGCTCTTGAATTGACTGGATGCTGGAACAATGACGGTGTCAAGCTTCAGGTGTCCTGGCCCAGAGAGGACGTGAAGTAACCCCTTCTACTTCTGTTCGGACGTCAGGGTAATTTTGCCTGCTGCACTTCCTGGTGGAGTTGTCTGGAAATTACAAAAATGCCAATATTTTTGGCATTGAGATTCCCTCCCAGCTGTGCTTTCAGCTCCCAGCATCATCACCCTGCGAGGAGCCAGTTTGCACATACACGTCTGCCGTTTGCTTTCCCCTCCCTTTTGAAATCTTCGTATATTTGTTTAAAGAATTGATACGGCTGCCCGGCTTGAACAAAGTGACTCTAGCCAATTTACAAGAAAAGGAATATAATGCATGTATTGTTTGTAACTGTTGATTGTTAATCTTTCTATGCTGCCCAGAGCAATCGCTGTGAGATGGGTGACTGTATAAATTATTTAACTAGCTAACTAACTAAAGAGAAAACAGGAATCAACAGCACTCAGTAATCAGTAGTAGGTAACCTGTCTCACATTCATACTTAGTTTAATTTAGTCATCTCAGCCCTCGGCACTTGAGGAAATACCCAGGTTTTAAAATTTTTGAGAGTTACTCATTTGTAGCTGAATATACAAGTGAACCCTTTCATAAAAGTGGCAACTGAAGCAATCTGGACATTATGTCTGTGCTCCTTTGTGGCTCATCCATATAGGCTGCACTCAGGGAATGAAAGATCACTTGTTCCTTCTCACATTGATGTGAAACCACCCTTGTTTGGGGGACGAGAGCTGAGACCTGTGGCGTTACTTATGGGCTTCCGCTTCCTGTTCTTGTAGGGACCAGAACTGGAATCCAGCCAGCAGAATGGGGAGGAGGCGCCAGAAGATGTGCGGGAACATCTGACCCACATGGAGAAGCTGGTAGTGCAGCTGAAGAACCTGGTGCGGGAAAAGGATGCTCAGCTCCAGCAGAAGGATGCGATGCTTCAGGTGGGTTTGCTTGGGTGAAATGCTGCTCCCCTCTTTCCCCTGGATTGGAGCTTTCGCAGCAGGATGGGGGGGGGGGCAGTGGTCACAACCAGCAGCTATGGGCTGCATCTGGCCTCAGTTTGTGCTGCCACAATTTGACAGTGTTGCTTCATTTCCTGCTGCATTTCAGGGGGAAGCATAAGAAAACTAGCATGGGTAGGCTTACAGTATTTATAACAAAAGCAAAAGCAATTCCCTAATAGAAAAAAAAATGGGCCGGAAATCTTCCTTTCCATGAAGCTCTTGGCTACTATGAAATTGTTATATTTTTAGTTCAGCTGCTGACTGTGTCTGCTAATAAGTTGCCTGTAACGTAGTGCTAGGAAGGGCTCCTGCAGCTCCTTCGATGCACAGCAGGATCACAGTCCTCATTTGCTGTCAGGGCTTGCACCACAGCATCGTTCCCCAACTAGAGTGGGAAAACGGCCTGGGCCCTGGTGCTCTTGCAGGAAGTAGCCCCAAATGTCTCTGGGCAATGAGTTTTTATTTCTGGGGAGAAAGTAATTCCCCAGATCTTTCGCCCACCTGACGTAGAGGACAATAGTATTCTCTCCTCAAAAGTTCCCTGCTCAGTTCAGGTCCTCTGGACATCCTTCTGCAAAGGTCAGGAATGCTGCCCCCCGCCCCACCCCCCTTCTGCTGCTCCTGCTCCGTGTGATGCTGTGGTCCCTCTGTAGGAAGAAAGGCAGGCTGCGGAAGCCAAGCTGCTGAAGCTGAAGCTGCAGGCCAAAGTGAAGGTGGCGAATCTGAACAAGCGCATTGAGGAGCTGACAGAACGTGGAGTGGCCGTGCCTGCCAAGGAGCCGCCAGGAGAGCCCCTGCCTCCTGTCCAGGTGAGGCTCCCCACGGTGAGCATTTCAGCCTCTCCAGGCAGTGGGCAAACTTCCCAGGTGAGAGAGGAAGTCCTGAGCTGCTGATCTGGATGTAGTGGGGCAAATGAGCGAGTCTCCCTGCAAATGCGCTTCTTGGCTTCTACGCTCTAGTGACACCTGGTCAGTTTGGTGGTCCCACACAGCCACTATTGTAGCCTTCCCAGCCAAAGATGCTCTGCCCACCTCTGCTTTCAAACTTATGCCCTCCACCCCTAGGGATTCCTGAAGGTGAAGTCTCAAGGTCCAGAAGGTGTGGCAGTGGTAGCAAATTAGAAGAAGTGCGGTCTGTGCTTTGGTGTGTTTGTGTCCACACACCTTGTGTTTTGAGGGACTTGGGGAAGTTGTGGCCTCGTGCTGAAGATTCCTGCTCCATGTGGGAAAGGCCACGTGTTGAATGGTCTCTTCATTGAAACAGCTGCTTTGAGTTTGAGAATAAGAGCAGGAGAGGGAAGCACTTTATTTTGAAGAAAATTGCATGTAGTATCAGTCACTCCTTAATAGGAAGCTTTGTGGTGTCCTGAATTACTGCTTTTGAGCAGTTTCCAATTATATTGTCTTTTTATAACACATGTAAAAAACCGGGTTGGATTAACCAATCAAATGTCACCTCCTCCAGTTTGTGGCTTCTGCCTCTCTTCTGCCCCACCAGGGTGACCACACGATGTGCAACAGGCAGGAGGAAGAGATGGGTCTGCTGAGAAGGCAGTTACAGGAGCAGGAAGAAATAGTGGGGGAGCTCCGAGGACAGCTGGAGGAAGCAACAGAAAGACTCGGTGAAGCCCAGGCCCAGGTGATGACCAAGCAATGATGCCCACCCTGGGCACCTTTGGGGTTTTCTGACCTCCTGGGATCCTCTCAGGCTCAAGTTGGCAAGGGGACAAGAAATCAACTACTGTCAATTACAGATTGACAGCTGTGTCTTCTCTTACGAAATTGCCATAATTTGTCCTGTGATGCTTTGACATTTCCATGCACAGTATGAAGTTGTGACCCAGAGAGGTCTGCTAAAGCATGTTGCCAGTAAAACTAAAGGCAGCAAAATCTTAAGGGGCACACAGCAAATGGAGGTTGAGCAAAACTGCTACCTGGCGCAGCAGATCTTTCACTGGAATTTTATGTCCTGGGTCCAGGTATCTGGTACATTTGAACCAAAAGGATTTTCACAGCAGTCCAGCTGCATATGGAAGGCTTGATTATTTCAGAGAAGGGGGTTATGTTAGCATTGTCTCTTTCCTTTGGAGTGCTGGTTGGAGGTTTCAGCTGTCTCCTTGTCTTTCATGTGCAAAGTGCTTCCCTTACGAGTTTTGTGATTTCACGGTTCTCTTGGTAGGTTGGCTCCCTGCAGAAGGAAATGTTGGAGAAAGAGGGTCTCCATGAAGAACAGGCTCGCCAACACCAAGCAGAAATACTGCAGCTGGAGGCCTGGTCAGCTCGTGAAGCAGAAATGCAGCAGGTGTGTTGACTGTGGGAAAGCTACCAGAGAGCTAGAAGGAGTGGTTAGCCCATCATTTCTCTTGGGAGGGGAAAAGCAAACAGCATTTTTTCCCTCTTCTCCCTCCCCCCGGGGTCACAATCACCACAGAAGGTAACAGTAACCAACACAATATCTGCAGGTAATATTTATGGACTCAAAGCTTGAGTACAGTTGTCCCTTTAGTACATTTCTCAATTCCGGCCCAGCTAATTTGAGGTACACATCCCTGGCCCACACGATTTTCCCAATTAACAGAAGGAGAGAGTTTCTCCAAATGGATAATCTGATCATTCCAAAGGGGTCTTGTAGCTCTTTGACTCCAGAAAGATTTTCCAGTGTGAAAAAGGGAGCAAGAGGAGGAGCAGCAGCAGAAAATAGCCAAGAAATTCCAACCTATAAAGTTGAGAAGGTCTCACAGACACACACAGAACCTCAGGACTCCTTTTTGTCTCCTATTTTGTGACCCAAAATTATTGGACTTAGACTAGCTGGTTTTCACCAGTCTTGTCATGGAATATGGTTCCAGTTTAGAGGGCAATCTGGGGAGGCGTTTAGTGTTCTTGGGCAGCTCTTGGCCGTGGGAGTTCATATCCTGGCCTTGCTGCTTCTATCCGTCCTTCCCTCATCCTTGGATCTTCTCCTGGTCTTTGGCCCATCCTTGTTTTAATCCGCCCTGGCACCTGTCTGTTCAGATGGGCTGGGGGACTTCATTGGACCAGGTATTCATCAATAGAGGCGAATATGTGTAGCTCAGGGTTGAACTGTGGAGTCCTTGGGGGTCTCTGAGCTTGGTTCTTTTCTTGCAAACGGTTCATTACCCGGCTAGGTCACATCTCAGTGAAGGGGATTGAGGGCTCCCTGTATCTAGCTGGGTAATGAAACGTTTGCAAGAAAAGAACCAGGCTCAGAGACCCCCAAGGACTACACAGGTGTTCATTGTACAGTTCATCAGTATCCATCATGATCGCAAAGCAAGGTG
Source organism: Liasis olivaceus (assembly GCA_030867105.1). Lineage (NCBI taxonomy): Eukaryota > Metazoa > Chordata > Lepidosauria > Squamata > Pythonidae > Liasis > Liasis olivaceus. Next base: position 80,294,774 of record CM061355.1, read on the forward strand.
GTCAGCTGGGCCAGCCTGCAAGGAGGTCACGTTCCCTTCAAACATAGATTTGGTTAGCCCTGGTTCGGCTAGCCCTGGTTTCAGTATGTCCAGAGCACCCTTCTAGTGACTTCCAGGCTGCTGAAGGGGATTGAGGGCTCTCTGTATCTTGCCAGAGGCAAAGCCCCAGATAGGAAATCCATGTTTTACTCTTGATGTTTGAATCTTGTTGATTCAAAGGCTTTTGAATCAAGGCCTTTCTGGTCTCTCTCATCACAGAATCTGAGGCAGCTGCAGCGAAGAGTGGAGGAACAGGAGGTGGCTCTGCTGGGGAGAACGCAGGTGGTAGAACTGTTGCAGCAGGAGCTGAACAGCAGTGAGGAGGAAAAGCAGGTATCCCCCGGGTTTTACCACCGAGGAGCTGGAAGGGGGCAGAAATGAGCCAGCAGCCTCATCAGGGCCCACAGGACTGGGTACAGCCAGTACCCTCGCTGTGCAGAGATCCCGCTGTTCACCACGGGGCATTTTGATGCCCCGCAAAAAACAAAAGTTCTGTTTCGTTTGAATAGTTCACCCCAGCCACAGGGGATGACGGGAAGGCAAGCGATGCTGAACGCGCACATAGCCGGGGCAAAACGTGTTCCTGACTTTTAATAAAGTAAATCAAGTCTTTACGTTAATGTGTGGTCAGTGAAAAAACGATTAAGACATTCTTAAAAGGCTGGAAGCCTTTTATGGACTTTTTGCTGAAAGAAGAAAAGGCAGAACTGATGATTTATGGATTTGGGGACTAGAAAGGGTTAAAGAGGGAGGAGAAAAAATAAGATGGCAATTGCTTGATAGAAGGAAGGGTGACGGAAAAATTCTGTGTTTTCTTTATTTTTTTCACTTTTTTCTAATTCTTAATTTTTTTTTCTTTTCATTTTTTTATACTTCTGTTGTATTGTAAAATTCTAATAAAATATTTTTTTAAAAGATCTTTACATTAACATAGAGAGGCACAGTTCTCGGCTGCTTTCTGGCCATGTCAGGATGTGCATTAAGCTACCATCCAGCAATGTGGCTTAGTAACTGTATGCACAAGGGTCCCCTCTTCCCACTCCAGATGCCACCTTGGCTCCTGGAACAAGAGTGGGAAATGTCTCCTCCCGCCCCCACCCCATTCCTCTGCTACCCCTTTTCTTGCTTATTCTGTCTTGTCCTCCATGCAGATGGGTGTCTCCACCTTGGGATGAGCTCCACGGCTTTGTCTTTCTTTCCTTTCTCTAGAGTCTCCTGAAGAAATTCCAGGAGGCAGAGACAGAGTTGGATTCCTCAAGAAGCACTCTGGCTTCTGTCCAGCAGGAGTCTCAGAACCTGGTAAAGGGGCTGGAGCTGGAGCTGGCGGAGCAGAAGATGGCCTTCCAGCACACCCAGGAGGAGATGCATGCGCTCCGCCAAGAGCTGGCCCACGCAAGAGCATCCCAGGCTGAGCGAGAGCGGGAGAGGCAGGCTGAGGAGGCGAGGCATGCCCTGGAGATGGCAGAGAAGAGCCAGGAAATGGCCGAGCTCCAGAAGGCAGAGCAGGACCTGTGTTCCAGTTACGAGGCTGTCCAAGCTGAGAATGCCCGGCTGCGTCAGAAGGCGGATTTACCATCAGAGTGCTCCCCCGAGGGTTCTTCTGCCTCTCAAGGTCAGAAAAAGGATCCTGCAAAGGCTTCCTGGCACAGTGAGAGCATGTCTGTACCCAGGGATTCTCATTCTGCTCCCGAAGCCCCTGGGCAGGGTCTGCATCAGCTTGTGCTGCTTTGTGGTTGGGCTGTTGGAGGTCTTCACTGGACTGTGCTTTGGAACATCAGTGTCCTCTGCTCAGGAACAGCACAGCATGTAGGTTGTGCCTGCATCTTGGTGGCAGCCTTTGGGATTTTAAGGCTCTTCAATTCCTGCAGAACGAAAGCGACCTCTCAGTCTTGCAGCTCCTTAACTGGGAGCAGATTTGGGGACTGGACCTCAGTTGGTGGCAGCTTTCTGCTTATGTTGAGTTTGGCATTATATTTGGCAAGGGAATGGATGTGTTTCTGAATCTCCTTTGGGGGAAAGCTCATGTTGCGTTTTCTGTCCTAGGGGAGCTTCCTGAAAGGCCCACGGAGTTCGGCTTTTCTCAGCCAGAACTGGAAACACTTGCAGCCCAGGTTCTTCCCTTGAGCCAGGTAATTGCTTCTTTAAAGGCCTTTGTAGACGTGCCAAGCGGTTGCTGCCCTAAGTCCCTGCATCTGGCCCCCATTTGCCTCTTCTGAGTGGCTGCAACTCCTTGGTGCATCTTGGAGATGGTCTTTCTCTCTTCTGCCTGAGTGTAAACATGAAAGTGGCCACCAGCACTTCTTGGGCTAGACAGAACCATTATGTCAACACTGAGGAGATCTCCCCCAGTCCCAAGGCTGGAAGAGAATAGCAATTTTCTATTGACTCAGAAAGATGGGAAGAAGAGGGATAGAATTTAAACCCTGGACCAGACATTTGTGTGAGGCTTGGATTCTGGGCTCTGCAGTAGCTGATCTTCTGCGCGTATCTATGGCTTCTGTCCTGCAGAAAAGCTCTTACCTAGCTGTGCCCTCTCTTTGGACCCCTGCTGTAAGCAAGTATGAGGTTGAGTGTCTGGAGAGTTGAGATTTACTGCGCAGCCTGGTGTGAAGTCTCACACCAAGAATAGCTGCTCCCATTTTCAGGGGCAAGTAAACACTTCTGTGGGCTTTGGACATGCTCCGCCTCTTCCCATCTTGACCCATCCATGACAGAAAATAGGGGCGCATGCTTAAAATATGAACCTCCTTGAAGGAGAAATGGCACGTGTCCCTTTCATGCCTCTTCCTCTGCTACATAAGTAAGCAGGCTATTCTGACCTCCCCACATTCCAGAACTTGAATGCTGTTGACTCATGTGTGTCTCGCATCTCACACCCTTGGGGATGTTTGGAGAGTTCAGGTTTAAGCTGAAACAACAGGGGTGAATGTGGTTTAGTTGGAAAAACAAGGCCTTTGGCTTTTTGAAAGACAGACCTCTGTGTTCACCTACGTTCCTTCTGTTCCCCAGCCACTTGATCAACAAGATGTAGCAGCACTTCCAGGAGGAAATGCTGGAGAGCAGGAAGAGGAACCGCACAAGACCACAAGGGCAGCCCTGGAAGCCAGAGATGGTAACTTGAGTCTCTCCCTGTCTCCTTGCTTCTGTTTCCAGCTGACGGCTCTTCCTTGCCCAACCAAGCCTCTGTGATGGGCTCCATCTTTCCTGTTAAATGAGGACTTTATCCCCCCAGCAGGAAGTCTCTTCTCTCGCATGGTGGAAGGCTCACAGCACAAAGGGCAGGCGCGTGATAATTTGGGGACGTCTGGTAATTTGCAGTCATTGTGGTAGGGGAAAAAATGGTAGAGAAGGAGAGCAGGGATGAGTTAAACTGTGTGACTCCTCCTGATGCTTTCTTACTGTAATTTGTTTATTATAGGTAATCCTCACTTAACTGCCCTGTTTAGTGACTGTTTGAAGTTATGACATTGCTGAAAATTAACATTATGATCAGTCCTTGCACTTATGACTGTCACAGTGTCTCATGGTCACACGATCGCCATTTGCGCAGTTCACAGCCAGCTTCCGACAAGCAAAGTCAATGGAGAAACCGGCAGTAAAATCGCAAGTCACAGTCATGTGATGTTTTACTTAATGACTGTGTTGCTTAGCGACAGAGTTGCCAGTCCCAATTGTGATAGTTAAGGGAAGACTACCCATATTGCTGCATCCAAGCTGCCATAGAATAATGGAGAGTGGCATTGTATATTTGAACTGGATTACAACTCCCATCTCTTCTGCCAGCTGGGAAAGTAAGGGTAGACGTTCAGCATGTAGGGGAGGCATCAGATGTGGAACCCTAATTTTGCAGGGGTGCCCATTACGTTGCTGTCCCATTAATAGCTTTGGGTCCTGGAGGTCATTCTCAACACTCCTGGGGTTGCTTTGCCCAGGAACTGTGAGGAGTTAAGAGGAATAGAGACAAGAGAGTGAGAAACGGGTTGGTCTTCTCTGCTCTGGCCTCTGCAGTGACTCTTGTGTTATCCACAGGAAAAGCAAAAACAGCCCAAATCTTTCCCTTCGTTCTCCTTCCCCTTCCAGTTCTCTGGCTCCTTAAGGCAGCAAACCCATGCCGCAAAGCCATATGAGGATGGACTGGTTAAGCTGCAGGTTTTGCTAAGTCAGGTAGCTTAGTAAAGCTTCGAGAGTACAAACCCGGCTGGTTTTTGTTTGTTCCAGAAAGTGATCCTCGGCTGAACAGTGGGAGAATTGGGTGGGCCTTTGGGTGACTGAAGGTCTACCTTTAGAACATCCGGCCAGGATCTCCTCTCAGAGCTCACGCAGCGGCAGTGGGACGGGCAGAGGTTTTGACTCAGGGCCTTATAACAGGGTGGCCTTTGCTGCAGCTCACTGTCCTCTGTTTCCTGGCCAGGCTCCCTGGGAAGTGACAGCATGGAAGGTCGAGAGCCACCAGACAGCCCTGCCACCTTAACTCAGGTGAGCTACACGACCACCCCTGAATCCTCAGGCTTTGCCTTCCTGTATGATCTCTCAGGTTCAACACTGCTTTAGATGCAGAGCCTGATGAGCCCAGATGTTCTTATGTGGTTAGACTGGCTCAGTTTCACTCAGTCCCTCCTGAGGCGGTCAGTAGGTTGCTGGGGGCATGGCGATCTCCTGCCTGGCATCTTGGTCCTTGCCCAGCATGGCCGAGAGCAACCTGCTCGGAGGTTCTGGGGGCTAGCCTGGGAAATATTATTAATACCTTTGGAAAGGGGAAGTTGTTTTCCTGTTTCCTCCTGAAAGGAGCCCGGTAGCACCTTTTCTGACAACTATTAAAAGGCATAAGCTTCTGCCTCTAATTAAATCAAAACTTGCTACCAGACTCCTCCCATAGAGACCATATTACACCAATTTTGATATCTTTGCACTGGCTGCCAGTTGTTTTTCTGGGTTACGAACTGCCGCTTACAGTCTTTAAGACCTTCAGCTGCTTGCTCCTGGGCTGCTGAGAGTGCACCACCTGCAATATTCCAGTGGTCACTACAATCATCTGGGTCTGTGGCCAGCAGAAAGTCCCTTTTCTTACGAAGTGGGGCTGGGGGTTCCAACTGCTTCTGGTGGAGGAATGACTCACTCCTTGATCTCCTTGTTTCAGTCCAGTGCAGGCAGGATCCTTGAGGAGCCATTGCATGCCCAAGAGAACGGACACCCTGATCTCCTGGAATACTACGCTGAGAAGAAGCACCGTGATCTGTCAGTCTTGCTCCTGGAGCTCCAGGAGGCCCAGGAAGAACTAGCATTTCTAAAGGGACAGCTTCAGGTCTCAAGCAGCCTGGAGGCTGATGGAGGACAATCCCAGGGGAGTGACCCAGAGAGAGGAGGAGAGGGGGCAGGGCCCATCCAGAGTGATTCAAGTAGCAGTTCACTGGTCACTGTAGACATTCAGGATTCTCCTTCTGTTCTGGGGATGCTCTTGGGGCAAGAGGACAACGAAACAACTCAGGGACCTTCTCTAGACTCTGGGTTGCAGTTAGAGAAGATGGCAAAGTTAGAGCTTGAAGTCTCTGAACTACAGAGAAGACAACAGGAAGCAGTGGAACTCCATGAGAGAGTCTTGGAGGAGAAAGCCGTACAAATTGGGAGGCTGCAAGAGCAGGTGGAGGGCTCAACCAGGGCTTTGCATACCTTGAGTGCAGAGAGAGATCAGCTCCTGTCCCAGCTGAAGGAACTCTGTTTCCTCGCAGAACTGAAGGATCAGGTGGAAGGCAACCTTGCTTATTCAGAGGAGCGGCAACTTTCCAACTACGAAAGTGGAATCTCTCATCTAGGCTTGTTGAAGGAGCAAATTCAGAGTTTGAGAAACGAGGCCAAATCCAAGGATGTGAAAATCATCGCTTTGCAAAAGGACCTGGATGAAGCCCAGCGTCATCTCTCGGAGCAAGAAATACTTGGGAGAAACCTGCTTAGCCAGCTCCAGAAGGAGGAGCAGGAGTCACAGGCACTGATGGGACAGGTGCAGGAGGCTTCCGCAAGGGCTGAGGAGCTCTCCCAGACCCTCACCTTGAAGGAGCTGGAGGCCACCAAACTAGCGAAACTCCTCTCTGAAAACTCGGTGGAGGTGGAGAGGCTCCAGCAGGAAGTGGTGGAGCGAGAGCAGCGGATGACCGAAGTCAGTGTCGGCATGTCTGACCGGATGGTGCAGCTAAACGAGGAGAAGTTCATGCTGGGGAAAGAGCTGAAGAGTGTGATGGAGCAATTGAGTGTGTTGCAGCAAGGAAAGGAGACCAGAGAACAGGCTGTGGAAACAGAGGAGGGACAGCAGCCAACGGAGGCGTTGCCCACCAGTGAAGAAGTGGAAGCCTTAAGGAAGGAGAATGAACTTGTGAGGAAGAAACTGCAAGCCGCACTTCTCAGCAGGAAGGAGCTCCTGAGCAGGGTTCGCCAACTGGAGCAGGAAGGGAAAGGTGGGAGAGAACCTCTAGCTGAGACCCAGGAGAATGAAGGAGTAGAACGTCCCTCTGAGAGTGACGGGCTCAATGGTGGCACAGGGCATCCGGTAAGGCGAGGCAGGGCTGCCTCTCTGAGCCAGTTGCTCTCTGCAAAGGAAACCACGTCACAGACCACCTCTGGGGAAAGGGAATGCACCTGGCAGCGGACTGTGATTACAGAGTTGCAGCAAAGTCTACAGCAGAAGGACCTCCTTATAAGTACCCTGCAGGCTGAACTCAAAGACTGCAAGTTGGCCCCTGAGAAACAGACTCCCATGGATCAGAATGCAGAGGGGTCCAGTTCAGCAGCTGCTGGGGCAGGTGAGACAAGCAGCAAAGCTGGCCCTGGCCCAGAAGGAGAAAACAGGACTGTCCAGGAAGAGTTCTCAGCTCTGGTCCAGGAGAGAGAACAGCTCCAAAAGAAGCTCCAGGAAGCTCTGGTCTCACGCAAGGACACCATCAAGAAAGCCAAGGAGAAGAATCGTCATCACCGGGAGCTACTAAAGCAGCAGAAGGATGACTACAATCTCCTGCAGGAGCAATTTGAGCAGCAAAGCAGGGAGAAGGCGAGCCTGCAGGACCAGCTCCAGGAACTGTCCAAGACTTTGGAGAGCTGCTCTCCTCCAAAACCTGCTGCAGAGGCTTCTCCTGAGGGACCGGCATCAGGGCTTGTGCAGGAGTTTGGCCAGGAGGCCTTTGCAGAACGCACTTCCTTGGCAACTGAAGGCTTAGTTGTGGGACAGCTAAAGGCAGACTTTGAGAAACTTCAGGCTGAGAAAAGGGAGGTGGAAGCCCAGATCAAGCATCTGGAAGGAGAGCTTGGCAGTAAGTCTGAGGAGACTCTGCTCCTCCAGGAAAAGGTCGAGCAACTTCTTGCTGAAGTGGAGTTGGCCCAGGCTGCCTGCAGTCAGGCAGAAGCCAGCGTGGTGACCCTGAAGCTGGAGTTGCAGCAGAGCCAAGCAGAAATTGCCAGGCAGGAGAGCCTGAGATGTCATCAAGAGCAGAAGGAACTCAGCAGCAGCGAAGAAATCAAAGGCCTCAGCTCCCAGTTAAAAGACCAAAATGAATCTCTGTGTGGCCTCCAAGCTGAGTTGCAAGAGAAGGAGAATATGATCAAAGTTTTGCACGGGCAGCTGGAGCAAGCCCAGCAGCTGCAGGCTGAGCTGCAGCAGAAATCAGTGGGAGAACCTGCAGAGAGCCAGTCCAAGGCTCAGCTGCAGAGGAAGCTGCAGGCAGCCCTCATCTCCCGGAAAGAAGCGCTGAAAGAGAGCAAGGTGCTCAGGGATGAGCTAGCCAGCACCAAGGCCTCTCTCGAAAGCACCTCTCTCCACCTGCTAGATGTAGAGAGCCGGGTGTCTGAGCTGGACAAGGAGAGGGTGGTCCTTTCGGAGAAATTGGCGACCCTCAGGGAGGAGCGGGAGAAACTCATTTCAGCAGTGGACAAAGCCTTGGTGGAAAACCAGAATATAACTGGTTCCTGCGAGAGCCTGAAATTGGCCCTGGAGGGGGTGACTCAGGAGAAGACAAGACTGGAGAAGGAAATGGGCTCTCTGCGGCATACGCAGGCCCAGGAGCTCTCTGAGTGGCAGAGGAAGCACAAGGAACTGCAGAAGGAGTACGAGACCCTCCTGCAGTCATACGAGAATGTCAGCAATGAGGCTGAGCGGATCCAGCGGGTGGTGGAGAGTGTCCGGCAGGAGAAGCAAGAGCTCTTCCTCAAACTGAGAGATGTAGAAGCTGAGAAGAAGGAAGGGGAGGCACGCCTGCAGGGAGCTGAACAGGAGATGGAAGGAATGAGGGAGAAGATGAGGAAGTTTGCAAAATCCAAGCAGCAGAAGATCTTGGAACTAGAGGAAGAGAATGAGCAGCTGAGGTTGGAAATTCATCCTGTGGATGGTAGACAGGGTGGGACACATTCTGGTCTTCAAGAAGAGCTGGAGACCTCCAAGAAGAATTGCCAGGCTCTTTCTGATCAGCTGAAAGTGCTGATAGCTGAAAAGGACTTTCTGAACCAGGAAATCCAACATTTGAGGCAGACTTTGCAAAACAAGGAAGACAGAACAGATCTGAGCAGCATCCAAGAGGAGATGGTGGGCAAAAATAAGGCAGTCAGTTCCACCATGATGTCAGAGGAGGTGGCTGATGAACAAGGAGATCCAAAGACAGGTCCTGAACTTCTCACAGCCACTGCTCTGAGCCTTGAGGACAAGAAAGAAGATCTCAGCACAGCTGGCCCTTTGTGTGATGAAAGAATTGAGGATAGTCAGCAAGCGGCACAGCTCCAAGAGCAAGTGGCACAGCTCCAAGAGCAAGTGGCAGCACTAGAAGAGAAGGGGAAGATGGCGGCAGAGGAAATGAGTAAGTCCCATAGGGATTTGGAGGCTCTGAAGGAAGAGAAAAAAGGCCTGGAGGACTTACTGACTGTGAAAGGCCAGGAACTGGAAGCTCTTCAAGAAAAGATAATCAAAATGGAGAAAGCGTGTGGGCAAACCAAGGAACAGCTGGCTGAAGTATTGATGCTGAAAGAAGCTTTGGAAATTGAGAAGGATGACCTCGAAGAGAGGCTTATGAACCAGCTGGCAGAGTTGAATGGGAGCATTGGGAACTATCAGCAAGACATAGCAGACCTGGAGAGCAAAAACCAGCAGCTCCTCGGTGAGGTGGAAAGTCTTCAGGGGGCCCTGAGCCGCCTGGAAGATGAGAAGCGGCATCTGTTGAGAGAGAAGTCTGAGGTGGAAGCAGAGAAGAAAGAGAATATGGAAAAGGTAAAGAGCACCTGGAAGGAAGACAATGGCCGGACTCAGACCAAAGAACTTCAGGAATTGTTGAAAGAGAAACAGCAAGAAGTGAGGCAGCTGCAAAAAGATTGTATTAAAAGCCAGGAGAAGATCAGTGGCTTGGAGAGAACCATCAAGGCCCTTGAGTTTGTCCAGAGTGAGTCCAAGAGGGAGCTGGAGGCCACCAAGAAGAGCATGGTAGAGGCAGGGGAGAACACCAAGAAAGTCCAGGCTGAGTTGGCTTCCTGCAAAGTCTTGCTGGACGATACTCAGAGTGAAGCTGCCCGAGTTGTGGCAGAGAGTCTGAAGGTGAAAGAGGAGCTTCAGGCAACCAAGGCTCAGGTCAGAAGTCAGCTCAGTCAAAAAGAGAAGGAGCTTGAGAGACATTTGGAACAAGAGAAGGTCAAGCACCTGAAGGAGATCAGGAACATGGAAGAGAGGTTGGAGGCCTTGCAGAAAAAGCAGGTATACGCAGAGGAGTCAGCACAAGATCTCCAAGAGTCCCTGCACCAAAAGGACCAGGAAGCCAAACAGCTTCAAGGCAGCTTGAACCACACCTTAGCCCAGCTGGCAGCCTTCACCAGAAGCATGTCCTCCCTGCAGGATGACAGGGACCGGGTGATAGATGAGTCCCGGCAGTGGGAAAAGAAGTTCAGTGAGGCCATTGAAAAGAAGGAGCAGGAACTCTATGCTAGAGAACAGGCCTGTGCTGCCTTGCAAGAGCAGACCAAGAAGATGGCTCTTCAGGTGGAAGACCTGCAAGGCCTCATTGCCAGGTAAAGCGGGGGTTGATCCTTCCAATCCCTGGCATTTCAGGGCTCCTCTGGGGCTCTTGCATATTTTCACAGCTAGCAGAAGCAGAAGCAGAGTAGGTGAGCTAAGTGGAAGGATGCAAAGCCCCTTCCCCCCATTTTTTTCTGTGAGGAGCTGTGGTCATTTTAGCATGGAGGATATGAGACATGGGTGTGGATTGATGTGATGGATTTGAGCCTGTCTGCTTGCAAGCTACTTCAGTCAGTGGGAGCAGACTTTGTGCACAGCCCCCTGTATGTTATTCTGCCCACCTGATGCTATCTTTTAAAATTGCACAACCGCTTGATGCCTCAGGCTCTGGGTCAAGACTTGCAGATATGGGGAAGCCGTTGCAGAGAGGGGGTTTCCAGCCTCTCCTTGGGCTAAAATACTTTGGCTAGATCGGGCTTAAGCAGCAGATAGAGAGTTGGCAGAAAGTCACTGGGTCATCAAGGTCCAACCCCACAGTATTGGAGAAGGTCCTCCTTCACCATAAAGTATTCTGGGCTGTGAATGGTCCAACCCATTCTTTAGAACCTCCCTGGGGAGCTCATTCCACCCTTGGCGAGAAACATTTTCTCCCTGTAATTCAGTATCAGAAGCTTTTTTCCAGGCATCAGAGGATCCAGTAACTTGTTTCTTTCCTATGCTCTTCTGACTGTCATTTAGTTCACACTCTAGTCTCACCCCTATGCCCTGCAGTTAAATGTGACCCAGCCTCCATCCTCACTGACGGAATTACTTTGCAAGACCCATTTACGGTTCTGCTAGTGGCAGAGAAATCCTTTAGTGCTTCGGATGGCTAGTTTGGCAGGAAGGCGGTGAGGAAAGTAAAAGGAACATATCTGGGCTGTATCAGATTCTACCATTTTTGCTTGCAGCCTGGAACGCAACAAATTAGCCCAGGAGTCCCATGCCCAGAAGGAGCTCCAGCATCATCAAGAAGAAGTGAGATTGCTTCAAGAAGAGAACAGCAGACTTGAACTTCAGCTTGAAGAGGTCCAGCAGTTACTGGGCAACTCCCAGAGCCAGGTTCTCCAGCAAGGGGGAGAACTTGGGTCTCTAAGAAAGCAGCTGGCTGATCTGCAGGACTCCTTTGAAAACTGTGACAAAGCACGTGTTGAAATGGCAAAGATGGCAAAGAGCCATGAGGCCGGTCTTCAGGATTACAAATTCAGCCTTGAGCAGTTGGAGGCTGATCTGCAGGCATCCAAGGAGCTGACTGATAGGCTCCATGCAGAGATGAGCTTCAAGGAGCAGAAGATTGTCAGTCTTGTGGCTGCCAAGGAAGAGGCTATCGCTGGAGCCATATTAGAAATCCAGCAGCAGCACAAGGAAGAGTTGAAGGAGTTGGAGAACCAGATTGTCAAGGCCGAAGTCAAGAAGGTGGCCTTGGAAGCTGACAAGGCAAAAGCTCAGGAGAAAGTTAGTAGTCTCATGGAGAAGTTGAAAAATACCCATGAGGAGAGCAAGCAACACAAAGCCCAGCTGGATTCCTTCACCAAATCAATGTCTTCCCTGCAAGATGATCGGGACCGGGTCCTGGAAGACTATCGGCAGCTGGAACAGCGCCACCTGGCAGCCATTTTAGAGAAGGATCAGCTAATCCAGGAAGCAGCTGCAGAGAATAACGCACTGAAGGAGGAACTTCGGAGCCTCCATGGTCAGATGGATGACTTACATGCAGAGAACGCAAAGTTGGATGCTGAACTGGTACGGTATCGTGAAGACCTGAATCAAGTCATATCCATCAAGGACAATCAGCAGAAACAGCTGCTTAAAACCCAAATTGAGCGTATCCAGGCCCTGGAAAAGGAGAAGGCAGGTGTGGAAGGCCAGCTGCGAGAGTCTGAACTTAGTTTGTCCAACCTACAGCTAACTCTGGAGGCCCTGCAGCTGGAGAAGCATAATCTGGAACAAGAGGTGAAGGCCCTCAGATCTTCCCTCTCCCAGATGCAAAATGAGATACTGGCGCTGCAGGAAGGTGGTCCCATGCTGGAGCTGCAGTCGCAGTTGCAGGACAAAGCGGATGAAGTACAGAAATTGGGTGGCCAGCTTTTGCTGTCAAAACAGCAGGTGGCGGAACTTGAAGAGGAGCTGTCTCATCTTCGTCAGACCACCTCCCAGAAAATATATGAAGCTGAAGCCAAGATGAAAAAAGAGCTGAAGAGCCTCCATCATGACACTGGACTCCTGCGGAATGAGACTGAGACAGCTGAAGAACGGGTGGCAGAACTGGCCAAGGACCTCCTGGAAATGGAGCAGAACCTCCTTGTGGTCACGGAGGAAAACCAGGATTTGAAGGCCCAAATCCAGTCCTTCAAGAAAGCAATGAGTTCTCTCCAAGATAGCTGGGACCGGTCTAATGAAGAACTGCGTGCCATGGAAAAGAAATATGCTGGAGACTTGGAAGAGCAGAGGCAGCTGGTTAAAAACCTCCGTGAGGAGAAGCTTCAGTTTCAGGAGGCGCAAAAAACCCTGGAGAGGCAGAGGGATAGCCTGACCTCCGAACTTGCTGCTTTCCGAGACCCGAAGGAAGGGAAGGGCCTGTTGGAGAAGCTGGAGAAGCTCAACCAACAGCTTGAATCCAAAGACTCGCAACTTGTTCACCTGTCGTCTGAGCTGGAAAGGGCCTCTGGCCAAGTGAAGTCCTTCTCCCAGGCCATGGCAAGCCTGCAGGCTGAGCGAGACCGTCTGCTGAGCGAACTGGACAAAACCCGCAGAATGGAGGAGGTGAAGCTGCAATCAGCCCCCAGCCCGTCTGCCGGCCTTGCCGAAGTGCCAAGCCTCAAGAAGGCACTGTCATCCCTGCAGAATGACCGAGACCGGCTGGTGAGTCTTGAGTCTCTGCTGTGTGTTGGATAGGCCAACACATCTTTTATGAGTGCCGGGGTGGAGGATTTTCCTGGAATGTCAGCACCTTCTGATTTCTGGACTCTTTCACTGTTTGGCTGAAAACTAAACATAAATCTTCTTAAAACCAACTTTTTTGCAAGCAAGAAATGCATTTAAGTTGTGGACCTTCCCCTCCCAAGTTTGGAAGGAAGACAGTTTCTTTAGAAATGTTGGGACTGTATGTTTCTGCCCCAAACATCTCGGAAGAAGGTTGCAGTAGAGTGGAGTCCCAATTAGGAAGCCCAGCAGATCAGAACCCAGACTGACTGGTGGGTTTCAGGGGGAATGCTCAGTTTCAGCACTGTAAAAACGTTGCCGGGTACAGATCAAGGGTCTGAGGTTGTTCAAATGAATTGTTCTGCTCTTAGATCACATTTGGAAGGTCTGGTCTGAATTTATGCAGGCAGTGGAGCTTTCTGGTCTCCAGTAGGCAAGATACGGGTTTTTATGGAGCAGAGGAAGAAGAAAGCTCCATCTTCCATTCAGGCCGGTAGCATGTCTGTAGTTTTCAGATTTCAAGGAAGGCCATCAGTTCTTTTGGCTGTCTCTTGTGCTTAAATCAAAATGATTTAAAACTTTTGCAGAGTTGAAACTCTGATACCTGCAGAAATTATGCCAATTAAACAGTCTGCACATAAATTTGTAATTTGCATAATTCTGCCTCTTCTGGCAGTCAGGAAGAGCCAGAAGGAAAGATTGGTTTTCTGGCACCTGAATTCTGCAGCACCGTTGCCTTCAAAAGCTTTTTCCCTTGCATGGGATGCACCCAGTCTGGTGTGTCGGCTTTCTTTTAACAGCATTCGAGAAGTAACAAGAGACACTTGGTTTTCTTGATCAGAAGTCTTTTAGTCCAAGTCCAAGAGAGCGGTGGAAGACAACTAGAGAGAGACTGTGTATGTTTTCTTGTTTCTGTGGGGTAAAATAGTTGACCAGACCAGTGCCGTAGCGAGGGAGACAGGGCACTTGCCTTCTGACTCTAATCGGATGGCTCCCAGTCCCAGCCCTGGCACAGCTTCTTGCTGAGAGGCTGGCTCAGAATCCTTTGTCAAGGGATCATTTGTCCCCTAAACTCTTTTGGAGAAGTTTTGGGAACTTGATCTTCCTGATCCACTTGGGAATGTTGATAAGCTGGTGGTCCTCTTTTTGTCCTCAAGCTGGTGGAGCTGAAGAACCTGCAGCAACAGTATCTCCAGATGGGGGTGGACACAGCCGAGATGACGCGCTTGAAGGCCCAGCTCCAGCAGCAGAAGCAAGAGTTGGAGCAACAGCAGCAGCTCCAGGAGAAGCTGAAGCAGGAGAGGGCCTCCTGGCAGTTGGAGCTCCACCAACTCAGGTGAGGGAATGGGGCCCACGCCAGCCTGGATTTCAGTTGTCCCCACCAGGGGCTGCTTTGTGCGGCTAAACAGTCTCGTGAAGTACAATCTGAGAGGATTTTTTTAGTACGCAGTTTCACTGATGAAAACCAGCCAACCAACCAACCATGATCAGTCCAGGCACAGCGACTAAGCATAGAGCTTGGGCGTCTGGGCACTCCTTAATTGTACTCTGCTCTGATCCATCATGTGTGAATCCCCCCAACAGTCCTTACAGTTTAGCTCTCTGAAGTTGAACTTTGGCCCCTCAGACCTGAGCCGGACTGACTCCAGCTTCTGCTTATGTGGGTCTGTCCAGAAGGATCTCTCTCTCTCTCTCTCTCTCTCTCTCTCTCTCTCTCTCTCTCTCTCTCTCACTCTCACTCTCACTCTCACTCTCACTCTCACTCTCACTCTCACTCTCACTCTCACTCTCTCGATACCCTGAGGTGTTTGAAACTGGGGGAGGCTGATGCCCTCGAGATCCTGAACCCTGCCCAGCCGAACCACTTGATGACTCAGCTTTGGCTCCTCTGGGACAGCTCGTAGCCAGAGAAGTGCCATCCGCTTCCTCTTTGCCCTCCTTCTCCAGTGCCGTATCTGCACGTTTTCTCTTGGGGGCTGTTCTCTTTCAGGGAAGAAAAGGCAGCCTGGGAGCAGGGCAAGCAGCAGATCCCACCCAGGGCTCAGGGTGTGGACAAGCAGCACCAAAGACAGGTGAGTGACCCGCTGGAGGGCAGTGGCACGCTTGGGCTAGCCGGAGGTAGGGCTCCCGCAGCACACTAAGCGAATGCAAGCAGAAGTGTGTGCAAATGCATCTGCGACCTGGTTAATTGTGTGAACTTTTGCCTGCCCTGCTCTCCTCTTTTAAGCTAGCCTGGCCCATCACGTGGCAGGGAGATAGTTAATCACGATCTTCTATGCACAAGACCTCCCCGACTCCTGGAGTTCGTGTATATTTTTATCCTGGGAGATTGGTCAGATTTTTAATATTTCCTTCTACTGATACTGCTTGTATTTAGGGTAAAATGTTATCCCTAACAAGATTTGCCTTTGATACATTACATTAAATTTGTGTTAATCATTCTTTTTACGCTCTTGTTGTCAAAGGACACGTTTTGCAAGATTATAATACCCGGATTTCTCTAGGATGCTGAACTTTGATTTGCTTTTTAACCATATTTTGCTGAACATAACGCCACCAGTGGCTGGGCTGACTTGTTCACCTAAAGCCAAAACCAGCAAATGGCTCTTATGAACCCCAAAACCTTTTTATACTTACTTACTCAAATCTTTTAGGATTAACTGCTCTCAGCAGCCGTATTGTGTTTGTCCTCTGGACTGCAACTCCCATCATTCTCCTGCATGTACTGGGACTGATGGGACTTGGGGGCCCAGGCTTTGGAAGCCACCTGTGGGCCATCCTAGCTCTGCACGGATAGATCTGAGAGGGTCACGGCGGGCCTTGCTGGGCAAAGGCAGCCAGGCCGGGAAGTGTCTGAGGGCTCCTCTCCCGCAGGGCGCTCCAGGGGCGGCTGACCCCGGCAGAGATGCGGCTGGCCAGGCGGCAGCCTTGGAGGATCTCCAGGCCCAGCTGGGGAGCAGCTTGAAAGGCCTGCATCAGAAGGAGCTGCGCATCCAGCAGCTGAACAGCAAGGTGGACAGTGGCGGGGGGGGCGGGGGGGGCGCAGAGGCCTGGGGCTTCTTCCTCTGGGGCAGAAAGGCCTTTTCCAGGTGGTTAACTGTGGGGAGGGAATGTTTTTCCTTGGAAGCGGGCTGTCTGGAGTCCATCCTCTCTCGGTGCTTGCACGCGCCTTCCTGGATGTTGGGTATACATTGTGCCCTAAGTCATGGCTTGTTTTAGCCATGGTTTGTTGAGGGCCACAATAGATTGGGGTCACACTAAATCCAGGCCAAAGCAGCCATGTCATGGCTTAGTGTGATCCATGAACCCAGTTAGCTACGTTCAGCCCCCGCTTGGCTGCTGGGCATTATGCTGGCCTTCCACGGGGGGCCTCTGGGAAGACCCCCAGCCTCACCCTCCCGGGCCGTCTCTCCAGCTGTCACAGGTCTTTGAAGAGAAGAACGCGCTCGCCCTGCAGCTCCGGGGCAGCAGCCGCAGCCTCCGCGAGAGCCAGCAGCGCCACAGCGAAGCTCTTGCCCGCTGCGAGGCCTTTGAAAAGCAGCTGCAGGAATTGCAGCTTCCGGCGAAGACTGGGGTAAGGCCGAGGAGAGGGCTGGGGCTCCCTGCCACATTCCCTCCATGTCATTAGGGGCAGGGTGGGAGCAGCCCGTCACCCCGCCTCCAAGGGGGAGAATTTTGCACATGGAAAGGGCTGCCCTTCCAGGCATCTCCAGGCCTCTCCCCAGGACCAGGTGACATGGTTCTTCTTCCTAACCTTCTGCAACATGAGGTGAGCACATCTGGTGCCCATGTGGCACATTCTGCCTGGCGCAACCTGGGACCTCTGGCCCAGTCCGCGCTCGACTCCTCAGGCCCAGTGGAGGGCAGAGGCAGAGGGAGCGGGCGGGGGACATACCGAGGGCCCGTCCTTGCTGGGGCGCGTCCTCATGCCTGGTTTCTGCCTCAGGGACCCATCCCAACGGATGCTGCTCCTGGGGCCCCCCAGGAAAAAGGTGAGCCGTCTGGAGAGAGCAACACGCGAGAGCTGCAGGACCTGCAGATGCAGTGAGTATCGCGGGCAAGCAAAATAACTGGTGGGGCTTCTGGGTCACTCGGGAGGGGAGGCCGTTCACCCTGGTTTCCCAGTGACCTGGGGGGTCCGCTACAGCCACAGGCGAGATCCCTGTGGAAGATCTCTTCCCTCCTGCCTCCGATCCTTGAGCTGATCCCAGGCACAGCCGGGCTCGGTCTACCTCTCTTTGAAGTGTCAGAAGCCCTCCGGGGGGCCACTGGGGCCGCGGCCTGCGTCTCACGGGGCCTCTCCTCCCCCCACAGGCTCTCGGAGGCCAAGCAGCAGCAGAGCAGTGCCAGGCAGGGCCTGATGCAGCTTCAGCAGCAGCTGCAGGAAGAGCGAGACCGGCGCCTGGCAGCCGAGGAGGCTTGCTCTGCAGCCCAGGAGCAGATCCGCAGGTGCGGGACGGGACTGCCCCCCCCCCCGGCTGTTCCAGGAGGCTGCTCCCAGCAACAGAGAGGGGCAGCCCCTCCGCTGGCCGGAGGCTCCAACACGCGTCCCTTGAGAACCCTCGGCCAAGCTTTCTTGAACTGAGATGCTCCCGGGCCAACGCCGTTGACTTTGTTGGGGGGACAGACCCATCTTGGCAGGATCCCTTTCCTAGCCCAGCAGCTGAGGGTTGTCCCTCGGGGGTCTTCCTTCTCAGTACCTTGGTGGTCTTGCCCCAAGGGAGGCGTTTCCAGGCTCACTAGCGAGAGGGAGGGGTGGGCTGTCCCATGAGGAGCCAGGCTCGTCCCTTGGAGGTGGGGAACAAGAGGAGAAGGCCTTCGGAGATGCCCCGGGGTCCCCTTCAGTGGCTGGAGGGGAGTGGTAGTTCAGGTCTCTGGGGAGCCCTGGTTGGGGGAGGCCAGCCTTGCGAGTCCCCTCACCCAGGGCCATTGGGGGCCTCAGCGACAGGGCCTTGATCCGGGCCTCTTGCCATCCAGGTTGGAGTCCGAGGAGTGGGCGCACTCTCTGGAGACCAGCATCGCGATGCCTCCCGGCCCGGAACGCAACCCGCTTCTAGGACCTGCAGAGGGCTCCTTCAGCAAGGTGAGGGGGCTGCCGTGA
This sequence comes from Liasis olivaceus, assembly GCA_030867105.1. Classification (NCBI taxonomy): domain Eukaryota; kingdom Metazoa; phylum Chordata; class Lepidosauria; order Squamata; family Pythonidae; genus Liasis; species Liasis olivaceus. The sequence continues at coordinate 80,312,845 of CM061355.1, forward strand.
CCGCTTCAGCCGACTTTTGCCTGTTGAGTTTTCGTGCGATGCCTGTGGAGAACGCCTCCCTTCTTCTCGGAAGAGCGCCCGGGGGTGCTTCTTCCCTAGCCCGGGAACCCAGAAGACCCTTTCCTGAGAACAAAAGAGCCAGCGCATATCGCTAGCTGATCTCCTCTCACTCTTGAACAGAGCAGAAAGTCCTACGTCCCCTTCCTGGTGTGAATTTGTCCCTCCAGTTGGGCAGGGGCCATTGTCCCCTTTCTGATCTCTTGGCAGCTGCTGGCGGGGTGGCTTGAAATGACCTTCCCTAACGGTGCCTCCCCTTCTCTCTCTCTGTCCACAGGCTCGAGGGGGCAAGGGGCTGCAGCGTGTCCTGCGCTCCGTCTTCTGTCCCCGGCGGCTCCTGTCCCTGCTGGCCACCGTCTACCTCTTTGTTATCCACGTGCTGCTTTTCCTCCACGTCGTAGGCCGCTTGTGAGAGGAGGGATCCGTGGCCCTAGCTGGGGCACAGGCGCTTGGGTGAACTGTGGCCCCCTGTGCCTGGGGGACCCTGCTGGGCTGGGTACGGGGGAGCTCACGGGTCACACACAGCCCAGTGGTCAGGAGCAGCCCGGAGGAATCCTGACAGAGGGAGGCAGAGTTGGGGTGGGCTTTAGGAGACAGACCTTTGTGACTGAGGGTTTGTGTGTCTCCTCCACGGGGAGCCCTAGGGCTTCCCCAGCCTGGAATCAGGGCAGCAGCATTAATTCACGGTCTGAGTTAATTTGGGTGGAAGGGACGGAGCGAGGAAGATGCCCACCCCCCTTCTTCTTGGCAGCCTTAATCATAATTAGCTAAGGTGGGAGTCCTGCGGGGAAGACCAGAGTTCTGCCGGAGCTGCTGCTCTGCTCCTTCGCCTCCCTGCCCGGGTTGGGACGGGGGCCAAGCAGACTTGATTTAACTTCTTGCTTGCAGCAAGGAGCAGTTCTCTCTTCCTGCACGGTTTGTGCGCCACTGTTTTAGCACCTGGGGCTGGAAACGTTGCCCCCCCGGGAAGGGAAGCCTCTGTTCTGTTCTGCCCTAAAGGGCAAGGAGGAGGGAAGTGCCTGTCTGAGGCCCTGGAGCCGGGCTCTTGCACTGCACTGAGGAGGGAGGCCAGGCTGGGGCAGGAGGTGGGGCAGCACGTGACCTTCCAGTCCCAGGACCTCTGGAGACAGAGGTTGTCCAGCAAGCCCCGGGGGCCAGATATTAGAGCAGAAACCTGCTTCCCCAGCTTTAAGGGGGCCTGGGTTACGTGGCAGGGAATTCCCTTTCTGGTTACTTGGGAAGGTTACTTTCCTTCTGGTGTGGCCTGGGATCTCCCTCTCAGACCTTATCCGCACTTAATGAGGTGCCCCCTGTGGTCTGTGGGGTGCCCTTTATCTACTAGATCCAGCCTTCTGGTTCTCTGAGACCCTTTTGTTGTGCAATAAAGATGTTTATTTTTCTGATCGTCTTGAGTGCTCATGGCTTCTTGTTAGAACTCGTCAGTTTCTTCAGAGCTGACCTTAAAAAAAAACTTGTCTTTCAATGTATTGCCATGTTTGAGAATGAAATGTAGCATTGACCTATGCTCAGGAATACCCACACTGTAGGCCTGGGAATATTACCAGCTGGTGGGGCTGTTGCACCCCAGGCCCCTGGCTTTGCTATAATGCTCTTAGCGGTTTGTGGCTTTGTGTTACTCTTGGTCCTCCAGAAGATTTAAGAAGACTTTCAGCGTATTGTATGTTCATCTGTAAACAATTTCTGTCCCCCCAAGATTTAATTCATCTCTTTCTTCAGGCTATGGACTTTATGGCTGGGAGAAGCTGACTGCAAGTCGAGAGATGCCCTAAGCAGGAATCGATTCCTTGCTTCTAGGTGCTCCAGCCCTCCGACTGGCCCAGTTTTAGCCGAGGAAGTCAATCCAGGCACAGAATGTGTTGCTTCAGAATTGGAGGTGGGGAAAGGCAGGTTGCGTCTCTTCATCTAGAAGAGCGGTCGTGTCCCTCAACAGAAGATAAACAGTGGGTGAAGGTTTCTTATCTGGGCTGCAAGAACAAAATTGGGCCATTGAATCATCTAGTTTAGCATCCGCTTCCCCAGAATACGCTTACGGAGGTCCCAAGTGAGACAAAAAGACAGCCCTCCCCTTGGTGGTGCTGCTCAGGCATTGATCCTGGCACCTAAAGCCATCATGACAAGTGGTGGCCACTGACCTTCTCCAGGAATTGATCTAAAGCCCTGGGAAAGCCATCTCAAAGGGGTGGCCATCGCTGTATCTTGTGGTGGAGCCCCAGGATGAGCGTGCTACATGTAGAAAACTTTCCTTTTGCCTACCTGGCCTGAACTCCCTCCCCCTCAGTTTCACGGGGGGGCCTTATGGGCCTCTACTAAGATGGAGGTACTTCCTGTACACTGTCCCAGGCCTACCTTGCAAATGGCCAATGCCCGAAGTCCTTGCTTCTATGGAAGATGTTTCAAGGGGTTCCCCTTTTCTGCCTCTTCACAGATATGCTCTAAGTAATACGTTTGTACAAGGAGTGGCCTTGCTGGTCATCAGGAGAGACCCTGGAGTTCACCAGGGGCCACATGTTTTCCTTCTCTGTCACCAGAACGTTTGGCTGGAAGGAACACATACTAGTGAAGTGCATCTGGATTCTTGGGGGTTCTCTTCCCATTCTTTGCTTGCAGGCCCCCTTCACTGAGGGTATGGGGGTCAGTGTTACATGGAGTATGTATGGCTTATGCCTTCTACTATGCAGAGTGTGACGTTGAGCTGACAGATTGATAGCGTGCGTGTCCTGTCCATCTCTTTCTCTTCCAGAGAAGGAAAGGCCAAGTTGGAAGTCCAGCCCAGAATTATGTGCCCTGCAGCATTTGTCAAAGCTCTGAAGTCAAGTTGTCCACACTTTCTGCTGGAGCAGTGTTTCTCAACCTTTAAGATGTGTGGACTTCAACTCCCAGAATTCCCCAGCCAGCATGGCTGGCTGGGGGATTCTGGGAGTTGAAGTCCACACACCTTAAAGTTGCTGAGGTTGAGAAACACTATGCTAGAGCAAATGCCAAGACATCTAAATGCGGGGTTGCCCTTGGGCCACAGAAGGTCACACCTCTTTAGGGGCATTTCTGGATGTTCTTCAGTCATGCTTAAGATGGGAATTGCTGCTTGAAGTCTTGTCCTACAAAAATTATAGGAACATCATAAGGCCCCTCCTGGATCGGAGCAAAGTCCAGCATGGTATTGTTAATTAATTAGGAAGGCGTCTGTGTCACACTTCATCAAACTTTGCTTCCCTTGGGGAAAGCATCAGAACATGCAAGCCGACGAACATCTACAGGAAGGCTTTTAAAAGGGGTTGACTGTGGCCTGAAGCAATGTCGGGATCAAGTTGATTTTGCTGGGGGGGGGGCAACTTTCTCACCTCTAGGTAAACGCGCTGTCTGTGAAGAAGCACAGCACTGTATACGAAGAAACTGCCTTCCCTTGATGTACTTCCTACATTTCTGTTGTATCGTGCCTCGATAGACAACTGCATCTTGTTTGCTTCTGCACGTGTGCAGAGTGCACTTCCCTTTACTACCAGATACCTTAAGTTAGAAGGGCACATATTCCTAACCCTGGAAGATGCAGCCTTTTCGCGATGGGAAGATGCCCTCAGCATGTGCTCAGGCAGAGGCCAGCCTTTTTATGGGTTCACCCTTCGGGTTGCAAGGGGACGTCCTGGCAGTGCACACCTCGAGCCTTTTGGAAGTTTGCAGGGATTTCCACCACTCCCCAGGTCTTGAGTGGGGCCAGGCCCAGGCCCAGGCCCATGTGTTATGGAAAGGTATGGCTGGGACCCTGCTTACACACACACACACACACACCACATGCCATTGGTTGTCTGCTGCTGTGACGGGCCCGGGAGGGGACAAACCCATTTGGCGAAGTTAAAACAGGAACTTGGGTTTGCTCAGCAGAGCAAGTGAAACCAGGGTGGGTGAGAGGAAGCGGAGCAGAGGCGCTGCGAGTGGTGGAAGTGAGGCTCCCGGGCAAGGTATAAAGGCTGAATGCGGCGCGCACGGAGGCTGGTGGGCCGTTGTGAGTGGAGTAGCTGTGGGTTGTGGTGGGAGGCCAGCCCTGTTTACTGGGGGTTACCAGGGCCCTCTCGGTCTCTGGAGCTGGTGGGGCCCAGGGAGGATGGCTTGCTAGCTTGGCAAGAGGGTGCAGCGCTCCGAGCCCTCGGGCAGAGGGAAGACGCAGCCACCGGGGAGCGTAGCCGAGCTGCTGAGCACCTGCCCTCCGAGAAGACTAGAAGGGACCGAAAGGGCTTCCTCCCTTGGCTCTTGGGCTGCTGAGCTCCGGAGCTGGGAGCAGTCAGTAGCCCAGCAGCTCGGCTGCAACAGCTGCGTTGCTGCCCACACTGCCTTGTGCCCACTGCCAGGACCCAGATGGCCTGGGGTCATCTGGAGCAAAGCGGAGGAAAAGAGCAGTTCCGGATGGAGAGGCCAGGCCTTTGCTGGACATCTGGGGAGGGTTTGCCAAAAAAAGGGACTGGCGCGTGTGGGGGGGGGGCAGGGAGCGAGTGCTGGCGGAAGTCAGGCCTCCAGAGTCGCTAGCCCAGTTCTGCACTGGCGTTTCCTGGCTGTGCCTTTTGCCAAGTCTTTCAGAGAGGTTTTAAAAGCTGCAGGAGCTTCTTGCAAATCTATGAAGCTGGTCATGTGCAAACAGGTTGTGAAGGTGTCTAAGTTGCAGCTCCCTCCCCCCCGGATTACTTCATTTGGGGGTGATGCTTCTGAACGCTCCCTTCGGCTCTTCGACCCTCCCCTTGCCTCAAAGCCAGGCTTCCTTGCGCAGCTCTGTCTCTGTCCCACCAGCTCCGGAGAACGGTTGCATTTGTGGCTTTCTCAGCAGCGCACAGCCTTCACCCCACTGTGGGTGACAGAGCATCTCTTGTTGACGCATCGTTTTTGCTCCCAAGAAAGCATCCGGAGACTGAACCGTTTCTTTGCAGCACGCCACCTTCCTATTTTCAAGTTCAAAGTTGTTTTTCTTTCAAATGTCCAGACGTCAGTGGGCCAGGGAGCCCAGTGGGTGGCAAGGGAGACATCTGTGCTCTGGTGTCCCACGCTGGGGACTTCTGGCAGTGGGTGCTCTTTTCAGTGAGCAAAGGGCTGTTGGAAACCTTTCCCAAAAACCTCTGCTGGACTGAACCTCCCCTGGAGATGCAGGACTGTTGAGAAATGTCTGTGCCGGAAAAGCAATCCTAAAATAATTGTTTTAAACCGGAATTGCACTCCAGAGACTACCCCATTCTTCAAAGGCCACCAAGTTTCAGTTCACCACGCAGGTTGGTTTCATTTATAGTCTACTCTTAAGTGCGTCCTCTCAGGCCTAGGCCTGACTGAGTTCTTCTTATTTACCTAAGTCCCCTGAAGCCAGCAGGGGTTGTGGGGTAGAGGGTCAGAAGAGACCTGATGCTGAATCAGGCCATGGACCCATCTTGTAGCTGAGGAAGCCCACAACAGACTTGGAGGGTGTTAGCATCCTCATGCTCATGTTTCCCCAAGCAGCATGGAGAGGTAGGTGCAGTAGTCCTGGAGGAAGAACGCTGGACTATCCTGACTCATCACCATTCGTAACCTCCACTTCCAGGCACTTCTTTCAGCTCCTTTTAAAGCAACTTGCGTTGGTGGCCATCAATACATCTTGTGGATGCAAATTCTGCTGTTGGTCAAGAAGAAGTGGGATCACAGAATCCTGCAGTTGGAAAATGCTCTTGGAGACATCAAGTTCAGGCCCAATTCAGAACAGGGGCCCACATTGGAGCATCCCTGTCAGAGGGCTGTCTAGCCTCTGCTTCCTTGTACCTGTCCTGACTCCCTGGAGGGACCCCACTAAGTTGGGGCGCTTTATCCTTAGGTCAGGAGGTATCTGGGAGCATCTTTTCCCACTAACAAATCTTATTCGAATGGATCACTTGCATGACCTGTCGCTCACTTTGTCAGATGCAACAGAGTGACTAGTCTGATGGAAGAATGAAATTGGGATGAGGTGGGGGGAAAAGGTGGGGGGGATGGGAGAGGAAGATGGGTTAGTTATGAAGATGCAGGTTACTTGTGAGGCAGATGACAAGTACCTTATCCATTAACAATTGTAATGTAGGGTCCTTGGGGTTCTCCGAGCTTGGTTCTTTTCCTGCAAATGTTTCATTACCCGGCTAAGTAACATCTTCAGTGCTGAAATGGGATGGGGTTTGCTCTATTTCTATACTGTGGCATGCCCTGCCAATGCTGGTGGGGCTGGGGGGTTTGTTTGGTTCCTCTGGTAGTTCCTTGATTATAGAGTTGTTCACTGCTTGGTTGCGTGCCTGGTGGTAACCTCTGCTTATCTAGGTGATGATGGCTGGTGAGGAGATGTCCTGGTCTTTTGTTTTCTATTGTCTCTTTTGAATACTGTGTAGATGCTGTTTATGTGTCTGTTAATTGCTGCCTTGTCTGAATAACAGGCTTCCAAGAATCCTCTTGCATTTTTGGATTTAGCTTGGTCTAAAATGCTGATAGTTTCCCAGTGGCCTGAAGCCTTGTGATGGATGTGAATTCAAGCATTTCTTGCTCAATGGTGCATTGAAGTCCTTCCAAAGTGGCCACTGACATCTGCCTTGGGAGGTTGAAATATTCTGCCATTGCACTGTTCTTGTTCTGAGTCCTGATGTCAGCCTTGTGTCTATTAATTCTTTTGCACAAAATCTGGGCGGTTGGTCTGATGTAGAATTCAGAGGGGCATTGCTGGAAGATGATGGTATGAAGATTGTGTGACGGCACCTCTGACCTTGCCTGTGTCCTTGCTGGGGCCTGCAGTGGTGCTGTTGGTGTAGATGTGAGGGCAGAGTAGACATCTGAGTCTGTTGCAGGATCGCATGCCTGGGTTACGCACTCCCTTCGTTACCTTTCTTTTCTGAGCTGAAAAGCCCCCACTTTGTAACCTGTCCTTGGAGAGGAGTGGCTTTGGAGAGCCCTGGTTTTGGGACCTGGCTTCCGCTGCTTGTGGCTGTGACCACAGAAAAGTCTGAGTGGGACCACGAACCCACAGAGTTCTCAGTAAAAGGCCTGCATGCACGCGATGCTTGAAGCGGAGTGACCATTTCCTTTGGGCCTTGCATCCGGCTGACTACATGACGGTTAGCTGAGTTTCCATCCCGTATCTGCCGCACAGTTGCAGAATATGCAACAGGTTAGGGTGGGTTAAATCTCAAGAAAGGGCCCCACGTTGTGAGGGATGCACAGCCCATGAAGGAGAACGTACATTGTTGACCAAAGCTTCAGAGTTCATCCTTCCAGCCTCCAGTTTCAAGGAGGAGAGGTTTCCTTCTCAGCCTGTTGCTGAGAGAAGAACAGTGGAGCAGAGGTGGCGCATTTCCATGGGCTGGAGAAGGAGAGCATTGGTGGTGCAGCAAAAGTAGAGCATGGCTTCCCTGGACAGGAGCAGGAGAGCCCGCAGTCCGGCAATGGCAGCGCACCGCGCCTCTTGCTGGGGCCCATGTCCTCATGCAGTAGGGCAAGACTAAGGCCCAGCAGCTCCACCCCACCCCCTGTTACTGGGCGTTTCTTTATCATCTGGGGAGGAAGAGAATGCTTCATCTGGCCTCTCCAGGCAGGAACCTCCTCATGTTTTGGAATACGACTTCCACTGGCTTCAGCTATGCCGGCCATTGGCCGTTTCGGCGAAGGTGTCCCAAGGGAGCTGAAAACCCTGCATTTTGAGAATCCCCACATGGGTGCTTGAGTTGGGCTCCTGTCTTTCTCTCTCTTGCTTGTCCCAGATGTGGAAAGCTGTGGTGGGTCACAATGTGTCTGTGAAGGTGGAGTCCCAAGGAGATGACTGGGAGACGGACCCGGATTTTGTGGTGAGTCCTCTTTATTCCCAGGCTCCTCATGGTTCTGGAGCTCCAGGCCGATGGGGCTGCCCCATGGGGCTCTGCGTGGCTCCAACAGGGATGGGCGCAGATGCCGCTCAGGAGGTAGAAAGGGCGGTCTGCTGGGTATTTCCAAGATGTTGACCATGATGGTGCAATTAAAGCTCCAGCCATTTTTATATGCATTGCACATAACCCTGTGGACACCCTGAAGCAGGAGTCGCCCTAACTGCCCCCACCCCCAGTGGAGAGGAGGGATGGAGGGAAAGAGAGAAATGAGGAGGAACTTTAGAAAGGTTGACTTTATTTATTATCACATTTATATAGCCCCCCATCTCGCGCCCATGACTCTGGGTGGTGTACAATAAAAACAGATCCTAAAAAAACAAACATTAAACTTATACCATAATAAAAACATCGGTATGAATTATAGGGAGTAGGAGAGAGCATCTGGATATTATGTACCGCACAGCCATCTCACCGGTTCTCCATTTCCCTGAGATCCCCAAGCCTGCTGACATAGCCACGTTTCAAACAACTTCCAGAAAGTTGGCAGAGAGGGGGCCAATCTCACCTTGGGGGGATGATGTTCCAAAGGGCGGGGGGCACGGCAGAAAAGGCCCGTCTCCTGGGTCCTGCCAGATGTAACTCCTTAGCAGACGGGACCTGCAACATTCCTTCCCCGCCAGATCTGATGGGATGGGCTGATGTGATCGGGGAGAGGCGGCCCCTCAGATAACCCGGCTCCATGCCATGAAGGGCTTTAAAGGTCACAACCAGCACCTTCAATTGGACTCAGAAGCAAACTGGCACCCAATGCAGCTTGCGGAGCAGAGGTGTGATGTGTGCCATTCTAGAGGCACACATAACTGCTTGCCCTGCCGCATTTTGTACCAGCTGAAGCTTACGGATACCCTTCAAGGGCAGCCCCACATAGAGCACATTACAGTAGTCCAACCAGGAGGTGACCAGGGCATGAGTGACTGTGAGCAGGGACCCCCGATCTAGGAATGGGCACAACCTGAAGCTGTGCAAAGGCCCTCCTGGCCACGACTGCCACCTGCTCTTTGAACAGGAGCCGTGAGTCCAGGAGGACCCCCAGACTGCGCACAGGGTCTGTTTGGGGCAGTGCCCCCCCATCCAGAACCAAAGATGGCATAATCCCAGAAGCGGAAGACCCCAAAACCCAGAGCCACTCAGTCTTGCCAGGGTTCAGCCGACTCACCCAGCGACTTCATGTAGATGTTAAATAGGAGCGGAGAGAGTACCGACCCCTGCGCCACCCCACATAATAGGGGCTGAGGGTGGGACCTCTCACTCCCAATCAACACCGACTGGTATCGACCCCGGAGAAAGGAAGAGAACCAGCACAATACAGTGCTACCCACCCCCCATCTCCAGAGTCAATCCTCTTCCCCAACAGCTCCATCAGAAGGGATATGTTGAGAATCCCTGCTTTGTAAACAAGATTTTTAAATCTCTTTTTTAAAAAAGCAGGATTGGTGCTTTTGACTTGACTTTCATTAGCCACCCTGCGGGTGAATAAGTTTTCACCCAAATATTTGCCCCAAAGGAAGATGTCTCTTGATTTATGATCATCCCCCTCCTCAAGGAAGCGTATCTCCTGCACAACGCCCAGCAACCCCACCCTTATTAATGCAGACTTGTCAGCTTCAGCTGGAGAAAGCCCTGGAGACCACCCCCGGCAGGGTGTGCATGTATCACACATGTGTGTGTGCACGCGCACACATATATGCATGTATGTACATGTGCCTTCCAGAAGCCACACACCCCAAAAAGAGAGAGAATTAATAACTGCTAGTTGCAGGCCTATAAAGTAAGGAGCCCTCTTTTCAAAGTAATTGATTGCCACCCGCATACACCAAGCATTTTCTCTTTTACACACAAACCGCAACACGCAAGTAGGCTTGTGCACCTCTGCTCCGTCCAGCAGAAACAGCTAAAGGGAAGGGAAGAAAAACCCAGATGGACACAGGTGAGAGGAGGGGGAACCTCTGCGGTAGGAAGCCCCATTAGATAGTATTGAAAAGGGGGCATGCCCCGGACGAAGAGCTCCTCCAAAGCAGCAGCTCGTTGGCATAGCCCTGGTTTGCAGGAGCGACCTCACCAAGCTGGGCACCCCCGTTCCATCTGCTGCTTCTATTCTTAGTGAATCCCAGACAGTTCTCGGGGGAAGCCTCCTCTTCCTGTGGTGACCTAGTCCAAGAGACATTTCAGGTCTCCAGAGGCAAACTCGTGCAGGGAGGCAGCTGGAGAAGCGGGAACGAACCCCCAGGAGCAGAGGTTTGAAGTCAGGTTTCCAGGTTTGAGCCCAATCATCTGGAGAGATGACCCGTGTTAACTGCCCATTAACCAACCAGCCCTCAGGCTCCTTCCGAGCAACCACTGATGTGTTCTTGAGCAGCTCTGGCACGCTGGTCAGCTACCGGGCAGTTGTCCCTTGGCAAGGAGGAGGTGGCTTTCATCTCAGACAAGGTGTTCTGACCCGGGACCAACCAGAGCAACATCTGGAATGGGGCAGGCACCTCACCATTGGATGGAAGGCTTTCAAAGGGTAGGCCAACCATAGCTGCTTGGAGGAAAGAGGGCAATGGGCCAAGATTCTCCTATTTCTCAACTTCTGCCTTCCAACCAGATCGTAATGCCAGCCTGTGGTAGCAGGGGTAAGGCAAAGTCAGCCCTTCAGCTTTGAGATCACCCATTCCAGGCTGATGTGGTCCAGCTCACCCTTGTGGGCAGGGATTCCCAGACTTGGATCTTATTCATGCTCTTCCTCTTCCCACCCTGGGTAGGATGACTCCATAATAGGTCCAAGGGCAAAGCCTTTGAAGCCAAAAGCAAAGGCTTTATAGGCAGATGCTTGGCATGAGGTCCTTCTTGAGCTTCTGCCCTCATGAACACAGCAGAGAACACTTTCTCTTGTTGCCCGACTCCTACGCCCAGGTATATGAAAAAGACGGTGAGTGAACTGCTGCAAGGCTTGGGGAAAACCCCCGTATCTGGCATGTCCTAATCAATGATTTTTTACTTTTCTGACTTGGGTCCTCTCTTTGGCAGAATGACATTTCGGAGAAGGAGCAGAGATGGGGGGCTAAGACCATTGAAGGCTCTGGCCGTGCAGAGCACATCAAGTGAGTGGCTTCTCCTCCCCACCTTCCCTTTCGTCCAGCCTTCAACATCTCTGGGTCAAAGTAGGCCTCTGACCCCCAAAACCCCTTGCCCCAGATTGGCTGTGCACAACTCACAAGCTGTGTCCCCTCTGGAGCCTGCTCTTGCGGGGCCCTGAGGCCGCGGCTGATTCCAGTTCACCTGGGAGAGATTCAGGGGCGTCCGCAGGGTGTGGCAAAAAGTCAGGATGCACGTAAAAGACTGGTGGAGTTTCGATCACATTGATACTGCCACCATCTTGACTTTTATGACCCTGCCCTGCAGATACCCCTGCAGAAAACGAACCCCTCTGTGATGCTGTGTGGTTGCTACATGTCACAGAACGGAGTGGGGGCTCCGTTATGCCGGTTGCAAAGCACAACAGAGCTGACCTTGCGGGGCCAGTAGCTCAGCTGCATCATTCTAATCAGGCGCATCGCTCCTTCGGCCCCCTCCCCTTTCCAAGTCTTGCCAAATGGGAGGGGCGTCATTTTGACTTTAAGTCTAGGACGACCGATGCCTTCAGTTTCCTTTGGGCCTGGGGCTTGTAGTGCATCATGGGGCAATCACAGCCTGCCCAAAGTCGCAGCGGCACCTCCGCAGCCCCACTGAAAGGGGTGCCTCCGTGTCCCAGGCGGGTCGGCAGCCTGGACTGAGCTTCTAGTTGGACTTCCTGGGTTGGTGGTTACCGTGTCAGTGTCTCCTCGCAGGAAAAGGAAGTGGTGTTTTCACCCAGCAGTTTGCCAAATAAGGGCTGCGGAGGCCAGCGGCAGCGAAAGTCAGAGCTGCTAGCGGGGCGGAGGAGTCGAGCACCAAGAGGAAGAACAGCTTGTTGACTCTGAGCCACGCAGGCAAAGGCCGGCCACGTCCACAAGTGGAAAGTGTTATTTTGGGCACAGTTCCCCATCCCCATCTCTGCCTTTGGGGACTAGAAACCATTAGGAGGAGTCCCCCACTTTTGAAGAGCCACAGCTCAGATTCCTGGAAAAGGGTTGGCCCTGCCCCTGCCCAGAGACATTCTCCCAATGCATTACAACACCCATCTTCCCCAAACAGCATGGAATTTGCAGTCCAACCCAGAAGGCCCTAGGCTGGGGAAACTGGTAGACCTCATCCAGAGAGGCCAGGCTGTGCCTCAACTTGAACATGAGGTTCTTCTGCATTAACGGAGCCTCGTGGCCTGGAACTGATCCGGCTTCCTTGTTCTTGTCCTCAGAAAGCAGAGCGAGTGACCCCCTTCCTCTTTTCAGCAAACTTCTGTATCTCTTACTTATTTATTTGGAAGGATGGAGAAGTGCTTCTTTTCTTAAGCTTGGATGACATCACACCCCTTGCGTTTTGTGATGATTTCTCCTCTGTTGCAATTTATCTCGGCAGCCCAGACTTCTTCATTTGACCAGGGTTCTCCTGCTCTGTGCAAGGCTTTGTCCATCCATTTCTCACAAGTATAAATGCTTGGTTCTTGCTTTGGCTTCGTTCTGTCTGTCTGCATCTGCCTTTCCCTCCCAGTTCATGCTCTAAACCTTATCACACACTTAGGCAGCTACAAAGAGAAGAAGTATGGCTTGGTAGTTTCCTTGTTGATTGATTAATTCATTGGTTGATTCATTGATTGATTGATTCATTGGTTGATTGATTGATTGATTGATTCAACTATTCTACTTACATACTGTCAAATCAATCAAAATTTGTGGAGTTTTACGCCATACACATCAACAACCACATTATTAAATGGATCAGCCAGGCTAAGAAATTAAGAAATTGATAGCTTGCCTCGGAGATCACCGCTTCCTTCACCCGCTTCCTTCCTGAGCAGATTTTCTGCCTCCCCACCATACAGGCTTCTTTGAGGCCAGTCCAGTCAGTCCCACATCTGCCTGGGCCCTCGCTGACTCCAAGTCTCATTGCACGAGACCTCAGGAGAGAAGATCTACCCCAGTGTTTCTCAACCTTGGCAACCTTGGCAACTTGAAGATGTGTGGACTTCAACTCCCAGAATTCCCCAGCCAGCCAGAAGTCCACACATCTTCAAGCTGCCAAGGTTGAGAAACACTGACCTACCTTATTTGGGCTGTAAACCTCCAGATGACCACTAGATGGCAGCATAGAGCATTGCCTGACTAGTTAAATAATGGCTTGCCCTACTGGAGAGGAGACAGAAACAGAAAAAGGGGAGGCCACCAGAGGACAGAGGTAGAGAGAAGGCAATTTTTTTTAAAAAAATCTAGACTGGCTCAGGGTAGACTTGAACCTGGTTCTCTGCAGTCCTAGCCCAGCCCCTTAATCATTATATCATACTGCCTCTTTGCTATTACTTTACATCCTGAAATTGTTCCCCAGCTCCTAAAAGCATTTCTAGCTAAGATAAAGTGTTTTCCAGGCACCCTATTCCTAATTTACCAGGAGGAAAATACCGTTCACCTAGCTTGAAATTAGCAGTTGGGTTGAATCCTTTCCATCATGGCCTCCTCCTCCTCCTCCTCTTCAAATCCTTCTGTTTGTTTTCTCTTTTCAGCATCCACCAGCTAAGAAGCAAGGTGTCTGAGGAACATGAAGTTCTCAAGAAGAAGGAGCTGGAAACGGCACCCAAAGCTTCATATGGTTATGGGGGCAAGTTTGGAACTGAGAAGGACCGCATGGACAAGGTACAGGCTGGATGTGGACCTCTGTTCTTTGTACACTACCAAAGTTTGGGATAGGTCCTTGTTGGTTTTGCATACACACAATAAATATAGGGTTTGGCTGAGTTTGAAAAAAGCTAAGTTAGCATATAGATGGGGCTAGCCAGAAGTCCCAAGACTCTCAGTTGGAAAACTGAAAACCTCTCCCAGAAGAAGACAACCACAAAGCGCTTCCATATTGTTGCCAGAAAAACAATATGAAGTTATGAGCAATGGAGCTCAGGGGAACTTACATTTTTATTTGCACACTCAGAATGTCTCTGCTGCCCTCGCCACTCTGTCCTCTGCCTCAAGCTAACCCATAGACTTCTTCAACTGTGGTCCTTTGAATAAACTACAGTTGCCCAAGTTCGCAACAACACGCTAAACTAAAGCCAGATCCACCAAATGATGGCCTAGTACAATGCGTGAATCCTGTCCTTAAGACCTGCAGCACCACCACCATGTCCTCTGTGAAGTCCTGAGAGCAACAAGGGCACCCATTTTGTGCAGGGTCAATTTCTGCTGCAGGCCGTGGTTCTTCTGAAAAAATAGGGAGGGCGGTTCTTGTTTATTGTTCACAGATGCATCATACGTTAAAAAAGGAAAAAATCAGATGAGATCCTACGATAATTTCTTAGAGAAACAACTTAGGTGAGATTGTTCTTGGGGCCCTTAATTATTGCACTTTCTCCCATAGGAATGGAACTACCAAGAGTTTCCTTCCTTGGATCTTCACAGCCTTTTCTCCTGAGCTTGTTCCTGAATGAATACAATCAAGGCACCCTGCAAAGGTCCAGGGATTTCCCCCAAAGGAGGCTCCACGCAGACTTGCCTTTGAGCTCAAAACATTTAAATTCTTTCCTCCTCTCCCTTTTGAAGTTCTCTCAGCTGACCTGCATTTGGCCTTTTGCCCAGCTCCTCTTCCCCGCGGATGCCAGAAATGGGTGCTTCTCGGCCCACTGGACAACCTCTCCTCTCAACCAGCAGTGGGTGTGCAAGGTGGTAACCCTGGTCTTTCTTGGTTCTCCAGAGCGCCCTGGGCCATGAGTACGTTGCCGAGGTTGGAATGCACTCCTCTCAGACGGATGCAGCCAAGGGCTTTGGCGGAAAGTACGGCGTGCAGAAGGACCGAGCAGATAAGGTGGGAACAGCCTCCTTGCCAGTGTGGGGCTAAGCTCCCCATGACACCCTATTTTGGTTTATTTCCTTAAAGGAAATATGGCCACCCAACTCTCAAAATTGCGACTCTGGGTGGTGGACAACAACAAAAGCAGAATTGCAGTGCAACACAACCCCATGAAAAACACAGCCACCGAACACAGTCAGTGTACATGAACACATGCTCCGTGTCGTGGGACCAGCTCCTCCATCGTCCCAGCTCCAGCGCCGAAGGGAACGGTCTTCCAGGCCCTCCTGAAGGCTAAGAGGGTTGGAGCAAGCCGGCTCTCAGGAGGGAGACCGCTCCAAGGGCAATGCGGTCACGGGGAAGGCAGGCTTCCTAGGTCCCTAGGCTGGCTGGGGAATTCTGGGAGTTCAAGTCCACACATCTTCAAGGGGCCAAGTTTGCAAAACCCTGCGTTAGGTGAATCAGTACATTGTGTCTATTGTCAGTGGAAAAGAAAGGAATAAAAAAAATAGCAACGTTTAACATTTTATTTATTTACTTGTCTAAAGTATTTCTACGGGCATCCAACTCAAACCACATGGCTGGGTGCTGTACAAAAACCAGTTTAAAAAAGGCAGCGTACGAAAGAAGAGCTGAGCATGCCCCTAAAGCAAATGAAAACGAAATGGTGATCGGAGGCTAAAAATGGAGGAGCAGAGTTCCACCAAAGGGGGACTCTGCTCCTCCTGGCCTCAGCGCCCGAGGAGATGGACAAACGAACTAAGGCTCATTAGAGTGGCTGATTTTATCTTCTCAGACACATTTGATCAAATGGAGTTTTGCAGTCAACATGCTTTGGAGTTGCGGTCACAAATGGGGCTTCCTTTGGAAGTGAGGTGTCTCCTCCTCCTCCTCCTCCTGCTGCTGCTGTCTCTCGAGGACATTAGGTGACCCCAGCAGCCCAAGGAGCAGCATTTAACCTAACTTCTTTGCGGCCCCCTTCCTGCCTCCCTCTCTCCCCATGTTGTTTTCTGCCCACTCAACATTCAGGGCATGCAACTGCTTGGTTGACGGACTTTGTTGTTCAACTTGGTTGAAGTTGTTGACTCTTAGTGACCAATAAAATTGGCTATAATTACTCTGGGGGGGGGGTCTCTATAATGTGTGTTGCTGTCCCTTCCCTGCAGTGTGCGCTTGGCTTTGACTACAAGGGCGAGGTAGAAATGCACACCTCCCAGAAAGGTAAGTTTTGGGACCCCCGGGTCTCTGGGCATTCCTCCCTGTGCCTTTTCCTGGGGGCCTGTTCCCACAGCCACTCCCCAGCAAGAGGGGCCCAAGGATGCCAGTGTTCACTTTCACTGCTGCATCAGTCTCTTCTGAGGGGTCGTGCACCACCAGGTTCATATTCTGGTGCTCAGTCTCCCGGGACCCACTGGGGGAGAATGAAATGGGTTGGTGTGGAATATAAACCTTTCAGGCCATCCATTTCATTGACCTGAAAAATGCTGTGTCTGCCCACTGCAGACCACGCTGTTGGATTCGGTGGGAAGTATGGTGTGCAGAAGGACCGTCAAGACAAGTCTGCCCTGGGTTGGACCCACAAGGAGGAGGTCAAGCCCCACGAATCCCAGACAGGTCTGTAGAAAATGTGGGTGGGATGAAGCTACAGCCAGGTGGTGGTCCTGCTAATTTCATCTCAATCAACCTCTCGTGTCTCTTTGTCTTTCTGAAAAATGCTGTGTCCCGACTGCAGACTATGCTGTTGGATTTGGGGGGAAGTATGGTGTGCAGAAGGACCGTCAAGACAAGTCTGCCCTGGACTGGTCCCATAAGGAGGAGGTCAAGCCCCACGAATCCCAGACAGGTCTGTAGAAAATGTGGAGGGGACAAAGCTGGCCTTGGGGATAGAGTGAGTGAGCCATTAAGGTGGAACTTGGAGAAGTGATTACACAGTCCAGTGTTTGAAGGAAACATGGGAAAAAAATTCAAACCATCCCATCTTAATTTTGTTTAGTATAAGATGGGTTAGAGAGAAATTCTGACAGGCTTTGAAAACTCTGTCATTATACCCTACAACAGCAAGGCAGCATTCCTGGAATCTCTGCAGGCATCTTGACCTGGCCTACTTCAAAGGGCCAACAGGTGGAATCCCTCCCTGGGAGCTGCAAGTTCACCTTGTTTCGTTTCAGCTGGCCTCTCAGGTCTTTCTGAAAAATGCTGTGTCTCCCCACTGCAGATCACGCTGTTGGATTTGGGGGGAAGTACGGTGTGCAGAAGGATCGTCAAGACAAGACTGCCCTGGGCTGGGCCCACAAGGAGGAGGTCAAGCCCCACGAATCCCAGACAGGTCTGTAGAAAATGTGGATGGGACGAAGCTGTGGCCAGGTGGTGGCCCCGCTAACCAGCTCCCTTTAGCTCTGGATGGCCCCATGTGTTGCTTGGGGCCAATATGCGCGATGGATTGCCTTTCTTCCCCATTAGTCTGCTGCATGAGCCGCCTCCCCGAGCATGAACATGAACCCTAGGATTGGAAGGGGCCAACCCCTGCTCAGGACAGGAATAGAAATTTAAGGGTCCCAGAGAGATGGCTGCCCAGCCTCCACTTGGATACCCCAAGGAAGGGGAGGTCCCTCTGTCTTTGGATCATCGTGTGCTCCCTGTCAAAACAGGGAGAGAGCTTTGGTTGAGAGGTAACTACAAGCCCACGCCACACCGGAAGACTTAGAAAGCTTTAGGACCTGCTCCCCTTGCAATGCACTGGCTGTGTTCCCACAGCCAGGTCACACAGCCAGCTCAGCCGAAGATTTAGTGGCTGCATTCACATGACAAGCTAAGTTTGCTAACCTTGGTGCAGTTTTGTGTTTGTGATTCAATCCATCGTGCAAACTCAGACAATGCCTAATTTATTTTCCAATTTCTCCCTGGGAGCTGCAAGTCCTTCCTGTTTCATCTCAACTAACCTCTCGTGTCTCTTTGTCTTTCTGAAAAATGCTGTGTCCCAACTGCAGACCATGCTGTTGGATTTGGGGGGAAGTATGGTGTGCAGAAGGACCGTCAAGACAAGTCTGCCCTGGGCTGGGCCCACAAGGAGGAGGTCAAGCCCCACGAATCCCAGACAGGTCTGTGGAAGGAGGCGGGGCTGGGTAATCTCTTGGAAGAGCATAAATATGCAGAATGGAAACAAGATTCTGGAATCTTTTAACTGAGGTCCATGAGGTCCAGTACCTCCTTTGCAACTTCAAGCTTCTGGGTTCTTCTCCAGAACTCTGAGGCTCCAGGGCTTGAAAGAGTTGGTGGAATCAATAGAGGTGAATATGTGTAGCTCAGGGTTCAACTGTGGAGTCCTTGGGGTTCTCTGAGCTCAGAGAACCTCAAGGACTCCAGAGTTGGTGGAATTGCTGCCAAACAGGAAGTAGCTAAGGACAGCAGATAGACTGCATGTTTGGCACCTTTCTTTGTTATTCTCAAAGGTCCTGCTCTTCTCCTTGTTTCTCGGTTGTGTTTGCATCTGCTGTAGAGAGGCAGGTGGTGTCTACAGAACTCTACTAGAACAGCAGTTCTAGCCACCTTGGTTGTGTCTCTGCCTTTCTGAAATCTGCTGTATCTACACAGCTAGTTTAGGTAGGAGGTTGGTGGTAGAGAAAGACTCAGTCATGCTCAATCAGGCCTGGGCTGTGCACATAGGAAGATCAGACCCATGAGTCCCAGGTGGGACTAGGGAAGGAGATGAGATGTATCATGAAGTGTGCAGTCTAGTTTTAACTGTGCAAAGTGGTCCTGGTGTGTCAACATGCACATTAGGGTTGTACTTCTTTGGTGGTTTCTAGTGTTAAACAATCAGCTTTATCACCCACACCACAGCGCCCAGTGCCAACTCTTTCAATGCAGTGCCAGGCCTCTCAGAGGCAGACGGATGCACAGTGACTGAGATGGAAGGACTCCAAGCCCAACTTTCTAAGTTCGACTCATGCTTCCACCTTCCATGAAAAGTTGGCTATTTTCTCTGTTGCAGACTATTCCCAGGGCTTTGGAGGCCGTTACGGGGTGCAAAAAGACAGAGTGGACAAGGTAAATGGTGACTGAACTTGGGATGGACTCAACTGGGCCTTGATGGTGGAAGAAGGTGCCCAGGAGAACGCTAGCACATTTCAAACTGTGTACCATGAATGCTTCCCCTAATTCTAGCACCACCATTTATTCTCATAATTTCAAAATATTAAGAGTCCAGGAGAGCCTTTCCCAATCTTTTCCCCTGCAGATCTGTTGGACTACAGCTCCCATTCATTACAGCCAGGGTGGCCTTAGCTTCCTCCTGCCCTTTTGCAGTGGACTTATGCTGCCAGGGGGTGCACAGGGAGGGAAAAAAAGTCAAGATGTCATCCACTTCTGCCCGATGGAAGCCCCACCCCACCCCCTTTTTAATGTGTGTCTTGCATGAGGCATATGTAAAAGCGGGGGGGGGGGAGTCTGTGGGTCTGGGCATGAGCTCCATGTTGCCTTTTTTGACCCCCTGCAGACACTGTTGTTGCTGCATTCCTAAAGTGGTGCCAGTAAGCTGCATGGCAGCCGTTTCCAACATGACTTAAAAGGAGAAAAACCCGTTTTAAGTGACCTGCAAGGTTCCCAGATTCGTTGGGAGGAGAATAAATCAGGAAGGGGGGTGATAAATCCAGAGCGATGAACAAAAAAGTCCCCAGCGTGGGGGCAACTCTGCTTTGCAGAGAGAGGCCCAAGTGAACCCTCACATCTTCCATTGGATCCGGACCAAATGTGTTGTACTAAGAGGAAGGGAGAAGAGTTCGATTCGGACCTGGCGCCGGGAGTGCGTGGGACTGAGGACCTTAACATTTGCCCCCTTTTGGATCTCTTCCCCAGGTGACTTGTAGTCCCACACTGAACCTGGAAGGCAGAGATCTGGTGGAACATTGTGCTGCTCTCTAGCCGGCTTCGCTTAGTCGATTTGCACGCTGCGTTTTCTTCTGGGGAGCCCAGGGGACAACCTCACGATGGGGAGGGGAAGTGGGGGGTGTTTCCTGTTGACCCTCACTGGGCTGACCAGCCCCAACTTTTCATAGTGTTGGCACAACGGGGGCATCTCCAGCTCTGGTCTTCCATTATAGTCTCCTAGGCGTGGCAGAGGCCCTGGGGGAGCCGTGGGGAGACCAGCGGAAAGAGCTGGGATTTGAATAGACCGGCCTCGTGGATACGTTTAGTGTCCAAGTGGTTGAATTTGGACCAGGGTGGCTTTGGATCAATCTCTCACTCCCTGTCTGTCCTCCGTCACAGGATTGTGGTTGGGAGAGATTAGTAGGGGAAGGCCCTGTATGCTGCCTTGAGCTTCCAGAGAAAAGGTGGATATAAATGCAAACAGTAGTGAGGAGGGAAGATGAGAATTGTTCCAAAGACACATTTGAGGGGTAAACGCTACAGGCCAGTTGATCCTGCACACACAGCTCTGCTATGGAGCTGGAGGTTCTGGGGTACCTCTGTGTGGTCCAGCTGGGCTTTCCCCTGACTTCTCTTGCAGAGCGCTGCTGGTTTTGGAGAAATGGAAGCTCCCATCTCCTCGTATCAGAAGACCAAGCCTGTAGAGGCTGGTGAGTTTTGCACGGGCATCTGGAAAGGCTGGGGAGGAGATCTCATGGAGAGTGAGAAAACACCCCTTCTTCACCCTTGACAAGGGGCACATGGACTCTGAATCACACTTGGTTGCTAGGATGATGGCTGTACCACCCTGAGGATCTGGACCTTGAGGGTCTGCAGCAGTGTTACTTGGAAGCTGCTGGCAATTGGGGCAGGTTTGCTCTCTTGGGTTGACTTCACAGGTGGCAACTGCAGGGGAACCAGTTTCACCTACAAATGAGATGCTTTCTGAGTGGGTGAAGGGGTGGCCCCCCTGCACGTGAGGGGTTTAAGCAGAGGCTGGATGCTTAATAGCAGTTTCTCTTCTGAAGACCAGTCAATCAGAGGACCTACCCAATCCTACCTAGGGATAATTCTGTGTCATCTTTTGGCTGGAGATGGAGGAGGCTTCTTCTTACGTTGCTGAAACCCCTCTATTGACCTTCTCCTTGGAAACAGCTTCTGCTGGGACGGGTAACTTAAGACAACGTTTTGAAAACATGGCCAAGACAGCAGAGGAGGAGAACAAGAAGAGGGCAGAGGAGGAGCGAGACCGGCGCCAGGCCCGGGAGCTTCAGGTGGCCCAAGTGAAGCCGAAGGTGAGGGCCTGACTAGGCATGTTTTCCATCAATCATCTGAAACCGAGGTCTGGGCTGACCTCTGGGGAGAAGCCCTTCTTGGTTTAGGATTATTGCTAATTGGTATCACAGCCTGTCCCTCAGAATAAATCACAGACGTGAAGCTCACTTTCACACCTGGCCATGTGAGTCTTCACCTTCACTCCATGAGTTGAAATTTCTGTACTCTTCAAGCCATATAAGGGAGTAGATGAGGACCAACTAATTCCATAAGAACTTGGTGATCTCTATACGGGATGGCCTTTTCACAGACATTCCTCTCTTTGTGGAAATGGAAGCGTTCCTTGGGAGCACATGGGCACATAGCATTCTTTGTATGACCAGTTTCCTCTGCTGGGCATCAGGATGAAGTCATAGAATCCAAGAGTTGGAAGGGACCTTACAGGCGGTGTAGTCCGAACCCCTGCTCAAGGTCGGATCCATCCCAGTGCTGCAGTTGTGGAAAAAACAGGCAGCAGCCGTTTCCAGGATCCTGAGAATAACAGGGTGCAACTTGTCCACACTGGATTCACTACTGTAGAGCTCAGACAATAAAGGAGAAAACAGAACGGGAGAGCTAAGTGAAGGCAGTGCCCATTTGTGGCTACATCATGTGCCTTGCAAGTGAGCCGATGTGGTGATGATCAGTAGAAAGTTAATATAGGCTGAGCCTAGCTATCTTCCCCTGGTATGTTCACACACTACTTCTCTTCAGGGATGAGTGAACATTGGGCCAGTGCCTAAAAGGGATATCAGGCTTCCCTATCAAGCGGGACTGGAACCAGGGAGGCAGGTTCACAAGCATCCAGGAGATCTTTCTTGAAGCCATGATGAAAGCATTCTAGCCACTGCTGGGTTTCAAGAGCAAGCCCCATTTAGAGACACCGTGTTGAAACCTTTTGCCCCTCCTCTCTCTTCTCAGACTGCCTGATCCTTCTGACTGTCTGGGAAGAAACTCTCATGAAAGGGGTCCCCAGCTTCCCCCGACTGCCCAGATCTTTCCGCCTGTGGTTCCCACAAAGGTTTTACCCTAGAGGGTTAGAAAAACACCCCAAGGAAGTGGATCAAGGAAAGATAGGCCTGCAGGAACAAATTGCTGAATGTCTTTCTCCTTTAAGGAATCAAAGAAAAGTGAAGAGCAAGTTCTGAGCCCTCCATCGGTGCCCGGACAGGTGCACAGAGGCAGCCTGCCCACTCTGCCTCCCGAGCACCAGGTAGGAAGTCGGAGAGCGTAATGCCTGAAAGTGAATTCACGCGTGCCCCACTGCACGGTCACTCAGGAGGAACATGCTGTGCACGGCCAACTGTCCAGACCGCTTCTGCGCATCTGACGGTGCCACAAAGTCTCTGCTACAGCTGGGGAAGGGCTGATGCTTTGGCTAGATTAGGAAGCACAAGGCTGAGTGTGCCTGGGGTAAAAGCGGGCCCTGGCTGGGCTTGTGGCAAACCGACTGGCCCTGTCCTGGTGGCTAGCAGGGCGTGGCGCCCTGGCACGGGTGCAGCGAAGGCTGGTCGCCTCATCTGCCCCTTCTGTAAATAGCGGGTTGTGAGGCCTCTTTCGATCAAAGTCCTGCTGGGTGGTGGAGGTCCATGTCCTTTCTGTATTGTGGAACCAGGTACAATCTGGCCGGTGCAGCATAGCGGGTTTTATCCCTTCCTGTGATCTTGACACTGTCCCTCGGTTCATGCAACCCAAAACTGTGTTTCTAAGTGTTGCAAACCCATTGCTTGATTACTTTTTCTAGGCTTTTTCCAGGTATTGATGTCAAGCTGATTGGCCTGTAGTTTCCTAGGTCCACTTTTCCCCCTTTTTAAAATATTGGACTCTTTTCCAGTCTCCTGGCACTTCCTCTGTGCTCCAGGGTTTCTCAGCTGTTTCAGTCAGTGGCCTGGAGATGACATCTGTGGTGGGGTGGATGGGTGGGGGGTTCAACCTGCCTGCTCATCGTATGAGATATGGAAACTTGCTCCTCTCACCTAAACCTCTGGCTGCTTTCAAAGAGAGAGAGGCAGAAGCAAATTCCATCCGGAACAAGACAGCCAGGAATTCAAGAAGTCCACCCCGCTTACTTGGCTGCCCACCGACCCAAACCAGAAGCACATCTTGCCCTCAGCTATCTCATGCTGTGTGGAATTTTTCTGTCTGTAATTTTGAGCAAAAGGTTGTCATGCTAAGCCGGTCTAGTCAAATTCTGGTTCCTCGGGGGCAGAAAATTAGACTTGACGGGAAGTGAATCTGATGAGGGAAGTGGTTCTTCTTTTTGCAGGAAGAAGAGGAAAAGGACCATCCTCCAGTTCTTCCCCCACGGAGTCTGGACTTGCAAGAGGACATCAGGGAGCCTCCTCTCCTGCCCTCTGGCCAGCAGCAGCAGCAGCAGCAGCCCACCTATGTTGAAACCATAGAGTATGAGGGTGATTATGAGGAGGTGATTGGAAACGTGGACTACCTGGAACCTCCTCCCTTTGCTGACAATGATGATGAAGGAGGGGATTATGAGGAAATGCCGGACCATAAGGAAGTTTCCAATGATGACAGTGCTGATGTGGACCAGGACTACGAGGAAATCCCCAGTGGCCTCCCTAGAGGAGCGACTTCTCCAGGTGAGAGGAGGAGGAGGGCAGGCTGGCCGTGGAGGGGTGAGCTTTACCTTCCCACTGAAGACTCAAGTCTTAATGTAAATTTGCAGCACTCCCTGGTCATTGCTTTATGAAAACTGGGCTAGAGAAGGTCAGCCACTTGGTAATAAGTTGAATCTGAGGATGAGACTGCACTCTGAAGAGTTGTCTTAGTTCTCTGGCTCCTCTTTTAAGAGCATCCCAACTCCCTCAGAATTCAAGACGCAGAATAATTAAATCACACGAAGACAAATTCCCTTTGCATGTTACAAAAAGCCTTGTAAGGGTAAGAGCAGGAAGAGAAGTGGTAAGTTCCACTTCACTGGATGATCTGGAGCATTCTTGATAGGCATTTCTTGGAGATGCTTTAATTTAAATTACTGCACCGTTAAGTGTGGGACCGGTTGAGCTTCAACTCTAGAGCCAGGATAGTTCTGATGATAGTCACAGTAACACATCCATCTCCATGACCTTCTTTTTCAGGCGGTGAAGAGCCTGTATATGATGTGAGTGAAGGAAACTTATCTGCTATGGCCCTCTATGACTACCAAGGAGGTAGGTCAACTCTTCTGGATAATGGGGGCTGGGAAGCGAATAGAGGTGGCCATGATGGGTGATGCTTATCCTTGGTCTGAACAAGTGTTTCATGCTAATTAATGCCTTCCCCATTTTTTTCCAGAGGGGGATGATGAAATTTCCTTTGACCCTGGAGATACCATCACATCCATTGAACGGGTGGACGAGGGCTGGTGGCGTGGATGCTGCCGTGGCAGGGTTGGCCTATTCCCAGCTAACTATGTGCAGCTCCTTCAGTGAGGCTTTGCATAATGATGCATGTTCATTATCTGCTTCTCCAGTGCCCTCGTCTTACTTGCCATGTGACACAACAGACCACAACCCCGTCCTGAGGTGGGGGAAGTGGAGAAGACCTGCCTCCTCTTGCAGTGGAACAATCAGATGTTCTCCTTCCTAGAGCAACTTGTATGTCTCCAGGGTCTGCCCTCCTGCCGTTCCAGTCATGCTGTTGTCTCTGAACTTATTCAGGACACAACTGGATTTGTTCAGCCTCTGGCACTGGGTCCCCACAATCCTCCCCCGCCCAATATTTCTGTGGCTACTAATCCCATCCTGCTAAAGGGACAAAGTGCACTGAAGCTTAGTGGGGTTAGAATTATGCAGAGTAGTTGTGTTCATGCAACATGTTCCACCCAAATTGTATTTTAAGACAACACAGGGGTTTTGTTCACATAACAAACTTGCCTGAACAAATCAGACTGAGATGGGCTGGTTCACACCCCACACCAAGCCTGTGGCTGACACATCAACTGGTTTCATCTGGTGTTACACACTGTGCAAACCCAGCAAGTGGGTCCAAGGGAGGGCCGTTCTACTCCTCTGCTTTGGGCATGTGCTGGAAAACAAGCCTCTCGCGCCTCTGAATGTGGGGTGTCCAGCTACGGAAGCCACTGCTTAGCCTTCCACGTCTCCCCCTTTCCCCAACTTGGACGCCACCCCACCGTTGGACCTCAGCCTCCATAATTCTTGACCAATGTGTCTGGTGGGAAACAGATCTCATGGGCTCTCATTCTCATAGCTTGCACTCCTACCTGTGAAAAATAGAGGAAGTATCATATTAGGTCTAAATAATAAAGGAGCAAAATTAAATGCGTTTAAATCTAAAGGTGTTTAATTTCCCAGTTAAATGTCAGTCTATGAAAGAGCATGCACTCTGCCCACTTGTAGCTACAGAATACCCTGGTGTCTGGGGATCTTTGATGGTTGGCTCAGCTGAAGCTTTGTCATTGGAGGTTCAAGTGGGACACTCTTCCCCAGTGTTGCTCCTGGCTGGAAATGGAACTTGGTCTTTAATGCTTCAATTGTGTAGGATTCCGAGTGAGCCCAAACTGCCCCCTGGTCCTAGGCTGATGCCACCTCCCCTTGCCAAGACCGTGAGACCCTTCAGATGAAATCCACTCTTTCTGGAGGAAGAGCTCTTGGTGCTACATCGTGAAGCCAACAAGCCAAACCAGGGAAGCTGGATCCTCCACACCTCGTCATTCCATCTCAGGCAGAGCAACAAAGTCCCGTGTAAATAAGTAAATAGTTCTCCCATTATCCTCATGCAGCTCAATCCATTTCCTCACACAATCTTCTCCTTGTCTAATGCAACTCTATCTCCCTGTATCCCTGCTTCCCCCCTGAAAAGCTGATGCTCCTTCGGGAAATTCTGTGCCCCATTTTACACCCAAGGCTGGTGGCAGTGGAGGGTGCATTGAAGAGAGGAGAGATCCTGCTGCAAATATCCTGAACAATGTTTTGGAGGTTGATGGCAGAAAGTTCTTCAGATGTTTTTGGTTTTGTTTTTCCCCCTTCATTATTAAAGGGCTAAACCAAAATGGAGACCCGGAAGGAGGAAGTTTAGGGCCAGCTGCATCTCAAAGTGTACGGGACTGCCTGAGCGGATTCTAGGCATCCGTGTTCCCTCTCTCGTTCCCCTCCCTTCTCGGCCCTCCCACACTGACAGGACGGCCCAACTGCCAATCAAACAGCAGCTGCCAATCAAACAGCAACGCTGAGCAGGTGGGGAGCAGGGGGGAAGACAAGATCCCTGCCTGGGAGCTGGGCAGCCACAGCTCTCATGGCAAATAGAATAAATAGAGCCCAGGAGTAAATGTAAAGAGCCAAACTAAGGAATTGGCAGACTCCACCCAACCAACCCCAGCTGAGCAGGAGGCAGGGAAAGGAAGGGAGGAAGATGCTGAGAAAACGGGGCTGTGAGAGGCGCTTTCCTTCCCTTAGGTGGAGCCAAGATTGGGAAATGTCCAGGAGCCCCGTCAGGAAAAGGTGGAGAAAAAGTCAGGATGTGTCCAAACAGAAATAGAAAACAGAAATTAAAAGGAGTGTCGCTCTGTGGAGAGTGACCTTACAGATGTACAGGGCTTAAGAGCACAGAAACAGAGAGGTCAGCCATGAACAAACAGAGATACAGAATAGAAAGATGTGAAAATATATAGTGAAACTGAACTTTAAAGATTGTAGTAGAGACAAAGAGCTTATGCAAAGTAGTAAAAATAGAAAATAGCTTTATTGTTAATTTCCGCACGAGTTGAAGGCATTTGTTTATTTATGTGTCCAATTTATATGGCTGCCCGTCTCAAATTAATGACTCTGGGTGGCTAACAGTGTGGAAAGTGTAAAACAGAAAAAAACGCACACATAAAACAGCAGCCGGGGTAAAAAGATCCATCAGTAACAACACAACCAGCGCAAGGGCTTCATTTGTATTTTTGTAAGCTTTCCTTTTCTACAACAAAAGTCTCCTCCAGCCATTGAAGGAGATACAAAAAACCAGCCAACTGTCCGGTTTCCAGTGCTTTGTGCCTTCGCTGAGTCTGGGTCAAACTCTGGTTCAGAAAAGAACCGGTGACACACAGCCGAACGCCACGGGAGCAACGGGCCGTACTGAAATGTGCAGCTACACAGCCCCTCAGTCTGGAAAATTTCAACAGACAAGGACACCCAGTTAGAGTAGGACGATGACCCGGTTTTTCCTTCATTGCCTTCCGGGAGATGCATCAACCTTCTGACCATTCAGGAGCTTTCGCAGGGCCCCCTTGACCTCCTTGTTTCGGAGGCTGTAGATGAGGGGGTTCAGCATGGGGGTGATGATACAGTACAGGGTGGAGACCAGGGTGTCCACTCCCAAAGAGTATCCCGCACTGGGCCGGTTGTAGTTCAAGTTGATCATTCCAAAGTAGAGGACGACTGCAATTAAATGAGCAGCACACGTGGAAAAGGTCTTTCTCCTTCCAGTGTTAGAACGGATTTTCAGAATTGTGGAAAGGATGTAGATATATGAAATCATGACAATGACAAAAGGGCACAGACCCGCAATCGCACTTGCTGTGTGAAGAGCCACCTGATTAACATACGTGTCACTGCAAGCAATTTTCAAGAGCGGGGGGACATCGCAGAAGATGTGATGGACCTGGTTGGCTCCACAGAAGGCCAGTTTGGTGGCCAGCGCTGTGTGAATGGCTGAGTCGAGAAGGCCCCAGATCCATGAAGCAGCAGCCAGAGGGACTCGCACCCTGCTACTCATGAGCTGAGAATAGCGCAAAGGTTCGCAAATGGCAGCGTAGCGGTCATAGGCCATGACAGCCAGCAGTGCGCACTCAGTTCCTGCAAACGTCATGAGGAAGAACATCTGGGCCATGCACTCGTTATAGGAAATGATGGGCTGCTGGCGCAAGAAGTTCACCAGGATGGTGGGGAGGGTGACCGAGGAGTAGCAAATGTCCAAGCAGGACAAATGGCTGAGGAAATAGTACATGGGACTGTGGAGGCGCGAATCCAGCTGGATCAAAACGAGTATCAGAGAGTTGCCCAGCAAGGTGATGAGGTAGATGGCCAGGAACAGCAGGAAGAGGAAGGGTCGGCCTTTGGGGATGCCAGAGAAGCCCAGGAACAAGAACTCCGTCACCCGCGGGGTCTGGTTGCCACCCGCCATGGGCTCCATCCAGGCCGGCTGCGAGGAGAGGGTTGGAAGGAGGCAGAACTTTGGAGGGGCAAAAGGCTTGTACCAGCTGGGTTTCCAATCACAGCATTAAGAAGAAGCTCCACAAGGAAGAGTGAACCCCTGGACTTCCCAAAGGCCGCCTGGAATAATTAAACAATGCTGTGCATGAATAAAAAAATCACTGGGGAGGAGAGGTGCTTCTGGGGAAGTTGCCGGCTGCGAGGAGAGGATTGGAAGGCGGCAGAATTTAGGAGGGGCACGTGGAAATCCGCACATCCTTTGCACTAATTGAGACATTCTGTGCAGAAGCAGATTTATAACGTCATGATTGGAGATCACCTCCCCATGAGTTAGTCTCAAAAGGGCTGAGCTGAGCTGGTGGTGCTTTGGGGAAGAACACAGTGAAGCAGAAATGGATTTCCTGGCCCATGAAGGTCCAGAGGAGCAGGAAGATTTACCTGGCAGCTGCCCCCGTTTCCCTCCTCACAGCTGGAGCCCTGTGGAACCGCAGCCAACGCCCTCCTCCACCGCACCTGCGCCAGGAGACCAGGGTACCTCTCTCCAGGGCACCGATTCACCGGCTTCGGGACTGCCTCTTCGTGGGCTTTGGGCTGGGGCTGAAACCAAAGGGCTCCCTCTGGTCACTGCAAAGAAAGCAGCCTCTCCAGCTGCCGAGCATCAAGACGCGGGGCCATCCCTGGGGGCTTCGTTGCTGGCTGAGCTGGGGGGGAGACCAAGGACAAGCAGCTGTGAGGATAGTTGTTGAGGTAACGCTGAACATCACAGCGGGAGGAAGAAGCTCCTCAGGGAAGAGCGAATCCCTGCACCCCCGAAAGGCCATCTGGAGTGACCAACTGTGCTGTGCATCACCATGCTCGGGGAGGGGGATGCTGGGTGGCAGCGGGGCCCAGCCATGCCCGTGGGCAGCTCCCTTCGTGATCAGGAAGCCTTCCGTTGGCAGGGCTGTGTGAAAACTGGCAGTGTCAGAAGGAATAACGTTTTTTCTTCCAAAATTACAAAAGCGCAAAAAAGCCTATTGTACACCTATTTTAAACCCCAGGTAGTTGTCTGGCTTTTTATACACACACACACACATATATACATATGTGTGTGTGTGTATTTAATAAATCTCTCAGTGGCCCCTGGAAATGGTGGCTAGAGGCAACCTTGATAGGGGAGATCACTCCTTAGCCATTGCTGCAAGGTCTGGAGGGGGACAGGAGAGGCGAAGAGTGAGGCCTTTTCCCCCAACGGAGCTCCTCAGCCTTCCGTGAGGTGGCAGAAAACGTCAGTGGCACGAAACGGGCTTCCTCTTCGCCCAGCCCTGCCCAGCCCTGCCCTGCCTCTCTTGCCCCCAGTCACTGGGAACCGCTGCAGGCCGCTTGTGCGCCGGACGCCCTCCCAAGGCGCAGAAAGGCTGAGGGCGCCCGGCCACCCGTTCTGGCCGTTTCCCTTTGCACAGGGTGGGGGGAGCCTCACTGCTGGGGGGGCTCTTTCCTCCGTGCATTAAGGGCTGCAAGAAGCGCTCCCGGGAGAGAAGAAAGGGTGGCCTTTGGTTGAACGTGGCAGTGGCTGGTTTCACCCAGTCATTGAACCAAGTCAGCTCATGGTGCAGTTTGGATCCTAATCACAATATGGTGAACTCACACAACACAGCCAGGTTACTTACAAACTGAGCAGTGCCATTTACAGAACATGCACAGCTGGGTGGGTTTCTGTCGCCTCCTGAACGATGCATGCTTCGCCTTCCTTGTGAAGTGTATTGTGTGAACTCCAGCCCTTTGTAGATGGTCCTCTTGGAATTGATTCCATCCCTCTCTGGAGGCGCCCTTGGAACAGCCCCAGATCGCCCCAGTCATCCTTTTGGCAGACCAGTGAGGGGCTCGTTTGTTTTTTGGCTTGATGAATTGCCTCCCCGTTTTGGTTCTCGGGATGAATCCCTGACTGGTTGGAGCCTCTTCTCCTGGTGCAGCCCTGCAGCAGATCCTCCTCTGGAATTTCTGTTCCCCTCCTCACCCCTGATGGTCCACTACTTCCCCACCACTACTAAAGTCTTTCCAACCTTCCGTTCTATTTCCCATTCCATTCTAGCACTGAGGATGTGACCTAGCCGGGTAATGAAACGTTTGCAAGAAAACAGCCAAGCTCAGAGACCCCAAGGACGCCACAGCTCAACCCCGAGCTACACATATTCGCCTCTATTGGTTCCAAATTTCTTTCCATCACATGCAGCTTCTTTCTCAAATACATCTAGTAAGGTGGTTTGTTTGTTTATTTATTTCTTTATTGGGTGTGCGTGTGTGTGTGTGTGTGTGTGTGTGTGTGAAAAGGGGAGATTGACAGGTTTGGAGAGTTTGGTACTCGGCCGATGACCCAAGAGTCCCATCCCCAAATATTTGACATGACACCAAAGAGTCAATCTTCACCATTCTCGTGTTTAGGGTTAGGAGGTCTCCAGGGAAAATGCCCAGTTCGCTGCCCGTCTTCTCAACTCCCCCTCTCCCCAATCATTTTAGAAGCTCTTCTTTTCTGCTAATGGGCATCAGAAAAGAATCTTTGTTGAACAACCCCAGCCAGATGCAATTTATGTACCTTACAGAGTGATAAAAGGGCTGATTTTAAAAAGGGGGCTTTCATCCATAATCCCACCCTCTCCCCCCCCAACTGCAAAAGGGGGCTTTGCCAGGTCTGAGGCCCTTCGCTATTATTGTTCTTTTTGGTTTCCTCACCTTGTGAAAGCCTCCAGGATGAAGCTGGCCTGATGAAGTTTCCTCCTGCTTTTCCTTCTTCTACAGTGGCACTTTTGGGAAGTGAAGACAGGGAAGCCTTCTCAGTGGGTGAGAAAGAGAGGGAGGAAGTTGCGAGCTCTCCAGGACCCTCGTCTGCCTCGAGGAGGTCTCTGTTTCTTCCTCCAAGCCTCTTTTAGGTATCAGCTGTCCTAAATCTTGCCTGCACTCATCCTGCATCACACTTGGAGCCAATGCTGGCTAAGCAAGAGAAACAATCTCTATGGCATCTGAATGCCCCTGGAGATCAACACGTATCACAAAGCAGAAAAGCAAAGTAGTTGTACACGGGGGATTCCTTGCTGGAAAGGCTGGAACTAAGAGCCAATGGTGGGAGCTGCGACCTCAGGACAACATCCAAACACAGAAGGATGGACTCTCAGGAGAGAACTGAGTATCCTCTGCTTTTCAGAAGTCCAGGACATGCAGGACATGAGATGAAACTACCTTTCCTAGGTTAGCACCTTCTACATATGTTGGACTTGAGTCCCCATAAAGTCTCAGTCCGTGTGGCTGGGAATGATGGGAGTTCAACTCCAACTCATCGGGGAGGGTCCCCGATATGGAAAGCCTTTGTAGGAGAGAGCGAGCAGCTAAAGCTTTTGGTCTGCGTGGGGCAATGGAGCAGTGCAGGTAGACATCTCCACAGTAGTTTCTGTGCCACTTCAGTTCTGGAGCTTCTGTATTGGGGAGACATGGGTCAGATGATTTTTTTTGAGGTCATCTGCATTCTCTGGCACCCCCAGAGACTCTTGCAGCCAGAGTAGAGCCTCTCCATGCTGTGACAGCAAGGTATTTTGCCAGACATGGATCTGAGCTGTGGGGCAAAGGGTTTTGCTTTCAGCTAGGAATATCACTTGCTTGGCAGCATAAAATGCACACTTTGATGGTGTTCATGTGTCTTGCATACAGGGGCAAAGGAGAAATAGATTGCCTGCCAGATCCATAGCATAGCTAATTGTGCGCTTGTCAACTTTTTCCTATAGAACTTAAGACCAGCCCTTCTGGATCAAGCCAGGGCCTGGCTTAGACCAGTATTTGGTTTCTCATGATAGCTGACCAGATCTCTCTGGGTTTGTCATAAGTAGGAGATGGGAACACTGCCCTTTCCTACTGTTGTTACCCAGAGGTAACAAGATGAATGATAGATCTTGACGGGTGTGTCCTCCATGAACTTATCTGAACTCTTGTTAATGCTATCCAAGTTAGCAGCCATGAGCACATCTCAAAGGAATAAATTCTACAGAACATAAGAAACCCTTGCTAGATGAGGCCATGTCCTGTCTTAGGCCAGCATTCTATCAGGGGTCAACCAATGCTTCTGTGATGCTCTGAAGCAGGTGATGGCGACATATCCTTCTTTTTCTACTGATAAACTGCAGCTGGGATTTGAGACATGTTTCCCCAGTCTGGACATAAGATGGGTCTTTGCGTGGTTGTGACCAACAGTGGGGGAGGTTGGTTGGAAAGGAGCCCATCTGAGTAGTACTTCAATGGTGGGTTAAGAGAATTGATCTAGAGGAGACATGGACATGTTTTCCTGTTTTTACATAGGGGGGAGTATGGGTTGCCCTCAGCAGAAGTATGGTAAAAAGAGATATAATCCTGGGGTGTTGGGTTGAGGGAGATATAGGTAGGCCGTTTCAGAAGGGAGATCTCTAGTGTGCTGGCGAGCTCAACTCCCAAATCCAACTGACCTATGCTGGGGGCCAGGCAGTCAGATTGCCAGTGTCCTTGGCCTCAACATGCTGACCTGTAACAAGACCACCCTCATCTGCAATGAAATGTTGGGTGAAGCAGCAGACCTGACGTGCATTATTAAAACCTGGTTGGAGAAAGGTGACAGCGTCCCCTTGGTCAGAAATCACCAACCTTAACACTATCTTTGGTGGTGCTGGGGACTCTGATCATAAGGGACACCTGATTTGTGGCCAGGGACTCTGCTCTTGAGAGAGCAGGCGTGGCGCCCTGGCACGGGTGCAGCGAAGGCTGGTCGCCTCATCTGCCCCTTCTGTAAATAGCGGGTTGTGAGGCCTCTTTCGATCAAAGTCCTGCTGGGTGCTGGAGGTCCATATCTATGGGAGCGCCTCATGATGACCATGCAAATGGAGGATTGTGACTTGAAATTTAAGAGGAAGAGAAGGTGAAAGGGGTATTTTAGCGAGATCTGTGGGTAAGAGAGTGAATCTAAGATAAATATTACAAATGGTATTAAAACAAAAGTATGAGAAGGAAGTCAGACATCCTGGGAGAATGTTGAGACATAGACAGGCTGCAGATATAGATGGTATAACTGGAGAAATGTTAGCATGTACAATTGGAAGAATGCCATTCTTGTTCCCCTTCGAAAAGGGGAAGTCAACAAGAGACAAGGCCAAAATTTACAGGAGAATTTATGAAGTGTGCCTAGGGAGGTGTTTGACGAAGTCTGAATAAAGAAATTTTTATTTAAATGAAGAAAATTCATGTAGCCAGGCAAGGGGAGGGCAAGACCAGACTTTTCCTTTTCAGCAGGTTATGGGGAAACATACGACTCTGAGAGGGAAAGCTAATTATACGGGGGTTGACCAAGAGAAATGGAATGATAAAGTGAATGGGCTTGAATGATGCAATGCTTCGTGTGAATATGGATTGCAGGCCGGTTACTGAATGTGAGGAGAGTGGCACGTGATGGACGAAAAGCCAGCATGAGAATGAACGGAACGCTGGAATGGCTCAAAACTGAGCAGGGAGTGCGCAGGACGTGCGATGCTGGCTTGCTTTATTTAACGTATTTGTGGATCACCGCATAAGGAATGCTTATGGTGACATTAGATGTGTTGCTGGGGGTGTGTGTGTAATTTTAGGTGTAATTTTGTATGCACACAGTGCTCTGTTGTTAGCGAAATGATTTGCAGTCAGTGTAATGCAGTGTTGTCCAAACCTGGCCACTTTAAGATGAGTGGACTTCATGGCTGGCTGGGGAATTCTGGGAGTTGAAGTCCACTCATCTTAAAGTGGCCAAGTCTGGACAACACCAGTGTAAGGTAAACGTATAATGCAAGAAAGAGGGTGGATCTCCAAATGAATATATCCAGGACCAAGAGTAATCAGGCTTGACTGGGAAGAGGAAGCAAACAGTGGCAAATTTTACATAAACGGAGAAACGTAAAAGCAAGCAGATGAATCTATGCACTTTGGTGGAAAGTTTACTAAAGGTGGGCCATGGAAAAATTTTAAGATGAGCAAATGCTGGTAGAAAGGTAGTGGGGAGTTTGTGGCCTGGTGTGAGTTGGTGAAAGAGGTGAAAATGGCTGTGTATAATACAGCCCACCTCGGTATTGGAATATCATTGAAGAAATATGGCCCCATTTAGTCCGTGGACTGAAGACCTGATTGCACTTGCTGCTTATGGGCGGAGGGCCTATAGACGTAGACTTTGTATGGACAAGCATGATGGGAAATATGGGTTAAAGAAAACACCAGGACGGTCATATAACTCTATTAGAAATACATATGTACTTGAATAACATTTGTATTAGATAAGCATATATAGAATTAGAGCTGTGTACTATTATAGTGATATATTAACTTTTTGTTGTACTTTTTCACTTTTATGTATTTTTCCCTTTCTTTCGTAATTAAAAAAAAATTAAAAAAGAAATGACATTAAAGAAAAACTATAAATTAAATGCAGTAGGAATGGGGTTTTTTAACTGTTAGCCGCCCAGAGTCACCCTCTGGGGGAGAAGAAGAAGAAGAAGAGGAATAGGAATAGGAATAGGAATAGGAATAGGAATAGGAATAGGAATAGGAATAAGAATAAGAATAAGAATAAGAATAAGAATAAGAATAAGAATAAGAGGAGGAGGAGGAGGAGGAGGAGGAGGAGAGATGGTCAAGAATGAGGGATGCTGAAAGAATGTGGGTGGAAAAAACACATAGAGTTGTTGGGTTGCATAGAGAAAAGGAATGAGAATAGGCTGACGCGCAAATCAGTGAAGAAGGAGTGGTTGCTCCTCCAGCAAAGAGCTGCACCCCCTGCTCCTCAGTGCCCTTGTCATATTTGCCGTGTGACCCAACAGGTCTCAACCTCGTCCTGAGGTGGGGGAAGTGGAGAAGACCTGTCTCCTCTTGCAGTGGAACAATCAGATGCTTCTCCTTCCCAGCGCAAATTGGGGGTCTCCAGGGTCTGCCCTTCTGCTGTTCCATTCATACTGGGAATACTGAATTTGTTTAGGATGCCATTTTATTTGGCTGCATCACTGGGGACTCCGCTCTCAGGACATCAAGGCAAAAAGTACATTAAAATTCAGCAGCATTAGATTGGTGCAGTGAGCAGAATGGCATACACATTCCACCCAAATGGTGTTTTAAGACAACACAGGGGTTTTGTTCACGTAACAAACTTGCCTGAACAAATAAGTGAGAATGAGATGATGGGCTGGTTCACACCCCACACCAAGCCTGTGGCTGACACATCAACTGGTTTCATCTGGTGTTACACACTGTGCAAACCCAGCAAGTGGGTCCAAGGGAGGGCCGTTCTACTCCTCTGCTTTGGGCATGTGCTGGAAAACAAGCCTCTCGCGCCTCTGAATGTGGGGTGTCCAGCTACGGAAGCCACTGCTTAGCCTTCCACGTCTCCCCCTTTCCCCAACTTGGACGCCACCCCACCGTTGGACCTCAGCCTCCATAATTCTTGACCAATGTGTCTGGTGGGAAACAGATCTCATGGGCTCTCATTCTCATAGCTTGCACTCCTACCTGTGAAAAATAGAGGAAGTATCATATTAGGTCTAAATAATAAAGGAGCAAAATTAAATGCGTTTAAATCTAAAGGTGTTTAATTTCCCAGTTAAATGTCAGTCTATGAAAGAGCATGCACTCTGCCCACTTGTAGCTACAGAATACCCTGGTGTCTGGGGATCTTTGATGGTTGGCTCAGCTGAAGCTTTGTCATTGGAGGTCCAAGTGGGACACTCTTCCCCAGTGTTGCTCCTCGCTGGAAATGGAACTTGGTCTTTAATGCTTCAATTGTGAGCCCAAACTGCCCCCTGGTCCTGGGCTGATGCCACCTCCCCTTGCCAAGACTGTGAGACCCTTCAGATGAAATTCTCTCTTTCTAAAGGAAGAGCTGTTGGTCTTGCATCTTGAAACGTACATTCCAAACCAGGGAAACTGGATCCTCCACACCTCGTCATTCCATCTCAGGCAGAGCAACAAAGTCCCGTGTAAATAAATAAATAGGGCTTCCCTGTGTCCAAGTCAGCTACAGGCTATCGGAGAATAGAAACCAACTGAAGGAACACAAGGACATGGAAATTCAGAAAAAACAGTGTATCATTTGTCTAGGATTCACTTCTGCCGCTTAGCCTTTTGTTCCAGTGCTTCTACCCATTCTCCTCATCTACCTCAACCCATTGCCCCACACAGGCTTCTCCTTGTCTGATGCATAATCTGAAGGATGCATAAGGAGGTGGCAGTCAAGGGGATATTGAAGAGGGAAGAGATCCTTCTCCAAATACCATGAGCAATGTTTCGGAGGTAGGTGGGAGAAAGTTCTCCAGATCTTTTTTTTTTTTTTTCACCTTAAAGATTGAACCAAAATGGGGATATAGAAGAGGGAGCTTATGGCTGGTAGAATCGCAGAATCAAACCTCATTGAATCAATGAGCCACATTGCAGTTTGCAGCTACACAGTCCTTCAGTCTGGAAAAATTGTTGCGGGTCTATAGAGAAGGATATACAGTAGGAAGGTGATCCATGTTTTCCTTCACTGCCTTCCAGGAGATGCACTTTCCTTCTCCTGGGAGCTGAGAAATTTTTGTAGGGCCCCTTTGACCTCCTTGTTTCGGAGGCTGTAGATTAGGGGGTTCAGCATGGGGGTGATGATACAGTACAGGGTGGAGACCAGGGTGTCCACTCCCAAAGAGTAGCCCGCACTGGGCCGGTTGTAGTTCAAGTTGATCATCCCATAGAAGAGGATGACTGTAATCAAGTGGGCAGCACACGTGGAAAAGGTCTTTCTCCTTCCAGTGCTGGAGCGGATGTGCAAAATGGAAGATAGGATGTAGACATATGAAATGACAACCAGGAGGAAAGGCCACAGGCCTACAAAGATACTTGCTGTGTGAAGAGCCATCTCATTCGTATAGGTATCACTGCAAGCAATTTTCAAGAGTGGGGGGACATCACAGAAGATGTGATGGATCTGGTTGGCTCCACAGAAGGCCAGATTGGTGGCCAATGCTGTGTGAATGGCTGAGTCGAGAAGGCCCCAGATCCATGAAGCAGCAGCCAGAGGGACTCGCACCCTGCTACTCATGAGCTGAGAATAGCGCAAAGGTTCGCAAATGGCAGCGTAGCGGTCATAGGCCATGACAGCCAGCAGTGCGCACTCAGTTCCTGCAAACGTCATGAGGAAGAACATCTGGGCCATGCACTCGTTATAGGAAATGATGGGCTGCTGGCGCAAGAAGTTCACCAGGATGGTGGGGAGGGTGACCGAGGAATAGCAAATGTCCAAGCAGGACAAATGGCTGAGGAAATAGTACATGGGACTGTGGAGGCGCGAATCCAGCTGGATCAAAACGAGTATCAGAGAGTTGCCCAGCAAGGTGATGAGGTAGATGGCCAGGAACAGCAGGAAGAGGAAGGGTCGGCCTTTGGGGATGCCAGAGAAGCCCAGGAACAAGAACTCCGTCACCCGCAGGGTCTGGTTGCCACCCGCCATGGGTTCCATCCAGGCCGGCTGCGAGGAGAGGATTGGAAGGCGGCAGAATTTAGGAGGGGCAAAAGGCTTGTAGCAGCTGGGTTTCCAATCACAGCATTAAGAAGAAGCTCCACAAGGAAGAGTGAACCCCTGGACTTCCCAAAGGCCGCCTGGAATAATTAAACAATGCTGTGCATGAATAAAAAAATAATTGGGGAGGAGAGGTGCTTCTGGGGAAGTTTTTGGGCTTAATTCAGTGGGGTGGAGTTCATTACAGCCACGTCCCTCCAGATAACGCTCCTCAAAAGCCACTTGGCACAGAAACTCAAGCAATGCAGAGGGTGTGACCTGCCCTTTGCCAGTTGCCAGTTTTGTGCCAATGTTGCTGAATAGGGACCATTGGTGATGGAGGAAGCCAGGAATGAAGGTTTGAATTCCTTCCATTGGCTGGGTTCACCCAAGAAATGCCTTTCCAATCTTCCGCCCAAAAGTGACAGATCAAGAATGCGATGCAGGGAAAAGATCAAGAGAACTTTGTGCAGCTGATTGAAAAGGGCAGATGCTGCTTTGGGGATCATTAGGACATGGTCCGAATTGCAGGGCAAATTTGTCCTGCAGCCACAAGGAGGAGAACCTGGTTCCTGCATTTGGGAGGGTTTTAGCATAGAATAAACATGTCAGGTTTTATAGCCCTTTGCATGGCGTGGACCGACAAGCTTTACCAGATGACTCACAAGTCTTTGTTTATACAACACACTTAAGGCAGGTTACCAGAGTAGGTCCATTTCTGAGTTTACATAGTCCCTGGAGCCATAATCTAGCCAATGGGCTGGGTCCTCACAGCAGCCCAAGATCCAGAAACCAGGATTAAAATTAGCCCAGCGTTGCACACAGAGGAGATGCAGCCACTCGGTCTGCTTAGCACCTTTTAGGTTTTCTCTCTTCCCAAGGAAGACTCCAAAGGGGACATCCGCCCAACGTGACCCGGATGGAAATGGGGAGGAGGGGAATAGGAATATGTCAAGGAGGAGAAATCTCTCAGCGGCACCTGGAAATGGTGGCTAGAGGCAACCTTGAGGGGGGAGATCTCTCCTTCACCATTGCTGCAAGGTCTGGAGACCCATGCTGTGGGCTTCTCTGGGGCATCGTGTCAGGAGAACATGGTCCTCGTGGGTCCTAGCATGCAGTTTTCAGTTTTTCCCTTCAGTCTGGGAGGGTCCCAGCTCGAGAGTCTGGGAGGGGGACAGGAGAGGCGAAGAGTGAGGCCTTTTCCCCCAACGGGGCTGAAGTGCTCCTCAGCCTTCCGTGAGGTGGCAGAAAACATCAGAGGCAAGAAACCGGCTTCCTCTTCGCCCAGCCCTGCCCACCCCTGCCCTGCCTCTCTTGTCCCCTATCACTGGGAACCACTGCAGGCCACTTGTGCACTGGTCACCCTTCCCAAGGCGCAGAAAGGCTGAGGGAGCCCCAGCCACCCATATGGGCAGTTTCCTTTTGTACTAGCCTTTAACAGATGATCCTCTGTGAATTTATTCTGTCCCTGTTTGGTCCCATCTAAATTGGGGCCACCCCACCACTTTTCCTTCCATCCCCATGTGTTACTTAGGGTGAGGGGACTCTTGGATCCATGGGCTCCCCCACAGCCCAT
This sequence comes from Liasis olivaceus, assembly GCA_030867105.1. Classification (NCBI taxonomy): domain Eukaryota; kingdom Metazoa; phylum Chordata; class Lepidosauria; order Squamata; family Pythonidae; genus Liasis; species Liasis olivaceus. The sequence goes on from CM061355.1 coordinate 80,352,169, forward strand.
TTTTGACCCCTGACATCTTGCCCTCATGCCAGGAAAATAACTAACTTCCAGTGGTGAAGCTTGTGGGGAAATTTCTGCTGTGATGCAGACCGTGAAAGCATCTCCACTTAGCCCCAGTCATCATTTTGAGAGACTAGGGGTTTTTGGGGGCGGTGGTTGTTTTTTTAATCAATGAATTCCCTCCCCATCTGGGTCCTCAGCCTGTCCCCCTGCCTCTTTGAGGCTCTTCTCCTGCCCCAGACCTTCATCTGCTCATCCTTTGGACTTTCTCTTCCCCTCCTCACCTCTGATGCTTCTTTACTTTCACGATGTGAAAGGCTTTCCAAATTTCTTCCCAACATGTGTAGCTTGTTCAGCAAAAGCATTGGAAAGGACTTTCTCTTTTTTTGAGGGGGGGAGGGAAAGGAGAGAAAGTTTTGCTTCTTCGGGCATGAAAAAGGCGTTGAGCATCTGCTCATTGACCTGAACAAAGGGCAATTTATGCACCTTACAGAGAATTAGAAAAGAGCTGGTTGTAAAAGGGGCATCTTGTGGTCAGTGCATGCATCAATCACCCTCTCTTGCCAAAGGGGGTCTTGCTGGATCCCAGGTCTCTTTGCCTTCAGTTTTCCCTCTGGGTTCCTCACCTGCTCAGGGTGTCCTGGATGAAGCTGGCGGGTTGGAGCTTCCTCCTCCTGTCCCTCTTCTACAGCTTGCAAGCTCCCCAGACCACTCTTCTGCCTTGGGGAGGGTCTCAGTTTCTTGCTGTCAGCCTCTTTCAGGTATTGGATGTCCCGTGTCTTGCCTGCATTCATCCTGGGTCACACATGGAGCCGATGCTGGCAAAAGAGGAGGCACAATGTTTATGGCATCTGAGAAGTCCCTGGAGACGTCTTGCATCACAACGCAGAAAGCAGAGCATCTCCACGCTTCCCATTTGGGAGATCCTTGCTGGAAACTTTGGAACTTTGGAATAAAGGCTGGGAGCTGGGAGCTTAGGACAACATCCGCACACAGAAGAATGGACTGAATGTCCTCTGGACTGATGAAAGTAAGTCCAGGACATAACTCTCCTCACCTGGTGCCTTCAAGATTTATTGGACTTCAATTCCCATACTTCCTGAGCCTCCATGGCTGGGAATGATATGAGTGGAAATGCAAACCATCTGGCAGGCTCCCAGATATAGAAGGCCAAGGATGACTTTGCCGAAGAGAGATAGCAACCACAGCTTTTGGTCTCCATGGAGCAATGGGGCTGTGCAGATGGGCATCTCCTCTGTATCATTTGTGCCATTGTAGTGCTGCAGGTTCTGTAGTATGGGGACATGCCCAGGTGGTTTCTTGAGGTCATCTGCATTCTATGGCAATCATGGAGGCTCTTGAAGTGTAGGAAGCCAGAGAGGTGACCTTGGAGAAGGAATCCAGAGGCAGTTAGGGAAATTTCCAGTGCAGAAGAAATGTGTTAAATCCAGAGATGTTGGAGACTTTTGCAAAGGGACACAGACTAGGCCTTCTGCTCCCCCCCAGCCCCCAGACTCCTGAGGGAATAAGCAGGAGGGGAGGAAAGACACAGGCAGACTTGTAAGATCTCAATGAAGTTCTAGTCCTATGGAGTCTGTTTCCTTATCTGGTCTACCCTGAAGGGGTGACATCAATCTTGCCAGCTGCTTCTTCTCTGTCAGGAGAGCAGAGGATCATACCTGGATTAATGGAGAGGGCCTCCAACTCTCAGGGCACTCCACAGTCCACAGAGCACCTTGCTGCAGCTTTATTGCATGACCAACAATAGGTGGGTTTTCCACCTAACCCGTGGAATGCCATAATGCAGCTAACACAGCAAGAGGACAGAATTTACCTCGGCTAGCAGTGGCACAGGAGCCCACAGCCCAGCCAATATTTCATATTTCTGTGTTCTCATGGGAGTTTGCCAGGGAAATTTGGAGGAGACAAGACCAATTCCCAACCTTCACAACTCAGCCTCAACTCTTTATGATAGGTTGGCCAGCAGTTTCCCACAGATCACACCAAAGTGACTTTTGTGCTGAGTTTGCTGAAGGAAGGGGCAACCAAATGGGCTACACCCATCATGGATGGTAATGGCCTCATGCTGGATAATTGTCAGAAATTTCTGCAAAGATTTAGAGTTTCATTCAATGTATTGTTGAAGGCTTTCACGGCCGGAATACGATGGCTGGTGTGGGTCTTCCGGGCTGTGTGGCTGTGTTCTGGAAGTTTTGTTTCCTAACATTTCGCCAGCATCTGTGACCGGCATCTTCAGAGGGCAGGAGCACAGACAGGAGCAGTTCTCTCTGTGACCAGGATGATGTGACCCTTTTGTGGGTATTTATAGAGATCAGTGAGGGTGCCTGAAGGGGGTGGGGGTGGGGTTCTACGAACAGATGGACAGTGTCGCCATGCGAAGCCCCCTGAGCCCAGTCGTAGCAAATTTTTACATGGATCATTTTGAAAAATGGGCTTCAGAAACGGCACCCATTATCCCAACAGTCTGGTTCTGGTTTGTGGATGAAACCTTCACAATTTGGAATCAGGATGAAAAAGAACTAGAGAAGTTTCTGAACCACCTAAACAGCATCCACCCCAATATACAATTCACCATGGAAAAAGAAATGGATGGCAAACTTCCATTTCTAGACATGTTGGTCATACGTAAACCAGACCTCAAATTAGGACACAAAGTTTACAGAAAACCCACCCACACAGACCGGTACCTACACAAAAACTCCAACCACCACCCACATCAGAAAAGAGGCATTATCAAAACCCTGATGGATCGTGCCAATTGGATCTGTGAAACCCAATTCCTAAACTCTGAACTTAACCATCTTAATTGGGTCCTACAAGCAAATGGCTACTCCAAGAATGAAATAAAAAGAGCCATCAAACGAAGAAAACAACATGCGACTGAAGAAGAAAAACAGCCACCCACCAACAAAGTATTTCTGCCCTACATCAAAGGGGTCACAGACCGCATGGGAAAACTGATGGAAAAACACAATTTCCAAACAATCTTCAGACCCACCAGAAAAATACAACAAATGCTAAAATCAGCAAAAGACAAAAGGGATCCCCTCACCGCCGCAGTATACCACATACCATGCAGCTGTGGGCAAGCTGCCACAAAACACAGCATCGGGACCACAAAACGCAGCATCCATACCAGGATAAAAAGAACACGAAAGACACTGCAGACTACAGCAACCAGAAAAATCTGCAGTAGCTGAACATGTTTTCAAGCACACTGGACACAAAATTCTATTTGAAAACACTGAGATACTGGACAACACCACTATACCAGGCTATACTGGGAAGCCATTGAGATTCACAAACACCAGCACAGTTTCAATAAAAAAGAGGAGAGTCTAAAAATCAACAAAACCTGGCTACCAATCCTGAAAAATACAGCTTGCAAAAGGTCAACCAACTCAGCTCAACCACCAGGACGTGTGAACAGTTCCCACAATGAACATGCTAATTACCCTCAGCAGCCACTCGTTAACAACTCAATAGAAGAAAAAATCTGCCTAACCCCCAGGAAGATACACACATATTCAGACACCAAAACAAGCAGCCACTCGTTAACTCTAACTCCAACAGCCTTCTGTTTCTCAGCAGCAGCCCCTCTTTCATCCAAATTAAACAACAAGCAGCAAAGTATGAAACCGGGTAAACCCAATCCTCCTCTTTCTTTTGCATCTTGTAACACCTTATATTTAACTCATGGCTTTTTCCCCTGCCACACATACTTGGATATATCCTTCTGACACTGCTTCAATGGTGCATCAGTTGTCAAAACAGGCATTGTCTGAAACAAAAACATCATTCTAGGCAAGACATTCATCTTAATCACAGAAATTCTCCCCAGCAATGACAGTTTGTTTGTTTGTTTATTTTTCAAATTTAGATACAGCCCATCTCATGAAGAAGTGTCTCTGGGCAGTTCACGGTAAAACAACAGTAAATATTAATTAAAATACAATAAAAACAGTATAAAAATGCAGTACAAATAGAATAAAACCAAACACATACACAAATAATAATATCTTCCAAGATGTTGATGGTCACTAAGATGTTAATGTATGAGAGCATCTTCCAGGTGCTAGCCACACACACCCCACCCCCGGGATTGCTTGCCCCTTTTTTTGCCCCATGCCAGTTGGCAGAGCCAGGTCTTGACCACTTTCTGGAAGGACAAGAGAGTTGGGGCCTGCCTCACCTCTGGGGGGAGAGTATTCCATAGGGCGGGGGCCACCGCAGAGAAGGCTCTCTTTCTGGACCCCGCCAGTCGACGTTCTTTCATCCACGGGGTCCGCAGCATACCCTCCCTGCCTGACCGGATGGGAAGGGTGGATATAATGGGGGTGAGACGGTCCCTCGGGTAACCCGGTCGCATGCCATGTAGGGCTCCAAAGGTGATAACCAACACCTTGAATTGGACCCGGAAGCAGACTGGGACCCAATGCAGCTCACGCAGCAAAGGTGTGACATGTGCCATCTTTGGGGCACTGAACATTGCCCCTGCAGCTGCATTTTGAACCAGCTGAAGCTTCCGGATACCTTTCAAGGGTAGCCCCATGTAGAGTGCATTGCAACAGTCTATGCGGGAGATGACCAGGGCATGAGTGACTGACTGGAGGGACTCCCGATCCAGAAAAGGGCATAACTGGTGCACAACACGTAGCTGAGCAAAGGCCCTCCTGGCCACGACTGCCGCCTGCTCCTTGAGCAGGAGTCGTGAGTCCAGGAGGACCCCTAGATTACGACCCCATCCAGAACCAAAGATGGTAAACTTCTGGATTCAGAGGAGCCCCCAATCCACAGCCACTCCATCTTACCAGGGTTCAGATGAAGCCTGTTGTTCCCCATCCAGGCCCCCATAGTGATTGGGACCGGCCTTGGAGGAAGGAGATGAACCAGCACAAAACCCACCCCCTATAAGAGTTGCCCCATTCAGCGCTGAATGAAACTCTCACAAAACATAGGTTTAGACAAAGAAGTTTACTCAGGTGTAATGCAGGTAGATACAAACAAAGCCAGGGTTGGCTTGGCACAGATTACATATCGTTTTATAGGCAACCCATTCCCGTGCTTTGCCAGCCCCACCTTTCGCCCCCGGTTCTCCCCCCCCCCCCCCCAGTTCGATGGCAGGTTCAGTCAGGGTCCTTTGTTTCCTGGCCGTCTTACTCGCGAGGCAGGTCCCGTGCGGCTGAGTCATGATTGTGCTTGATGGGCGGCTGATCATGGCTTGAACTGCGGGGCTCTTTGTTGCTGTTGTCGGCAGCACACCTGTGGCAGCTGGGGAAGTCCCGCTTGTTACAAGATAATTGAATCCTTGCCGCGGGCTGATTGCTGCCACCCGCCGGCAGTTTACTTGTGGTTAGCGCTTCCTCTTTCGACCGCCTGCGCCTGAGGCAAGGAAGCTGACCAGGCGTGTTTGGAACTAGCTGGGCGGGATGGCGGCTGGCTTGTCCAGCATGTGCTGAGCCGGGCTGAACCTGACACCCCCAATTCCCCAAGCCAACCCAAAAGGATGCCATGGTCGATGGTATCAAAAGCCACTGAGAAGTCAAGAAGAGCAAGGATGGATGCGCTACCCCCATCCCGGTCCCACCAGAGATCATCCAAAAGTGTGACCAATTGTTGTAGTTTCTCCCATCTTAACATATCTTGTTTAACTTCATTCCATGTCTTAACACAGTTATTTTGAAATAACATACAATTCATATTTGTCATAATGATACCCAAATATTTTATCTTCTTCTCAATCTTAAAACCCCCTTTATTCATCAATTCTGTTTGATCTTCTGTTTTTATATGTTTTGTTAACATCTTCGTCTTCTCTTTATTAATCTTGAAACTTGGCAATGCACCAAATTCTAATAGAAGCAAATATGTGTAGCTCAGGGTTGAACTGTGGAGTCCCTGGGGGTCTCTGAGCTTGGTCGGTTTCTTGCAAACATTTCATTACCCGGCTAGGTCACGTCTTCAGCGCTAGAATGGATGGGGTTTGCTCTCTGTTTATATATTGTGGCATGCCCTGTCAATCTGTAATGCAACGCCTAGAAACTCTAGCACTTCCCCACATACAACCTGAAGTATGGATCCGGTATGTAGATGACACCTTTGTCATAATAAAAAAGGAACAACTAGAGAAGACACATGAAGCCATCAACAGCATCTTCAGAGGAATAAAATTCACCAGAGAGGAAGAAAACAACATGCTACCCTTCCCGGAGATCTTCATCAGCAGAGGAAACAACAGCAAATTGGAAACCCAAGTTTATCAGAAGACAACCCACACCAATCAAGTGCTCCATTACCAAAGTAACAACCCAACCTCCTCCCATAAGAGGAGCTATGTAAGAACATTATTCAAGCGGGCACAAACGCACTGCAGCAACCCAGAACAGCAGAAAAGGGAAACAGGCCAGCTACACAACACCTTCCAACAAAATGGATCTCCACGCAGCTTTATCAAAAAGTGCCTGGCCACTCAACCTACCGCAACACAACCCACACAAGCTATGGAAAGGACCACATGGCCATACATCAGAAATGTCTCAGAAACCACCCACAGACTATTTCAGCCACGTGGCACCTCCGTAGCACACAAACCAACTCAAGCCCTCCAAAACATCCTAAGCCAACCAAAAGACCCGCTAGCCCAAGAAGGAAAAACAGGAGCCATCCACAACATGCAGTGTGAGGACTGCAACAACCACTACGTAGGACAGACAGGCAGAAGGCTGGCAGGGCGCATCCATGAACATCAACTAGTGGTCTGAAGACATAATGAAAAATCTTAATCTCACATCTCCTCACCAGCCATCATCACCCAGAGAAGCAGAGGTCACCATCAGGCACACAATCAAGCAGTGAGCAATACCCTAACCAAGGAACTACCAGTGGAACAAAACAAAACCCCCAGCCCCACCGGCTGTGGCAGGGCACACCACAGCACATAAGCAGAGAGCAAACCCCACCCATTCTAGCACTGAAGATGTTACCCAGCCAGGTAATGAAACATTTGCAAGAAAACAACCAAGCTCAGAGAACCCCCAAGGACTCCACATTTCTACCCATTCTCCTTATCTACCTCAACCCATTGCCCCACACAGGCTTCTCCTTGTCTGATGCATAATCTGAAGGATGCATAAGGAGGTGGCAGTCAAGGGGATATTGAAGAGGGAAGAGATCCTTCTGCAAATACCATGAGCAATGTTTCGGAGGTAGGTGGGAGAAAGTTCTCCAGATCTTTTTTTTTTTTTTCCACCTTAAAGATTGAACCAAAATGGGGATATAGAAGAGGGAGGTTATGGCTGGTAGAATCGCAGAGTCAAACCTCATTGAATCAATGAGCCACATTGCAGTTTGCAGCTACACAGTCCTTCAGTCTGGAAAAATTGTTGCGGGTCTATAGAGAAGGATATACAGTAGGAAGGTGATCCATGTTTTCCTTCACTGCCTTCCAGGAGATGCACTTTCCTTCTCCTGGGAGCTGAGAAATTTTTGTAGGGCCCCTTTGACCTCCTTGTTTCGGAGGCTGTAGATTAGGGGGTTCAGCATGGGGGTGATGATACAGTACAGGGTGGAGACCAGGGTGTCCACTCCCAAAGAGTATCCCGCACTGGGCCGGTTGTAGTTCAAGTTGGCCATCCCAAAGTAGACAATGACTGCAATTAAATGAGCAGCACACGTGGAGAAGGTCTTTCTTCTTCCGGTGTTAGAACGGATTTGCAGAATAGTAGATAGGATGTAGGTATATGAAATGACAACAAGAAGGAAAGGGCTCAGACCCACAAAGACACTTGCTGTGTGAAGAGCCACCTCATTAACATACGTGTCACTGCAAGCAATTTTCAAGAGCGGGGGGACATCGCAGAAGATGTGATGGATCTGGTTGGCTCCACAGAAGGCCAGACTGGTGGCCAATGCTGTGTGAATGGCTGAGTCGAGAAGGCCCCAGATCCATGAAGCAGCAGCCAGAGGGACTCGCACCCTGCTACTCATGAGCTGAGAATAGCGCAACGGTTCGCAAATGGCAGCGTAGCGGTCATAGGCCATGACAGCCAGCAGTGCGCACTCAGTTCCTGCAAACGTCATGAGGAAGAACATCTGGGCCATGCACTCGTTATAGGAAATGATGGGCTGCTGGCGCAAGAAATTCAGCAGGATCTTTGGGATGGTGACCGAGGAGTAGCAAATGTCCAAGCAGGACAAATGGCTGAGGAAATAGTACATGGGACTGTGGAGGCGCGAATCCAGCTGGATCAAAACGAGTATCAGAGAGTTGCCCAGCAAGGTGATGAGGTAGATGGCCAGGAACAGCAGGAAGAGGAAGGGTCGGCCTTTGGGGATGCCAGAGAAGCCCAGGAACAAGAACTCCGTCACCCGCGGGGTCTGGTTGCCACCCGCCATGGGCTCCATCCAGGCCGGCTGCGAGGAGAGGGTTGGAAGGAGGCAGAACTTAGGAGGGGCAAAAGGCTTGTACCAGCTGGGTTTCCAATCACAGCATTAAGAAGAAGCTCCACAAGGAAGAGTGAACCCCTGGACTTCCCAAAGGCCGCCTGGAATAATTAAACAATGCTGTGCATGAATAAAAAAATCACTGGGGAGGAGAGGTGCTTCTGGGGAAGTTGCCGGCTGCGAGGAGAGGATTGGAAGGCGGCAGAATTTAGGAGGGGCACGTGGAAATCCGCACATCCTTTGCACTAATTGAGACATTCTGTGCAGAAGCAGATTTATAACGTCATGATTGGAGATCACCTCCCCATGAGTTAGTCTCAAAAGGGCTGAGCTGAGCTGGTGGTGCTTTGGGGAAGAACACAGTGAAGCAGAAATGGATTTCCTGGCCCATGAAGGTCCAGAGGAGCAGGAAGATTTACCTGGCAGCTGCCCCCGTTTCCCTCCTCACAGCTGGAGCCCTGTGGAACCGCAGCCAACGCCCTCCTCCACCGCACCTGCGCCAGGAGACCAGGGTACCTCTCTCCAGGGCACCGATTCACCGGCTTCGGGGCTGCCTCTTCGTGGGCTTTGGGCTGGGGCTAAAACGAAAGGGCTCCCTCTGGTCACTGCAAAGAAAGCAGCCTCTCCAGCTGCCGAGCATCAAGACGCGGGGCCATCCCTGGGGGCTTCGTTGCTGGCTGAGCTGGGGGGGAGACCAAGGACAAGCAGCTGTGAGGATAGTTGTTGAGGTAACGCTGAACATCACAGCGGGAGGAAGAAGCTCCTCAAGGAAGAGCGAATCCCTGGACCCCCGAAAGGCCATCTGGAGTGACCAACTGTGCTGTGCATCACCATGCTCGGGGAGGGGGATGCTGGGTGGCAGCGGGGCCCAGCCATGCCCGTGGGCAGCTCCCTTCGTGATCAGGAAGCCTTCCGTTGGCAGGGCTGTGTGAAAACTGGCAGTGTCAGAAGGAATAACGTTTTTTCTTCCAAAATTACAAAAGCGCAAAAAAGCCTATTGTACACCTATTTTAAACCCCAGGTAGTTGTCTGGCTTTTTATATATATATATATATATATATATATATATATATATATATATATATATAATAAATCTCCTGGCAGCCCCTGGAAATGGTGGCTAGAGGCAACCTTGAGGGGGGAGATATCTCCTTCACCATTGCTGCAAGGTCTGGAGACCCATGCTGTGGGCTTCTCTGGGGCATCGGTGGGAGAGCATGGTCCTCGTGGGTCCTAGTGCGCAGTTTTCAGTTTTTCCCTTCAGTCTGGGAGGGTCCCAGCTCGAGAGTCTGGGAGGGGGACAGGAGAGGCGAAGAGTGAGGCCTTTTCCCCAACGGGGCTGAAGTGCTCCTCAGCCTTCCGTGAGGTGGCAGAAAACATCAGAGGCAAGAAACCGGCTTCCTCTTCGCCCAGCCCTGCCCAGCCCTGCCCTGCCTCTCTTGCCCCCAGTCACTGGGAACCGCTGCAGGCCGCTTGTGCTCTGGACGCCCTTCCCAAGGCGCAGAAAGGCTGAGGGAGCCCCGGCCACCCATATGGGCAGTCTCCTTTTGCACTAGCCATTAACAGATGATCCTCTGTGAATTTATTCTGTCCCTGTTTGGTCCCATCTAAATTGGGGCCACTCCACAACTTTTCCTTCCATCCCCATGTGTTACTTAGGGTGAGGGGACTCTTGGATCCATGGGCTCCCCCACAGCCCATTTTTGACCCCTGACATCTTGCCCTCATGCCAGGAAAATAACTAACTTCCAGTGGTGAAGCTTGTGGGGAAATTTCTGCTGTGATGCAGACCGTGAAAGCATCTCCACTTAGCCCCAGTCATCATTTTGAGAGACTAGGGGTTTTTGGGGGCGGTGGTTGTTTTTTTAATCAATGAATTCCCTCCCCATCTGGGTCCTCAGCCTGTCCCCCTGCCTCTTTGAGGCTCTTCTCCTGCCCCAGACCTTCATCTGCTCATCCTTTGGACTTTCTCTTCCCCTCCTCACCTCTGATGCTTCTCTACTTTCACGATGTGAAAGGCTTTCCAAATTTCTTCCCAACATGTGTAGCTTGTTCAGCAAAAGCATTGGAAAGGACTTTCTCTTTTTTTGAGGGGGGGAGGGAAAGGAGAGAAAGTTTTGCTTCTTCGGGCATGAAAAAGGCGTTGAGCATCTGCTCATTGACCTGAACAAAGGGCAATTTATGCACCTTACAGAGAATTAGAAAAGAGCTGGTTGTAAAAGGGGCATCTTGTGGTCAGTGCATGCATCAATCCCCCCCACCCTCTCTTGCCAAAGGGGGTCTTGCTGGATCCCAGGTCTCTTTGCCTTCAGTTTTCCCTCTGGGTTCCTCACCTGCTCAGGGTGTCCTGGATGAAGCTGGCGGGTTGGAGCTTCCTCCTCCTGTCCCTCTTCTACAGCTTGCAAGCTCCCCAGACCACTCTTCTGCCTTGGGGAGGGTCTCAGTTTCTTGCTGTCAGCCTCTTTCAGGCATTGGATGTCCCGTGTCTTGCCTGCATTCATCCTGGGTCACACATGGAGCCGATGCCGGCAAAAGAAGAGGCACAGTTTTTATGGCATCTGAGAAGTCCCTGGAGACGTCTTGCATCACAACGCAGAAAGCAGAGCATCTCCACGCTTCCCATTTGGGAGACCCTTGCTGGAAACCTTGCAATGAAGAGCATTGTATGGAAGCTAGAAGTCAGGACAACATGGAAACGTGCCCAGCGGGGTTTCAGATGTGGCATCAACCGAGACTCCAGGGCCAGGATGAAGGTGTGGCGATGCTTTCTGAGTGCTGCTCCACAGGTTGCCAGATGTGAGACCCTGTTCATTAAATTGGCCTCCAGGTTCATGGCCACCAGGACAGCCATGGGCTCATGCTAGGTCATCCCGGACCAACACGGGACAGTGGTCACACACCGGATCTGGTGTTCCTGTTGGAGCAGTGACTATGTGATCTGCAACTGGGGGAGTTGTTGGTGTCCCGTCGTCGTGGCCAGATCATGCCCGGATTACCACGGGGTTCTCCGGTGCCACTATCCACCGCAGGGAGACAGGACCCTTTAGATTGCTCTGCCCCTGGCGACTGATGGGCCTGGATGAGGGTCAAAGGAGGGTGGGGGCTGCTGCACCCTCCATCTGAGGCCTTGGCTACTGCTTGGAACGAGTGAGCCATGGAGGATTTGGATCGGATCACACCTATCTGACCTCTGCCCTCTTGCGGATCCCGTTGCTGTCCGTGGTTTTCAGAGTTGAGTTGAGGGAGATGAAATGGGGGAAGAGATGTCTAGACCAGTGTTTCTCAACCTTGGGAACATTAAGGTGTGTGGACTTCAACTCCCAGAATTCCCCAGCCAGCACGTTGAAGTCCACACATCTGAAAGTTCCCAAGGTTGAGAACCTGGTGTAGAGCATCGCTGGCGGTCAACGAAGGACAAACTCAACCAGACACAGATTGGAGCCACTATTAAGACCTACCTTGTGGTGGTGAGGATGGTGAAGCAACGATACATCTCCGCCCTTATTGCATCTGCAGATTGCCACCCCGCAGCCCTGTTTCGGGTGATATGGGCTCTCTTGAGTAAAGGGGGCCTGGGCAACCTTCTGCAGGGTCATGTGGAAGAATGGGCAACATGAAACTGTGCAAAGGGGAGAGCTCGCATAGGCGCAATCTGATCCAAAGCCTCCGTGGCCCTCTGTTCCAGGCAGCCACCAAGGCCTCGGATGGAGGGTGCCGAAGACCAGCAGGAACAGCCCCCGGCTCCCGTCCGGGTCCATCAGTTTTCAGTGCTTTGTTTGCACACCGCCCAGAGTCACATCACATGAGACGGGCGGCCATCTAATAATGATAAATAAAAAAACAAACAAACGTCCGAAACCTGAAGATGGACTCTCAGGAGAGAACTGAGTATCTTCTGCTTTTCATAAGTCCAGGACATCCAGGACATGAGATGAAACTACCTTTCCTAGATTGGCACCTTCTACAGGTGTTGGACTTCAGTCCCCATAAAGTCTCAGTCCGCGTGGCTGGGGACGATGGGAGTTCAACTCCAACACAACTGGCAGGCCCCCAGACATGGAAAGCTAAGGATTAATCTTTAGGAAAGAGAGAACTGCTGAACTTTTTGCTTTCCATGGAGCAGTGGAGCTGTGCAGAGGTCCATCTCTACAGCATCATCTGGGCCACTGCAGTGCTGCAGTTGCTGGACCAGAGTAAGTTGGCCACCGGATTTCATTCACGAGGTAATCTGCATCTCTGGCATTCCCAGAGACTCCTGAAACAGCTTTTCACTGTTCCGGAGTGAAGAGCCTTCGTGCAACTACAGGAGATTATTCTGCTAGACACGGACTGATAAGTGTGGCAGCTGCGCTGTGGAGCAAAGCGTTTTGCTTTCCACCAGCAAGAACAGTTGCTTGGCACCATTAAATGTATGGTCTGATGGGTGTTCATATGACATATGGACCAGACATGGATTGCCTGCCCAACCTCCAGCACACTGCATGATTGTCGACGTTTCCTTGCGGAACTTCAGAAGGTAAGACTAGCACTGGTGGATCGGTCCAGGCTCTGGCTTAGACCAGTATTTGGGTTCTCATGTGGCTGACCAGCTGCCTCTGAGTTGGCACAGTACAATACGGAAAGCCTCCCCCTCCCACCATTGCTCCTCTGCACCAGGATGTGGAGACAGACCTTTGAGAAGAGCCTCTCTGCACCCCAGTGGCGGTTTCTAGGCCAAGGTAGACCAAACTAAGTGGAGCTGGGAGGTTTGCTGGCAGGGATGTTGTGGGAACTCAACCATTTGTGGAACTGGCCAGCCCGTGAAGCTGTAACCCTGGCTTGCTTAAACCAGGTTTTGGGTTAGGCGAGTAGTGAAAACCCAGCCCGTCAGATGTCAGAGTTTTCTTTGTTCGTTAAAACTTTCCTCACTCTTTTCTTTATCAGTGCGAGCATTTTAGAGGGCTTCAAGAAAGAGACGCACAATTGTGGAATGGTAGAAGGAGATAACCTTTATTTTGGTCAGAAAAGGCACGCGAGAGGCTTCCGTCCTTCCAGCTCCGGGAACGGCCGAGCCCCCAGTCCGTGTCCCACCCTAGGGCTGTGGGTCTGCGGAGAGGGAGGCCTTTTCTCAAAACAGTGGTGGGCTATTTCTTCCCATATCACAGCCCATCTGGCAGATGGACATAGATATGCGTACGAAACTATCTGTGCAGATGTGTTATCACAAGCCAGATGTTGCCGGGGCTGTGAGACAGAGATTCAGGAAGGGAGAAACATGGTTACCCAGAGAGGTTCAGAAAGCTGCCTTCCTCACTTCCAAGGGCCAAAAGAATGCAGGAGAACTGGGTAAGTTTACTTAATTTCTATATGCTTTTCAAGATTTTTTATCCATCCGAGCTGCCTAGAGGACGGTGAACCAGCATCATATAAATGTGTGCGTTAAATAAAATGTGAAAGAACAATTCTATTCCCTCGCCCAGCATCCAAAGTCTTCTCCCAACACTGTCCCTCCACCCACAAAAGACAGATTGCTGTATCCATGAGCAGAACAAACGTGCCACAAACAGACTGACTGGGTTGAGGAGGGTGGGCACCTGTTGGGAGGACCCACTAGCCGGTGTCTGCCTTGGAAGCAGCCAGGGCTGCTGGGTCTGCCCATTGGGGCGCGGGAGGGGAGGTCCTTAACGCTGCAGCCCCTCCCTGTCCGCCCTGCCGTTGTGACCGTCTGCACCAGCTCAGCTAATGCTGGTAGCGGGTTCTGCCACGCACAGGTGGAGCCAACAGGGCAGCTCCCGTTCCCGTGAAGGACAGCAATGTCAGGGAACAACCTCGCCAAGCACGAGAGACATACAGACCAGGACACGGACCACTTCAAAATTATAAAGGTTTTATTAAACTTTTAGTTCAATAATCAATAATCAAAACATAGCATATTTACTTATAATTCCATTGCAATGAGGACCAGCACGGACAAGCGGTCAAATGGACAGCTTGAGGCCGAGTGGCCCCGAGCCCCTCCCAGCAATCCTTTTTATCGTTTAAAGCCACAAACCACAATCATTTGCAACCGTTCTTTCTGCTAATTTTACAACACTTCCCTGTTTCTCTCTCTTGCCACATTCCTTCCATCAGCATTTTACTTGCTTCACCAGTTTTCCAGTTTCCTGTTCAATATGTGGATCTGGACTGTGATATTCCCAATGGGTTCCTGTCCCTTTTCCCCCAGGGAGGGCTGATGAGGAGAATGAGAGTGAAAATGAACCCAACGCAAGAACACCAGAAACAAGGAAGCCTCCAGTGAGAGGGATATTTGGAAATCAGGGGGACCAAAATCAGGGGAAATAAAATTAGGAAAAAAGGATCGCACAGCAGGGGTTCTTCTTAAAGGAGGATCTTGGGAAGGAGAGTGGGAAGTGCCCTTCTGTGGAAAAATACTCAAAAGATAAGTTGGACTCGCGTCCACCCTCCAGAGCCGGGACCAGAGACAAGGAACTTGGGTGCCGAAAGCATGGAATGGATCAGGGGCTTCCTCTTAGTTTTCCTCAAAGGATCCACCCTGGAGAGAATCCGTATGAATGTAGGTAGTGAGGAAGGAGCTCCAAAGGAAGAGCCCCCTTCTGATCAGAGGAGCCACGCTGACCTATAGATGTGTTGGGGAACCTCTCCCCTTCTGCGGAGGATCAGCAATTCAGGGATGGAGGGAGCTGATTAAATGGACAGCATCAACTGACATCATTCCAGGGTTTTCCTACAGTCTAAATTTTATTCCTTTATAGCAAATAAAAGCGAAGGGAATTGACCCAGAGGAGAAGAGCAAGAAGGTGAAGCTCCTGCACTTTCAAAGCTGGGAGAGATGAGATGGGGGGTGGATGAGGGGCAGGGCCCAGATGAAGGGAGAATCCGCCCCTTTCAAGGAGGAAAAGGCTGCGAAGGACCAGGGATTCCTCCCCATCTCATCTCCGGGGCTCGAAGGGGGTCCCGGTTCAGCCGAGGCTCCAGCCTGACCTTGACAAGGTGGAATTTGTCCCTAATTGGCTTAATTAGAGGGTCAATCAAGAGAGGAGGCCTCCCTCCCTCCCCCCTCCCCAGATACTTCATCTGAACCAAGAAGATGCTGCTCAGAGGGTGGAGTCAGAAATGGCGTCTGGTGTCCAGCCTGGTGTCCCTTGGCCGGAGCTGGTGTGGAAGGTCAAAAGGGGGGTCAGGAAGGGCAGCCCACAAACTTGGGCTCTCCCTCCCCCAATGACCTGCACAGCCCCCCCTTCCCTTCCCTTCGGCAATGTCCCAAAATGGGGAAACATCCTGGGGGAGGCTCTGGTGTTGTCTGCTGCTCTTGTGTGCGATTGCGTTACATTTTGGGGTCCCTGCAAGGAAAAGCCGCCAAAAACCTTGGAAAGGATTTGGGGAGTTCAGAAAATCTTTGGAGGCTTTGCGGGTCATTCAAGGCTCTTTCAGTTACTTAAGGGATATTTTTTCGGAGGAGAGAGAAAGAGAAAAACTTATTAATTAACGGAGGGCGAATAGAAGAACCTCACCTGGTTGCTGGATGGGAGTTGCTAGAAAAAGGGAGAGAGACGCATTCAGAACTTTTTTTTCCTTTTAATATGACTGTTTTTGACATATTTATAGTTTAATATTTTTTGCTATATGCTGCCCAGGCACTTCTTGTTGGTGGTGTTATAAATTTGATAAGTAAAAAAAGGGCTGGAGCATTTATCAGCTCAGGCTCCCATTCTATAGCTTTACATCCCCCCCCTTTTTTTTTCCTTCCTTCGAGTCAATGTTCTCCGGGCGACTGCCTGGACTAGTCCCTGCAGTTTTCCTGGCAAGGGTTTGGAAGGGGGTTGCCATTGCCTGCTTCCTGGGGCTGAGAGAAAATGGCTGGCCCTCGGTCACCCAGGGGGCTTTGTGCCCAGGGCAAGACTGGGACTCACAGCTCCTGGTTTCTACCCTCGTGCCTTCACCCCCCCCCGCCACCAATGGGGTCTCCTATCCCTTGTGCCCCTCCAGGAAGAAAAATGTCTCCAAACCAATTTCCCAATGAGACCCTCAGCCTTGGTATTTGGGGGCCCAAGAGGACCCACCTTGCCATCTAGATGCAAGGCCTCCCCTAGATGGTCCCCTCCCCATAATCTCTTACCCAGCCCCCCACGGACTCACCTTTCTTGGTCTTCAGGTAGAGGGAGAGCCCCACAGCCACGAAGACGACCCCCAGCACGGCCCCACGGCCCCCGTCCAGAGCTTGCTCTTGGCAGCGTTGCAGGAACGTGGCTCTGGGAAAGGGGAAGGAGGAGGAGCCTCGTGTGGGTAGGAGGATCAGGGCCAGCTTCCTCTGGGGGTACATTCTGGCTCGATACACAGGGAGAGTCTTTCCAGCCCCCCAACGATGTCCCCTTCCCCATGAAGGATGGTGTCCCCAGACCAGGAGGGCAGGGAAGGGAAGGGGAGGAAGGGAAAGGCTTACCCCACTGGACAGTGACGGGGGCCTCCAGGCTGGCGTGCCCCACCTTGCAAGCGTAGACGTCCCCACGCTGGGGCTGGGTCTCCAGCAGCACCTGGAGCTGGTAGGTCCAGTCTCCGTTCTGGAGCTCCTCCCCGAAGGCGACGCCCTCCTTCTCCGGCCGGCCGTTCTTCAGCCACTGGACGTCGATCTCCATGGGGTAGAAGCCCGTCGCGGTGCAGAGGAGGATGGTGTTGGGGGAACCGGGGTCCGTCTTGGTGGGGGAGATGGTGATGGTGGGCTTGGCTGGAGGGGAGGGAGGAGGAGGGAGGTGAGAGACCCAGCAGGGCCCAGGACGGAAGAGCAGGTCGGTCAGTTCAGGCCAAGGTCCGTCTTAGTCTGGGAAATGTTCTGCGTTTCAAGTCCCCTTTCCAAGAGTTTTATTTGCAGAGAGGGAGAAAAACTTCACTTTCCCCCTTTGCAGCCTTTCCTGTCCGCTGCTGAGTCGGTTAAATTTGATTCTGGACGAGGTGAGAATTAAGCAGATTCGGACCAGGCTCAAAAAGGCCATCAGATGACTAAAACGTCAGTGATACAAGATTCTAGAAAAGGAATAAAATCCCACATGATCTGGACAACACAGAGAAGGAAGCAGAAAAGAGCAGAACAGGATTTAAGGGGAAAAGTGCCAACCGCAGCGTGGCTCAAACTGGCACAACTCTTGGATGGATGAAGGGACGGCTGGATAGGCCCCCAGAGAGGGTCCTTAAGGGCTCCCTCCAGCCAGGAGGGGGGTCTCGGGTGGCGTCCCGGGGTCTGTCCTGGGTCCTTGTGCCCTTCAGCGTTTGGGTCGGGGAGTTGGGGGAGATCGATGAAGCTCGTGGCCTTCCGGGAAGACGTCAGTGGGTGAGACGAGGCTGATTCTCTCCCTCCTCGGCTGCAAAAATCAAAATGCTTCTGCATCTTCCGGTATTTTGGGGGGAGGCGAATGGCTCATAAACGGCTTCTGGGGGGGCTGCAAGGTATGTTTGGGTCTGATTTTTAATTTTTTGTTCTTTCAGTAATTGGCTGTTTAGTGTCTTGTGTGAGTAGTTTGTTAATAGTCTTCCTTACTGATGAATTTTTTTACTACCAGTTAATAACATTTAAGATATTCCCATTTTTAAATGTTTTGGTTATTTGCAATGAAGACCTGGGATCTTGTCTGGTTGCTGCTCAGATAAATAATATATTTGTGGCTTTTTCTTCACAGGAAGCACATTTGTGTCTTGGAACATTAAAAATCTTTGCAAAAGACCTAAAAGAAGGCAGTTTTTTCGAATTGAAATTCATGACAATGCTTTTTTCTTATTTTTACGATAAAATTCTTCTGAATGGGAAAATACTTTTAACAAGGAAATGGAAGGAATAGATTTAAATCAGCAGAAGTTCAAAATCTAAAATCTGGCAATTTTAGTGAAAACATCTTCAAAATGCATAGATTAATTTTAGTAGTTAAAGAAGGAGATCACCAGAGGGCAGGAATAATTTTTTATGGCCTCACCAAAGATAAACCTAATTATTTACAAAGCTGCCATGCAAATATTTGGGGGGAACAATTTGATCTGAGAGGAGTTGCTGGGCAGGGACTTTAATTCAGTTCTGGATCCATTATTGGGTTCAAAGAATTTTTTTTCTTTTTAAAGGCCCCCCAGAGACACCACATTCTCCATCGATCCGTCCAGGGATTTTATTTAATAGAAATATGGAGTCCTCTGGATTGAAAACAGCAAAACATTTAATCTCCCCGCTTCACACGTGTTCCAGATTCATAGAATATTCCCCAAAACAGACTCGGGAGGCATTTTCAGTGAAGTAAAATTAATACCTTTTACGAGAGATTCCTCTGGAAGAAACTGTACCAATCACAATGAAATTCATGGTCGGTGTTTTGAATTTTGTAAAAAGTTATATTCTCTGCATCTGGACGTAGCTAGTGAGCAGATAAAGGCTTCTTAAAAGGTAGCAAACCTTCCAGAAATTGTGGGCGTGCAGCCGGGAGACGTGGCTGAACCCCGAAAGTCACAAAATCTGTAATTCTGCACATCTGGAGGAACCCAGAACGGCCCCTGAGCCAGATGGAGCCATTGCAGGACGGCGTAAAATCCAAGGAGAAAGCGCTTTGGGGGGCCTTTGGGCAGCGCGTCCGGCGCCGTCTCCCCGAAACTGAAACGCAGCCAGAAGCCCCCAAAGGAGGGACCCTCGAGAGGGTTTTTGACGCCTGGAGATGCCCCACGAGGCGAACTGGGAGACTGGAGCCATTCGCAGGGGATCTCTGGGGGCTTTCGGGGGCTGCCAAGATCACTAGATGGATTAGCGGAAGTGACGAAGTTCTGCGGTAAATACTGTGGGAGTGTGAATTAATATTATGAAATATAAGCTCTATTGAAAGGTGTCATTTAATCCTGTGGCAATGCATGATTTTTGGAAAACCTGGGCTCGGAAAGGGAATACGAACAACTCTGGAGGTTGCACCGAAGGAAGAGAGTTTCCCCGAAAGGGCCGAACTGCAACACGTGCAGCTAAAACACTCGATTTGCACCATGTTTGAGCTCTGAAACCTTATCCAGTGATAGAGATAAATAAATTCATCATTAGGCCAGGAATTAAAATTACAGAAAGCAATTTAGCAATTTGTAGGAACTCTGGAGCAGAGGATGAGGCCTCCTGCATTAAACCCTCGATGGCTTCCGGGGTTCTTATGACCGGAAACTCAACTTTAATGCGGTTTTTGGGCTCCATCCCAAATCCGGGACCTTCCCGGCCATGAAGAGGGGCTGAGTCTGGTGTGAAAAGCTGGTTTCGAGGGGGGCTTTTCTGCCGGACTCCGGAAATCGCCCTTAAAGGTTTCCCAGCCTTCGAATCAGCTTTTCCACAAGGCAGAGGGAGAAGCACATAAATATTTCCAGAGGATTGAGGTTTACGCCTTTGTTTAAACACCGAATCATGATTAGAAGTTCTAGCCTGGTTGATTGTTTGTTTGTTATGTTATAAAAAGAGGCAAAACGCCCCTCCGGTCCCTGAATCCGTATTGGGGAGGGGGAGACGAGGCCGGATTCCGCCCCCCTGAATCCTCCCTGGGCCATTTTCTGGAGGGGATCGAGGGGATCCCAGATTCAGGGCGGGGGGGGGAGAGTTGGGATCCTGGGAGGAGAAGAGGAATATTTCGTAGATCTGAGAGCGCAGAATAAATACAGAGTAAGTCTTTATAAAGGGATCCTTAACGGATTGAATGAAAGGGGAGGGGCCGGCATTTCTCCTCCGGAAGCCCCCCCAGACTCACCTCTCCGGCCAATCAGGTGCCCGTCATAAACCCCATAGTTGTGCTGGCAGAAGCGGTCCACGGTGGCCCTCTCGTCCTGCAGGAGGTCCTGACGGCTGTTCCACTTGTCGGCCCAGCCCAGAAGCTGCCCGAACTCGGTGACGGCCACGTACTTCCCGAGGTCGCTGTCGAAGCGGACAAACTCCTGCCGGTCGTAGAAGAGCCTGTCCAGGAATCGCACCCGCTGCGTCCCGTTGAGGAAGTGGCAGTCAGCCTTTGCCTGGTGCAAGAAATGGGCTGCGAGGAGGAGGAAAGAGGGGGAGGGGGAGGGCTGTCAGGAAGGACTCCAGGGCCCATCACTCCCAGCCGCCAGCAGAAGAGGGACCCACAAGGGAACAGGGAGGGGGAGACCTGCTGTGGGAGATCGAGGGGTGGCCTTTGGAGGGCCCAGCTGGAAGGGGGACCCGGGGGGGCATCTTTGCCCCCCAAAACAGCAGGAAATATGGGGGAGAGGAGTAAAGAGACCCAGAGACTCTCAGGGCTTCAGTGAAAGTGAGATCCATACCTCGGTCTCCCTCCTCCTTGGGGAGGAATATGGGGAGGGGGCACAATGAGGGTATCTGGACCGATGATCCTGGGGTCTTCCAGCCCCTCCCTTGCCTGAAGCCCCCACCTTCCCTGCTTTCCCCAAACTTCTCTTCTCCCCCAATATTCAGCCCTCCTACCTGCCTTCCTCAAGAGCCCCCAGGAGCAATTCAACGGGGGGTCTCCAGTCTCCCTCCCCCACATCCTTCCTCCTCAGTTCCCCCCGTGGTTCCCCCCTCGCCTTCAGACCCTGACTGTGCTATGGGGAAGTATCATGGGGGGGGGGGCTGGGTCTCCTTTCCCAGTTCAGAGGCTCCCCCAACAAGGGATCTCAATTTAGCTCTTGCCTGACTTTAAAAGCCTCTAATTGGAGATTCGTCAGAAAAAGTGAAGTTTCTGAAGGTGCAAAAAAGTTTTTTCCCAAATGCATCTTTTTCTTGTAAGGCTTTTCTTTGCGCGGATTTAGGATAAAAACGCCGGAATTTCCCTCTTTCTCTTTCACTTTCTTCTCCTTCCTCCTTCAAGGCGTCAAACTTTGGGGGCTCCGGATCCGAGTCTCGTTCGGGGCTGGAAGGTCCAACTCTGATCCGGGGTCAGCTGCCTTCCCACGACCCCCTCCCCACCTCGGCCACAGCCAGGGAAGGGGGTCCCTCTCGGTCCTCCTGGGGGGCTGTGGGGAGGGAGGGGGCAGAGGCCACGCGGAGATCGAGGGTCCTGCAGGCTCCCGCCTCTCCTGCCCTCAGTCCCTTCCCCACCGTCACTCCTGGGGATCCCAGCCCCTTCCTTCCCCCTCCCCCACCAGCATCAAGGGTCCCTCCCAGCCCCCCTCCTTCCCCTCCTTACCGGGGGCTCCTGCCCTCCTTCGCTTCCAGGGATCCGGGGCAGCGCCCCCACCAGCAGCAGCAGCAGGGGGACCCCAGCAGAGCCCATGGATCCTGCCCCACAAGCAACCCCCGAGAGAGAGGAGACAGACGCAGATGCTTCCAGCCCCAGAGGCGGAATCGGTGGGTCTGGACTGGGGGCAGGAAGCGTTTTTCTCAGACTCTGGAGTTGGGAGTGCCCAGAAGAGCAGAGGGGCCAATGGGAAGTCTCCCTCCTGCAGCGTCATCGGTCTCCGGGCAGAGCCTCTCTGGACTTCGCCCCATGGAGGCGAAAGTTCGGAGCAGAGAAAGACCTGGAGAAAGTAGGAGGGGGAACCCCTTCAGTTTTGGGGGGCTGCAGCTCCAAGGGGCCCCTGCCAGCTCAAAGGGGACCCTCCCCTTCCTTTGCCTCCCCAGGATGCTCAGCCAGCTCCCTTTTCTCTGGGGGCCTGGAGGGGCTGGACTGGATGCCCTTTGAAGCTTCCTTAAGGCCCCGGGTGGTGGGGGGCTCCAGGCTGGGGCTGCTGGGGCTCCGAAGTGGCGCCAGGTCCTTCCTGGGGAAAGCCAGGACTTTAAAAACCAGACTAAAGGTAGAAAGACAGGTAGAAAGAACCACAGAGAGGGGCCCCAGACTCGGGGACAGAACGGGGCCTTCGGGGCCCTTCGAAAGGCCAGCAGAGTCAGGCCAGTCTGATCAGTCTGACCTCCACAGGGCTGTTGTTCCAAAGGGCAGGGGCCATGGCAGGAAAGGCTCTCCTCCTGGGCCCCCAATGGGCCCCTCCTGACAGACCAGATGGGACAACCGGGGAGAGGTGGCCCCATAAGTGGCATTGCCCCCATCTGTGGAGGGCTTTAAAGGGTACCGCCGGCACCCTAAATTGCCCCTGGAGGCAGGCGGGAGTGGCCCACACAGAGCAGGGCGGCAAGTCAGCCGCGTGTCTCCTGTGCCCGGAAAGAGACGCCACGGACTGCCTGCGCCAGCCCTTGCTGCCCGGCTGAAGCCTCTGAACGCTCTCCATGGGCAGCCCCAGGGAGAGCGCCTTGCAGCAGTCCAGCTTGGGCAGGAGTGGGTGGAGACTCCTCGAGCTGCTTTTCCTTGCCTTGGCCACCGCCCCCCACCCTTCGGCTCCTTCGCTCCCCATTTCTGACTCCTGGCAGTTCCTGACATCCGTCTGGCTCCCCTTCCGATCAGGACCTCCGGCACGAGACTGTCCCCCCCCAAGTCTCTCCTTCTCCCCCTCCTCAGATGGATCGGAAGGTTCAAGACTCCAGTTTGGGCCTTTTCCAACAAACTCTCATTCAGTGGCAAGAAATGTGGGATTTGGAAGAGGAAGGAAAAGACGGATCCGGAGCCTCCAGAGAGCTGGGCCTGGCTCAGTGAGCCGTTCCGTAATTTCCAAGAGTTTTTGTTCCTCCCCAGAAAATGTTTTGTCCCCCAGAGCTGCCCTTCCCCCCCCCAGAAGACCTGGCAGGCAACTGATATCAGCAAAAGTGGAGCTAATTAATAAAAGTTGGAATTTAACTGAGGTCATAAATTGTTAGACCTACGCTCCTGACTTTGGCAGGCAGACTTGCATTCCACAACAGAGTGGACCATTAATCTCTGTTTTAAGTCTGCTAGTTGACCAGAAGGGGAAGATGTTGATTAGACAGGTAAATAGCCGTAAATAGTGTCAAGCCCAGGGGGAATTCAGAGGAGGAAAGAAGAAGAGAGAAAGCAGATGTGAAAGATAAGACTTAGAGGGTCATGGACATGGGCACCTATAGCTTGGAAAGGTGTAACGGTCTTTTGGGATAAGTGCACATGCTCTACTGTGTGGCCAATCATGTACTCTGGTGGTGATGCTGTCTGTATAAAAGATACACGTTGCCTTTGTTCGGGGCTCTCTTCTTGGGAAGGAGCCCTCAGTTACTAAGGTGCCTTAATAAATGTGTAAATGGGTTTCTCGAGTCCATCTTTCATTGGGTTAAAGGACTGGGCTGAAACCACGGTTTTGTGGACAACATGAGGGACGCTGCAGGGGGCTCCAGTTTTACTCCTGCAGCACCAGGTGGCTCTGGACTGTGGCCCCCCAGGAACAGGCTGAGCCTCCTCATCCCACCCCTTAGAACCCCCCCCCCCATACAGACAATCAGGTGGGCTGTGCCAAGCGCGCTTGTTCCACCAAATTAGGGAGTCTGGACTGCAGTGAGGGCTTCTCGGTCACGCGATGGGCTCCCCTTGACGATAGCAATTCCCAGTTGCAAGTCCCGGTTCCCACTGATTTTTGCTTCCCTCTCACTTCCCATTGTGCCCCACCCCTTAAAAACCTTGCCCAGCCGTGCTCCTGATTCACCACCAGCAGAAGAAAAGCACTGGGGGGGGGGGGAGAGTTTTCCCCCTTTGTAGCCCTCGAGGTCTGTAAAGCTATATTGCTGAATGACAGTGCAGTCCACTATTAAAATACTACGCTTTAATTTTTTTTCCAAAGTTCCAATTTTTCTAATAACGATAATCTTTTGACTTCAATTTTCAGATCTTGCTGCTTTGTGATCTTCTCTTCTACTCTCCCCCAGTGTTGCCACATCAGTTATCCACACTTTCTCCTTTTCCACCACAGTTCAATCTCGTGTGTCATGTGCCAAGACTTTATCAGTCTGTATTTGGAAATCCCACAGTATTTTAACCTGCTCATGTCTGAGTACTTTTTCAACTATACGTTCCCACCAATTTTTCATCCCTGGCACATGACAATTTTTACAGAGGTTCCAGTGAGTGATTTTGGCGACTGTGTTACGTTGTTGTTTTTGGTCAGTGTGTGCGACCTTCTTGCGTGAGCTGAGCACTGTTTCTTCTGCTTCCTTGCGCAATCTACACTTTGAGTCATTTGATGACTTTTCAATTCTGGCCTCAGCACCCACAGAAAAGAGCCTCCAGGCTTCTGCATCTTCAACTGGCAAGGGCAGGAGACAGAGAAGCCGCCCTGTCGAACTCACTGGTCACTTCCGTTGGGTAGAAGCATATTCTGTCTTCTGGCCACTTGTGAGCTTTCGCAGGGCCTCCTTGACCTCCTTGTTTCGGAGGCTGTAGATTAGGGGGTTCAGCATGGGGGTAATGATACAATACAGGGTGGAGATCAGGGTGTCCGTCTCCAAGGAGTAGCCTGCGCTGGGCCGGTTGTAATTCACAATGGCCATGCCAAAGTAGATGGTGACCACAATCAGGTGGGCAGCACAGGTGGAGAAGGCTTTGCTCCTGCCGGTATTGGAGCGGATCCGCAAGATGGCAAAGACTATGCTGGTATAAGACATGAGGATAAACAAGAAAGGACTTAAGCTCATGAAGATGCTGGCCAAGTGGAGAGCCATCTCGTTGATGTAAATGTCACTGCAAGCAATTTTCAGGAGGGGTGGAACATCACAGAAGATGTGGTCGATCTGGTTGGCTCCACAGAAGTCCACGTTGGTGGCCAGTACAGTGTGAATGACTGAATCAAGAAAGCCCCAGATCCAAGAAGCAATGGCCAGAGGAATACGTACCCGACCGCTCATCAGATTACTGTAACGTAGTGGTTGGCAGATGGCAGCATAGCGGTCAAAGGCCATAATAGCTAGAAGTGCGCATTCAGACCCTGCAAACATCATCAGGAAGAACATCTGAGCCATGCATTGGTTATATGAAATAGTGTGTCTCTGATGCAAAAAATTGGTCAGGATCTTGGGGACTGTGACAGATGAGTAGCAAACATCTAAGCAGGACAAATGACTAAGGAAAAAGTACATGGGGCTGTGAAGACGTGGGTCCAACTGGATCAGGGTGAAGATTGTGGCGTTCCCAATTATGGTCACCGAGTAGATGGCTAGGAACACTACGAAGAGGTAGATCTGGCCATGGGGAACACCTGAGAAACCAAGGAAGACAAATTCGGCCACCTGCGTCTGATTCCTGGCACCCATGGGAACCACAGTGTCGATCTGCAGAGGGAAGAAGAAAGAGTAATGGGGTGTGGTAGCATTGCAACAAGATGGAGGCTTCTTCCATTCAAAGCAGAGGAGCCCAACATTCATGTCTCTCATTCTCCCTTTTCTCACGGGAATTCTGGCTTCCTCCAAAGCCATCCAGCAGTGGTTTCACCAACATGCTTCCCCCTCAGTCCAGGTTACTGAAGCCCAATGACTGTTCACATAATGTGATGCACAGACCAATCAGACAACTTTAGCTCTGTCTCTTCAGTTTGATTGTGTGAGCTGAGCTCCAGCATCAGTTGAGAAAGAGGAGAGCCATCAATCCACCTGTTTGTCCTTCTGGGCTCTCTGCCGTGATCCTCCTCCTTCGCTTCCTTGAAGACTGGAGTCTCCAGCGGGTCTCCCGGCCTCACAGGCAGCTGCGTCAGCCCCTGGATCATTCCGGTTCTCCCTTTCTGCTCCTTTTTCATCACCAGGTGCCAAGATCCCGTTTCAGATACAGCGACTGGAGCCGTGCACCATTTCCCCAATATGCCTGCAATCCATGCTTACAAGCTGCTTTGCAAGAAAGAGGCATTTTGAGGATTCAGTTTCCCCCAGCCGGGAGGTAAGAATGTGCAATTTAGCTTAATTCGTTTTTCATCTAACCCACCATCCAAAAACGTTTCCCAGCTTTGCTGATATAGACAATGTGGTGTTTTCCCATTCCTGATATCGCCAGACCAAAGACCTGTCAGCCTGCCTCACGGCACGTGAGAGGGAAGGATCGCTGCCCTTGCATTTTCAGAGCTTGGGAACGGTCATTTTTTATCCTGAACATGAAACGCAACCTGCCCTCAATGACATCTGCCTTTAACTGATGCATCCAGTCTATGCCCTCCATCCTGGGATTAACCTCAAATTGCAGACCTCAGAGCCAAACCTTCTGGTCCAGTTGTGGGTCTTTTTTTTAGTGAAGTCCTTGATGGAGAGGAGCGTGTGCCATTTAGCTGGTCTTAATCAAGACATTAAAGATCTGGATTTTAGGACTATGGTCTGGGTTCTCCAGAAGACTGGCTGCACCTCACAAGGACTGGTAAAAACGTATCTGGCTGAAGGACGGGTGTTTGGCCAAGATTCTTCTAGATTCTTACAAAACTCTGAAGTGAGATTTGTGTGTGGTGACACAAGACTGGTTGCAGGTAAGAAAGAAGAGGCACCACTATTCAACTTATTCCCCAGCCCCCCAAAACCCACTTCCTCCACTGGGGAAGGGAAGTGTGGAAGTGGAAGCAGCTCTTCAGCCCTCCTCCTCCCCCCCCCCCCGCAAGGCCATGGCAGTTTTAATGTGGGGGTGCCAGCTAAACCTCAGCTTGAGCACCGCACCACCAAAGGCACAGGGGGTGAGCCGAATCATTCCCTGCAGCCTCCTGAAGATCACTGACCTGCGTCAAGGCGATGCATATCCAATGCAACCCTGGAAGATCCTGATACCATGAACCTCAGTGCTAGGGTGCTGAAGCCATTGTTGGGGGTGGGGGGGGGAGAAGCTGTACCATGAGGGAAAGCAGCACCCCCACAGTACAGCTGCCTCCCTTTGGCCTGGCACAGGAGCACTAAGTCAACGGAAGGGTTGGAATGGGTCAGCCCCTCTTTAAGCTGGCCTCGGCTTTTGGATAACGCCAAGTTAGTGATGCCACGAAGAAGAGGCTTGGTCTATACTGTGCAGAGGATTCCACAAAGGCTTTAAAGAATTGCAAAGGTGGTGGATGGAATTCGTTGCCACCAGATGAACTGGTGGCGTTTATAGGCGGAGCTGGCTGTACCTGGGACTAGAGAGTGTCCTTCAGCAGCTCTTCGCTGTTGCAAACTCTGCTAACATGTGAACATCTAGAGAAAGCTAAGGGAGATAGCATTTCATTGGAGGTTTGCAGATGAAATGTTGCCTGCTTTTCATCAGCTTCCAGAAACACTTTGAACGGATAAGTAGATACAGAAATGGATCAGACGGGAGGGCCAATAAACCAAAACTTAATGCAGACGAGAGAGGCACTGCTGGTCAGGAAAGAGACCCACCCAAGAACAAAGATTTGGCCAATCTGGGTGGGAAGAAGCCTCCATTCGTGATCCGGGGGTCAGCTTTGAACTTGGATAGTCAGAGAACGCGGGGGACTGTCTGGGGTGTTTTGCCCGGTTTTTTGTGCCCGGTGCACGTCTTCCTGGGAAGATCTCGCCTGGTCGTGGTGAGGCAGCCACTCTACCTACTGTGCCTGCTGGTATTTTATTTCCACCTGTTGTTTTGTTGGTATCCCCGAAGATCCACTGTGCAACGTGCATTAGAAGGAATCGTCTAAAAAGACACATCTGGACAAGGCTTGATTCAAATGTCGTCGCTGTCCTAAATGCTTAGGTAATAAAAGCATAGCCTGAGATGTTACAGTTCCCACCTAAGCAAACTGCCTGGGATTGATTGCCTTTTTCTTTGAACAAATGGGGCTCCCCGGGGAGCCCCTTGTGGCTATTGGTGGAAGAAAGATGCAGGACAGGGCAGACTCACCTGGCTGTTTCCGGCAAGGCTCCTCTTCCCTTCTCAACAGCGCAGACTCCCCAGCTTCACAGAGACCTCCAGATCATTGGCATGGACCAGCCAACACTTCTTGGGCATCTGCCACTCTCTGCAGCCTCTCGCTTAGCAAAGGGGCACCACAAGTCAATGCCTTTCCAGCCAGCAGCTCAGCCCTCTGAACACCAAACCCTGCCAGCATGAATCCTGCCCCCCCCCTTTATTGGCATCGTCTTACCTGTTGGGGACCTGGCTCCTGCACCCCCAAGATAATGAATCTGGTCTTGATAACTGTGGGAGGAGGCATTTAACGCTCAGCCTGCCTGGCCCAGAGGGACCCATTACCAACCGGGAGGTGGAAACCTCAGCATCAGGGGAAGAGGAGGTTTTCTAGAAAGTTCCCTCATTCGCCTTGCCAATTCACCTTCCCACCTCTTCCTCCTCTCCCCCGCCCTGCACGATTGCAGCAGGATACGCTCAAGGCTCAGGGTGCAATCTCCCCAGAACTCTTGTTTGGTCTGTGGGAATGACCTTGGGAGACAGGAGGAAGAGCCACAGACTAGACAACGGCCGAGAAACAAAATCTGAGTCCGAAGGAGGGGTGGGGGTGGAGAAAGCATCTCAGAAGGGTCCCCCGCTAGTTTCAGGAGCATAAAAGTAGGGGAGGGGAGAGGTGCTTTCAGTCTTGCCAGATTCTGTTACTGCAATAAAGGTAGAGTTACTATTCATGGTTACTGCTTCTTGTCTGGACCACCTTGAAGGGCTGACAGAGAAGTCCTCGTGTCTTCCCATGACTTGCAATTTAGCAGGAAAAAGGAAGATTATTCTTATTTCTTTATTTATCAAATTTGCAAGGCTCTCAGACTCCATGACAACAACCAAGGGGGAAAAAAGGGATAGCATCTGGAAGAGAAGATAACAAAGAAAAGGCAGGTGTTAAGGGCCCGTTCAGATAAGTCAGAATAGGGGCAATACGCATCCTTCCTCCTGTCTTTCCACATTCCCAAAAGCTGCTGCAGGCTTTTCCTTCTGGCCTTCTTCCCTGTCCCTGTCCCGGGGCTGCTATCTCCAGATGTGCAGGCTGGGTGAGGTGGGTCGTTCCTCCACTCCACTCCAGGTCAACCGGGTGGCCTCCTGTCCAGCAGCAGGACCTGCAGCCTCAGAAGCAGAACCGCCCCCTTCCTCTACTTTTCCGTTCCCCTTTTGTATTCTACCTCTAAGGGACGTGCATTTCCCTTTACAGGCGCCTGCTAGCATTTCCCCCTTTTGCCCACCTGCTCTTGGTTTTGGGCTGAGCCATCTGCCTTTACTAAAACAAATCCATGACACAGAAAATCCTTGGCCCAGACTCAACCACTTTCCTTCAGCCAGGCATTTCATCCTGTCATGCCCACCTTTCCATCCTATCCAAACCCTCTGTCAAGTCCACCCCGTCCAACTCCCAGTTCTGAAGCATGCTCATGCAACCAGGCTTGGTTCAGAAAAATACTTCTTTATTGAATGGTACAGGTAGCTTGAAAACAGAACATTGCTAAAACTAAAGCCTTGGTTAAACTTCCCTCTATTTATCCCCCCTCCCTTGATTGCCTGGCTAATGGGTGGTGACCTTTTTCCTTCCTCCTCCCTCCTCCCCGAGCCTCTTCCTGGCTCTTTGGGGCCCCAGCTGCCTTGCCGGCAATCAAGCCAGGCGAAATTGCCCATATATGGTTAAGCTGCTTCCCAGCTCCCATTACGACCATTAACAGTAACCCCCCCCCCCTTTAGTTACTAGTGGCAGAACCAATTCACTCTAAGTCCCAACGACTGCAATAAAATGGCAAGCAACAACAGATGGGTGATGCAGGTTCTGACACCCTCACTGCCTCCAGACATGGGGACAAGACCTTGGAAGCATCCCTTGGTTGGCCGGGAGTCAAGACATACAGCTGGGGATCATCAGTGTCTTGAAGGATCACCTCACCCAGGAGTCCTCATGTAGGTATAAAACAGGAAGGGTGAGAGCATTGAGCCCTGTGGCATCTGTCAGGTTCAGCCAGCCTGGCACCCCGTGGAAGCCCATAGAAGCCACCACCGTGCTGAGCCATTTTGCTACGAGCCGGGAGGAAAGGGGAAGCGGGAGCCGCGCGGCTGATAGCGGCCACCTGCGCCTAGCCGGCGGGGAAACCGCAGAGCGGAACCGATTAATCGGCGCTGATAAGCGGCGCGAGCCATCAATAAGCGGAACAGCGAGCCGAGGAACCAAGATACCGTGCCTCCAGTGACCCCGGTTCTGCACGAACAAGAAAAGGACTTAGAGGGAAGCAACCCACGCCGGAGGGGAAATCAATCGATGAACAATGGGGCCCGGCCGAACCTGACATCCGGACTATTCGGAGTGCGGATAGCCGGCCGCCGGCAATGCGATCGCGAGGCGGGAAAAACCCGCGGGAAGGGGGGGTATAAAGGAACCAATGTACTGTGCCAAGCCAGTCCTGGCTTTGATTGTAACTGCTGCATTACGCTCGAGTAAACCTCTTTTGTGAACTAACACGTGTCACAGGAGTTTCTCTTGACGAACGGGGCAGATTCTTACAGCATCCAGGGCCTTAGGCTGTCTCTCTCCCCCCACCCCATCAGCACTGACTGGAACCATCTGCAGAGAAAGGAGGAGAACCACAACACTCTGCCCCCCAGCCCTACTCAAAACAGGCAGGCAGTCCAGAAGGTTACTGTTGTCAAGGGCATCAGAAGTCACTGACAGATCAAGAAAAATGGGGACAGTTGCACCACGCCTCTTCCAGTTCTACCAGAAGTCATCAACAAGTATGACCGATGTCATCTCAGTACCGTGCCTGTGTTGGAAACCCAGCCCAAAAGGTAAAGATAATCCATTTCCTGCAGGGCTTTCTCAAGAACCTTCTGTGGAAAGGGAAGGACTGGACGAAAGTTGCCCAAGTCTGTGGGGCATCTGAAGGAGTCACTTCCTCACCACTGCCTCTTTCAAGAGTTTTCTTGGCAACAGTTAATTACCAGAAAGAAACGTTGAGATACTGCAAAAATCTTTCTCTTTTGATCTGAATAGAGTTTGTATGGCCAGGTTCCTAAATATGTTAAGAACTTAGGTCCATTGAGCAGCCCTGAGGCTGGATCAGGCCTGAGGCCCATCTAAGTCAGATTCCGTGTTGCCCATTGGCCAACCAAGTGCCTATGGAAGCTTCTCCTGTGAAGGAGATAATATGGCACTGGGTTAGGCAAGTAAATGTTCCATTCCAGAAACGCACGTTCCCAGGGAAGATAAACTGTCAGCTCAGCCACAAAACACTTGAAGACTAAGGAATGCTGGTTCAGATGCCCAGAAGAAAGTAACATCTCAGCAGCCGTAGACCCCTTTGTGTCAGGAATGCCCCGTTTGTCAAGAGAAACTCCCGTGACACATGTGTTTCACAAAAGAGGTTTATTCAAGTGTAACGCAGCAGTTACAAACAAAGCCAGGACTGGCTTGGCACATTTACATTGGTCACTTTATACCTCTCCCCTTCCCGCGGTTTCGCCCCACGATCGCGTTACAGGCTGCGGATTATCAGCCCCCCATAATCCCCCTCAATCGTCCAGATGGCAGGTTCAGCCCGAGTCCCATTGTTCCTTGATCGACTGCCCCTCCGGCGTGGGCTGGTTCCCTTGGGATCCTTTCAGTTGCCTGCAAAACCGGGGTTTCTGGATTGTACGTCGATCTTAGCTTCGCAACTCTTGGCTACGCTCATTGTTAGCTCGTGCCACTTATCAGTGTAAATTAATTGCTTCCACTCTGCATTTTCCCGTTGACTAGGCGCAGGTGGCCATTAATCAGCCGCGAGTTTCACTTCCTCTTTTCCCCGGCTTGCAAGCAGGCAGCGGAATTGGCTCAGCACGGTGGGCTGGCTTTCCTGGGAGCGCCGTGCTAGCTGAACCTGACATACCGCCCCCCTGAAAACAGACCCCCCCTTTTTTACTTCGCCTTCCCGGGGTATCTATCGTAAAAGTCCCACACTAGATCCAGCGCTTTTACATGGGCTTTTCTTACCCATTCGCTGTGGGACTTGGGGAAATGTTTCCACTGCACCAGCAGCTGGATCTGTCCCTTGTGCCTCCTCGCGTCCAGTATCTGTTTCGCCTCGAAATGCTGCTCCCTGCCGAACATGATGGGTGCCGGTGTCACCTCTGCCTTGTGCCAGTTGTTGCCCAGCTGGTGCAGCTTCAATAAGCTGCAATGAAACACCGGATGGATTTTCCCGAAGCTTTTGGGGAGCGTCAGCCTGACAGTTACCGGGTTGATTATTTCCGCGATGGGAAATGGGCTGAGCTTCTTTGAAGCCTGGTGCATTTTCAGGTTCTTGGTCGACAGATACACCTGGTCCCCCACCTTCCGCTACCACTCGGGGAGTCTCTTGTGGTCGGCGTATTTTTTATAGTCTGCTTCGGCTCCTTGCAGCACCACGTGCGCTGCCTGCCTTGTGGCGTCTATCTGAGTGAACCAGGAGTCCAGAGAGTCTATGTGAGATGCCGGTTGAGGCAATTCCAGCATGGGACGAACTCTCGCCCGGTGGCCACCTTGAACGGGGAGAAGCCGGTGCTTTTGTGGATGGCGTTGTTGTAGGCTACTTCCGTGAACAGCAGTAGCTCCGCCCATTCGTCCTGCTGGTGCCCCACGTAGCACCGCAAGTACTGCTCGAGCCCCCCGTTAAGGCGTTCAGTGGCTCCGTCCGTCTGCAGGTGCTCCATGGATGATAGGGCTTGCTGCATCCCTACCCGCTTCAGGAACTCCCTCCAGAATCGCGTGATGAAGTTGCCGCCTCGATCGCTGATGATCCATCGGGGTGCACCATGCAGCCGGTAGATGTGCTGCACGAACAGCCGCACCACCCTCTCCGCCGTGGGGACTTGCCGGCAAGCCACGAAGTGTGCTTGTTTGGAGAACAAGTCCATGACCACCCAAATGGCGGTCTTGCCCTTGCTCTCTGGTAGCTCCACTATGAAATCCATGGCGATCTCCTGCCATGGGCCATCGGGGTTTGCCACCATCTGGAGTAGACCCCTGGGCTTAACCTTGCTCCCCTTCGCCGTTACGCACACCGGGCAACCTCCCAAGTATGCTTCCACATCCTTCCAGAGCATTGGCCACCAGAACTGCCGCCTGATTAAATGGAGCGTTTTCACAAAGCCGTAGTGCCCCGCGCTCCGGCTGTCGTGGGCTCTTCCCATCACCCGCCACTGGCATTCTTCAGGCACATACACCTTCCCCTCATGCCACCCCAAGTCCCCTTGGCTGGTTAGCGCTTCCCGGTTCTCCTTGAGCCAGGAGTCCCGCTCTGCCGCTTCCCCAAAACACCGCTTTAACTCAGGCACTGCGTCCCTCACCTCTCTCTTGGTCTGGCTCTGGGTGACAGCCTTTGCAGGCAGCCTGCCGGTGGGGATGATGGTGTCCACAATGTCCTCTCGCAGGCTGGCATGCTGGGGCATGCGAGACAACCCGTCTGCCAGGAAACTCCTCTTCCCGGGGATGTATTTTAGGATGAAGTTGAACCTCCCAATGTACTGGGACCAACATGCCTGCTTAGGAGATAGCCTCCGCGGGGTTTTAAGGGCCTCGAGGCTCTTGTGGTCCATCCACACCTCGAATGGTCTGGTTGCCCCCTCCAACGAATGTCTCCATGTGGCTAGGGCCCACTTGACCGCATATGCCTCCTTCTCCCACACCATCCACCTTCTCTCCGTCTCAGTGAACTTGTGGGAGGCGTAGGCGTACGGGTGGAGGGGGCTGTCCGGATCAGGCTGTAGCAGGACCGCCCCTGTTGCCACGTCCAACGCATCCACCTGGATGATAAATTGCCCGTCTGGGTCGGGGTGACGCAGGATCGGCTCTGCTGTGAACCACCGCTTAACGTCTCTGAATGCCTCCTGGCATTCCGCGGTCCACGCGAGCGCCATTCTGGGCTATGGGGGTTTCCCGCTTACCTTGGTCTTTAACAAGTCCATTAGGGGGAGAGCGACTTAGGCAAAGTTCGGAATGAACTGTCTGTAGAAGTTCGCAAACCCCAAGAAGCTTTGGAGTTGCCTCCAGGTCCGCGGCGCTTCCCAGCCCAGGATATCCTTCACTTTCGCCAGGTCCATTTCGATCCCTCGGCTGGATATACGGTAGCCGAGGTAGTCCAGCTGCTCCCGTTGAAACTCACATTTTGAGAGTTTTGCGTATAGCTGTGCCTTCAATAGTCTCTGAAGCACCGTGCGCACCAGTTTCATGTGCTCCGTCGGGGTTTCGGTGTAGATTAGGATGTCGTCCAGGTAGACCAGGATGCCCCGGTAGAGTAGGTTGTGCAGGACCTCGTTTATTAGCTGCTTAAACACCCCCGGCTCCCCTTTTAATCTGAATGGCATCACAGAAAATTGGTTACTTCCAAGTGGGGTATTAAATGCCATTTTCCATTCATCTCCTGTGCGGATCCTAACCCTGAAATACGCCTCACGCAAGTCCAATTTCGTGAACACCTTCCCCTTGGATAGGTGTGAAAGCAGGTCCTTCATCAAGGGGAGAGGGTAGTTATACTCGGTGCTGATTGCATTCAGCCCCTGGTAGTCCACGCACATCCGGAGCGAGCCATCCTTCTTCTCCTGGAATAATACCGGGGCCGCTAGCGGCGACTTTGTGGGCTGGAAAAAGCTTCACACAAGTTTTTTGTCTATGAACTCACGAAGGGCGCCCATCTCCTTCATCAATAGGGAGTCCATTTTCGGCTTGGGCAGTTTTGCCCCTGGCTCTAGCTCAATGGCACAGTCGCTGGGTCTGTCCGGCGGGAGCTGGTCGGATTCCTCCTCCCCGAACACCGCTGTTAGGCTCCAGTACCATCACGGGATGCCTCTGGTTCCCGTGGCT
This sequence comes from Liasis olivaceus, assembly GCA_030867105.1. Lineage (NCBI taxonomy): Eukaryota > Metazoa > Chordata > Lepidosauria > Squamata > Pythonidae > Liasis > Liasis olivaceus. The sequence continues at coordinate 80,387,170 of CM061355.1, forward strand.
TCCTCTGGTCTCGACCCGCTCTCCGCCGTGGCTCCGCTAACCGCTGTCGCTCGCACACGCCTCGGCCACGCCGCTGCCTCTTGGGACTCCAAAACCGCCGCCACCGCTGCCGCCACCCAAGTCCCCTCCTCGGTCTGCTCCTGCTCCACCTTCAGGTGCCCTGGACTCTCCGTCGGCCCAGCCGCAGCCACGCCTCTGCTCGTCGCCACTTGCCGGTGCCTCCTGCCCTCATGCTTCCCCGGCTCCTTGTCCTCGAACCTCAGCGCTTCCAACGCCCAGTCGAAACGTGGGTTCCGCCGTCGCAGCCACGCCAAGCCGAGCACCACCACATAGTCAGCAATAAGGACCACCACGAACCTCAGCTCCTCTTGATGACTCCAAATCGTCATTTGGACCAGCTTGGTGTAGTACTGAGCCGGGCCCACCCGCTAGTGAGCCATCTACCTGGCTAAATGTGATGGGCTCTCTGAGGCGCCGCAGCTGCAGTCCGAGCCCTGAAACTACAGCTGGGTGCATTAGGCAATGCGTGCAGCTCGAGTCCAGCAGCGCCTGCAGCTGCGCCTCCCCTCCGGATCTCACCCCCCGGTTGTGCACTCTCACCCGAAGGGGGGGGGCAGTCCTCCTCGTGTATCGGGTCCATGCATCTCGGCTCCCCTGCTCGCACCGGGATGCCATTCAGTGCGAGCGTTCCTCATTTCCTGCCGGCTCCGATTCCTCCCTGGAGGATGCCGTCTCAGGAGTTGACCATCCCATCTGGCCTTGTTCGGTCACCGCCACCACCACACTCTTCCGCGGTCGATCGCACGCTCGCTTCCTGGCTGGACGCGATGGCTTGCCCTCTGAACGGGATGGAGTTCCTTCCTGCTCCGTCGGGCATTGTGCCACCCGGTGGCCTCGTCCTCTGCACCTGAAGCATAGGTTCGGGGTTTTGGCCGCCTCTCGCCCCCCCCCCATGGGCTATCGCCGGCTGCTCCGCTTCTCCTCTGCGGGTCTCTCCCGCAGTCTGTCTCTCACCTGGTCCCGTCTCCTCGCGCTCTGCTGCATCTACTGCCACGCCGACTCCACCGTCCCCGCCAGCCAGATCCAGCCCTTCACGGTGGTAGGGTCATCCCGACCCAGCGCCCGTTCCAGGATCTCCAGGTTGAGGCCCCTCTTGAAATACTTCACGCTCAGGGACTCTGGCCAGTCTGTGAGTTTTTCCACCAACCTCCAGAACTCCAGGGCGTATTTGGCCATGGACTCGTCCCGCTGCCTAAACTGCAGGATGTTGTCCTCGGCCCGCTTGGTGCTCAAAGTGTCCTCAAACCTGTCCCGGAGCGCCTTCATGAAGTCCGAGAAACTCCTCAGTTCTGCCGTGTTGGTGTCGTACAGCCCGACCACCCAGCTGGCCGCTTGGCCATCCAGCAGGTCGGCCACGTAGGAGACTCTGTCCTCGTCCCTAGCGAATAGGTGACTCCCCCTCTGCATGAAACTTCGGACGTGAGTCAGGAAGTGGGGTATCTGCTCGGGGTCCCCCGAGAACTTTCCAGTTATGCCCCAGAGCCTCAAGGCGTCTGCTGCCCACCGAGCCACTGACTGTGGAGGTGGCACCGGTGCTGGCTGGGGGTTTGGGTTGCCGCCGGCATTGGTCGCACTGCCGCTCACCACTGACGGACCCACTCTCAGCAGTAAGGCTTGGAGCATCACCTGCATGGAGTCCAGGCGCTGCCTGACCCTCACCTCCAGCTGGACGAATTCCTCCTCCCATTTTCGGGGCCGTGACCCCGAGCCTCAGATCGTCATAACCCCTGATCTGTCGGGCCCCTGGTTCACTCCGATCGACCACTGCTCCGGTGGTGGGTCCCCAACCCTGGCCGCCATCCCGTCGCTCCAGGCTGGCTCTCCCATCACCTCCGCGAGCCCATGCTCCTCATGCTCCAACTGACCAACGGATTCCCCGTCGTGGCCATTGCCTGTATTCGAAAAGAAATAAGCGCTCCTCGGTGGGTACCAGGTAGCATTAGTGGTGAGTCCTGGCTTTATGTAAGGAATGCCCCGTACGTCAAGAGAAACTCCCGTGACACGTGTGGTTCACAAAAGAGGTTTACTCAACCGTAACACAACAGTTACAAACAAAGCCAGGACTGCCTTGGGACATTTACATTGGTCACTTTATACCTTTCCCCTTCCCGCGGTTTCGCCCTGCGATCGCGTTACAGGCTGCGGATTATCAGCACCCCAATAATCCCCCTCAATCGTCCAGATGGCAGGTTCAGCCTGAGTCCCATTGTTCCTTGATCGACTGCCCCTCCGGCGTGGGCTGGTTCCCTCGGGGTCCTTTCAGTTGTGTGCAAAACTAGGGTTTCTGGATTGCGCGGTGATCTTAGCTTCGCGGCTCGTGGCTACGCTCATTGTTAGCTCGCGCCGCTTATCAGCGTAGATTAATTTCTTCCACTCTGCAGTTTCCCGTTGACTAGGCGCAGGTGGCCATTAATCAGCCGCGAGTTTCACTTCCTCTTTTCCCCGGCTTGCAAGCAGGCAGCGGAATTGGCTCAGCACGGCTGGCTGGCTTTCCTGGGAACGCCGTGCTAGCTGAACCTGACACTTTGCTCAGTTCAAGAAATGCCATTCTATTCAGCCTATCACCCTCCTGACCTCACTAATATGCATGTCCTAAGATCCAATCAAATATTTCAGTGCACTAATTAAATGTATTTAGTCATCTGCATAAGTCTATATAGAGGGACATCCTTCCCCACTTTAGACTTGTCTTTCACCTTCGGTAATGGAAAAGACTAATTTCTGCTTCAGGGGAATTGTGTACTAGTCTCTGGTCCAAATTTACTGATTCATTGATTTAATGACCCAACTCGTCCAATGTGACTCTGGGCAGTGTACTAAACAAAAAGCAGACAATAAACCCCCAAGTTTCAGAGGGAGCCACGGCATCTGAACGGATCTGAACGGGGCCACCAGTGGCCAGCCAGGAAATCTCTGGCAGAGGACAGAAGCCTTTCGTGGCTTAGCTGGTGCTTTGCAATGAGAGTGGGAAACAGAGTCGAAAGTTTTACCGCTCTGGGGCTCGACTCTGATCTCCCTGGACCAGCTCGCAGGAGAAGCTGCTGCTGGTGGGGAATAGCGGGCATTGCCAAGAGAGTTAGTTAACCGGCCCGTGTTTCTGGAACGATGAAATGAGAGTCCAGGGACCTCATTAGGGGTTTGCATGCCCAAACAAGGGCTGCACAGAGCACGCAACCCGCTTCTTTGTCATCCATGAAACATGCAAGGCATTTCATCATCTCTGCTTTGCCAGGAAGCAGCGGTCCTTGGTGAGCCTCGCGCTCATTTTCCAGAATACCTGGAGGGATTCATTACAGACCCAGACCCTGTAATGAATTCTTTTTCTCACATGCACACATCTCAACTTTCTTCCCTAATTATTTTTTCTGAAAATACACTTTCAAAAATGCATTTCCTCCCTACTGAAGTATTGATGTCAGCCCTTTGAGGTAGTCCAGGCACGAAGCACAAACCATGAGTTTACTGACACTACCTTTATTGTAAGGTTGCAGTAACAGAATCTTGCACGTCTGAACGCGCTTACTTTTACTTTCCAGAAAACTAGGGAGGGTCCCTTCTGAGATGCTTCCCATGCCCCTTTTCCTTCTGTGGGCTGAGAGACCTTCTGCATGATGGCTGTCTAGGCTGCGATTCTTCCTCCAGTCTCCCGAGGTCATGCCACAGACCATTGCACTTTCTTGCTGAGGTCATCTTTGTAGAACATTTTCCAACCAGGATTAGGAAGATGGAAAGCAGAAGGTGCTGACCCCTCTCTCCCCAGAGTTCCTGTTTATACTGGAATAATAGGCAGTCGTGAATGATTTAACTGATGGCTTCCCGGGAACTTCTCAAAACCACGGCACTGCACCCACGGCTGCCTTCATACCCCATTCCCAATCCTCTCATTTGACACTAAAGCCGACCCTTTCTTTCCGCCTTATTACAGCACCACGGCTCTGATGCTACAATCATTAAAGCAAAGGGAAGATGTTATTCCTTGTTCCTTTCTTCTTGGTAGGTCTGCAGAAACTTTCTGGCAAAAATGAACTGATGGTTTGGATTCAAAAAAGCAACTGAGTCTTCTCCCACCAGGAATATCATAGCCCTCTTGAGTTCAGACCCACTGATTCACCTGGCCTTTCCCACTACAGGTAGTACTTGCTTAATGACTGCCCGGTTCAGCAACTGTTGAAAGTTATCATGGCACTAAAAAAGTAACTTTATGAGCATTCCTTGCACATATGACCATTGCAGCATCACCACGGTCATGTGATTGCCATTTGGACGCTTATTTATTTTATTTATGTGCTTATTAAATTTGTATGCCACCCATCTCCCCCAACAGGTGACTCTGGGCGGCTCACAATTAAAACCAAAAACCCATGAACAATTTAAAAATATCACATAGATAATTAAAATTAATTAATCCATTAAAACGTCCAACTGTAAAACAACCGTATACATAAATACTAAAACATTCAAGATGATGGGGGGTGAAATCAATTACCCCACAAGCCACTTCCACTGATGCGAGCCCCCATCCGGCCCCCAGGCCTTCTGGCACAGCCCGGATTTCACCCTTTTCCTGAAGGCCATGAAAGTGGGGGCACACTGGACCTCGGGAGGCAGATTGTTCCATAGGGTGCGGGCCACAGCAGAAAAGGCCCTCTGCCTAGACCCCACCAGCTGAAATTCCTTGACTGGTGGGGTCTGTAATGGGCCCCTTCTGCTAGACCGAGTGGGGCAGGCTGAAGTAACTGGGGCGAGACGGCTCCTCAGATAACCTGGTCCTGTGACATGAAAGGCTTTAAAGGTGATGACCAACACCTTGAATTGGACCCAGAAGCAGACTGGCAACCAATGCAGCTTGCGTAACAAGGGTGTTATATGTGCCCCCCAGGGGCATTGAGAACAGTCTGCGCTGCCACATTCTGCGCCAGCTGTAGCTTCTGGATACTCTTCAAGGGTAGCCCCACGTAGAGCGCATTACAGTAATCCAACTGGGAGGTGCCCAGGGCATGAGTGACCATGCGGAGGGTCTCCTGATCGAGGAAGGGGCATAACTGCCACACAACACGAAGTTGCGCAAAGGCCCTCTTAGCCAGGACTGCCACCTGCTCTTCGAGCAGGAGTCGTCAGTCCAGGAGGACCCCCAGGTTACGCACCAGGTCTGCCTGGGGTAGTGCGACCCCATCCAGAACTTCCGGACGGTACTTTCGGATACAGAGGAGCCCCCAACCCACAGCCCCCCCGTCTTACCAGGTTCAGCTGAAGCCGGTTGTCCTGCATCTAGACCCCCACAGCCTCCAGGCACCGTGAAAGGGCGGTCACGGCATCACTCAGATCACCTGGGAGGTAGATGTGTAACTGGGTATCACCTGCATACTGATGATACCTCATCCCATGGTGGCAGATGATCTCACCCAGTAGTTTCATGTAGACGTTGAAAAGGAGTGGGGAAAGAACTAACCCTGTGGCACCCCACAAAGGAGGGGCTGCAGGCTGGACCTCTCCCTCCCTATCAACACCGATTGGGACCAGCCTTGGAGGAAGGGGTGAACCAGCACAAAACCCGCTCCCAACTCCCCAAGCTGACCCAAAAGGATGCCACGGTCGATGGTATCGAGAGCCGCTGAGAGGTCAAGAAGAGCAAGGATGGATGCGCTACCCCCATCCCGGTCCCACCAGAGATCATCCAAAAGTGCGACCAATTGTTGTAGTTTCTCCCATCTTAACATATCTTTTTTAACTTCATTCCATGTCTTAACACAGCTATTTTGAAATAACATACAATTCATATTTGTCATAATGATACCCAAATATTTTACCTTCTTCTCAATCTTAAAACCCCCTTTATTCATCAATTCTGTTTGATCTTCTAGTTTTAAATGTTTTGTTAACATCTTCTTCTTCTGTTTATTAATCTTGAAACTTGCTAATGCACCAAACTCTTTTAATTTGCCCATTAATGTTTCAGTTCCCTTGAAGGATCTTCTAGGACCAACATTTAAGTCATCTTCAAAAGCCCTTACCTTACCAGTTTCTTTACTCCCACAATCCTCTCGTCCGACTGAGCCCGAACTCCCCCCGGTTCTGGGCTGATGCCACCTCCCCTTGCCAAGACCGTGAGGCCCTTCAGATGAAATCCACTCTTTCTGAAGGAAGAGCTCTTGGTGCTACATCGTGAAGCCAACAAGCCAAACCAGGGAAAGTGGATCCTACACACCTCGTCATTCCATCTCAGGCAGAGCAACAAAGTCCTGTGTAAATAAATAAATAAGTAAATACGGCTTCCCCGTGTCCAAGTCAGCTACAGGCTATCAGAGAATAGAAACCAAGTGAAGGAACACAAGGACATGAAAATTCAGAAAAACCAGAGTATCATTTGTCTAGGATTCACTTCTACAGGCTCCTCCTTGTGAGATGCATAATCTGAAGGATGCAAAAGGAGGTGGCAATCAAGGGGATATTGAATAGGGAAGAGATCCTTCTCCAAATACCATGAGCAATGTTTCAGAGGTAGGTGGGAGAAAGTTCTCCAGATGTTTTTTTTCTTTCCACCTTAAATGAGTAAACCAAAATGGGGACATAGAAGAGGGAAGGTTATGGCTGGAAGAATCCCAGAGTCAAACTTCACTGGGTCAATGAGCCCCATTGCAATTTGCAGCTACACAGTCCCTCAGTCTGGAAAAATTGTTGTTGGTCTATAGACAAGGATAAGCAGTAGGAAGGTGATCCATGTTTTCCTTCACTGCCTTCCAGGAGATGAACTTTCCTTCTCCTGAGTGCTGAGAAGTTTTTGTAGGGCCCCTTTGACCTCCTTATTTTGGAGGCTGTAGATGAGGGGGTTCAGCATGGGGGTGATGATACAATACAGGATGGAGACCAGGGTGTCCACTCCCAAAGAGTGGCCTGCACTGGGCCGGTTGTAGTTCAAGTTGGCCATCCCAAAGTAGACAATGACTGCAGTTAAATGAGCGGCACACGTGGAGAAGGTCTTTCTTCTTCCGGTGTTAGAATGGATTTGCAGAATAGTAAATAGGATGTAGACATATGAAATGACAACAAGGAGGAAAGGGCTCAGACCCACAAAGACACTTGCTGTGTGAAGAGCCACCTCATTAAGTTATGTGTCACTGCAAGCAATTTTCAAGGACGGGGGGACATCGCAGAAGATGTGATGGATCTGGTTGGCTCCACAGAAGATCAAATTGGTGGCCAGCACTGTGTGAATGGTTGAGTTGAGAAGGCCCCAGATCCATCAAGGAGCAGCCAGAGGGACTCGCACCCTCCTACTTATGAGTTGAGAATAGCGCAAAGGTTCGCAAATGGCAGCGTAGCGGTCATAGGCCATGACAGCCAGCAGTGCACACTCAGTTCCTGCAAACATCATCACAAAGAACATCTGGCCATGCACTCGTTATAGGAAATGATGGGCTGCTGGTGCAAGAAGTTCACCAGGATCTTTGGGATGGTGACCGAGGAGTAGCAAATGTCCAAGCAGGACAAATGGCTGAGGAAATAGTACATGGGACTGTGGAGGCGCGAATCCAGCTGGATCAAAACGAGTATCAGAGAGCTGCCCAGCAAGGTGATGAGGTAGATGGCCAGGAACAGCAGGAAGAGGAAGGGTCGGCCTTTGGGGATGCCAGAGAAGCCCAGGAACAAGAACTCCGTCACCCGCGGGGTCTGGTTGCCACCCGCCATTGGTTCCATCCAGGCCGGCTGCGAGGAGAGGATTGGAACACAGCAGAATTTAGAATCCTTCTTCACAGCATGATTGCCACCCTGCAGCCCTGTTTCGGACGATACGGGCTGTCTTGGGTACAGGGGGCCTGGACAACCTTCGGCAGGGGCCTGAGGAAGGATGGGCACAACTGGTGCGCAACACAAAACTGTGCAAAGAATGAGAGCTCGCATAGGTGCAATCTGATCCAAAGCCTCCGTGGCCCTCTGTTCCAGGCAGCCACCAAGGCCTCGGATGGAGGGTGCCGAAGTCCAGCAGGAACAGCCCCCAGCTCCCGTCCGGGTCCATCAGTTTTCAGTGCTTTGTTTGCACACCGCCCAGAGTCACATCACATGAGATGGGCTTTGGGTTAAGCGAGTAGTGAAAACCCAGCCCCTCTCAAATGTCAGAGTTTTCTTTGTTCCTTTAAATCTTTCCTCACTCTTTTCTTTATCGGTGCGAGCATTTTAGAGGGCTTCAAGAAAGAGACACACAATTGTGGAATGGTAGAAGGAGATAACCTTTATTTTGGTCAGAAAAGGCACGCGAGAGGCTTCCGTCCTTCCAGCTCCGGGAACGGCCGAGCCCCCAGTCCGTGTCCCACCCTAGGGCTGTGGGTCTGCGGAGAGGGAGGCCTTTTCTCAAAACAGTGTTGGGCTATTTCTTCCCGTATCACAGCCCATCTGGCAGATGGACATAGATATGCATACGAAACTATCTGTGCAGATGTGTTATCACAAGCCAGATGTTGCCGGGGCTGTGAGACAGAGATTCAGGAAGGGAGAAACATGGTTACGCAGAGAGGTTCAGAAAGCTGCCTTCCTCACTTCCAAGGGCCAAAAGAATGCAGGAGAACTGGGTAAGTTTACTTAATTTCTATATGCTTTTAAAGATTTTTTTATCCATCCAAGCTGCCTAGAGGACGGTGAACCAGCATCATATAAATGTGTGCGTTAAATAAAATGTGAAAGAACAATTCTATTCCCTCGCCCAGCATCCAAAGTCTTCTCCCAACACTGTCCCTCCACCCACAAAAGACAAATTGCTGTATCGATGAGCAGAACGAACATGTGCCACAAACAGACTGACCGGGTTGAGGAGGGAGGGCACCTGTTGGGAGGACCCACTAGCCGGTGTCTGCCTTGGAAGCAGCCAGGGCTGCTGGGTCTGCCCATCGGGGCGCGGGAGGGGAGGTCCTTAACGCTGCAGCCCCTCCCCGTCCGCCCTGCCGTTGTGACCGTCTGCACCAGCTCAGCTAATGCTGGTAGCACTTTCTGCCACACACAGCTCTGCAATGAGAAGGAAAAGTACAGAAATGGGAACTGAGTGGGCTGCCACGGGAACGATGGGGCTGGCTGCAGTGTTGCTATCACACATCCGTGTCTACAAGGGAAGAAGAACACTGGCAGATGGTTTCCCTCAACACTCATGCTTGCCATGGTTGTCTGTGTGAGGAAGTGGACAGCTTGTGTTGGTTTTCCAGCACCTTCCGCAGGGCCCCCTTCACCTCCTTGTTGCGGAGACCGTAGATCAGCGGGTTCAGCGGGGGGGACGATGCAATACATGGTGGAGACCGGGGTGTTGACCTCCAGGGAGCAGCCACTTTTCGGTCGATTGTAGTTGAGCACTCCATTCCCAAGTGAAGGATGACCACAAGCATGTGGGAGGCACAAGTGGAGAAGGCTTTGCGCCTGCCTGTGTTGGAACGAGTGTGCAAGACAGAGTCGAGGATGTAGAAGCAGGAGAGGACAGTCATCAGGAGAGGGCCCAAGCCCATGAAAATGCTGGCTATGCCAACTGAGATTGTATTGACATGGATATCACCACAGGGAACTTTTATCAGCGGGGGGACATCACAGTAAATGTGGGGAATCTTGTGGGTTCCACAGAAGTGCACGCTGGAGTTCAGGGCAGTTTGAAGACCAGAATCAAGGAAGCCCCACAGCCAGGTGGGCACCACGAGCTGGACGCAGGACGTGCTGCTCCTGAGACCGGAGCAGTGCAAAGGTTGGCCGATGGCAGCGAAGCGGTCAAAGGCCGTGAGAGCCAGCAGGGCAGCTCCCGTTCCTGGGAAGGACAGCAAGAAGAACATCTGGGCCACGCACCCACGGCAGGAGATGGTGTGCTGTTGGTGGAACAGGTCCAGTAAGATCCTGGGGAGTGATCAAAGCAGTAAAAGCTGATAAAAGCCCTCCTGCAGGAAGAAAAACCATGGAAATGCTTGGAGTGTGGGAAGAGCTTCAGGAGGGGTGATAACCTTCCCTCGAAAGGGTCCACTCAGGGGAGAATCCCCAGAAAGAGGAGATTCGTGGGGTCTGTCCAGGCGGACTTTGAGTTCCTGCTCTGCCTTCCAAAAGGGACTTTCTTTGGCTCCTGCCTGGGAGCGCCTTGAAGCGGATGTTGCTAACCGAGTAACAGCCCCAGAAAGAAATTGCAGACTGAGGAAGGGCGATGAGAAAGGAAGAATCTTGACTTATTGAAAACAGGAGCATTTTGTAGCTCCTATGTGTGCCACATGGTTGCCCCACAAGAAGAGAAAACCCTTTGGCTTTAGTTCAACATGTAGGATGCTCTGCTTCGAAATGAAGGGATTTCTTCCATCATATATTTCAGTATGGATTGCAAGGGCCCCCCTTGCTCCCCAGACAGATATTGAACAGCTGCAGCTTCAGCTCCAGATACTTTTTCAGTGGGGAGAAAACGCAGCTTTATTCTCATGAACAGGACAAAATGGCCCAGCACAGAGACCCGGCTGTGATCTGAGGCTGCCCCATAACACAAAACTAATCCAGGATTCCTCCAAGGATGGGAGTGGGAGCTGAACTCAGCCAGGCCAAGCAGTGGATCTGGACCTCGATATTCCTGATGAGACCCTCTCTCTTTTTCCCCCAGGGAGGGCTGCGGAGGAGAATGAGGACGAAAACGAACCCAGTGCAAGAACACCAGAAACAAGGAAGCCTCCACTGAAGGGGATCTTTGGAAATCAGGGGGACCAAAATCAGGGGAAATAAAATTAGGAAAACATTCTCGCACGGCAGTTCTTCTTCTTCATAAAACAGGATCTCGGGAAGGAGAGGGGGAAACGCCCTTCTGTGGAAAAATACTCAGAAGATAAGTTGGACTCGCGTCCACCCTCCGGAGCTGGGACCAGAGACAAGCAACACGGGTGCTGAAAGCATGGAAGGGGTCAGAGGCTTCCTCTTAGTTTTCCTCAAAGAATCCACCCTGGAGAGAATCCGTATGAATGTAGGTAGCGAGGAAGGAGCTCCAAAGGAAGAGCCCCCTTCTGATAAGAGGAGCCACGCTGGCAAGGAAATGTGTGGGGGAAACCTCTCCCCTTCTGCGGAGGATCAGCAATTCAGGGGTGGAGGGAGCTGATTAAATGGACAGCATCAACTGACATCATTCCAGGGTTTTCCTACAGTCTAGATTTTATTCCTTTATAGCAAATAAAAGCCAAGGGAATTGACCCAGAGGAGAAGAGCAAGAAGGTGAAGCTCCTGCGCATTCAAAGCTGGGAGAGATGAGATGGAGAAACAAGGGGAAGGGGGTCCAAGGAAGGGAAAAGAGGTTGGGGTCTGCTGGGCAGAGACCAGTTGATCCCTGAGATCATTTCTCAGGAAATGGATGCCAGGGTGGCTGGTGCATGTGGAGCATCTGGATCTCTCTGGATCTGGTGGCCCCCAGGCTTGGCTAAGCGCCAGATGGATCTCCGGTTAAGTGGCTGGAGGTGGGTGGGTTGTAGCCATTGCTCTGAAGGGGGGTGAGCAGGAGAAATTGGAGGGTCTGCAGTGACAGGCAGGCCAGGAGTTCCTGGGGGCAGAATAGGTGGTCTCCACCCCCTCCCCGTTTCCCCCTCCCTCAAAAGACAGAGAGGCCCCGAAAGGAAGCTGGTGGGTCTCGGCAGGAGAAGGTCCAGGCTGCGATTCTCCTCCTCTCGCCAGTGTTGAAGCTCCACCCTTGAAGTGTTGCAAAAAAGGCAGAAATTCATCAGGTGCTGAAAATCTTCAGCGATTTTGCATCTGAGAGCAGGAAGGGATAGCAGGATTAACTCATGAGACCTGTGAAAAAAAGAGATGGGGAAGAAAATTAAAATATATGGTAAAACCTTCAGTGTAAATAAGTTTTTTTTTAAGAGCCTGCAGGAAACACACAGGGTGGGCTTCCCCTCCCACTCCCTTTCACCCCCCCTTCCCAGGCAGGCCCAACCTTCAGGGGGTGGATGATGGGCAGGGCCCAGATGAAGGGAGAATCCGCCCCTTTCGGTCAGGAAGGGGGGTCAGGAAGGGCAGCCCACAAACTTGGGGTGCCCCCTCTCCCTCCCCCAATGACATGCACGGCCCCCCCTTCTGTTCCCTTCTGCAATGTCCCAAAATGGGGAAACATCCTGGGGGAGGCTCTGGTGTTGTCTGCTGCTCTTGTGTGCGATTGCGTTGCATTTTGGGGTCCCTGCAAGGAAAAGCCGCCAAAAACCTTGGAGAGGATTTGGGAAGTCCAGAAAATCTTTGGAGGCTTTGCAGGTCCTTCAAGGCTCTTTCACCTCCTTAAGAGATATTTTTTGGGAGGAGAGGGAAAGAGAAAACCTTATTAATTAATGGAGGGGGAACAGAAGAAACTCACCTGGTTGTTGGATGGGAGTTGCTAGAAAAAGGGAGAGAGACGCATTCAGAACTTTTTTATCGTTTTAATATGAGTGTTCTCGACATATTTATAGTTTAATATTTTTTGCTATATGCTGCCCAGGCACTTCTTGTGGGTGGTGTTATAAATTTGATAAGTAAAAAAAGGGCTGGAGCATTTATCAGCTCAGGCTCCCATTCTATAGCCTTACATCCCCCTCCCCCTTTTTTTTCCTTCCTTTGAGTCAATGTTCTCCGGGCGACTGCCTGGACTAGTCCCTGCAGTTTTCCTGGCAAGGTTTTGGAAGGGGGTTGCCATTGCCTGCTTCCTAGGGCTGAGAGACAATGACTGGCCCTCGGTCACCCTGGGGGCTTTGTGCCCAGGGCAAGACTGGGACTCACAGCTCCTGGTTTCTAGCCTGGTGCCTTCACCCCCCCCCAAACGGGGTCTCCTATCCCTTATGCCCCTCCAGGAAGAAAAATGTCTCCAAACCAAGTTCCCAATAAGACCCTCAGCCTTGGGATTTGGGGGCCCAAGAGGAACCACCTTGCCATCTAGATGCAAGGCCTCCCCTAGGTGATCCCCTCCCCATAATCTCTTACCCAGCCCCCCACGGACTCACCTTTCTTGGTCTTCAGGTAGAGGGAGAGCCCCACAGCCACGAAGACGACCCCCAGCACGGCCCCCACGGCCCCCGTCCAGAGCTTGCTCTTGGCAGCGTTGGAGGAACGTGGCTCTGGGAAAGGGGAAGGAGGAGGAGCCACGCGTGGGTAGGAGGATCAGGGCCAGCTTCCTCCGGGGGGACATTCTGGCTCGATACACAGGGAGAGTCTTTCCAGCCCCCCATCGATGTCCCCTTCCCCATGAAGGATGGTGTCCCCAGACCAGGAGGGAAGGGAAGGGAAGGGAAGGGGAGGAAGGGAAAGGCTTACCCCACTGGACAGTGACGGGGGCCTCCAGGCTGGCGTGCCCCACCTTGCAAGCGTAGACGTCCCCACGCTGGGGCTGGGTCTCCAGCAGCACCTGGAGCTGGTAGGTCCAGTCTCCGTTCTGGAGCTCCTCCCCGAAGGCGACGCCCTCCTTCTCCGGCCGCCCGTTCTTCAGCCACTGGACGTCGATCTCCAGGGGGTAGAAGCCCGTCGCGGTGCAGAGGAGGATGGTGTTGGGGGAACCGGGGTCCATCTTGGTGGGGGAGACGGTGACGGTGGGCTTGGCTGGAGGGGAGGGAGAAAATGAATAAAGTCCCACATGATCTGGACAACTCAGAGAAAGAAGCAGAAAAGGACAGAACAAGATTTAAAAGTGTGGGAAAAGTGTGGCTCAAACTGGCAGAACTCTTGGAGGGATGAAGGGAGGGCTGGATGGGCCCCCAAAAAGGGTCCTTAAGGGCTCCCTCCAGCCAGGAAGGGGGTCTCGGGTGGTGTCCCGGGGTCTGTCCCGGGTCCTTGTGCCCTTCAGCGTTTGGGTCAGGGTGTTGGGGGAGATCGATGAAGCTCGTGGCCTTCCGGGAAGACGTCAGTGGGTGAGACGAGGCTGATTCTCTCCCTTCTCAGCTGCAAAAATCAAAATGCTTCTGCATCTTCTGCTATTTTGGGGGGAGGCAAATGGCTCATAAACGGCTTCTGGGGGGGCTGCAAGGTATGTTTGGGTCTGATTTTTAATTTTTTGTTCTTTCAGTAATTGGCTGTTTAGTGTCTTGTGTGAGTAGTTTGTTAATAGTCTTCCTTACTGATGAATTTTTTTACTACCAGTTAATAACATTTAAGCATTCCCATTTTTAAATGTTTTGGTTATTTGCAATGCAGACCTGGGATCTTGTCTGGTTGCCGCTCAGATAAATAATATATTTGTGTCTTTTTCTTCACAGGAAGCACATTTGTGCCTTGGAACATTAAAAATCTTTGCAAAAGACCTAAAAGAAGGCAGTTTTTTCGAATTGAAATTCATGACAATGCTTTTTTCTTATTTTTACAAGAAAATTCTTCTGAATGGGAAAATACTTTTAACAAGGAAATGGAAGGAATAGATTTAAATCAGCAGAAGTTCAAAATCTAAAATCTGGCAATTTTAGTGAAAACATCTTCAAAATGCATAGATTAATTTTAGTAGTTAAAGAAGGAGATCATCAGAGGGCATAAATAATTTTTTATGGCCTCACCAAAGATAAACCTAATTATTTACAAAGCTGCCATGCAAATATTTGGGGGGAACAATTTGATCTGAGAGGAGTTGCTGGGCAGGGACTTTAATTCAGTTCTGGATCCATTATTGGGTTCAAAGAATTTGTTTTCTTTTTAAAGGCCCCCCAGAGACACCACATTCTCCATCGATCCGTCCAGGGATTTTATTTAATAGAAATATGGAGTCCTCTGGATTGAAAACAGCAAAACATTTAATCTCCCCGCTTCACACGTGTTCCAGATTCATAGAATATTCCCCAAAACAGACTCGGGAGGCGTTTTCACTTAAGTAAAAATAATACCTTTTACGAGAGATTCCTCTGGAAGAAACTGTACCAATCACAATGAAATTCATGGTCGGTGTTTTGAATTTTGTAAAAAATTATATTCTGTGCATCTGGACGTAGCTAGTGAGCAGATAAAGGCTTCTTAAAAGGTAGCAAACCTTCCAGAAATTGTGGGCGTGCAGCCGGGAGACGTGGCTGAACCCCGAAAGTCACAAAATCTGTAATTCTGCACATCTGGAGGAACCCAGAACGGCCCCTGAGCCAGATGGAGCCATTGCAGGACGGCGTAAAATCCAAGGAGAAAGTCCTTTGGGGGGCCTTTGGGCAGCGCGTCCGGCGCCGTCTCCCCGAAACTGAAACGCAGCCTGAAGCCCCCAAAGGAGGGACCCTCGAGAGGGTTTTTGAGGCCTGGAGATGCCCCACGAGGCGAACTGGGAGACCGGAGCCATTCGCAGGGGATCTCTGGGGGCTTTCGGGGGCTGCCAAGATCACTAGATGGATTAGCGGAAGTGACGAAGTTCTGCGGTAAATACTGTCGGACTGTGAATTAATATTACGAAATATAAACTCTATTGAAAGGTGTTATTTAATCCTGTGTCAACACACTATTTTTGGAAAACCTGGGCTCGGAAAGGGAATACGAACAAGTCTGGAGGTTGCACCGAAGGAAGAGAGTTTCCCCGAAAGGGCCGAACTGCAAGACGTGCAGCTAAAACACTCGATTTGCACCATGTTTGAGCTCTGAAACCTTATCCAGTGATAGAGATAAATAAGTTCATCATTAGGCCAGGAATTAAAATTACAGAGAGCAATTTAGGCGATTTGTAGGAACTCTGGAGCAGAGGATGAGGCCTCCTGCATTAAACCCTCGATGGCTTCCGGGGTTCCTATGACCGGAAACTCAACTTTAATGCGGTTTTTGGGCTCCATCCCAAATCCGGGACCTTCCCGGCCATGAAGAGGGGCCGAGTCTGCTGTGAAAAGCTGGTTTCGAGGGGGGCTTTTCTGCCGGACTCCGGAAATCGCCCTTAAAGGTTTCCCAGCCTTCGAATCAGCTTTTCCACACGGCGGAGGAAGAAGCACATAAAATTTCCAGACGATTGAGGTTTACGCCTTTGTTTAAACGCCGAATCATGATTAGAAATTCTAGCCTGGTTGATTGTTTGTCTGTTTGTTATGTTTGTTTGTTGGATTTAGAAGCTGCCGGACCCTGAACCAAGAATCAAGGATAAAAAGAGGCAAAACGCCCCTCCGGTCCCTGAATCCGTATTGGGGAGGGGGAGACGAGGCCGGATTCTGCCCCCCCGAATCCTCCCTGGGCCGTTTTCTGGAGGGGATCGAGGGGATCCCAGATTCAGGGCGGGGGGAGAGTTGGGATCCTGGGAGGAGAAGAGGAATATTTCGTAGATCTCACAGCGCAGAATAAATACAGAGTAAGTCTTCATAAGGGGATCCTTAACGGATTGAATGAAGGGGGAGGGGCCGGCATTTCCCCTCCGGAAGCCCCCCCAGACTCACCTCTCCGGCCAACCACAAGCCCCGTCTTGGCCGCCTCGTAGTTGTACCGGCAGAAGGAATCCACGGCGGCCCTCGCGCGCTGCAGGTTTTGGCGGCTGTTCCACTTGTCGGCATCCGGCTGCCCCAACGGGGTGACGGCCGCGAAGTTCCCGACGTCGCTGTCGAAGCGGACAAACTCCTGCCGGTCGTAGAAGTACCTCTTCAGGAGCCGCACCCGCTGCGTCCCGTTGAGGAAGTGGCAGTCGGCCTTTGCCTGGTGCAAGAAATGGGCTGCGAGGAGGAGGGGGAGGAGGAGGGCCGTCAGGAAGGACTCCAGGGCCCATCACTCCCAGCTGCCAGTGGAGGAGGGACCCACGCAGGAAGGGGCACCCGGGGGGGCTTTCTCAGCCCTCTCCACCTCCTAGCCTTCCTTCAGGAGGAGTGGCCAACCCCGCAGGGCTGTCGCTCCCTCAAGACGCTCCCACCCATAACACTTTGGCAGCAGCGGCCAACCCTGCAGGGCTGTCGCTCCCTGAAGACGCCCCCTGGAGGGGGGAGGGGGAGGTTTCTCGGTCCCAGCGGGGCTCCCTGGGGGGGAGGGAGACAGAGTTGCTGGGGGTCTGGAGGGGGAGGAAAGAGGGGAGGGGAGGAGCTTCCTGGTGGGCCCCCTCCATCCTCCCGCCCTAGCTACCAGCAAGTGACCAAATTTGGAGTACGGAAGGCATGGGGAGGGCACTGAGGGGGGATCGGGGAGAAACGGCTCTTGTAATGATAAAAAGGCTTGCTGAACTCCTTTTCGGGGTTCAGTTCTTTGCAGGGACCTGCGAGTCCTAACTGAACCTTTGCGCAAATAAAGCTTCTCCCTGAATGACCCAGTGAGAGTCTCGTCATCAATAAATGCTGCGTCGCTCCCACCCATAACACTTTGGCAGCAGCGGCCAACCCTGCAGGGCTGTCGCTCCCTGAAGACGCCCCCTGGAGGGGGGAGGGGGAGGTTTCTCGGTCCCAGCGGGGCTCCCTGGGGGGGAGGGAGACAGAGTTGCTGGGGGTCTGGAGGGGGAGGAAAGAGGGGAGGGGAGGAGCTTCCTGGTGGGCCCCCTCCATCCTCCCGCCCTGGAGAAAGGCAGGCAGAAGCGCAAATGGTGCAGCAGAACGCCGTACTCTTTGCAGGGAATGTTGGATCCGGGTGGGGCCTCTTTGCCCCCCAAAACAGCAAGAAATATGGGGGAGAGGAGTGAAGAGACCCAGAGATTCTCAGGACTGCAGTGAAAGTAAGATCCATACCTCGGTCTCCCTCCTCCTTGGGGGGGGATATGGGGAGGGGGCACAATGAGGGTGTCTGGACTGATGATCGTGGGGTCTCCCAGCCCCTCCCTCGCCTGAACCCCCCGCCTTCCCTGCTTTCCCCAAACTTCTCTTCTCCCCCCAAGATTCAGCCCTCCTACCTGCCTTCCTCAAGAGCCCCCAGGAGCAACTCAAAGTGGGGGTCTCCAGTCTCCCTCCCCCCACATCCCTCCTCCTCATTTCCCCCCGTGGTTCCCCCCTCCCCTTCAGACCCTGACTCTGCTATGGGGAAGTATCATGGGGGGGGGGCTGGGTCTCCTTTCCCAATTCAGAGGCTCCCCCAACAAGGGATCTCAATTCAACTCTTCCTAACCTTAAAAACCTCTAATTGAAGCTTTATAAAGAAAATCTGAAGTTTCTGAAGGTGCAAAAAAGTTTTTTCCCAAATGCATCTTTTTCTTGTACGGCTTTTCATTGCCTGAAAACGCCGCAATTTCCCTCTTTCTCTTTCACTTTCTTCTCCTTCCTCCTTCAATGCGACAAACTTTGGGGGCCCCGGATCCGGGTTTCATTTGGGGCCGGAAGGTCCGACTCTGACCCCGGGTCGGCTGCCTTCCCACGACCCCCTCCCCACCTCGGCCACAGCCAGGGAAGGGGGTCCCTCTCGGTCCTCCTGGGGGGCTGTGGGGAGGGAGGGGGCAGAGGCCACGCGGACATCGAGGGTCCTGCAGGCTCCCGCCTCTCCTGCCCTCAACCCCTTCCCCACCGTCACTCCTGGGGGTCCCAGCCCATTTCTTCCGCCCTCCCCCACCAGCATCAGGGGTCCCTCCCAGCCCCCTCCTCCCCCTACCACACCCCTCCTTACCGGGGGGCTCCTGCCCCCCTTCGCTTCCAGGGATCCGGGGCAGCGCCCCCAGCAGCAGCAGCAGCAGCAGGGGGACCCCAACAGAGCCCATGGATCCTGCCCCACAAGCAGCCCCCGAGAGAGAGGAGACAGATGCAGATGCTTCCAGCCCCAGAGGCGGAATCGGTGGGTCTGGATTGGGGGCAGGAAGCGTTTTTTCTCTCAAATGTTGGCGTTGGGAGAGCCCAGAAAAGCTCAGGGGCCAATGGGAATTCTCCCTCCTGCAGCGTCATCGGTCTCCGGGCAGAGCGTCTCTGGATTTCGCCCCATGGAGGAAATAGTTCTTATTAGAGAAAGAAGCGGAGAAAGTGGGAGGGGGAAGCCTTTCGGTCTTGGGGGGCTGCAGCTCCAGGGGGCCCTGACAGCTCAGAGGGGACCCTCCCCTTCCTTTGCCCTCCACAGGACTCTCAGCCGGGCTCTCCTCTTCTCTGTGGGCCTGGAGGGGGTGGACTAGATGCCCCCTGAAGCTTCCCTGGGGGGACTCCAGGCTGGGGCTGCTGGGACTCTAAAGGGGCGCCGACTCCTTCCTGGGAACAGCCAGGGGACCAATCTGGGCGCTTCTCTCGGCCAAGGGGGTTTCCTCCTGACCTCCGGGAGGCAAAGGGCCTGGAGATCTGGGGATGATGGGAATCGGCCTCTTGGGGCAGGAGGGGGTGCCTGTGGGGGCCCCAGGGCCAGCTTTGCGTGGCTAAAACGGCCGGGCTGAAGCTGTTTCCTTTGCCAGAAGGGGACCCTCTGCTTGTGCATTGGGGGTTGTGCGAACTCAGCCCTTGCAGTTCATGAACCTGGTGTGGGGGCACGAAACAGCCCTTAGTCTGGCTTGTCTGCCGTCAGCCTTGTTCCAGGGAGAATTGAAGGGGCTGCAAACGAAGGGGTGAATAAAGGTGGGGGGATGCAGCCCGGCCGCCCTCCTTCGCCCGCCTGAGCCCGTCGGCATCGCGGGTTCCCTCCAGACGGGCCTTCCTGGCCTGCAGAGAAGCTCCTCGCGAGCACCAGGAGATCTTCTGGGATTCCCGCTTTTCCCAGCACTTTCCACACCGAGGGCTTTGCCATCATCAGGGGAGTGCAGACGGGCTTCTCTTGATGCTCTTTGCCTTTCTCAATTATCCAGCGTGTGTCAGCCATAAACACGCACCAAACAATGTCACAACAACAACACACAGCAGCCAAGAAGAATCACTTGAAAAGGCCAGGGACCCTTTTGCAGAGGGGCCTGTCACACACCCGGGGCCCCAGACTCGGGCCCAGATCGGGGCCTGCGGGGCCCTTCGAAAGGCCAGCAGGGTCGGGCCAGTCTGATCTCCGCAGGGCTGTTGCTCCAGAGGGCAGGGGCCACGGCAGGACAGGCTCTCCTCCTGGGCCCCCAATGGGCCCCTCCTGCCGGACCGGATGGGACAACCGGGGAGAGGCGGTCCCATAAGTGGCCTGGCCCCCATCCGTGGAGGGCCATGAAGGCGACCGCCAGCACCCTGAATCGCCCCCGGAGGCACCAGCGGGTCTCCTGCGCCCAGAAAGAGACGCCACGGACTGCCTGCGCCCCTCACTGCCGCCTGTAGAAACCTAGGAAGGAGAAACCTCTAGAAAAATATATCCTTTGCTGCTGGAAAACTCTGTTTGAGCTGAAACTCTATTTGAGGCTGAGGCCAAGTTGAGATTTTTAACCTCATGCACGAAGTGGGTGATGGGAAAGAGCGTCTTTCTAGGAAGGAGCGGAAGGGTCTTAGACACACG
This sequence comes from Liasis olivaceus, assembly GCA_030867105.1. Lineage (NCBI taxonomy): Eukaryota > Metazoa > Chordata > Lepidosauria > Squamata > Pythonidae > Liasis > Liasis olivaceus. Next base: position 80,407,438 of record CM061355.1, read on the forward strand.
TTCTTGGCACTTCTTCCTCTCGGCAATTCCCGTTCTTCAGGTCACGCTTTTTCTTGTTTTGCTCTCGGTATTCCCTTCTGCCACCAGGCGCACGGTGTCTGCCACTTTTGATGAGATAAATTTATGCTCCCTCCTGCTTGATATGGGAATGCTAGAGAGCTCACGACGAAGCAAAGAACAAGATGCGGAGAATAACATTTCCAACTGGCCTGAAGAACCCACTCGATCCGTCGGCCCCTCTTTTGCGGGGACCAGGGGGTTGACTCTGCTCCCCTTTTGTTCCACATCTACGTGAAACTGCTGGGCGAGGTCGTCTGCCATTTTGCATCTCAATATCATCGGTATGCTGATGACCCCCGATTAGATCTTTTGACCCCAGGCTGGCCAAGGCCTGGAGGCTGAGTGGGTTTCTATGGGGAGGAAGCCTCTCTGACTTGATCCTAGCAAGGCCGAGTGCCTATGGCTGTTGGGGCCATCTAGATCTGTGGATATGCCTTCTTTAGCCTTGGATGGGGTCACAATCCCCCCCATTCAAGGATGGGGAGCAATCTGGGGATGCTCCTGGACTCACAGCTCCTGCTCAAAGAGGCCTTTGACAACTTTATCCAGTGCACCGTTGCGGCCATTCCTGGATCAGGCAGGGCTTCAGACAATCACTCATAGCCTAGTCACCTCGTGGTTCGACTATTGCCACACTCTATATGGGGCTGCCATTGAAGACCACTCAGAAGCTTCAGCTGGTCCAGGATGCTGTGGTGCAGGCAGTGAGGGGCGTGCCTCAGTATGCCCACGTGACAGCCCTGCTCCATGAGGCGCCCTGGTGACCAGTATGCTTCCAGGTGCAGTTCGAGGCACTGGTCATGACCTCTAAAGGCCTATATGTGGCAGGTCTGATCAAGGAGGCCAGGCTGCGAGGGATCCGTTGAGAAAGTCAGAAGCTGTATGAGGTCAGAAGCAGGGAGTCACAAGATGAGTGCAGGGAGGGCGGTCTGAGGTCACCCCAAGCCCATTGCAGAGACGGGAAGAGGACCGGACACATGTACGAGATACGCCAGTCCAGTGTCAATGCCAGAGGAAGTCCAGGAAACCAAGGGTTCGCAAAGAGTGAGATGTCAATCTAGAACAAGAGGATTTTGCTCTGGCCGAGGGAGTTCTGCACACTCCAAAATGGGTTAAGGCAGTGGATAGTTTGAATGTGCTGTGTAAACACAGCCCCAGAAATGTAGGTCAGAAAAATGCTCTTGGATCCATTTGTAGAGCATCGCTTCAAAACAAAAACTCAGAATCAAAGGATCCTGATTGCTCTCCCTGCCCAGTTATACTTCAAATGTAGAACAAAACTAGTCCGCTTTGCCCTCTTCCTTCCTCCTCACTCCCCCGCCAGCCCTGACACAATTCAATGAACCCTGTGCCAGTTAACAAGTCCCAGATGAGAGCATTTGCCCCAGAGGGTCCCTGCTACCTGCCCTCCCACTTCTGCTCCCTGCAGAATCCAGGGCAGGGATATTCTCAGGGCCGCACGCCAAGGCACATCTTCCCCCAAGAGCACCACCTGCCACGGATAATGCCGGCAACTGGGAGACTTGCTTCTGTTGTAAGAATGAACATCTCCCTCCCTGCCCTGTTGGCAGACTGTTGGCTGAGCCACCTCCATTCTCATTGCATCTGACTTCAACTGTGGGAGAACATGGGGAGAAGGTAATCTGCTTCAGCCACAGGTGAGTTGCTTCGTGGTCCATCCAGCATCCTCTTTTTGTTCCTTCCAGGGAGACCTTGGAAGGAGAGGGAGGCACTGGCAGGGAGAGGGAGGTGACTGACCAGGAATGCAAGCGTCAACCCGGGAATCTCCATTTAGGGGATCTCAGACATGGCAAAGAGCTTCTCCTCTCTGAGGGGACAACAGATTTAGCCCCTGACAAGCCAGCCCTTTCAATCCCTCCTAAGGCTATGTCCTGCTCCAAAGATGGGCTTTGACTGGGCAAAGTTTTGACCAAGGTGCCCCTTCCGAGCAGCACCCTGGATGCAGGAACCTCACAGAGATACATTTTCCTAATCGTTTGCTACGTGACAGGCAAGGGAGCTGATGGGATTCAATCCAAGGACATCTTCACGCAGTATAACTAAATTATGGTTCATATGTTGAGGGCCATTAGTTCCGATGTTAAGCAACAATTGCATAGGTTCCTTGACTCAGAGATTGAATACAGTTGTCTCTTTAATACATTATTCAGTCCCAGCACAACTAATCTTAGGTACACATCACTGATCAACATGATTTTCCCAAGTGATGTAAGCAGAGGGTTTATTCAAGGTAGTGATCAGATAGTCACCAAAACTTGTCTTGCAGCTCCTTGATTCCAGAGCGATTTCCCAAAGTGGAGAAGACGGCAAGAGAAGAAGTGTAGGAGAACTTTCCCTCACGAATTCCCCCAAGGGTTCATTTATCATGGTGACCGGTACACCCTCCGTTAAAGCACAAATTGTTTATTACGATGCCAGAGGTGTCATCTTTTCAAAGTTTGAAAAGATGCAACCCCCTTATATAGAATGATGCCAGTTAGAAAATACACATGATTGACCCATACGAGTCTCCGGTTTCATGGAGACGGCCAAGATGTGCAGACTATCCTGCTGCACTTTGACTGGCAGCTCACTTCCTGTTCTGTTCGATATGCCGATGTTTGGTAGGTTTCAGGGTGAAGCCGGCATCTGTGGGACAAATTCATCCCCAGTAGGAATAAGGGTGGGGAACTGTGAGTCACCGACTCACTGGACATTACCTAGTCAGAGTCACATCCGTGAACGCAAACAGTGGTGCAGAAGCATCAGTCGGTCAAGGAAGGGTGATTACCATTTATCCAGATCAAGCTGTCACAGGGATGTCCTGCAAAACTAGACAAGACACAGACGGGGGAGGAAAGAGAAGCATGATAATGCTCCCCTCCACCCAAATTAATCATCAGGTCCAGGTCAGTGCAGGTTCCCCATGGATTCCTTTCTTCCTTTGGCTGGTACCGAATCTCAGCCCCCAGCAGTTCAAGGCTCTCAGCCTTTTCCAAACCTTCCTCCAAGGGATTCATCTGTGAAGTTGCCGAGAGTGCTTTTCTTAGCTTGCTTCGTAAAGCAAAACCTCTTAGGTTGCCGGGCTACATTGAGGTTATGTGAGACGGCCCGTTCCGAGCCACAATCTGACCTCCTTGCAGGTGACTCTTATTCCCCAGATTCTGTTCCTCCTCAATCAGAGCTTTTCTAGTTTCGTGAAGCTCCTTCTTAGCACAGCGCACTGCGTTGCACCGCTGCCCACACGGCTGCGGCTGGCCATTGAAGTGGCTCCTGTTTCTCAACTATGACATTTACGCATGCGTCCCGGTGGCCGAAAAGCCTTCCTCGCCCAGGGATTGGTTTACACGGCGTGTATGCAACAAGGTTTAAGGAGGTATATTTAAGCCAGGGTCAGAACAGGCATCCCCCTCCTGGTCCACCTGGCTTATGGCGCTGGAGCATCCATGAAATATTAGCTAGTTGTGTATATTTTAACCACACCCCAAGCAACCATGCAAAGTTGCCCCAAGGCCTCAAAATTCTCTCCAGACTCAAAATAGCACGGTATCTCCAAGGCACAAAATACATCTCAATCTTAAAACAAAATTTCCAAGAGGAAAAATCCAGTTCCCAGCCTTTGCAATGTTCCTCTGTCCCATGTGCCCTCTGCTGGTGACGGCCCACATTCTCTACCAATCCACGAAACTGCTTTCTTCATTCTTAGGACCCAAGGCCTGGACGTGGGCTTCTCAGATGTTCCTGCAACCCACGAGGAGCTCCCGTTATCTGAAGGGAAGTGGGCACACCTGGAGAGCCAGGCAGAGCGGGAACTGGGAACTGCAACGACAAAGATTGCCACGCTTTCCTTTTCCTTGATGTGGCCATGAGGTAGATCTAACATCATGCTTCCGAAGAAATGATAATGATGTTGTTTTATTCTTCCTCCTAGCCCCATTTTCCCCCTGCAGGTCACACTGCTTCTACTCCTGGTATTTTAACAAAAGGAGGATCATTTCCAAAGTTGTGGAAAAGACAAAAGTGGCATTACCCGGACCCCGGTTGAAAGGAGCTCCTGCTCTGAACTATCACAGCAGATTCCCTAAAGTGAAAAGCCTTCAATTTATAGAAGCAAAAGTAATGGAGGTGGAGCTCCTGCATTTCTACCAAGTCCAATAATTACAAACTCTTTCCTTCACTTCAAAATCTGAAGATTCAAGGTCTAATATTGCTCAAGAAGTACTTACGTAGAAATAAGAAACATCTCATTTGGGGGTTCTCCTTGAGCATCTTTGCCACGCACACTCCCTGCATTCCCATGGATTTCAGGAACCAGACTCTTGCTACAGAGTTTGTTTTTCTGGGTTTCTCCAACATCACGCATGGCCGGATCTACGCCATCCTGCTGTTCCTCGCCATCTATTTGGCCACTATTCTGGGCAACCTCATGATCATCACCCTCAGCCTGGCGGACTCCCACCTTCACAGCCCCATGTACTTTTTCCTCAGCCACTTGTCCTGCTTGGATGTCTGCTACTCAACAGTCACAGTCCCCAAGATCCTAGCAAATCTCCTTCTCCAAAGGCACACCATTCCCTACAACCAGTGCTTGGCCCAGATGTTCTTCTTGATGGCCTTCTCTGGCTCAGAATGCTGGTTGCTGGCCATCATGGCGTACGACCGCTACGCCGCCATCTGTCAGCCTTTGCGCTACTCCCTCCTCATGAGCCCACACATTTGCACGCAGGCGGCCCTTATCACCTGGGTCTGGGGCTTCCTAGATTCAGCACTGCACACAGCCTTGGCCTCCAAGTTACATTTCTGTGGAGAAAATCAGATCCATCACATCTTCTGTGACCTCCCACCACTGCTGAAAATTGCCTGTGGTGACAAATTTGTCAGTGAGATAGCAATCCACATAGCCACTGTATTTGTGGGATTGGGTCCCTTCCTTCTTGTTGCCATCTCATACGTCTACATCCTTGCGTCCATCCTGCGCATCCGCTCCAACTCGGGCAGGCAGAAAGCTTTTTCCACCTGCTCTTCTCACATGCTGGTGGTCATCCTTTACTTCGGAAATGGATTGCTAAACTACAACCGGCCAAGCTCTGGCTACTCCCTGCAGACTGACACCCTGATTTCCACCATGTATTGCATCGTCACCCCCATCTTGAACCCCCTGATCTACAGCCTCCGCAACAAGGAGGTGAAGGGGGCCCTGCGGAAGGTCCTGGACAGCCACAGGAGAATATAGGATTCTTCTCAGACGTTGTAAAGACATGTTTGAAGCCCTTCCCGGCACGCCAGGAGACCAGTTCTTGTTTTTCCTGAGGTGGCTCAGCACAGAAAAGGACACGAGAGACACTAGGTGTTTGGTTGGCTCTCACCATCTATGGCTTTCACGCTGACTGTCTTCCTCAAGGCTTCCTCCAGAAAGAAACAGTCTGTCCTCTGCAACAGGCCTATCCAGTTAAACCCCCACAGAAACATTCACAGAAATAGTGAAGTTAGTGTTCACCTGGTTGGTTGGTTTTTTGAGGTTAGCGTACTCTGTGAACTCTTGGGGACGTGAATCCATTGGCACGGATTCTTCAGCACCTCAGGACCTTCTGGCCATGAGGAGGCACTGGAGGCCGTGTTTCCTGGAATGCAGAAACATGGGTTCAAAATCTGATGGGACAGGCAAGACCCCATGGGGTTCAGGTTTTTCTCTTATTTGGAAACAAAGAAATATGCAGCTGGACCTAAGAGAGGCCCTATCAGAGTAGGCAAGGGGTTTCACTCTTCACTGGCTTCACGGCTTGGTTTTTCTTCCGTGGGCAGTTTCCCACTTTTCTACTGATGGACAGAGAAAAAGTATCTCGCAAGCATTCTCCCCATCGATCTGTGTTGGTTCTCCAGAGCATTACAAGGGAGCAGATCTCCACCCTGGATGAAGAGTGCACAATGTATGTAACATGCGATGCAGAATGCTTCCTCCACCAGCGGAATTCAGCCCCTTTTGGTTTGCTTATGATCCCACATGAAATCAGCACAAAAGTGCCAGTTGACCAAGCTCCGTCCGGTTCTCCCCCCAGAGCCAGCATTTCTCAGGTCACAAGTGGCTTTGGGGGAAAGGCGTGATGGCCACGCAGCTTCAAGGCCATCAGGTGCCAAGAACTTGTTTTAAGAAACAGGCTTAAAACACCACTGGTAAAAGAGGTAGACTTCTCCCTTGCATTGCCATTGGGGAGGCAACTGGTTCGCTGAGCATAACTCTTACTTACAGGGAGGATTTTTATCTGACCAAACTTTACCTCAAAGACTTCTGCCAAGTGCTGCCTGAAGACTGAGTTTAACCATGTCAAGACAGGAGGCCAGTTCAATCCTCCTGTTAAGGGAGCCCAACGCCCTGTTTGTCATTGCGATCAAATGAGGAGAACATGGATGCAGGAGTCTCTTCCACAACTGCACACCTCGACAGGTCTACAGAACCCCAGAGGGGTCCAACTCCATCCTTAACAAGCAGTGGAAGTGGCATCCTTTGTCCAACCCTTTGCGGTTGGGGGGGAGGACAAAAATGGAATGTCAGTGGAGGGGCTGCCCAGGGGTAGGGTGCCAAACACTCAAGAAGTGCCAGGCAGATCCCATTCGCCTGCCCTTCAGATGTGTTGGGTGCAGACATTTGTTGGCTAGGACTGATGTCGAGGGCAGAGGGAATGGCCTTGACGGACAGGAGGAAAAGCCGCTCCCAAGGCAATGGTCAGGTAAGTGGGGCTTGAGCCTAGGCCAAGAACGTAACTTGAGGAAATGTCTCAGACAAGCCCCTCCCTCATTCACACGAAGATAAAGGGGGGGGGGGGAAGCACCTCCAGACTTGCAAGATTCTGTTACTAGACCTGTCACAGTAAAAACAGTCCTGACCTACATGGCATCGGCTTCCTTGTCTAATCTACCTTGAAGGATTGACATCGATGGGAACTGGACTCTATTGTTTTATGTTTTGAATTTTCAAATTTTCAGTGTGGTTTCTGTTTAACCTTTGCATACATCCAGAGTTGCTGTGACAAGATGGGTGGCCATTTAAATCTAAATAAATAAATAAACTTCTGAATGGGCAACCCTGGACTAGGGCTTAGAGGATACTGCAGAAGGATCTCGAGAACCTCTGTTACTTTCTTGGAACACAGCACAGAATGAGCAGATCTTCTGAAACCTCCAGAATTGCTTCCTTCATTTATTTATTGAGGCCGCACGGCCGCCTAGCTTCACCGCAGAACTCTGGGCAGGCAGGCAGACAACAAGCTTAGAAAGAAATAATGGCGGCTTCTTACAGACTGTGTGACAGCATAAAACTAAAGGCACGTGCCAGGCTCCGCGAACATCCTGGCCCCAACTCCGAAAGAGAGGTTTCCATGGTCGTTCGAAAGCCAGCGGAGTCGGGGCTGTCCAAATCGTACTGGGGAGGGCTGTATCCCGGGGCAGGCACTGCAGCAGAGGACATTCATCTCTGGGGTGCTGCCAAGTGACCTCTCTCTGGAGCGTGCCCACCCTGACAGATCTGGTGGGTGGCAGAGATAATTGGAGACAGGCGCCCCACGAATGACTGAGCTCCACCCCATGTGTGACTTTAACGGTGACAACCAGCACCTTGGATCTCACCCAGAACACCACGGAGAAATGGTGTTTCTCAAAACTGCACATGCCGTCACATTCTGGGCCAGCTGCAGCTTCTGGATGTTTTTCAAGGGAAGCCCCTTATAGGGTGCATTGCAATAATCCAAGCAGGAAGCGCCCGAGGTGTGAGTGACCACGAAGAGGGCCTCCTGATCTAGGAATGGGTGTAACTGCCACACAAGATGGATTACTTGTGCAAAGGCCCTCCTGGGAACAGCCGCCACCTGCTTTTCGAGTAGGAGCTGGGAATCCAGGAGGACCCCCAAACTGGGTACTGGCTCTATTTAATTTACACTGATAAGCAGTGCAAGCTAACAATGAGCGGAGCCGCGAGCCACGAAGCTAAGATCCCCGCGCAATCCAGAAACCCCAGTTTTGCACGCAGCTGAAAGGACCCCGAGGGAACCAGCCCAGTTAGAGGCTTTTAAGATCAGGCAAGAATTGAATTTAGAGCCTCTCAATTGGGAAAGGACACCCAGCCCCCCCCCCCCGCAATTCCCCTTCACTGAATCTGGGTCTGGAGAGGAGGGGGAACCATGGGGAGAACTGAGGAGGAAGGATGTGGGGGGGGAGACTGGAGACCCCCCCTTTGAGTTGCTCCTGGGGGCTCTTGAAGAAGGCAGGTAGGAGGGCTGAATATTGGGGAAGAAGAGAAGTTTGGGGAAAGCAGGGAAGGTGGGGGGTTCAGGTGAGGGAGGGGCTGGGAGACCCCATGATCATCAGTCCATACACCCTCATTTTTCCCCCTCCCCATATCCCCCCCCCCAAGCAAGAGGGAGACTGAGGTATGGATCTTACTTTCACCACAGCCCTGAGAGCTTCTGGGTCTCTTCACCCCCTCCCCCCATATTTCCTGCCACTTTGGGGGGCAAAGAGGCCTCACCCGGATCCAACGTACCCTGCAGAGAGCAGGGCGTTCTGCTGCACCAGCTGAGCTTCTGCCTGCCTTTCTCCAGGGCGGGAGGATGGAGGGGGCCCACCAGGAAGCTCCTCCCCTCCCCTCTTTCCTCCCCCTCCAGACCCCCAGCAACTCTGTCTCCCTCCCCCCCAGGGAGCCCCGCTGGGACCGAGAAACCTCCCCCTCCCCCCTCCAGGGGGCGTCTTCAGGGAGCGACAGCCCTGCAGGGTTGGCCGCTGCTGCCAAAGTGTTATGGGTGGGAGCGACGCAACATTTATTGATGACGAGACTCTCACTGGGTCATTCAGGGAGAAGCTTTATTTGCGCAAAGGTTCAGTTAGGACTCGCAGGTCCCTGCAAAGAACTGAACCCCGAAAAGGAGTTCAGCAAGCCTTTTTATCATTACAAGAGCCGTTTCTCCCCGATCCCCCCTCAGTGCCCTCCCCATGCCTTCCGTACTCCAAATTTGGTCACTTGCTGGTAGCTAAACCACACGTCCTCGTCTTCACCGGTCGTACCTTGTTTTGGGTACATTTCGGCCTTGCTGCCTAGAGCATTGCTATCTGAGGAGGGAGGGAGATAAGAGCACTCAGCATCAGCAGAAAGGAAACTTACAGAGAGTTACATTTAAAATATAAAACTTCACAAAATACAAGTTTCATACAAAATATAGGATATAACAAAAGACTTCTTCTCATATTTGCTTCCGAGACTTATCACTGCAAACCTCTAGCTAAAAAAAACACTTCCAGAGAAGAGGTTCACTACTTGGTTACTAGTTAGGACTACATAACCCAAAAATGTAGGATAAAGATCAGAATGAAGTTACAAATAATTTTCCATTTGTATCCTGCCACCTCAAAAGGAAGGCGATGGAGCTTCTCCCACTTGGGGCAGATTGGGGCCCTTCCTCCCCACACCCCCGATGGTGGGGCACGGAGTGGATTGGGGAGGGGGTCTCTTGGCAGGCTCCCTGTGTCTCCCCCGGGAGACCCAGCAAGGAAGTGGAGGGGGCTGAGAAAGGCCCCCCGAGTGCCCCTTCCAGCTGGGCCCTCCAAAGGCCACCCCCTGGTCTCCCGCGTGGGTCCCTCCTCTGCTGTGAGCGATGGGTGCTGGAGTCCTTCCTGACGGCCCTCCTCCTCCCCCTCCTCCTCGCAGCCCATTTCTTGCACCAGACAAAGGCCGACTGCCACTTCCTCAACGGGACGCGGCGGGTGCAGTTCCTGTACAGGCAGTTCTACGACCGGCAGGAGTTTGTCCACTTCGACAGCGACGTCGGGAAGGTCGTGGCCGTCGCCGAGTTTAAACTGGGTGGACTTCAACTCCCAGATTCCCCAGCTTAAAGCGGGCAAGATGGAAAAACACTGACCTAGGTGAAACTAAGCGTCAGGAGCCTTGCAGGTCACTAATCATGGCTACTAGCCTGCTTGCTTCGGCTCTGCCATTTCAAGAAGGGGGGGGGGAGAGCCAGAGGAATGCCCTATTATCTGTGCCCAGGAATGCCAAGGTGGTGCCAGCGTGAGACCGGGAGAAAGCGGCAAGACGGGCTATGGGATGGAGAGGGGGCAGTAAGGGAGGAGGGATAAGAACGGTTGGCGCCTGCGGGCTTTTCAGTTTCGGCAACGCTTTTGAGACTCTACGCTTCTTCTCCATAAACAAACTTTTCTTTGAACTTACCTGAGACTGAAGGGAATCATCTTTGCTGGGAACTGAGCTCCGACCTGGATCTCGAGACTGGCCGGGGGGTGCTGGGTGCAAACCGCCAATGGCCCCCCAGGGACTTTCCGGCCACAGAGGCCGCAGGACTCTGCCGCCACCTTGAACCCCGGGCGGCTGCGACCTTCCAGGCGGGAGAGAGCGCGGGACGGAGGTCCGGCTGGGCTGATTCCCGAATGTCTCCCTCTCTCCGGCACACCCGTCCTGCCCGCAAAGGGGCTGACCCACACTTTCCCGGGCAGATTAATTGGCACTTCCTGCCTCTGCGCAAACTCCCATCCTGTGGAAGAGCTGGCTGACCTCAGTAAGGAGGGCTGGATCTGCTTCGCTCCTGGATGGGAGGCCATGCAGAAATCACACCTCCGTGCACTGGGCTCCCCCATCAAAACCCACCCCGGAAAGAAGCCAGTGCGAATCTGCTTCCCCGATGCTCCCAAGCAAGGACACGGGCGGGTCCACAGAGTCCCTCTGCAGCATGTGGGAAGGGGCGCCTGTGAGAGGAGCTGGACCACCCTGGGTGCCTCCAGCAGCCGAGCTGGGGGGGGAGATGCTCTGTGCCATTCCTCCTGTGCCCACTTCCCTGCCTTTTGGGGGGGTGCTTTTCTTACCCTCAAGGGCCCCCCAGCTCTGCACATGCGGTTCCTGCCCCCTTTCTCTCATCCGGAGCCGCGTCTGGGCTAGAGCGGATTCTTTGCCCACGATTTGGCCCCCTTGATTGTGGTTGGCTTCTGCTGCCGCTGGGCTGACTGAGATTTGGGCTTGGCAAAGGCCCCAGTCCGTCTTTTGGGGGTGGGCAGGGGGAGGAGCGTCCCCAGCTGCCAGGATTTGCAGAAGGAAGAAGACGGGGACGTAGCAGGCATCTCAGAAGACTCTCAGGATTCAGGAAGATCTTGACCAGCTGGAACAAAGAGCAGCATCCGGCGAGAGGAATTTCAACCGAATTCCCACATTCGGACAGGAAAGCTCAAAGGCATGAATATCTGATGGGGGGGGGGGCATACAGGGCAGCAGGATAAGCAGAAAGTAACCTGGGGAGATCATAAGCTGAGTCTGAGCCAAGAGCGTGACAGAGCTGCAAAAAGGGCCAATGCAATCCTCGGCTGCAGCAACACAAGTCCAGCATCACGATCAAGAGCCGTCACTGTCCATCTCTGCTCCGCGTCGCTCAGAGCACACCTGGAATATCGGCTCCCGTTCTGGGCTCCGACTTCCAGGCACATCCGTGTCCTCGGCAACCGGGATTGGGCGCAGAGGAGAGCAGCCGGATCTTGGTTTACTCGCTCGCAGGGCCGACCGGCTGCTCCCCTCTGCCAGTTCCGAGCAGCGTCTCATCCCCGATTCCCGGCTGGGATTCAGACCACGGAGCAAGTTCACCAGCAGCAACTGGGAACGTTCCTGGGGAACTGGGACTCGCAACTGGGAATTGCAGTCATCCAGGGAAGCCCATCGCGTGACCAGGAGGCCCTCACGGCAGTCCAGACTCCCTAATTTGTTGGAACGAGCACGCCTGGCACAGCCCACCTGTGTGTCTGTGTGTGTGTGGGGGGGGGGGTTCCAAGGGGTGGGGTGAGGAGGCTCAGCCTGTTCCTGGGGGGCCATAGTCTGGGGCCACTTGGGGCTGTGGGAGAGAAACGGGCTCCAGGTGGGTGAAGGAGGGCGGCCAAGCTGCATCCCCCCCTTTACGCACCCCTTCGTTTGCAGCCCCTTGAATTCTCCCTCTAAGGAGGCCAATGGCAGACAAGCCAGGCTAGAGGGCTGCTTCATGCCCCCAAACCAGGTTCAGGGACTGCAACGGCTGAGTTCACACGACCCCCAACGCACAAGCAGAGGGTCCCCTTCTGGCAAAGGAAACAGCTCCAGCCCAGGATAAGGAGCTCCACAGATGCCCGGCCGTTTTAGCCACATGAAGCCGGTCCTGGGACCCCCACGGCCACCCCCTCCTGCCACCAGAGGCTGATTACCACCAGCTCCAGATCCCCAGGCCCTTCACCTCCCGGAGGTCAGGAGGAAACCCCCTTGGCCCAGAGAAGCGCCCAGATCGGTCCCCCCCCCCCGGCTTTTTTCCAAATAAGGACCAGGTGCCCCTTCGGAGTCCCAGGAGCCCCAGTCCCAGGAAGCTTCAAAGGGCAACTAGTCCACCCCCTCCAGGCCCCCAGAGAAAAGGAGAGCCCGGCTGAGAGTCCTGCGGAGGGCAAAGGAAGGGGAGGGTCCCCTCTGACCTGTCAGGGCCCCCTGGAGCTGCAGCCCCCCAAGACTGAAGGGGTTCCCCCTCCCACTTTCTCCGCTTCTTTCTCCTCTGAACTATCTCCTCCATGGGGCGAAATCGAGAGAGGCTCTGCCCGGAGACCGATGACGCTACAGGAGGGAGAATTCCCATTGGCCCCCCTGCTTTTCTGGGCTCTCCCAACGCCAACATTTGAGAGAAAAAACGCTTCCTGCCCCCAATCCAGACCCACCGATTCCGCCTCTGGGGCTGGAAGCATCTGCATCTGTCTCCTCTCTCTCGGGGGCTGCTTGTGGGGCAGGATCCATGGGCTCTGCTGGGGTCCCCCTGCTGCTGCTGCTGGTGGGGGCGCTGCCCCGGATCCCTGGAAGCGAAGGGGGGCGGGAGCCCCCTGGTAAGGAGGGGGATGGGCGGGGGGAGGGGGGCTGGGAGGGACCCCTGATGCTGGTGGGGGAGGGGGAAGAAAGGGTCTGGGACCCCCAGGAGTGACGGTGGGGAAGGGATTGAGGGCAGGAGAGGCGGGAGCCTGCAGGACCCTCGATCTCCGCGTGGCCTCTGCCCCTCCCTCCCCACCCCCCCCAGGAGCCCTGAGAGGGACCCCCTTCCCTGGCTGTGGCCGAGGCGGGGAGGGGGTCGTGGGAAGGCAGCCGAATGAGACCCGGATCCGGAGCCCCCAAAGTTTGTCGCCTTGAAGGAGGAAGGAGAAGAAAGTGAAAGAGAAAGAGGGAAATTGCGGCGTTTTCAGGCAATGAAAAGCCGCACAAGAAAAAGATGCATTTGGGAAAAAACCTTTTTGCACCTTCAGAAACTTCACTTTTTCTTACGAATCTCCAATTAGAGGCTTTTAAGGTCAGGCAAGAGCTAAATTGAGATCCCTTGTTGGGGGAGCCTCTGAACTGGGAAAGGAGACCCAGCCCCCCCCCATAATTGCCCTCTGCTGAATCCGGGTCTGGAGGGGAGGGGGGAACTGAGAAGGAAGGATGTGGGGGAGGGAGACTGGAGACCCCCCTTTAAGTTGCTCCTGGGGGCTCTTGAGGAAGGCAGGTAGGAGGGCTGAATCTTGGGGGGGGAAGAGAAGTTTGGGGAAGCCAAGGAAGGTGGGGGGTTCAGGTGAGGGAGGGGCTGGGAGACCCCAGGATCATCGGTCCAGACACCCTCATTATGCCCCCTCCCGATATCCCCCCCAAGGAGGAGGGAGACCGAAGTATGGATCTCACTTTCACTGCAGCCCTGAGAGTCTCTGGGTCTCTTCACCCCCCTCCCCGCATATTTCCTGCCACTTTGGGGGGGTAAAGAGGCCCCACCCGGATCCAACGTACCCTGCAGAGAGAAGGGCGTTCTGCTGCACCATTTGAGCTTCTGCCTGCCTTTCTCCAGGGCGGGAGGATGGAGGGGGCCCACCAGGAAGCTCCTCCCCTCACCCTCTTTCCTCCCCCTACAGACCCAGCAACTCTCTCTCCCTCCCCCCCAGGGAGCCCCACTGGGACCAAGGAACCTCCCCCTCCCTCCTCCAGGGGGCGTCTTCAGGGAGCGACAGCCCTGCGGGGTTGGCCGCTGCTGCCGAAGGAAGGCGATGGAGCTTCTCCCACTCGGGGTGGATCGGGGCCCTTCCTCCCCACACCCCCAATGGTGGGGCACGGAGTGGATTGGGCCGGGGGTCTCTTGGCAGACCCCCCGCATCTCCCCCAGGGAGCCCCAGCAAGGAACTGGAGGGGGCAGAGAAAGGCCCCCCAGGTCCCCCTTCCAGCTGGACCCTCCAAAGGCACCCCTCGGTCTCCCGCCACAGGTCTCCCCCTCCCCCTTTCAACGTGGGTCCCTTCTCCACTGGCGGCTGAGAGTGATGGGCCCTGGAGTCCTTCCTGACGGCCCTCCTCCTCGCCCTCCTCCTCGCAGCCCATTTCTTGTACCAGGGAAAGCTCGACTGCCACTTCTTCAACGGGACGCAGCGGGTGCGCTACCTTGAGAGGCACTTCTACGACCGGCAGGAGTTTGTCCACTTCGACAGCGACCTCGGGAAGTTCGTGGCCGTCACCCCGTTGGGGCAGCTTCTGGGCTGGGCCGACTATTGGAACAGCCACCAGGAGATCCTGCAGGACGAGAGGGCCGAAGTGGACCGCTTCTGCCGGCACAACTACGAGGTTCTCCAGGGCGCTGCTGTGGTTGGCCGGAGAGGTGAGTCTGGGGGGGCTTCCGGAGGGGAAATGCCGGCCCCTCCCCCTTCATTCAATCCGTTAAGGATCCCCTTATAAAGATTTACTCCGTGATGATTCTGCGCTGTCAGATCTACGAAATATTCCTCTTCTCCTCCCAGGATCCCAACTCTCCCCCCGCCCTGAATCTGGGATCCCCTTGATCCCCTCCAGAAAACGGCCCAGGGAGGATTCGGGGGGGCAGAATCCGGCCTCGTCTCCCCCTCCCCAATACGGATTCAGGGACCGGAGGGGCGTTTTGCCTCTTTTTATCCTTGATTCTTGGTTCAGGGTCCGGCAGCTTCTAAATCCAACAAACAAACATAACAAACAAACAATCAACCAGGCTAGAATTTCTAATCATGATTCGGCGTTTAAACAAAGGCGTAAACCTCAATCGTCTGGAAATTTTATGTGCTTCTTCCTCCGCCGTGTGGAAAAGCTGATTCGAAGGCTGGGAAACCTTTAAGGGCGATTTCCGGAGTCCGGCAGAAAAGCCCCCCTCGAAACCAGCTTTTCACAGCAGACTCGGCCCCTCTTCATGGCCGGGAAGGTCCCGGATTTGGGATGGAGCCCAAAAACCGCATTAAAGTTGAGTTTCCGGTCGTAAGAACCCCGGAAGCCATCGAGGGTTTAATGCAGGAGGCCTCATCCTCTGCTCCAGAGTTCCTACAAATTGCTAAATTGGTTTCTGTAATTTTAATTCCTGGCCTAATGATGAACTTATTTATCTCTATCACTGGATAAGGTTTCAGAGCTCAAACATGGTGCAAATCGAGTGTTTTAGCTGCACGTGTTGCAGTTCGGCCCTTTCGGGGAAACTCTCTTCCTTCGGTGCAACCTCCATAGTTGTTCGTATTCCCTTTCTGAGCCCAGGTTTTCCAAAAATAGTGTGTTGACACAGGATTAAATAACACCTTTCAATAGAGTTTATATTTCGTAATATTAATTCACACTCCCATGGTATTTACCGCAGAACTTCGTCACTTCCGCGAATCCATCTAGTGATATTGGCAGCCCCCGAAAGCCCCCAGAGATCCCCTGCAATGGCTCCATCTGGCTCAGGGGCCGTTCTGGGTTCCTCCAGATGTGCAGAATTACAGATTTTGTGACTTTTGGGGTTCAGCCACGTCTCCCGGCTGCAGGTCCACAATTTCTGGAAGGTTTGCTACCTTTTAAGAAGCCTTTATCTGCTCACTAGCTACGTCCAGATGCACAGAATTTAACTTTTTACAAAATTCAAAACACTGACCACGAATGTCATTGTGATTGGTATAATTTGTTCCTGAGGAATCTCTCAGCAAAGGTGTTATTTTTACTTCACTGAAAATGCCTCCCGAGTCCATTTTGCAGAATATTCTGTTAATCTGGAACACGTGTGATGTGGGGCAATTAAATTTATATTCCTGCTGTTTTCAAACCAGAGATTTGCATAGCTCCATTAAATAAAATTCCTGGATGGATAGATGGATTGATGGAGAGTGTGGTGTCTCTGGGGGGCCTTTAAAAAGAAAAAAAAAAATCTTCTTCCAGCCCAACAGTGGATCCAGAACTGAATTAAAGTCCCTGCCCAACAACTCCCGTCAGACCAAATTGTTCCCCCCAAATATTTGCATGGCAGCTTTGTAAATAATTAGGTTTATCTTTGGTGAGGCCATAAAAAATGATTTATGCACTCTGATGATCTTCTTCTTTAACTGCTAAAATTAATCTATGCATTTTGAAGATGTTTTCACTAAAATTGCCAGTTTTTAGATTTTGAACTTCTGCTGATTTAAATCTATTCCTTCCATTTGCTTGTTAAAAGTATTTTCTCATTCCGAAGATTTTTCTTATAAAAAAAAGGAAAAAGCATTGTCATGAATTTCAATTAGAAAAAACTGCCTCCTTTTAGCTCTTTTGCAAAGATGTTTAATGTTCCAAGACACAAATGTGCTTCCTGTGAAGGAAAAGCCACAAATGTATTATTTATCTGAGCGGCAACCAGACTAGATCCCAGGTCTTCATTGCAAATAACCAAAACGTTTAAAAATAGAATCGTCTTAAATGTTATTAATGGTTAGTAAAAAAAATCATCAGTAAGAAACTCTATTAACAAACCACTTACACAAGACACTAAATAGCCAATTATTGAAAATAATTTCAAAAAAGGTTAAAAATCAGATCCAAACATACCTTGCAGCCCCCCAGAAGCCGAGGCTGCCGGACGCAGTGCCAGAGATGCCTCTGGGGGGAGAAGGAGGGCGGGTGCCCCATTTACCAGCCATTCGCCTCCCCCCAAAATACCAGAAGATGCAGAAGCATTTTGATTTTTCCAGCCGAGGAGGGAGAGAATCAGCCTCGTCTCACCCACTGACGTCTTCCCGGAAGGCCACAAGCTTCATCGATCTCCCCCAACTCCCTGACCCAAAACTTGCAGGACCCAGGACAGACCCCGGGATGGCACCGGAGACCCCCTTCCCGGCTGGAGGGAGGCCTCAAGGACCCTCTCTGGGGGCCCATCCAGCCCTCCCTTCATCCATCCAAGAGTTGTGCCAGTTTGAGCCACGCTGTGGTTGGCACTTTTCCCCTTAAATCTTGTTCTGTTCTTTTCTGCTTCTTTCTCTGAGTTGTCCAGATCATCTGGGATTTTATTCATTTTCTAGAATTTTGTATCACTGACGTTTTAATCATCTGATGGCCTTTTTGAGCCTGGTCCGAATCTGCTTAATTCTCACCTCGTCCAGAGTCAAATTTACCCGACTCAGCAGCGGACAGGAAAGGCTGCAAAATTGGAAAGTGAAGTTTTTCTCCCTCTCTGCAAATAAAACTCTTGGAAAGGGGACGTGAGACACAGAACATTTCCCAGACTCAGACGGACCTTGGCCTGAACTGACCAACTTGCTCTTCCGTCCTGGGCCCTGCTGGGTCTCTCACCTCCCTCCTTCTCCCTCCCCTCCAGCCAAGCCCAGCGTCACCGTCTCCCCCACCAAGACGGACCCCGGTTCCCCCAACACCATCCTCCTCTGCACCGCGACCGGCTTCTACCCCCTGGAGATCGACGTCCAGTGGCTGAAGAACGGGCGGCCGGAGAAGGAGGGCGTCGCCTTCGGGGAGGAGCTCCAGAACGGAGACTGGACCTACCAGCTCCAGGTGCTGCTGGAGACCCAGCCCCAGCGTGGGGACGTCTATGCTTGCAAGGTGGGGCACGCCAGCCTGGAGGCCCCCGTCACTGTCCAGTGGGGTAAGCCTTTCCCTTCCTCCCCTTCCCTGCCCTTCCCTCCTGGAGTGGGGACACCATCCTGCACAGAGAAGGGGTCATCGATGGGGGGCTGGAAAGAGCCTCCCTGTGTGTTGAGCCAGAATGGCCCCCCCGGAGGGAGCTGGCCCTGATCCTCCTGCTCATGCGAGGGTCCTTCTCCTTTCGCAGAGCCACATTCCTCCAACGCTGCCAAGAGCAAGCTCTGGACGGGGGCCGTGGGGGCCGTGCTGGGGGTGGTCTTCCTGGCCGTGGGGCTCTCCCTCTACCTGAAGAACAAGAAAGGTGAGTCTGTGGGGGGCTGGGTGAGAGGCTATGGGGAGGGGACCATCTAGGGGAGGCCTTGCATCTAGATGGCAAGGTGGGTCCTCTTGGGCCCCCGAATCCCAAGGCTGAGGGTCTCATTGGGAAATTGGTTTGGAGATATTTTTCTTCCTGGAGGGGTCTAAGGGATAGGAGACCCCATTGGTGGGGGTGTGTGTGAAGGCACGAGGCTAGAAACCAGGAGCTGTGAGTCCCAGTCTTGCCCTGGGCACAAAGCCCCCAGGGTGACCGAGGGCCAGCCATTGTCTCTCAGCCCCAGGAAGCAGGCAATGGCAACCCCCTTCCAAACCCTTGCCCGGAAAACTGCAGGGACTAGTCCAGGCAGTCGCCAGGAGTCAACATTGACTCAAAGGAAGAAAAGAAAAAGGGGGGGGGAATGTACTGCAGTATATCATAGGCTATAGAATGGGAACTTGACCCTATAAAAGCTCCAGCCCCTTATTTACTTATCAAATTTATATGGCCGCCCACAAGAAGTGACTGGGCAGCATATAGCAAAAACTATAAAATAAAAACTATGTCAAAAACACTCACATTAAAAGGATAAAAAAGTTCTGAATGCGTCTCTCTCCCTTTTTCTAGCAACTCCCGTCCAGCAACCAGGTGAGTTTCTTCTGTTCCCCCTCCATTAATTAATAAGGTTTTCTCTTTCCCTCTCCTCCCAAAAAATATCTCTTCAGGAGGTGAAAGAGCCTTGAAGGACCTGCAAAGCCTCCAAAGATTTTCTGGACTTCCCAAATCCTCTCCAAGGTTTTTGGCGGCTTTTCCTTGCAGGGACCCCAAAATGCAACGCAATCGCACACAAGAGCAGCAGACAACACCAGAGCCTCCCCCAGGATGTTTCCCCATTTTGGGACATTGCAGAAGGGAACAGAAGGGGGGGCCGTGCATGTCATTGGGGGAGGGAGAGGGGGCACCCCAAGTTTGTGGGCTGCCCTTCCTGACCCCCCTTCCTGACCGAAAGGGGCGGATTCTCCCTTCATCTGGGCCCTGCCCACCATCCACCCCCTGAAGGTTGGGCCTGCCTGGGAAGGGGGGGTGAAAGGGAGTGGGAGGGGAAGCCCACCCTGTGTGTTTCCTGCAGGCTCTTAAAAAAAAACTTATTTACACTGAAGGTTTTACCATATATTTTAATTTTCTTCCCCATCTCTTTTTTTCACAGGTCTCATGAGTTAATCCTGCTATCCCTTCCTGCTCTCAGATGCAAAATCGCTGAAGATTTTCAGCACCTGATGAATTTCGGCCTTTTTTGCAACACTCAAAGGATGCAGCTTCAACACTGGCGAGAGGAGGAGAATCGCAGCCTGGACCTTCTCCTGCCGAGACCCACCAGCTTCCTTTCAGGGCCTCTCTGTCTTTTGAGGGAGGGGGAAGTGGGGAGGGGGTGGAGACCACCTATTCTGCCCCCAGGAACTCCTGGCCTGCCTGTCACTGCAGACCCTCCAATTTCTCCTGCTCACCCCCCTTCAGAGCAATGGCTACAACCCACCCACCTCCAGCCACTTAACCGGAGATCCATCTGGCACTTAGCCAAGCCTGGAGGCCACCAGATCCAGAGAGATCCAGATGCTCCACATGCACCAGCCACCCTGGCATCCATTTCCTGAGAAATGATCTCAGGGATCAACTGGTCTCTGCCCAGCAGACCCCAACCTCTTTTCCCTTCCTTGGACCCCCTTCCCCTTGTTTCTCCATCTCATCTCTCCCGGCTTTCAAAGTGCAGGACCTTCACTTTCTTGCTCTTCTCCTCTGGGTCAATACCCGTGGCTTTTATTTGCTATAAAGGAATAAAATCTAGACTGTAGGAAAACCCTGGAATGATGTCAGTTGATGCTGTCCATTTAATCAGCTCCCTCCACCCCTGAATTGCTGATCCTCCGCAGAAGGGGAGAGGTCTCCCCCACACATCTATAGGTCTCCTTGCCAGCATGGCTCCTCCGATCAGAAGGCGGCTCTTCCTTTGGAGCTCCTTCCTCGCTACCTACATTCATACGGATTCTCTCCAGGGTGGATTCTTTGAGGAAAACTAAGAGGAAGCCTCTGACCCCTTCCATGCTTTCAGCACCCGTGTTGCTTGTCTCTGGTCCCAGCTCCGGAGGGTGGACGCGAGTCCAACTTATCTTCTGAGTATTTTTCCACAGAAGGGCATTTCCCCCTCTCCTTCCCGAGATCCTGTTTTATGAAGAAGAAGAACTGCCGTGCGAGAATGTTTTCCTAATTTTATTTCCCCTGATTTTGGTCCCCCTGATTTCCAAAGATCCCCTTCAGTGGAGGCTTCCTTGTTTCTGGTGTTCTTGCATTGGGTTCGTTTTCGTCCTCATTCTCCTCCGCAGCCCTCCCTGGGGGAAAAAGAGAGAGGGTCTCATCAGGAATATCGAGGTCCAGATCCACTGCTTGGCCTGGCTGAGTTCAGCTCCCACTCCCATCCTTGGAGGAATCCCGGATTAGTTTTGTGTTATGGGGCAGCCTCAGATCACAGCCGGGTCTCTGTGCTGGGCCATTTTGTCCTGTTCATGAGAATAAAGCTGCGTTTTCTCCCCACTGAAAAAGTATCTGGAGCTGAAGCTGCAGCTGTTCAATATCTGTCTGGGGAGCAAGGGGGGCCCTTGCAATCCATACTGAAATATATGATGGAAGAAATCCCTTCATTTCGAAGCAGAGCATCCTAAATGTTGAACTAAAGCCAAAGGGTTTTCTCTTCTTGTGGGGCAACCATGTGGCACACATAGGAACTACAAAATGCTCCTGTTTTCAATAAGTCAAGATTCTTCCTTTCTCATTGCCCTTCCTCAGTCTGCAATTTCTTTGTGGGGCTGTTACTCAGTTAGCAACATCCGCTTCAAGGCGCTCCCAGGCAGGAGCCAAAGAAAGTCCCTTTTGGAAGGCAGAGCAGGAACTCAAAGTCCGCCTGGACAGACCCCACGAATCTCCTCTTTCTGGGGATTCTCCCCTGAGTGGACCCTTTCGAGGGAAGGTTATCACCCCTCCTGAAGCTCTTCCCACACTCCAAGCATTTCCATGGTTTTTCTTCCTGCAGGAGGGCTTTTATCAGCTTTTACTGCTTTGATCGTTCCCCAGGATCATACTGGACCTGTTCCACCAACAGCACACCATCTCCTGCCGTGGGTGCGTGGCCCAGATGTTCTTCTTGCTGTCCTTCCCAGGAATGGGAGCTGCCCTGCTGGCTCTCACGGCCTTTGACCGCTTTGCTGCCATCGGCCAACCTTTGCACTGCTCCGGTCTCAGGAGCAGCACGTCCTGCGTCCAGCTCGTGGTGCCCACCTGGCTGTGGGGCTTCCTTGATTCTGGTCTTCAAACTGCCCTGAACTCCAGCGTGCACTTCTGTGGAACCCACAAGATTCCCCACATTTACTGTGATGTCCCCCCGCTGATAAAAGTTGCCTGTGGTGATATCCATGTCAATACAATCTCAGTTGGCATAGCCAGCATTTTCATGGGTTTGGGCCCTCTCCTGATGACTGTCCTCTCCTGCTTCTACATCCTCGACTCTGTCTTGCACACTCGTTCCAACACAGGCAGGCGCAAAGCCTTCTCCACTTGTGCCTCCCACATGCTTGTGGTCATCCTTCACTTGGGAATGGAGTGCTCAACTACAATCGACCGAAAAGTGGCTGCTCCCTGGAGGTCAACACCCCGGTCTCCGCCATGTATTGCATCGTCCCCCCCCCCGCCGAACCCGCTGATCTACGGTCTCCACAACAAGGAGGTGAAGGGGGCCCTGCGGAAGGTGCTGGAAAACCAACACAAGCTGTCCACTTCCTCACACAGACAACCATGGCAAGCATGAGTGTTGAGGGAAACCATCTGCCAGTGTTCTTCTTCCCTTGTAGACACGGATGTGTGATAGCAACACTGCAGCCAGCCCCATCGTTCCCGTGGCAGCCCACTCAGTTCCCATTTCTGTACTTTTCCTTCTCATTGCACAGCTGTGTGTGGCAGAAAGTGCTACCAGCATTAGCTGAGCTGGTGCAGACGGTCACAACGGCAGGGAGGACGGGGAGGGGCTGCAGCGTTAAGGACCTCCCCTCCCGCGCCCCGATGGGCAGACCCAGCAGCCCTGGCTGCTTCCAAGGCAGACACCGGCTAGTGGGTCCTCCCAACAGGTGCCCACCTTCCTCAACCCGGTCAGTCTGTTTGTGGCACGTTTGTTCTGCTCATCGATACAGCAATCTGTCTTTTGTGGGTGGAGGGACAGTGTTGGGAGAAGACTTTGGATGCTGGGCGAGGGAATAGAATTGTTCTTTCGCATTTTATTTAACGCACACATTTATATGATGCTGGTTCACCGTCCTCTAGGCAGCTCGGATGGATAAAAAATCTTGAAAAGCATATAGAAATTAAGTAAACTTACCCAGTTCTCCTGCATTCTTTTGGCCCTTGGAAGTGAGGAAGGCAGCTTTCTGAACCTCTCTGGGTAACCATGTTTCTCCCTTCCTGAATCTCTGTCTCACAGCCCCGGCAACATCTGGCTTGTGATAACACATCTGCACAGATAGTTTCGTATGCATATCTATGTCCATCTGCCAGATGGGCTGTGATATGGGAAGAAATAGCCCACCACTGTTTTGAGAAAAGGCCTCCCTCTCCGCAGACCCACAGCCCTAGGGTGGGACACGGACTGGGGGCTCGGCCGTTCCCGGAGCTGGAAGGACGGAAGCCTCTCGTGTGCCTTTTCTGACCAAAATAAAGGTTATCTCCTTCTACCATTCCACAATTGTGCGTCTCTTTCTTGAAGCCCTCTAAAATGCTCGCACCGATAAAGAAAAGAGTGAGGAAAGATTTAAAGGAACAAAGAAAACTCTGACATTTGACAGGGGCTGGGTTTTCACTACTCGCTTAACCCAAAGCCCATCTCATGTGATGTGACTCTGGGCGGTGTGCAAACAAACCATTGAAAACTGATGGACCTGGAAGGGAGCTGGGGGCTGTTCCTGCTGGACTTCGGCACCCTCCATCCGAGGCCTTGGTGGCTGCCTGGAACAGAGGGCCACGGAGGCTTTGGATCAGATTGTGCCTATGCGAGCTCTCATTCTTTGCACAGTTTTGTGTTGCGCGCCAGTTGTGTCCATCCTTCCTCAGGCCCCTGCCGAAGGTTGTCCAGGCCCCCTGTACCCAAGAGAGCCCGTATCGTCCGAAACAGGGCTGCAGGGTGGCAATCATGCTGTGAAGAAGGATTCTAAATTCTGCTGTGTTCCAATCCTCTCCTCGCAGCCGGCCTGGATGGAACCCATGGCGGGTGGCAACCAGACCCCGCGGGTGACGGAGCTCTTGTTCCTGGGCTTCTCTGGCATCCCCAAAGGCCGACCCTTCCTCTTCCTGCTGTTCCTGGCCATCTACCTCATCACCTTGCTGGGCAGCTCTCTGATACTCGTTTTGATCCAGCTGGATTCGCGCCTCCACAGTCCCATGTACTATTTCCTCAGCCATTTGTCCTGCTTGGACATTTGCTACTCCTCGGTCACCATCCCAAAGATCCTGGTGAACTTCTTGCACCAGCAGCCCATCATTTAGTATAATGAGTGTATGGCCCAGATGTTCTTTCTGATGATGTTTGCAGGAACTGAGTGTGCACTGCTGGCTGTCATGGCCTATGACCGCTACGCTGCCATTTGCGAACCTTTGCGCTATTCTCAACTCTTAAGTAGGAGAGTGTGAGTCCCTCTGGCTGCTCCTTGATGGATCTGGGGCCTTCTCAACTCAACCATTCACACAGTGCTGGCCACCAATTTGATCTTCTGTGGAGCCAACCAGATCCATCACATCTTCTGCGATGTCCCCCCGTCCTTGAAAATTGCTTGCAGTGACACATAACTTAATGAGGTGGCTCTTCACACAGCAAGTGTCTTTGTGGGTCTGAGCCCTTTCCTCCTTGTTGTCATTTCATATGTCTACATCCTATTTACTATTCTGCAAATCCATTCTAACACCGGAAGAAGAAAGACCTTCTCCACGTGTGCCGCTCATTTAACTGCAGTCATTGTCTACTTTGGGATGGCCAACTTGAACTACAACCGGCCCAGTGCAGGCCACTCTTTGGGAGTGGACACCCTGGTCTCCATCCTGTATTGTATCATCACCCCCATGCTGAACCCCCTCATCTACAGCCTCCAAAATAAGGAGGTCAAAGGGGCCCTACAAAAACTTCTCAGCACTCAGGAGAAGGAAAGTTCATCTCCTGGAAGGCAGTGAAGGAAAACATGGATCACCTTCCTACTGCTTATCCTTGTCTATAGACCAACAACAATTTTTCCAGACTGAGGGACTGTGTAGCTGCAAATTGCAATGGGGCTCATTGACCCAGTGAAGTTTGACTCTGGGATTCTTCCAGCCATAACCTTCCCTCTTCTATGTCCCCATTTTGGTTTACTCATTTAAGGTGGAAAGAAAAAAACATCTGGAGAACTTTCTCCCACCTACCTCTGAAACATTGCTCATGGTATTTGGAGAAGGATCTCTTCCCTATTCAATATCCCCTTGATTGCCACCTCCTTTTGCATCCTTCAGATTATGCATCTCACAAGGAGGAGCCTGTAGAAGTGAATCCTAGACAAATGATACTCTGGTTTTTCTGAATTTTCATGTCCTTGTGTTCCTTCACTTGGTTTCTATTCTCTGATAGCCTGTAGCTGACTTGGACACAGGGAAGCCGTATTTACTTATTTATTTATTTACACAGGACTTTGTTGCTCTGCCTGAGATGGAATGACGAGGTGTGTAGGATCCACTTTCCCTGGTTTGGCTTGTTGGCTTCACGATGTAGCACCAAGAGCTCTTCCTTCAGAAAGAGTGGATTTCATCTGAAGGGCCTCACGGTCTTGGCAAGGGGAGGTGGCATCAGCCCAGAACCGGGGGGAGTTCGGGCTCAGTCGGACGAGAGGATTGTGGGAGTAAAGAAACTGGTAAGGTAAGGGCTTTTGAAGATGACTTAAATGTTGGTCCTAGAAGATCCTTCAAGGGAACTGAAACATTAATGGGCAAATTAAAAGAGTTTGGTGCATTAGCAAGTTTCAAGATTAATAAACAGAAGAAGAAGATGTTAACAAAACATTTAAAACTAGAAGATCAAACAGAATTGATGAATAAAGGGGGTTTTAAGATTGAGAAGAAGGTAAAATATTTGGGTATCATTATGACAAATATGAATTGTATGTTATTTCAAAATAGCTGTGTTAAGACATGGAATGAAGTTAAAAAAGATATGTTAAGATGGGAGAAACTACAACAATTGGTCGCACTTTTGGATGATCTCTGGTGGGACCGGGATGGGGGTAGCGCATCCATCCTTGCTCTTCTTGACCTCTCAGCGGCTCTCGATACCATCGACCGTGGCATCCTTTTGGGTCAGCTTGGGGAGTTGGGAGCGGGTTTTGTGCTGGTTCACCCCTTCCTCCAAGGCTGGTCCCAATCGGTGTTGATAGGGAGGGAGAGGTCCAGCCTGCAGCCCCTCCTTTGTGGGGTGCCACAGGGTTAGTTCTTTCCCCACTCCTTTTCAACGTCTACATGAAACTACTGGGTGAGATCATCTGCCACCATGGGATGAGGTATCATCAGTATGCAGGTGATACCCAGTTACACATCTACCTCCCAGGTGATCTGAGTGATGCTGTGACTGCCCTTTCACGGTGCCTGGAGGCTGTGGGGGTCTAGATGCAGGACAACAGGCTTCAGCTGAACCCTGGTAAGACGGGGGGGCTGTGGGTTGGGGGCTCCTCTGTATCCGAAAGTACCGTCCGGAAGTTCTGGATGGGGTCGCACTACCCCAGGCAGACCTGGTGCGTAACCTGGGGGTCCTCCTGGACTGACGAGTCCTGCTCGAAGAGCAGGTGGCAGTCGTGGCTAAGAGGGCCTTTGCGCAACTTCGTGTTGTGCGGCAGTTATGCCCCTTCCTCGATCAGGAGACCCTCCGCACGGTCACTCATGCCCTGGGCACCTCCCAGTTGGATTAGTGTAATGCACTCTATGTGGGGCTACCCTTGAAGAGTATCCAGAAGCTACAGCCAGTGCAGAATGTGGCAGCGCAGACTGTTCTCAATGCCCCTGGGGGGCACATATAACACCCTTGTTACGCAAGCTGCATTGGTTGCCAGTCTGCTTCTGGGTCCAATTCAAGGTGTTGGTCATCACCTTTAAAGCCTTTCATGTCACAGGACCAGGTTATCTGAGGAGCCGTCTCGCCCCAGTTACTTCAGCCTGCCCCACTCGGTCTAGCAGAAGGGGCCCATTACAGACCCCACCAGTCAAGGAATTTCAGCTGGTGGGGTCTAGGCAGAGGGCCTTTTCTGCTGTGGCCCGCACCCTATGGAACAATCTGCCTCCCGAGGTCCAGTGTGCCCCCACTTTCATGGCCTTCAGGAAAAGGGTGAAATCCGGGCTGTGCCAGAAGGCCTGGGGGCCGGATGGGGGCTCGCATCAGTGGAAGTGGCTTGTGGGGTAATTGATTTCACCCCCCATCATCTTGAATGTTTTAGTATTTATGTATACGGTTGTTTTACAGTTGGACGTTTTAATGGATTAATTAATTTTAATTATCTATGTGATATTTTTAAATTGTTCATGGGTTTTTGGTTTTAATTGTGAGCCGCCCAGAGTCACCTGTTGGGGGAGATGGGTGGCATACAAATTTAATAAGCACATAAATAAAATAAATAAGCGTCCAAATGGCAATCACATGACCGTGGTGATGCTGCAATGGTCATATGTGCAAGGAATGCTCATAAAGTTACTTTTTTAGTGCCATGATAACTTTCAACAGTTGCTGAACCGGGCAGTCATTAAGCAAGTACTACCTGTAGTGGGAAAGGCCAGGTGAATCAGTGGGTCTGAACTCAAGAGGGCTATGATATTCCTGGTGGGAGAAGACTCAGTTGCTTTTTTGAATCCAAACCATCAGTTCATTTTTGCCAGAAAGTTTCTGCAGGCCTACCAAGAAGAAAGGAACAAGGAATAACATCTTCCCTTTGCTTTAATGATTGTAGCATCAGAGCCACGGTGCTGTAATAAGGCGGAAAGAAAGGGTCGGCTTTAGTGTCAAATGAGAGGATTGGGAATGGGGTATGAAGGCAGCCGTGGGTGCAGTGCCGTGGTTTTGAGAAGTTCCCGGGAAGCCATCAGTTAAATCATTCACGACTGCCTATTATTCCAGTATAAACAGGAACTCTGGGGAGAGAGGGGTCAGCACCTTCTGCTTTCCATCTTCCTAATCCTGGTTGGAAAATGTTCTACGAAGATGACCTCAGCAAGAAAGTGCAATGGTCTGTGGCATGACCTTGGGAGACTGGAGGAAGAATCGCAGCCTAGACAGCCATCATGCAGAAGGTCTCTCAGCCCACAGAAGGAAAAGGGGCATGGGAAGCATCTCAGAAGGGACCCTCCCTAGTTTTCTGGAAAGTAAAAGTAAGCGCGTTCAGACGTGCAAGATTCTGTTACTGCAACCTTACAATAAAGGTAGTGTCAGTAAACTCATGGTTTGTGCTTCGTGCCTGGACTACCTCAAAGGGCTGACATCAATACTTCAGTAGGGAGGAAATGCATTTTTGAAAGTGTATTTTCAGAAAAAATAATTAGGGAAGAAAGTTGAGATGTGTGCATGTGAGAAAAAGAATTCATTACAGGGTCTGGGTCTGTAATGAATCCCTCCAGGTATTCTGGAAAATGAGCGCGAGGCTCACCAAGGACCGCTGCTTCCTGGCAAAGCAGAGATGATGAAATGCCTTGCATGTTTCATGGATGACAAAGAAGCGGGTTGCGTGCTCTGTGCAGCCCTTGTTTGGGCACGCAAACCCCTAATGAGGTCCCTGGACTCTCATTTCATTGTTCCAGAAACACGGGCCGGTTAACTAACTCTCTCGGCAATGCCCGCTATTCCCCACCAGCAGCAGCTTCTCCTGCGAGCTGGTCCAGGGAGATCAGAGTCGAGCCCCAGAGCGGTAAAACTTTCGACTCTGTTTCCAGCTCTCGTTGCAAAGCACCAGCTAAGCCACGAAAGGCTTCTGTCCTCTGCCAGAGATTTCCTGGCTGGCCACTGGTGGCCCCGTTCAGATCCGTTCAGAGGCTGTGGCTCCCTCTGAAACTTGGGGGTTTATTGTCTGCTTTTTCTTTAGTACACTGCCCAGAGTCACATTGGACGAGTTGGGTCATTAAATCAATAAATCAGTAAATTTGGACCAGAGACTAGTACACAATTCCCCTGAAGCAGAAATTAGTCTTTTCCATTACCGAAGGTGAAAGACAAGTCTAAAGTGGGGAAGGATGTCCCTCTATATAGACTTATGCAAATGACTAAATACATTTAATTAGTGCACTGAAATATTTGATTGGATCTTAGCACATGCATATTAGCGAGGTCAGGAGGGTGATAGGCTGAATAGAATGGCTTTTCTTGAGCTGAGCAAAGGGGTTTACGACAGGTACCCTGGGAAGCCGAAGTAAAAAGGGGGGGGTCTGGATGGCTCGCTCTGGATGTGCATGGACTACAGGGGGCTGAATGCAATCAGCACCAAGTATAACTACCCCCTCCCCTTGATGAAGGACCTGCTTTCACACCTATCCAAGGGGAAGGTGTTCACGAAATTGGACTTGCGCAAGGCGTATTTCAGGGTTAGGATCCGCGCAGGAGATGAATGGAAAACTGCATTTAATACCCCGCTTGGAAGTTACCAATTTTCCGTGATGCCGTTCGGATTAAAAGGGGTACCGGGGGTGTTTATGCAGCTAATAAACGAGGTGCTGCATGACTTACTCTACCGGGGCATCCTGGTCTACTTGGACGACATCCTAATCTACACTGAAACCCTGATGGAGCACGTGAAACTGGTGCGCACGGTGCTTCAGAGACTGTTGAAGGCACAGCTATATGCAAAACTCTCAAAATGTGAGTTTCACCGGGAGCAGCTGGACTACCTCGGCTACTGTATATCCAGCCGAGGGTTCGAAATGGACCCGTTGAAAGTGAAGGAGGTCCTGGGCTGGGAAGCACCACGGACCCGGAGGCAACTCCAAAGCTTCTTGGGGTTTGCGAACTTCTACAGACAGTTCATTCCGAACTTCGCCCAAGTCGCTCTCCCCCTAACGGATTTGTTAAAGACCAAGGGCAGCGGGAAACCCCCAAAGCCCAGCAGGGGACTCGCGTGGACCGCAGAATGCCAGGAGGCATTCGGAGACTTGAAGTGGTGGTTCACAGCGGAGCTGATCGTGTGTCACCCCGACCCGGACCGGCAATTTATCATCCAGGTGGATGCGTCGGATGTGGCACCGGGGGCATCCTGTTACAGCCTGATCTGGAGGTTCCCCTCCACCCGTGCGCCTACGCCTCCCGCAAATTCACTGAGACGGAGAGTAGGTGGATGGTGTGGGAGAAGGAGGCATATGCGGTCAAGTGGGCCCTAGCCACATGGAGACATTTGTTGGAGGGGGCAACCAAACCATTCGAGGTGTGGACAGACCACAAGAACCTCGAGGCCCTTAAAACCCCGCGGAGGCTATCTCCTAAGCAGGCATGTTGGTCCCAGTACGTTGGGAGGTTCAACTTCACCCTAAAACACATCCCCGGGAAGAGGAATTTCCTGGCAGACGGGTTGTCTCGCATGCCCCAGCACGCCAGCCTGCGAGAGGACATCATAGACTTTATCATCCCCGCCGGCAGGCTGGCTGCAAAGGCTGTCACCCGGAGCCAGACCAAGAGAGAGGTGAGGGACGCAGTGCCTGAGTTAAAGCAGGGTTTTGCGGAAGCGGCGGAGTGGGACTCCTGGCTCAAGGAGAACCGGGAAGGGCTAACCAGCCAAGGGGACTTGTGGTGGCATGAGGGGAAGGTGTACGTTCCTGAAGAATGCCGGTGGCGGGTGATGGAAAGAGCCCACGACAGCTGGAGCGTGGGGCACTACAGCTTCGTGAAAATGCTCCATTTAATCAGGCGGCAGTTCTGGTGGCCAAGGCTCCGGAAGGACGTGGAAGCGTACTCGGGGGGTTGCCCATCATGCGCAATGGTGAAGGGGAGCAAGGACAAGCCCAGGGGTCTACTCCAGACGGTGGCAAACCCCGATGGCCCATGGCAGGAGATCGCTATGGATTTCATAGTGGAGCTACCGGAGAGCAAGGGCAAGACCGCCATTTGGGTGGTCACGGACGTGTTCTCCAAACAAGTGCACTTCGTGGCTTGCCGGCAAGTCCCCATGGCAGAGAGGTTGGCGCGGCTGTTCGTGCAGCACATCTACCGGCTGCACGGTGCACCCCGACGGATCGTCAGCGATTGAGGTGGCAACTTCATTGCATGATTCTGGAGGGAGTCCTGAAGCGGGTAGGGACGCAGCAAGCCCTATCATCTGTGGCGCACCCGCAGACGGACGGAGCCACCGAACACCTTAATGGGGGGCTCGAGCAGTACCTGCAGTGCTACGTGGGGCACCAGCAGGACGAATGGGCGGAGCTACTGCTGTTCACGGAAGTAGCCTACAACAACGCTGTCCACAAAAGCACCAGCTTCTCCCTGTTCAAGGTGGCCACCTGGCAATTTCGTCCCCATGCCAGAGTTGCCTCAACCGGCATCTCACGTAGACTCTCTGGACTCCTGGTTCGCCAAGATAGACACCACGAGGCAGGCAGTGCATGCGGCGCTGCAAGGAGCCAAAGCAGACTATAAAAAATACGCCGACCGCAAGAGACTCCCCGAGTGGCAGTGGAAGGTGGGGGACCAGGTGTATCTGTCGACCAAGAACCTGAAAACTCACCAGGCTTTGAAGAAGCTCAGCCTGAGGTTTGTGGGACCGTTTCCCATCATGGAAATAATCAACCCGGTAACTGTCAGGCTGACGCTCCCCAAAAGCCTCAGAAAAATCCATCCAGTGTTTTACTGTAGCTTATTGAAGCTGCACCAGCCGGGGAACAACTGGCACAAGGCAGAGGTGACACCGGCACCCATCATGTTCGGCAGGGAGCAGCATTTCGAGGCAAAACAGATACTGGATGCGAGGAGGCACAAGGGACAGATCCAGCTGCTGGTGCAGTGGAAACATTTCCCCAAGTCCCACAGCGAATGGGTAAGCAAAGCCCATGTAAAAGTGCCGGACCTAGTGCGGGACTTTTACGACAGGTACCCTGGGAAGCCGAAGTAAAAGGGGGGGGGGTCTGTTTTCAGGGGGGCGGTATGTCAGGTTCAGCTGGCACGGCGCTCCCAGGAAAGCCAGCCCACCGTGCTGAGCCAATTCCGCTGCCTGCTTGCAAGCCGGGGAAAAGAGGAAGTGAAAGCCGCGGCTGATTAACGGCCACCTGCGCCTAGTCAACGGGAAAATGCAGAGTGGAAGCAATTAATTTACACTGATAAGTGGCTAACAATGAGCGTAGCCACGAGCCGCGAAGCTAAGATCGCCGCACAATCCAGAAACCCCGGTTTTGCACGCAACTGAAAGGATCCCAAGGGAACCAGCCCACGCTGGAGGGGCAGTCGATCAAAGAACAATGGGACTCGGGCTGAACCTGCCATCTGGACGATTAAGGGGGATTATTGGGGTGCTGATAATCCGCAGCCTGTAACGCGGGAAGGGGAGTGGTATAAAGTGACCAATGTAAATGTGCCAAGCCAGTCCTGGCTTTGTTTGTAACTGTTGCATTACGCTTGAGTAAACCTCTTTTGTGAACCACACGTGTCATGGGAGTTTCTCTTGATGAACGGGGCATTTCTTACACTGAGGAGGGGAGGCAACCATGTCCAAACCAAAGATGGAAAGCTGCCAGTCCCAGGATCCAGGAGGCCCCCAACCCTCAGCTCCTGTCTCACTAGGTTTGAGTCAAAGTCTGTTCTTCTCCATCTAGACTCTCACAGCCTCCAGGCACTGAGAAATGCTTTGGGGTACTGGTGGTGGCTATGTTGGGGGGGGGGGATAGCAGTAGAGTGGCAGTCTGCTGTGGACCCTTCCACAGAGTCCACCTTGCCTTTCCCTCTGTTAGCTCTAGAGAGGGATGAGAGACCACTCAGCACGACAGCACCTGCAGCCAGGTGCCTCTAATTGTGTGATTCCCCCTCTGGGTAAGAGCCTGGTTGGGTGGGAGAGGGTGGGAAGGGAACCCTCACCAGTGGGTGAGACCGGCAGGGAGGGGCTCCTGTGAATGTGAAGGTGCTTGTGTGTGTGTGTGTTTGTGGGTTGAGAGGGGAGGTGGTCGCTGGGTACCCTGATGGCGCTGAAAGCCAATGAAGCTGAAGTGCCTCGGGGTGCCTGGTGTCCCCCCCCCCCGGGATGGATGGGATCGAGCACTGTGGGAGGTCCCCGGCCTTGGGAATTGGGGGGCCTAGGTCGGATGATAACATGGCCTCCTCTGGGGGGGATATGCATGGGACAAAGCATTATGGTGGTGATGGGCATGGGGAGATCTGTCAGGGGATGAGGAGCGAGCCATTCTCGCGGAACGTGGGACAGATGTCTCATGCCATTTTTGCATTCCAGCTCCTTGGTCTCAGTTCCTGGGCCCAATCAGCAGACCCTAGTTTCCAGATGCTGCTACTAAATGCCAGGGTGGTCTTTAATAAGGCCTCCCCAATCTGCAATTGGATCATGGACAAGAGGGCTGACCTGGCATGCATTACTGAGACCTGGCTGGTCTTAGAAGTGTAGGTGGCAGCTGGGGTTTCGAGCATCACCAGCCGAGAACCCGGGTCAGGGGTGGAGGTGTCGCGATCATCATCTGGGAATCTCTTACAGCTTTCAGGGGCGCTGCCCTGCAGGTCACCGGATGTGAGACCCTGTTCATCAAGTTGGGGCTCTAGGGACCAGTTGGGACTGTTGCTGTTGTACCGGCCTCCCTGCTGCACAGCAACCTCCCTGCCTGAGCTCCTTGGTGCCATTTCTGGGTTGGCAGTGGAGTTCCCCAGACTTATGGTCTCGGGGGATTTTAATCTGCCTTCCCTGGGAATGGGATCTGAGGTGGCTCAGGAGTTCATGGCCACCATGACAGCCATGGGCCTATCCCAGGTCATCCAGAGCCCAACATGGGACCGTGGTCACACACTGGATCTGGTGTTCCTGTCGGAGCAGTGGCTATGTGATCTGCAATTGGGGGAGCTTCTGGTGTCCCCCTTGTCATGGTTAGATCACGCCCTGATTACCATGGGATTTTCTGGTGCCACTATCCACTGCAGGGAGGCTGGACCCATTAGACTGGTCCACCCTCGGTGACTGATGGACCTGAATGGGTTTCAGAGGGAGCTGAGGGTTGTTCCTATTCGTCTGCTGCACAGTCCATCTGAAGCCTTGGTGTAAGAGGGCAACCAAGGCTTTGGATCACATCACACCCATGTGACCTCTCCTGTCTCGTGGTTCCCATCACTCCCTGTGGTTCATGGAGGAGCTAACAAAGATGGAATGAAAGGAGAGACAGCTAGAGCATTACTGGCATCCTACAGGGGATGAACTCATCCGGATTGCCTCCGGTTGACCAAGGGATGTTGTGGAGGTGATGAGACTGGATGGGGAAGAACAGGCTTCAGCTCAACCCTGAGAAGGCTGAGCGGTTGTGGGTTTTAGGGCTCTCTGGACCTGGGGACTTTCTATTGTTAACCCTGAATGGGGTTACAGTCTCCCAGGAAAAGAAGGAAATGGGGGGGGGGGGTTAAAATGCCTTGTTTTTTAAAAATACTCTTGGATTTATTTCTAGAACCCCAGCTAAAAGCAGATGAGATAACTGATTCCAGATTGCTCTCCCTGCCTGGTTAAGCTTCAGATATGGAAAAGATTATTCTGCTCTGCCCTCTTCCTTCCTCCCCACCCCCTGAGTCTGACACAAGAAAACTGTGCTGTGCCTGCTGGCAAGTCCCAGATGAGAGTTTCCCCCAGAGGATCTCTGCTGCTTCTCCTCCCAGCTTCATTCCCTGCAGAATCCAGGGCAGGGATATTCTGGGGGCCCGCACGCCAAGGCACATTTCCCCCCATGAGCACCACCTGCCATGGATAATGCAGGCAACCAGGAGACTTAGTTCTGTTGTACGAATGAATTTCTGAGCATCTCCCTTCCTGCTCTGTTGGCTGCCTGTTGGCTGAGCCACCTCCATTCTCACTGATCTGAACCCGACTGTGGGAGAACATGGGGAGAAGGTAACCTGCTTCAGCCACTGGTGAGTTGCTTCGTGGTCCATCCAGCATCCTCTTTTTGTACTTTCCAGGGAGACCTTGGAAGGAGAGAGAGGCCCTGGGAGAAGACTGAGGGGAGATGTGATAGGAGTCTTCCAGTCCTTGAAGGGCTGCCCCATGGCAGAGGGTGGGGCGTTGTTCTCCACAGCACCTGAAGGTAAGCAAAGAATCAATGGGTGGAAGCTTGGCAAGAAAGAGGTCCAAGCTCAAATTCAGGAGGAATGTCCTGACCGTGAGAGTCATGAAGCAGTGGAATAGCCTGTTTCCTGGAGTCATGGAGGCTCCATCACTGAAGGTCTTCAAACAAAGGTTGGGAGAGCCCTTCATCTGGGATGGTCTGAAGACTTCTGACCTGAGCAGGGGGTTGGATTAGAAGACCTCCAAAGTCTCCTCCAGCCCTTTAATTCTATGATTTTGGGGTGCTGCTTCGAAGGGACACTTGGGTAATTTTTTGTCCAATCTAAGCCCATATCTGAAGCAAGTCATAATCCTAGGAAGAGACGTAAGGCTGGGCTGACAGTGATTGCTGTTGTCTGTTCTAAGTCCCAGCAGGGGAAAGTATTTGCCATTTCTGAGGTCCCCTAAACAGAGATTCTGGGTGGAATCAGGTATTTAAGCATTCCCTCCCCTTTTTCTGTACAACCCAGTTCCTTTTTGAACACTTTTTCAGAAGTTGTAGGACACTCTGTGTCTTTAGGTCACTGGCCTGCCAAACGCTTCGGGGAACTTGAAGTCCACTGCTTAGCACAGCTGAACTGCTTCTGAATATGGAAACTTCACAGAACCAGCCTAACTACTAGCTAGTGGTAAGATTTCCTGTTTGTTAGCCTATTCAAGAAGTTAATAATGTGCTTAATCATAGAATTGTGGAGTCATAGAATCCTGGGGTTGGAGGAGACCTTGGAGGTCTCCTAGTCCACCACCCTGACCAGACCAGGATTCCTCAGACTGTCCCAACCTCTGCATGAAAACCTCCATGACTCCAGGAAACAGGCTGTTCTACTGCTTTGTGGCTCTCATGGTCAGAACATTCCTCCTGATTTTGAGCTTGGATCTCTCCTCGTCAAGCTTCCACCCATTGGTTCTTCTCTTACTTTTGGGTGCTCTGGAGAATAACGTCCCACCCTCTGCCCTGGGGCAGCCCTTCAAGGCCTTGGAGACTTCTATCACGTCTCCCCTCAGTCTTGCCTTCTTTAGGTTAAACATACCCAATTCTTATAAATATTACTACTACAATTCTTCATTATCTTGACATTATACCCTGAATCAAAGCTGGGTGCCAGAAACTTATCAAGATGCATTTTCCTACTCTTTTCATCTAATGTTGCAGGTGTGAAAGAAATTTCTAGTGTTTAAAGTATGCACGCTTGTAATAAACACAACCTGAGAGGAAATCTAAAACGAGAATTGCTTTCTTAGCACCTTTTAGCTTCAAAGTAACCCTAAATGCTTAGCATAGGATAGAGGTAAATAGAGCAAAAAAGGAACCCTTCTTATCTAGGAGAAAATGCCAGGTAACCAAGGAGACCTGACTCCACAGGGACAAGGCTGGCTCCTCACACACTCTTCCCACAACAGCTCCTACCACAACAAAGTTCAATGAAGAAACTTTGCTGTGTGTCTAGTCATTTAAAAAATATAGAGATCACATCCAGCTTCCAATCTTTGCCCTTGTTGCTAATTTAATTGCCTCCTCGACGGTACAGCAAATGTATTAAAATTTTAAGTTTGCAACCTGTAGAGACTCTACTGAATCCATTATCCTGCTCTCTTGGTTGCCAAAGCTTAAGTATAAATATAACAAAGCAATCATTTGGGTTGTGTGGGAAGTTTGTTGGGTGCTGTTGGTAACACACAGGCGAGGGAGCTGATGGGATCGAGATTCAAGAGAATCGAACCAAGAACATCTTCACACAATAAAAGTAAGTTATGGGTCTTGGGTTGAGGGTTGCATCTTAGGCTATAAACCCTTGGCTTTTGGCTATGGTAGCAAGATGGCACTGGCACATTCAGAGGTGATGTACCTAAGAATATCAGTCAGTGGGGAACAAGAAGGAAGGTGTTGCTTGTGGCCTTGCAAGAAGCATCTAGAAAGAGGCACCTTGACCCAGTTGGCAAAGCCGGATGTCCTGAAGCACCTCTGCAAACCAAAGCACCACCGTGTCCTTCTGTTCCAAAATCTCTTAGCCCAAGTTGCAGGCATCAGTCGTTTTCTGGAATCCACCGAGACACTAGATGTTTGCTATGTTACCTAAACCCGTTTCTACCAGAAAAATTTGTTTCTCTAAAACCTGTGTCTGTGCCATATGATGACTTGATTCTAAATGAAGTTGGCCCATCATTTAGAGGACTTGGGAGAGCGTCTTGCAAATACCTTTTAGGCTGTCAAGAGCAAAAGGGGCCAGAACGGGACTGTTTTTCCTCCACAGACTTTCCATACTCGATACTGTAGCATCTTCCCCTGACAAGCCACTTGTCCTCTATGTGGAATATGGTTCTGATGCCAGGCTTGGAAGGGAAGTTCCTCAGAGTTTCTCAGCATGCCGAATGCCCCAGGAATGCAGGGAGAGAATTAAGCTCTACTCCCCAATCTAGTTCATTTTACCTTGCAGCTAATTCTAATTCAAAATGGCACAAGCAATCAGCTCTTTGGATGGGAGAGATCCCTAAAATTTCATCCTCCACAATTCCACACTCTGAGTCCTCAAATAATGACTTTTGTCATTTTGCTTCTTCCGTGCATTTTCCAAGGTCCATTGCCCTTCGCTGCTTTCTTCACAGGCATTTTTCTCTCTCCCCAGCTGTCCCTTTTCTCTCTTATGGATTCCCAGAACCAAACACAGGGCACAGAATTTATCTTCCTGGCATTCTCCAGACTCCTAAGTCACCAGATCCACCTTTTCTTGGTGCTCCTTATTGCCTATTTGGCCACTCTGATGGGCAACTTCATGATCCTAACCCTGGTTCTCCTGGACTCCCACCTTCACACCCCCATGTACTTCTTCCTCAGCCAGCTCTCCTGCTTGGATATCTGCCTTTCTTCTGTGGTTGTACCAAAGATCCTGGTGAACATCCTACACCAGCGGCAGACCATCTCCTACAACCAATGCCTGGCACAAGCGTTCTTCCTCATTGGCTTTGCGGGATGTGAGCCAGCACTGCTGGCCGTTATGGCCTATGACCGCTATGCAGCCATCTGCCAGCCTTTGCACTATGCCCACCTGATGAGGAGCAAGGTGTGCATCCAGCTGTCTGTGGCCGTTTGGGTCTGGGGCTTCTTGGACTCAGCCATCCATGCTGCCCTGGCCACCAGGTTGGATTTTTGTGAAAATCGCCAGCTTCCTCACATCTTTTGTGATGTTCCCCCATTGCTGAAAATTGCCTGCAGTGATACCTGGGTCAACGAAGTGGCCAATCACATCACCAGCATCTTTGTGGGCCTCATCCCTGTCTTCTTCATCATCCTGTCCTATTTCTATATTTTGTCCTCCATTCTGCGGATTCGCTCCAACACCGGGAGGCGCAAAGCCTTCTCCACTTGTGCTTCACACATCGCTGTTGTGGTTGTCTGTCTTGGAAATGCATTTGTAAACTACAATCAACCCACTGCTGGCTACTCTCTAGAGGTGGACACCCTGATCTCCACAATGTTTTGCATCATCAACCCCATGCTGAACCCCTTGATCTACAGCCTCCGCAACAAGGAGGTGAAAGGGGCCCTGTGGAAGGTTGTCAACTGCCAGAAGACAACATAGTATTCATTTTGGGCTATGTGTTTTGTTAAATCTCATGTGTTTCTGCTCGCTAAGAAAAATGAAGCCTGTGCACATGAACTGTGGTAGAAGGACTTTCTCAAGGCCCCTGCAAAACCATTCCCAAGAGAGAACAGATGGAGATCATTGTGAGAACATGAGTAGCTAGACCTGCATCTGAACGAAAACTCCTTGACTCCAGCACTCTGTGTTCTATCACGGCCAATTAAGTGTCTCAAGGAACGTGCAAGCAAATGCCCTACCCTTCTTCTAGAAGCCGGAAGCTGGTGGTGACCAGGGACATGTGATTCCTGATCATATGAGTAGAGGTAACAGCTCATGGCTTGCAGACATTTTGATAGCCTGTCTTGCACTGCCCCAGAGCAAAGACAAGCTCTAACTAAGACAGAATTCAGATGAGGAATAGGAACAACGGTTGGGTAGTCAGAGGACAAATGGCATGGTAGGAAAAAAAGTATGGAGATGGGAGAAGCCAAGATGGTTTGCAAGGACGGAGAGATATGGAGAGTGTGATGAATGGCAAAGGTGTGAATGAGATTGAGCTACATGTTTCTCTCTGTCTTATCTCCAGCCTTTAATACCTTCTGTGGCTCTTTCCTTTGGTTCTCTGCATGTCACATAATGATTCTTACTCCAAAAGGGAACAGCCTGAAGGGTGTACATGTCTGTATATCTGTGTGTAGAAATCCCCCTGGGACTGTTTCCTGAGCTTCCTCCACAATTTCTGCTCACTGTGGATGTCTCTGCAGGCGTGTCCCCAAGGCCCCCCTGCTGCGTAAAAGAGCTTCCTTCTTAGGTGATGCTTCTTTGCAAAACTAGACTTATTCTTGGGCACCCCATGAAGTATGGCCACGCAAAGGTCTAGCCTTGCAGATGTCTTTTTGGAGGGTGTTTGGCTGTGATATCCTGCAAGCTTTGGCTTAAGCTGTGTACATCTGTCCCTGCTGGACCCACTGTCCCTACTCCTTGGAGAGATTTGGATGCTTCTGTTACGCTGGGCAGGAAGAGAAGGAGCCCACACGTGACCAGTGAGTAATGCTGCAGTTGTTGGTCAGGAAAGCTTTTATTTGCATTTATTTTATGTGGAGCAGAGTGTTGGGCTCAAGATCCTAAATGGAGCCTTTCTGTGTTATGACTCTGTGGGTCAGAATTTTTCTTGATACTGCTTGCGCAGGGTGGGGAGGGGGCAGGTTTGGACATTCTGCACAAGGAGATTTCCCAGCTTAGTTCTGGAAATACTCCTGAGACACAAAAGGCCATCTTGGTGGTCCTTGCCCAAGACTGGAATTATTCTGGGAGTTGCAAAGGTACAGCAACTTCACCCGGGATGGGAGCTGGCCTGTCCCGGGTGAGCTGATGCTTCTCTCACCTTTAAGCCATGGGCAGATCATCTAGGGACACAGATGCAGACAGAGGGACAAAAGAATTCTAGATGTCTTCAAGGCTGAAATTAAAATCACAAGCTCTCTGAGGTCTTCTTAAGCCGATGCTTGGCCTTGCTAAAAATATAGAGGCATATATTTATGCAGCTTCAGAGGGTGGACAGCAAAGGTCTCCCCAGAGACCCAGGGCGCAATCAGTTGTTCTCTAAGTACTTTATTAGAGCATGGCCTCCAAGCAGCCGCACACGTCCATTCCGTTGCACACAGCGCACGGAAGAGAGCGGGCCCTTCTCCTCCAGGGCCCCCAGTTGGCAAAGGGAGATGCCAGCGAGCTCCTGGTGGGAGAATCTTGGTTTTCCCAGCACCAGGCTCCCCTCCTTTATGGCAGACCCACATCCTGGGGGTGGTGCTGAGCCTTCCCACCGGGTCTCATGCCAGATTGTTCCTTCTTGTTCTGATGTGTCAAGAGAGAAAGCCTCATTTCCTAGGATGGGCCTTGCAAGCGTGATGGAAGGATGTTCCCTTCAGCTTGCGTCCATTGATGGGCTGGAAACGGTGCCCACTGATGGTTTAATCTATTCCGCAGATCTCTTACCAGGCTCTTCCCTGGGCACCATTCTGGTCAGCTAGTAGTGAAAGGAGACATACAGAGCACAAAAAAAACAAAAACAAAGATATACTATTAGATAGAGAATACGGGTATACACTTCATTTCATCTCTTGCATTCAGTATTGCTTCCTCCAGTTCAGAACAGCTTGTCTGGTCTCAAAGGAGCCTTATTCTCATTTAAGTGGTGATCCTGAGGACTCAGATAGAAGCTTCTGCCTGCAAAGCTGTTTCGGGTTCTGCACAGGGAGCCCTCAGGTATATCTCGCTAGCATTTGGATGTAATTAAATGTCAGTATGAGAAAGTGTTGTAATTAAACAATCCCCCCCCCCAAAAAAGGGTAAGGGATGTGCTAGAAAAATTGGAAAAATGAGTTATGAATTGCAGTACTAAAGTAAATATTAGTGCCGTGCAAGTGATCTCCACAATCTTCTATTAAAATGATGCAAAGTGTGACAATCCATGATAATTACTTGCTAGAATTTAGGTGTAAGGTTCACTAGCCTGGATTCCATGATTTCCAATGAGACTCCAGACCGAGGTTTTTCCAAAGAAGGCTCAGCTTTTATTGTTGGCCAAGAGAAAAGCAGGGTGGACCACTCTCTGTCCGACTGGCAGCAAGGAGACAGAGAACAGCCACACCTCAAAACAGTTTACAACAGCTTTTATACCTTTTAAAATAGCAGAACTTAGTACCATTATAATAAAGGATAGTTTTTGCAGCCAATCGAAGGGACTTAAACAGAATACATTATTCCCCGCCCTTGTTTGTTTCTATTAACTCCAGAATACATTATTCTCCTCCCCTGTTTGCTTATATTAATTCAAATGAGTTCCTTCCCATGAACCCCCTAGCTCTTGTTCCTTATAAGTCCTTGTAGACCCTTGTTCTGGGTCCTTCCTCCCTTTTTCAGGCCAAGGTTCAGCCATAGGAGGAGGAGGAACAGGGGACCTTGCAGACGTTTCCCTTTTTAGGACCTTTGGTATGAGCTCGTCAGACTTTTAGCTTGTAGTTTAACCACATTTTTCCCCCCTTCCTCTTATTAGCATAACTTTTACTTGCTCAGCGTCTTGTAACTTTCACGAGCTTCCCTACTTGCAAGAAGCTGCGTTTCCTTAATAGCATCTAGACTGACCTTTAACCACACAGTCACTGTCAGCAAAAGCTTTGAAGTACAGAAGCAAAATAAGCAGTTAGTGTTTAACCATTCCTTACATAGGAAAAGGTCATTCCCCAGCCCCCAGCCTTCAGTGTTTCAGCCCACCTTTATTTTTCTCTCCTATTATTAAATCATGATATAATTCATGTGCTTTATAAACAACAAGAAATAAAACAATTCACCTGTCCCCCAGGGACCAGACATCGTTATAGCCTGGAACAGAGTGAGGCCTTTTTCCTTTGCCCAACAACAGGTCAGACCAGAGACAAGCTGTGGTGAAGAAGCATGAAGATCAGGGCTTCCTAGCCCATCTCTTGCTTCTCTCTTCACTAATGTCTCAAGACTCAGAGGCCTGAATTACCAAATATGATGCAACCAAAGACCAGTGCTAGAG
The DNA here is from genome assembly GCA_030867105.1 of Liasis olivaceus. Lineage (NCBI taxonomy): Eukaryota > Metazoa > Chordata > Lepidosauria > Squamata > Pythonidae > Liasis > Liasis olivaceus. Next base: position 80,449,172 of record CM061355.1, read on the forward strand.
AAGTGCAGAATCAAAGACTAACCCATGTTTCCAATCTGAGTTGCCAGCACATGTTGAGTTAAGACCACCAGCAGCTTCTTGGCTTTACAACTGGGACATTGCAACTGGTGCTGCCCAGATCACCGCCTGCTCTCTCTCTGCACCTTGTTTGCTCTGGCGCTGTCTTCTGCCCCACAACAAGGCTTTAGGGGTATTTCCCCAAAAACCTGCAGTACCACGAAATGACTTGCTGAATTTCCTGGAACATAACACATGTTTCCTCTCTCTATTTTCCTCCTTGCCAGTGAACTCAGAGTTCCCAAGGACATCCAGCAAACAAACACAGCAAATCATTTTTGTTCTCCTGGGTTTCTCCACCACTCAAGGTGTCTGGATGTACCTCTCCTTGGTCTATCTAGGCATTTATGTGGTCACCATAATAGGCAATATCCTGACATTTACCCTGATTCAGCTGGATGCCTCTCTTCACAGTCCCATGTACTTCTTCCTCAGCCACTTGTCTTGCCTGGATATCTGCCTGTCTTCCATCACAGTCCCCGAGATCTTACTGAACCTGTTCCACCAACAGTACACCATCTCCTGCCATGGGTGCGTGGCCCAGATGTTCTTCTTGCTGTCCTTCCCAGGAATGGGAGCTGCCCTGCTGGCTCTCATGGCCTTTGACTGCCTCGCTGCCATCGGCCAACCTTTGCACTGCTCCAGTCTCATGAGCAGCACGTCCTGCGTCCAGCTTGTGGTGGCCACCTGGCTGTGGAGCTTCTTTGATCCTGGTCTTCACACTGCCCTGAACTCCAATTTGCACTTCTGTGGAACCCACCAGATTCCACACATTTACTGCATTGTCCCCCCGCTGATAAAAGTTACCTGTGGTGATATCCATGTCAATACAATCTCAGTTGGCATAGCCAGCGTTTTCATGGGCTTGGGCCCTCTCCTGATGACTGTCCTCTCCTGCTTCTACATCCTCGACTCTTTCTTGCACACTCGTTCCAACACAGGCAGGTGCAAAGCCTTCTCCACTTGTGCCTCCCACATGCTTGTGGTCATCCTTCACTTGGGAATGGAGTGCTCAACTACAATCGACCGAAAAGTGGCTGCTCCCTGGAGGTCAACACCCCGGTCTCCGCCATGTATTGCATGGTCCCCCCTGCTGAACCCGCTGACCTACGGTCTCCGCAACAAGGAGGTGAAGGGGGCCCTGCGGAAGGTGCTGGAAAACCAACACAAGCTGTCCACTTCCTCACACAGACAACCATGGCAAGCATGAGTGTTGAGGGAAACCATCTGCCAGTGTTCTTCTTCCCTTGTAGACACGGATGTGTGATAGCAACACTGCAGCCAGCCCCATTCTTCCCGTGGCAGCCCACTCAGTTCCCATTTCTGTACTTTTCCTTCTCATTGCACAGCTGTGTGTGGCAGAAAGTGCTACCAGCATTAGCTGAGCTGGTGCAGACGGTCACAACGGCAGGGCGGACGGGGAGGGGCTGCAGCGTTAAGGACCTCCCCTCCAGCGCCCCGATGGGCAGACCCAGCAGCCCTGGCTGCTTCCAAGGCAGACACCGGCTAGTGGGTCCTCCCAACAGGTGCCCACCCTCCTCAACCCGGTCAGTCTGTTTGTGGCACGTTTGTTCTGCTCATGGATACAGCAATCTGTCTTTTGTGGGTGGAGGGACAGTGTTGGGAGAAGACTTTGGATGCTGGGCGAGGGAATACAATTGTTCTTTCACATTTTATTTAACGCACACATTTATATGATGCTGGTTCACCGTCCTCTAGGCAGCTCGGATGGATAAAAAATCTTGAAAAGCATATAGAAATTAAGTAAACTTACCCAGTTCTCCTGCATTCTTTTGGCCCTTGGAAGTGAGGAAGGCAGCTTTCTGAACCTCTCTGCGTAACCATGTTTCTCCCTTCCTGAATCTCTGTCTCACAGCCCCGGCAACATCTGGCTTGTGATAACACATCTGCACAGTTTCGTACGCATATCTATATCCATCTGCCAGATGGGCTGTGATACGGGAAGAAATAGCCCACCACTGTTTTGAGAAAAGGCCTCCCTCTCCGCAGACCCACAGCCCTAGGGTGGGACACGGACTGGGGGCTCGGCCGTTCCCGGAGCTGGAAGGACGGAAGCCTCTCGCGTGCCTTTTCTGACCAAAATAAAGGTTATCTCCTTCTACCATTCCACAATTGTGCGTCTCTTTCTTGAAGCCCTCTAAAATGCTCGCACTGATAAAGAAAAGAGTGAGGAAAGTTTTAACGAACAAAGAAAACTCTGACATCTGATGGGCTGGGTTTTCACTACTCGCCTAACCCAAAACCTGGTTTAAGCAAGCCAGGGTTACAGCTTCACGGGCTGGCCAGTTCCACAAATGGTTGAGTTCCCACAACATCCCGGCCAGCAAACCTCCCAGCTCCACTTAGTTTGGTCTACCTTGGCCTAGAAACCACCACTGGGGTGCAGAGAGGCTCTTCTCAAAGGTCTGTCTCCACATCCTGGTGCAGAGGAGCAATGGTGGGAGGGGGAGGCTTTCCGTATCGTACTGTGCCAACTCAGAGGCAGCTGGTCAGCCACATGAGAACCCAAATACTGGTCTAAGCCAGAGCCTGGACCGATCCACCAGTGCTAGTCTTACCTTCTGAAGTTCCGCAAGGAAACGTCGACAATCATGCAGTGTGCTGGAGGTTGGGCAGGCAATCCATGTCTGGTCCATATGTCATATGAACACCCATCAGACCATACATTTAATGGTGCCAAGCAACTGTTCTTGCTGGTGGAAAGCAAAACGCTTTGCTCCACAGCGCAGCTGCCACACTTATCAGTCCGTGTCTAGCAGAATAATCTCCTGTAGTTGCACGAAGGCTCTTCACTCCGGAACAGTGAAAAGCTGTTTCAGGAGTCTCTGGGAATGCCAGAGATGCAGATTACCTCGTGAATGAAATCCGGTGGCCAACTTACTCTGGTCCAGCAACTGCAGCACTGCAGTGGCCCAGATGATGCTGTAGAGATGGACCTCTGCACAGCTCCACTGCTCCATGGAAAGCAAAAGGTTCAGCACTTCTCTCTTTCCTAAAGATTAATCCTTAGCTTTCCATGTCTGGGGGCCTGCCAGTTGTGTTGGAGTTGAACTCCCATCGTCCCCAGCCACGCGGACTGAGACTTTATGGGGACTGAAGTCCAACACCTGTAGAAGGTGCCAATCTAGGAAAGGTAGTTTCATCTCATGTCCTGGATGTCCTGGACTTATGAAAAGCAGAAGATACTCAGTTCTCTCCTAAGAGTCCATCTTCAGGTTTCGGACGTTTGTTTGTTTTTTTATTTATCATTATTAGATGGCCGCCCGTCTCGTGATGTGACTCTGGGCGGTGTGCAAACAAAGCTGATGGACCCGGACGGGAGCCGGGGGCTGTTCCTGCTGGTCTTCTGCACCCTCCATCCGAGGCCTTGGTGGCTGCCTGGAACAGAGGGCCACGGAGGCTTTGGATCAGATTGCGCCTATGCGAGCTCTCCCCTTTGCACAGTTTCATGTTGCCCATTCTTCCACATGACCCTGCAGAAGGTTGCCCAGGCCCCCTTTACTCAAGAGAGCCCATATCACCCGAAACAGGGCTGGGGGGTGGCAATCTGCAGATGCAATAAGGGCGGAGATGTATCGTTGCTTCACCATCCTCACCACCACAAGGTAGGCCTTAATAGTGGCTCCAATCTGTGTCTGGTTGAGTTTGTCCTTCGTTGACCGCCAGCGATGCTCTACACCAGGTTCTCAACCTTGGGAACTTTCAGATGTGTGGACTTCAACGTGCTGGCTGGGGAATTCTGGGAGTTGAAGTCCACACACCTTAATGTTCCCAAGGTTGAGAAACACTGGTCTAGACATCTCTTCCCCCATTTCATCTCCCTCAACTCAACTCTGAAAACCACGGACAGCAACGGGATCCGCAAGAGGGCAGAGGTCAGATAGGTGTGATCCGATCCAAATCCTCCATGGCTCACTCGTTCCAAGCAGTAGCCAAGGCCTCAGATGGAGGGTGCAGCAGCCCCCACCCTCCTTTGACCCTCATCCAGGCCCATCAGTCGCCAGGGGCAGAGCAATCTAAAGGGTCCTGTCTCCCTGCGGTGGATAGTGGCACCGGAGAACCCCGTGGTAATCCAGGCATGATCTGGCCACGACGACGGGACACCAACAACTCCCCCAGTTGCAGATCACATAGTCACTGCTCCAACAGGAACACCAGATCCGGTGTGTGACCACTGTCCCGTGTTGGTCCGGGATGACCTAGCATGAGCCCATGGCTGTCCTGGTGGCCATGAACCTGGAGGCCAATTTAATGAACAGGGTCTCACATCTGGCAACCTGTGGAGCAGCACTCAGAAAGCATCGCCACACCTTCATCCTGGCCCTGGAGTCTCGGTTGATGCCACATCTGAAACCCCGCTGGGCACGTTTCCATGTTGTCCTGACTTCTAGCTTCCATACAATGCTCTTCATTGCAAGGTTTCCAGCAAGGGTCTCCCAAATGGGAAGCGTGGAGATGCTCTGCTTTCTGCGTTGTGATGCAAGACGTCTCCAGGGACTTCTCAGATGCCATAAAAACTGTGCCTCTTCTTTTGCCGGCATCGGCTCCATGTGTGACCCAGGATGAATGCAGGCAAGACACGGGACATCCAATGCCTGAAAGAGGCTGACAGCAAGAAACTGAGACCCTCCCCAAGGCAGAAGAGTGGTCTGGGGAGCTTGCAAGCTGTAGGAGAGGGACAGGAGGAGGAAGCTCCAACCCGCCAGCTTCATCCAGGACACTGACCAGGTGAGGAACCCAGAGGGAAAACTGAAGGCAAAGAGACCTGGGATCCAGCAAGACCCCCTTTGGCAAGAGAGGGTGGGGGGGATTGATGCATGCACTGACCACAAGATGCCCCTTTTACAACCAGCCCTTTTCTAATTCTCTGTAAGGTGCATAAATTGCCCTTTGTTCAGGTCAATGAGCAGATGCTCAACCCCTTTTTCATGCCCGAAGAAGCAAAACTTTCTCTCCTTTCCCTCCCCCCTCAAAAAAAGAGAAAGTCCTTTCCAATGCTTTTGCTGAACAAGCTACACATGTTGGGAAGAAATTTGGAAAGCCTTTCACATCACTGGTGAAGTAGAGAAGCATCAGAGGTGAGGAGGGGAAGAGAAAGTCCAAAGGATGAGCAGATGAAGGTCTGGGGCAGGAGAAGAGCCTCAAAGAGGCAGGGGGACAGGCTGAGGACCCAGATGGGGAGGGAATTCATTGATTAAAAAAACAACCACCGCCCCCAAAAACCCCTAGTCTCTCAAAATGATGACTGGGGCTAAGTGGAGATGCTTTCACGGTCTGTATCGCAGCAGAAATTTCCCCACAAGCTTCCCCACTGGAAGTTAATTATTTTCCTGGCATGAGGGCAAGATGTCAGGGGTCAAAAATGGGCTGTGGGGGAGCCCATGGATCCAAGAGTCCCCTCACCCTAAGTAACACATGGGGATGGAAGGAAAAGTGGTGGGGTGGCCCCAATTTAGATGGGACCAAACAGGGACAGAATAAATTCACAGAGGATCATCTGTTAAAGGCTAGTGCAAAAGGAGACTGCCCATATGGGTGGCCAGAGCTCCCTCAGCCTTTCTGCACCTTGGGAAGGGCGTCCAGAGCACAAGCGGCCTGCAGCGGTTCCCAGTGACTGGGGGCAAGAGAGGCAGGGCAGGGGTGGGCAGGGCTGGGCGAAGAGGAAGCCGGTTTCTTGCCTCTGATGTTTTCTGCCACCTCACGGAAGGCTGAGGAGCACTTCAGCCCTGTTGGGGGAAAAGGCCTCACTCTTCGCCTCTCCTGTCCCCCTCCCAGACTCTCGAGCTGGGACCCTCCCAGACTGAAGGGAAAAACTGAAAACTGCGCACTAGGACCCACGAGGACCATGCTCTCCCACCGATGCCCCAGAGAAGCCCACAGCATGGGTCTCCAGACCTTGCAGCAATGGTGAAGGAGAGATCTCCCCCCTCAAGGTTGCCTCTAGCCACCATTTCCAGGTGCCGCTGAGAGATTTCTCCTCCTTGACATATTCCTATTCCCCTCCTCCCCATTTCCATCCGGGTCACGTTGGACGGATGTCCCCTTTGGAGTCTTCCTTGGGAAGAGAGAAAACCTAAAAGGTGCTAAGCAGACCGAGTGGCTGCATCTCCTCTGTGTGCAACGCTGGGCTAATTTTAATCCTGGTTTCTGGATCTTGGGCTGCTGCGAGGACCCAGCCCATTGGCTAGATTATGGCTCCAGGGACTATGTAAACTCAGAAATGGACCTACTCTGGTAACCTGCCTTAAGTGTGTTGTATAAACAAAGACTTGTGAGTCATCTGGTAAAGCTTGTCGGTCCACGCCATGCAAAGGGCTATAAAACCTGACATGTTTATTCTATGCTAAAACCCTCCCAAATGCAGGAACCAGGTTCTCCTCCTTGTGGCTGCAGGACAAATTTGCCCTGCAATTCGGACCATGTCCTAATGATCCCCAAAGCAGCATCTGCCCTTTTCAATCAGCTGCACAAAGTTCTCTTGATCTTTTCCCTGCATCGCATTCTTGATCTGTCACTTTTGGGCGGAAGATTGGAAAGGCATTTCTTGGGTGAACCCAGCCAATGGAAGGAATTCAGACCTTCATTCCTGGCTTCCTCCATCACCAATGGTCCCTATTCAGCAACACTGGCACAAAACTGGCAACTGGCAAAGGGCAGGTCACACCCTCTGCATTGCTTGAGTTTCTGTGCCAAGTGGCTTTTGAGGAGCGTTATCTGGAGGGACGTGGCTGTAATGAACTCCACCCCACTGAATTAAGCCCAAAAACTTCCCCAGAAGCACCTCTCCTCCCCAATGATTTTTTTATTCATGCACAGCATTGTTTAATTATTCCAGGCGGCCTTTGGGAAGTCCAGGGGTTCACTCTTCCTTGTGGAGCTTCTCCTTAATACTGTGATAGGAAACCCAGTTGCTACAAGCCTTTTGCCCCTCCTAAATTCTGCCGCCTTCCAACCCTCTCCTCGCAGCCGGCCTGGATGGAACCCATGGCGGGTGGCAACCAGACCCCGCGGGTGACGGAGTTCTTGTTCCTGGGCTTCTCTGGCATCCCCGAAGGCCGACCCTTCCTCTTCCTGCTGTTCCTGGCCATCTACCTCATCACCTTGCTGGGCAACTCTCTGATACTCGTTTTGATCCAGCTGGATTCGCGCCTCCACAGTCCCATGTACTATTTCCTCAGCCATTTGTCCTGCTTGGACATTTGCTACTCCTCAGTCACCCTCCCCACTATCCTGGTGAACTTCTTGCGCCAGCAGCCCATCATTTCCTATAACGAGTGCATGGCCCAGATGTTCTTCCTCATGACGTTTGCAGGAACTGAGTGCGCACTGCTGGCTGTCATGGCCTATGACCGCTACGCTGCCATTTGCGAACCTTTGCGCTATTCCCAGCTCATGAGTAGCAGGGTGCGAGTCCCTCTGGCTGCTGCTTCATGGATCTGGGGCCTTCTCAACTCAACCATTCACACAGCGCTGGCAACTGATTTGACCTTCTGTGGAGCCAACCAGATCCATCACATCTTCTGTGATGTCCCCCCACTCTTGAAAATTGTTTGCAGTGACACGTATGTTAATGAGATGGCTCTTCACATAGCAACTATCATTGTGGGTCTGAGTCCTTTCCTCCTTGTTGTCATTTCATATATGTACATCTTATCTACTATTCTGCAAATCCATTCTAACATCAGAAGAAGAAAGACCTTCTCCACATGTGCTGCTCATTTAATTGCAGTCATTGTCTACTTTGGGATGGCCAACGTGAACTACAACCGGCCCAGTGCGGGCTACTCTTTGGGAGTGGACACCCTGGTCTCCACCCTGTATTGTATAATCACCCCCATGTTGAACCCCTTAATCTACAGCCTCCGAAACAAGGAGGTCAAAGGGGCCCTACAAAAACTTCTCAGCACTCAGGAGAAGGAAAATGCATCTCCTGGAAGGCAGTGAAGGAAAACATGGATCACCTTCCTACTGCTTATCCTTGTCTATAGCCCAACAACAATTTTTCCAGACTGAGGGACTGTGTAGCTCCAAATTGCAATGGGGCTCATTGACCCAGTGAAGTTTGACTCTGGGATTCTTCCAGCCATAACCTTCCCTCTTCTATGTCCCCATTTTGGTTTACTCATTTAAGGTGGAAAGAAAAAAAACATCTGGAGAACTTTCTCCCACCTACCTCTGAAACATTGCTCATGGTATTTGCAGAAGGATCTCTTCCCTCTTCAATATCCCCTTGACTGCCACCTCCTTATGCATCCTTCAGATTATGCATCAGACAAGGAGAAGCCTGTGTGGGGCAATGGGTTGAGGTAGTTGAGGAGAATGGGTAGAAGCACTGGAACAAAAGGCTGAGCGGCAGAAGTGAATCCTAGACAAATGATACACTGGTTTTTCTGAATTTCCATGTCCTTGTGTTCCTTCAGTTGGTTTCCATTCTCTGCTAGCCCGTAGCTGACATGGACACAGGGAAGCCCTGCTTTTTTATTTACACTGGACTTTGTTGCTCTGCCTGAGATGGAATGATGAGGTGTGGAGGATCCAGCTTCCCTGGTTTGGCTTGTTGGCTTCACGATGTAGCACCAAGAGCTCTTCCTTCAGAAAGAGTGGAGTTCATCTGAAGGGTCTCATGGTCTTGGCAAGGGGAGGTGGCATCAGCCCAGAACCGGGGGGAGATTGGGCTCAGTCAGACAAGAGGATTGTGGGAGTAAAGAAACTGGTACGGTAAGGGCTTTTGAAGATGACTTAAATGTTGGTCCTAGAAGATCCTTCAAGGGAACTGAAACATTAATGGGCAAATTAAAAGAGTCTGGTGCATTAGCAAGTTTCAAGATTAATAAACAGAAGAAGAAGATGTTAACAAAACATTTAAAACTAGAAGATCAAACAGAATTGATGAATAAAAGGGGTTTTAAGATTGAGAAGAAGGTAAAATATTTGGGTATCATTATGACAAATATGAATTGTATGTTATTTCAAAATAGCTGTGTTAAGACATGGAATGAAGTTAAAAAAGATATGTTAAGATGGGAGAAACTACAACAATCGGTCACACTCTTGGATGATCTCTGGCAGGACCAGGATGGGGGTAGCGCATCCATCCTTGCTCTTCTTGACCTCTCAGTGGCTTTCGATACCATGAACCATGGCATCCTTTTGGGTGGCTTGGGGAGTTGGGGGTGGGTGGCGCAGTCTTCTGCTGGTTCACCTCCTTCCTCCAGGGACAGTCCCAATGGGTGTTGATAGGGAGGGAGATGTCCAGCCCCGGCCCCTCCTCTGTGGAGTGCCACAGGGTTCAGTACTCTCCCCACTCCTTTTTAACATGTACGTGAAACCGCTGGGCGAGATCATCCACCCCCGTGGGAGGAGGTATGATTGATATGCGGATGATACCCAGTTATACATCTCCATCCCAGGTGATCTGAGTGATGTTGTGATCGCCCTTTCACGGTGCCTGGAGGCTGTGGGCGTCTGGATGGGGAACAACAGACTTCAGGTGAACCCTGGTAAGACGGAGGGGCTGTGGGTTGGGGGCTCCTCCGTATCCAGAAGTTTACCATCTTTGGTTCTGGATGGGGTCACACTACCCACAGAGACCTGTTGAGTAACCTGGGGGTCCTCCTGGACTCACGACTCCGGCTCGAGGAGCAGGTGGCAGTCGTGGCCAGGAGGGCCTTTGCTCAGCTACGGGTTGTGCACCAGTTACGCCCGTTTCTGGATTAGGAGTCCCTCCAGTCAGTCACTCATGCCCTGGTCATCTCCCGCATAGACTACTGCAATGCGCTGTACATGGGGCTACCCTTGAAGAGTATCCGGAAGCTTCAGCTGGTTCAAAATGCAGCCGCACAGGCAATGTTAGATGCCCCAAGGATGGCACATATCATACCTAAAGGTAATGCAGATTTTAAAAATTATTATGTCAGATGTGCCATATTGAGAATATAGAATAGATAGAAGTCCAGCTTGTGCCCAAAAACACCTTTGTGGATCTCAGTACAAGAAGCATTTTATAGATGAGAAATCATAGGCAAACACCAATGGCTACCTTACTGTCAGATACTAGAATGTAAAATAAAATCGAGAGAAGAGCTGGTGGCAGAGGGATATAGTTATCAATGGTTCTCTTATTTACATTATGAGCTTTAAAGTAGACAAAAGAATTTATGGTTTTGAACATTGTAAGACTGAGTTTGAATCAGAGTTGTGTACAAATGATGAACTTGTAATTGCTAAAATGTATAAACTTTTATTGAAATTTGAAACAAGAACAAATGAAAGAATGTATGATAAAGTAGGCTGAACATTTTGGTTACAATATACAAATGGAACAGTGGGAAAATATGAGTCTTGGATCATAAGAAGAAATGAAGCGCCCTCCTAGATGCCCCATGATGCCAAATAAATGCCCTGGGACTCCCACAAACAGCAGTAAGCCCCCAGGATTAGACTTTTCATCGATGTATTTCTTGACCATGGTGCCTAATGGCCCATTGCATCTCTCTGCCAAGCCATCTCTCTGATGGCTATAGCCTGAGGTGCGCTCAGGTTTGCTCAGGGGTAAAACAGGTCAAGAGGTGAGATTTCTGCCACAAAGTCTGTATTTTGTTCGTAAAACCATTAAGATGTTGGTCCTCATGCTTAGGCGTGAGATAGATGAGGCTAGGGACGTGGCCGTGGTCTGGCTTGGGATCACCATCGGACGCACGTGAAAGTACCTAGGTCGGGGAAGGCTGCTGAGGTTGTGGCCCTCAGTCAGGTCTAGCTGTCCAGCTTAGGAGCCCGGAACTGCTGGGGCTTCTCAAAAGCCCAAGGAAAGGCCATGATTCCTTCTCTCTTGATGGCCTTGTTGACCCTCCAGCTGGATAGCTGGGGTCCTTGGGGCAGAATTTGGACCTGGGTGCAAGAGCAGAGCTGCATTGCAGGGATGCAGAAGAGTTTGCCGGGATAACAGTCTGGGGCAAAAAAATGGGGATTCACATGGGATGGATCACCTTGTAATTCTTTATGGTATAAACAATTTATTTTCATTTTGGCAAATAATCAATAATGATATAGAAAGACAATTCATATCATAAATAGATATTTATAAGGCCAGCAAAAACACCTCCTGGTTCCCACAGGATGGCATTGCTTTAATGGAGGGAACTGGAGTGCACCTTCCTTATCAGAGAATGCAGGCTGGGTAGACACCTCAGGAGCAGGTGATCCCTCAAGTAACCCTCAGGCAACCTGGTCCTTTGCCATGCAGGGCTTTAAAGGTGATAACCATCACCTTGAATTGCACCCAGAAGCCTATTGGGAGCCAGTGCAGATCCAGAGTACTGGCGGCACGTGGGCATAGTGAGAAGCACCCATAACTATCTTCGCCACTGCATTCTGGACCAAGTGTTGCTTCCGGATGGTCTTCAAGAGCAGCATGAGTGACCGTGAGCAGGGCCTCCTGGTCAAGGAAAGGCACAATTGATGCAAAAGATGTGGTTGTGCAAAGCCACCCTGCCCCGGCCATTGCTGCCACCTGCTCCTCAAGCAGGAGCTGTGAGTCCGGGGGGACCCCCAAACTCTGCACAGTCCGTGCAGGGCAGGGCTACCCTGCTCAGAGTCAAGAATGGAAACTCCCCAGTTTCAGGACCGAAAGGGCTCCAAACCCATAGCCACTCCAGAATTGCAGTAGATTGATTAAAGCCTGTCCTGGAGGAGATGTAAGCACATTGGTAAGTCTTGCCATCCGTGGCAACCACATCCATAGGAATGCTGCACTGGGAGATTTTTTTTCTAGATCCATCTCCTCTGCAGCTCCTGGTTGGATCTGGCCCATTTTCAAACCTTTGTTTTTTTTGATGAGGCCACCCCAAATTTGGTCCCTTTCTGCTCAGTTATCAGAGAGTTCTCTGTCAGGCCCAGCCCAAGGACAATGATGAAACAGTCCAGTCCAGTCCAGCCCAGTTCCTCTATTTGCTTACATCGTGTAGACAGAATCTCGCCAGACTCAATCTCTACTACAGCAACGAACGGATCTACCCTGGGAGGTTCTAGGGAGGGGCTACCCTGAACCCCTTACTCTTCTCACGCTCCCTCTGAGGACTGTGTTGCCCCTTGCCTCCTCCCCTGTCCTGGAATGCACCCCCTCCTTCATGATGGCCTTGATCTCCCACATCACTCTCCTCCTCGTGGATACACTCCATCACATCATCCTACTGATGGACATGTGGACCGGCAGAGTCTGAACCCCTGTCCTATAATTGCTTTCCAGCACTTGTTTGGGTGGGAAAGAATGAAGGAAAAGAGCAATGTTCTTTCACCTGAGGCCCTCCAGATACAGTTTAGGTCTGAAACCATTCTCCCCAGGAAATACCTACTGTCTCCTCCAGCCAGATGTAATGAATCCCTTGATGCGTTCCTGAGGATAATAACGGTGTTACATCATACCCAATTAAACAAAGTTGATGAAATCCATTGTTTTTCCCATTAAAAGATGGTGATGCCATGAAAGGGAATTGAACTCTCCATCTGGATCCCTGGCACTTCTACAGGAACTTCCCCTTGTGTGTTGGACCATGGAGACAGTTTCCAGCAATTAGCTGAAGGTCCCAAGAGGAGAACCAGACATGGAAAACTTTTCACTCAGACTTTGGCTATGATCACGTCACATGATGAACTAACATGTTTTCTGTCTCTGGGACTGGCAAAGTTCCACGTGAGTGGCCCACTGTCACGGATTCCTCAGAGGCAGTGGGGGAAGACTCAACTGGACAGACCACCATCCCATCATGGGAGAGCGGCCTGGCTCTCAACCGACCAATCAAAAGCTTCCACTGAGGATGCCAGCCCTTGGAGATGGACCAGATCAGGAAACAGACTCCTTCAAGTAGGACTTGAACCCTACTTTACTGAGACTGGCTCTACTAACTGAACCTTGCAAGCCTGGCTGTGGTTTCCCTTCCCTCCCTCTTATCCCCAGGGAGATGGGGGTAGCCAGTCTGAGCCTCTTTCCCAGGCTGAAAGCACACTTTTGCACACATTGTTGTCACTCTCGCTGATAGTTTCTCCAAGGTCATCTCCGTGGCTCCCTACAGATGAACACCACCCACCACCCAGACAGCTAATTCCAACAGAAGAGAATCTCTGTAGCTCAGGCTTTAACTGTGGAGACTTCGGTGCTCTCTGAGCTTGGTTGTTTGTTTGCAGACGTTTCATTACCCAACTAGGTAGCATAATCAGTGCAATGCTATGTTACCTAGATGGGTGATGAAACATCTGCATCAAACAACCAAGCACAGAGAGCACCCAGAACTCCACAGAAAGCTAATTGTGCAAAGAAGATCCTTGCACTTTTTCAGGGGGTGGGGGAAGGTGCTACTCAAACTTCCAAGAAGAAGAGCAGGGACTGACTTTTGCAAAGAGAAGCCAACCACCCTCTACTTCTTTGGTAACAGCCACGTATTCTAGATTGACACTTTACTCTTTGCAAACCCTTGGTTTCCTGGACTTCCTTTGCCTTTGACACTGGACTGGCGTATCTTGTACATGTGTCCGGTCCTCTCCCAAACATGGGCTTGGGGTGACTTCCCTGCTGACCTTACTGCACCCATCTTGTGTACTCCTTGTTTCTGACCTCACACAGCTTCTGACTTTCTCAAGGAATTGCCCGCAGCCTGGCCTTCTTGAGCAGACCTGCCCCGTGTCTGCCGGACCTGGGTCTGACTCTGCTCAGGGTGGAGCAGGAGACCAGTGGAGGTCTGCTGGCAGACCCCTGGCTGCTTTGCTTCAAGGTGCTGATGAATCCTGAGTCCTCTACTTGAACAAGAGCAAGGAAAGATGTCTTTAGGAAAGGGTGACCCAACTGTGCTCGTGCTTCTGTGACTTAACGCCGAACAGCCCGAAGAGGTTCTGCCACTCACTGGGGGCTGTTAGGCCACAGTCTTCGTCCGGCAGTGAGTCTGGGCCGGGCAGGACCCCCAAACGCTGGACTGCCAGGTAGTCAAGGGCAGAAAGATGGATCTGACTGCCAACCAGTCCCCTGCGGGTGAAATCTGTAAGCGCCCTCCCAGCGCGTGAAAGAGGCCAGAGCATTCTGCAGTAACCCCATGAATGTGCATGATGTGGTTGTTCCACAGGTAACAGCTCTGAAGTGTTGCTGCTTTACCAGTTATCACTAACTGTAACATGCTCCCCTCCATATATGACGTTCTCTCACACCAAATAAACATTTTTGTGTGGTGCCAAGTAGATTCTTAGTCAGTTGGAAATGTTATTGCCCACATCTGTGTTCTTTGCTTCGTCATGATCTCTCTAGCATTTCCATATCAAGCAGGAGGGAGCATAAATTATCTCATTGTTCCCCCCGACAATCCTCCAACCTCAAAAGTGGCAGACACCGTGCGCCTGGTGGCAGAAGGGAATACCGAGAGCAAAAGAGAAGAAAAAGCGTGACCTGAAGAACGGGAATTGCCGAGAGGAAGAAGTGCCAAGAACGTGTGTCTAAGACCCTTCCGCTCCTTCCTAGAAAGACGCTCTTTCCCATCACCCACTTCGTGCATGAGGTTAAAAATCTCAACTTGGTCTCAGCCTCAAACAGAGTTTCAACACAAATAGAGTTTCCCAACAGTGAAGGATACGTTTTTCTACAGATTCCACCTACATGGGACAAGAAATCTTTTACTGGAATGGAACAAAAATTCTGGTCCCAATTGTGGTCGTAAATCGAGGACTACCTCTACATTCTTATTCTTTTTTCTTTTCTATTTTTCTATTTTTTTTCTTTTCTGCACCTTCTATTTTTTTTTCTTTTAGTTTGTATTTGTTATTATCTTTTTAATTGTAATTTTTAATAAAATTAAGCAATCTTTTACTGGCCATAGATAAATGGAAGTTGTGCTGTCTTCCGGCAGCTGAGAACCTTCTGTAGGGCCCCCTTCACCTCCTTGTTGCGGAGGCTGCAGATGAAGGGGTTCAGCATGGGGGTGACGATGCAAAACATTGTGGAGATCAGGGTGTCAGTCTCTAGGGAGTAGCCAGCACTGGGCTGGTTGTAGTTCAGGAATCCATTTCCAACAAAGAGAGTCACCACAGCAACGTGTGATGCACAGGTGGAGAAGGCTTTGCGCCTGCCGGTGTTGGAGCGAATCTGCAGAATGGACCCCAAAATGTAGAAATAGGACAGGATGATGAAGAGAAGAGGGACGAGGCCCACAAAGATGCTGTTGATATAACTGACCAATTCATTGACTGAGGTATCACTGCAGGCAATTTTCAGTAATGGGGGAGCATCACAGAACATGTGAGGAATCTGGTGGTTTCCACAGAAATCCAACCTGGAGGCCAGAACAATATAGACAGCTGAGTCCAGGAAGCCCCAGAGCCAAATGGCCACAGACAGCAGGATGCACACCTTGCTCCTCATCAAGTGGGCATAGTGCAAAGGCTGGCAGATGGCCGCATAGCGGTCATAGGCCATAATGGCCAGCAGTGCTGGCTCACAACCCGCAAAGCCAATGAGGAAGAACGCTTGTGCCAGGCATTGGTTGTAGGAGATGGTCTGCTGCTGGCGTAGGAGGTTCACCAGGATCTTTGGTACAACCACAGAAGAAAGGCAAATATCCAAGCTGGAGAGCTGGCTGAGGAAGAAGTACATGGGGTTGTGAAGGTGGGAATCCAGGAGAACGAGGGTAATGATCATGAAGTTGCCCGTCAGTATGGCCAAATAGGCAGCAAGGAGCACCAGGAAAAGGTGGACCTGGTGGCCCAGGATGCTGGAGAAACCGAGGAGGATGAACTCTGTCCCCTGTGTTTGGTTCTGTGCATCCATGAGGAAGAAAAGGGACAGCTGCGAAAATAGAAATGAGCATGTGAAGAAAGGAATGAGGGTCAAAGGACCTTGGAAGACGCACAGAAGGAGCACAGTGAGAAAGTACCGTATTTTTCCGAGTATAAGACGATACTTTTTTCTAAAATCCTTACCCTAAAAATTGAAGGGCGACTTATTCAAGGAAGTCAGCCGAGGAGAGAACTGCGCGGTGGCAAAACTGCCCATACTTTGTCTCTGCAGGCAGGCTTCCTCCTATTGCTAGCCTCCAATCACGAGTGAAATAGCTTGTCTCCCAAACAGACTTCCTCCAATCATGAGCCTTATGTAACTGATGTCAGCTGATGCTGAACAAACCAATTAGAGGAAGGCTGTCTGCAGAGAGAAGCTATCGGCAGTTTCACTCGTGCTTGAATGTAATCAGTTATGCAAAAGAGCCTGGAAATAGAGCTGCGAGAGACGGTTTGGACCTCCTCCCACCGAGTGTAGCAGGTCAATGTTAACTAATTACTAAATAAAAATGTGTTCTGCACTATCTTTAAAATATTGGTTTCTTAATTTTGGGTTGGAAAAGTGGGGGTCATCTTGTACATGGGGGCATCTTATTGACAGAAAAATACGGTAATTATTGGAGGTCTCAGTCTGCGAAGAATGAAATTTTAGGGATCTCTTACACCTGTTTTAAGATTCAAATATATATGGGTTGATATTCTGGGGACTTCCTTCCTTCCTTCCTTCCTTCCTTCCTTCCTTCCTTCCTTCCTTCCTTCCTTCCTTCCTTCCTTCCTTCCTTCCTTCCTTCCTTCCTTCCTTCCTTCCTTCCTTCCTTCTCACATGAGGGTGAGGGTACCTCTTCCAAGATGCCTTTTGCAAGCACATAAGCAACAGTTTCCTCTTTATGTTCCCCACCAAATATTATGTTGAGATACATCACCTTTGAACAAGGAAGTTCCATCTTGTTCCCATGGCCAACAGCCAGTGATTTACCGTCTAAGCTAATGGTAACCTCAATATAAGATTCACAAATTATTTATACTGTGTGAAGATGTTCTCAGTTTGACTGTCTTGAATTTGATCCAAACAGCTCCCTTGCCTGTCATGTAACAGCAGGAGTAGGAAAGTGGACCTCTGTAGGTTTCTCGCACCTGGCCTTGATCCAGGGAGCTGGTGGTTAAAACTGTTGTCCCCTCAGGGAGGAGAAGGTCTTTTTGATTCCTGAGATGCCCTAAATGGAGATTCCTGGGTTGAAACTTGAATTCCTGGTCACTCACTTCCCTCTCTTTCGCAAGGCCTCTCTCTCCTTCCAAGATCTCCCTGAAAAGTACAAAATGAAGATGCTGCAAGGATCTCACCTGTGGCAGAAGCAGAAGCTCCCTCTCCCCATGTTCTCCCACAGTTGGCTTCAGATCAGTGAGAATGGAGGTGGCTCAGCCAACAGTCTGCCAACAGGGCAGGGAGGGAGATGTTCAGAGCTCATTCTTACAACAGAAGCAAGTCTCCCGGTTGCCTGCATTATCCGTGGCGGGTGGTGCTCGTGGGGGAAATGTGCCTTGGCGTGCGGCCCCGAGAATATCCCTGCCCTGGATTCTGCAGGGAGTAAAGCTGGGAGGAGAAGCAGCAGGGGCTCTCTGGGGCCAAACTTTCTCATCTGGGACTTGCTAGCCAGCACAGGGATCACTGGTGGCTCCGTTCAGATCCATCCAGAGGGTTCGGCAGGCTGTGGCTCTGTCAGAACCTGCATCACAAAAAGGCTGTGGGTTGCAGTTGTATTGCATTCGTTGGGAGTTAGAAGGATTTGGTTCTGCCAATAGTAACTGGAGGGGGGGGGTTACTGGCAATGAGCGTAATAGGAGCTGGGGAACTGCTTAACCATATATGGGCAGTTTAGACGGGAAACCACCAGGTGGAGAAGACACAAGGCGCCAGGCAATTAGGGAAGGGGGATAAATAGCGAGGAGTCAACCCGAGGCTTTAGTTTTAGCAATGTTCTGTTTACAAGCTACCTGTACCGCTCAATAAAGAGTATTTTCCTGAACCAAGCCTGGTTGCATGGGAGTGCTTTGGACTCGGGAGCCAGACAGGGAGGACTTGACAGGCTCCCTCTGAAACCTGGGGGCCCTGAGCTCAGGAGCTGGGCCATCCAAGAACCCAAAGTAGGGTTTCCAACTTTGCTGAATCAAGCTGTGCAGTCGGCTTTACCTGCTCCCCTTCATTTCACTGGCTTCCACCTACGGCCGCCCACCACAGCTGGGGTCTGTGCAATCCTTTTCTACACGACGCAGATGGTGGGCTTTGCTGCCAGGAGCTGTGATCCTGGCAGCCAGCTGGGGGATTTGAAAAGGGGACCAGACAGGTCACAGAAGGTCCGGCTCTTCATGGCTACGTACACGGATGGCTGTTTCCCACCTCCTGAGTGGACCTGAAATCCTAGTCTGAAATCCTGGGAAGGGACGTGCTCCGGGTTCCCTCTTTGAAACCTTGCCATCCTATGGGACCCAGGAAGCGTGCCTTTTCAGTGGCTGACCCTGTTCCCTGGAACAATTCCCCCCCCCCCCCGGCAATATATGACAGGCCCCAACTTTGCTCACCTTAGGAAAGCCGTGAAGACTTGGCTCTGCCCCCAGGCATTAGGGGTCAGCTGAGTGGAGCTCCCTTCAGATTGTTTTGTTATGGATTTTATATTTATATACAGGTAATCCTCACTTACTGACTGCAATTGAGACTATCCATTCCATTACTAAGCAATGTGGTCATTCAGTGAAACATCACGTGACCATGCCGGACTTACAATGTCAGTTCTGCTGCAGTCATTGGGTGAATCGCTGTGGGTTGTTAAGCCCAACATCACATGACTGCGACTTGTGACTTCCTGCCGGCTTCCCCATTGACTTTGCTTGTCGGAAGCCGGCTATAAAGGTTGCAGATGGCAATCACATGAACTCAGGATGCTCTGGCCGTCATAAATGTGTGCTGGTTGCCAAGCACCCAAATCGCAATCATGTGACCATGGGGGTGTTGCAATGGCTGCAAGTTTGAGGATTGATCAGAAACTTACTTTTTCAGTGCTGTCGTAACTTTGAATGGTCCCTGAATGAGACAGTTGGTAAGTGAGGACTGCCTGTATTGTGCCTGTTTTAATGTTATATGGTTTGGGGGTGTTTTGGGGGTTTATTGTCTGCTTTTTGTTTAGTACACTGCCCAGAGTCACATTGGACGAGTTGGGTCATTAAATCAATAAATCAGTAAATTTGGACCAGAGACTAGTACACAATTCCCCTGAAGCAGAAATTAGTCTTTTCCATTACCGAAGGTGAAAGACAAGTCTAAAGTGGGGAAGGATGTCCCTCTATATAGACTTATGCAGATGACTAAATACATTTAATTAGGGCACTGAAATATTTGATTGGATTTTAGCACATGCATGTTAGTGAGGTCAGTGTCAGGTTTAGCCGGCACACGTCTTGGTCTACCTGGACGACATCCTAATCTACACCGAAGCCCTGACGGAGCACGTGAAACTGGTGCGCACGGTGCTTCAGAGACTATTGAAGGCACAGCTGAACCTGACACTCAGAGCCAGTACCCAGTTTGGGGGTCCTCCTGGATTCCCAGCTCCTACTGAAAAAGCAGGTGGCGGCTGTTCCCAGGAGGGCCTTTGCACAAGTAATCCATCTTGTGTGGCAGTTACACCCATTCCTAGATCAGGAGGCCCTCTTCGTGGTCACTCACACCTCGGGCGCTTCCTGCTTGGATTATTGCAATGCACCCTATAAGGGGCTTCCCTTGAAAAACATCCAGAAGCTGCAGCTGGTCCAGAATGTGACGGCATGTGCAGTTTTGAGAAACACCATTTCTCCGTGGTGTTCTGGGTGAGATCCAAGGTGCTGGTTGTCACCGTTAAAGTCACACATGGGGTGGAGCTCAGTCATTCGTGGGGCGCCTGTCTCCAATTATCTCTGCCACCCACCAGATCTGTCAGGGTGGGCACGCTCCAGAGAGAGGTCACTTGGCAGCACCCCAGAGATGAATGTCCTCTGCTGCAGTGCCTGCCCCGGGATACAGCCCTCCCCAGTACGATTTGGACAGCCCCGACTCCGCTGGCTTTCGAACGACCATGGAAACCTCTCTTTCGGAGTTGGGGCCAGGATGTTCGCGGAGCCTGGCACGTGCCTTTAGTTTTATGCTGTCACACAGTCTGTAAGAAGCCGCCATTATTTCTTTCTAAGCTTGTTGTCTGCCTGCCTGCCCAGAGTTCTGCGGTGAAGCTAGGCGGCCGTGCGGCCTCAATAAATAAATGAAGGAAGCAATTCTGGAGGTTTCAGAAGATCTGCTCATTCTGTGCTGTGTTCCAAGAAAGTAACAGAGGTTCTCGAGATCCTTCTGCAGTATCCTCTAAGCCCTAGTCCAGGGTTGCCCATTCAGAAGTTTATTTATTTATTTAGATTTAAATGGCCACCCATCTTGTCACAGCAACTCTGGATGTATGCAAAGGTTAAACAGAAACCACACTGAAAATTTGAAAATTCAAAACATAAAACAATAGAGTCCAGTTCCCATCGATGTCAATCCTTCAGGGTAGATTAGGCAAGGAAGCCGATGCCATGTAGGTCAGGACTGTTTTTACTGTGACAGGTCTAGTAACAGAATCTTGCAAGTCTGGAGGTGCTTCCCCCCCCCCCCTTTATCTTCGTGTGAATGAGGGAGGGGCTTGTCTGAGACATTTCCTCAAGTTACGTTCTTGGCCTAGGCTCAAGCCCCACTTACCTGACCATTGCCTTGGGAGCGGCTTTTCCTCCTGTCCGTCAAGGCCATTCCCTCTGCCCTCGACATCAGTCCTAGCCAACAAATGTCTGCACCCAACACATCTGAAGGGCAGGCGAATGGGATCTGCCTGGCACTTCTTGAGTGTTTGGCACCCTACCCCTGGGCAGCCCCTCCACTGACATTCCATTTTTGTCCTCCCCCCCAACCGCAAAGGGTTGGACAAAGGATGCCACTTCCACTGCTTGTTAAGGATGGAGTTGGACCCCTCTGGGGTTCTGTAGACCTGTTGAGGTGTGCAGTTGTGGAAGAGACTCCTGCATCCATGTTCTCCTCATTTGATCGCAATGACAAACAGGGCGTTGGGCTCCCTTAACAGGAGGATTGAACTGGCCTCCTGTCTTGACATGGTTAAACTCAGTCTTCAGGCAGCACTTGGCAGAAGTCTTTGAGGTAAAGTTTGGTCAGATAAAAATCCTCCCTGTAAGTAAGAGTTATGCTCAGCGAACCAGTTGCCTCCCCAATGGCAATGCAAGGGAGAAGTCTACCTCTTTTACCAGTGGTGTTTTAAGCCTGTTTCTTAAAACAAGTTCTTGGCACCTGATGGCCTTGAAGCTGCGTGGCCATCACGCCTTTCCCCCAAAGCCACTTGTGACCTGAGAAATGCTGGCTCTGGGGGGAGAACCGGACGGAGCTTGGTCAACTGGCACTTTTGTGCTGATTTCATGTGGGATCATAAGCAAACCAAAAGGGGCTGAATTCCGCTGGTGGAGGAAGCATTCTGCATCGCATGTTACATACATTGTGCACTCTTCATCCAGGGTGGAGATCTGCTCCCTTGTAATGCTCTGGAGAACCAACACAGATCGATGGGGAGAATGCTTGCGAGATACTTTTTCTCTGTCCATCAGTAGAAAAGTGGGAAACTGCCCACGGAAGAAAAACCAAGCCGTGAAGCCAGTGAAGAGTGAAACCCCTTGCCTACTCTGATAGGGCCTCTCTTAGGTCCAGCTGCATATTTCTTTGTTTCCAAATAAGAGAAAAACCTGAACCCCATGGGGTCTTGCCTGTCCCATCAGATTTTGAACCCATGTTTCTGCATTCCAGGAAACACGGCCTCCAGTGCCTCCTCATGGCCAGAAGGTCCTGAGGTGCTGAAGAATCCGTGCCAATGGATTCACGTCCCCAAGAGTTCACAGAGTACGCTAACCTCAAAAAACCAACCAACCAGGTGAACACTAACTTCACTATTTCTGTGAATGTTTCTGTGGGGGTTTAACTGGATAGGCCTGTTGCAGAGGACAGACTGTTTCTTTCTGGAGGAAGCCTTGAGGAAGACAGTCAGCGTGAAAGCCATAGATGGTGAGAGCCAACCAAACACCTAGTGTCTCTCGTGTCCTTTTCTGTGCTGAGCCACCTCAGGAAAAACAAGAACTGGTCTCCTGGCGTGCCGGGAAGGGCTTCAAACATGTCTTTACAACGTCTGAGAAGAATCCTATATTCTCCTGTGGCTGTCCAGGACCTTCCGCAGGGCCCCCTTCACCTCCTTGTTGCGGAGGCTGTAGATCAGGGGGTTCAAGATGGGGGTGACGATGCAATACATGGTGGAAATCAGGGTGTCAGTCTGCAGGGAGTAGCCAGAGCTTGGCCGGTTGTAGTTTAGCAATCCATTTCCGAAGTAAAGGATGACCACCAGCATGTGAGAAGAGCAGGTGGAAAAAGCTTTCTGCCTGCCCGAGTTGGAGCGGATGCGCAGGATGGACGCAAGGATGTAGACGTATGAGATGGCAACAAGAAGGAAGGGACCCAATCCCACAAATACAGTGGCTATGTGGATTGCTATCTCACTGACAAATTTGTCACCACAGGCAATTTTCAGCAGTGGTGGGAGGTCACAGAAGATGTGATGGATCTGATTTTCTCCACAGAAATGTAACTTGGAGGCCAAGGCTGTGTGCAGTGCTGAATCTAGGAAGCCCCAGACCCAGGTGATAAGGGCCGCCTGCGTGCAAATGTGTGGGCTCATGAGGAGGGAGTAGCGCAAAGGCTGACAGATGGCGGCGTAGCGGTCGTACGCCATGATGGCCAGCAACCAGCATTCTGAGCCAGAGAAGGCCATCAAGAAGAACATCTGGGCCAAGCACTGGTTGTAGGGAATGGTGTGCCTTTGGAGAAGGAGATTTGCTAGGATCTTGGGGACTGTGACTGTTGAGTAGCAGACATCCAAGCAGGACAAGTGGCTGAGGAAAAAGTACATGGGGCTGTGAAGGTGGGAGTCCGCCAGGCTGAGGGTGATGATCATGAGGTTGCCCAGAATAGTGGCCAAATAGATGGCGAGGAACAGCAGGATGGCGTAGATCCGGCCATGCGTGATGTTGGAGAAACCCAGAAAAACAAACTCTGTAGCAAGAGTCTGGTTCCTGAAATCCATGGGAATGCAGGGAGTGTGCGTGGCAAAGATGCTCAAGGAGAACCCCCAAATGAGATTTTTCTTATTTCTACATAAGTACCTCTTAAGCAATATTAGACCTTGAATCTTCAGATTTTGAAGTGAAGGAAAGAGTTTGTAATTATTGGACTTGGTAGAAATGCAGGAGCTCCACCTCCATTACTTTTGCTTCTATAAATTGAAGGCTTTTCACTTTAGGGAATCTGCTGTGATAGTTCAGAGCAGGAGCTCCTTTCAACCGGGGTCCGGGTAATGCCACTTTTGTCTTTTCCACAACTTTGGAAATGATCCTCCTTTTGTTAAAATACCAGGAGTAGAAGCAGTGTGACCTGCAGGGGGAAAATGGGGCTAGGAGGAAGAATAAAACAACATCATTATCATTTCTTCGGAAGCATGATGTTAGATCTACCTCATGGCCACATCAAGGAAAAGGAAAGCGTGGCAATCTTTGTCGTTGCAGTTCCCAGTTCCCGCTCTGCCTGGCTCTCCAGGTGTGCCCACTTCCCTTCAGATAACGGGAGCTCCTCGTGGGTTGCAGGAACATCTGAGAAGCCCACGTCCAGGCCTTGGGTCCTAAGAATGAAGAAAGCAGTTTCGTGGATTGGTAGAGAATGTGGGCCGTCACCAGCAGAGGGCACATGGGACAGAGGAACATTGCAAAGGCTGGGAACTGGATTTTTCCTCTTGGAAATTTTGTTTTAAGATTGAGATGTATTTTGTGCCTTGGAGATACCGTGCTATTTTGAGTCTGGAGAGAATTTTGAGGCCTTGGGGCAACTTTGCATGGTTGCTTGGGGTGTGGTTAAAATATACACAACTAGCTAATATTTCATGGATGCTCCAGCGCCATAAGCCAGGTGGACCAGGAGGGGGATGCCTGTTCTGACCCTGGCTTAAATATACCTCCTTAAACCTTGTTGCATACACGCCGTGTAAACCAATCCCTGGGCGAGGAAGGCTTTTCGGCCACCGGGACGCATGCGTAAATGTCATAGTTGAGAAACAGGAGCCACTTCAATGGCCAGCCGCAGCCGTGTGGGCAGCGGTGCAACGCAGTGCGCTGTGCTAAGAAGGAGCTTCACGAAACTAGAAAAGCTCTGATTGAGGAGGAACAGAATCTGGGGAATAAGAGTCACCTGCAAGGAGGTCAGATTGTGGCTCGGAACGGGCCGTCTCACATAACCTCAATGTAGCCCGGCAACCTAAGAGGTTTTGCTTTACGAAGCAAGCTAAGAAAAGCACTCTCGGCAACTTCACAGATGAATCCCTTGGAGGAAGGTTTGGAAAAGGCTGAGAGCCTTGAACTGCTGGGGGCTGAGATTCGGTACCAGCCAAAGGAAGAAAGGAATCCATGGGGAACCTGCACTGACCTGGACCTGATGATTAATTTGGGTGGAGGGGAGCATTATCATGCTTCTCTTTCCTCCCCCGTCTGTGTCTTGTCTAGTTTTGCAGGACATCCCTGTGACAGCTTGATCTGGATAAATGGTAATCACCCTTCCTTGACCGACTGATGCTTCTGCACCACTGTTTGCGTTCACGGATGTGACTCTGACCAGGTAATGTCCAGTGAGTCGGTGACTCACAGTTCCCCACCCTTATTCCTACTGGGGATGAATTTGTCCCACAGATGCCGGCTTCACCCTGAAACCTACCAAACATCGGCATATCGAACAGAACAGGAAGTGAGCTGCCAGTCAAAGTGCAGCAGGATAGTCTGCACATCTTGGCCGTCTCCATGAAACCGGAGACTCGTATGGGTCAATCATGTGTATTTTCTAACTGGCATCATTCTATATAAGGGGGTTGCATCTTTTCAAACTTTGAAAAGATGACACCTCTGGCATCGTAATAAACAATTTGTGCTTTAACGGAGGGTGTACCGGTCACCATGATAAATGAACCCTTGGGGGAATTCGTGAGGGAAAGTTCTCCTACACTTCTTCTCTTGCCGTCTTCTCCACTTTGGGAAATCGCTCTGGAATCAAGGAGCTGCAAGACAAGTTTTGGTGACTATCTGATCACTACCTTGAATAAACCCTCTGCTTACATCACTTGGGAAAATCATGTTGATCAGTGATGTGTACCTAAGATTAGTTGTGCTGGGACTGAATAATGTATTAAAGAGACAACTGTATTCAATCTCTGAGTCAAGGAACCTATGCAATTGTTGCTTAACATCGGAACTAATGGCCCTCAACATATGAACCATAATTTAGTTATACTGCGTGAAGATGTCCTTGGATTGAATCCCATCAGCTCCCTTGCCTGTCACGTAGCAAACGATTAGGAAAATGTATCTCTGTGAGGTTCCTGCATCCAGGGTGCTGCTCGGAAGGGGCACCTTGGTCAAAACTTTGCCCAGTCAAAGCCCATCTTTGGAGCAGGACATAGCCTTAGGAGGGATTGAAAGGGCTGGCTTGTCAGGGGCTAAATCTGTTGTCCCCTCAGAGAGGAGAAGCTCTTTGCCATGTCTGAGATCCCCTAAATGGAGATTCCCGGGTTGACGCTTGCATTCCTGGTCAGTCACCTCCCTCTCCCTGCCAGTGCCTCCCTCTCCTTCCAAGGTCTCCCTGGAAGGAACAAAAAGAGGATGCTGGATGGACCACGAAGCAACTCACCTGTGGCTGAAGCAGATTACCTTCTCCCCATGTTCTCCCACAGTTGAAGTCAGATGCAATGAGAATGGAGGTGGCTCAGCCAACAGTCTGCCAACAGGGCAGGGAGGGAGATGTTCATTCTTACAACAGAAGCAAGTCTCCCAGTTGCCGGCATTATCCGTGGCAGGTGGTGCTCTTGGGGGAAGATGTGCCTTGGCGTGCGGCCCTGAGAATATCCCTGCCCTGGATTCTGCAGGGAGCAGAAGTGGGAGGGCAGGTAGCAGGGACCCTCTGGGGCAAATGCTCTCATCTGGGACTTGTTAACTGGCACAGGGTTCATTGAATTGTGTCAGGGCTGGCGGGGGAGTGAGGAGGAAGGAAGAGGGCAAAGCGGACTAGTTTTGTTCTACATTTGAAGTATAACTGGGCAGGGAGAGCAATCAGGATCCTTTGATTCTGAGTTTTTGTTTTGAAGCGATGCTCTACAAATGGATCCAAGAGCATTTTTCTGACCTACATTTCTGGGGCTGTGTTTACACAGCACATTCAAACTATCCACTGCCTTAACCCATTTTGGAGTGTGCAGAACTCCCTCGGCCAGAGCAAAATCCTCTTGTTCTAGATTGACATCTCACTCTTTGCGAACCCTTGGTTTCCTGGACTTCCTCTGGCATTGACACTGGACTGGCGTATCTCGTACATGTGTCCGGTCCTCTTCCCGTCTCTGCAATGGGCTTGGGGTGACCTCAGACCGCCCTCCCTGCACTCATCTTGTGACTCCCTGCTTCTGACCTCATACAGCTTCTGACTTTCTCAACGGATCCCTCGCAGCCTGGCCTCCTTGATCAGACCTGCCACATATAGGCCTTTAGAGGTCATGACCAGTGCCTCGAACTGCACCTGGAAGCATACTGGTCACCAGGGCGCCTCATGGAGCAGGGCTGTCACGTGGGCATACTGAGGCACGCCCCTCACTGCCTGCACCACAGCATCCTGGACCAGCTGAAGCTTCTGAGTGGTCTTCAATGGCAGCCCCATATAGAGTGTGGCAATAGTCGAACCACGAGGTGACTAGGCTATGAGTGATTGTCTGAAGCCCTGCCTGATCCAGGAATGGCCGCAACGGTGCACTGGATAAAGTTGTCAAAGGCCTCTTTGAGCAGGAGCTGTGAGTCCAGGAGCATCCCCAGATTGCTCCCCATCCTTGAATGGGGGGGATTGTGACCCCATCCAAGGCTAAAGAAGGCATATCCACAGATCTAGATGGCCCCAACAGCCATAGGCACTCGGCCTTGCTAGGATCAAGTCAGAGAGGCTTCCTCCCCATAGAAACCCACTCAGCCTCCAGGCCTTGGCCAGCCTGGGGTCAAAAGATCTAATCGGGGGTCATCAGCATACCGATGATATTGAGATGCAAAATGGCAGACGACCTCGCCCAGCAGTTTCACGTAGATGTGGAACAAAAGGGGAGCAGAGTCAACCCCCTGGTCCCCGCAAAAGAGGGGCCGACGGATCGAGTGGGTTCTTCAGGCCAGTTGGAAATGTTATTCTCCGCATCTTGTTCTTTGCTTCGTCGTGAGCTCTCTAGCATTCCCATATCAAGCAGGAGGGAGCATAAATTTATCTCATCAAAAGTGGCAGACACCGTGCGCCTGGTGGCAGAAGGGAATACCGAGAGCAAAAGAGAAGAAAAAGCGTGACCTGAAGAACGGGAATTGCCGAGAGGAAGAAGTGCCAAGAACGTGTGTCTAAGACCCTTCCGCTCCTTTCTAGAAAGACGCTCTTTCCCATCACCCACTTCGTGCTTGAGGTTAAAAATCTCAACTTGGCCTCAGCCTCAAATAGAGTTTCAGCTCAAACAGAGTTTTCCAGCAGCAAAGGATATATTTTTCTAGAGGTTTCTCCTTCCTAGGTTTCTACAGGCGGCAGTGAGGGGCGCAGGCAGTCCGTGGCGTCTCTTTCTGGGCGCAGGAGACCCGCTGGTGCCTCCGGGGGCGATTCAGGGTGCTGGCGGTCGCCTTTAAGGCCCTCCACGGATGGGGGCCAGGCCACTTATGGGACCGCCTCTCCCCGGTTGTCCCATCCGGTCCAGCAGGAGGGGCCCATTGGGGGCCCAGGAGGAGAGCCTGTCCTGCCGTGGCCCCTGCCCTCTGGAGCAACAGCCCTGCGGAGATCAGACTGGCCCGACCCTGCTGGCCTTTCGAAGGGCCCCGAAGGCCCCGATCTGGGCCCGAGTCTGGGGCCCCGGGTGTGTGACAGGCCCCTCTGCAAAAGGGTCCCTGGCCTTTTCAAGTGATTCTTCTTGGCTGCTGTGTGTTGTTGTTGTGACATTGTTTGGTGCGTGTTTATGGCTGACACACGCTGGATAATTGAGAAATGCAAAGAGCATCAAAAGAAGCCCGTCTGCGCTCCCCTGATGATGGCAAAGCCCTCAGTGTGGAAAGTGCTGGGAAAAGCGGGAATCCCAGAAGATCTCCTGGTGCTCGCGAGGAGCTTCTCTGCAGGCCAGGAAGGCCCGTCTGGAGGGAACCCGCGATGCCGACGGGCTCAGGCGGGCGCAGGAGGGCGGCCAGGCTGCATCCCCCCACCTTTATTCACCCCTTCGTTTGCAGCCCCTTCAATTCTCCCTGGAACAAGGCTGATGGCAGACAAGCCAGACTAAGGGCTGTTTCGTGCCCCCAAACCAGGTTCATGCACTGCAAGGGCTGAGTTCGCACAACCCCCAATGCACAAGCAGAGGGTCCCCTTCTGGCAAAGGAAACAGCTCCAGCCCGGCCGTTTTAGCCACACAAAGCTGGTTCTGGGGCCCCCACAGGCACCCCCCTCCTGCCCCAAGAGGCCGATTCCCATCACCCCCACATCTCCAGGCCCTTTGCCTCCCGGAGGTCAGGAGGAAACCCCCTTGGCCGAGAGAAGCGCCCAGATTGGTCCCCCCGGCTTTTCCCAGGAAGGACTCCGCGAGTCCCAGCAGCCCCAGCCTGGAGTCCCCCCAGGGAAGCTTCAGGGGGCAGCTAGTCCACCCCCTCCAGGCCCACAGAGAAAAGGAGAGCCCGGCTGAGAGTCCTGTGGAGGGCAAAGGAAGGGGAGGGTCCCCTCTGAGCTGTCAGGGCCCCCTGGAGCTGCAGCCCCCCAAGACCGAAAGGCTTCCCCCTCCCACTTTCTCCGCTTCTTTCTCTAATAAGAACTATTTCCTCCATGGGGCGAAATCCAGAGACGCTCTGCCCGGAGACCGATGACGCTGCAGGAGGGAGAATTCCCATTGGCCCCTGAGCTTTTCTGGGCTCTCCCAACGCCAACATTTGAGAGAAAAAACGCTTCCTGCCCCCAATCCAGACCCACCGATTCCGCCTCTCAGGCTGGAAGCATCTGCATCTGTCTCCTCTCTCTCGGGGGCTGCTTGTGGGGCAGGATCCATGGGCTCTGTTGGGGTCCCCCTGCTGCTGCTGCTGGTGGGGGCGCTGCCCCGGATCCCTGGAAGCGAAGGGGGGCAGGACCCCCCCGGTAAGGAGGGGTGTGGTAGGGGGAGGAGGGGGCTGGGAGGGACCCCCGATGCTGGTTGGGGAGGGGGAAGAAAGGGGCTGGGACCCCCAGGAGTGACCCTGGGGAAGGGATTGAGGGCAGGAGAGGCGGGAGCCTGCAGGACCCTCGATCTCCGCGTGGCCTCTGCCCCTCCCTCCCCACCCCCCCCAGGAGCCCTGAGAGGGACCCCCTTCCCTGGCTGTGGCCGAGGCGGGGAGGGGGTCGTGGGAAGGCAGCCGAATAAGACCTGGATCCGGAGCCCCCAAAGTTTGTCGCCTTGAAGGAGGAAGGAGAAGAAAGTGAAAGAGAAAGAGGGAAATTGCGGCGTTTTCAGGCAATGAAAAGCCGCACAAGAAAAAGATGCATTTGGGAAAAAACTTTTTTTGCACCTTCAGAAACTTCAGTTTTTCTTTATAAAGCTCCAATTAGAGGCTTTTAAGGTTAGGAAGAGTTGAATTGAGATCCCTTGTTGGGGGAGCCTCTGAATTGGGAAAGGAGACCCAGCCCCCCCCCCCATGATACTTCCCCATAGCAGAGTCAGGGTCTGAAGGCGAGGGGGGAACCACGGGGGGAACTGAGGAGGAAGGATGTGGGGGAGGGAGACTGGAGACCCCCCATTTGAGTTCTTCCTGGGGGCTCTTGAGGAAAGGCAGGTAGGAGGGCTGAATCTTGGGGGGGGAAGAGAAGTTTGGGGAAGCCAAGGAAGGTGGGGGGTTCAGGTGAGGGAGGGGCTGGGAGACCCCAGGATCATCGGTCCAGACACCCTTATTGTGCCCCCTCCCCATATCCCCCCCAAGGAGGAGGGAGACCGAGGTATCTCTCCCTCCCCCCCAGGGAGCCCCACTGGGACCGACAAACCTCCCCCTCCCTCCTCCAGGGGGCGTCTTCAGGGAGCGACAGCCCTGCGGGGTTGGCCGCTGCTGCCAAAGGAAGTTGATGGAGCTTCTCCCACTCGGGGTGGATCGGGGCCCTTCCTCCCCAAACCCCGAACGGTGAGGCACGGAGTGGATTGGGCCGGGGGTCTCTTGGGAGACCCCCCGCGTCTCCCCCAGGGAGCCCCACCAAGGAAGTGGAGGAGGGGCTGAGAAAGGCCCCCCGGGTGCCACTTCCAGCTGGGCCCTCCAAAGGCACCCCTCGGTCTCCCGCCACAGGTCTCCCCCTCCCCTTTCCACGTGGGTCCCTCCTCCGCTGGCAGCTGGGAGTGATGGGCCCTGGACTCCCTCCTGACGGCCGTCCTCCTCCTCCTCCTCCCTGCAGCCCATTTCCTGGTCCAGTGGAAGTCCGACTGCCACTTCTTCAACGGGACGCAGCGGGTGCGGCTCCTGTTCAGGTACATCTATGACCGGCAGGAGTTTGTCCACTTCGACAGCGACGTCGGGAAGTTCGCGGCCGTCACCGAGTTCGGGCAGTTTGTGGCTGACTATTGGAACAGCCGCCAGGACTACCTGCAGATCAAGAGGGCCGAAGTGGATTCCTTCTGCCGGCACAACTACGAGGCTCTCCAGGGCGCTCCTGTGGTTGGCCGGAGAGGTGAGTCTGGGGGGCTTCTGGAGGAGAAATGCCGGCCCCTCCCCCTTCATTCAATCCGTTAAGGATCCCCTTATAAAGATTTACTCAATATTTATTCTGCACTCTCAGATCTACGAAATATTCCTCTTCTCCTCCCAGGATCCCAACTCTCCCCCCCCCGCCCTGAATCTGGGATCTCCTTGATCCCCTCCAGAAAATGGCCCAGGGAGGATTCGGGGGGGCAGAATCCGGCCTCGTCTCCCCCTCCCCAATACGGATTCAGGGACCGGAGGGGCGTTTTGCCTCTTTTTATCCTTGATTCTTGGTTCAGGGTCCGGCAGCTTCTAAATCCAACAAACAAACATAAAAAACAGACAAACAATCAACCAGGCTAGAATTTCTAATCATGATTCGGCGTTTAAACAAAGGCGTAAACCTCAATCGTCTGGAAATTTTATGTGCTTCTTCCTCCGCCGTGTGGAAAAGCTGATTCGAAGGCTGGGAAACCTTTAAGGGCGATTTCCGGAGTCCGGCAGAAAAGCCCCCCTCGAAACCAGCTTTTCACACCAGACTCGGCCCCTCTTCATGGCCGGGAAGGTCCCGGATTTGGGATGGAGCCCAAAAACCGCATTAAAGTTGAGTTTCCGGTCATAAGAACCCCGGAAGCCATCGAGGGTTTAATGCAGGAGGCCTCATCCTCTGCTCCAGAGTTCCTACAAATTGCTAAATTGGTTTCTGTAATTTTAATTCCTGGCCTAATGATGAACTTATTTATCTCTATCACTGGATAAGTTTTCAGAGCTCAAACATGGTGCAAATCGAGTGTTTTAGCTGCACGTCTTGCAGTTCGGCCCTTTCGGGGAAACTCTCTTCCTTCGGTGCAACCTCCAGAGTTGTTCGTATTCCCTTTCCGAGCCCAGGTTTTCCAAAAATCATGCATTGCTACAGAATTAAATAACACCTTTCAGTTGAGTTTATATTTCGTAATACTAAGTCACACTCCCACAGTATTTACCGCAGAACTTCGTCACTCCCGCTAATCCATCTAGTGATCTTGGCAGCCCCCGAAAGCCCCCAGAGATCCCCTGCGAATGGCTCCGGTCTCCCAGTTCGCCTCGTGGGGCATCTCCAGGCCTCAAAAACCCTCTCGAGGGTCCCTCCTTTGGGGGCTTCAGGCTGCGTTTCAGTTTCGGGGAGACGGCGCCGGACGCGCTGCCCAAAGGCCCCCCAAAGGACTTTCTCCTTGGATTTTACGCCGTCCTGCAATGGCTCCATCTGGCTCAGGGGCCGTTCTGGGTTCCTCCAGATGTGCAGAATTACAGATTTTGTGACTTTCGGGGTTCAGCCACGTCTCCCGGCTGCACGCCCATAATTTCTGGAAGGTTTGCTACCTTTTAAGAAGCCTTTATCTGCTCACTAGCTACGTCCAGATGCACAGAATATAATTTTTTACAAAATTCAAAACACCGACCATGAATTTCATTGTGATTGGTACAGTTTCTTCCAGAGGAATCTCTCGTAAAAGGTATTATTTTTACTTAAGTGAAAACGCCTCCCGAGTCTGTTTTGGGGAATATTCTATGAATCTGGAACACGTGTGAAGCGGGGAGATTAAATGTTTTGCTGTTTTCAATCCAGAGGACTCCATATTTCTATTAAATAAAATCCCTGGATGGATCGATGGAGAATGTGGTGTCTCTGGGGGGCCTTTAAAAAGAAAACAAATTCTTTGAACCCAATAATGGATCCAGAACTGAATTAAAGTCCCTGCCCAGCAACTCCTCTCAGATCAAATTGTTCCCCCCAAATATTTGCATGGCAGCTTTGTAAATAATTAGGTTTATCTTTGGTGAGGCCATAAAAAATTATTTATGCCCTCTGCTGATCTCCTTCTTTAACTACTAAAATTAATCTATGCATTTTGAAGATGTTTTCACTAAAATTGCCAGATTTTAGATTTTGAACTTCTGCTGATTTAAATCTATTCCTTCCATTTCCTTGTTAAAAGTATTTTCCCATTCAGAAGAATTTTCTTGTAAAAATAAGAAAAAAGCATTGTCATGAATTTCAATTCGAAAAAACTGCCTTCTTTTAGCTCTTTTGCAAAGATTTTTAATGTTCCAAGGCACAAATGTGCTTCCTGTGAAGAAAAAGCCACAAATATATTATTTATCTGAGCAGCAACCAGACAAGATCCCAGGTCTTCATTGCAAATAACCAAAACATTTAAAAATGGGAATATCTTAAATGTTATTAACTGGTAGTAAAAAAATTCATCAGTAAGGAAGACTATTAACAAACTACTCACACGAGACACTAAACAGCCAATTACTGAAAGAACAAAAAATTAAAAATCAGACCCAAACATACCTTGCAGCCCCCCCAGAAGCCGTTTATGAGCCATTCGCCTCCCCCCAAAATAGCAGAAGATGTAGAAGCATTTTGATTTTTGCAGCTGAGAAGGGAGAGAATCAGCCTCGTCTCACCCACTGACGTCTTCCCGGAAGGCCACGAGCTTCATCGATCTCCCCCAACACCCCGACCCAAACGCTGAAGGGCACAAGGACCCAGGACAGACCCCGGGACACCACCCGAGACCCCCTTCCTGGCTGGAGGGAGCCCTTAAGGACCCTTTTTGGGGGCCCATCCAGCCCTCCCTTCATCCCTCCAAGAGTTCTGCCAGTTTGAGCCACACTTTTCCCACACTTTTAAATCTTGTTCTGTCCTTTTCTGCTTCTTTCTCTAAGTTGTCCAGATCATGTGGGACTTTATTCATTTTCTCCCTCCCCTCCAGCCAAGCCCACCGTCACCGTCTCCCCCACCAAGACGGACCCCGGTTCCCCCAACACCATCCTCCTCTGCACCGCGACGGGCTTCTACCCCCTGGAGATCGACGTCCAGTGGCTGAAGAACGGGCGGCCGGAGAAGGAGGGCGTCGCCTTCGGGGAGGAGCTCCAGAACGGAGACTGGACCTACCAGCTCCAGGTGCTGCTGGAGACCCAGCCCCAGCGTGGGGACGTCTACGCTTGCAAGGTGGGGCACGCCAGCCTGGAGGCCCCCGTCACTGTCCAGTGGGGTAAGCCTTTCCCTTCCTCCCCTTCCCTCCCCTCCTGGTCTGGGGACACCATCCTTCATGGGGAAGGGGACATCGATGGGGGGCTGGAAAGACCCTCCCTGTGTACCGAGCCAGAATGTCCCCCCGGAGGAAGCGGGCCCTGATCCTCCTACCCACGCGTGGCTCCTCCTCCTTCCCCTTTCCCAGAGCCACGTTCCTCCAACGCTGCCAAGAGCAAGCTCTGGACGGGGGCCGTGGGGGCCGTGCTGGGGGTCGTCTTCGTGGCTGTGGGGCTCTCCCTCTACCTGAAGACCAAGAAAGGTGAGTCCGTGGGGGGCTGGGTAAGAGATTATGGGGAGGGGATCACCTAGGGGAGGCCTTGCATCTAGATGGCAAGGTGGTTCCTCTTGGGCCCCCGAATCCCAGGGCTGAGGGTCTCATTGGGAAATTGGTTTGGAGACATTTTTCTTCCTGGAGGGGCACAAGGAATAGGAGACCCCGTTTGGGGTGGTGGTGAAGGCACCAGGCTAGAAACCAGGAGCTGTGAGTTCCAGTCTTGCCCTGGGCACAAAGCCCCCTGGGTGACTGTCGGCCAGCCATTGTCCCTCAGCCCCAGGAAGCAGGCAATGGCAACCCCCTTCCAAACCCTTGCCAGGAAAACTGCAGGGACTAGTCCAGGCAGTCGCCAGGAGTCAACATTGACTCAAAGGAAGAAAAAAAAAGGGGGGGGGATGTAAGGCTATAGAATGGGAGCCTGAGCTGATAAATGCTCCAGCCCTTTTTTTACTTATCAAATTTATAACACCACCCACAAGAAGTGCCTGGGCAGCATATAGCAAAAAATATTA
Organism: Liasis olivaceus; assembly: GCA_030867105.1. NCBI lineage: Eukaryota > Metazoa > Chordata > Lepidosauria > Squamata > Pythonidae > Liasis > Liasis olivaceus. The sequence goes on from CM061355.1 coordinate 80,483,787, forward strand.
AACTATAAATATGTCGAGAACACTCATATTAAAAAGATAAAAAAGTTCTGAATGCGTCTCTCTCCCTTTTTCTAGCAACTCCCATCCAACAACCAGGTGAGTTTCTTCTGTTCCCCCTCCGTTAATTAATAAGTTTTTCTCTTTCTCTCTTCTCCCAAAAATATCTCTTAAGGAGGTGAAAGAGCCTTGAAGGACCTGCAAAGCCTCCAAAGATTTTCTGGACTCCCCAAATCCTCTCCAAGGTTTTTGGCGGCTTTTCCTTGCAGGGACCCCAAAATGTAACGCAATCGCACACAAGAGCAGCACACAACACCAGAGCCTCCCCCAGGATGTTTCCCCATTTTGGGACATTGCAGAAGGGAACAGAAGGGGGGGCCGTGCATGTCATTGGGGGAGGGAGAGGGGGCACCCCAAGTTTGTGGGCTGCCCTTCCTGACCCCCCTTCCTGACCGAAAGGGGCGGATTCTCCCTTCATCTGGGCCCTGCCCACCATCCACCCCCTGAAGGTTGGGCCTGCCTGGGAAGGGGGGGTGAAAGGGAGTGGGAGGGGAAGCCCACCCTGTGTGTTTCCTGCAGGCTCTTAAAAAAAAACTTATTTACACTGAAGGTTTTACCATATATTTTAATTTTCTTCCCCATCTCTTTTTTTCACAGGTCTCATGAGTTAATCCTGCTATCCCTTCCTGCTCTCAGATGCAAAATCGCTGAAGATTTTCAGCACCTGATGAATTTCGGCCTTTTTTGCAACACTCAAAGGATGCAGCTTCAACACTGGCGAGAGGAGGAGAATCGCAGCCTGGACCTTCTCCTGCCGAGACCCACCAGCTTCCTTTCAGGGCCTGTCTTTTGAGGGAGGGGGAAACGGGGAGGGGGTGGAGACCACCTATTCTGCCCCCAGGAACTCCTGGCCTGCCTGTCACTGCAGACCCTCCAATTTCTCCTGGTCACCCCCCTTCAGAGCAATGGCTGCAACCCACCCACCTCCAGCCACTTAACCGGAGATCCATCTGGCACTTAGCCAAGCCTGGGGGCCACCAGATCCAGAGAGATCCAGATGCTCCACATGCACCAGCCACCCTGGCATCCATTTCCTGAGAAATGATCTCAGGGATCAACTGGTCTCTGCCCAGCAGACCCCAACCTCTTTTCCCTTCCTTGGACCCCCTTCCCCTTGTTTCTCCATCTCATCTCTCCCAGCTTTGAATGTGCAGGAGCTTCACCTTCTTGCTCTTCTCCTCTGGGTCAATTCCCTTGGCTTTTATTTGCTATAAAGGAATAAAATCTAGACTGTAGGAAAACCCTGGAATGATGTCAGTTGATGCTGTCCATTTAATCAGCTCCCTCCATCCCTGAATTGCTGATCCTCCGCAGAAGGGAGAGGTTTCCCCCACACATCTATAGGTCTCCTTGCCAGCATGCCTCCTCCGATCAGAAGGCGGCTCTTCCTTTGGAGCTCCTTCCTCACTACGTACATTCATATGGATTCTCTCCAGGGTGGATTCTTTCAGGAAAACTAAGAGGAAGCCCCTGATCCCTTCCATGCTTTCAGCACCCATGTTGCTTGTCTCTGATCCCAGCTTCGGAGGGTGGACGCGAGTCCAACTTCTGAGTATTTTTCCACAGACGGGCGTTTCCCCCTCTCCTTCCCGAGATCCTGTTTTATGAAGAAGAAGAACTGCCGTGCGATAATTTTTTCCTAATTTTATTTCCCCTGATTTTGGTCCCCCTGATTTCCAAAGATCCCCTTCAGTGGAGGCTTCCTTGTTTCTGGTGTTCTTGCGTTGGGTTCGTTTTCGTCCTCATTCTCCTCCGCAGCCCTCCCTGGGGGAAAAAGAGAGAGGGTCTCATCAGGAATATCGAGGTCCAGAGCCACTGCTTGGCCTGGCTGAGTTCAGCTCCCACTCCCATCCTTGGAGGAATCCCGGATTAGTTTTGTGTTATGGGGCAGCCTCAGATCACAGCCGGGTCTCTGTGCTGGGCCATTTTGTCCTGTTCATGAGAATAAAGCTGCGTTTTCTCCCCACTGAAAAAGTATCTGGAGCTGAAGCTGCAGCTGTTCAATATCTGTCTGGGGAGCAAGGGGGGCCCTTGCAATCCATACTGAAATATATGATGGAAGAAATCCCTTCATTTCGAAGCAGAGCATCCTACATGTTGAACTAAAGCCAAAGGGTTTTCTCTTCTTGTGGGGCAACCGTGTGGCCCCATTGCACACATAGGAGCTACAAAATGCTCCTGTTTTCAATAAGTCAAGATTCTTCCTTTCTCATTGCCCTTCCTCAGTCTGCAATTTCTTTGTGGGGCTGTTACTCAGTTAGCAACATCCGCTTCAAGGTGCTCCCAGGCAGGAGCCAAAGAAAGTCCCTTTTGGAAGGCAAAGCAGGAACTCAAAGTCCGCCTGGACAGACCCCACGAATCTCCTCTTTCTGGGGATTCTCCCCTGAGTGGACCCTTTCGAGGGAAGGTTATCACCCCTCCTGAAGCTCTTCCCACACTCCAAGCATTTCCATGGTTTTTCTTCCTGCAGGAGGGCTTTTATCAGCTTTTACTGCTTTGATCGTTCCCCAGGATCATACTGGACCTGTTCCACCAACAGCACACCATCTCCTGCCGTGGGTGCATGGCCCAGATGTTCTTCTTGCTGTCCTTCACAGGAACGGGAGCTGCCCTGCTGGCTCTCACGGCCTTTGACCGCTTCGCTGCCATCGGCCAACCTTTGCACTGCTCCGGTCTCAGGAGCAGCATGTCCTGCGTCCAGCTCGTGGTGGCCTCCTGGCTGTGGGGCTTCCTTGATTCTGGTCTTCAAACTGCCCTGAACTCCAGCGTGCACTTCTGTGGAACCCACAAGATTCCCCACATTTACTGTGATGTCCCCCCGCTGATAAAAGTTCCCTGTGGTGATATCCATGTCAATACAATCTCAGTTGGCATAGCCAGCGTTTTCATGGGCTTGGGCCCTCTCCTGATGACTGTCCTCTCCTGCTTCTACATCCTCGACTCTGTCTTGCACACTCGTTCCAACACAGGCAGGCGCAAAGCCTTCTCCACTTGTGCCTCCCACATGCTTGTGGTCATCCTTCACTTGGGAATGGAGTGCTCAACTACAATCGACCGAAAAGTGGCTGCTCCCTGGAGGTCAACACCACGGTCTCCGCCATGTATTGCATGGTCCCCCCTGCTGAACCCGCTGACCTACGGTCTCCGCAACAAGGAGGTGAAGGGGGCCCTGCGGAAGGTGCTGGAAAACCAACACAAGCTGTCCACTTCCTCACACAGACAACCATGGCAGGCATGAGAGTTGAGGGAAACCATCTGCCAGTGTTCTTCTTCCCTTGTAGACACGGATGTGTGATAGCAACACTGCAGCCAGCCCCATCGTTCCCGTGGCAGCCCACTCAGTTCCCATTTCTGTACTTTTCCTTCTCATTGCACAGCTGTGTGTGGCAGAAAGTGCTACCAGCATTAGCTGAGCTGGTGCAGACGGTCACAACGGCAGGGCGGACGGGGAGGGGCTGCAGCGTTAAGGACCTCCCCTCCCGCGCCCCGATGGGCAGACCCAGCAGCCCTGGCTGCTTCCAAGGCAGACACCGGCTAGTGGGTCCTCCCAACAGGTGCCCACCCTCCTCAACCCGGTCAGTCTGTTTGTGGCACGTTTGTTCTGCTCATGGATACAGCAATCTGTCTTTTGTGGGTGGAGGGACAGTGTTGGGAGAAGACTTTGGATGCTGGGCGAGGGAATAGAATTGTTCTTTCACATTTTATTTAACGCACACATTTATATGATGCTGGTTCACCGTCCTCTAGGCAGCTCGGATGGATAAAAAATCTTGAAAAGCATATAGAAATTAAGTAAACTTACCCAGTTCTCCTGCATTCTTTTGGCCCTTGGAAGTGAGGAAGGCAGCTTTCTGAACCTCTCTGCGTAACCATGTTTCTCCCTTCCTGAATCTCTGTCTCACAGCCCCGGCAACATCTGGCTTGTGATAACACATCTGCACAGATAGTTTCGTATGCATATCTATGTCCATCTGCCAGATGGGCTGTGATACGGGAAGAAATAGCCCACCACTGTTTTGAGAAAAGGCCTCCCTCTCCGCAGACCCACAGCCCTAGGGTGGGACACGGACTGGGGGCTCGGCCGTTCCCGGAGCTGGAAGGACGGAAGCCTCTCGCGTGCCTTTTCTGACCAAAATAAAGGTTATCTCCTTCTACCATTCCACAATTGTGGGTCTCTTTCTTGAAGCCCTCTAAAATGCTCGCACCGATAAAGAAAAGAGTGAGGAAAGATTTAAAGGAACAAAGAAAACTCTGACATTTGAGAGGGGCTGGGTTTTCACTACTCGCTTAACCCAAAGCCCATCTCATGTGATGTGACTCTGGGCGGTGTGCAAACAAAGCACTGAAAACTGATGGACCTGGAAGGGAGCTGGGGGCTGTTCCTGCTGGACTTCGGCACCCTCCATCCGAGGCCTTGGTGGCTGCCTGGAACAGAGGGCAACGGAGGCTTTGGATCAGATTGCGCCTATGCGAGCTCTCATTCTTTGCACAGTTTTGTGTTGCGCACCAGTTGTGCCCAACCTTCCTCAGGCCCCTGCCGAAGGTTGTCCAGGCCCCCTGTACCAAAGACAGCCCGTATCGTCCGAAACAGGGCTGCAGGTTGGCAATCATGCTGTGAAGAAGGATTCTAAATTCTGCTGTGTTCCAATCCTCTCCTCGCAGGCAGCCTGGATGGAACCCATGGCGGGTGGCAACCAGACCCCGCGGGTGACGGAGTTCTTGTTCCTGGGCTTCTCTGGCATCCCCAAAGGCCGACCCTTCCTCTTCCTGCTGTTCCTGGCCATCTACCTCATCACCTTGCTGGGCAGCTCTCTGATACTCGTTTTGATCCAGCTGGATTCGCGCCTCCACAGTCCCATGTACTATTTCCTCAGCCATTTGTCCTGCTTGGACATTTGCTACTCCTCGGTCACCATCCCAAAGATCCTGGTGAACTTCTTGCACCAGCAGCCCATCATTTCCTATAACGAGTGCATGGCCCAGATGTTCTTTCTGATGATGTTTGCAGGAACTGAGTGTGCACTGCTGGCTGTCATGGCCTATGACCGCTACGCTGCCATTTGCGAACCTTTGCACTATTCTCAACTCTTAAGTAGGAGAGTGTGAGTCCCTCTGGCTGCTCCTTGATGGATCTGGGGCCTTCTCAACTCAACCATTCACACAGTGCTGGCCACCAATTTGATCTTCTGTGGAGCCAACCAGATCCATCACATCTTCTGCGAAGTCCCCCCGTTCTTGAAAATTGCTTGCAGTGACATATAACTTAATGAGGTGGCTCTTCACACAGCAAGTGTCTTTGTGGGTCTGAGCCCTTTCCTCCTTGTTGTCATTTCATATGTCTACATCCTATTTACTATTCTGCAAATCCATTCTAACACCGGAAGAAGAAAGACCTTCTCCACGTGTGCCGCTCATTTAACTGCAGTCATTGTCTACTTTGGGATGGCCAACTTGAACTACAACCGGCCCAGTGCAGGCCACTCTTTGGGAGTGGACACCCTGGTCTCCATCCTGTATTGTATCATCACCCCCATGCTGAACCCCCTCATCTACAGCCTCCAAAATAAGGAGGTCAAAGGGGCCCTACAAAAACTTCTCAGCACTCAGGAGAAGGAAAGTTCATCTCCTGGAAGGCAGTGAAGGAAAACATGGATCACCTTCCTACTGCTTATCCTTGTCTATAGACCAACAACAATTTTTCCAGACTGAGGGACTGTGTAGCTGCAAATTGCAATGGGGCTCATTGACCCAGTGAAGTTTGACTCTGGGATTCTTCCAGCCATAACCTTCCCTCTTCTATGTCCCCATTTTGGTTTACTCATTTAAGGTGGAAAGAAAAAAAACATCTGGAGAACTTTCTCCCACCTACCTCTGAAACATTGCTCATGGTATTTGGAGAAGGATCTCTTCCCTATTCAATATCCCCTTGATTGCCACCTCCTTTTGCATCCTTCAGATTATGTATCTCACAAGGAGGAGCCTGTAGAAGTGAATCCTAGACAAATGATACTCTGGTTTTTCTGAATTTTCATGTCCTTGTGTTCCTTCACTTGGTTTCTATTCTCTGATAGCCTGTAGCTGACTTGGACACAGGGAAGCCCTATTTACTTATTTATTTATTTACACAGGACTTTGTTGCTCTGCCTGAGATGGAATGACGAGATGTGGAGGATCCACTTTCCCTGGTTTGGCTTGTTGGCTTCACGATGTAGCACCAAGAGCTCTTCCTTCAGAAAGAGTGGATTTCATCTGAAGGGCCTCACGGTCTTGGCAAGGGGAGGTGGCATCAGCCCAGAACCGGGGGGAGTTCGGGCTCAGTCAGACGAGAGGATTGTGGGAGTAAAGAAACTGGTAAGGTAAGGGCTTTTGAAGATGACTTAAATGTTGGTCCTAGAAGATCCTTCAAGGGAACTGAAACATTAATGGGCAAATTAAAAGAGTCTGGTTCATTAGCAAGTTTCAAGATTAATAAACAGAAGAAGAAGATGTTAACAAAACATTTAAAACTAGAAGATCAAACAGAATTGATGAATAAAGGGGGTTTTAAGATTGAGAAGAAGGTAAAATATTTGGGTATCATTATGACAAATATGAATTGTATGTTATTTCAAAATAGCTGTGTTAAGACATGGAATGAAGTTTAAAAAGATATGTTAAGATGGGAGAAACTACAACAATTGGTCGCATTTTTGGATGATCTCTGGTGGGACCGGGATGGGGGTAGCGCATCCATCCTTGCTCTTCTTGACCTCTCAGCGGCTCTCGATACCATCGATCGTGGCATCCTTTTGGGTCGGCTTGGGGAGTTGGGAGCGGATTTTGTGCTGGTTCACCCCTTCCTCCAAGGCCGGTCCCAATCGGTGTTGATAGGGAGGGAGACGTCAAGCCTGCAGCCCCTCCTTTGTGGAGTGCCACAGGCTTAGTTCTTTCCCCACTCCTTTTCAACGTCTACATGAAACTACTGGGTGAGATCATCTGCCACCATGGGATGAGGTATCATCAGTATGCAGGTGATACCCAGTTACACATCTACCTCCCAGGTGATCTGAGTGATGCTGTGACTGCCCTTTCATGGTGCCTGGAGGCTGTGGGGGTCTAGATGCAGGACAACAGGCTTCAGCTGAACCCTGGTAAGACGGAGGGGCTGTGGGTTGGGGGCTCCTCTGTATCCGAAAGTACCATCCGGAAGTTCTGGATGGGGTCGCACTACCCCAGGCAGACCTGGTGCGTAACCTGGGGGTCCTCCTGGACTGACGAGTCCTGCTCGAAGAGCAGGTGGCAGTCCTGGCTAAGAGGGCCTTTGCGCAACTTCGTGTTGTGTGGCAGTTATGCCCCTTCCTCGATCAGGAGACCCTCCGCATGGTCACTCATGCCCTGGGCACCTCCCAGTTGGATTACTGTAATGCGCTCTACGTGGGGCTACCCTTGAAGAGTATCCAGAAGCTACAGCTGGCACAGAATGTGGCAGCGCAGACTGTTCTCAATGCCCCTGGGGGGCACATATAACACCCTTGTTACGCAAGCTGCATTGGTTGCCAGTCTGCTTCTGGATCCAATTCAAGGTGTTGGTCATCACCTTTAAAGCCTTTCACGTCACAGGACCAGGTTATCTGAGGAGCCGTCTCGCCCCAGTTACTTCAGCCTGCCCCACTCGGTCTAGCAGAAGGGGCCCATTACAGACCCCACCAGTCAAGGAATTTCAGCTGGTGGGGTCTAGGCAGAGGGCCTTTTCTGCTGTGGCCCGCACCCTATGGAACAATCTGCCTCCCGAGGTCCAGTGTGCCCCCACTTTCATGGCCTTCAGGAAAAGGGTGAAATCTGGGCTGTGCCAGAAGGCCTGGGGGCCGGATGGGGGCTCGCATCAGTGGAAGTGGCTTGTGGGATAATTGATTTCACCCCCCATCATCTTGAATGTTTTAGTATTTATGTATATGGTTGTTTTACAGTTGGATGTTTTAATGGATTAATTAATTTTAATTATCTATGTGATATTTTTAAATTGTTCATGGGTTTTTGGTTTTAATTGTGAGCCACCCAGAGTCACCTGTTGGGGGAGATGGGTGGCATACAAATTTAATAAGCACATAAATAAAATAAATAAGCGTGCAAATGGCAATCACATGACCGTGGTGATGCTGCAATGGTCATATGTGCAAGGAATGCTCATAAAGTTACTTTTTTAGTGCCATGATAACTTTCAACAGTTGCTGAACCGGGCAGTCATTAAGCAAGTACTACCTGTAGTGGGAAAGGCCAGGTGAATCAGTGGGTCTGAACTCAAGAGGGCTATGATATTCCTGGTGGGAGAAGACTCAGTTGCTTTTTTGAATCCAAACCATCAGTTCATTTTTGCCAGAAAGTTTCTGCAGGCCTACCAAGAAGAAAGGAACAAGGAATAACATCTTCCCTTTGCTCTAATGATTGTAGCATCAGAGCCGTGGTGCTGTAATAAGGCGGAAAGAAAGGGTCGGCTTTCGTGTCAAATGAGAGGATTGGGAATGGGGTATGAAGGCAGCCGTGGGTGCAGTGCCGTGGTTTTGAGAAGTTCTCAGGAAGCCATCAGTTAAATCATTCACGACTGCCTATTATTCCAGTATAAACAGGAACTCTGGGGAGAGAGGGGTCAGCACCTTCTGCTTTCCATCTTCCTAATCCTGGTTGGAAAATGTTCTACGAAGATGACCTCAGCAAGAAAGTGCAATGGTCTGTGGCATGACCTTGGGAGACTGGAGGAAGAATCGCAGCCTAGACAGCCATCCTGCAGAAGGTCTCTCAGCCCACAGAAGGAAAAGGGGCATGGGAAGCATCTCAGAAGGGACCCTCCCTAGTTTTCTGGAAAGTAAAAGTAAGCGCGTTCAGACGTGCAAGATTCTGTTACTGCAACCTTACAATAAAGGTAGTGTCAGTAAACTCATGGTTTGTGCTTCGTGCCTGGACTACCTCAAAGGGCTGACATCAATACTTCAGTAGGGAGGAAATGCATTTTTGAAAGTGTATTTTCAGAAAAAATATTTAGGGAAGAAAGTTGAGATGTGTGCATGTGAGAAAAAGAATTCATTACAGGGTCTGGGTCTGTAATGAATCCCTCCAGGTATTCTGGAAAATGAGCGCGAGGCTCACCAAGGACCACTGCTTCCTGGCAAAGCAGAGATGATGAAATGCCTTGCATGTTTCATGGATGACAAAGAAGCGGGTTGCGTGCTCTGTGCAGCCCTTGTTTGGGCACGCTAACCCCTAATGAGGTCCCTGGACTCTCATTTCATCGTTCCAGAAACACGGGCCGGTTAACTAACTCTCTTGGCAATGCCCGCTATTCCCCACCAGCAGCAGCTTCTCCTGCGAGCTGGTCCAGGGAGATCAGAGTCGAGCCCCAGAGCGGTAAAACTTTCGACTCTGTTTCCAGCTCTCGTTGCAAAGCACCAGCTAAGCCACAAAAGGCTTCTGTCCTCTGCCAGAGATTTCCTGGCTGGCCACTGGTGGCCCCATTCAGATCCGTTCAGATGCCGTGGCTCCCTCTGAAACTTGGGGGTTTATTGTCTGCTTTTTGTTTAGTACACTGCCCAGAGTCACATTGGACGAGTTGGGTCATTAAATCAATGAATCAGTAAATTTGGACCAGAGACTAGTACACAATTCCCCTGAAGCAGAAATTAGTCTTTTCCATTACCGAAGGTGAAAGACAAGTCTAAAGTGGGGAAGGATGTCCCTCTATATAGACTTATGCAGATGACTAAATACATTTAATTAGTGCACTGAAATATTTGATTGGATCTTAGCACATGCATATTAGCGAGGTCAGGAGGGTGATAGGCTGAATAGAATGGCATTTCTTGAACTGAGCAAAGTGTCAGGTTCAGCTAGCATGGCGTTCCCAGGAAAGCCAGCCCGCCGTGCTGAGCCAATTCCGCTGCCTGCTTGTAAGCCGGGGAAAAGAGGAAGTGAAACTCGCGGCTGATTAATGGCCACCTACGCCTAGTCAACGGGAAACTGCAGAGTGGAAGAAATTAATCTACGCTGATAAGCGGCGCGAGCTAACAATGAGTGTAGCCACGAGCCGCGAAGCTAAGATCGCCACACAATCCAGAAACCCCGGTTTTGCAGGCAACTGAAAGGACCCCAAGGGAACCAGCCCACGCCGGAGGGGCAGTCGATCAAGGAACAATGGGACTCAGGCTGAACCTGCCATCTGGACGATTGAGGGGGATTATTGGGGGCTGATAATCCGCAGCCTGTAACGCAATCGTGGGGCGAAACCGCGGGAAGGGGAGAGGTATAAAGTGACCAATGTAAATGTGCCAAGGCAGTCCTGGCTTTGTTTGTAACTGTTGTGTTACGGTTGAGTAAACCTCTTTTGTGAACCACACGTGTCATGGGAGTTTCTCTTGACGTACGGGGCATTCCTTACATAAAGCCAGGACTCACCACTAATGCTACCTGGTACCCACCGAGGAGCACTTATTTCTTTTCGAATACAGGCAATGGCCACGACGGGGAATCCGTTGGTCAGTTGGAGCATGAGGAGCATGGGCTCGCGGAGCTCATGGGAGAGCCAGCCTGGAGCGACGGGATGGCGGCCGGGGTTGGGGACCCACCACCGGAGCAGTGGTCGATCGGAGTGAACCAGGGGCCCGACAGATCAGGGGTTATGACGATCTGAGGCTCGGGGTCACGGCCCCGAAAATGGGAGGAGGAATTCGTCCAGCTGGAGGGGAGGGTCAGGCAGCGCCTGGACTCCATGCAGGTGATGCTCCAAGCCTTACTGCTGAGAGTGGGTCCGTCAGTGGCGAGCGGCAGTGCGACCAATGCCGGCGGCAACCCAAACCCCCAGCCAGCACCGGTGCCACCTCCACAGTCAGTGGCTCGGTGGGCAGCAGACGCCTTGAGGCTCTGGGGCATAACTGGAAAGTTCTCGGGGGACCCCGAGCAGATACCCCACTTCCTGACTCACGTCCGAAGTTTCATGCAGAGGGGGAGTCACCTATTCGCTAGGGACGAGGACAGAGTCTCCTACGTGGCCGACCTGCTGGATGGCCAAGCGGCCAGCTGGGTGGTCGGGCTGTACGACACCAACGCAGCAGAACTGAGGAGTTTCTCGGACTTCATGAAGGCGCTCCGGGACAAGTTTGAGGACACTTTGAGCACCAAGCGGGCCGAGGACAACATCCTGCAGTTTAGGCAGCGGGACGAGTCCATGGCCAAATATGCCCTGGAGTTCTGGAGGTTGGTGGAAAAACTCACAGACTGGCCAGAGTCCCTGAGGGTGAAGTATTTCAAGAGGGGCCTCAACCTGGAGATCCTGGAACGGGCGCTGGGTCGGGATGACCCTACCACCGTGAAGGGCTGGATCTGGCTGGCTGGGACGGTGGAGTCGGCGTGGCAGTAGATGCAGCAGAGCGTGAGGAGACGGGACCAGGTGAGAGACAGACTGCGGGAGAGACCCGCAGAGGAGAAGCGGAGCAGCCGGCGATAGCCCACGCAGGGAGGGGGGGGCGAGAGGCGGCCAAAACCCCGAACCTATGCTTCAGGTGCAGAGGACGAGGCCACCGGGTGGCACAATGCCCGACGCAGCGGGAAGGAACTCCATCCCGTTCAGAGGGCAAGCCATCGCGTCCAGCCGGGAAGCGAGCGTGCAATCGACCGCGGAAGAGTGTGGTGGTGGCGGTGACCAAACAAGGCCAGATGGGATGGTCAACTCCTGAGACGGCATCCTCCAGGGAGGAATCGGAGCCGGCAGGAAATGAGGAACGCTCGCACTGAATGGCATCCCGGTGCGAGCAGGGGAGCCGAGATGCATGGACCCGATACACGAGGAGGACTGCCCCCCCCTTCGGGTGAGAGTGCACAACCGGGGGGTGAGATCCGGAGGGGAGGCACAGCTGCAGGCGCTGCTGGACTCGAGCTGCACACATTGCCTAATGCACCCAGCTGTAGTTTCAGGGCTCGGACTGCAGCTGCGGCGCCTCAGAGAGCCCATCACATTTAGCCAGGTAGATGGCTCACTAGCGGGTGGGCCCGGCTCAGTACTACACCAAGCTGGTCCAAATGACGATTTGGAGTCATCAAGAGGAGCTGAGGTTCGTGGTGGTCCTTATTGCTGACTATGCGGTGGTGCTCGGCTTGGCGTGGCTGCGACGGCGGAACCCACGTTTCAACTGGGCGTCGGAAGCGCTGAGGTTCGAGGACGAGGAGCCGGGGAAGCATGAGGGCAGGAGGCACCGGCAAGTGGCGACGAGCAGAGGCGCGGCTGCGGCTGGGCCGACGGAGAGTCCAGGGCACCTGAAGGTGGAGCAGGAGCAGACCGAGGAGGGGACTTGGGTGGCGGCAGCAGTGGCGGCAGTTTTGGAGTCCCAAGAGGCAGCGGCGTGGCCGAGGCGTGTGCGAGCGACAGCGGTTAGCGGAGCCACGGCGGAGAGCGGGTCGAGACCAGAGGAAGCCACGGGAACCAGAGGCATCCCGTGATGGTACTGGAGCCTAACAGCGGTGTTCGGGGAGGAGGAATCCGAACAGCTCCCGCCGGACAGACCCAGCGACTGTGCCATTGAGCTAGAGCCAGGGGCAAAACTGCCCAAGCCGAAAATGGACTCCCTATTGATGAAGGAGATGGGCGCCCTTCGTGAGTTCATAGACAAAAAACTTGTGTGAAGCTTTTTCCAGCCCGCAAAGTCGCCGCTAGCGGCCCCGGTATTGTTCCAGAAGAAGAAGGATGGCTCGCTCCGGATGTGCGTGGACTACCAGGGGCTGAAAGCAATCAGCACCGAGTATAACTACCCTCTCCCCTTGATGAAGGACCTGCTTTCACACCTATCCAAGGGGAAGGTGTTCACGAAATTGGACTTGCGTGAGGCGTATTTCAGGGTTAGGATCCGCACAGGAGATGAATGGAAAATGGCATTTAATACCCCACTTGGAAGTAACCAATTTTCTGTGATGCCATTCGGATTAAAAGGGGCGCCGGGGGTGTTTTTGCAGCTAATAAACGAGATCCTGCACAACCTACTCTACCGGGGCGTCCTGGTCTACCTGGACGACATCCTAATCTACACCGAAACCCCGACGGAGCACATGAAACTGGTGCGCACGGTGCTTCAGAGACTATTGAAGGCACAGCTATATGCAAAACTCTCAAAATGTGAGTTTCAACGGGAGCAGCTGGACTACCTCGGCTACCGTATATCCAGCCGAGGGATCGAAATGGACCCGGCGAAAGTGAAGGATATCCTGGGCTGGGAAGCGCCGCGGACCTGGAGGCAACTCCAAAGCTTCTTGGGGTTTGCGAACTTCTACAGACAGTTCATTCCGAACTTTGCCTAAGTCGCTCTCCCTCTAATGGACTTGTTAAAGACCAAGGTAAGCGGGAAACCCCCATAGCCCAGAATGGCGCTCGCGTGGACCGCGGAATGCCAGGAGGCATTCGGAGACGTTAAGCGTCGGTTCACAGCAGAGCCGATCCTGCGTCACCCCGACCCAGATGGGCAATTTATCATCCAGGTGGACGCGTTGGACGTGGCAACAGGGGCGGTCCTGCTACAGCCTGATCCGGACAGCCCCCTCCACCCGTACGCCTACGCCTCCCACAAGTTCACTGAGACGGAGAGAAGGTGGATGGTGTGGGAGAAGGAGGCATATGCGGTCAAGTGGGCCCTAGCCACATGGAGACATTCGTTGGAGGGGGCAACCAGACCATTCGAGGTGTGGACAGACCACAAGAACCTCGAGGCCCTTAAAACCCCGCGGAGGCTATCTCCTAAGCAGGCATGTTGGTCCCAGTACATTGGGAGGTTCAACTTCACCCTAAAATACATCCCCGGGAAGAGGAATTTCCTGGCAGACGGGTTGTCTCGCATGCCCCAGCATGCCAGCCTGCGAGAGGACATTGTGGACACCATCATCCCCACCGGCAGGCTGCCTGCAAAGGCTGTCACCCAGAGCCAGACCAAGAGAGAGGTGAGGGACGCAGTGCCTGAGTTAAAGCGGTGTTTTGGGGAAGCGGCGGAGCGGGACTCCTGGCTCAAGGAGAACCGGGAAGCGCTAACCAGCCAAGGGGACTTGGGGTGGCATGAGGGGAAGGTGTATGTGCCTGAAGAATGCCAGTGGCGGGTGATGGGAAGAGCCCACGACAGCTGGAGCGCGGGGCACTACGGCTTTGTGAAAACGCTCCATTTAATCAGGTGGCAGTTCTGGTGGCCAATGCTCTGGAAGGATGTGGAAGCATACTTGGGAGGTTGCCCGGTGTGCGTAATGGCGAAGGGGAGCAAGGGTAAGCCCAGGGGTCTACTCCAGATGGTGGCAAACCCCGATGGCCCATGGCAGGAGATCGCCATGGATTTCATAGTGGAGCTACCAGAGAGCAAGGGCAAGACCGCCATTTGGGTGGTCATGAACTTGTTCTCCAAACAAGCGCACTTCGTGGCTTGCCGGCAAGTCCCCACGGCGGAGAGGGTGGTGCGGCTGTTCGTGCAGCACATCTACCGGCTGCATGGTGCACCCCGATGGATCGTCAGCGATCGAGGCGGCAACTTCATCACGCGATTCTGGAGGGAGTTCCTGAAGCGGGTAGGGATGCAGCAAGCCCTATCATCCATGGCGCACCTGCAGACGGACGGAGCCACTGAACGCCTTAACGGGGGGCTGGAGCAGTACTTGTGGTGCTACGTGGGGCACCAGCAGGACGAATGGGCGGAGCTACTGTTCACGGACGTAGCCTACAACAACGCCATCCACAAAAGCACCGGCTTCTCCCCGTTCAAGGTGGCCACCGGGCGAGAGTTCGTCCCATGCTGGAATTGCCTCAACCGGCATCTCACATAGACTCTCTGGACTCCTGGTTCACTCAGATAGACGCCACAAGGCAGGCAGCGCACGTGGTGCTGCAAGGAGCCAAAGCAGACTATAAAAAATACGCTGACCACAAGAGACTCCCCGAGTGGTAGCGGAAGGTGGGGGACCAGGTGTATCTGTCGACCAAGAACCTGAAAATGCACCAGGCTTCAAAGAAGCTCAGCCCATTTCCCATCGTGGAAATAATCAACCCGGTAACTGTCAGGCTGACGCTCCCCAAAAGCTTTGGGAAAATCCATCCGGTGTTTCATTGCAGCTTATTGAAGCTGCACCAGCTGGGCAACAACTGGCACAAGGCAGAGGTGACACCGGCACCCATCATGTTTGGCAGGGAGCAGCATTTCGAGGCGAAACAGATACTGGACGCGAGGAGGCACAAGGGACAGATCCAGCTGCTGGTGCAGTGGAAACATTTCCCCAAGTCCCACAGCGAATGGGTAAGAAAAGCCCATGTAAAAGCGCTGGATCTAGTGTGGGACTTTTACGATAGATACCCCGGGAAGGCGAAGTAAAAAAGGGGGGGGTCTGTTTTCAGGGGGGCGGTATGTCAGGTTCAGCTAGCACGGCGCTCCCAGGAAAGCCAGCCCGCCGTGCTGAGCCAATTCCGCTGCCTGCTTGCAAGCCGGGGAAAAGAGGAAGTGAAACTCGCGGCTGATTAATGGCCACCTGCGTCTAGTCAACGGGAAAATGCAGAGTGGAAGCAATTAATTTACACTGTTAAGTGGCACGAGCTAACAATGAGCGTAGCCACGAGTCGCGAAGCTAAGATCGACGTACAATCCAGAAACCCCGGTTTTGCAGGCAACTGAAAGGATCCCAAGGGAGCCAGCCCACGCCGGAGGGGCAGTCGATCAAGGAACAATGGGACTCGGGCTGAACCTGCCATCTGGACGATTGAGGGGGATTATTGGGGGCTGATAATCCGCAGCCTGTAACGCGATCGTGGGGCGAAACCGCGGGAAGGGGAGAGGTATAAAGTGACCAATGTAAATGTGCCAAGCCAGTCCTGGCTTTGTTTGTAACTGCTGCGTTACACTTGAATAAACCTCTTTTGTGAAACACATGTGTCACAGGAGTTTCTCTTGACGAACGGGGCATTCCTGACACAAAGGGGTCTACGGCTGCTGAGATGTTACTTTCTTCTGGGCATCTGAACCAGCATTCCTTAGTCTTCAAGTGTTTTGTGGCTGAGCTGACAGTTTATCTTCCCTGGGAACGTGCGTTTCTGGAAGGGAACATTTACTTGCCTAACCCAGTGCCATATTATCTCCTTCACAGGAGAAGCTTCCATAGGCACTTGGTTGGCCAATGGGCAACACGGAATCTGACTTAGATGGGCCTCAGGCCTGATCCAGCCTCAGGGCTGCTCAACGGACCTAAGTTCTTAACATATTTAGGAACCTGGCCATACAAACTCTATTCAGATCAAAAGAGAAAGATTTTTGCAGTATCTCAACGTTTCTTTCAGGTAATTAACTGTTGCCAAGAAAACTCTTGAAAGAGGCAGTGGTGAGGAAGTGACTCCTTCAGATGCCCCACAGACTTGGGCAACTTTCGTCCAGTCCTTCCCTTTCCACAGAAGGTTCTTGAGAAAGCCCTGCAGGAAACGGATTATCTTTACCTTTTGGGCTGGGTTTCCAACACAGGCACGGTACTGAGATGACATCGGTCATACTTGTTGATGACTTCTGGTAGAACTGGAAGAGGCGTGGTGCAACTGTCCCCATTTTTCTTGATCTGTCAGTGACTTCTGATGCCCTTGACAACAGTAACCTTCTGGACTGCCTGCCTGTTTTGAGTAGGGCTGGGGGGCAGAGTGTTGTGGTTCTCCTCCTTTTTCTGCAGATGGTTCCAGTCAGTGCTGATGGGGTGGGGGGAGAGAGACAGCCTAAGGCCCTGGATGCTGTAAGAATCTGCCCCGTTCGTCAAGAGAAACTCCTGTGACACGTGTTAGTTCACAAAAGAGGTTTACTCGAGCGTAACGCAGCAGTTACAATCAAAGCCAGGACTGGCTTGGCACAGTACATTGGTTCCTTTATACCCCCCCTTCCCGCGGGTTTTTCCTGCCTCGCGATCGCATTGCCGGCGGCCGGCTATCCGCACTCCGAATAGACCGGATGTCAGGTTCGGCCGGGCCCCATTGTTCATCGATTGATTTCCCCTCCGGCGTGGGTTGCTTCCCTCTAAGTCCTTTTCTTATTCGTGCAGAACCGGGGTCACTGGAGGCGCAGTATCTTGGTTCCTCGGCTTGCTGTTCCACTTATTGATGGCTCGCGCCGCTTATCAGCGCCGATTAATTGGTTCCGCTCTGCGGTTTCCCCGCCGGCTAGGCGCAGGTGGCTGCTATCAGCCGCGCGGCTCCCGCTTCCCCTTTCCTCCCGGCTCGTAGCAAAATGGCTCAGCACGGTGGTGGCTTCTATGGGCTTCCACGGGGTGCCAGGCTGGCTGAACCTGACAGATGCCACAGGGCTCAATGCTCTCACCCTTCCTGTTTTATACCTACATGAGGACTTCTGGGTGAGGTGATCCTTCAAGACACTGATGATCCCCAGCTGTATGTCTTGACTCCAGGCCAACCAAGGGATGCTTCCAAGGTCTTGTCCCCATGTCTGGAGGCAGTGAGGGTGTCAGAACCTGCATCACCCATCTGTTGTTGTTTGCCATTTTATTGCAGTCATTGGGACTTAGAGTGAATTGGTTCTGCCACTAGTAACTAAAGGGGGGGGGGGTTACTGTTAATGGTCGTAATGGGAGCTGGGAAGCAGCTTAACCATATATGGGCAATTTTGCCTGGCTTGATTGCCAGCAAGGCAGCTGGGGCCCCAAAGAGCCAGGAAGAGGCTCGGGGAGGAGGGAGGAGGAAGGAAAAAGGTCACCACCCATTAGCCAGGCAATCAAGGGAGGGGGGATAAATAGAGGGAAGTTTAACCAAGGCTTTAGTTTTAGCAATGTTCTGTTTTCAAGCTACCTGTACCATTCAATAAAGAAGTATTTTTCTGAACCAAGCCTGGTTGCATGAGAATGCTTCAGAATTGGGAGTTGGACGGGGTGGACTTGACAGAGGGTTTGGATAGGATGGAAAGGTGGGCATGACAGGATGAAATGCCTGGCTGAAGGAAAGTGGTTGAGTATGGGCCAAGGATTTTCTGTGTCATGGATTTGTTTTAGTAAAGGCAGATGGCTCAGCCCAAGACCAAGAGCAGGTGGGCAAAAGGGGGAAATGCTAGAAGGCACCTGTAAAGGAAAATGCACGTGCCTTAGAGGTAGAATACAAAAGGGGAACGGAAAAGTAGAGGAAGGGGGCGGTTCTGCTTCTGAGGCTGCGGGTCCTGCTGCTGGACAGGAGGCCACCCGGTTGACCTGGAGTGGAGTGGAGGAACGACCCACCTCACCCAGCCTGCACGTCTGGAGATAGCAGCCCCGGGACAGGGACAGGGAAGAAGGCCAGAAGGAAAAGCCTGCAGCAGCTTTTGGGAATGTGGAAAGACAGGAGGAAGGATGCGTATTGCCCCTATTCTGACTTATTTGAACGGGCCCTTAAAACCTGCCTTTTCTTTGTTATGTTCTCTTCCAGATGCTATCCCTTTTTTCCCCCTTGGTTGTTGTCATGGAGCCTGCAAATTTGATAAATAAAGAAATAAGAATAATCTTCCTTTTTCCTGCTAAATTGCAAGTCATGGGAAGACACGAGGACTTCTCTGTCAGCCCTTCAAGGTGGTCCAGACAAGAAGCAGTAACCATGAATAGTAACTCTACCTTTATTGTAAAGTTGCAGTAACAGAATCTGGCAAGACTGAAAGCACCTCTCCCCTCCCCTACTTTTATGCTCCTGAAACTAGCGGGGGACCCTTCTGAGATGCTTTCTCCACCCCCACCCCTCCTTCGGACTCAGATTTTGTTTCTCGGCCGTTGTCTAGTCTGTGGCTCTTCCTCCTGTCTCCCAAGGTCATTCCCACAGACCAAACAAGAGTTCTGGGGAGATTGCACCCTGAGCCTTGAGCGTATCCTGCTGCAATCGTGCAGGGCGGGGGAGAGGAGGAAGAGGTGGGAAGGTGAATTGGCAAGGCGAATGAGGGAACTTTCTAGAAAACCTCCTCTTCCCCTGATGCTGAGGTTTCCACCTCCCGGTTGGCAATGGGTCCCTCTGGGCCAGGCAGGCTGAGCGTTAAATGCCTCCTCCCACAGTGATCAAGACCAGATTCATTATCTTGGGGGTGCAGGAGCCAGGTCCCCAACAGGTAAGACGATGCCAATAAAGGGGGGGGGGCAGGATTCATGCTGGCAGGGTTTGGTGTTCAGAGGGCTGAGCTGCTGGCTGGAAAGGCATTGACTTGTGGTGCCCCTTTGCTAAGCGAGAGGCTGCAGAGAGTGGCAGATGCCCAAGAAGTGTTGGCTGGTCCATGCCAATGATCTGGAGGTCTCTGTGAAGCTGGGGAGTCTGCGCTGTTGAGAAGGGAAGAGGAGCCTTGCCGGAAACAGCCAGGTGAGTCTGCCCTGTCCTGCATCTTTCTTCCACCAATAGCCACAAGGGGCTCCCCGGGGAGCCCCATTTGTTCAAAGAAAAAGGCAATCAATCCCAGGCAGTTTGCTTAGGTGGGAACTGTAACATCTCAGGCTATGCTTTTATTACCTAAGCATTTAGGACAGCGACGACATTTGAATCAAGCCTTGTCCAGATGTGTCTTTTTAGACGATTCCTTCTAATGCACGTTGCACAGTGGATCTTCGGGGATACCAACAAAACAACAGGTGGAAATAAAATACCAGCAGGCACAGTAGGTAGAGTGGCTGCCTCACCACGACCAGGCGAGATCTTCCCAGGAAGACGTGCACCGGGCACAGTAAACCGGGCAAAACACCCCAGACAGTCCCCCGCGTTCTCTGACTATCCGAGTTCAAAGCTGACCCCCGGATCACGAATGGAGGGTTCTTCCCACCCAGATTGGCCAAATCTTTGTTCTTGGGTGGGTCTCTTTCCTGACCAGCAGTGCCTCTCTCGTCTGCATTAAGTTTTGGTTTATTGGCCCTCCCGTCTGATCCATTTCTGTATCCACTTATCCGTTCAAAGTGTTTCTGGAAGCTGATGAAAAGCAGGCAACATTTCATCTGCAAACCTCCAATGAAATGCTATCTCCCTTAGCTTTCTCTAGATGTTCACATGTTAGCAGAGTTTGCAACAGCGAAGAGCTGCTGAAGGACACTCTCTAGTCCCAGGTACAGCCAGCTCCGCCTATAAACGCCACCAGTTCATCTGGTGGCAACGAATTCCATCCACCACCTTTGCAATTCTTTAAAGCCTTTGTGGAATCCTCTGCACAGTATAGACCAAGCCTCTTCTTCGTGGCATCACTAACTTGGCGTTATCCAAAAGCCGAGGCCAGCTTAAAGAGGGGCTGATCCATTCCAACCCTTCTGTTGACTTAGTGCTCCTGTGCCAGGCCAAAGGGAGGCAGCTGTACTGTGGGGGTGCTGCTTTCCCTCATGGTACAGCTTCTCCCCCCCCCCCCAACAATGGCTTCAGCACCCTAGCACTGAGGTTCATGGCATCAGGATCTTCCAGGGTTGCATTGGACATGCATCGCCTTGACGCAGGTCAGTGATCTTCAGGAGGCTGCAGGGAATGATTCGGCTCACCCCCTGTGCCTTTGGTGGTGCGGTGCTCAAGCTGAGGTTTAGCTGGCACCCCCACATTAAAACTGCCATGGCCTTGTGGGGGGAGGGGGAGGAGGGCTGAAGAGCTGCTTCCACTTCCACACTTCCCTTCCCCAGTGGAGGAAGTGGGTTTTGGGGGGCTGGGGAATACGTTGAATAGTGGTGCCTCTTCTTTCTTACCTGCAACCAGTCTTGTGTCACCACGCACAAATCTCACTTCAGAGTTTTGTAAGAATCTAGAAGAATCTTGGCCAAACACCCGTCCTTCAGCCAGATACGTTTTTACCAGTCCTTGTGAGGTGCAGCCAGTCTTCTGGAGAACCCAGACCATAGTCCTAAAATCCAGATCTTTAATGTCTTGATTAAGACCTGCTAAATGGCACACGCTCCTCTCCATCAAGGACTTCACTAAAAAAAAGACCCACAACTGGACCAGAAGGTTTGGCTCTGAGGTCTGCAATTTGAGGTTAATCCCAGGATGGAGGGCATAGACTGGATGCATCAGTTAAAGGCAGATGTCATTGAGGGCAGGTTGCGTTTCATGTTCAGGATAAAAAATGACCGTTCCCAAGCTCTGAAAATGCAAGGGCAGCGATCCTTCCCCATCACGTGCCGTGAGGCAGGCTGACGGGTCTTTGGCCTGGCGATATCAGGAATGGGAAAACACCACATTGTCTATATCAGCAAAGCTGGGAAACGTTTTTGGATGGTGGGTTAGATGAAAAACGAATTAAGCTAAATTGCACATTCTTACCTCCCGGCTGGGGGAAACTGAATCCTCAAAATGCCTCTTTCTTGCAAAGCAGCTTGTAAGCATGGATTGCAGGCATATTGGGGAAATGGTGCACGGCTCCAGTCGCTATATCTAAAACGGGATCTTGGCACCTGGTGATGAAAAAGGAGCAGAAAGGGAGAACCGGAATGATCCAGGGGCTGACGCAGCTGCCTGTGAGGCCGGGAGACCCGCTGGAGACTCCAGTCTTCAAGGAAGCGAAGGAGGAGGATCACGGCAGAGAGCCCAGAAGGACAAACAGGTGGATTGATGGCTCTCCTCTTTCTCAACTGATGCTGGAGCTCAGCTCACACAATCAAACTGAAGAGACAGAGCTAAAGTTGTCTGATCGGCCTGTGCATCACATTATGTGAACAGTCATTGGGCTTCAGTAACCTGGACTGAGGGGGAAGCATGTTGGTGAAACCACTGCTGGATGGCTTTGGAGGAAGCCAGAATTCCCGTGAGAAAAGGGAGAATGAGAGACATGAATGTTGGGCTCCTCTGCTTTGAATGGAAGAAGCCTCCATCTTGTTGCGATGCTACCACACCCCATTACTCTTTCTTCTTCCCTCTGCAGACCGACACTGTGGTTCCCATGGGTGCCAGGAATCAGACGCAGGCGGCCGAATTTGTCTTCCTTGGTTTCTCAGGTGTTCCCCATGGCCAGATCTACCTCTTCGTAGTGTTCCTAGCCATCTACTTGGTGACCATAATTGGGAACGCCACAATCTTCACCCTGATCCAGTTGGACCCACGTCTTCACAGCCCCATGTACTTTTTCCTTAGCCATTTGTCCTGCTTAGATGTTTGCTACTCATCTGTCACAGTCCCCAAGATCCTGACCAATTTTTTGCATCAGAGACACACTATTTCATACAACCAATGCATGGCTCAGATGTTCTTCCTGATGACATTTGCAGGATCTGAATGCGCACTTTTGGCTGTTATGGCCTTTGACCGCTATGCTGCCATCTGCCAACCACTACGTTACAGTAATCTGATGAGCGGTCGGGTACGTATTCCTCTGGCCATTGCTTCTTGGATCTGGGGCTTTCTTGATTCAGTCATTCACACTGTACTGGCCACCAACGTGGACTTCTGTGGAGCCAACCAGATCGACCACATCTTCTGTGATGTTCCACCCCTCCTGAAAATTGCTTGCAGTGACATTTACATCAACGAGATGGCTCTCCACTTGGCCAGCATCTTCATGAGCTTAAGTCCTTTCTTGTTTATCCTCATGTCTTATACCAGCATAGTCTTTGCCATCTTGCGGATCCGCTCCAATACTGGCCGGAGCAAAGCCTTCTCCACCTGTGCTGCCCACCTGTTTGTGGTCACCATCTACTTTGGCATGGCCATTGTGAATTACAACCGGCCCAGCGCAGGCTACTCCTTGGGGGTGGACACCCTTATCTCCACCCTCTATTGCATCATTACCCCCATGCTGAACCCCCTAATCTACAGCCTCCGAAACAAGGAGGTCAAGGAGGCCCTGCGAAAGCTCACAAGTGGCCAGAAGACAGAATATGCTTCTACCCAACGGAAGTGACCAGTGAGTTCGACAGGGCGGCTTCTCCGTCTCCTGCCCTTGCCAGATGCAGAAGCCTGGAGGCTCTTTTCTGTGGGTGCTGAGGCCAGAATTGAAAAGTCATCAAATGACTCAAAGTGTAGATTGCGCAAGGAAGCAGAAGAAACAGTGCTCAGCTCGCGCAAGAAGGTCGCACACACTGACCAAAAACAACAACATAACACAGTCGCCAAAATCATTCACTGGAACCTCTGTAAAAATTGTCATGTGCCAGGGATGAAAAATTGGTGGGAACGTATAGTTGAAAAAGTACTCAGACATGAGCAGGTTAAAATACTGTGGGATTTCCAAATACAGACTGATAAAGTCTTGGCACATGACACACGAGATTGAACTGTGGTGGAAAAGGAGAAAGTGTGGATAACTGATGTGGCAACACTGGGGGAGAGTAGAAGAGAAGATCACAAAGCAGCAAGATCTGAAAATTGAAGTCAAAAGATTATCGTTATTAGAAAAATTGGAACTTTTGAAAAAAATTAAAGTGTAGTATTTTAATAGCGGACTGCACTGTCATTCAGCAATATAGCTTTACAGACCTCGAGGGCTACAAAGGGGGATAACTCTCCCCACCCCCCCAGTGCTTTTCTTCTGCTGGTGGTGAATCAGGAGCACGGCTGGGCAAGGTTTTTAAGGGGTGGGGCACAATGGGAAGTGAGAGGGAAGCAAAAATCAGTGGGAACCGGGACTTGCAACTGGGAATTGCTATCGTCAAGGGGAGCCCATCGCGTGACCGAGAAGCCCTCACTGCAGTCCAGACTCCCTAATTTGGTGGAACAAGCGCGCTTGGCACAGCCCACCTGATTGTCTGTATGGGGTGGGGGGTTTCCAAGGGGTGGGGTGAGGAGGCTCAGCCTGTTCCTGGGGGGCCACAGTCCAGAGCCACCTGGTGCTGCAGGAGTAAAACTGGAGCCCCCTGCAGCGTCCCTCATGTTGTCCACAAAACCGTGGTTTCAGCCCAGTCCTTTAACCCAATGAAAGATGGACTCGAGAAACCCATTTACACATTTATTAAGGCACCTTAGTAACTGAGGGCTCCTTCCCAAGAAGAGAGCCCCGAACAAAGGCAACGTGTATCTTTTATACAGACAGCATCACCACCAGAGTACATGATTGGCCACACAGTAGAGCATGTGCACTTATCCCAAAAGACCGTTACACCTTTCCAAGCTATAGGTGCCCGTGTCCATGACCCTCTAAGTCTTATCTTTCACATCTGCTTTCTCTCTTCTTCTTTCCTCCTCTGAATTCCCCCTGGGCTTGACACTATTTACGGCTATTTACCTGTCTAATCAACATCTTCCCCTTCTGGTCAACTAGCAGACTTAAAACAGAGATTAATGGTCCACTCTGTTGTGGAATGCAAGTCTGCTTGTCAAAGTCAGGAGCGTAGGTCTAACAATTTATGACCTCAGTTTAATTCCAATTTTTATTAATTAGCTCCACTTTTGCTGATATCAGTCGCCTGCCAGGTCTTCTGGGAGGGGAAAGAGGGTCTCTGGGGGACAAAACATTTTCTGGGGAGGAACAAAAACCCTTGGAAATTACGGACCGGCTCACTGAGCCAGGCCCAGCTCTCTGGCGGCTCCAGATCCGCCTTTTCCTTCCTCTTCTGCATCTAGTTTGTTGGAAAAGGCCCAAATTGGAGTCTTGAACCTTCCGATCCGCCTGAGGGGGGGAGAAGGAGAGACTTGGGGGGGACCGTCTCGTGCCGGAGGTCCTGATCTGAAAGGGAGCCAGACGGATGTCAGGAAATGTCAGGAGTCAGAAATGGGGAGCGAAGGAGCCGAAGGCGGGGGGGGGGGGGGTGTCCAAGAGAAAGAAACGCAGCTCAAGGAGTCTCCACCCACTCCTGCCCAGCTGGACTGCTGTAAGGCGCTCTACTGGGGCTGCCCTTGGAGAGCATTCGGAGGCTTCAGCAGGGCAGCAAGGGCTGGCGCAGGCAGTCCGTGGCGTCTCTTTCTGGACACAGGAGACACACGGCTGCCTTGGCTCCCGCCTGCCTCTGGGGCGATTCAGGGTGCTGGCGGTCACCTTAAAGCCCTCCACGGATGGGGGCCGGGCCACTTATGGGGTTGCCACTCCCCGGTTGTCCCATCTGGTCTGGCAGGAGGGGCCTGTTTGGGGCCCAGGAAGAGACCCTTTTCTGCTGTGGCCCCTGCCCTCTGGAGCAACAGCCCTGCAGAGGTCAGACTGGCCTGACCCTGCTGGCCTTTCGAAGGGCCCCGAAGGCCCCGTTCTGTGCCTGAGTCTGGGGCCCTCCTCCATGGTTCTTTCTACCTGTCTTTCTACCTTTTAGTCTGGTTTTTAAAGTCCTGGCTTTTCCCAGGAAGGACCCGGTGTCCCTTCGGAGCCCCAGCAGCCGCAGCCTGGAATCCTCCCCCCCCCCGAAACTTCAAAGGACATCTAATCCACCCCCTCCAGGCCCACAGAGAAAAGGAGAGCCCGGCTGAGCGTCCTGGGGAGGTCAAAGGAAGGGGAGGGTCCCCAAGACTGAAAGGGTTCCCCCTCCCACTTTCTCTGCTTCTTTCGCTGCTCCGGACTATCTTCTCCAAGGGTTGAAATCCAGAGAGGCTCTGCCCGGAGATTGATGATGCTGCAGAAGGGAGAATTCCCATTGGTCCCTCAGCCTTTCTGGACTCTCCCAACGGTGACATTTGTGAGAAAAAATGCTCCCTGCCCCCAATCCAGACCCATGGATTCTACCTCTTGGGCTGGAACGTCTGTGTATTTCTCCTCTCTGTTTGGGGGGGCCCTTGTGGGGCAGGATCCATGGGCTCTGCTGGGGTCCCCCTGCTGCTGCTGCTGGTGGGGGCGCTGCCCCAGATCCCTGGAAGCGAAGGGGGGCAGGAGCCGCCCGGTAAGGAGGGGAAGGAGGGGGGCTGGGAGGGACCCTTGATGCTGGTGGGGGAGGGGGAAGGAAGGGGCTGGGACCCCCAGGAATGACCTTGGGGAAGGGGTCGAGGGCAAGAGAGGCGGGAGCCTGCAGGACCCTCGATCTCCACATCGCCTCTGCCCCCTCCCTCCCCACACCCCCCCAGGAGGACCGAGAGGGACCCCCTTCCCTGGCTGTGGCCGAGGTGGGGAGGGGGTCGTGGGAAGGCAGCCGACCCAGGATCGGAGTCGGACCTTCTGGCCCCGAATGAGACCCGGATCCGGAGCCCACAAAGTTTGTCGCCTTGAAGGAGGAAGGAGAAGAAAGTGAAAGAGAAAGAGGGAAATTGTGGCGTTTTCAGGCAATGAAAAGCCGTACAAGAAAAAGATGCATTTGGAAAAAAAACTTTTTGCACCTTCAGAAACTTCAGTTTTTCTTTATAAAGCTCCAGTTAGAGGCTTTTAAGGTCAGGCAAGAGTTGAACTGAGATCCCTTGTTGGGGGAGCCTCTGAACTGGGAATAGAGACCCAGCCCCCCCCCATAATTCCCCACGGCAGAGTCAGGGTCCGGAGGGGAGGGGGAACTGAGGAGGAAGGATGTGGGGGGGAGACTGGAGACCCCCGTTGAATTGCTCCTGGGGGCTCTTGAGGAAAGGCAGGTAGGAGGGTGGAATGTTGGGGGGAGAAGTTTGGGGAAAGCAGGTTAGGTGGGGGGTCCAGGTGAGGGACGGGCTGGGAGACCCCAGGATCATCGGTCCAGACACCCTCACTGTGCCCTCTCCCCATATCCCCCGCAAGGAGGAGGGAGACCGAGGTATGGATCTCACTTTCACTGCAGCCATGAGAGTCTCTGGGTCTCTTCACTCCTCTCCCCCATATTTCTTGCTGTTTTGGGGGGCAAAGAGGCCCCACCCGGATCCAAAGTTCCCTGCAGAGAGAAGGGCGTTCTGCTGCACCATTTGCGCTTCTGCCTGCCTTTCTCCAGGGCGGGAGGAGGATGGAGGGGGCCCACCAGGAAGCTCCTTCCCTCCCCCTCTTTCCTCCCCCTCCACACCCCCAGCAACTCTGTCTCCCTCCTGCCCAGGGAGCCCCACTAGGACCGAGAAACCTCCCCCTCCCTCCTCCAGGGGGCGTCTTCAGGGAGCGACAGCCCTGCAGGGTTGGCCGCTGCTGCCGAAGGAAGGCGATGGAGCTTCTCCCACTCGGGGCGGATTGGGGCCCTTCCTCCCCAAACCCCCAATGGTGGGGCACGGAGTGGATTGGGCCGGGGGTCTCTTGGCAGACCCCCCGCGTCTCCGCCAGGGAGCCCCAGCAAGGAAGTGGAGGAGGGGCTGAGAAAGCCCCCCCCGTCCCCCTTCCAGCTGGGCCCGCCAAAGGCACCCCTCGGTCTCCCGCCACAGGTCTCCCCCTCCCCCTTTCCACGTGGGTCCCTCCTCCACTGGCGGCTGGGAGCGATGGGCACTGGAGTCCTTCCTGACGTCCCTCCTCCTCCTCCTCCTCCCTGCAGCCCATTTCCTGGCCCAGTGGAAGTCCGACTGCCACTTCTTCAACGGGACGCAGCAGGTGCGGTTCCTGTACAGGGACATCTGCGACCGGCAGAGTTTGTCCGCTTCGACAGCGACGTCGGGAAGTTCGCGGCCGTCACCCCGTTGGGGCAGCCGGATGCCGACTATTGGAACAGCCGGCAGGAGATCCTGCAGCGCGCGAGGGCCCAAGTGGATGATTTCTGCCGGGACAACTGCGGGGTGGGCAGCTACGAGGCAGGCAAGACACGGCGTGCGATTGGCCGGAGAGGTGAGTCCGGGAGGGGGGGCTTCCCGGGGATGTGTGTAAATGGCGGCCCCTCCCCTTTCATTCAATCCGTTCAGGTTCTTCATTTAACTCCTAAAATTAATCTGTATATTTTGAAGATGTTTTCACTAAAACTGCCAGTTTTTAGATTTAGAGCTTCTGCTGATTTAAATCTGTTCCTTCCATTTTCTTGTTAAAAGTATTTCCCCATTCAGAAGAATTTTCTTGTAAAAAAAAGAAAAAAGCATTGTCATCACTTTCAGCTGGAAAAAACTGCCTCCTTTTAGCTCTTTTGCAAAGACTTTCAATGTTCCATGATACAAATGTGCTTCCTGGGAAGAAAAAGCCACAAATGTATTATTTATCTGAGCGGCAACCAGACTAGATCCCGGGTCTTCATGCAAATAACCAAAACGTTTAAAAATGGAAATGTCTTAAACGTTATTAACGCTTAGTAAAAAAAAACCCTCATCAGCAAGGAAGACTATTAACAAACTACTCACACAAGAGACTAAATAGCCAATTATTGAAAAGAAAAATCAAGATTAAACATCAGATCCAAACATACCTTGCAGCCCCCCAGAAGCCGAGGCTGCCGGACGCAGCGCCAGAGACGTCTGTGGGGGAGAAGGAGGGCGGGTGCCCCGTTTACGAGCCATTCGCCTCCCCCCAAAATACCGGAAGATGCAGAAGCATTTTGATTTTTGCAGCCAAAGAACAGGGAGAATCAGCCTCGTCTCACCCACTGACGTCTTCCCGGAAGGCCACGAGCTTCATCGCTCTCCCCCAACTCCCCGACCCAAACGCTGAAGGGCACAAGGACCCAGACAGACCCCGGGATGCCACCCGAGACCCCCTTCCCAGCTGGAGGGAGCCCTTAAGGACCCTCTTTGGGGGCCATCCAGCCAAATCAGCAGCGGACAGGAAAGGCTGCAGAAGAGGAAAGTGAAGTTTTTCTCCCTCTCTCCAAATAAAACTCTTGGAAAGGGGCTTGAAACACAGAACATTCCCAAGATTAAGACGGACCTTGGCCTGAATTTGACTGACTTGCTCTTCCATTCTGGGTGAGAGGGAAAGAGGAATATAGAACTTATTGTTGGCAGTTAAAAATGACTTGAAGTTGACCCGCTCTCCTCTTAGGCAAAACTTCCCTCTTCTGACGATAGCTCCTGAGCATACCTAGATACACTATGCTATTGTTTTCTGAAACTACCTCAAACTAGGGAGAGATCAGGAGACATCGCCATGGTTACAAAGGGGCTACAAGAAGCACAGGAAAGAAGGGGGGGGGAGATGTCTCTGGGATCAGGCAAGATGTGATAAAACCAGTCTGGAGCAATCTGACCTGTCTAAAGTGACACTTAGCAGGGATCTGTTAGGAATGAATGAATTCTTGCCATCCCAACCTTCATTATCATAACAAAAACCACACCCCGCATAGCTAATCACCATGAACATGTGATGTATGTAGTATGTAGTATGTAGGGATCTGTAGAAAGGGGGGTAACAGGAAGTAGGCGGATGACAAAAGATTGTAACTTCAGAGTACCCCTCAGCCAATGGGGAAATGAAGAGGGATGGGCGTCGGCATAGGATTGTATAAAATATGCTGAAATCTGTAAGAAGGTGTGGCTTCTTATTTGCAACGAAGCCCACCAGCCTTTGCAAACGCTTCAATAAACTTTACTTCTGACTAACCCAGAGAGAGACTAGTGAGTGCATTTCTCACAAGGGCCCTGCTGGGTCTCTCACGTCCCTCCTCCTCCCTCCCCTCCAGCCAAGCCCACCGTCACCGTCTCCCCCACCAAGACGGACCCCGGTTCCCCCAACACCATCCTCCTCTGCACCGCGACGGGCTTCTACCCCCTGGAGATCGACGTCCAGTGGCTGAAGAACGGGCGGCCGGAGAAGGAGGGCGTCGCCTTCGGGGAGGAGCTCCAGAACGGAGACTGGACCTACCAGCTCCAGGTGCTGCTGGAGACCCAGCCCCAGCGTGGGGACGTCTACGCTTGCAAGGTGGGGCACGCCAGCCTGGAGGCCCCCGTCACCGTCCAGTGGGGTAAGCCTTTCCCTTCCTCCCCTTCCCTCCCCTCCTGGTCTGGGGACACCGTCCTGCACGGAGAAGGAGTCATGGATGGGGGGCTGGAAAGACCCTCCCTGTGTGTTGAGCCAGAATGTCCCCCTGGAGAAAGCTGGCCCTGATCCTCCTACCCACGCGAGGCTCCTTCTCCTTCCCCAGAGCCACGTTCCTCCAACGCTGCCAAGAGCAAGCTCTGGACGGGGGCCGTGGGGGCCGTGCTGGGGGTCGTCTTCCTGGCGGTGGGGCTCTCCCTCTACCTGAAGAACAAGAAAGGTGAGTCCATGGGGGGCTGGGTGAGAGGTTATGGGGAGGGGAGCACCTAGGGGAGGCCTTGCATCTAGATGGCAAGGTGGGTCCTCTTGGGCCCCCAAATCCCAAGGCTGAGGGTCTCATTGGGAACTTGGTTTGGAAACATTTTTCTTCATGGAGGGGTCTAAGGGATAGGAGACCCAGTTTGGGGTGGTGGTGAAGGCACCAGGCTAGAAACCAGGAGCTGTGAGTTCCAATCTTGCCTTAGGCACAAAGGCCCCTGGGTGACTGAGGGCCAGTCATTTTCTCTCAGCCCTAGGAAGCAGGCAATGGCAGACCCCTTCCAAAACCTTGCCAAGAAAACTGCAAGGACTAGTCAAGGCAGTCTCCAAGAGTCAACATTGACTCAAAGGAAGAAAATAAAAAATGGGGGGGGGGGATTTAATGCAATATATTATAGGCTATAGAATGGGAGCTTGACCCCATAAATATTCCAACCCTTTGTATTGTCGAAGGCTTTCACAGCCGGCATACGATGGCTGGTGTGGGTCTTCCGGGCTGTGTGGCCGTGTTCTGGAAGTTTTGTTTCCTAACATTTCGCCAGCATCTGTGACCGGCATCTTCAGAGGGCAGGAGCACAGACAGGAGCAGTTCTCTCTGTGCCCAGGATGATGTGACCCTTTTGTGGGTATTTATAGAGATCTGAAGGGGGGGATGGGAGGGGGGGATTGGGGGGGGGGTTAATGAGTGGCTGCTTGTTTTGGTGTCTGAATATGTGTGTATCTCCCTGGGGGTTAGGCAGGGTTTTTTCTTCTATTGAGTTGTTAATGAGTGGCTGCTGAGGGTGATTAGCATGTTCATTGTGTGAACTGTTCACGTGTCCTGGTGGTTGAGCTGAGTTCTTTGACCTTCTGCAGGCTGTATTTTTCAGGATTGGTAGCCAGGTTTTGTTGATTTTTAGACTCTCCTCTTTTTTATTGAAACTGTGCTGGTGTTTGTGAATCTCAATGGCTTCCCCGTATAGCCTGGTATAGTGGCTGTTGGTGTTGTCCAGTATCTCTGTGTTTTCAAATAGGATTTTGTGTCCAGTGTGCCTGAGAGCATGTTCAGCTACTGCAGATTTTTCTGGTTGCTGTACTCTGCAGTGTCTTTTGTGTTCTTTTATCCTGGTATGGATGCTACATTTTGTGGCCCCAATGTATACTTGCCCGGTATGCGGTATACTCCTACGGCAGTGAGGGGATCCCTTTTGTCTTTTGCTGATTTTAGTACTTGTTGTATTTTTCTGGTGGGTCTGAAGATTGTTTGGAAATTGTGTTTTCCCATCAGTTTTCCCATGTGGTCTGTGACCCCTTTGATGTAGGGCAGAAATACTTTGTTGGTGGGTGGCTGTTTTTCTTCTTCAGTCACATGTTGTTTTCTTCGTTTGATGGCTCTTTTTATTTCATTCTTGGAGTAGCCATTCGCTTGTAGGACCCAATTAAGGTTCACAGACACCAGCACAGTTTCAATAAAAAAGAGGAGAGTCTAAAAATCAACAAAACCTGGCTACCAATCCTGAAAAATACAGCCTGCAAAAGGTGAACGAACTCAGCTCAACCACCAGGACACGTGAACAGTTCACACAATGAACATGCTAATCACCCTCAGCAGCCACTCGTTAACAACTCAATAGAAGAAAAAATCCTGCCTAACCCCCAGGGAGATACACACATATTCAGACACCAAAACAAGCAGCCACTCGTTAACCCAACCCCCCTAACCCCCCCACCCCCCAATCCCCCCATCCCCCCCCCCTTCAGATCTCTATAAATACCCACAAAAGGGTCACATCATCCTGGGCACAGAGAGAACTGCTCCTGTCTGTGCTCCTGCCCTCTGAAGATGCCGGTCACAGATGCTGCGAAATGTTAGGAAACAAAACTTCCAGAACACGGCCACACAGCCCGGAAGACCCACACCAGCCATTCCAAGCCTTTATTTACTGATTTATCAAACTTATAAGGCCATCCACAAGAACTGACTGGGCAGCATATAGCAAAAGATATAAAACTATAATTATGTCAAAAACAGTCATATTAAAAAGAAAAAAGTTCTGAATGCGTCTCTCTCCCTTTTTCCAGCAACTCCCATCCAACAACCAGGTGAGCTTCTACTATTCCCCCTCCATTAATTAATAATTCTTTTATTCTTATTTTTCTTTTTCTCTCTCTCTCCTCCCAAAAAATATCTCTTAAGTAACTGAAAGGGCCTTGAATGACCTGCAAAGCCTCCAAAGAATTTCTGGACTCCCCAAATCCCTTTCCAAGATTTTTGGCGACTTTTCCTTGCAGGGACCCCAAAATGTAACACAATCGCACACAAGAGCAGCACACAACACCAAAGCCTGCCCCAGGATGTTTCCCCATTTTGAGACATTGCCAAAGGGAAGGGAAGGGGGAGCCGTGCAGGTCATTGGGAGAGGGGGAGGGAGCACCCCAAGTTTGTGGGCTGCCCTTCCTGACCCCCCCTTTTGACCTTCCACACAAGCTCTGGCCAAGGGACACCAGGCTGGACACCAGACACCATTTCTGACTCCACCCTCCGAGCAGCATCTTCTCGGTTCAGATGAAGTATCTGGGGAGGGGGGGAGGGAGGGAGGCCTCCTCTCTTGATTGACCCTCTAATTAAGCCAATTAGAGACAAATTCCACCTTGTCAAGGTCAGGCTGGAGCCTCCCTTTGCAGCCCCTCAGCTGAACTTGGCCCCCCTTCCAGCCCCGGAGATGAGATGGGGAGGAATCCCTGGTCCTTTGCAAAAAGGTGGATTCCCCCTCCATCCGGCCCTGCCCATCATCCACCCCCTGAAGGTTGGGCCTGCCTGGGGGTTGAAAGGGAGGGGGAGGGGAAGCCCACTCCATGTGTATCCTACAGATTCTCCAAAAAAACCTTATTTACACTGAAGGTTTTACTGCAGATTTTAATTTTCTTCCCCACCTCTGTTTTTCACAGCCCTCATGAGTTAATCCTACTATCCCTTCCTGCTCTCAGATGCAAAATCGCTGATGAATTTCAGCACCTGATGAATTTCTGCCTTTTTTGCAACACTTCAAGGATGCAGCTTCAACATTGGCGAGAGGAGGAGAATCGCAGCCTGGACCTTCTCCTGCCGAGACCCACCAGCTTCCTTTCGGGGCCTCTCTGTCTTTTGAGGGAGGGGGAAATGGGGAGGGGGTGGAGACCATCCAGTCTGCCCCCAGGAACTCTTGGCCTGCCTGTTGCTCCAGACCCCCAATTTCTCCTGCTCAGTACAGACCCCCCTTCAGAGCAATGGCTACAACCCACCCACCTCCAGCCACTTAACCGGAAATCCATCTGGTGCTTAGCCAAGCCTGGAGGCCACCAGATCCAGAGAGATCCAGATCCTTTATATGCACCAGCCACCCCGGGATCCCCATTTCCTGAGGAGTGATCTCAGGGATCAACTGGTCTCTGCCCAGCAGAGCCCCAACCTCTTTCCCTTCCTTGGATCCCCCCTCATTTCTCCGTCTTCTCTCTCCTGGCTTTGAATGTGCAGGAGCTTCACCTTTGGCTTTTCTCCTCTGGGTCAGTTCCCTTGGATTTTATTTGCTATAAAACAACAAAATGTTGAGCGTAGGAAAACCCTGGAATGATGTGAGCTGATGCTGTCTGAAAAGTCTGGTCTCAGCTCCATATTCCCTCAAGGTCATATGCCATTTAATCAGCTCCCTCCACCCCTGAACTTCTGATCCTCCGCAGAAGGGAGAGGTTTCCCCCACACATCTATAGGTCTCCTTGCCAGCATGGCTCCTCTGATCAGAAGGCGGCTCTTCCTTTGGAGCTCCTTCCTCGCTACATACATTCCTACGGATTCTCTCCAGGGTGGATCCTTTGAGGAAAACTAAGAGGAAGTCTCTGATCCCTTCCAAGCTTTTGGCACCCATGTTGCTTGTCTGTGGTCCCGGCTGCAGAGGGTGGACACAAGTCTAACATCTTTTGAGCATTTTTCCACAGAAGGGCACTTCCCTCTCTCCTTCCCAAGATCCTCCTTTTAGAAGAACCTCTGCTGTGCGATACTTCTTTCCTAATTTTATTTCCCCTGATTTTGGTCCCCCTGGTTTCCAAATATCCCTTTCAGTGGAGGCTTCCTTGTTTCTGGTGTTCTTGCATTGGGTTCATTTTCTTCATCATTCTCCTCCACACCCCTCCCTTGGGGAACAAGTGGCAGGAACCCATTAGGAATATTAAGGTCCAGATCCACTGCTTGGCCTGGCTGAGTTCAGCTCCCACTCCCATCCTTGGAGGAATCCCGGATTAGTTTTGTGTTATGGGGCAGCCTCAGATCACAGCCGGGTCTCTGTGCTGGGCTATTTTGTCCTGTTCATGAGAATAAAGCTGTGTTTCCTCCCCACTGAAAAACCATCTGGAGATGAAGCTGCACCTGTACAATATCTGTCTGGGGAGCAAGGGGGGCCCTTGCAATCCATACTGAAATATACAATGGAAGAAATCCCTTGATTTTGAAGCAAATCATAAATGTTGAACTAAAGCCAAAGGGTTTTCTATTCTTGTGGGGCAGCTATGCGGCCCCATTGCAAACATAGGACCTACAAAACGCTCCAGTCTTCAATGAGCCAAGATTCCTCCTTTCTTATCACCCCTTCCTCAGTCTGCAATTTCTTTCTGGGGGTGTTACTCGGTTAGCAACATCTGGTTCAAGACACTCCCAGGCAGGAGCCAGAGAAAGTCCCTTTCAGAGGTCAGAGCAAGAGCTCAGAGTCCGCCTGGATGAATCCCGTGAATCTCCTCTTTCTAGGGATTCTCCCCTGAGTGGATCCTTTTGTGCGAAGGCAATCACCCCCCTGAAACTCTTCCTGCACTCCAAGCATTTATATCATGGTTTTTTTTCCTGCTTTTATGGGAAAGAAGGTCATTGCTCCACCGGAAGCTCTTCCCATCCTCCCTACATTTATAGGGCTCTCCTCCAGGTCGATTCCGTCCCATAGAGAAGGAATGAGGGTCCCCTTGTAACTCTCTCCATCCTCTCTGCACAGATGTTCCCCGTGAATGTCAGTTCTGAGATCGTCAATCAAATTGTCTTTGAACATTTCCGCATTTCTCCCTAAAGACTTGGTCCTTCTATCTCGGACGGAGATTTGGTGGGCTGAAGGTTTCTGACTCCCATCCTTGGACTGGGCTCCTGCGTGACTCTTTGGCTCCATCCGATCTGCAAACCTCTCTTCTCCTCCTTCGTCCCTGACCGTTTCCGACAGCAGAGGAGGGTCCTCGCATGTGGATCCGAATCCCTCATGCTCACCCGAGGAGCACACCCAGCGTCCAGGCGGCTGTGAGCCCCTCCGCAGGAGCAGAACCTCTTCATTTTCAGGAAAGCCCCTTCCGTTGCTGGAAGGCTCCCACCACGAAGAGGTTCTCCTGGCATCCGGCTGGATTCTGTGACCCCCGGATTTGAGCCCATTTCCCATCCTTCCCAAAACACCGAGGACAGCCCTGCCCCATCTTGCACAGGAGAGCCTCGCAGATCCTGGAAGAGGCTCCCCCCCATCGCCTCTCCCCAGAAAAAGTGCACCCCATGCCTCCCACCCTCTCTTCCTCTTTGGGGCCCTGATTCCATAGGCTGCTCTCCTTCGGATATCCTTGGGCCCAACCCCTGCTTTATGTCTCCTCAGCAAGTTTCAGGTGCCACTGAGAGGCCTCCCTGCTTTTTCTCCTGGGTGGTGGACAGAGTCCTAACCCACCGGCCCTGCCAGAGAGAGGCCTGTCCAGGCGCCTCGTGTGGCCACCAGCCGGAAACTTATCCGAGAGCCACCCTCAGAAAAGGGCCTGAGTGACTCTGCGGCCAGTGGCTTTGATCCTTGGGAATGTTGCACTGAAGTCCACCTCCTTGGCCACAGGGGTCCTGTGCGGCGGGGGCAGAGGGGGGGTGCAGATGTCCCGGTACCCCTTTGGGCCGGAACAGGAAATCCACACTGGAGCTATTCATGGTGTAGAAGACATTGGCCATGGGGGGTAAGACCAGCTCTGCAAGAGAGAGAGGTGGGGGATATAAGGGGAAGCTGAGCTGGCCCCAAGGCCCCTCCCTTCTCCCCAGCACCCCCAGACATTTGCCACCATGGTGGGAGCCTTAATTTGGCTTGTTACCTGCGGAGGAACACAGAGAAAGGGGCTCAGCCACCCACCCTACTGATGCCCCCCAACCATTCCAGAGGAAGGAACCAAGGCACAGGCAGAGATACTGTCCAGCGCTTGCCAGATTTCCCACCTTTCCATGCCTGCTCTACCCTGTTCAACATCACCAGACCTTCCAGGGGACTTCCAAGTGGAAGGGAGGTGTTGCTGTTCGGAGGACAGGCTCAGTGCCACTTGCTAAAACCTGGATCTGAACCAGGATTAACTTAAGTACAGGGACACTGTTAGAGAAGCCTTCACTGAGCTGAACTACAAGCATTTGTTAACTAGCTGAATCTGCATAAACCCCTAACAATGGAATAAACGCTCATCATACCCAGGCATTTCTACCACCCCCATTTTACAAGAGGCATTCCCTCTCAGAGTGGAGAATGCCTCTTGGGAGGGGGCACCAGGCTGACCCGGATGATGAGGCAGTCTGAGGGGGAGGCGCCCCCCAGGTCAGGGGCTTGGGGGTAGATGGATCCGCAGAGACTGAGTGCCGATGGCCCCGGATGAAACTGACCCCTTTGGACTGACCAGAGAGGGGAGGGCAGAGGGATTCACTGGGCACTGGGGGGAGGTCCCTGGCAGGAAACTGGCTCTGGGGACATGGGGGCCCCTGCTGTCCACCAGCTGCACCAGGTTTGCACAATGTGCCCAAGACACCTGCCCAGCTCCACAGCAACAGGGCAGAAGGAGGCCTGGGCTGGGTCTGGATTCGAGATGGGCCATTGGCGGCAGCTTCAGAATGGTGCAAAAGTTGGGGGAAAGGAAATTACTGGCATTTCCAGCAAGGAAGACCAAATCCTGACCACGTCCCTTCCAGCCTTACCATTTTAGCATTGGGGGGGGGGGGGGTTGCTCTGAAATAATACCGAGGGCTAGAAACTTGGGGAACAAGTTGGCTCAGCTGGTCCCAACCATGAGGTCACAGGGCCAGTTGTGTCAGCCTCCCCCCAGCAGGTTTGTTAAAATATTAAAAGAAATTATTTTTTTCCATAAAACTTCCATCTGTTATTATACACAATGTAAAATCCAAAGCTTGGGTAGAGTCTAAAACTGTAGATAAATAATTATTTAGATGTTCTGCCCAAGAAATCCTGTAGTAGAAATTACCTTCCCGATGAACCTCCGGGGAGCATGTGGGGTTAGTCGAATTTCTTTATCATCGGTTAACACACTTAAAACTACAGGTGGATGATTGTTGGGTAATGAGATTAAGAGGAGAAAAGGAATATAAATTATCAGCCTTTATATCTATTTAAAATATACAAAAAGGAAAAACTTAAGCATAAAATATATCTTCAACAATACAAAAGTGACAACGAGAATATAAATAATGTAACACAAATATACCAAACAACAGGGGAATAAGCAGTGAGCCTAAAACGGTAAAATCAGGAAAGCAGCAGAACGAGTAAGAGGAAGGAGGGTTCTCTTATCCAGAGTCTGCCACCTGATTCTGATAGTTCACAGCCAAAAACAATTTCTATAGTTAATACTGTCAAAGGTGTAGAACTTGCAAATGTCCAACAATGATCACTGTCTGATCTGCAGCCAACATTAAATAATCTTACCGGGGAAATAAATTGCTCGATGTTAAACAACAATCTGTCACACTTGCTCCCCATCCACAAGTAAGTGAATTCACCAGGATAATTGTGTGCCACTGAACCATTTAAAATGGTTAAATTTAACTTGTTGCAAAGACTGGCTAAACAAGATTCCGCATAGTTCATTATCTGATCTTTAGACTGTCTGTCGTGTAACCTGCTTTCTCGAGGTCGGACAGATAAATGAGGAGACTTGGCTGCCAATGCTTCGGCATTAGGGCCAGTCCTGGCAGTTAAATCACCCAGGATCACCAACTCTGTACGGGGGAATTTTAAAAGCAGACCGTATATGTATTGTTTCAATTCTGTCCAAATATGTGTAGTCCGGAATCGTGTTTCAGTTGGTGGAAGATAAATGTTTATGATTATTAAATCGAAATGTTTAATTGTAAATGTGCTGTAATAGCGGCTTGTTCATGGTGCCCTGCTAAGGTGGTCCCCGCCCTTAAAGCACTTGAGACCAGCATTGCTAAGCCTGTGTTGCGCCCTGTTTGGGAGTTCTGGAAGCCTTTGCGATCCATGGGGCAAAGCGCCGGAGATAAAGAGAACGGGGCACCCACGTTTCCTGTAATGGGATAACATCGAAATTGCTTAAATCTTGAGTAAAAGGAGCATCATCACATTTCTTGAGCCAACAAGCCATATTCTGGGAAAGTACTGTCCGAGTGGAGCGCATAGGGTCATACTCTGAATGGTGTCGATCATCGACCTCTGTGCGATTTAGCAATCCTTTATCGAGAGTAGCACAGCGATTCCTGCTTCTCGGATGACTCACTGGAGAGGTTTGGGTGGGCCGAGGGTCCCTTGTGAAGACTGCTGGACCGACCAGGTGGCCACCTAATTCACCAGCCTCCGAGCATCTCGTTTGTCACCCGTCCAAAGCAGACTCGATGTGGGGTTTGTTCTGCGCTCTCCTTGTTCTCTTGCACTGTTTGCTTCCAGATCAGGGGCAAACACTGCATCATTACATTTCGTTGCTCAATTTGCCCAGTGACCGCTGCCAGAATGGAGGAAGAACTTATTGAACTCGGCGTGGTCATCGGTGTAGAGGGAGATTTACAGGGGCTCCAGTCCCCTTGTCTCAGCTGACCATAAGATCGGATAAGGAGAGGCGGAAGGCGCAGGCATGGAGGATGCTGAGAACTACGGGGATGCCTTCTTCCTCATCATCGAGCCCAAGGAACGCTGGTTCTTGGTGGCAGGGCGAGTGGAATCCACGTGGATGAGCGCTCTGGAGGGGACCGTGGCTATGATGCAAGCCGATATCACCACCCTCCGAGGGGAGATAACATCGGTCAGAGAGAGGGTCCGGAGATCCCTGAGAGCGTGCTACTCTGAATCAGGCATGGGAACCGTGCCAGGGGAACAGAGGGTGTTGGAACATGTCGAGGGCACCCTGCAGGTTCCGGTGGGACCACCACCTCAACCAGCACCCCCTGTGCCCCCTGTGGTGCCAGCCCTGGCAGCCCAGCCAGCTCAACCTGTTGCAGCACCGCTAGCCACTAATAGGGCTGAAGCGCTGAAGGAATGGGGCTTGATGAGAACCTATGATGGGGATCCGAAGGAGTTATCCAGTTTTCTAGCTAACGTGAACATCTTCATGGAGAATTGTGGCCATCTCTTCCCCAGTGACACCCAACAAGTTTCCTATGGATCCTGTGTGCTGGTGGGACATGCATCGGACTGGTTCATAGAGATGCACGAAGCCCAAGTGCCCAAGCTGAACCACCTCTTGAGATTTATGAGGGCCCTCCAGAGAAGGTTTGAGGATCCTGGGGCCACAATGAAAGCATAACCTCAAACAGGGGGACTGTAGTGTAGCTGATTACTCTATGGAATTCCGGACTTTGGTGGGGAAACTTCGTGACCATTCAAGGTATCCTGCTTCCAAAGAGGCTTGAGGCAAAGATCTGGCAATTGGTCTACTCCCGAGGGAACCCGCTGACTTTGGAGGGATGGATCATCCTAGCAGCCAAAGTGGAAGCTGACTGGCTGGCCGTGGATCCGGGGTTCAAAAAATCAACACGCACCCGCTACCACCCTTCCGGGAGCTGGTTAGTAAACCAAGAGCCACTGTCCCGGACAAACATCCCAAAGAATGTACTAAAAAGGATCAGCGGCCACGGGAGTGTACAACGAGTTCTGTGACCCAGTGATCTTCAATGACAGCTCATCAGAGGAGGAAGCTCAGCCAGTGGGAAATGCCAGCCACCTGCCCTAAGGCATGCCAGGGGCCAGGTGGGGGAGCAGTGGCGTGCAGAGGAGGAAAGTGACGACAAGGATGAGGGAGTGAGTGTCTTACCTGTGGGGGTGAAAATCAGAGCCCTGAGAATGCCACGCACCGCCCATTTGACTGCTCTAATAGATTCGGGGTGTTCCCACAGCTTAATTAGTCCTGTGCTTGTGAATGGACTGGGGCTTCAAGTGCGGAAAATAAGAATTCCGATGGTGTTCAGCCAATTAGATGGGTCGGCAGCAGGAGGAGGGGCGGTGCAATACCGCATGGAGGAGTTCGAGTTAAGACCCATCATGAGAAAATAAAATGTCTTGTAGCCCCCATAGTTGGCCACCCTCTAATTTTGGGAGTTTTGTGGCTTAGAAAATGGAAACTGCAAGTGGATTGGGGAACGGACAGAATTGTGTTTGAAGATGGGATCTATCCGGGGCTGGAGAAGGAGAAAGTTGGCGGGAAAGTAGTGGCAGTGGGGACTGAAAGCCAATGACCTTGCTGTGAGCCTACAATCCCAGAGCAATACTTGGCAGAAGTATTCAGTCAGGTGGAGTCGGATCAGCTACTCCCCACCCCCCAGGGATACTGACTGTGCTATTGAGATTGTACCGGGGGCTAAATTTCCCACGTGGAAAACATATTCCATGACTCCCTGAGAGTGGGAGACTTTAAGAGAATTTCTGGACAAGAACCTGGCTAGGGGTTTTATACAACCTGCTAAATGGCAAATGGCGGCAGCGGTGCTATTCAGGGAAAAGAAAGACAGGACTTTGCGCTCATGCATGGACTATAGGGGTTTGAATGCAACCCACAAAGAAAATAAACACCCATTACCACTGATGAAAGACTTGCACCCCCGAAGACAGGGCTTGTTGGGTCCCCACCTGCTTCAGGAACTCCCTCCAAAACTTTGCAATGAAGTTCCCACCCCGGTCACTCACAATCCACCGGGAGGCGCTGTGCAACTGGTACACGTTCTGTATGAACAGTCGCATCAGCCTCTCTGCCATGGGGACTTGCCTGTATGCTACAAAGTATACCTGTTTGGAGAAAAGGTCCATGACCACCCAGATGGCTATTTTTCCCCACTCTCCAGTAATTCGATGATGAAGTCCATGGCAATCTCTTGCCATGGGGCCCCCAGGGTTGCTATCGGCTGGAGGAGTCCCCGGGGCTTCCCTTTGCTCCCCTTGGCTGTTGCGCAGGCTACATATGCCTCTGTGTCCTTCTGGAGTGACGGCCACCAGAACTGTCTGTGCAGGAGGTGGAGGGTTTTTACAAAGCTGTAATGCCCCACATTTTTATCGTAGTGCCCCCTCTCTAGCACCGCCCTCAAGCACCCCTCCAGAACGTAGATTTTCCCCTCATGCCACCACAAGCCCCTAGGTCCCTCAGTTATTCTTTATTTAATGCCAACCAAGGGTCCCTTTTGCTGGCTTCCAGGAAGGCTCATCGTAGCTCCGGCTCTGCCTCTTGCCGCTACTTCTCTGCCTGGGCTTGGGTTATGGCTTTCGCCGCCAACTGGGTTGCAGGGATGATCGAGTCCACTACTTCCTCCCACTGGCTGTTGTGCTGGGGTAGGCGGGACAGGCCATCCGCCAGGAAGTTCCTCTTCCCTGGTATGTGTTTGAGTTCGAAATTGAATTGGGTGAAGTACTGCGACCAGCGCACTTGCTTAGGTGACAGCTTCCACAGGGTCCTAAGCGCCTCCAGATTTTTGTGGTCAATCCAGACCTCAAACGGCCATCTTGCCCCCTCCAGCAGATGCCTCCAGGTTGGGAGTACCCACTTGATAGCAAAGGCTTCCTTCTCCCAGACCATCCACCGGCGCTCCATCTCATTGAACTTCCTGGAGGCATACATGCACGGGTGGATGCCCCCGCCCTGGTCCCTGCTACAGGAGTACCATGTCCGTCACCACATCCAAAGTGTCAGCCTGGACGATAAATTGTCTGTCTGGGTCAGAGTGCTGCAAAATGGGTTCCACAGTGAACCGCCTTTTAAGTGCTCGAATACCTCTTGGCATTCCTGGGTCCATGCCAGGGCCATGCCTGGTTTAGGGGGCTTCCCGCTCCCTCAGGTCTTTAGTAAGTCCATAAGTGGGAGGGCAGCTTGAGCGAAGTTGGGAATGAACTGGCGGTAGAAGTTTGTGAACCCTAGGAAGCTTTGGAGCTGCCTACGGGTCCGTGGCGCCTCCCACCCCAGTACGTCCCTCACCTACCCAGGTAGTCCAGGTTCTCCTGATGGAACTCGCACTTGGAGAGCTTGGTGTACAGTTGTGCCTCCAGCAGTCTCCCGAGCACCGCCCTGATTAGCCTCACATGCTCCTCCAGCATCTCTGAATAGAAGAGGATATCGTCCAGGTAGACCAGGACTCCCTGGTAGAGGAAATCATGCAGGACTTCATTGATTAACTGCATGAATACCCCCAGGGCCCCCTTTAATCCAAATGACATCACATGATACTGGAAGCTGCCCAGGGGGCAGTTGAAGGCAGTCTTCCATTTATCGCCCTCGTGTATTCGAACCCTGAAATATGCTTCTCTCAGGTCCAGTTTGGTGAACTCCTTCCCTTTGGATAGGTGCAACAATAGGTCCTTCATGATGGGGAGTGGGTACTTATTCTCCGCACTGATGATGTTCAGCCCCTAGTAGTCTACACACAGCCTCAAC
The DNA here is from genome assembly GCA_030867105.1 of Liasis olivaceus. Taxonomy (NCBI): domain Eukaryota; kingdom Metazoa; phylum Chordata; class Lepidosauria; order Squamata; family Pythonidae; genus Liasis; species Liasis olivaceus. The sequence continues at coordinate 80,526,395 of CM061355.1, forward strand.
GAGCCATCCTTCTTTTCCCGGAAAAGCACCAGGGCCACCCCTGGGGACTTTGCCAGCTGGATGAAGCTTGGATGAACTCTCCAAGTTTTTATCAATAAATTCCCTCAGGGTGGCCGTCTCCTTCCCTGACATGGAATACATTTTGGGCTTAGGCAGTTTGGCCCCAGGCTCCAGTTCAATCGCACAGTCTGTGGGTCATTGGGGAGGTAGCTGATCTGACCCTGCCTCGCTGAAGACCACCTCCAGGTCACAGTAGGGTTCCGGGATACTGCTGCCCCTCCCCTGTTCGTCTGGTGCCACCCCACTCGGTTCCCGCTGCTGCTGGCTCTGCCGCTGCCGCTGTTGCCATTGTCTCTGTTGCCGTGACCGCCTTGGCTGTGGTCATCACCACCACCCCCTCTTGCAACCTGGTTGGTCCCAATGCCATCACCGCCTTCGTCCCTCTCACCGTCAGTTGGCCAGTCTCGGCTGCCGCCACCCTCATTGTCATTGCAGGTTGACACCCCTGGATCACCTCTCCCTCTGCTGGCACCTCTGGTGTCACTGGGTGCTCCGCCGTCGTGTCCCCTTTGCGGCCTGCTCTCGCTCATCCATTAGTGCTGCCAAACCACAGGGCCTCGGATACCCAGTCGATGTGTGGGTTCTGATGCTTGAGCCATGCCAAGCCTAGTACCAGTACGTAGTTGGCCATCTGGGTAACTATGAACTGCAGCTCCTCCCAATGGGTACCAATCGTCATTTCGACCGGCTCAGTGTAATACTGTGCCGGTCCCCCCTGCCACTGACCCGTCCAGCTGGCTGAATGCTATTGGCTCCCTGAGTTTCCTTAACCGGAGTCTCAGTCCCAATACCAACACTGGGCAGATGAGGCAACGAGTACACCCCGAGTCCAGTAGGGCCTCGATGGTCAACCTCGCTCCCAATCTCACCCCCCGAGGTGGACCTTCACCCGCATGGGTGGGCAATCCGTGCTTACTAGCAGGTCTTCACCTCACGATGTCTCTGCCCATACTGGGACATGCTTCAGTGTAGGCGACCGCCATTTCCCACCAGTTTGTTCTCCTCTGAAGTCCTAGACTCAGAAACAGACCAGCTGGTCCTCCCACGCTCCACTCAGCTGGCCTTTGTCCCCTTTCAGGGTCGGTTTGGGGTTCAGGTCCCTGGCAGCTTCTGACCTTCACCCTACACGCGACCTGTTGGGGCATCCTGCTCCGAGGGGCACTGCACTGCCCGGTGTCCCTCCCCCTCACACCAGTAGCAGAGTCCTGCCTTCAGCTGGCTTCTCTATTGTCGGGGCTCCGCCGTTGGCTCCCACGCCTCCCCTCCTGGGTTCCCTCGTCTCAGTCAAGCCTGGCTGGCTTCTGGGGTCTGGTCCTCTGCTTAATTTGGTTCCAGGTGGCTTCTGCCATCCCCGCCAGCCAGATCTACTCCTTCAGTGTCTCCAGGTCGTCCCTGCTGAGTGCTTTCTCAAGGATCTCTGGGTGAAGCCCATTCTGGAATTAGTCTACTTTCAGGGACTCCAGCCAGTCAGTGAGTTTTTCTGTAAGAGACCTGAACTCCAGGGTGTACTCAGACACCATCCAGTTCCCCTGGCGCAGTCGACGGATCTTGTCCCAGGCTCACCTGGCACTCAGCGTATCTTCAAATCACTCTTTGAGCATCTGCATGAACTCGGGGAGGTCTTCGAGTTCTGCCACGTTGGCATTGTACCAGCAGACGACTCATCCAGCTGCCTGCCCCTCCAACAGATTGGCCGTGCAGGCGACCTGTTCCCGTTCATTGCTGAACAGGTGCCCATTGTGGTCCATGAAGTTCCTCACCTGCGTGAGAAAACAGGGTAATTGCTTGGGGTCCCCCGAGAATCAGCTCTTCAGGTTCCTAAACCTGAGTGCCTCTGCTGCCCATCGCTCATCCACGGCACCTCCCATGGGTCTAGTCATTGTCACTAGCCCAGGTGTGGGCACCGTGCTGCCTCCTGCTCCTCTGCTGGCTCCCAGGGCTTCCCCAGCTAGGGTTCCGGGCCCACAAAGGAGTGTCTGCAGCATCCCCTGCATGGCCGCCAACTGCCATCAGAAATCGCCTTCTATCCATGATATCTGGTCCTCCAGCTCCCAGCTCCGAGATCCTGAGCCTCGACATGTCATGACTCTGCATCCCGACAGGGTCCCAAGTCCCAACCCTACACCAATGGACCATCTTGTGTCCCGAGGTGTGGGCGTGGGGGCCTCTCTCTTCCTCTCCCATTGGACCATCTCCTCCACCACTGGGGTCTTGGGTCCGGATTCTTCGCCGCCTCACTGTCACTTGCCATCGCTGCGCGAAACTGATCAGGTCCGGTAGGTTGTTGGCAGACAAAAGAATGTGAGCTCCTTGGTAGGGTTACTCCGGGTAGAGCTCAAGGGGAATCCTGGCTTTATGTAAGGATCGCTGCATTCAGTGCTTAACAAAAGCCTCGTGAGACAGTTAGTTTACTCAGGCATAATGCGTAATGGTTACAGACAAAGCCAGGATTGGCTGGGCGTGGTTGTTTACAGTGTTTTATAGGGTCCCCCCTGACCCGTATTTACCCCTGGCTTCCCCCTCCTTAATGGCAGATTCAGCCAGTTTTCTTTGTCTTCGCGACTGCTGCCTTTTGTCTGTGTTGGCATCGTAATTGTGGGGCTTTTCTTGTGCGGACAAACCTGGGGTTCTTTAATTGGTCGCCGATTGCCTCTGGATTGCTGTGGCCCCAAAGTATTGTGTTTGCACTGCCTGGGGCGTTCGGGGAAGCCGGTTGCGCTGCCAGGTATCCGTTTCTGCCCTGAGTTAATTGCCACCACCTGCTGGCAATTGACTTGCGGTTTGCCCTCTTTCCCCTCTTTGGTTGCCAGTGCCTGAAGTGGTGAAATTGACTAGGGGTGGTGAAACTGAACAGTGATACTGACCATGCCAGGCTGAATCTGACATCTCCTACATAGGACAAGAAATCTTCTACTGGAATGGAACAGAAATTCTGCTCCCAATTGTGGTCATAAATTGAGGACTACCTCTACATTTTTTTTTTCTATTTTTCTTTCTATTTTTTTCTTTCTTCTTTTCTGCACCTTCTATTTTTCCTTTTTATTCTTTTAGTTTGTCTTAGTTCTTATCTTTTTAATTGTAATTTTTAATGAAATTATTATAAAAAACGAGTTTCCCAACAGTGAAGGATCTAATCTGCTACAGGTTTTTCCCAGACATGACAAACAATCTTTTACTGGCCATAGATAAATGGAGGTTGTGCCGTCTTCTGGCAGTTGAGAACCTTCCACAAGGCCCCCTTCACCTCCTTGTTGCGGAGGCTGTAGATCAAGGGGTTCAGCATGGGGGTGACGATGCAAAACATTGTGGAGATCAGGGTGTCAATCTCTAGGGAGTAGCCAGCACTGGGCTGGGTGTAGTTCACAAAGGCATTTCCAACAAAGAGAGTCACCACAGCAACGTGTGATGCACAGGTGGAGAAGGCTTTGCGCCTGCCGGTGTTGGAGCGAATCTGCAGAATGGACCCCAAAATGTAGAAATAGGACAGGATGATGAAGAGAAGAGGGACGAGGCCCACAAAGATGCTGTTGATATAACTGACCAATTCATTGACTGAGGTATCACTGCAGGCAATTTTCAGTAATGGGGGAGCATCACAGAACATGTGAGGAATCTGGTGGTTTCCACAGAAATCCAACCTGGAGGCCAGAACAATATAGACAGCTGAGTCCAGGAAGCCCCAGAGCCAAATGGCCACAGACAGCAGGATGCACACCTTGCTCCTCATCAAGTGGGCATAGTGCAAAGGCTGGCAGATGGCCGCATAGCGGTCATAGGCCATAATGGCCAGCAGTGCTGGCTCACAACCCGCAAAGCCAATGAGGAAGAACGCTTGTGCCAGGCATTGGTTGTAGGAGATGGTCTGCTGCTGGCGTAGGAGGTTCACCAGGATCTTTGGTACAACCACAGAAGAAAGGCAAATATCCAAGCTGGAGAGCTGGCTGAGGAAGAAGTACATGGGGTTGTGAAGGTGGGAATCCAGGAGAACGAGGGTAATGATCATGAAGTTGCCCGTCAGTATGGCCAAATAGGCAGCAAGGAGCACAAGGAAAAGGTGGACTTGGTGGCCCAGGAGGCTGGAGAAGCCGAGGAGGATGAACTCTGTCCCCTGTGTTTGGTTCTGTGCATCCATGAGGGAGAAAAGGGACAGCTGTGAAAATAGAAATGAGCATGTGAAGAAAGGAATGAGGGTCAAAGGACCTTGGAAAACGCAGAGAAGGAGCACAATGACAAAGCAATTATTTGAGGTCTCAGACTATGAAGAATGAAATTTTAGGGATCCCTTACACCTGTATCAATATATATGGGTTGATATTTTGGGGACTTCCTTCCTTCCTTCCTTCCTTCCTTCCTTCCTTCCTTCCTTCCTTCCTTCCTTCCTTCCTTCCTTCCTTCCTTCCTTCCTTCTCCCATTTTGAATTAGTACTAACCCCAGGGTGAGATGAGTTAGACTGGGGATGCAAAGCTTAATTCTCCAGAGCCAAGACAATAGTGAATGGGTGAAGAGACCCCCATAATAGTGCTGGGAAGTCCAGTGGGGAAGTAGCAGCCCTTCAGCTCTGCCTTCTCCACCTCTGGCATCCTGAGGGGCTGCACCACGATTCTCTCGCCTGGAGCTGCAGGTTTTGCATCACCCTCTTGAGAAGTCATCAGCCTGCAGAAGGACACACCAGCGGTACATCCGTGACAATCCAGAGGGTTTCTGCTGTTTGCTTTCATAGATGATCTCCTAAAGGGTGCCAGCGGTCAATGAAAAATGCTACTGAGAAGGCTGTGAAGAGGCTCCAAGTTCAGGAGGTGTGCACTGTTTTCTATGCTCTGCAATTCCTTTCATTCCCACAGAACCTGCTGTGGAGGGCAAGGGCAGCAGGGACAAGGAGCAGCCGAGACTGAGGCACGTTGGGCTTTCATCCCATGTCCTTGACTTCAGAATTCCCTCTCCCTCCTCATTTTGATAAGGATCCTCAATTCTCTCAACAAACCTAGGGTTTGATCCAACCCAAGGTACGCTGTGAACATGCCATAAATCTCCAAGGGAGATCCAAGGAACACTTGACATGCTCTCGCTTTAACACACAACAGGTCTGCCCTCTTTTGCTCTTGACAGCTTACATGTATTTATAGGATGCTGTCCCACCTCCCCTAAATCAAGGGGCAACTTCATTTAGAATTAGATCATCATATTGGTGCTAAAATTCTGGTGAGGACGTAGGAATCCTTCCACCTCTGATCTCTCGAGGGTTGTACCATGTTTCTCTTGTCTGGAGCAGCTGGGTTTGGTTTAACCACTCAGGGAGTCCCAGCCTGGACAGTGACACTAGCAAATATTTCTGATGTTGAAGGGGAGTTTCAGTGGGTCTTGATTACCTGCTCTGGCAGGTAATCTTCTGAAAGGCACCAACCCTCAACTGAAAAGGCGTGGCAAGAGAGGCAACAAGGAGCACCAAGAAAAGGTGGAGCTGGTGGCTCAGGAGGCTGGAGAATGCCAGGAAGATGAATTCTGTGCCCTATGTTTGGTTCTGGGAATCCATGAGGAAAAAAAGGGACAACTGGGAAGGGAGAAAAATGCATGTGAAGAAAACAAAGAGGGTCAATGGGTCTTGGAAGACAGATGGAAGAAGCAAAATGACAAAGTCATTTATTTGTGGTCTCTGTGGAAATGTGGAGAATGAAATTTTAGGGATCTCTCCCACCCGAAGAAGTCTCCCTGATTCCTTGCCCCATTTTGAATTAGAATTAGCCCTGGGATGAGATGAGTTAGATTGGGGATGCAGAGCTGGGGGGGAGCAGAGCTTAATTCTCCCCCTGCATCCCTGAAACATTTGGCATGCTGATAAACTCCAAGGAACATCATTTCCAAGTTTAGCATCAAAACCATGTTGGATAGACAGGACAAATAAATATTTGGGGGAAAAGCCACAATATTGGCACTAGAAAGTCTGCTGAGGAAGTAGCAGTCCTCAGCTCTGCCTTCCCCAAACTCTGGTGTCCTGAAGGTGGCATTTTGACTCTCAGCTGGACCAGCACGCTTTGTTGCAACCCCTCAGGAAGCAACCAGCCTGCAGAAGGATATGCTGGTGGAACACGTTTGATCTTCCAGTGTGCTATTCTTTGGCAGGAGATCTTTTCCCAAAAGACCCAACAGTTGACAGAAAATGCTACAGAGAAGGCTGTGAAGATGCTGCCAATTATTGATCTTTGTGTCTTTCCTATGCTGCAAAATTCTAGCATTGCTATAAAATGAGCTGCTGAAGACAGGGGCAGTATGAACAAGGAGTATCTGAATCTAAGGTACATTGGGCTATTGTCACATTTCCTCCACTTCAGAGTTCCTCCTCCCTCCTCATTTCAGTAAAGTCTCTGAATTTTCTCAGTAAATGTGGGGCTCAATCCAGCCCAAATAATTCCTTTGGACGTCCTCTGAATCTCCTCCCCAAAAATGCTTGACTTGCTCTTGGCTTCAACACGGAACAAGCCTGCCCCCTCTTGTCCTTGAGAGCCATAAGGGTCTCACTGGACCCTGTCCCACCTGCTCTAAATGAAGGTCTCTTTCAATTTGGAATCAGGTCAACCTATGGTGTTTGCTGAGATTATGAAAGAAAGAGACCTGGCTAGAAGCAGATTTAATAATGTAATATGTACATTTCTGCTGACCTGCTGGATTCCAGAAAGTGATTGAGACATGGAAACTGGACAAAGAAACTTTGGGTTCAGAAAGACAAAGTGGTGCTTCAGATTGTAGAGGTGCTTCAGCTGAGCTGTCTTTCCTAGTGGATGGAGACACTAGGGTGAAGGTGCCCCTTTCAAGACACCTCTTGCAAACCCACAGGCAACACCTTCCCCTTCATGTTCCTCACCAAGTCTTATGCTGAGATGCATCACCTATGAACACAGTAGTTCCACCTTGCTACCATGGCCAATAGCCACTGGTTTATAATCTAAGATTTAACCCTCAATACAAGATGTACAATTTACTTGTATTGTATGAAGAGTTTTTGGCTTGACTATCTTGAATCTTGATCCAAAAATCTCCCTTGCCTGCCATGTTACAAAGGAGTAGGAAAATGTATCTCTGTAGGTTTCCTGCACCCAGCTTTGATCCAGGGAGCTGCTCTGAAGGGGCACCTTGGGCAAAGCTTTGTCATAGGAAGGATAGAAAGGGCGGGGCGGTGAGCGATTGCAAATTGTGGTTTATTGTGAGTCTCAGGCAGGGGAAGGTCCCCTTAATTGATATTCCTGGGTAGAACCAGGTCTTCAGGCGTTCCTGGCCCCTCGCCACTTCCCTCTCCCTCCCAGTGGTAGATCTCTCCTTACAGTGCCTCCCTCCAATGACTCTTGATGGGCCACAAAGCAACTCACCTTTGCTAGTTATCCCACCTGCAGAAGACCAGCTGTGGCTGAAGCAGAATCAGGCTCTCCCAAAGTCTCCCACAGTCGGGGTTTAGATGCAGTGAGAACGGAGGTGGCTCAGCCAGACGTCTGCCAACAGGGCAGGAAGGAAGATCCTGAGGAGCTCATTCTCACAACAAGGGCAAGTCCTCCAGTTGCCGGCATTATCCGTGGCAGGTGGTGCTCGTGGGGGAAGATGTGCCTTGGCGTGCGGGCCCTGAGAATATCCCTGTCCTGGATTCTGCAGGGAGTAAAGCTGGGAGGGCAGGTAGCAGGGACCCTCTGGGGCAAAAGCTCTCATCTGGGACTTGTTAGCTGGCACAGGGTTCGTTGAATTATGTCAGGGTGGGGGGGGGGTGAGGAGGAAGGAAGAGGGCAAAGCGGACTAGTTTTGTTCTACATTTGAAGTATAACTGGGCAGGGAGAGCAATCAGAGTCCTTTGGTTTTGAGTTTTTGCTTTTAAGTGATGCTCTACAAATGGATCCAAGAGCATTTTTCTGACCTGCATTTCTGGGGCTGCATTCACACAGCACGGTCAAGCTGTTCACTGCCTTGGCCCATTTTGGCTGAGAACTCTCTCAGCCATGGCAAAAATGCCCCAGTGAAAGCCAGGGGGCCCTTGCAGAGGAGGACCAGCAGCAGCTCAGCTGTTAACTGTCCTTGCGAAGGCCCTGAGCAAATGCCACCTGTGGGTTCGAGAGATAAGAGCCTGGCCTGAGACCGTCCCCTCAATACCTTGTACCAAATTTCTGCATGCTTTGCCAGCAGTCAGCAAAGAGCCATGGCTTCTCTTGGACACATTACAGAATTTGGGATCAGGCCGCCTTCCTCGTGGGACTCTTAGGCAGGGCTTCCTTATCATCCTGAAGCGACCAGCGCCAGAAACAAGCTATCCTCTTGGCTGCCTGTCTGGCTATTGAGTTGCTCCAAATGTCTGTTCGTTTGTGCATGAGGTTTATGTTAGCTAGTCTCTAGGCAGATTGCAGAGGTTAAAAACAGAATAGAAATCAGAACAAGAATGGAAAACCAAAAATTATCATGAGGTAGACATTGAGAAGGTTTTGGAAAATGAGTGGGTTAAGATCTTATGGGACTTTAAGATCCAGACAGACAGGCCCCTTGTTCAGAGCACGCCTGATAGAGCAGTGATTGAAAAGAAGACATTGATGTCGCTCTACCCGGTGATGCTAGGTTGACGAAAAGCAATCCGAAAAAATTATGAAATACTGGACTTGCAGATCGAAGTTGAACGCTTACAGAAAAAGAAATCTGCGGTTATACCAATTGTGATTGGAGCCCTTGGAGCAATACTTAAAGGACTCCGTTGAAATTTGGAAATTTTGAATTTATCAGACCCGAACACCCTAATTTTACAGAAAAAACCCTACCCTGCTTAGAACTGCCTATATCCTCAGACGCTACCTTAATAATTCTTAGTGCCTTGGTTAGGGCTTGAATTATTAAGTTTTCACTAGTCTTTGATGTGAATTGAATTGTAGATTACTCAAATAATAATATAATAATAAATGGTGTTAAAGGTATCATCACTGGACGGAAGCTGTTCCAAGCAAAGCTGCCTTTGTCAGTGCCGATGGTCTTCAATGGTGCTCCAGATGTTTTGGGATGGCACCCGAAGTGCCTGTTCCTGTTGGGACTCTCTCTGCTTCCTTCTGCCACAGTCGTTCTGCTTCTCTTTGCAGCTCTTTGTGTTTTGTGATTTCCTCCACGTCTTTCTCTTCTCCTCTGCCGTCTCCAGGTATTGCAGTGTCTGTTTTGTCTTTCTTGTCAACAACCGTTAAGTCTGGGCATTGTGTGGCAGGTGCTGGTCTGTTTGGATTTGAAAGTCCCAGAGCACTTGAGCTCCTTGTTTTCTGTGACTTTGTCTGCCTTGTGGTCCCCCCAGTTCTTGCTTGCAGGCAAACGGCATTTCTTGCAGATATTCCAGTGCACCATTGTGGCTACTTTGTCATGCCGTTGTTTGTAGTTAACACCATCAAACAACAACATCTGCCTATCCAAGCCCCTGGGAAGGACTGGATAGGTGGATAAAATGCCAAATCCAGTCTAAATATCTGGCTGACTGTGCAATGAACCATTTATTAAACTTGTATGCCACCCTTCTCTCAGTGACTCTGGGTGGCTCACAACAATCAAACAAAGAAATTACAATAAAATCAATAAAATATAAAAATAAAAGATGGCAAGCACAATCTCATGTGTTCTTTTTCCTCTTCTCTGGAGTAAACAACTCCTCTCTGCCTCACCCTCCCCTCCCACACCGACAAAATGGGTTCCAGGAAACAATCTCTGTGGTGGCAACGGCTGCTCTGGTATCCTCAGGTTCACACAGACAGAAGCTCTTGTTCTGGGCCACCAGTTTCCCAACACGGAGCATGACATCCTTTCTACAACTTCTGGAGGCTTCCTGAGACCGACTTAGCCTTGCCAGCCTTGCCCCTGATCTCTCCACTAACCTTCAGTGCCAACCACTCCACTCTACCCTGTATTGCCCAGATTCTCCAGGTCTTGAGGCCCCTGAACTCTTCCACAGGATGCTGATGTAGACTCCAGTCCATGGACCAAGCCAGGCCCAGTTTTTAGATAAGAAAGACAGATTTCTGCCTACCTTCACCATCTCCGACATAAGTGCCAGTAACTTTGATAAATGTTCAATGTTAGTTGGAAATTTCCTGCTAAAAATGGTTTAAGCCTGTTCTTTCCTGCCCAAGTTTCCAAAATTAACATATTTATTTGTTGGTACTTGATGGCCTTGGAAATGAGCAGCTGCTGTTTCTTCATCTAACAGCCATCTTTGGACTGAGAAATGCTGGCTCTGGGGTTAACTCTTATGTGCAGAGTAGGGTGAGAAATGGACACTCAGAGAGTTTAATTAGATGTTGTTCTTGCGTTGACTTCAAGTGGGACCTTAAGCAAACCAAAAGATGCTGAGTTCACACTGTCAGATTCAGCGCAGCACGGCCAAACAGCAGCACTGTTTCAGGTTCACCGTCGCTTGTCAGTTTCACTGCCTCAGGCATACGGCTGGGAAAGGTAAACAGGCAACCGCAAGTCAATTGCCGGCAGGTGGTAGCAATGAACCTGGGGTGCGAACAAAGGGGAAACAGATACCTTGTAACACAGCCGGCTTCCCCAGATGCCCCAAGCAACGGCAACCACAATACTTGAGGAACTCGGCGATCCAGCAACGATCAACCACCAATTAAAAACTCCAGTTCTACCTGCAAAAGAAAAGCTCCATGAGCACGGTGATTACGAGACAAAGGAGCAGGCTGAATCTGCCATTAGAAGAAGGGAGGGGGAGCTCAACGATGGAAGGGCGACCCAAGTATGGGCAGGGGCGGAAGCCAGGGGTACTGCAGGGTCAAGGGGGGAAACCCCATATAAAGACTGTAAGGAATGTGCCAAGCCAATCCTGGCTTTGTCTGTAACCATTACGCATTACACCTGAGTAAAGTAACTTTCATCTGAGCCTGTGTCTCACAAGGTTTTTATTCAGCATTGAATGTGGTGATCCTTATACACACAGCTCATTAACCACAAAAAAACTAACCAAACCCTAATCAGAGTAAGTATTGGTGTGAATGTTTCTATTAGGATATAATTCATAGCCCATTTCTCTATGTAAAAAGGTTTGAGGAAGGCAGTCAACCTGGTGATCACTGATAGTGTCAACCAACCAAATATGCAGCATCTCTCATGGGTTTTGGTGAAGCTTCACCAGGGAGCTTCACCAGAAAGAGCAAGATTGAGTATCTGAGTGCCAGGAAGGGTTTCAAATTTGTCCCGAAGACTGAGAAGAATCCTATGTTCTCCTGTGGCTGTCCAAGACCTTCTGCAGAGCCCTCCTCACCTCCTGGTTACGGAGACTGTAAATCAAGGGATTCATCATGGGGATGATGATGCAATACATTGTGGAAATCAAGGTGTCAGTCTCCAACGAATAGCCAGCAGTTGGTTGATAATAATTAATCGATCCATTACCAAAGAAAAGGATGACCACCAGCATGTGAGAAGAGCAGGTGGAAAAAGCTTTCTGCCTGCCTGAGTTGGAGCGGATGCGCAGGATGGACACAAGGATGTAGATGATGAGATGGCAACAAAAAGGAAAGGGGCGAGTCCCACAAAAAATGTGGCTGTGTGGATTGCTATCTCACTGGCAAATTTGTCACCACAGGCAATTTTCAGCAGTGGTGGGAGATCACAAAAGATGTGATGGATCTGATTGTCTCCACAGAAATGCAACCTGGAGGCCAAGGCAGCATGGATGGCTGAATCCACGAAGCCCCAGATCCAGATGATAATGGCTGCTTGCACACAAATACGTGGACTCATGAGGTGTGAATAGCGCAAAGGCTGACAGATAGCAGCATAGCGGTCGTATGCCATGATGGCCAGAAACCAGCATTCTGAGCCAGAACAAGTCATCAGGAAGAACATCTGGGCAAGACAATGGTTGTAAGAAATGGTGTGTCTTTGGAGAAGGAGGTTTGCTAGGATCCTGGGGACCGTAACTGATGAGTAGCAAATGTCCAAGCAGGATAAGTTGCAGAGGAAAAAATACATGGGACTGTGAAGGTGAGAATCCACCACAATGAGGGTTATGATTGTGATGTTGCCCAGAATGGTGACCAAATAGATGGTGAGGAACACCCCAATGAGGTAGACCTGGCCATGCATGATGTTGGAGAAACCCAGAAAAACAAACTCCCTAACAAGAGTCTGGTTCCTGAAATCCATGGGAGTATAGCGATTGTGTGTAGCAAAGATGGTCAAAGAGAGCAAAAGGGTCACCAAATGAGACTTTTATTACCTCCACCAGTAGACTTTGCTTCTTCAGACTTTGTAGTGGATTAAACAGTCTGCAAATCCAATTGTTGCACTTACTAGAGGTTCACAGAGCACCAAATGTATTACTTTCACTTTTGTAAGTTGAAGTCTTTCCACCCTCAGAGAACCTGTTGTTTCTCAGATTCCATACCTCTTTCAACTGGGTCCAACTAATGACAAACTCAAAGACTGTTTTGTCTTTTTTGCAACTTTGGAAATGATCCTCCTGCAGTCAAAGCAGTGTGACCTAGCAGGGAAAAAAGATTGGGGGGGGGGAGAGAATAAAACCACATCATTATCATTTGTTAGGAACCATGGTGTTAGATCTACCTCACTGTCCCACCAAGGAAGAAGAAACTCTGGAAAACTGTGCTGCTGAAATCCCCATTGTCAGTTCTGCAGGATCCCTGGAGCAGTGCCCAACTCCCTTCAGATGGCTGGGTCTTAGTGGTTTGTATGAACATCTGGAGAGTCCACAGGTAGGTCTTAAGTCCTGAGAACAAAGGATACATCATCTTCAATCAATCTGACCTGACCTGGTGCCCCATATTGCTTTCCAGGTACCTTTGGGATCAAGGCTATAGGCTGCTCACCATTTCAGTGTTCCTCCTCTCTTTGTTCCCTACTGAGTAGTATAGTTAGGTTGGATGGCTCAGTGAATGGAATCAATGCATACATTTATATCTGCTACATTTACTCTGTTTGGGAAAAGAAGTCAGTCCTGAGGAAAATATGTCCATTAGGTCATGAGGCATCAGAAGTGACTGACTGAACACAAAACTCCCAGAATTGCTACCAAAATGAACCACTGAAGCCAAACAGAGAACAAGGGGCAGACCTGCTCAGCTGCTGGGTCTAAGGCACAATGGGTTCCTGTCACTTTTCCTCCACTTTAGAGTTCCTTCTTCCTCCTCATTTCAACAATGATTCTCAATTGTTTCAGTCATGTGGGGCTGGATCCAGCCCAAGGTAAGCCCTTGGACAATCCATCAATCTCCAAGGGACACCCAAGAAAATGCTTGACTTGCTCTTGGCTTTAGCACAGAACAGTCTTGCCCCCTCTTGACAGCTTTAAAGGTCTTTGTAGGACACTGTTCCACCTCCTCTAAATGAACGTCCAACTTCATTTAGAATCCGGTCATCATATGGTAAAAACGCAAGTTGTTAGAGAAAGGTGTCAGCCCTATAAGGTAGATCAGAGCAGACCAAGAAACCAATGTTGCCTAGGTCTAAAGCAACTGATTGTAACAGCAAGTGAATGTGCTTCGCCTCCCCTTGCTTTATCTTCCTATGAATTAGGGAAGGGATTGTCTGAGATGCTTTCTCAAATGAGTTTTTTGGAAAGGATTCAAGGCCCACTTGTCTGATCGTTGCCTTGGTAGTGGCTCTTCCTCCTGTCCTTCAAAGCCATTCTCTATGCTCTCTAGAAAAAGAATCTTGCTAGTTTAGCAGATTTAAATAGCATAACAACTGGAAATGTCTTGCTGGATTCCAGAAAACGATGACATCTGCAAGCTGGATTAAGGGTCTTTGGGATCAGAAGGACAAGGTGGTGCTGTTGGTCTGTGAAGCTGCTTCAGGAGTTCTTGCCCAGTGGATGGAGACCTTAGGGTGAAGGCGCCTCTTCCAAGATGCCTTTTGCAAGAACATAAGCAACAGTTTCCTCTTTATTTTCCTCACCAAATGTTATGCTGAGATACATCACCTCTGATCATGGACGTTCCCTCTTGCTTCCATGGCCAATAGCCAGTGATTTACCATCTAAGCTATAATCTCCATACAAGATCCACAATTTACTTCCATTGTGAAGATGTTCTTGGTCTGACTGTCTTGAATTTGATCCAAACAGCTCCCTTGCCTGTCAGGTAAGAAAGGGAATAGAAAAAGGTATCTCTGTAAGTTTCCTTCACCCAGCTTTGATCCAGGGTGCTGTTCTGAAGGGGCACCTTGGTCAAAACTTTGCCCAGTCAAAGCCCATCTTTGGAGCAGGACATAGCCTTAGGAGGGATAGAAAGGGCTGGGTTGTCAGGAGTTAAATCTGTTGTCCCCTCAGAGAGGAGAAGCTCTTTGCCATGTCTGAGATCCCCTAAATGGAGATTCCCGGGTTGACGCTTGCATTCCTGGTCAGTCACCTCCCTCTCCCTGCCAGTGCCTCCCTCTCCTTCCAAGGTCTCCCTGGAAGGAACAAAAAGAGGATGCTGGATGGACCACGAAGCAACTCACCTGTGGCTGAAGCAGATTACCTTCTCCCCATGTTCTCCCACAGTTGAAGTCAGATGCAATGAGAATGGAGGGGGCTCAGCCAACAGTCTGCCAACAGGGCAGGGAGGGAGATGTTCAGAGCTTATTCTTACAACAGAAGCAAGTCTCCTGGTTGCCTGCATTATGCATGGCAGGTGGTGCTCTTGGGGGAAAATGCGCCCTGGTGTGCAGGGCCTGAGAATATTCCTGCTCTGGATTCTGCAGGGAATAGAGCTGGGAGAAGCAGCGGGGGCCCTCTGGGGCCAAACTCTCTCATCTGGGGCTTGCTAGCCAGCATAGGGATGGTTTAATTTGTTGGGGGTTGGCAGGGCTGGGCAAAGAAGAGGGCAAAGCAAACTCCGTTTTACCCAGATCTGAAGTGTAACCAGGTAGGAAGAGAAATCGAAAATTAATTATTTCATTTCTTATTAACCAACATTCTAGAAATGCATTTATAGCCATTTTTAATAGAAAGTACTTCAATAACTGCCCTCCCTTTCATCCAGTATAACTATACCAGTAGTCCTTGCTTAACGACCCCAACTGGAACCAGCAACACTGTCACTAAGCAACACAGTCATTAAGCAAGACTTCAAGTGATCACAATGGACTTATGACCTCACTTGTGGGCAACGGGGGTAAGTGTGGCAGCGGGCAGCACTTGGACCCACGGGGACGATGGTGGCTGTGATGGTGGCGGCGGTGGCAGCGGGAGAGTGCTGGTGGTGGGTGCCGAGGCTGCGCCGTCTGGGCTGAGTTTGGTGACGCTGGAGCTGAGAGTCAGTCCAGCTGGCTGGGAATGCCTGTGGAGCAAAGGCCCGGGCCCAATGCTGTTCGTTTCAACAGCAGCAGGATGGCAGCTTCGAGAGCACCAGGGGCAAGGCTGAGGCAGACCCAACAGTGACAGCGGAGAGGAGGCCAGAGACTGAGGGCCCACAATACCTGAAGCCCATAGAGACATCGGGGCCTTGGGGGTTGTGGGTGCTAGCCCCCATATGGCAAAGAGGCTTCCCTTACTTCTAGAGAAGAGGCCGGGGGGACTGGAGTGGTTCTGGGGTGTGTGGGTGTGGGGTGCGTGGATGTTGCATGAATGTGCTACCCTCTGCCCGGATGGGAGACGGGAAAAGGGGAGGAGTGGATGTGGCCCTCTTCCCACTGGCCAGTAAGAGAAAGCAGTTGAGAGAGGGAGGGAAGGGGGAGTTGGGGTGACTGAGCCCCTGTTGGCGCTGAGAGCAGATAGCTGGAGTGGCACAGGGGCCCATTCCCCCCCAATTCTCCTCTTGCCCTATGTGGTTCGGGGTATGGCGGGCCCCTTAGGTCGGAGGCCAGGAGGGTGCGGGGAGGAGCACCTTGGGCGATTCAGGGCGGGTATTCAGGTGATGATGGGCATGGGACATTATGACGGGAGCCAGAGGGCAGGCCATTTCAGGGGAAGACACCCCCAATGCGTTATACCGGTGGCGTGTTCCGGCCCTTGGGGCTCCAGCCCAGACCCTGGTCAGCAGGCCTGCAGAGGCCTGGGCTTGTGGCTGCTGCTGATGAATGCCAGGTCGGTCAATAATAAGCCCCCCACTTATTCACGACCTTATTGAGGGGGAGCAGGCTGACCTGGCATGCATTACCAAGACCTGGCTGGCAACAGAAGGGGGGATGGCCCTTTTGGAATTGGGTCCAGCCGGGTTTCGGGTTTGGCACCAGCCGAGACCCAGGGCAGAGGGAGGGGGCGTGGCAGTCGTCATCCAGGAATCTTTGCGGGCCTTCAGGGGCTCTGCTCCACAAGTTGCCTGTGACACTTCCCATGGTTTACGGAGGAGTTAAGGGAGCTGAAAAGGGCCAAGAGACATCTTGAGCGTTGCTGGTGGAAAAGTAAAGACGAGTCCGACCAAACATGGGTTAGAGCCACTATTAAGGCCTACCTAGTGGCAGTAAGGGCGGTGAAATGTCATTATTTCTCCACTCTTACTGCATCCTCAGAGTGTCGCCCGGCAGCCCTGTTTAGGGTCACTCGGTCCCTCCTGGGCAGGGAGGTCTCAGAGGACCACCTACAGGGTGGCGCAGAGGAATTTGTGGAACACCTGACAGATAAAATCACTCAGATCCATTCTCAGTTGGGGACCGAACATGATGCAGGTCCAGTGGAGATGCCCGGGGAGCAGACTAACCCCATTATCTGGGAATGGTTTGATCCTGTTTGCCCTGAGGAAGTGGACAGGGTCCTCGGGGCTGTTAGCGCAACTACCTGTATTTTGGATCCTTGTCCCTCCTGGTTGGTTAAAGCCACCAAGGCGGTGACTTTAGGGTGGGTATTGGCGGTGGTCAATTCATCCTTGCAGGAAGGGGTGTTCCCGAAGCCTTTCAAGGAGGCTTTGGTCCGCCCCCTCCTCAAGAAACCATTGCTAGAGCCCACCCTTCTGGACAATTGTCATCCAGTCTCCCACCTTCCCTTTCTAGGAAAGGTGGTGGAAAAGGTGGTTGCGCAGCAGCTTCAGAGCATCCTGGAGGAAACAGATTATCTGGACTCCTGTCAGTCAGGGTTCAGGCCCAGTTATGGGACAGAAACAGCTTTGATCACACTTTTGGATGATCTCTGGTGAGAGTGGGATAGGGATAGTGCATCCATCCTTCCTCTTCTTGACCTCTCAGCAGCTTTTTGATACCATCGACCGTGGTATCCTTTTGGGTTGGCTGCAGGAGTTGGGGCTGGGTGGCACAGTGCTGTGCTGGTTCAGCATCTTTCTCCAAGGCCGAATGCAATCGGTGTTGATAGGGAGAGGTCAAGCCCACGGCCCCTACTTTGTGGGGTGCCCCAGGGTTTGGTGCTCTCACTGCTCCTATTTAACATGTATATGAAACCATTGGGTGAGATCATCCAGCACCATGCATCAGTATGCTGATGATACCCAATTATATATCTCCATCCCAGGTGACCTAAGTGATGCTGTGGCTACACTTTCACGGTGCCTGGAGGCTGTAGGGGCCTGGATGGGGGACAACAGGCTTCAACTGATCCCTGGTAAGATGGAGTGAGTGTGGGTACGGGGAGCCTTAAGATCTAGGGGTTTCTCATCTTTGGTTCTTGACAGGGTCACACTACCACAGATAGACCCGGTGCATAATCTTGGGATCTTTCTGGACTCACAACTGCTGTTCGAAGAGCAGGTAGTAGTTGTGGCTAGGAGGGCCTTTGCACAACTTCATGTTGTGTGGCATACACCCCTTCCTCGATCAGGAGGCCCTCCGCATGGTCACTCATGCCCTGATCACCTCCCAGTTGGATTACTGTAACGTGCTCTACATGGGGCTACCCTTGAAGAGTATCTGTGTGATGGAATGGAAATGAAGACCAGGCTTAGGGAGATAAGCATTTTTTTAGCTCACCGAAAGAGCATGGGAACTACAAGAGGATGAGGCTGGCACCTCCCTGAGGAATTCACGTTGTTGTGGCTGGCTGGCTTGGGAGCTGGGGTTTCAGTCTGGGAAGATTCTTGCTAGAGGTTGTAGCTAATAAACATAGCTGAACTGATTTTGCATTGTCTCTTGGAGTTCCTTGGGCTAAACCTGACATCAATCTTCCCAGACTGAAACCCCAGCTCCCAAGCCAGCCAGCCACAACACCGTGAACTCCTCAGGGAGGTGCCAGCCTCATCCTCTTGTAGTTCCCACGCTCTTTTGGTGAGCTAAGAAAACACTTATCTCCCTGAGCCTGGTCTTCATAATTCCATTCCATCACAATCTGGAAGCTACAGCTGGTGCAGAATGTGGCGGCGCAGACAGTTCTCAATGCCTCTGGGGGGGCACATATAACACCACTGTTACACGAGCTGCATTGGTTGCTGGGTTGATTGCAGGTGCAATTCAAGGTGTTGGTTATCACCTTTAAAGCCCTTCATGGCACAGGACCAGGTTATCTGAGGAGTCGTCTCGCCCCTGTTACATCAGCCCATCCCACTCAGTCCAGCAGAAGGGGCCCATTACAGACCCCACCAGTCAAGGAATTTCGACTGGTGGGATCTAGGAAGAGGGCCTTTTCTGCAGTGAGCCCGCTCTGTGGAACAACCTACCTCCCAAGGTGCAGTGTGCCCCCACTCTCATGGCCTTCAGGAACAACGTGAAATCCTGGCTATGCCAGAAGCCCTGGGGGCCGGATGGGGGCTCGCATCAGTGGAAGTGGCTTGTGATTTCACCCCCCATCATCTTGAATGTTTTAGTATTTATGTATAGGGTTGTTTTACAGTTGGACGTTTTAATGGATTAATTAATTTTAATTATCTATGTGATATTTTTAAATTATTCATAGGTTTTTGGTTTTAATTGTGAGCCACCCAGAGTCACCTGTTGGGGGAGATGGGTGGCTTACAAATTTAATAAGTAAATAAATAAAATAAATAAGCGTGCAAATGGCAATCACATGACCGTGGTGATGCTGCAATGGTCATATGTGCAAGGAATGCTCATAAAGTTACTTTTTTAGTGCCATGATAACTTTCAACAGTTGCTGAACTGGGCAGTCATTAAGCAAGTACTACCTGTAGTGGGAAAGGCCAGGTGAATCAGTGGGTCTGAACTCAAGAGGGCTATGATATTCCTGGTGGGAGAAGACTCAGTTGCTTTTTTGAATCCAAACCATCAGTTCATTTTTGCCAGAAAGTTTCTGCAGGCCTACCAAGAAGAAAGGAACAAGGAATAACATCTTCCCTTTGCTTTAATGATTGTAGCATCAGAGCCGTGGTGCTGTAATAAGGCGGAAAGAAAGGGTCGGCTTTAGTGTCAAATGAGAGGATTTGGGAATGGAGTATGAAGGCAGCCGTGGGTGCAGTGCCGTGGTTTTGAGAAGTTCCCGGGAAGCCATCAGTCAAATCATTCACGACTGCCTATTATTCCAGTATAAACAGGAACTCTGGGGAGAGAGGGGTCAGCACCTTCTGCTTTCCATCTTCCTAATCCTCGTTGGAAAATGTTCTACGAAGATGACCTCAGCAAGAAAGTGCAATGGTCTGTGGCATGACCTTGGGAGACTGGAGGAAGAATCGCAGCCTAGACAGCCATCCTGCAGAAGGTCTCTCAGCCCACAGAAGGAAAAGGGGCATGGGAAGCATCTCAGAAGGGACCCTCCCTAGTTTTCTGGAAAGTAAAAGTAAGCGCGTTCAGACGTGCAAGATTCTGTTACTGCAACCTTACAATAAAGGTAGTGTCAGTAAACTCATGGTTTGTGCTTCGTGCCTGGACTACCTCAAAGGGCTGACATCAATACTTCAGTAGGGAGGAAATGCATTTTTGAAAGTGTATTTTCAGAGAAAATAATTAGGGAAGAAAGTTGAGATGTGTGCATGTGAGAAAAAGAATTCATTACAGGGTCTGGGTCTGTAATGAATCCCTCCAGGTATTCTGGAAAATGAGCGCGAGGCTCACCAAGGACCGCTGCTTCCTGGCAAAGCAGAGATGATGAAATGCCTTGCATGTTTCATGGATGACAAAGAAGCGGGTTGCGTGCTCTGTGCAGCCCTTGTTTGGGCACGCAAACCCCTAATGAGGTCCCTGGACTCTCATTTCATTGTTCCAGAAACACGGGCCGGTTAACTAACTCTCTCGGCAATGCCCGCTATTCCCCACCAGCAGCAGCTTCTCCTGCGAGCTGGTCCAGGGAGATCAGAGTCGAGCCCCAGAGCGGTAAAACTTTCGACTCTGTTTCCCGCTCTCATTGCAAAGCACCAGCTAAGCCACGAAAGGCTTCTGTCCTCTGCCAGAGATTTCCTGGCTGGCCACTGGTGGCTCCGTTCAGATCCGTCCAGAGGGTTCGGCAGGCTGTGGCTCCCTCTGAAACCTGGGGGCCCTGAGCTCAGGAGCGGGGCCATCCAAGAACCCAAAGTAGGGTTTTCCAACTTTGCTGAATCAAGCTGTGCAGTCAGCTTTACCTGCTCCCCTTTATTTCACTGGCTTCCACCTAAGGCCGCCCACCACAGCTGGGGTCTGCACAATCCTTTTCTACATGACGCAGATGGTGGGCTTTTCTGCCAGGAGCTGTGATCCTGGCAGCCAACTGGGGAATTTGAAAAGGGGACCAGACAGGTCACAGAAGGTCCGGCTCTTCATGGCTATGTACACGGATGGCTGTTTCCCACCTCCTGAGTGGACCTGAAATCCTAGTCTGAAATCCTGGGAAGGGACGTGCTCCGGGTTCCCTCTTTGAAACCTTGCCACCCTATGGGACCCAGGAAGCGTGCCTTTTCAGTGGCTGACCCTGTTCCCTGGAACAATTCCCCCCCACCCGGCAATATATGACAGGCCCCAACTTTGCTCACCTTAGGAAAACCGTGAAGACTTGGCTCTTCCCCCAGGCATTAGGGGTCAGCTGAGTGGAGCTCCCTTCAGATTGTTTTGTTATGGATTTTATATTTATATACAGGTAATCCTCACTTACTGACTGCAATTGAGACTAGCCATTCTGTTGCTAAGCAATATGGTCGTTCCCTGAAACATCATGTGACTGTGCTGGACTTACAATGTCAGTTCTGCTGTGGTCATTGAGCGAATTGCTGTGGGTTCTTAAGCACATCACATGACTGTGACTTGTGATTTAGTGCTGGCTTCCCCGTTGACTTTGCTTGTCGGAAGCCGGCTATAAAGGTTCTCAATGGCAATCACATGAACTCAGGATGCTCTGGCCATCATAAATGTGTGCTGGTTGCCAAGCGCCCAAATCGCAATCATGTGACCATGGGGGTGTTGCAATGGCTGCAACTTTGAGGACTGATCAGAAACTTACTTTTTTAGTGCTGTCGTAACTTTGAATGGTCCCTGAATGAGACAGTCGGTAAGTGAGGACAGCCTGTATTGTACCTGTTTTAATGTTATATGGTTTGGGGGTGTTTGGGGGGTTTATTGTTTGCTTTTTGTGCAGTACACTGCCCAGGGTCACATTGTATGAGTTGGGTCATTAAATCAATAAATCAATAAATTTGGACCAGAGATTAGTACACAATTCCACTGAAGCAGAAATTAGTCTATTCCACTACTGGAGGTGAAAGACAAGTTTAAAGTGGGCAAGGATATCCCTCTATATAGACTTATGCAAATGACTATATACATTTAATTAGTGCACTAAAATATTTGATTGGATTATAGCACGTGCATATTAGTGAGGCCAGGAGGGTGATAGGCTGAATAGAATGGCTTTTCTTGAGCCGAGCAAAGGGGTCTACGGCTGCTGAGATGTTACTTTTTTCTGGGCATCTAAGATCGCCGCACAATCCAGAAACCCCGGTTTTGCATGCAACTGAAAGGACCCCAAGGGAACCAGCCCACGCCGGAGGGGCAGTCGATCAAGGAAGAATGGGACTCAGGCTGAACCTGCTATCTGGATGATTGAGGGGGATTATGGGGGGCTAATAATCCACAGCCTGTAACGTGATTGCGGGGTGAAACTACGGGAAGGGGAGAGGTCTAAAGTGACCAATGTAAATGTGCCAAGCCAGTCCTGGCTTTGTTTGTAACTGTTGCATTACACTTGAATAAACCTCTTTTGTGAAACACATGTGTCACGGGAGTTTCTCTTGACGAACGGGGCATTCCTTACACAAAGGGGTCTACGGCTGCTGAGATGTTACTTTCTTCTGGGCGTCTGAACCAGTATTCCTTAGTCTTCAAGTGCTTTGTGGCTAAGCTGACAGTTTATCTTCCCTGGGAACGTGTTTTTGTGGAATGGAACATTTACTTGCCTAACCCAGTGCCATATTATCTCCTTCACAGGAGAAGCTTCCGTAGGCACTTGGTTGGCCAATGGGCAACACGGAATCTGACTTAGATGGGCCTCAGGCCTGATCCAGCCTCAGGGCTGCTCAATGGACCTAAGTTCTTAACATATTTAGGAACCTGGCCATACAACTCTATTCAGATCAAAAGAGAAAGATTTTTGCAGTATCTCAACATTTCTTTCAGGTAATTAACTGTTGCCAAGAAAACTCTTGAAAGAGGCAGTGGTGAGGAAGTGACTCCTTCAGATGCCCCACAGACTTGGGCAACTTTCGTCCAGTCCTTCCCTTTCCACAGAAGGTTGTTGAGAAGGGGTCACTACCACTTCAGAGGGCCCTGCAGGAAACGGATTATCTTTACCTTTTGGGCTGGGTTTCCAACACAGGCACGGTACTGACATGACATCGGTCATACTTGTTGATCACTTCTGGTAGAACTGGAAGAGGCGTGGTGCAACTGTCCTCATTTTTCTTGATCTGTCAGTGACTTCTGATGCCCTTGACAACAGTAACCTTCTGGACTGCCTGCCTGTGGTGAGTAGGGCTGGGGGCAGAGTGTTGTGATTCTCCTCCTTTCTCTGCAGATGGTTCCAGTCAGTGTTGATGGGGTGGGGGGAGAGAGACAGCCTAAGGCCCCAGATGCCACAGGGCTCAATGCTCTCACCCCTCCTGTTTTATACCTACATGAGGACTTCTGGGTGAGGTGATCCTTCAAGACACTGATGATCCCCAGCTGTATGTCTTGACTCCCAGCCAACCAAGGGATGCTTCCGAGGTCTTGTCCCTGTGTCTGGAGGCTGTGAGGGTTTGGATAGGATGGAAAGGTTCAAATCTAGCAAGACCAAGTGTCTGTGGGCATGACAGGATGAAGTGCCTGGCTGAAGGAAAGCGGTTGAGTCTGGGCCAAGGATTTTCTGTGTCATGGATTTGTTTTAGTGAAGGCAGATGGCTCAGCCCAAGACCAAGAGCAGGTGGGCAAAAGGGGGAAATGCTAGAAGGCACCTGTAAAGGGAAATGCACGTGCCTTAGAGGTAGAATACAAAAGGGGAACGGAAAAGTAGAGGAAGGGGGCAGTTCTGCTTCTGAGGCTGCAGGTCCTGCTGCTGGACAGGAGGTCACCCGGTTGACCTAAAGTGGAGTGGAGGAACGACCCACCTCACCCAGCCTGCACGTCTGGAGATAGCAGCCCCGGGACAGGGACAGGGAGGGAGGCCAGAAGGAAAAGCCTGCAGCAGCTTTTGGGAATGTGGAAAGACAGGAGGAGATAGCAGCCCCGGGACAGGGACAGGGAGGGAGGCCAGAAGGAAAAGCCTGCAGCAGCTTTTGGGAATGTGGAAAGACAGGAGGAAGGATGCGTATTGCCCCTATTCTGACTTATCTGAATGGGCCCTTAACACCTGCCTTTTCTTTGTTATCTTCTCTTCCAGATGCTATCCCTTTTTTCCCCCTTGGTTGTTGTCATGGAGCCTTGCAAATTTGATAAATAAAGAAATAAGAATAATCTTCCTTTTTCCTGCTAAATTGCAAGTCATGGGAAGACACGAGGACTTCTCTGTCAGCCCTTCAAGGTGGTCCAGACAAGAAGCAGTAACCATGAATAGTAACTCTACCTTTATTGCAGTAACAGAATCTGGCAAGACTGAAAGCACCTCTCCCCTCCCCTACTTTTATGCTCCTGAAACTAGCGGGGGACCCTTCTGAGATGCTTTCTCCACCCCCACCCCTCCTTCGGACTCAGATTTTGTTTCTCGGCCGTTGTCTAGTCTGTGGCTCTTCCTCCTGTCTCCCAAGGTCATTCCCACAGACCAAACAAGAGTTCTGGGGAGATTGCACCCTGAGCCTTGAGCGTATCCTGCTGCAATCGTGCAGGGCGGGGGAGAGGAGGAAGAGGTGGGAAGGTGAATTGGCAAGGCGAATGAGGGAACTTTCTAGAAAACCTCCTCTTCCTCTCATGCTGAGGTTTCCACCTCCCGGTTGGCAATGGGTCCCTCTGGGCCAGGCAGGCTGAGCGTTAAATGCCTCCTCCCACAGTGATCAAGACCAGATTCATTATCTTGGGGGTGCAGGAGCCAGGTCCCCAACAGGTAAGACGATGCCAATAAAGGGGGGGGGCAGGATTCATGCTGGCAGGGTTTGGTGTTCAGAGGGCTGAGCTGCTGGCTGGAAAGGCATTGACTTGTGGTGCCCCTTTGCTAAGCGAGAGGCTGCAGAGAGTGGCAGATGCCCAAGAAGTGTTGGCTGGTCCATGCCAATGATCTGGAGGTCTCTGTGAAGCTGGGGAGTCTGCGCTGTTGAGAAGGGAAGAGGAGCCTTGCCGGAAACAGCCAGGTGAGTCTGCCCTGTCCTGCATCTTTCTTCCACCAATAGCCACAAGGGGCTCCCCGGGGAGCCCCATTTGTTCAAAGAAAAAGGCAATCAATCCCAGACAGTTTGCTTAGGTGGGAACTGTAACATCTCAGGCTATGCTTTTATTACCTAAGCATTTAGGACAGCGACGACATTTGAATCAAGCCTTGTCCAGATGTGTCTTTTTAGACGATTCCTTCTAATGCACGTTGCACAGTGGATCTTCGGGGATACCAACAAAACAACAGGTGGAAATAAAATACCAGCAGGCACAGTAGGTAGAGTGGCTGCCTCACCACGACCAGGCGAGATCTTCCCAGGAAGACGTGCACCGGGCACAGTAAACCGGGCAAAACACCCCAGACAGTCCCCCGCGTTCTCTGACTATCCGAGTTCAAAGCTGACCCCCGGATCACGAATGGAGGCTTCTTCCCACCCAGATTGGCCAAATCTTTGTTCTTGGGTGGGTCTCTTTCCTGACCAGCAGTGCCTCTCTCGTCTGCATTAAGTTTTGGTTTATTGGCCCTCCCGTCTGATCCATTTCTGTATCCACTTATCCATTCAAAGTGTTTCTGGAAGCTGATGAAAAGCAGGCAACATTTCATCTGCAAACCTCCAATGAAATGCTATCTCCCTTAGCTTTCTCTAGATGTTCACATGTTAGCAGAGTTTGCAACAGCGAAGAGCTGCTGAAGGACACTCTCTAGTCCCAGGTACAGCCAGCTCCGCCTATAAACTTCACCAGTTCATTTGGGGGCAATGAATTCCATCCACTATCTTTGCAATTTTTAAAAGCCTTTGTGGAATCCTCTGCACAATATTGACCAAGCCTCTTCTTCGTGGCATCACTAACTTGGCGTTATCCAAAAACCGAGGCCAGCTTAAAGAGGGGCTGATCCATTCCAACCCTTCTGTTGACTTAGTGCTCCTGTGCCAGGCCAAAGGGAGGCAGCTGTACTGTGGGGGCGCTGCTTTCCCTCATGGTACAGCTCCCCCCCCCCCAATGGCTTCAGCACCCTGCACTGAGGTTCATGTCATCAGGATCTTCCAGGGTTGCATTGGACATGCATCCCCTTGACGCAGGTCAGTGATCTTCAGGAGGCTGCAGGGAATGATTCGGCTCACCCCCTGTGCCTGTGGTGGTGTGGTGCTCAAGCTGAGGTTTAGCTGGCACCCCCACATTAAAACTGCCATGGCCTTGCGGGGGGGGGGGGAGGAGGAGGGCTGAAGAGCTGCTTCCACTTCCACACTTCCCTTCCCCAGTGGAGGAAGTGGGTTTTGGTGGGCTGGGGAATAAGTTGAATAGTGGTGCCTCTTCTTTCTTACCTGCAACCAGTCTTGCACCAACAGTCCATCATCTGGAGAACCCAGACCATAGTCCTAAAATCCAGATCTTTAATGTCTTGATTAAGACCTGCTAAATGGCACACGCTCCTCTCCATCAAGGACTTCACTAAAAAAAAGACCCACAACTGGACCAGAAGGTTTGGCTCTGAGGTCTGCAATTTGAGGTTAATCCCAGGATGGAGGGCATAGACTGGATGCATCAGTTAAAGGCAGATGTCATTGAGGGCAGGTTGCGTTTCATGTTCAGGATAAAAAATGACCGTTCCCAAGCTCTGAAAATGCAAGGGCAGCGATCCTTCCCCATCACGTGCCGTGAGGCAGGCTGACAGGTCTTTGGCCTGGCGATATCAGAAATGGAAAAACACC
Organism: Liasis olivaceus; assembly: GCA_030867105.1. Taxonomy (NCBI): domain Eukaryota; kingdom Metazoa; phylum Chordata; class Lepidosauria; order Squamata; family Pythonidae; genus Liasis; species Liasis olivaceus. The sequence continues at coordinate 80,552,741 of CM061355.1, forward strand.
ACATTGTCTATATCAGCAAAGCTGGAAAAAGTTTTTGGATGGTGGTTTAGATGAAAAACGAATTAAGCTAATGTATTGTCGAAGGCTTTCATGGCCAGAATACAATGGCTGGTGTGGTTCTTCCGGGCTGTGTGGCCGTGTTCTGGAAGTTTTGTTTCCTAATGTTTCGCCAGCATCTGTGACTGGCATCTTCAGAGGGCAGGAGCATAGACAGGAAACCTCCGTCTTGTTGCAGTGCTACTACGCCCCATTACTCTTTCTTCTTTCCTCTGCAGATCGACACTGTGGTTCCCATGGGTGCCAGGAATCAGACGCAGGTGGCCGAATTTGTCTTCCTTGGTTTCTCAGGTGTTCCCCATGGCCAGATCTACCTCTTCGTAGTGTTCCTAGCCATCTACTCGGTGACCATAATTGGGAACGCCACAATCTTCACCCTGATCCAGTTGGACCCACGTCTTCACAGCCCCATGTACTTTTTCCTTAGTCATTTGTCCTGCTTAGATGTTTGCTACTCATCTGTCACAGTCCCCAAGATCCTGACCAATTTTTTGCATCAGAGACACACTATTTCATACAACCAATGCATGGCTCAGATGTTCTTCCTGATGACATTTGCAGGATCTGAATGCGCACTTTTGGCTGTTATGGCCTTTGACCGCTATGCTGCCATCTGCCAACCACTACGTTACAGTAATTTGATGAGCGGTCGGGTACGTATTCCTCTGGCCATTGCTTCTTGGATCTGGGGCTTTCTTGATTCATCAATTCACACAACTCTGGCCACCAATTTAGACTTCTGTGGAGCCAACCAGATCGACCACATCTTCTGTGATGTTCCACCCCTCCTGAAAATTGCCTGCAGTGACACCTACATCAATGAGATCACTCTCCACTTGGCCAGCATCTTCATGGGCTTGAGTCCTTTCTTGTTTATTCTCTTGTCTTACACATATGTAGTCTCTGCCATCTTGCGGATCCGCTCCAATACTGGCCGGAGCAAAGCTTTCTCTACCTGTGCTGCCCACTTGATTGTAGTCACCATCTACTTTGGCATGGCCAATGTGAATTACAACCGGCCCAGTGCAGGATACTCCTTGGAGACGGACACCCTGATCTCCACCCTGTATTGTATCATCACCCCCATGCTGAATCCCCTAATCTACAGCCTCCGAAATAAGGAGGTCAAGGAGGCCCTGCAAAAGCTCCTGAGTGGCCAGAAGACAGAATATGCCTCTACCCAATGGAAGTGACAAGTGAATTCAATACGACAGTTTCTCTGTCTCTTGCCCTTGCCAGTAGGGAGATGCAGAAACCTGGAGCCTCTACTCTGTAAGTGTTGTCCAACTGGTTCTCCAACATCAGGAGAAGCTGACTTGAGTTCCATCTTCTGACAATCAAGCTCAGGAATTTATATTCAGAAAGAAGGTCAGAGAAAACTGTCAGCGAGAACTGAACCTGGTAAAGACCTTTTATTCCAATGAAACCCTAACCCTAATCTTAACCTTTGACAACAAGGATTAGGAAGGTGGAGAGCAGGATTTGGGGCCTCCCAGGACTAGTCCTCTCTTGCAGAAGGACCTCCCTGCCCAGAGTTTCTTTCTGTAGTGAGTTAAGAAGCAGGGGGGCTCTGAAATGAATAACCAGCTGGAGAACTTTTAAGTGTTCGCAGAACACAGGCATTAGGGAGAAAGAAAAACAGGGTGGGATTTTGAGGGAGAGCAATGTAGAACTTTCTTTTGTAAAAGCTGGCTGGAAGCCTTGTCAAAGGCAGGCTCCTTAAGGAAAAAGATTTCATGCAACTGGGTGAGGAATTTGGGCCCAACACCCAAAAGGTCCTGGGGAGAAATGGAAACAATAATTTTACCATTAGTAGAGAAAACCAGTTGCATGACTGGAGTCTTTGTCTCTGTTCAATACTGACTGCTCTGTTTGTGGACAATTTCATATCCTCACTGTTTCTTTGTCTATTAGCTCAGGGCCTTTCCTGATTCTTGAGTGCCATTGTGAATATGCAGATCTCGATCTAAATTAACTCATTGCGGTTAAAGAAGGCTCTCAATCCTTACCTTGTAGGACTGTGAAAATAAACATCCCTTTTCTTGATCCCTGCAATTCTGGCTTTGTAATCTAGCACACATTCAAAACTCCACAAGCCAGGCCAACCTGGTGCAAAGGGCAAAACTAGAGTTATTCCTCTACTTATTTGAGCCCATGTTCGGGCCTACACTGTGGCAACAAAGGTTCAGATTCGCTCGGAGTTGGACTCCGACTTGGTACGTCCAAGTGAGTTGCCCGGGGATCTGGACTGAGTTTGATTCTGTTATGCCCAAGGAAGTGGACAAGATCCTTCTGTCTGTTAGTTCAGCCACCTGTTCGTTAGATCCTGGCCCCTCCTGGGTTATTAAGGCAGCATGGGAGGTGACCAAAGGGTGGGTGCATGTGATGGTTTCAGGCTGTAGAGAGGGGGTGGTCCCACCAGCCTTGAAGGAGTTGGTAGTACATCCCCTGTCAAGAGGTCATTGCTGGACACCCACCCACACCCACACCCTCACCCACCATTGGATAATTATCAGCCAGTTTCCAATCTTCCCTTTTGGAGGAAGGTTGTGGAAAAGGCACTTGGACGACAGTTACAGAGGATCTTGGAGGAAACGGATTATCTGGATCCATTTCAGTCGGGTTTCAGACCAGGGTACAGTATGGAGACAGCGCTGGTCACACTTGTTGATGACATTTGGTGGAGCCGGGATGGGGGCGACGCGTCCATCCTAGGGCTCCTTGATATCTCAGTGGCCTTTGATACTGTCGACCACAGTATCCTTCTGGAATGGCTGCAGGGGTTAGGAGTGGGCGGTACGGTGCTCCGGTGGTTCACATCCTTCCTCGGTGGTCAGTTCCAGTCAGCGTTGACGGGGGGTGGAGGAGAGAGAGCTTGCATCCACAGCCCCTCAAGTGTTGGGTGCCTCAGGGCTTGCTGCTCTCCCCTCTCCTGTTTGATATCTACACGAAGCCATTGGGTGAGGTCACCCACCAGTCTGGGGTTTGGCATCATCAGTACGCCCAGCTTTACCTCTCAACCCCAAGGGGCACAGGTGAAGCTGTCAATGTCTTGACCAAGTGTCTGGAGGCTGTTCGGGTCTGGATGGGGCAGAACAGACTTTAGCTCAGTCCCAACAAGACCGAGTGGCTGTGGTTGTTTGGACCCCCCATGTCAGGGAGTCCCCTATCTTTGATCTTGGATGGGGCTGCACTTCCCCGGTCAAGACTGGTGCACAAACTGATCTGCTTTATGGATTTTTTTTTTGTTTTGTTTTGTATGCCACCCAGAGTCCATTGGAGTTAGGTGGTTATAATATAATACATACATACATACACACATACATACTTTCAGGAAGTTCTAGCTTGCCTCAATCAGAAGACACTGGACAGTTTACAACAGGACACAGATGTGAAACAATGCAAAACACGATTAGAACTGAGGACGTAAAAGCTTGGTAGATTAGGGCTGTTTTCCTGCTTTTTGAAATATCAAGGGCTGTGGGGCAGCCTGGGCCTCCAGGGGTAGAAATATTCAAAGTGTGGGCACCAGAGCAAGAAAAGGAACTTGCTCCATATCCTGCTAATTTTCGGGGTGAGGGTGGGGAACTGGGTGGGGATGTATTTCCTGGATGAGGCAATGCCAGGTGCATCCTGGTGTTGTTCCAGGTAGGCCTTGATGGCTGTTGACCACCAGAACCAAATGGTCCCAATTGCAGTCATAACTCGAGGACTACCTGTACAAATATAAAACAATATGAAATAATACAGGAACTCTGAAGACTTAAAAGCTTCATGGTTTTCCCTGCTTTTTGCCTGCTTTTTGAAATACCAAAGGGCTGGGCAGAAGCCTGGGACTCCATGGCTAGAGATGCCCAAAGCATCTTTGCTCCACATCTCGCTAACTTTCGGGGGCTGAGGGGGTGGGGAGATGCCTGATGCATCCTGGTGCTGTTCCAGGTAGGCCTCGGTGGCTGATGACCACCAGAACCGAACGGTATCTGGAACCCTACCAGGAGCCCTGCAGTGGCTGTAGAAGAGTGGACACCCTGCTATGGCAGGACTGAGCCCCCTAAGCACCTCCAATCTGGACAGCTGCAGTTGTGCAACAGGCCAGCTGCAGCTAAAATGGGTACGTTGTGGTTCAGGCTACTGTGGGAAGCGAATCAGGCTCCACCTGCCAACTTCGACCATCACGTGGTTTCCTTAGTTGGGAAGAACAACATTATGTTACTCTTGTGGGCTTAAGGGTTGCACGTTCCTCCTGGACTCCTTGTCCCCAGTTACCTTTGTGTTCCTCCCACACAACTGCTGTCTTCTCCTGCCCCAGCCTGGTTTTCTCCACAAAGAATCTCACTCTTGGGCCAAGGGGGTTTGGGGATGCCTTAAAGGCACTTGAGGCCAGACCCCTTCCTGTCACTTGTCTTCTGCCAGGAGGGCCTGCAGGAGACTGGAGTGCAGGCAGTACTCCTTCTGAAAGATGGCTTCAGAAAGCCTTGATCAAGGTGCACTGGCAGCTTCCATGGAGGGAGAACCCCATACAGGTGACAGTGAAGGAGCAACGCAGAGGTGAGTTTCATCACCACGTCTGGAGCAAGGCACAGCAGCCCACTCCCCCAGGTCAGTAGCTCTGCAGAATACCTTCCCCACCTCCCCACTTTGCTCATTGTGTGGTAGGATTTGCATCCTCACCTTCAGGTAATATTCCATCCCCCAAGCTCTAAAGGGACACCCTTACGATACCTCCAAGCAGAGGAGGCAGACCATGAATGACTCCTTTAAGTTTACTTCCAGTTAAAGAACAAGCATTTCTTCACCTCCGCCGGCATCTGGGACAGGCAGCCCCGGATGTACGTGTCCGCTGTGCGTTCATGCAGCCCCCTTTCTAAGACATCCGAATTAGAGGCCATCACCCTGACTTGTGGGAAAGGGTCGCATGGGTTAAGCCTGGGCTGTGTGAAGAAGGATTTTCTTCGGACTCTTCTAAATCTCTTTCCAGGGATGGGATTTCAGCTCATTTGTAATTTTAGTTGTCCTCTCCTGTTCTTTTTCCAGCTCTGGGCTACCATGTTTTAAACATGGGGACAACGTGGCTGTATCGTAGCTTTCTAAAGGGACATTAGACTATTAGCGTTCATAGCTTCACCCCTCTTCCTAACACGTCCTAGGATGGAATTTCTCTTTTCTGTCTGGCAAAGTGTTCTGCCATAGCCTTCTACTGAGATCTTCCTTGACTTTCCACTCCAGCCGACAACCTTGGAGTTCCCAAGTGATGCTCCATCCATGTCCTACGCTAGCCCTAAATTCTGAGATTGGCCAAGTTCGGTTGAGCCTGGTCTTCTGCTAATGCTCAAAGGGGGGATCTAAATTGGACTATAGGGTACAACTTCCCAGATCCATGCTTAGAAAAGCCCAGGATGAAATACAGGAACTTCTTGAAATGTAGGAGGTCTACCAGTAGGGCGTCATCACCTTAAATGAGTAGCTGTCAGAGTCTGCACACTCATTCCCAAAGTTCAGTAAATCCTCTGGAGTCTAAACAGTTCCATCAAAGATTTCTTTATTGGGAGAAATGCACAGCAGCTATAGTTTGTTGAGTCTAATTCTACAAAGCAAAACCTTCCCTTTTTAAGCCCAAATTCCCCCCCCCTTCTCCTTTCTTTTCCCGCTTGAAATTCTTTGCGCCTTGCTCCAGCTCTCACAGTTACTTGACCTTGTTGGCGCCTCTGTAGAGATAACAGGAGCACCTGGCTTGGTATCTTCTTCCCCCCTTCTCCTAACTTCAATGGCACGAACAAGCAAGCGGCCTGCAATTAACATTTTTACCATTTAACCATTTACTATGCATCGCTAAACTAAATTAATAACAACTAAGGTGTCTAGCTTGCGTAGATCCTGACAGTAGCTATAGGAGACAGCAATATCTATATTGATTCTGATGAGTAAGCAATCCACATCTGGGTGTAGAAGGTCTCTTAAAACAGACTTTTCCCAATTTTGCCAGCTCAAGCTCTTTTCCGAATGTGTCAGGGTATGTAACTGTGTGTGTGCGTTGGCGGGGGGTGGGGGGGAGAGATTTGTGGGTCATCATGCATGCAAGGAGTCGTCATGAATGCATGCAACCCTGGAGCTGGCTGGTACCCTGATGATGCTCCCCAAGCCAATACTTTCTAGTTACCATCAATCCTTGGAATATACTTATTTATTTAGGACTACTATTCTACTGTATTTTTAATTAATATTTATCTTTACTGTAAACTGCCCAGAGTCACTTTTTAATGAGATGGGTGGTGATAAATTTGATATATAAATAAATAAATGAATAAATGCCAGTTCTCTTCAGCTGCATAGTTCTGATTATCTCTCACTGGTCCCAGTGAGACTCTCTCACTTCTGCTTTGAAGATGGAGACAGACTCACACTGAATTTACTCCTCCTGGGGGACCCCTGATTGCTCTGCCTTTTCAATCTTGAGTCCCATGGCTGGCCAGACAGGTTTTTCAATGCTCTTCTGGCCTTTTATGATGGAAAGACCTTGAGGATGATGGCTGTTAAAATTCAACCCACTGGGGTGGTATCATTTTGGAGAAGGCTGGGCTAGCCTGTGGATCTGCACATGATTTCTTTCCTTGGTAATGATAATAGAAGCTATGTTTACACAACACACTTAATCAAGTCACATAAAGGCTAGTGGCTTCATTTCCATCACATACTAATTTTCAAGGTTGCTAGGATTTCTGGAGGATTAATCTGTCATGCAATCCACTTTGTTCACTTCATTTGTGATCAATTGATCATGGAGCCCTGAAGATGGTTAATCTGACAGCAGTTGCACAAGTTATGTCAACTCCAACACAGAGCTCCTTTCTTTCTCTAGACTAGTGATGATCCACAACTTACTGAAGATCACAGATCATCCTCAAGCTGCAGGTTCACGTTCTACTGGAAAACCATGGAATATCAAATGGAAGAATGTCCTTGGTTTTGGAGACCATCAAGTTCATGAGATTGTTTGATGGGGAACATGGGAAGTGGAGGGGAGAGCCTTGGAGCTTTTGATAATACCAGGGGCACCTGGTTGTCATTATGGAGCATCTGAAGTGTGCTTCTTTTATTCTTATAAACCAAGATCTGAATGTGGACTTTTCAGATGTTCTCTAAAGCCACCAGAAACCTTTGTAATTAAAAAGCTTGGGAGAACTGCTTCAGGAGCCTTGCAGAGTTGACAATGGATAATCTAGCAGAAAAGATTTCTATGGTTTGATCTTTCATAAGGGTTTGTGAGACAGTTCTAACCCTAAATCCTAATCCTATCTTCTGTGGTTTGGTCTTTGATAGTTCTAACTTCTGGTTTCCTAAAAATTGATAATAACATTGTATTTCCTCCTTTTTTCCCGTTAGGTGATACTACTTCAACCTATTGTTGTTTTTTCTTTTTGTTTTTAATCAGAAGGACAAGTCACTCCAAACTTACAAAAATTCCCAACTTAAACAAGTGTCCATACTTACCCAACACAACAGATTTGTTGAAAGCCTTCAACTTATAAGAACAAAAGTAATACATTATGAGTCTGGGAACTATTAAGTGCAACTTATGGTATTAAGTGCAGCTTATGAAGAAAATCTATCTGTGTGTTCACTCAGAGTAGACAACAACTTGATGGCACGTAATCAATCAATCAATCAATCAATCAATCAATCAATCGCAATGGTTTGATTTTGTGGATTGTTTCATCCACTACAAAATCTCAAGAGACAAGTCTCATATTTGCTTTGTGCAACTGATGTATATGTGGAGGTAAGAAAGTCTTCTTCAGTGATTTTTCCTTCTATTTCAGCATCTTTGCCACACACACTCCCTGCATTCCCATGGATTTTAGGAACCAGACTCTTGTTAGTGAGTTTGTTTTCTTGGGTTTCTCCAACATCACGCATGGCCGGAACTACGCCATCCTGCTGTTCCTCGCCATCTATTTGGTCACCATTCTGGGCAATCTCATGATCATCACCCTCATCCTGGTGGACTCCCATCTTCACAGCCCCATGTACTTTTTCCTCAGCCACTTGTCCTGCTTGGATGTCTGCTACTCAACAGTCACAGTCCCCAAGATCCTAGCAAATCTCCTTCTCCAAAGGCACAACATTTCCTACAACCACTGCTTTGCCCAGATGTTCTTCTTGATGGCTTTCTCTGGCTCAGAATGCTGGTTGCTGGCCATTATGGCATATGACCGCTATGCCGCCATCTGTCAGCCTTTGCGCTACTCTCACATTATAAGTCCGTGCGTTTGTATGCAAGCAGCCATTATTAGCTGGATCTGGGGCTTCCTGAATTCAACAGTGCACATAGCCTTGGCTTCCAAGTTACATTTCTGTGGAGAAAATCAGATCCATCACATCTTCTGTGACCTCCCACCACTGCTGAAAATTGCCTGTGGTGATATACATGTCAACCAGATTACAAGTCATATAGCCACCATATTTGTAGGACTGGCCCCTTTCCTTCTTGTTGCCATCTCATACGTCTACATCCTTGCGTCCATCCTGCGTATCCGCTCCAACTCGGGCAGGCAGAAAGCTTTTTCCACCTGCTCTTCTCACATGCTGGTGGTCATCCTTTACTTCGGAAATGGATTCTTAAACTACAACCGGCCAAGCTCTGGCTACTCCCTGCAGACTGACACCCTGATTTCCACCATGTATTGCATCGTCACCCCCATGTTGAACCCCCTGATCTACAGCCTCCGCAACAAGGAGGTGAAGGGGGCCCTGCGGAAGGTCCTGGACAGCCACAGGAGAATATAGACTTCTTCTTGCCAGCTGGAAAACCTTTTTGGCACTTTCGACCAAGACCAGTTCTTGGTCAAAGTAGCACATCTTTGTCTGATGGACACAACCAGTGACTTCCAGGATGATTGCTTTCCTCAAGGCTTTCTCTAGAGAAAATAGGCCACCTTCTTATAGCACGCTTCTTATTAAGAGCTTGGGGACACCATTCACAAAAATGCTAACGTTATTTATTTATGAATCGTGGTTGCTGCATTATGTGGACCCATCTCCTTTTGTGGATGGAATTAGTGCCTGGCAGTCCCAGATCTCATGGGTCATGTAACTGTACCACAGCAGAAGAAATGGGAAAGCATGTCAGTATTCCGCAGCCAGGAAGGTGCCTTTGGGTGGCATTGGTATAATGACAAAAATACTGTTTTCCACGGCAGATTTGGGCCGTGGGCGGGTGCAAAAGGAGGAAATGGCCCTTGATGCCAGGTTTGCTCCACTTCTCTCCAAAGAGCATAAAGTTGCAAGGCACCACAAACCAGATTTCTGCTGGTTTCTACTTTCTTTCTTCTTTCTGTTCCTTTCTATTGTCTAATTTCTTTTTTCTTTCTGCTGTTTTCTATTGCCTAATTTCAAATCTAGAACTAGAGCATCAACTGAGAAAAGGAGACTATTCATTGCAGTTCTGCAAAGAACACAGTATTTGGGCCCCTAAGAATTAGATTCTAACCAGGAATGAACAGCCTTAATGTAAGAATTTGCCCCGTTCGTCAAGAGAAACTCCCGTGACACGTGTGGTTCACAAAAGAGGTTTACTCAAGCATAACGCGACAGTTACAAGCAAAGCCAGGACTGGCTTGGTACAATACATTGGTTCCTTTATACCTCCCCTTCCCGCGGTTTTCGCCCCGCGATCGCGTTGCCAGCGGCGGATTATCCGCACCCCAATAATCCCCCTTGAGTAGTCCAGATGGCAGGTTCAGCCCGAATCCCATTGTCCATTGACTGATTTCCCCTCCGGCGTGGGTTGGTTTCCTCTAAGTCCTTTACTTTGCATGCAGAACCGGGGTTTCTGGAGGCGCGGTGATCTTGGCTTCTCGGCTCGCTGTTCCACTTATTGTTAGCTCGCACCGCTTATCAGTGTAGATTAATTGCTTCCACTCTGCGGTTTCCCCGCCGGCTAGGCGCAGGTGGCCGCTGATTAGCCTTGCGGTTCCCACTTCCCCTTTTCCTCCTGGCTCGCAGCATGCAGTGAAATTGGCTCAGCCCGGCGGTGGGCTTCTATGGGGCTTCTATGGGGCGCCGTGCCGGCTGAACCTGACACTTAAAAGCTCCATTTTGACACCTTCTGAAGACTGAGGATGAAACCTTGGCGAAGGTGTTCTGTTGTTGCTGCTGTTCAGTCGTTAAGTCGTGTCTGACTCTTCGTGACCCCATGAACCATACCGCACCAGGCCTTCCTGTCCTTCACTGCCTCCCTGAGTTTGCTCAGTGTAGAAGGTGTCCTACAGGCAGACTAATGCAGCCCTTCCCTGAGAGACCTTGTGAGCCAGTGAGGTGTTCAAAAAACTGGCCCGTGAGCTGCCTGGGGACAATGAGAGTTGAATCCTGATGGAAGAGGCTGAGTTAGAGTTTTCAGGAAGCCACTAAACGGTGCAGGATGCCCAGATGTTCTGAGTCCTCCAGGAGCGCCTCTTAACATGAGCTTCCTGGTGTAAGTACATTTCAAGGAGCTATTCCAAAACCAAGAAGTTGCTTGTCTTGTTTCACCTGAAGGACCTTAAACTAGTGGACTGTAGAGAGAACAGGGAAGGGATCACTTTGCAATATATTTGAACGTGGAGGGCTTTTCTATTGCCATTCCCCACCCCATGTTTTATTTGTGTTTCTTTTTTTCTTAAAGAAATGGTTATTTTCTTCTCAGAATGCAATAAATTATGAATTGCAACCGTGGACTGTTTTCTTTCCAAACATTGGTTATCTAGTTTAGCAAGGACACTCCTTTGGATGGAAAAGTTCAGGAGTTTGGGGTATGACGTTCCGTCAAGTGCTGCCAAGTCTAAGCTGGTGGGCTTTCCTTCCTCCCCATCAGGATCCTTTCTCAGAGCTTCCCCTCAAAGCTGTCTTCTACAGCCTTGCAATCCTCCATGCGATGCCCTTTTCTGAAATTTCTGTGAATCTGCTTGGAAAAATATCATTTGGGTGTGGGGAGGCTGCTGGAGAGCCTGATATTGCCCGTGAACCCCTTTTCTCTCACTTCCCTTCTTTAGGTTAAGGTGAAAGAACTTACACTCACCTGCTAATTCTATATGGAAGAGGAAGTTTTGTGCAGCTATCAGACGCCTGGCTTTCCTTGTGATGCCGGCTGAACTGGGATTGTTGGCGCTCTCATCTGCATCGGTGGCACACCTGGCTGAACAGCAATCGCAGGCCCTCTATGGGGGGAGCAAACTGCAACCTGGGACAGGGAAGGTGGACACACAACAGTGGGCAGTCACCACTTTTTTCATGATCTTACCCTGCACCTCCCCAAGATCCTGAGCTCTGAGCTGCTTTGGATGATTTTCCTCCAGATGCAAGCACAAATGCCTCAAAAGCCTTCAATAAAATGTTCCCTCCAGTGGAACCAAAATTCCTGACTAGATCTTATGTACGGGCGCCATTTACGCAAGTATTTAATGGCCCAGTTAGACTCTGTCTGTGCTGGTCCTGGGTCCGAGCGGTGGGAAGTACCTCTTTGTGGGAGGGGCAGTTCCATGTCCCTCGCAGGAGGCAGTGGTCTGCCATGTTCTCAGGAAGCCACCACTGGACCCAGCAGTGCTGGACAATTTTGGTCCAGTCTCCAGCCTCCTCTTTGGGGAAAGGTTGTTGAAAAGATATAAAGCCCTCAGCTTCAGAGGGCCCTGTAGGAAGCAGATTATCTAGAACCATTACACTTGGGTTTCAGGTTAGAATATATTCCTGAGTCAGCACTGAACATGCCTGTAGATGATTTCTGACAGGTTTGTGATGGGAATGAGGAAACCATCCTGGCCTTCCTTGATCTGCCAACAGCGTTTAAGACCATCGCTCACGGTATTCTTCTGGGCTGGCTAAGGAGGTTGGGAGTGGGAGACACGGCTCTTCAATGGTCCTCCTTCCTCCAAGGCCAGTTGCGGTTCATGCTGGTGGGGAAGAGAGCTCCAGCCATAGGCCGTACTACGTTTGACTCTCTCCCTGCTCCTATTTAGCATCTACGCAAAACCTTTGGTGGGAGCCGTCTTGTTGGCATGGGGACCAGTATTAGTAGCATCTGATCGCACTCAGCTGTGCCTCTCAGCCCCCGGCCGTCCACGGGATGTTGTGGAGGTGCTATCCCAGTGCCTGGAGGGTACATGCGACTGGCTGGGGAAGAGCAGCCTTCAGCTCAACCCTGTTAAGACAGTAGCTGTGGATTTTAAGACCCTCTGGATCTGGGGACTTGCTATGGTTAACCCTGAACGGGATTGCAGTCTCCCAGGAAAGGGGGGGGGGGGGGTGTAGAAACTTTTAAAATGCCGTGTTTTTCTTAAAAAAAACTCTCTTGGATTCATTTCTGGAACTCCAAATGAGATAACTGATTCCAGATCACTCTCCCTGCCTGGTTAAGCTTCAGATCTGGAACAGATTATTCTGCTCTGCCCTCTTCCTTCCTCCCCCCCCCCCCCCCCCATGAGTCTGACACAAGAAAACTGTGCTGTGCCTGCTGGCAAGTCCCAGATGAGTCACTTTTGCCCCAGAGGTTCTCTGCTACCTGCCCTCCCACCTCTGCTCCCTGCAGAATCCAGGGCAGGAACACTCTCAGGGCCGCATGCCAAGGGTCATTTCCCCCACGAGCACCACCTGCCACGGATAATGCAGGCAATTGGACGACTAGCTCTTAATGTAAGAATGAGCTTCCAAAGGAGTTTCCTCCCTTCCTGCGCTGTTGGCAGACTGCTGGCCGGACCACCTCTCCTCCCGCTGTATCTGAACCTGACTGTGGAGAACTTGGGGAGAGGGAGTTTCTGCTTCAGCCACAGCCGGTCTTCAGCAGGTGAGATAACCAGCAAAGGTGAGTTGCTCTGTGGCCCGTCAAGGATTCTCTTCCATTCGTTGTGGGGTGGCATTGCAAGGAGATGTTCAGCTTTAGGATGGAGGGACCACGAATGCAAGATTCAGCTCAGGAATGTCCACCGAGGGAATCTCAGAAGCGGCAAAGCCCCTCCTCTGCCTGAGACTCACAACAGATCACAGTCTGTACCCACCAACAGCCCAGCCTTTCCCATCCTTCCTAGGACCACGTGCTGCTTCAGAGATGGGCTTTGATTGCACAAAGCAGTTTCCAGGATGAAAGCTGGGACCTGGAAACTTACAGGTACATTTTCCAGCTCTTTTGTTATATGACAGGCAGGGGCACTGTGGGGATCGAGATTCAAGATAGCCAAACCAAGAACATCTGTGAAGCCATTTTGCCCCTGTTACATCAGCCCGCCCCACTCGGTCCGGCAGAAGATGCATGTTGCGGACCCCACCAGTCAAGGTATTTCGACCGGTGGGGTCTAGGAAGAGAGCCTTTTCTTCCGTGGCCTCCACTCTGTGGAACAACCCACCACCCAAGGTGCGGTGTGCCCCCACTCTCATGGCCTTCAGGAAGAACATGAAATCTTGGCTATGTCAGATGGCCTGGGGCCAGATGGGGGTTTGCACCAGTGGAATTGGCTTGTGGGGTAATTGATTATACCCCCCAATCATCCTGAATGTTTTTAGTCTTTTTATGTATAGGATCCTTTTATATAGTCTAATTTAGCTAATTAATGCGCATATTTATATTTTTCAATGTTTTCAGGTTTTACTTTACGTGTGAGCTGCCAAGAGTCACCCTCCAGGGGAGATGGGCGGCATACAAATTGAATAACTAAATAACTAAATCTTCATGCAGTATAAGTCAACTATGGATTGTACATTGCTGTTAGCCATGGTAGGAAGCTGGAACTACTACATTCAGAGTTGATGCATCTCAGCATAACATTTGGTGAGGAACATGAAGGGGAAGGTGTTGCCTGTGGGTTTGCAAGAGGCGCCTTGAAAGGGGCACCTTCACCCTAGTGTCTTCATACACTAGGAAAGACAGCTCAGCTGAAGCACCTCTACAATCTGAAGCACTACTTTGTCTTTCTGAACCCAAAGTCTCTTTGTCCAATTTCCATGTCTCAATCACTTTCTGGAATCCAGCAGGTCAGTAGAAATGTGTTACATGATTAAATCTGCTTCTGGTAAGGTCTCCTTCTTTCATAATCTCAGCAAACACCATAGGTCGACCTGATTCCAAATTGAAAGAGACCTTCATTTAGAGCAGGTGGGACAGGGTCCAGCGAGACCTTTATGGCTCTCAAGAACAAGAGGGGACAGGCTTGTTCTGTGTTGAAGCCAAGAGCAAGTCAAGCATTTTTGGGGAGGAGATTCAGAAGACGTTCAAAGGAATGATTTGGGCTGGACTGAACCCCAAGTTACTGATAGAATTGAGGGCCCTTAATGAAATAAGTAATGGCAAAGAACTCTGAAGTGGAAGAAACACGACAGCCACTCAATGTGCCTTTGACTCAGCTGCTCCTGTTTGTGTTGCCCTCAGCTGCAAAAACATCTGAGAAAGTGTACAGCATAGGAAATGGACCGGCACATCTTTAACTTGGAGGATCTTCACAGGCTTCTCAGTAGCATTTTTCAGTGATTGTTGGTGCCCTTTGGAAGAAGATCAGTTGCCAGGGAAAGGAGTAGGACCCATTGGAAAATCAAAAGTGTCCCATTAGAATGTCCTTCTGTAGGCCAGTGACTTCCTGAGGGGTTGAAACTGCTGCTCCAGGTGAGAGAATCATGGTGCAACCCCTCAGGATGGCACAAGTCAGAGAAGTCAGTGATATTCTACCATCTTCTCCCAGTAAGTCATTTGTCTTAGATATAGAATATGGTTATGAAGCCAACCTTGGAAGAAAAGGTCCTTGGAGTTTCACAGCATGCCAAATGCCGCAGAAATGCAGCAAGAGAATTAAGCTCTGCTCCCCCAGGTCTGCCCCCCAATTTCCCTTGCAGCTAATTCTAATTCAAACAGCACAGGGAATCAGGAGGTATTCTTTGGGTGGGAGAGATCCCTAAAATTTCATTCTCCACAGTTCCACAGAGACCTCAAATAAATGACTTTGTCATTTTGCTTCTTCCATGCATTTTCCAAGGTCCATTGCCCCTTTCTGCTTCCTTCACATGCATTTTTCTCTCTTCCCAGCTGTCCATTCTTTCTCTTATGGATTCCCAGAACCAAACTCAGGGGACAGAATTTATCTTCCTGGCATTCTCCGGACTCCTAAGCCATCAGGTCCACCTTTTCTTGGTGCTCCTTGTTGCCTATTTAGCCACTCTGATGAGCAACTTTATGATCATAACCCTGGTTCTTCTGGATTCCCACCTTCACACCCCCATGTACTTCTTCCTCAGCCAGCTCTCCAGCTTGGATATTTGCCTCTGCTCTGTGGTTGTACCAAAAATCCTGGTCAACTTCCTACGCCAGCAACACACCATCTCCTACAACCAATGCCTGGCACAAGCGTTCTTCCTCATTGGCTTTGCAGGATGTGAGCTGGCCCTACTGGCTGTCATGGCCTATGACCGCTATGCAGCCATCTGCCAGCCTTTGCACTATGCCCATCTGATGAGGACCAAGGTATGCATCCAACTGTCTGTGGCCATTTGGCTCTGGGGCTTCCTACACTCAGCCATCCATGCTGCCCTGGCCTCCAGGTTGGATTTTTGTGGAAACCACCAGGTTCCTCACATCTTTTGTGATGTTCCCCCATTACTAAAAATTGCCTGCAGTGATACCTGGGTCAATGAATTGGCCAATCACATCACCAGCATCTTTGTGGGCCTCAGCCCCTTTCTCTTCATCATCCTGTCCTATTTTTATATCTTGGCCTCCATTCTGCGGATTCACTCCACCACCGGCAGGCGCAAAGCCTTCTCCACTTGTGCATCACACATTGCTGTTGTAACTCTCTTTGTTGGCAATGGATGTGTGAATTACAACCAGCCTAGTGCTGGCTACTCCTTGGAGATTGATGCCCTGATTTCCACAATGTTTTGCATCGTCACCCCCATGCTGAACCCCTTGATCTACAGCCTCCACAACAAGGAGGTGAAGGGGGCCCTGCGGAAGGTTCTCAACTGCTGGAAGACAGCATAGCCTTCATTTTGGGGGGAAGGTGTTTTGTTGACCCTCATGTGTTTGTGCTCCCTAAGAAAAATGAAGGTTGTGCACATGAACTATGGTAGAAGGACTTTTTCAAGGTCCCTGCAAAACTGTTCCCAAGAGAAAACAAATGGAGATTGTTGTAAGAACATGTGTAGCTGGACCTTGCATCTGTTTTATTATTACAATAAAAAACTAGTACAGACTAAAAAATAAAAGAATAAAAAGAAAAAATAGAAGGTGCAGAAAAGAACAAAATAGAAAGAAAAATAGAAAAGAAAAAAAAATTAGAATATAGCAAAGAAAAGAAATATATAAAGAAATGACTTCCCCATTCATCACGAGTATCAACAATTTTAGTAACATCGCCTTCTCTTAAAATACAACAAATGATCTCTTCTTCCCATATCCCATCTCTTATCTGTAAACAAATCCTTAAAACCTCATCATTTCAGTCCTGATGTCAGCACAACTCCATTGAGGGTCACCAGAGATAACAACACATCTATTTTAACCTTGCTCAAATAAGCCAACTTTATATTCTTTCCTTTTACTTCTAACTCCCTGGTGTCCTTACCTGTGGGCTCCCTGGCTTCCCTGACTCCATCCTGGTCCAATAGCCTTGCCAGGACCTGTGAGGATGCTACAAGTGTTGATAGGGGGTGAGAGGTCTAGCTCGCAGCCCCAGCTTTGTGGGGTGCCACAGGGCTCAGTGCTCTCTCCACTCCTGTTTAACATCTACATGAAGCCAGTGGATGAGATCATCTGTCACCATGGGATGAAGTATCATCAGTATGTGGATGATACTCAATTGTACATCTCAGTCCTGGGTGCACTAAGTGATGCTGTGGATGTTCTTTTGTGGTGCTTGGAGGCTGGAGGAGGGGGGGGAGGGTCTGGATGGGGAACAATAGGCTTCAACTGAACTCTGGCAAGACAGAATGCCTGTGGGTTTGGGGCTCCTCCATGTCTGAGGCCTTACCATCTTTGGTCCTGGATGGGGTTGCACTGATCCAAATGGACCCGGTGTGTAATCTGAGGGTCCTTCTGTACTCATGACTCCTGCTTGAGGAGCAGGTGGCAGTTGTGGCTAGGAGGGCCTTTGCTCAATTCCATGTTGTGTGCCAGTTGTGCCCTTTCCTGGATCAGGAAGTCCTTCTCTCAGTCACTTGTGCCTTGGTCATCTCTCGTATGGACTATTGCAACACACTCTACATGGGGCTACCCTTGAAAAATATCCGGAAGCTGCAGCTGGTGCAGAATGCGGTGGCATGGGCAGTTATGGGTGCCTTGAGGGCTGCACATGTAACCCCCTCTGCTGCACGAGCTGTCTTGGTTCCGGTTTGCTTCCGGGTCCAATTCAAGGTGTTGGCTATGACCTTTAAATCACTTCATGGCATGGGCCCAGTTACCTGGGGAACTGTCTCGTCCCGATTACACTGACCCATCCCACCTGGTCCAGCAGGAAGGGTATTACAGACCCTGTCAGCTAGAGAATTTCAACTGGCAGGGTCTAGGAGGAGAGCCTTTTCTGCTGTCGCCCCCGCCCTGTGGTACAACTTGCACTTGGGTGACATTGGTCCCCACTCTTCTGGCCTTCCAGAAGAGCATTAAGACCTGGCTCTGCCAACTACTATTGGGACCCAGTGAGGGTTGGCGGTTTGAGGACGCTCTCTCCATCTTTTAGCTTTTGTACATTTTTGTAAAGATTTTAATTGTTTTATCACTTTTTCACTTGTAAGCCGTGTAGAATCTCTTAAACAGTGAGATGTGAGGCGTATAAATTTGATTAATAAAATAAATAAATAATATTGATCTTCAGTCCCTCCAAATAATGTCCTAGAACTTGATTTCTTTTCATTTTTTCTTTTCATAAAATTCTTTTCATTAACAAGCCTCTTTTGTAAATCCAATACAGGAAAATTATCCAGGTCACTCTCTTGGTTTGTTATTTGTATATCCCTTTTTTAATTATTAAAAAATCAGCCTGTTTCTTTTGTATGTCCAGTGTAACACCTTTTTCCATGTCATTCCTGTAGCCTGTCATTTTTAAATCCACTTTCAAATCAATCTCAATCATGTCAGGTAATATTTGTTCCTCTTCCATAACATCTGTTAAACACAGTCTACCTATAGAGGCAGACACTCTTAAAATTAACTTCTGGGTTCAAAAATATCCCCTAATATGTCCAATATTAAAATATTTTGCTTTGTTGTGTATTAGTAAGTCAAATTTAAGTTTTCTTCTTTAACTGTAATCTTTAGTTCCTTCTGGTTCCCTCTAGTGTCCAATTTTTAAAGTATTATCTTTTTTTTTTAAAGAATTCAAAACAAAAACATTTTCCCATGGGAAGGATTCTTTATAATTACTCCCAAAATCTTATTTCAAATTTATCTGGACCCTTAGTCCATTTGTAAGTTTCTAAAATCAAAGTTTTAATCACCCTTTTGCTGTTTATTTCCAAACCAAAAAAAAATTAAGTGTTTAAACTTGCATTTAAAACTTCTTTCACTAAGGAGTGAAGGAAATTCACCTAGTATTGTAAAACTTCTCGATCCAAAGGTTCCTAATAGCTGAAAAGCAGTCAACGAGCAATTTCCAAAAGTGATTAGAAAAGGAAGTCTGTGAACCCAGCATCCTTTCAAAGGCGCCAATTGCAGATTGAGCAAGATGGCTATTCCCTTGTCTCCCAGCACTCTAAACCTGCCAGAGAGCCCAGTCTTGCAGTCTCCTCACAAGGAGCAGCTGTCTGGAACACTTGTGGTTCTCTTCAAGTCCTCTTCTTGTCTGGAGAGGAGGTATCGAAAAGCCAGTCTACTCACTGGCTCTTCGTTCCACCATGGTCATTTGCTTCACTTTTTGCAGAGCCATCTTCAGTCTGCCATTTCTTCCCAAGAGGTCCAAGTAGCTGGACCTTGCATCTGAATGAAAACTCATTAATTCCACCATTCTGTGTTCTATCATGACCAATTAAGTGTCTCAAGGAACCTGCAAGCAAATGCCGTACACTTCTTCTAGAAGCCGGAAGCTGGTGGTGACCAGGGACATGTGATTCCTGATCATATGAGTAGAGGTAACAGCTCATGGCTTGTAGTCATTTTGATAGCCTGTCTTCTACTGCTCCAGAGCAAAGACAAGCTCTAACTAAGACAGAATTCAGATGAGGAACAGGAAAAACAGTTGGATAGTCAGAGAGCAAATGCCACAGTAGGAAACAAAGTATGGAGATGGTGGAAGCCAAGGTGGTTTGCAAGGACAGAAAGATATGGAAATGTATAATGAATTGCAAAGTTGTAAATCACCCTGTCTTTCTCTTTGTCTTATCTCCAGCCTTTAATACCTTCTTCAGCTCTTTCCCACTGGTTCTCTGCATGTTACAGAGGGATCCTTGCTCTGAAAGGGAAGAGCATGAATGGAGTACAGATATGTCTGTCTGTAGAGCATGCTGAAATCCCCGTGTGACTGTTTCCTGAGTTCCCTTCACAATTTCTGCTCTCTCTGAGGTCCCTCCAGGCCTCTGAACGAGCCCTCCCCCCCGCCCCCCAGCATGCTGGGCAAAAGAGTCTCCTTCCCAGGTGATGCATTCACAAACTAGCCTTATCCTCAGGCACCGCAGGAGTGGCCACAGGCTTTGGGTATCGCAACGATCCAGCCAGGAATCATCTAATCTCACCATAAGGAAGTGTCCCAGCTGAGTTCCAAACAAGGGCAAAAAACGAAGCCTAAAACAAGTTTAAGTGATAAAATAGGAAGGTTGGAAAACTGAGATACGAATAGCAGTGCTAAAATCGATATGAGTACCATGCAAGCGGTCTGCTCAGTCCTCTGTTCAAAATGAGGCAAAATTTGACCGTCCAAAAGGAAGGTCAGGACTCCCCAGCACAGGAACAGAAGCCTATCACCACCTCTGGCCACTCTGCTCCATCTCTTTGGGCTACTCCAGTCTCATGAGCAGCAAGTCCAGTGATATCTGGTGGTGGCCACCTGGCTCTGGGGCTTCCTTGATCCTGCTCTTCACACTGACTTGCACCTCTCATTAGGTTCCTCACATTTGGTACGATATTCCCCAACTATTGAAAATCACCTATGGTGATAGGCTGGAAGCATCTATTTCTATCATCCATCCATCCATCCATCCATCCATCCATCCATCCATCTATCTATCTATCTATCTATCCATCCATCCATCCATCCATCCATCCATCCATCCATCCATCCCCTTTCTCCATATTAAGGAAGCAAGTTTAGATGTGTGCATTTTGAGAAAAAGAATTCAGGTGAATTAAAAAAACAAAAAAGGATATTTTTTTCAGATATTTTTTATCCTGCCTTCATTATTTTTATACATAAGTCAAGGCGGCTGTCAGAACCTGCATCAACCAACAATTGTGAATTTACAAAGCATAGCAGTCAATGGGAAGTTCTTTGATTTGCTTCTGCCAATTGAGACTGGGGAGGGGGACTAGTAGTTAAGGGTTTTAATAGGAGTAGTCACGGGAGATGGTGAGGAGCTTAACCTTCTATGGGCAATGAGGCCAGGTCAGATTGCAGGCAAGGCCAGTGGGGGCTTGATGGCCAGGAAGGAGCTATGTATCCGTGGGAGAAAGGGAAGAGGTCACCACCAGGTGAAGAGGAATAGAGGCGCCAGGGCAATTAGGGGAGGGGGGATAAATAGAGGAAACTTTTTCAAGGCTTTAGTTTTAGCAATGTTTTGTTCAAAGCTACCTGTACCACAAAATAAAGGAGCATTTTCTGAACCAGGCCTGGTTGCATGAGAATTCTTCGGGATTGGGGCGTGGACATTGTAGACTTGACATTTTGTTAAAACTCCTTGATACTGGATTTTACCCGAGAGGGAACTCTACGAGGAAAAGCCAGCAACTTATAATGGCCTCAGAGGAGCAACAGAAAAGTTCCCCGGAGCAGCCAACAGATGAGGAGAACAAAATGCTGCAATTGGAGGCAGCTATTACCAGGTGTGATCTTGGAGTAGTTGGGAAGGACACTTGGGCAAGCTCCCCACCAATAGGGGTCGAGAAGTGGCATATCCCCCCCCCCCCGAAGCACTATTGGGAGCCAAACCGAAGGACCCAGCCCAGCGCCTGGCCCACTGCTGGGGACCACCAAGAGACCTGAGATTTTGGGGAGTCTCTGAAGGTTTCACACCTGAGGTGCCAGCGCATCCCAGATGGTCCAGAGCCATGGGGGCTGCATCTGGGTTTACTGTGCCATGGGATGAGGGGCGCCGGGTACGGGAACTGGAAGGTGAAGTACGCGCCCTGAAGGAGCATATAAGCCTGCTCGAGCAGCAGAAGGCAAGGAGCAGACTGGGACCTATGGCTATGCTTCCAGATCCAGACAGGGGCCTGCACAGCTCACCCTGACCTCCCCGATTGCACCAACGGTGCAACCAACCCTTCCCCCTCCTATGCATCTGGAACCGCCTCCTGCAAGGCAAGGTTGGGAAGCGGAGCAGGAACCAGCCGCCCTACGGCCCTATCGAGAGGAGGGGGACCTACTGAAAAGATGGGGTCTAGAAGATAAGTACGGTGGAGACCCTGCTCAGCTACCTGCCTTCTTGAACCAGGTGAGAATCTGCATGGGCACATGCAGGCACCTTTTTGCAAGCAATGCCTGGAGGGTGCTATATATAGCCCGCTTCCTAGTAGGCGTGGCAGCTGAATGGGTGAACGACCTGAATGAAGTGGAGGCACCCGAACTGGGGGACTTTGACCACTCCATCACTGCACTACACGACTGATTCGAAGACCAATGTGCCCACACGCAAGCAGCGGAGGCAATCAGGGAGCTGAAGCAAGGGGCTCGCTCGGTAACCAAGTACATGCTGGAGTTCAAACGCTTAGCGGCAAAGCTCCCCGACTGGCCAGAAGCATTCCTCATGCGGTTGTTCCAAGAGGGGCTAAATCAAAGGCTCTTCAAGATGGCCATGGTCAGAGGTTGCCCGGAAACATTGGCAGGGTGGATCACCCATGTCTCCATATTGGAGACACAACTGGCGAAAGTCAAGCCGCATGGAGCGGAGGTGCGATGGCGGACTCTGAGCACTGTGCGACAACTGGAGAGGAACCCGGCAAAGCGGGGGACAAGAGCTGCGATAACAGCGTGAGCCGCGGGGAAAGCCTGCTTCATCTGTGGTGAGGAGGGGCATTTCGTGGCAGCCTGTCCTCAGAACCCAAGGCTAAAAGTCATGGCAAAAGCGAAACCTGCCGACAAACCCACAAAGCTGGCAAAAGCAACCAGGAAAAGTACTGCGGCAAGAGGGGAAGAGGAGCGGGTGGTACTTCCCTACCTCTCGGACAGCGAGGACAAAGAGGAGCCACTGGTGGGAAACGCGACGCGCCTGCTCTAACTCGTGCTGGAGAGCAGGTGGGCAGCCTGAGGCGTGACCAGCCGAGATGGAGCAAATCGATCGAGGACATCCGGGTGAGTCCGATGATGTTGGAGGTGGTGATCTGGGTGCTGTGATCGACTTGTCGAGCCTGGCTCACAGCATTGATTGACTCTGGGTGCTCCTGGTGTTTGATCAGCCCCATGCTCGTCACAGGATTGAAATTAAAAGTGCACCGGCTGAAAACACCCATAATTTTCAGGCAAGTGGATGGAACAGCGGTGGGGGGCAGTGCGGTCCGCTACTATACAGAGGCTTTTGAGATAAAGGTCGGGACACACCGGGAGACTTTAAAATGCCTGGTAGTGCCGCTGGCTAATTACCCCCTCATTTTGGGAATGTCCTGGCTAGAGTTGTGGAACCAAGCATCAACTGGCAGGCAAAAACTCTGACCTTCCCGGATGGTGGGAATGGGATTGAGACAGTGGAGCCCAACC
Organism: Liasis olivaceus; assembly: GCA_030867105.1. Lineage (NCBI taxonomy): Eukaryota > Metazoa > Chordata > Lepidosauria > Squamata > Pythonidae > Liasis > Liasis olivaceus. Next base: position 80,575,639 of record CM061355.1, read on the forward strand.
AACGAGGGGAGCTGGGATTAGCAGCCCTGAATGAACCGCGCCAAGGGAGGAAGCCCCATGTGGGAGGGGCAGAGGAAATCCCCAGGCAGTATAGAGACTTGGCAAAAGTTTTTAGCGAGGCTGAATCTGACCAACTGTCGCCACCCCACCCCACTGACTGTGAGATTGAGCTGGTGCCAGAAGCGAAGTACCCAACCCCAAAAATGTACTCCATGACTCAAAAGGAAATGGGGGCATTGCGGGAATTCATTGACAAAAACTTGAGCCGGGGCTTCATAGTGCCCGCTAAATCCCCCCTAATGGCACCAGTATTGTTCAGAGAAAAAAAAAGACAGGACTTTACGCTTATGCATGGACTATAGGGGGTTAAATGCAATATGTACAGAGAACAAGTACCCACTGCCATTAATAAAAGATTTGTTAGCTCATTTGGCAAAAGGAAAGATTTTTACCAAACTCGAGTTGAGAGATGCATATTTTTGCGTGCGCATAAAAGCTGGGCAGGAATGGAAAACTGCATTCCGATGCACGCTTGGCCACTATATGTATCGAGTTCTCCCATTTGGATTAAAAGGCACACCCGGGGTATTTATGCAACTGATTAATGAGGTGTTGCACGAGTTTCTCTACCAAGGAGTGTTAGTGTACTTGGATGACATTTTAATTTACACCAAAACAATGGAGGAACATGTGGAATTAGTCCGGAAAGTGTTGGATAAACTGCTAAAGGCGCAGCTATATGCTAAACTGTCAAAATGTGAATTCCATAAAGATTGCATTGACTATCTGGGCTACAGAATCTCTAATAAGGGAGTGGAGATGGACGCAGGTAAAGTGCGGGATGTTATTGCCTGGGAGGCACCAAAAACCTGGAGGCAACTGCAAAGTTTCCTTGGCTTTGCCAACTTTTACAGACAATTTATTCCCAACTTTGCACAAGTAGCCCTCCCTTTAACAGATTTATTAAAAACAAAGGACAAGAACACTGTAGCAGCAAAAGCCCCAGGGGTCCCTTTAAAATGGACAATAGAATGTCAGGAGGCTTTTGAAAGTCTCAAAGCATTATTCATGGCTGAACCCATTCTGAAGCACCCAGATCTGGCAATGCCTTTTGTTATTCAGACAGATGCCTCTGATGTGGCTATTGGGGCAGTCCTCATGCAAAAGGATGGGGAAGGAGTTTTGAGACCATGTGCTTACTTATCCAGAAAGTTCTCTGAAACTGAGAGGAGGTGGCTAGTGTGGGGAAAGGAGGCTTTTGCTGTGAAATGGGCTTTAGCGAATTGGAGACATTTGCTTGAAGGGGCGGAGAAGGCTTTTGAGGTTTGGACAGACCATAAGAACTTAGAGGCTTTAAAATCACCCAGGAAATTGTCTCCTAAACAAATAAGATGGGCACAATTCTTCAGCTGATTTAATTTCACTTTAAAGTACATCCCGGGGGGAAGGAACTTTTTGGCAGATGTGCTGTCTAGACTGCCTCAGCACAATAGCCAACGGGAGAAGGTGGTATCACTGGTAATCCCCACCAGGAGGGAGCCAGGATTGGCAGCTGCAGTCACCAGATCACAGAGTAAAGCCACGAAGCCTCTCCTTGAGTCAGAGTTATTAACAAACTTAAATCGCTTCCTGGAAACAGATGAATGGTTCCAGAAAAATAAGGACGTACCAACCCAGAAGGAGGGAGCATGATGGAAAGCTGATAGACTCTACATGCCCCAGGAGGCTCGTAAGCTGGTACTGCAAAGAGGCCATGATGATAAAACAGCCGGACACTTTGGCTTTGTCAAAATGTTACATCTACTACGAAGGCAATTTTGGTGGACCTCCATAAGAAGAGACGTAGCAGAATATGTAAATACCTGTCCTGTCTGTGCTATGGCAAAAAGGCGGGGAGGGAAGCCACGAGGATTGTTACAGCCAGTAGCAAGCCCTTCCAGACCCCAGAAGGAGATTGCGATGGACTTTATTGTGGATCTGCCTGAGAGCAGAAAAAAGACTGTGATTTGGACTGTTACTGATCTCTTCTCTAAACAAACTCACTTCATACCTTGTAAACCCATCCCCTCAGCACCTGAACTGGCTGAATTGTTTATTCAACATATCTACAAATTACATGGTTGTCCTGAAAGAGTGATCAGTGACAGGGGGGTCCAGTTTGCCTCTAAATTCTGGAGGGCATTTTTAACCCTTTTGGGATCCAAGCAAGCAATGAGCTCTTCTTTTCATCCTCAGACAGAAGGGGCGACTGAGAGGAGGCATGCAGGGTTGGAACAATATTGGAGGTACTTTATAAACTATCAGCAGAACAATTGGGTGGACTTATTACCTTATGCTGAAGTGGCTTACAATAATGCTGTCCACAATAATACAGGTCTGTCCCCTTTCCAAATTGTATCAGGACAAGACTTTGTACCTATACCTGAACTACCTCATGTGCAGACAGGGTTAAACCAGTGGATGAATGGGGGGACAGAATAAGACAATTGTGGCCAATCAGAGAACAAGCCATTGCAAAAGCAAGAGAAAATTATAAAATCCAGGCCGATAAAAAGAGAGCCCCACATGAACCTTGGAAAGTGGGGGACAAAGTGTGGTTATCTACTAAGAATCTGAAATCTTCACATGCATGTAGAAAACTTGGATACAAGTATGTAGGGCCTTTCATTGTGGAAAAAGTAATTAACCCTGTTTTGGTACGCTTGAAGCTCCCCAAAACCCTCAGGAAGATTAATCCTGTTTTCCACAGTGAACTGTGGAAACCCTACAAGGAGTCTGATAAGTGGAGACCAGCAGTGCCCCCTCCAGATCCTATTATGATTGAAGGGGAACGACACTTTGAGGTTCAGGAGATATTGGACTCTAGAAAACATAGAGGAGACATTCAGGTTGCGTAGAGTGCAGCAAAAATCCCATAAATCCTGCTCTCAGGAAAATTACACATCAGCATGAGAGCTTGCAAAATGCAATGTCCATATTGTGTTCTCCAATGATACAGTGGAGGTGTTTCACACAACTTTTCACATGTTTCATTTTTCAAAAAATCGCAAGTCATTGGAGTTTTTACAGGTTTTGCATCTAACATTCCCATGTTTGCTAACAACTGTTCTATCTTTTTCTTTTGACTTAGATAGATTTCTCCATTTTCAGCTCTATGCACTTCAATCCCAAGGTAGTATCTTAACATACCTAGATCTTTCAATTTAAAATATTGCTCCATTTGCTTGGCAAACTCTTTTACCAAGTTTAAAGAACTAGTAGCAAGACAGAAATCATCAACATAAGTGAGAAGTACTGTATAATCTTTTCCAGTTCCTTTGGTATATACACATTGATCAGCTATTGATTTCTTGAAACCAATTTCCAACAAAGCTTTATCTAAGCATTGATGCCAACATCTCCCAGCTTGTTTCAATCCATACAGTGCTTTACGCAGTCTGTATACTTTTTGGGAATCCTCACATGTGTAACCTGGAGGTTGCTTCATATACACAGTTTCATGAAGCTCAGCATTTAAATAAGCTGTATCTACATCAAAATGATGAACAACCATGTTTCTTTGTGCAGCTAAGGCCAACATTACACGCAGTGATTCAGGCCTAACTGTAGGTGCAAATATAAGATTATAATTCACAAACTGTTCTTGTGAATAACCTTGTGCAACCAATCTAGCTTTATACTGAACAGTGTTATCAGGTAAAAGCTTTTTTCTAAACACCCATCTGGAACCTATGGCTTTTTCTGATTCAGGTAAATCAACAATTTCAAAAACATTCTTGTTTAGACTAATGTATTGAACTCAGTATCCATAGCTTCATTCCATTTCTCTTGCTCATCACTTGGCAAAGATAACATTTCCTGAAAATTTTGTGGCTCACAAGTTATTTGACACACCCTGACTTGTTGAAAAACAAAGCTTTCTGGTGGAACACCTTTTGTTATTCGTGTTGACCTACGAGGAATCTCAAAACTTTCCTGTATTTCCTCTACTTTCTCCTCTTTCTTTTCTACTTCAGCTAAAGCCTCTGCTTCTTGCTTTATCTGCGGAGAGGAGGGTGCAACAAGTGGTGTTTGCTCTCTAGCTAAATCTATCTGTGACTCCAAAAAAAACCTCTGAATTTGCATGCAGCCTTTGCCAATTAGAAGGCTCTTCAAAATTCACATTTCTAGAGATAATAACTCTGCCTCGGTTCAGATAAAATCTATAACCCTTTGATTCCTGAGAATAACCAATAAATCTCAGATGCTGTGTTTTTGGTTGGTTTCTCCTTCTTTGAGACTTAGGAATTTGTACATAAGCAAAAGTTCCAAATGTACGCAGATGCTTTAAGTATGGATGTTTACCATACAGCAAAAAATAAGGAACTTCATTCACAGCTGAATTCCAGTGTCTGTTAGTAAGAAAAACGGCTGTCAAAATTGCTTCTCCCCAGAAACTGGCTGGCAATTGGTTATCAATCAATAAACTATCCTTAATTACTTTCAAAACACCAATCTTGCGCTCAGCAATTCCATTCTCAGCAGACATGCCCACATTTGTTAATCTGTGGAAAATGCCTTTCTTACGTAGCCAATTTTTAAACTCAAGACTCATAAATTCACCCCCTCTGTCAGTCTGCAAACTCCCTACTTGATATCCATGTCTTTTTTCAACCATAGACACAAATTCTTTGAAACGAGAGAATGCTTCAGACTTCTGTTTCGACAAATAACAAAATGTGAAACGTGTTTTATCATCCACTAAAACAAACATGAATCTTGCTCCCCCCTCACTCGGAGGAAACGGACCAGCTAAGTCAGCATGCACAAGAGCAAATGGTCTTGTAGAAATCCTGCTGCTTTTTCTGGCGACAGGGGCAGATTTTATCTTAGATTGTTTACACACAGTACAATCAAGAAACTTAGAACACTTCTTGAATCTCAGTTCTGGATACACTTTGGCCATTTGTGACAAACACTTCCATCCAGGATGACCTAATACTCTATGATAATAATGAATGCATTTATCATGTACAGGCACATTACCAGCACAACTTCCAATTAACACATCTTGTTTAGGAAGCATTTCATACAATTGATTAACCATTTTCCCTCTAGCACACTCAGCCCCCTCTTTTGTAACATAGCATTCAGAACCTTGGAACATAACAGAATAACCAATGCTAGTTAATACAGGGACACTGAGAAGAGAAAAATCAAGTGTAGGAACACAGAGTACATCAGAAACCACTTCTCCCAAACAAGGTATGAACACTTCACCTTGCATGGTTACTTTAGCTACAGAACCATCAGCCAGATTAACCTGTTGAATTTTAGGTTTACATTTAGTCAATAATAACTGCTCATTGTTTACAATGATTTCACTACAACCAGAGTCCAGTAACCACTTATCAGCATTACGTTTGTCTCTGTTAGAAATCAAAGCAGACACCAGTCTAGTACTCCCTTGTTTCTTAACTGTTGCTTTTCCACGACGGACAAACCTTCTGGAACTCTCAGCAGGTTGATTTTTCATAGGGCAGTCTTTTATAAGATGCTTGGTAGAATTACAACGAAAACATTTTCTCACCAAATATGCACATTCCGTGCCAGCTGGAGAAGATTGCTGCTTTACGTTATCAAGTTTTTTCTTAGGATTATTCTGCAAGTCACGTGCACTTTGAATTTCTTGCAATCTATTTGTTAAATATTCCACCGTTAAATCAGCGATTTGGTGATTGTACGGCTTCTACTAATATGTTAAACGACTCATCCAGACTTGAAAGAATTATACATGCTCTTTGTTGCTCGGGAATGATCAGATTACGATCTGCCAACTCAGCAAACAAAGTTTTCATCTTATTCAGGTGCTCAATTACATTAGCTCCTGGCTCCAACTTAAGGTTATACAACTGCTTTGTCAAACTTACGATAGCAGATGAAGTTTGCCTCGCATAAATCCCACGCAAAGCCATCCAACATGCATGAGCAGTTTCCAAACCACGAACATGCACCAATTCTGAAGACTCAAGTCCCAAAATCAAATTACCATATGCACGGTCCATCAAAGCTTGCTCCGCATCCATGGGCGCCACCGGGGGTGCGTTGTCTACATAACGCCAAAGCCCTTCTCTCATGAAAAAAGATTTTATCTTTATATTCCATGTTTGGTAATTCTTTGGATTCAACCTTTCAAACGGAAGGCTCACTGCTGCAGGTGGAGCTGCTGCCATATTTCATTTAAAACAAGCACTCAACCACAGAGAAAAAATCCAAACCTCAAATGAAACAGTCACAGGCAGGGTAATAAATCCATAAATCACCCGTCACTCAGGAATTTAAGTCCTTGCTTCCAGCACGCCTGGATTCACACCTCGGACATCATTCCTGGAACCTCATGCCTGGAATCCTGTTCCCGAACCACCGACCTCAGTCCTCAGTCCTGGGCACTTGGTCCTGGTTCTGCATACTGGGTCTCCTCCGGACTTTGAAACTTAGTCCAGAACCCTAAGCTCTGAGTGCTCTGTGATCTCTGGGATCTGGGCCCTGGTATCTGGGCCCATAACCTGTTGCGCAGAGTGCAGCAAAAATCCCATAAATCCTGCTCTCAGGAAAATTACACATCAGCATGAGAGCTTGCAAAATGCAATGTCCATATTGTGTTCTCCAAAGAAAATCCAGTCAGAAAATATAAACTAACTGGTCTTTATTGATAAAAATGCAAAACTTCACAAAATACAAGTTGCATACAAAATATAGAATATAACAAAGACTTCTTCTCATATTAGCTGCCAAGACTTATCACTGCAAAGCCTCTAGCTAAAAAAAACACTTCCAGAGAAGAGGTTCACTACTTGGTTACTAGTTACAACTACATAACCCATAAAAACCTACATGGTTAACTTTAAGACTAAACACACACACACTGAAACCAGGCTGGGCATTGTAGCCCTCCCCTTATATTGCTAGTATAACACCCCCACTGAATAACTAACACACATTGCAGTAGGTGGCAGTGACAATCATAACAGAATCACAAGATACTTTGTAGTCTCAACACCTGGTTTGTATAGCGAACGGGATGACCTTCTTCCCATGAGAAAATCCTGATATATTTGGTGCATTGGAAACATTTCCCTAAATCTTTTGCTGAATGGGTCTTGAAGAGACATGTTAAGGTGCCTGACTTGCTTTTGGAATTTTATACAAAATATCCAAACAAACCTAAGTAAAGTTTGTGCAGAATGGTCTGTAATGCTTCCTAATTAAAAGAACCTCAATTTATTATTTTCTAGGCATCCCGACCATCGAGGTGAAGAGGGGCCTTTTGAGGGGGCAGCATGTCAGAACCTGCATCAACCAACAATTGTGAATTTACAAAGCATAGCAGTCAATGGGAAGTTCTTTGATTTGCTTCTGCCAATTGAGACTGGGGAGGGGGACTAGTAGTTAAGGGTTGTAATAGGAGTAGTCACGGGAGATGGTGAGGAGCTTAACCTTCTATGGGCAATGAGGCCAGGTCAGATTGCAGGCAAGGCCAGTGGGGGCCTGATGGCCAGGAAGGAGCTATGTATCCGTGGGAGAAAGGGAAGAGGTCACCACCAGGTGAAGAGGAATAGAGGCGCCAGGGCAATTAGGGGAGGGGGGATAAATAGAGGAAACTTTTTCAAGGCTTTAGTTTTAGCAATGTTTTGTTCAAAGCTATCTGTACTACAAAATAAAGGAGCATTTTCTGAACCAGGCCTGGTTGCATGAGAATTCTTTGGGATTGGGGCGTGGACATTGTGGACTTGACAGCGGCGAACACACCTAATTCACCTTCTTCCTCCTATTTTCCCCACAATAACTACCCTGTGAGGTGAGTTGGGCTGAAAGCGAAGGACTGGCCCAAAGCCACCCAGCCGGCTTTCATGCCTAAGGCAGGACTACAACTCAGGGTCCCCTGTTTTCCAGCCTGGGGCCTTCACCACGAGACCAAACTGGGTCTATTATTATGATTCCCCAGACTGACGTCCTCCAGATTTGTTGGACATCAGCTGCCGTAATTCCCAGCCAGGACATTTCTAGCAGAGAGGCGGCTTGCAAGGGTCTGTAATGAATCCCTCCAGGTATTCTGGAAAATGAGCATGAGGCTCACCAATCGACTGCTGCTTCCTGGCAAAGCAGAGATGATGAAATGCCTTGCATGTTTCATGGATGACAAAAGTGGATTGCGTGCTCCGTGCAGCCCTGGTTTGGGCACGCAAGCCCCTAATGAGGTCCCTGGACTCTCATTTCATCATTCCAGAAACACAGGCCGGTTAACTAACTCTCTTGGCAATGCCCGCTATTCCCCACCAGCAGCAGCGTCTCCTGCGAGCTGGTCCAGGGAGATCAGAGTCGAGCCCCCGAGCGGTAAAACTTTCAACTCTGCTTCCCGCTTTCATTGCAAAGCACCAGCTAAGCCAAGAAAAGTTTCTCTCCTCCACCAGCGATTTCCTGGCTGGCCACTGGTGGCCCCGTTCAGATCCATCCAGAGGGTCTGGCAGGCTGTGGCTCCCTCTGAAACCTGGGGGCCCTGAGCTCAGGAGCTGGGGGCCCTGAGCTCAGGAACTAGGGTAGGTTCACTGATCATGACACTTTCCAGAAAAATGGCATGCAACTATTTATTTATTTATTTATTTATTTATTTATTTATTTATTTATTCCAAGTTTTCAACTCTGCTTGACCCCTCAATGACTCTGGACAGCTTACAAATTAAAAAAGGGAAGGAAAAAACCAGATTCATACAAAAAGAATAGGGATGGCCTGAAGAACAAACATCAGTCTTAAATTTAAAAAAAACTAAATAGAGGGGGCTACAAAACCACCTGAACCTAAGGCCTGGGGGCAGAAGAACATTCTTTGTAGTTTTTAGTTTCTCTTAAGAGTGGGAGCTGCATGACTCTTTGGGGGGATTGTTCCAGGGGGAAGGCCTGGGATCGTCAAGGTGCACCTCTTACGTCCTGCAAGATGACCTTGTTGGATAGATGGGACCTGGATGGTATACACCCTGCTTGACTGCACCAGAGGGATGGAAATAATTGGAGACCAGCAGTCCCTCAGATGATGATGATGATGATTGCGTCTCATCAAGTCATTGTTGACTCTTCACAACCACATCGATAGATTTTCTCCATGATGATCTATCCCTAACCTGCTCTTTCAGGTCTTCCAATGCTGCACTCATCGCCACTACAGCTGCGTCCATGCACCTTGCTGCTGGTTGTCCTCTTCTCTTTCCTTCCACCTTTCCCAGCATTAGAACCTTCTCCAGAGGCCAGATCTTCACAAATTTTGTCCCAAATATCATAATTTGAGCCTGGTCAGTTGTGCATGAAGTGGGAACTCTGGGTTGATTTGTTTCATGATCCATTGGTTTGCTTTCTTGGCTGTCCACAGTATTCTCAGGAGTTTTCTTCAAAGTTCAAAAGCGTCAATACTCTTCCTCTCCTGCTTCTCCAAAGTCCAACTTTCACTTCTATAGAGCGTCACAGGGAATAGCTGGGCATTTGAATACCTTTTCCAAGGCCTTCATGGCTGTTCTATCAGGTGCTAGGCTGTGGCGTATTACTTCTCAGTTCTTGAATGAATACAAACAATATCCTTACAATCACATCCCATATGCAACTTCCAATACCATTACCAGATTAGAACTATGTTGCATCTAATTCAAGGCCCGGCCAAGATTATATCATCGAAGATTCTGGGCAAAACGAGTCATGCGGGGAACCTCATTGGTACATCTCACTCTATAGGATATCCATCAATCTACTCTGAAAAAGCACATCAACCAAGATCTGAGACAGTGTGGACTGTGAATACCAGCCCTACTTGCTTTAGGCCGGGAAGAATCCCTGGTAGAACATCAGCAGAGGGTATGGAGCTTAAACATTCAGGTAAAGGGAGCTAGACTTTCCCATCTCTCATACAGACGAATTGCTCTCTTCCCCTGGACCTCCCCAATTACCTCTATAAGACTCTGTATGTCCCACATAGAAGGCCCTTCTCCCTAGCCCATAGAGATGCTCTCCCCAGTATGCCAAGTGTCCATGTGGAGACTGAGTAGGTATTTGCTTCAATGTAGAGGTCGAGTCTGTTTCACACATCCTTTCCAAATGCCCAAAGTACTCTCGCTGGCGATCAGAGCTAATACGCATACTCTTGAGTTTGGTTAACACCACTCACAGTGCAGAGGTTGAGATATTCTTATTAAATGACCAAGGCCCAGGTGTTTTGAAAGCACTGGCAAAATTTTTATTTATAGCCTTAGCTTAGAGAAACCGTTTGGTGCCTTCAATGAAATGTTAACTTTATAGGGTTTCTTCCTTTTATATATGTACAGTATGTATCATATCCCCTTCATGGAAAACTGCCTTGTCGTTGCGAAGGGGCTTGCGTAACTCAGTGAAGCCATGAGCTATACCGTGCAGGGCCACCCAAAACGGACAGGTCATGACAGAGAGTTCTGACAAAATGTGGTCCACTGGAGAAGGAAATGGCAACCCACTCCAGTATCCTTGCCAAGAAAACCCCACGGACAATGTTAAACGGCTAAAAGATATGACACCGGAAGATGAGCCCCTCAGGTCAGAAGGTGTCCAATATGCTACTGGGGAAGAGCGGAGGGCAATTCCAAGTAGCTCCAGAAAGAGTGAAGGGGCTGGGCCAAAGCCAAAAGGACATTCAGCTGTGGATGTATCTGGAAGCGAAAAGAAGGTCCGATGCTGTAAAGAACAATATTGTATAGGTACGTGGAATGTAAGATCCATGAACCAAGGCAAGCTGGATGTGGTCAAACATGAGATGACAAGATTGAACGTCGACATCTTGGGAATCAGCGAATTGAAATGGATGGGAATGGGTGAATTTAATTCAGGTGACCATTATATCTACTACTGTGGGCAAGAAACCTTTAGAAGAAATGGAGTTGCACTCATAGTCAATAAGAGAGTGGGAAAGGCAGTAATGGGGTACAACCTCAAAAACAACAGAATGATCTCAGTGCGTATCCAAGGCAAACCGTTCAATATCACAGTAATCCAAGTCTATGCCCCAACCACTGATGCCGAAGAAGCTGAAGTTGACCAGTTCTATGAAGACCTACAACACCTTCTAGATCTAGCACTAAAAAAAGATGTCCTTTTCATCATAGGGGATTAGAATGCTAAAGTAGGAAGTCAAGGAGTAATTGGAATAACAGGCAAGTTTGGCCTTGAAGCAGGGCAAAGGCTAAGAGTTCTGTCAAGAGAACAAGCTAGTCATAGCAAACACTCTTTTCCAACAACACAAGAGACAACTCTACACATGGACATCACCAGATGGTCAATACCAAAACCAGATTGATTATATACTTTGCAGCCAAAGATGGAGAAGCTCTATACAGACGGCAAAAACAAGACCAGGAGCTGACTGTGGCTCAGATCATGAGCTTCTTACTGCAAAATTTAGGCTTAAATTGAAGAATGTAGGGAAAACCACTAGACCACTCAGGTATGACTTAGATCATATTCCATGTGAGTACACAGTGAAGGTGATGAATAGATTTAGAGGATTAGATTTGGTAGACAGAGTGCCTGAAGAACTATGGACGGAGGTCTGTAACATTGTACAAGAGGCAGCAACTAAAACCATCCCAAAGAAAAAGAAATGCAAGAAAGCAAAATGGCTATCTGATGAGGCTTTACAAATAGCTGTGGAAAGAAGGAATGTGAAAAGCAAGCGTGAAAGGGAAAGATATAAGCAACTGAATGCAGATTTCCAGAGAATAGCAAGGAGAGATAAGAAGGCCTTCTTAAATGAACAATGCAAAGAAATTGAAGAAAACAATAGAATGGGGAAGACTAGAGATCTCTTCAAGAAAATTGGAGATATCAAAGGAACGTTTAGTGCAAAGATGGGCATGATAAAGGACAAAAAAGGCAGGGACCTAACAGAAGCAGAAGAGATTAAGAAGAGGTGGCAAGAATACACAGAAGAACTATACAAGAAAGATCTTAATGTCCCTGATGTCCATGCTGGTGTGGTCACTGACCCTGAGCCAGACATCCTAGAGAGTGAAGTCAAGTGGGCCTTAGGAAGCATTGCTAACAACAAAGCTAGTGGAGATGACAGTATTCCAGCTGAGTTATTTAAAATACTATAAGACGATGCTGTTAAAGTGCTGCACTCAATATGCCAGCAAGTTTGGAAAACGCAACAGTGGCCACGGGATTGGAAAAGGTCAGTTTACGTTCCAATTCCAAAGAAGGGCAATGCCAAAGAATGCTCAAACTATCGCACAATTGCACTCATTTCACATGCTAGCAAGGTTATGCTCAAAATCCTACAAGCTAGGCTTCAGCAGTACGTGAACCGAGAACTACCGGATGTACAAGCTGGGTTTCGAAGAGGCAGAGGAACTAGAGATCAAATTGCCAACATTAGCTGGATCATGGAGAAAGCACGAGAGTTCCAGAAAAGCATCTACTTCTGCTTCATTGACTATGCAAAAGCCTTTGATTGTGTGGATCACAACAAACTGTGGCAAATTCTTAAAGAGATGGGGATACCAGACCACCTTACCTGTCTCCTGAGAAATCTGTACGCGGGCCAAGAAGCAACAGTTCGAACCGGTCATGGAACAACCGATAGGTTCAAAATAGGGAAAGGAGTACGACAAGGCTGTATACTGTCACCCTGCTTATTTAACCTACATGCAGAGTACATCATGAGAAATGCCAGGCTGGAAGAATCACAAGCCGGAATTAAGATTGCAGGGAGAAACATCAATAACCTCAGATATGCAGACGATACCACCCTAATGGCAGAAAGTGAAGAAGAACTAAAGAGCCTCTTGATGAGGGTGAAAGAGGAGAGTGCGAAAGCTGGCTTGAAACTCAACATTAAAAAAACTAAGATCATGGCATCTGGACCCATCAATCCCTGGCAAATAGAAGGGGTAGAAATGGAAGCAGTAACAGACTTCATTTATTTGGGCTCCAAGATCACTGCAGATGGAGACTGCAGCCATGAAATTCAAAGACGCTTGCTCCTTGGGAGGAAAGCTATGGCAAACCTAGATAGCATATTAAAAAGCAGAGACGTCACCTTGCCGACAAAGATCTGCATAATCAAAGCTATGGTTTTTCCAGCAGCAATGTATGGCTGTGAGAGCTGGACCATAGGGAAGGCTGAGCGCCGAAGAATTGATGCCTTTGAACTGTGGTGCTGAAGAAGACTCTTAAGAGTCCCTTGGACTGCTAGAAGGTCAAACCAGTCAATCTTAAAGGAAATCAACCCTGATTGCTCATTGGAAGGATTGATAATGAAGCTCAAGCTCAGAGACTCTGGTCACCTAATGCGAAGAGAGGACTCTTTGGAAAAGACCCTGATGCTGGGAAAGATGGAAGGCAAAAGGAGAAGAGGACGGCAGAGGATGAGATGGCTAGATAGCATCACTGAAGCAATGAGCATGAAACTGAGCCAACTCAGGGAGGCAGTGAAGGACAGGAAGGCCTGGCGCAATATGGTTCATGGGGTCATGAAGAGTCGGACACGACTTAACGACTAAACAACAACAACAACAAATGTACCATATATTGTTATTTGTGAATGTGTTAATGGTGTGGTAAATTTTAAATTATGTGATTTGGTCTTGGACTGCAAATAAATAAATAAATAAATAAATAAATAAATAAATAAGTACCCCCAACAGCCTCTGTCTGTGACACTGGCCAGGAAACAGCTGGCTGGTATTTTGGACTCCTGCTTAAGGTCAGCTGAAGAGAGAACAGATAGAGGTGGGCCTGTGCAACGTGCCAGCCTCGACTAACAGGGCTACCTTGCGGACCAGGTGACTGTGGGAAGCAAATCAGGCTCCCCCTGCCAACTTCAGCCATCATATGGTTTCTTTAGTTGGGCAAATGTGTTTTCTGAACACAACAACATTACTTTATGCTTGTGGGCTTAAGGGTTGCACGTTCCCCCTGGACTCCTTATCCCCAGTTACCTTTGTGTTCCTCCCACACAACTGCTGTCTTCTCCTGCCCCAGGAAGGTTTTCTCCATAAGGAATCTCAATCTTGGGCCAAGGGTTTTGGGGATGCCTTAAAGGCACTTGAGGCCAGACCCCTTCCTGTCACTTGTCTTCTGCCAGGAGGGCCTGCAGGAGACCGGAGTGCAGGCAGTACCCCTTCTGAAAGATGGCTTCAGAAAGCCTTGATCAAGGTGCACTGGCAGCTTCCATGGAGGGAGAACCCCGTACAGGTGACAGTGAAGGAGCAACGCAGAGGTGAGTTTCATCACCACATCTGGAGCAAGGCACAGCAGCCCACTCCCCCAGGTCAGTAGCTCTGCAGAATACCTTCCCTACCTCCCCACTTTGCTCATTGCGTGGTAGGATTTGCGTCCTCACCTGCCTTCAGGTAATATTCCATCCCCCAAGCGCTAAAGGGACACCCTTAAGATACCTCCAAGCAGAGGAGGCAGACCATGAATGGTTCCTTTACGTTTACTTCCCGTTAAAGGACAAGCATTTCTTCACTTCCGCCTGCATCTGGGACAAATAGGCAAGGACATATTGTCTTCTGTGAGTTCATTTTGTGGATTCTTTCATCCACTGGAAAATCTGAAGAGACAAGTCAGATTGTGCAACTGATCCATATATGGAGGTAAGAAAGTCTTATTCAGTGATTTTGTTTTCTTCTGTTTCAGCATCTTTGCCACGCACACTCCCTGCATTCCCATGGATTTCAGGAACCAGACTCTTGCTACAGAGTTTGTTTTTCTGGGTTTCTCCAACATCACGCATGGCCAGGTCTACCTCATTGGGGTGTTCCTCACCATCTATTTAGTCACCATTCTGGGCAACCTCATGATCATCACCCTCAGCCTGGTGGACTCCCATCTTCACAGCCCCATGTACTTTTTCCTCAGCCACTTGTCCTGCTTGGATGTCTGCTACTCAACAGTCACAGTCCCCAAGATCCTAGCAAATCTCCTTCTCCAAAGGCACACCATTTCCTACAACCATTGCTTGGCCCAGATGTTCTTCTTGATGGCCTTCTCTGGCTCAGAATGCTGGTTGCTGGCCATCATGGCGTACGACCGCTACGCCGCCATCTGTCAGCCTTTGCGCTACTCCCACCTCATGAGCCCACACATTTGCACGCAGGCGGCCCTTATCACCTGGGTCTGGGGCTTCCTAGATTCAGCACTGCACACAGCCTTGGCCTCCAAGTTACATTTCTGTGGAGAAAATCAGATCCATCACATCTTCTGTGATCTCCCACCACTGCTGAAAATTGCCTGTGGTGACATATATGTGAGCCAGATGACAATCCACATAGCCACCATATTTGCAGGACTGACCCCTTTCCTTCTTGTTGCCATCTCATACATCTACATCCTTGCATCCATCCTGCACATCCGCTCCAACTCGGGCAGGCAGAAAGCTTTTTCCACCTGCTCTTCTCACATGCTGGTGGTCATCCTTTACTTCGGAAATGGATTGCTAAACTACAACCAGCCAAGCTCTGGCTACTCCCTGCAGACTGACACCCTGATTTCCACCATGTATTGCATCGTCACCCCCATGTTGAACCCCCTGATCTACAGCCTCCGCAACAAGGAAGTGAAGGAGGCCTTGAGGAAGGTCCTGGAAAGCCACAGGAGAATATAGACTTTTTCTTGCCAGCTGGAAAACCTTTTTGGCACTCCAAGAGATCAGTTCTTGCTCTTTCTTGTGAAGCTCAGGAGAAAAGCCACACATCTTTGTCTGATGGACACAGTCGATGGCCTCCAGGCTGAATGCCTTCCACAAGACTTTCCCCAGAGAGACAGGCTGCCTTCTTACAATGTGTTTCATAATTGAGAACCTGGGGGCCCCGTTCACAGAAATGCTAACATTTATCTATGTATTGTGGTTAGTGAAGCATGTGAACCCATCTCCTTTGTGGATGGAATCTGTGCCAGGCAGTCCCTTTGTCACAGGTCAGCTAGCTGCGTTCCACTGTAGAAGGAATGGGAAAGCGTGTCAATTCCCCCATCTTGGGAATGTAATTGGGTGGCATGAATATATTGAGGAAAATAGTGTTTGGCAGGGCAGGTTTGGGTTAGGGTTAGGGTTTAGGCCAAGGGGTAGTGCAAAAGGAGGAAATGGCGCTTGGTGGCAGATTTGCTCCACTTTTCTCCAAGAAGCATACAGTGGGGGTCATCACAACGCAGATTTGGGGCTTCTGTATTGCCTGGTTTAAATTCAAATCTAGAAATAGAGCATGAGTCGAGGCAAGTAGACCAAGCATTGTGGTATTGCAAATATAGCTGTTCTCTGAGAGACCTTGTGAGCCAGCGAGGTGTTTGAAAAACTGGCCTGTGACTTCCCTGGGGACAATGGGAGTTGAATCCTGATGGACAAGGCTGAGTCAGAGTTTTCAGAAAGCCGCTAGATGGTGCAGGGTGCACAGATGTTCTGAGACCTCCAGGAGAGCCTCTTAACCTGAGCTTCCTGGTGTAAGTACATTTCAAGGAGCTATTGCAAAACCAAGAAGTTGCTTGTCTTGTTCCGTCTGAAGGACCTTAAACTAGTGATCTGTAGAGAGAACAGGGAAGAGATCACTTTGCAGTATACTTGAGCACGGAGGGCTTTTCTATTGCCATTCCCCACCCAATGTTTTATTTGTGTTTTTTTTCTTAAATAAATGGTTATTTTGTTTTCAGAATGCAATAAATTGTGAATCGCAGCCATGGCCTGTTTTCTTTCCAAACATTGGTTATCTAGTTTAGCAAGGACACTCCTTTGGATGGAAAAGTTCAGGAGTTTGGGGTATGATGTTCCGTCAAGTGCTGCCAAGTCTAAGCTGGTGGGCTTTCCTTCCTCCCTCCCCATCAGGGTCCTTTCTCAGAGCTTCCCCTCAAAGCTGTCTTCTACAGCCTTGCAATCCTCCATGCAAGGTTAAGGTGAAAGAACTTATCATCACCTGCTAATTCTATATGGAAGAGAAAGTTTTGGGCAGCTATCAGGCATCTCCATGTCACTCCTGGTGGGTCAAGGCCCCCTGGGAGGCAATGTGTAGCTGGATCCCAGCAGTGTTAAAAGCTTTTTTTATGGAGGGGCAGTTCCATGTGCCTCGCAGGAGGCAGTGGTCTGTCCTGTTCTCAGTAAGCCATCATTAGACCCAGCAGTGCTGGACAACTTTAATCTGATCTCCAGTCTTCTCTTCTTGGGGAAGGTTGTTGAGAAAGTGAGAAGGTTCATAGCGCCCTGGAGGAAGCAGATTATCAAAAACATCATAGTCGGGTTTCAGGCTAGAATATAATCACAAGATGACATTGATTATGCTTGTAGATAATCTCCAAGGAGTTGAGAGTGATGAAATGGGTGAAGGGAGATGAAACAGGTGAAAAGAGACCTAAAGCGTCACTGGAAGGCAATGTGGAACAGATCCAACCAAAGACCAGTTAAAGTCACTGTTAAGGCCCACCTTGTGGCAGTAAGGGTGGTGATATATCAATATTTCTCTGCTCTTATTGTGTCTGTGGATAGCCATCTGGCAGCCTTGTTTAGGGTGATCTGAGCCCCTTTGAGTAAATTGGGCTCAGAGGTCTACCTGCAGGGCCATTCGGAGGAATATGCTTTGCATCTGTCAGACAAAATCGCTCAGTTCCGCACCCACTTACACTCTGGCCTTGGAGCAGGTCCTGTGGAGGTGGCTGGGGCAGAGTCTTGCTCAATTATCTGGGGGGAGTTTGATCCTGCTGGGCCTGAGGAAGCACCCAGGATCCTCATCATGTGAGCTCGGCCACCTGTACATTGGATGCCATTGACTAAGGTCTCCCGGATGTGATGTGTGGTTGGGTGCTGGCAGTGGTGAATTCTTCCTTGAGACAAGGGATTGTCCCTCCTTCTCTTAAAGAGGTGGCGCTTTACCCCCTCCTCAAGAAGCCATTCCTAGAGCCAACTGTACTGGACAATTTCCATCCAGTCTCTAACCTTCCCTTTTTAGAAGGTGGTTGCACAACAGCTTCAGAGAAGCTGGATGAAGCGGATTATTAGGACCCGTTTCAGTCTGAATTCAGACCTAGATGCAAGACCAAAATGGCATAGGCCGCACTTTTGGATGATCACTGGCGGGAATGGGATGGGAGTAACGTGTCTATTCTTGTTCTTCTTGACCTCTTGGTGGCTTTCAACACCATTGGCCATCATATCCTTCTGGATCGGCTCTGGAGGTAGTTGTGGGTGGCACTGTATTGTCTCAGCACGCCTCCTTCTTCTGGGGCCGATTCCACTCAGTGTTGACTGGGGGGAGAGGTCCCACCCTGGACCCTGCTTTGCAAGGGGCCACAGGGTTCAGTACTTTGTCTGCTCTTGCTTACTATCGATATGAAGCCACAGGGTGACATTACCCAATGGAATGGGGTGAGGTACCATCAGTGTGCTGAGGTTATCCAGCTTTATAGCTCCACCCTGGGCCAGCTGAGTGATGTGGGGAGGTCCTGTCTCAGTGCATGGAGGCTGTGGGGATTTGGATGGGAAGCAACAGGCTTCAACTCAACCCAAGCCACATGGCCCAGCCGGCACAGTGGTTGTCCCGAGCGTTAAGGTCAGATGCTTACGTCGGCTATGAAATTTATGATTTTTTATGATGGTTTTTGTATGCTTTTCTGTTGTTTCTATTCTTTTCAATTGTTATCTGGTTGTCTTATATTGTTTTATCTGTTTGCAAGCTGCCCAGAGTAATAAAATACGAGATGAGCAACTATATAAATTGTACCAGTCAATCAATCAGTCAGTCCATCAATCAGCCTCAGGACAGGAGTGAGGAATCCATCCTGGCCTTCCTTGATCTGCCAACAGCGTTTAAGACCATCGCTCACGGTATTCTTCTGGGCTGGCTAAGGAGGTTGGGAGTGGGAGACATGGCTCTTCAATGGTCCTCCTTCCTCCAAGGCCAGTTGCGGTTCATGCTGGTGGGGAAGAGAGCTCCAGCCATAGGCCCTACTACGTTTGACTCTCTCCCTGCTCCTATTTAGCATCTACGCGAAACCTCTGGTGGGAGCCGTCTTGTTGGCATGGGGACCAGTATTAGTAGCATCTGATCGCACTCAGCTGTGCATCTCAGCCCCCGGTCGTCCACGGGATGTTGTGGAGGTGCTATCCCAGTGCCTGGAGGGTACATGCGACTGGCTGGGGAAGAGCAGCCTTCAGCTCAACCCTGTTAAGACAGTAGCTGTGGATTTTAAGACCCTCTGGATCTGGGGACTTGCTATGGTTAACCCTGAACGGGATTGCAGTCTCCCAGGAAAGGGGGGGGGGGGTGTAGAAACTTTTAAAATGCCGTGTTTTTCTTAAAAAAAATTCTCTTGGATTCATTTCTGGAACTCCAAACGAGATAACTGATTCCAGATCACTCTCCCTGCCCGGTTAAGCTTCAGATCTGGAACAGATTATTCTGCTCTGCCCTCTTCCTTCCTCCCCACTCCCTGAGTCTGACACAAGAAAACTGTGCTGTGCCTGCTGGCAAGTCCCAGATGAGTCACTTTTGCCCCAGAGGTTCTCTGCTACCTGCCCTCCCAGCTCTGCTCCCTGCAGAATCCAGGGCAGGAACACTCTCAGGGCCCGCATGCCAAGGGGCATTTCCCCCACGAGCACCACCTGCCACAGATAATGCAGGCAACTGGACTAGCTCTTAATGTAAGAATGAGCTTCCAAAGGAGTTTCCTCCCTTCCTGCGCTGTTGGCAGACTGCTGGCCGGACCACCTCTCCTCCCATTGTATCTGAACCCGACTGTGGGAGAACGTGGGGAGAGGGAGTTTCTGCTTCAGCCACAGCCGGTCTTCAGCAGGTGAGATAACCAGCAAAGGTGAGTTGCTCTGTGGCCCGTCAAGGATTCTCTTCCATTCGTTGTGGGGTGGCATTGCAAGGAGATGTTCAGTTTTAGGATGGAGGGACCACGAATGCAAGATTCAGCTCAGGAATGTCCACCGAGGGAATCTCAGAAGCGGCAAAGCCCTTCCTCTGCCCGAGACTCACAACAGATCACAGTCTGTACCCACCAACAGCCCAGCCTTTCCCATCCTTCCTAGGACCACGTGCTGCTTCAGAGATGGGCTTTGATTGCACAAAGCAGTTTCCAGGATGAAAACTGGGACCTGGAAACTTACAGGTACATTTTCCAGCTCTTTTGTTATACGACAGGCAGGGGCACTGAGGGGATCAAGATTCAAGATAGTCAAACCAAGAACATCTTCATGCAGAATAAGCTGACTATGGATTGTACATTGCTGTTAGGCATAGTAGCAAAGTGGAACTTTCATGTTCAGAGATGATGAATCTCAGCATAACATTTGGTGGGTAACATGAAGGGGAAGGTGTTGCTTATGGGTTTGCAGGAGGCGTCTTGAAAGAAGCACCTTCACCCTAGTGTCTCCATCCACTAGGAAAGACAGCTCTGCTGAAGCACCTCTACAATCTGAAGCACCACTGCCTTTCTGAACCCAAAGTCTCTTTGTCCAGTTTCCACATATCAATCACTTTCTGGAATCCAGCAGCTCAGTAGAAATGTGTTACATGATTAAATCTCCTTCTAGCAAGGTCTCCTTCTTTCATAATCTCAGCAAATACCATAGGTTGACCTGATTCCAAATTGAGAGAGACCTTCATTTAGAGCAGATGGGACAGTGTCCAGCGAGAGCCTTATGGCTCTCAAGGACAAGAGGGGACAGGCTTGTTCTGTGTTGAAGCCAAGAGCAAGTCAAGCATTATTTGAGAGGAGATTCAGAGGACGTCCAAAGGAATGATTTGGGCTGGACTGGACCCCAAGTTACGATAGAATTGAGGGCCCTTGAAGAAATAAGTAATGGCAAAAAACTCTGAAGTGGAAGAAACATGACAGCCATTCAATGTGCCTTTGACTCAGCTGCTCCTGTTTGTGTTGCCCTCAGCTGCAAAAACATCTGAGAAAGTGTACAGCATAGGAAATGGACCGGCACATCTTTAACTTGGAGGATCTTCACAGCCTTCTCAGTAGCATTTTTCAGTGATTGTTGTTGCCCTTTGAAGAAGATCAGTTGCCAGCGAAAGGAGTAGGACCCACTGGACAATCAAAGGTGTCCCATTAGAATGTCCTTCTCTAGTGAAATAGAAAAGTTTTGGTGCAGCTTAGAGAGTCAAGTAGTCACTTTCAGGACACGAGGGGTTGGAGAAGGTATTGTTGAGGACTGCTGCTTCCTCCACAGACTTTCCATACTCGATACTGTGGCATCTTCCCCTGACAAGCCACTTGTCCTCTATGTGGAATATGGTTCTGATGCCAGGCTTGGAAGGGAAGTTCCTCAGAGTTTCTCAGCATGCCGAATGCCCCAGGAATGCAGGGAGAGAATTAAGCTCTGCTCCCCCAGCTCTGCTCCCCAATCTAGTTCGTTTCTAATTCTAATTCAAAATGGCACAAGCAATCACCTCTTCTTTGGATGGGAGAGATCCCTAACATTTCATCCTCCACACTTCCACAGTCTGAGTCCTCAGATAATGGCTTTTGTCATTTTACTCCTTCCGTGCATTTTCCAAGGTCCATTGCCCCTTTCTGCTTTCTTGACATGCATTTTTCTCTCTTTCCAGCTGTCCCTTTTCTTCCTTATGGATTCCCAGAACCAAACACAAGGCACAGAATTTATCTTCCTGGTATTCTCCAGACTCCTAAGCTATCAGGTCCATGAAACATGACAGCCATTTGATGTGTCTTTTGTTGGGTAATGAGATTAAGAGGAGACAAAAAATAGAAATATCAACCTTTATATCTATTTAAAATATACAAAAGAAAAAACTTAAGCATAAAATATATCTACAAGAATACAAAAGTGACAACAAAAAATGTAAACAATATAATACAAATATAGCAAGACAGCAGGGAATAAGCAGTGAGCCTAAAAAGGTAAAATCAGGAAAACAGCAGAACGAGAAGGACAACTTCTCTTATACAGAGTTTGCCACCTGATTCAAATATGGTCACAGCCAAAAACAATCTCTTGTTAACTGTAGTTAATACTGTAAAAGCTGTAGATCTTGCAAATATCCAACACCCCTTCTCAAGATCTTATCAGCATAATCATTAACTAGAATTAAACATATTCAAAATCTCATGAAAATGTACAAACCTTTCTCTTGTTCATGGTTAAAATGTCAGCGACCATTTCATCTGTAGGACAATATATAATATCTATTAATCCTTTCTGGTATAAATCCTTTACAAATTGACACCTTAATCCAATCCCTCTACTTCTCGCCTTAATACTTTCTCCTTTACATACAGTAATACAGGCTTGGTTGTCTTCAAACATCACAACTGGTGTAGGTTCATTAATACCAAAGTCCTTTAATAAATGAAGAACCCATTCCAAATCGTTGCATGCATTCGCTGCTGATATACATTCTGCTTCCGCTGAGGATTGAGCCAAGACAGTCTGTTTCCTACTAGTCCAATCAACAAGATTATTTCCAAAATAAAACAGATATCCACTAGTTGACTTGTATTTCATTGACTCTTCTCCCCAGCTAGCATCCATGTATGCAACTAATCTAGAATTTCCACAAGATGATATATTTAATGTTAACCTGGACAGGTTGGAAGACTGGGCTGAAAGGAACAAGATGTCCTTCAACAGGGAGAAATGTAAGGTAGTACATTTGGGGAGGAAAAATGTAGGGCACACATACAGGATGGGGGACTCATGGCTTGGAAGCTCTACATCAGAGAAAGACCTGGGTGTGGTCATAGACAACAAGCTGAACATGAGCCAGCAGTGTGAGACAGCTGCTAGGAGGGCTAATGCAGTTTTGGGCTGCATTAGGAAAGGCATTATATCAATGACGCGGGAAGTCATTATTCCCCTCTACTCTGCACTAGTGAGACCACACCTGGAGTACTGTGTGCAATTCTGGGCACCATATTTCCAGAAGGATATTGACAGGTTAGAACAGGTTCAGAGGAGGGCAACAAAGATGATACAGGGACTTCAGGACATGTCCTATGAGGACAGGCTGAAGGAACTGGGGCTGTTCAGTCTGGAGAAAAGACAACTGAGGGGAGACATGATAGCAGTGTTCAGGTACATAAAGGGGTGCCATAGGGAAGATGGTCAGGAACTCTTTTCCATGGCCACAGAAACTAGGACCAGAAATAATGGGTACAAACTGCAGCTACCTAGATTTCACTTAAATATAAGGAAAAACTTCCTGACGGTTAGATCTGTACAACAGTGGAACAGTCTACCTACGGAGGTTGTGAGTTCTCTATCTCTGGAGGTTTTTAAGAAGAGGCTGGACAGTCACCTCTTGGGATGGTTTAATTGGTTTCCTGCATATTGCAGCAGGTTGGACTAGATGATCCATGTGGTCCCTTCCAACTCCAAAATTCTATGATTCTATGATTCTATGATTAAGTCCTCTGTTCCTTTCAAGTATCTCGCCACTCTTTACAGCATTCCAATCATGATGGTTTGGCGAACTCACTTTTCTACTTAAAATATTAACGGCTGCTGCAATATCAGGTCTCCTGGTTTTACTCAAATAAAGGAGTTTACCTATACCTTCTTGGTATTTACCATGATTTGTAAATGGCTGTCCATTCTTCAATTTTAAATAAGTTAATTCTAACAGAGTACTTACAGGTTTACCATTTTTCATGCCAACAGATTCTATAAAGTCCATGATCTTCTGCTTTTGACTTAAGAGAAAACTTCCATCATTAAGTTTTTCAATTTCCATTCCTAGATAATATTTTACTTCCCCAAGCTGTTTAATTTCTATTTCAGTCTTTAATTCATTAGCTATTTCATTAACATCCTTCTTGTGTTGACAACATATTAATAAATCATCTACATAGGTCGGGATATATTGATATTGTCCATTCTTGAGTCTCATATATAAGCAGGGATCAGCCTTTCCTTGCTTAAATCCTTGATGATATAAAAGGTCTGTTAACTTATCATACCAACTTTTGGCTGATTGTTTAAGCCCATAAATACTCTTATTAACAAGATCTTACAAACAAGATGTTCTTGTCCAATTTTTTTGAAATCCTTCAGGCTGCACCATATAGATTTCTTCTGAAAGATCTCCATTAAGAAAAGCTGTTTTAACATCTAGATGTTCTACAAACCTATTTCTTGAATAAGCAACATTAAGAAATGTCCTAAATGTTGTATAATTAACCACTGGTGCAAATGTATCAAAATAGTCTCCATATCTCTGGGAAAAACCTTTCACAACCAAACGTGCCTTATATTTATCTACACTTCCATCTGAATTATATTTGATTTTATATACCCATTTATTTCCAATGGCCTGTCTGTTAGGAGGTAATTCAGTAAGAGTCCAAACATGATTTTGCTGTAAAGACTGATATTCCTCCTCCATAGCTTCTATCCATTTTTCTCTTTCTAAAATAGGTAGCTTACTAATTTCTTCCCAATTTGCTGGTTCTTGCAAGTTTTCACAAAATCCATATCTTTCTGGAGGTTTACCTTTATTGCTTCTATCTGATCGTCTTACGTTGTTTATTCTATTTGTTTCACATGGTTTAATTATTTCCCCTTCTGTTATAACAGCATCTCCCAAAGATGGACCTACTAATTGATCAATGATCTCTATAGGTACCCCAGTGCCCAATTCTTGTGGAACAGTATCTATAAAATACTCTGTAAATCAGTTGTTAGTATAGCCTCAACTGTCTTTTGCATTATATTTCTCTCATCCACATATACAACATTGCAACATTTTACTTCAAGAGTTTTAGGATCAAGGACTCTATGCCCTTTCCTCCCAGGAGGATATCCAACAATGATTCCAATTTCAGCTCGTGGATCAAACTTCCCCCTTTTTTCTTTTGGAACATAAGAATATGCTTTAGCACCAAAGGTTTTTATATGCTTTAAACTTGGTTTCTTTCCAAACCATAGTTCAAAAGGTGTTTTACCTGTCACTTTACTGGGAATTCTGTTATGCAAATAAGCTGCTGTAACTACCGCTTCAGCCCATAAAGAGTCAGGGAGTCCAGCTTGCATCAACATAGATCTAGACATCTCCTGTAACATTCGATTCAACTTCTCAGAACATTCATTCTGTTGTGGAGAGTAAGATATGGTTACTTTATGTTCTATGCCCTCCTGTTCCATAAACCTCTTAAAATCTGCATTACAATATTCTCCACCTCCATCAGTATGCAGTGTTAAAGGTGCCTTACCAAATCAGTTCTTAATTGCGGCTACATAGCACTTAAACCTTTCAAGGGTCTCATCTTTGTTTTTAAGTATATATACATAACTATATTTGCTCTTAAATTCAGTGAAGGTAAGAATATCTGTTCTTGCCTGCAGATAATGGCATAGGACCCACTAGGTCTGAACAAACCTCTTCCAAAAAATCCTTATCTTATGCATTGGATTGTCCTGAATAACTAGGAGCTGTTCCCTTTGTTTTTATACAGATTTCGCACCTTTCTTTTGCTTTATCACATTTAACAGCATTAATTCCATTATTATACCTTTGTTTATATCTCTTATTTGGTCTACCATTTAATGGTTTAAAGTCTCTGTGGCTATTAAAATGTCCTTGTTTACTGAAAGACATTCTTTCTGTACGAACATTTACTCCTCTGAACTTTTGATCTTCTACCCCTTTAAATCTACAGTACTTAGCAAGACACCCAATCTTCGAGCACACATAACATCTCCTTTCCTTAAGATCAGGTCTTGTTCTTAATACTGATGTTTCTCCAGGTGTGTTATCCATTACCCTTTTAAGGCCAGAGTCTCTCAAATAAGCAATTGTATAATCTAAATCCACTTTTGCAATAGACTCAAGCATAGCTTTTTGGTTTGCAAAGGATTGTGGTAGACTAAGTAATATACAGGTGTGAAACTCAGAGTAAGATATCTCTGCTCCTGCAGACTGAAGCTCTGAAACAAGCTTTAGCATTTCATCTAAGTGCTTATCAATACTAGTTCCTTCTTTCATCCTCATACTATACAATCTTTCAAAAATATTACATTCTTATTTGATCTAATAAAATATTTTCCCTTGAGAGCATTATATAAACCTTTAGCTGTTCTATATTTCATTACTAATGGACTTTCATGGTCTTCTACACAGGCATATAATATCATTAAGATTTTTGCTTCTTTCATTTTATACTCCTTTTGCTCTAATTGGCTTTCAGGCATATCTTTATCTATGATGTCTAAACAGTCCTGTACTTGAAGGGAAACTCTTAACCTTGCATCCCACATTTGAAAGTTATTCCTATTTAACTTTGGAATTACAAATATGCTGTTATTACTTACACCCTGTTGGAAACCTTGAGTAGATGCAATAGCTCCATCTGTTAAAGTGCCTAAGGTTACAGACATTTTAAAATTATTCTATGCAAACTCCTCTGCTAAATTCTCCTTTAGTTTAAAAGATTTACTATCAATATTTCACTTACATAAATCACCTTATCTCTTTAAAAATTTCTTACCATTAAAAAGAGGGGAAAAGGGAAAAAAGGGCTCTTTGCATTGCTGTCTGGATCAAAAGGAAAAACAGCAAACTTAATAACTTTTAATGTCTTCTTTTAAACAGGTTTATCAGCTTCTCAAGCCCAACCATCCTCTGTTAACAATTTGTTGGGAAATGAGATTAAGAGGAGACAAAAAATATAAATAACCTTTATATCTATTTAAAATATACAAAAGAGAAAACTTAAGCATAAAATATATCTTGTTGTTGTTGTTGTTTAGTCGTTAAGTCATGTCCGACTCTTCGTGACCCCATGAACCATATTGCGCCAGGCCTTCCTATCTTTCACTGCCTCCCTGAGTTTGCTCAATTTCATGCTCATTGCTTCAGTGATGCTATCTAGCCATCTCATCCTCTGCCGTCCTCTTCTCCTTTTGCCTTCCATCTTTCCCAGCATCAGGGTCTTTTCCAAAGAGTCCTCTCTTCGCATTAGGTGACCAAAGTCTCTGAGCTTGAGCTTCATTATCAATCCTTCCAATGAGCAATCAGGGTTGATTTCCTTTAAGACTGACTGGTTTGACCTCCTAGCAGTCCAGGGGACTCTTAAGAGTCTTCTCCAGCACCACAGTTCAAAGGCATCAATTCTTCGGCGTTCAGCCTTCTTTATGGTCCAGCTCTCACAGCCATACATTACTACTGGAAAAACCATAGCTTTGAGTATGCGGATCTTTGTCGGCAAGGTGACGTCTCTGCTTTTTAATATGCTATCTAGGTTTGCCATAGCTTTCCTCCCAAGGAGCAAGCGTCTTTGAATTTCGTGGCTGCAGTCTCCGTCTGCGGTGATCTTGGAGCCCAAATAAATGAAGTCTGTTACTGCTTCCATTTCTACCCCTTCTATTTGCCAGGGATTGATAGGTCCAGATGCCATGATCTTAGTTTTTTTAATGTTGAGTTTCAAGCCAGCTTTCGCACTCTCCTCTTTCACCCTCATCAAGAGGCTCTTTAGTTCTTCTTCACTTTCTGCCATTAGGGTGGTATCGTCTCCATATCTGAGGTTATTGATGTTTCTCCCTGCAATCTTAATTCCGGCTTGTGATTCTTCCAGCCTGGCATTTCTTATGATGTACTCTGCATGTAGGTTAAATAAGCAGGGTGACAGAATACAGCCTTGTCGTACTCCTTTCCCTATTTTGAACCAATCAGTTCAAATATTGTATATCTACAATAACACAAAAGTGACAACAAAAAATATAAACAATATAATACAAATATACCAAGAGAGCAGGGAACAAGCAGTGAGCCTAAAAAGGTGAAAACAGCAGAACAAGTAAGAAGATTTCTCTTATACAGAGTTTGCCACCTGATTCAAATATGTTCACAGCCAAAAACAATCTCTTGTTAACTCTGTAGTTAATACTGTTAAAGCTGTATATCTTGCAAACATCCAACACCTTTGACTCAGCTGCTCCTATTTGTGCTGCCTTCAGCTGCAACAACATCTGAGAAACTGTACCGCATAGGAAATGGACCGGCACATCTTTAACTTGGAGGATCTTCACAGCCTTCTCAGTAGCCTTTTTCAGTGATTGTTGTTGCCCTTTGAAGAAGATCAGTTGCCAGCGAAAGGAGTAGGACCCACTGGACAATCAAAGGTGTCCCATTAGAATGTCCTTCTCTAGTGAAATAGAAAAGTTTTGGTGCAGCTTAGAGAGTCAAGTAGTCACTTTCAGGACACGAGGGGTTGGAGAAGGTATTGTTGAGGACTGCTGCTTCCTCCACAGACTTTCCATACTCGATACTGTGGCATCTTCCCCTGACAAGCCACTTGTCCTCTATGTGGAATATGGTTCTGATGCCAGGCTTGGAAGGGAAGTTCCTCAGAGTTTCTCAGCATGCCGAATGCCCCAGGAATGCAGGGAGAGAATTAAGCTCTGCTCCCCCAGCTCTGCTCCCCAATCTAGTTCGTTTCTAATTCTAATTCAAAATGGCACAAGCAATCACCTCTTCTTTGGATGGGAGAGATCCCTAACATTTCATCCTCCACACTTCCACAGTCTGAGTCCTCAGATAATGACTTTTGTCATTTTACTCCTTCCGTGCATTTTCCAAGGTCCATTGCCCTTTGCTGCTTTCTTCACATGCATTTTTCTCTCTCCCCAGCTGTCCCTTTTCTCTCTTATGGATTCCCAGAACCAAACACAGGGCACAGAATTTATCTTCCTGGCGTTCTCCAGACTCCTAAGCCATCAGGTCCACCTTTTCTTGGTATTCTTTGCTGTCTATTTGGCCATACTGATGGGCAACTTCATGATCCTAACCCTGGTTTTCCTGGACTTCCACCTTCACACTCCCATGTACTTCTTCCTCAGCCAGCTCTCCTGCTTGGATATTTGCCTTTCTTCTGTGGTTGTACCAAAGATCCTGGTGAACGTCCTACGCCAGCAGCACACCATCTCCTTCAACCAATGCCTGGCACAAGCATTCTTCCTCATTGGCTTTGCGGGATGTGAGCCAGGACTCCTGGCCATTATGGCCTATGACCGCTATGCAGCCATCTGCCAGCCTTTGCACTATGCCCACCTGATGAGGAGCAAGGTGTGCATCCAGCTGTCTGTGGCCGTTTGGGTCTGGGGCTTCTTGGACTCAGCCATCCATGCTGCCCTGGCCTCCAGGTTGGATTTTTGTGGAAACCACCAGGTTCCTCACATCTTTTGTGATGTTCCCCCATTACTGAAAATTGCCTGCAGTGACACTTGGGTCAATGAATTGGCCAATCACATCACCAGCATCTTTGTGGGCCTCATCCCTTTCTTCCTCATCATCCTGTCCTATTGCTATATTTTGTCCTCCATTCTGCGGATTCGCTCCAACACTGGCAGGCGCAAAGCCTTTTCCACTTGTGCTTCACACATTGCTGTTGTGATTGTTTGTCTTGGAAATGCATTTGTAAACTACAATCATCCCACTGCTGGCTACTCTCTAGAGGTGGACACAATGATCTCCACAACATTTTGTATCATCACCCCCATGCTGAACCCCTTGATCTATACTCTCCGCAACAAGGAGGTAAGGTCGGCCCTGCAGAAGGTTCTCAGCTGCCAGAAGACAGCATAGTATTCATTCTGGGGTTAGGGTTTGTGGATCCTCATGTGTTTGTCACCTTAAGAAGTATAAAACTGGTACCTGAACTGTGGTAGATGTACTTTCTCAATGCACCTGCAGAGTCATTTCCATGAGAAAAAGTTTTGGAGTTGTTGTAAGAACCTGAGAAGCTGGACCTTGCATCCTAATGAAAACTCAGTGACTCCAGCACTGTGTTCTACCCCGGCCAAATACGTTTCTCAAGGAACCTGCAAGCAAATGCAGTACCCTTCTCCTAGCCTGACTTCTACTGCCCCAGAGCAAAGAGAAGCTCTAACTAAGACAGAATTCAGATGAGGAACAGGAACAACAGTTGGATAGTCAGAGAACAAATGCCATGGTAGGAAAGTATGGAGATGGTAGAAGCCAAGATGGTTTGCAAGGATGAAAAGATATGGAGAGTATAATGAATGGCAAAGGTGTGAATTAGATTGAGCTACACGTTTCTCTCTGTCTTATCTCCAGCCTTTAATATCTTCTTTGTCTCTTTCCCACTGGTTCTCTGCATGTCACATAATGATTCTTGCTCCAAAAGGGAATAGCATAAATGTTATGTCTGTCTGAGTTCCAAATCAGCAATAAAAAAAAAAAGAATAAAACAAGATAAAATAACTGAAACCAATTAGGAGCTAAATTCAAGTCCCTTGAAAAAAAGATAGAGGAAAGTTTGGATAAGATGGTTAATTTTGAAATGGAGGTAGAGATTGACTTGAATGTGGATTTGGAGTTCAGAAAAAAGCTGGTTTATGAAGGCTGTATGAACAAAGATGTCGTGGATCCAAAAATGCTGGTCAAAATGCCAGAGGATAAGAGTGATGCCAGAATGGATTTACAGATGAAACCCACTGATGTCACCATGATCCAAGGGGACATACAGATAAGGGACAGGAAGAATTATTTGGAAAGACTTTTTATCTTGGATTTGCAAAAGGAATGTGTTGAATCAGTGAAGTTGTTCCTGGGAAGAGACAAAGAGAAATTACTGGGGCTGTTCCTGGGAGAAGACGAGGGGAGAATGACAGGGAATCAACTTGGGGGATCCTATTTGAAAGGATGAAAGATTAAGCTGTTTAAAAGTGAATAGAAGGTTTACAAAGGGAACTTATTTGATTATGGTTGACATATATGTTGAGGGTTTTGGTAGCTATTAATGGGATCTTTTTCTGATCAGGATTGAATGATGAGGTTTTAAGGATCTGTGTATAAAGGGGGAGAGATTTCATTTCCTTTTTTTTTTTAGAGAAAATGATAAGTTGGGTTATAAAATGGATTTATTTTTGACTAAGGTTAAATGTATTTGTTATCAAATTTATGGAATTTTTGTTCTTAGGTATGAAAACTGTACTAAGGTTTTTATATGTACAAAGGTGGAAGAATATGACATTCTCTACAATTGAAGAATGGATGGTGAAGGTGATGGAGCTGCCAAAGATGGTGAAATTGATGGCTTTGATTTGAGAAAAGACATTGTGTAATTTTAACGTTAATTGGAAACCTATTTTGGACTTTCTGTGAGAAAAAGGAAAAAAATGAAATTGTGTTGCATAGATTTGATGATTAGAAATAATATGGGGTTATAGTAATAATGAAAGTTATGTTGGGATTCTTGCTCTGAAAGGGAAGAGCATAAATGGCGTACAAGTATATCTGCCTGTACAGTATGTTGAAATCCCCGTGTGACTGTTTCCTGAGTTCCCTTCACAATTTCTGCTCGCTCTGAGGTCCCTCCAGGCCTCTGAACGAGCCCTCCCCCCCCGCCCCCCAGCACGCTGGGCAAAAGAGTCTCCTTCCCAGGTGATGCGTTCACAAACTAGCCTTATTCTCAGGCACCGCAGGAGTGGCCACAGGCTTTGGGTATCACAACGATCCAGCCAGGAATCATCTAATCTCACCATAAGGAAGTGTCCCAGCTGAGTTCCAAACAAGGGCAAAAAACGAAGCCTAAAACAAGTTTAAGTGATAAAATAGGAAGGTTGGAAAACTGAGATACGAATAGCAGTGCTAAAATCGATATGAGTACCATGCAAGCGGTCTGCTCAGTCCTCTGTTCAAAATGAGGCAAAATGTGACCGTCCAAAAGGAAGGTCAGGACTCCCCAGCACAGGAACAGAAGCCTATGACCACCTCTGGCCACTCTGCTCCATCTCTTTGGGCTACTCCAGTCTCATGAGCAGCAAGTCCAGTGATATCTGGCGGTGGCCACCTGGCTCTGGGGCTTCCTTGATCCTGCTCTTCACACTGACTTGCACCTCTCATTAGGTTCCTCACATTTGGTACGATATTCCCCAACTACTGAAAATCACCTATGGCGATAGGCTGAATGAGAAATCAATAGAAGCGAATATGTGTAGCTCAGGGGTGAACTGTGGAGTCCTAGAAGTTCTCTGAGCTTGGTTGAGCTTTATCTCTATGTGCCTGTTGATGGCTGCCTTGTCTGAATACCAGGCTTACAGGAATTCCCTCGCATTTTTGGATTTAGCTTGGTCTAAGGAGCTGACAGTTTCCCAGCTGAAACTGTGGTTGAGTCTGTCCATGTGTTGTAAGATTTTCATCATGTCTTCTGACTGCTAGTTGGTGTTGTCAGGTTCAGCCGGCGTGGCACTCCAGCCACCTGGAGACATCTGTTAGAGGGGGCAGCTCAGCCGTTGGAGGTGTGGACGGACCACAAGAACCTCGAAGCACTGAAAACCCCACGGAGACTGTCACCGAAATAGGCCTGCTGGTCCCAGTACTTCGGGAGATTTGACTTTGTCCTTAAACATATCCCGGGGAAGAGGAACTTTTTAGCAGGTGGACTATCCCGTATGCCCCAGCATGCCAGCCAGCGGGAGGAGATTGTGGACTCCATCGTCCCTGCGGGCAGGCTGGCTGCGAAAGCAGTTACCCGAAGTCAAACCAAGAAAGAAGTAAGGGACGCGGAGCCTGAGCTAAAGCGGGGCTTTTTGGAAGCCGCGGAGTGGGACACTTGGCTTAAAGAGAATCGGGGCTCATTGACGAGCCAGGGGGACTTGTGGTTGCGTGAGGGGAAAGTGTACGTGCCTGAAGAATGCCGACAGGGGTAATGGAGAGAGCCCAAGATGGAACGCGGGGCATTACGGCTTCGTGAAGACTCTTCACTTGATCCGGCAGCAGTTCTGGTGGCCAATGCTCCGCAAGGATGTGGAAGCATACACGGGCGGTTGCCCGGTCTGCGCGACGACGAAGGGAAGCAAAGGCAAGCCCCGGGGACTACTCCAGCCGGTGGCGACACCCAATGGTCCGTGGCAGGAGATCGCTATGGATTTCATCGTGGAGTTGCCGGAGAGCAAGGGACAAACAGCCATTTGGGTTGTAACCGACTTGTTCTCCAAGCAAGCGCGCTTTGTGGCTTGCCGGCAAGTCCCCACGGCAGAGAGGCTAGCGCGACTGTTGGTGCAACACATCTACTGGCTGCACGGCGCACCCCGACAGATCGTCAGTGATCGAGGTGGGAACTTCATCGCGCGATTCTGGCAGGAGTTCCTGAAACGAGTGGGAACGCAGCAAGCCCTCTCCTCTGCAGCACATCCACAGACGGACGGAGCCACGGAACGTCTTAACGGGGTTCTAGAGCAGTATTTGCGGTGCTACGTGGGGCACCAGCAGGATGACTGGGCGGAGCTACTACTGTTCGCGGAAGTAGCATACAACAACGCCGTCCATAAAAGCACCGGCTTCTCCCCGTTTAAGGTGGCCACCGGGCGAGACTTCGTCCCCATGCCGGAACTACCCCAGCTGGTATCCCGGATAGACTCATTGGACACTTGGTTCGCCCAGATAGACACCACGAGGCGAGCAGCACACGTGGCGCTGCAAGGGGCCAGAGCAGACTATAAAAAGCACGCCGACCGCAAGTGGCAGTGGAAGGTAGGGGACCAAGTGTACCTCTCGACGAAAAAGTTAAAAACGCACCAGGCGTCGAGGAAGCTCAGCCTGCGGTTCGTGGGGCCATTTCCCATTGCGGAAATAATCAATCCAGTGACTGTCAAGTTAACACTCCCCAAAGCCCTCAGGAAAATCCGCCCGGTATTTCACTGCAGCTTATTGAAGTCGCACCAACCGGGCAACAGCTGGCACAAGGAAGAGCCGACCCCGGCACCCATCATGGCTGGGGGGGAACGGCATTTCAAAATGAAACAAATATTGGACGCAAGGAGGCGCAAGGGACAGATCCAACTGCTGGTGCAATGGAAGCATTTCCCAAAGTCTCACAGTGAATGGGTAAGCAGAGCCCATGTGAAAGCGTCGGAGTTAGCGCGGGACTTTTACAAACAGCATCCTGGGAAGCCCAAGTAAGGGGGGGGGTCTGGCTTCAGGGGGCGGTATGTCAGGCTCAGCCAGTGTGGCACTGCTAGGAACTTGCCCAGCCGCGCTGAGTCAGTTCTACCGCCCACTCGCAAGCCGGAGGAAAAAGAGGAAGTGAAAGCCGCAGCTGATTATGAGCCACCTGCGCCCACTTAACAGGAAAACTGTAGAGTGGAAGTTTTGTATCCACTCTGATTAGCTGTGAGCGCCGAGACAAAGGACTAAGCCGTGGCCCACAGGAAGACGATCAGCACGCAATTGGGAAAACCCCGGCTTTGCGTGCAACTGAAAGGACCCAGAGGAAACACAACCACGCCGGCGGGGCAGAGTGATTAAGGGACAATGGGAACTGGCTGAACCTGCCATTGGAGTAGCAGGGGGGGGATTACTGAGGCAATTGGTAATCTGTAACCTGCAATATGTTACTTAGCAATGGGGCAAAGCGCGGGAAGGGGAAACTATAAACTGTACCATGAAATGTGCTAAGCCAGTCCTGGCTTTCTTTGTAACTGCTGTGTTATGCTTGAGTGAACTCCTTGTTGAACACACGTGTCACGAGAGTTTCTCTAGACGAATGGGGTAAACCTTACAGGTGTTCAGGGATGCACTCTGCTAGCCTTCTGCCTGTCTCTCCTACATAGTGGTTGTTATAGTCTTCACACTGTATGTTGTACATGACTCTTGTTTTTTCTTCTTGGGCTACTGGGTCTTTTGGTTTGCTTAAGATGTCTTGGAGGGCTTTAGTTGGTTTGTGTGCTACGGAGATGCCATGTGGTTGTAATAGTCTGTTGGTGGTTTCTGTGATGAACAATATCTACAAACTATTCAAAAGAGAGAATAGAAAGGAAAACAAAAGACCAGAACATCTCCTCACCAGCCATCATCACCCAGAGAAGCAGAGGTTACCACCAAGATTACCATCAGACATACAAGCAGTAAACAATACCTTAATCAAGGAACTACCAGAGGGAAAAAAAAAATAGAACAAAACAAAACCCCCAGCCCCACCAACACTGGCAGGGGCTTCCACTGTATATAAGCAGAGAGCAAACCCCACTCCATTCTAGCACTGAAGATGTTACCTAGCCAGGTAATGAAAGATTTGCAAGAAAACAACGAAGCTCAGTGAATGAGAAATCCTGTCCTTCCTTTCCCAGTTGCGCCCATTGCAATACAGTGGTTCACTTTCCCAATTAATCCATTCATTCACCAATCGTTCTAAGTTGTAATGTAGGTACTTTGCAGGAAAGCTAGAAAGATTCAGCAAAAGCTACTTCTTCACTTCTATGAACCTGAACCATCAGTTCCTCCTTGTCACAAATTTCCTATAGACCTAGAGAGGGACCGAGGAGGAAAGGAACATCTTTCCTTTGCTTTAAGCATTGTAGCATCAGTACAATGATGGCACACAAAATGGAAAAAAAAAAGAAAAGAAAGGAAATGGTCTGCGTTATTACTGGACGGGGGTTGTAAATGTCTGAAACCTCTGGTCAAGCAAAGGAAAGGCAGGGGGACTAGTGAGGGGGGAACAGTCCCTCAGAGGAAAAAGCAGGCCCTGGCAGACCTGCCCACGCAGAGGACAGCCACGGTGCCTTGCTTCCTTCCAGAGATGGGAAGGGCCAAAACAAGGGAAAGACCAGGCCGAGCCTGTGGGGTCCGTAGTCTGGGCTGAGCATCACCATGCTGGACCTGTGGCCAAGCCACCATAATGTGGACTGGAGGCTTTTCAGCTTCAGGAGCAGCTGGAAGGAGCACAGAAGCAACTTAGGTTGCATTTATTCATTTATTCAATTCATTTTAGGCATTGCCAAATCCATCTGATTCTGGGCACCTCACAATATAAAATATCATAACAGCGCATGCATTGTGGAATTTTCTGTGAGATGTCTCCAAACGGGTATCCAGAGAAATTATGTCCTGCCGTAATAACAGGCAGGAAGCACCTATTTCTATTTCTATTGTTCATCATCTATCTACCTATCTACCTATCTACCTATCTACCTATCTACCTACCTACCTACCTACCTACCTACCTACCTACCTACCTATCTATCTATCTATCTATCATATCATCCTCTTTCTCCATATTGGAGAAGCAAGTTTAGATGTGTGCATTTTGAGAAAAAGAATTCAGGTGAATTAAAAAAACAAAAAAGGATATATTTTTTAGATCTTTTAACCCCGCCTTTATTACTTCTATAAATAACTCAAGGCGGCGAACACACGTAATCCTCCTTCCTCCTCCTATTTTCCCCACAACAATCTGTTAGGATTTTCTCATGGGAAGAAGTGCAGCTCGTTATCTTCAAAACGTATTGTTATGACTAAGAAAATCATGTCCAAAATTATTATTGTAAGTGTGCACGTATACTGCTATGTACTGCCACCTATTGGCGTTTGTATGCTAGTTACTCAAGGGGTGGCAATAAAACGGGAGGATTATATGCCCAGCCTCTCAGTAGAGTTTTAGCCACCCTGTAGTCAGTTTTATGGGTTATGTAGTAGTAACTAATAACAAGAAGTGTACCTCTTCTCTGAGAGTTTTTGGCTAGAGACTTTGTTATACCTGTGTAGTTGATAAGTCTTGGGTGCTAAATACATGAGAAGAAGTGATTTTTCCTATAGTTTGTATGACACTTGTATTTTATGGAGTTTTGCCTTTTTATCAATAAAAACCAGATATTTTATATTTTCTGGCTGGATTTCTTTGGAGAACAAGATATGGACATTGCATTTTGTAAATCTCTCATGCTGGTGTGTATTTTTTTGCCAATTTTCTGGGAGTATAGCTGCACTCTGCACAACACAATCACCCTGTCAAGTGAGCTGAGCTGAGAGCGAGGGACCGGCCCGAAGCCACCCAGCCGGCTTTCATGCCTAAGGCAGGACTAGAACTCAGGGTCCCCTGGTTTCCAGCCTGGGGCCTTCACCACGAGACCAAACTGGGTCTGTTATTATGATTCCCCAGACTGACGTCCTCCAGATTTGTTGGACGTCAGCTGCCGTAATTCCCAGCCAGGACATTTCTAGCAGAGAGGTGGCTTGCAAGGGTCTGTAATGAATCCCTCCAGGTATTCTGGAAAATGGGCGCGAGGCTCACCAATCGACTGCTGCTTCCTAGCAAAGCAGAGATGATGAAACGCCTTGCACGTTTCATGAATGACAAAAGTGGATTGCGTGCTCCGTGCAGCCCTGGTTTGGGCTTGCAAGCCCCTAATGAGGTCCCTCGACTCTCATTTCATCATTCCAGAAACACAGGCCGGTTAACTAACTCTCTTGGCAATGCCCGCTATTCCCCACCAGCAGCAGCTTCTCCTGCGAGCTGGTCCAGGGAGATCAGAGTTGAGCCCCAGAGCGGTAAAACTTTCGGCTCTGTTTCCCTCTCTCGTTGCAAAGCACCAGCTAAGCCACGAAAGGCTTCTGTCCTCTGCCAGCAATTTCCTGGCTGGCCACTGGTGGCTCCGTTCAGATCCATCTGTGGCTCCCTCTGAAACCTGGGGGCCCTGAGCTCAGGAGCTGGGCCATCCAAGAACCCAAAGTAGGGTAGGTTCACTGATCATGACACTTTCCAGAAAAATGGCATGCAACTTTTTATTTATTTATTTATTTATTTATTTATTTATTCCAAGTTTTCAAGTCTGCTTGACCCCTCAGTGACTCTGGACAGCTTACAAATTAAAAAAGGGAAGGAAAAAACCAGATTCATACAAAAAGAATAGGGATGGCCTGAAGAACAAACATCAGTCTTAAATTTAAAAAAAACTAAATAGAGGGGGCTACAAAACCACCTGAACCCAAGGCCTGGGGGCAGAAGAACGTTCTTTGTAGTTTTCAGTTTCTCTTAAGAGTGGGAGCTGCATGACTCTTTGGGGGGATTGTTCCAGGGGGAAGGCCTGGGATCGTCAAGGTGCACCTCTTATGTCCTGCAAGATGACCTTGTTGGATAGATGGGACCTGGATGGTATACACCCTGCTTGACTGCACCAGAGGGGTGGAAATAATTGGAGACCAGCAGTCCCTCAGATGATGATGATGATGATTGCGTCTCATCAAGTCATTGTTGACTCTTCACAACCACATCGATAGATTTTCTCCATGATGATCTATCCCTAACCTGCTCTTTCAGGTCTTCCAATGCTGCACTCATCGCCACTACAGCTGCGTCCATGCACCTTGCTGCTGGTTGTCCTCTTCTCTTTCCTTCCACCTTTCCCAGCATTAGAACCTTCTCCAGAGGCCAGATCTTCACAAATTTTGTCCCAAATATCATAATTTGAGCCTGGTCAGTTGTGCATGAAGTGGGAACTCTGGGTTGATTTGTTTCATGATCCATTGGTTTGCTTTCTTGGCTGTCCACAGTATTCTCAGGAGTTTCCTTCAACACCAAAGTTCAAAAGCGTCAATACTCTTCCTCTCCTGCTTCTCCAAAGTCCAACTTTCACTTCTATAGAGCATCACAGGGAATAGCTGGGCATTTGAATACCTTTTCCAAGGCCTTCATGGCTGTTCTATCGGGTGCTAGGCTGTGGCGTATTACTTCTCAGTTCTTGAATGAATACAAACAATATCCTTACAATCACATCCCATATGCAACTTCCAAAACCATTACCAGATCAGAACTAGGTTGCATCTAATTCAAGGCCCGGCCAAGATTATATCATCGAAGATTCTGGGCAAAACGAGTCATGCGGGGAACCTCATTGGTACATCTCACTCTATAGGATATCCATCAATCTACTCTGAAAAAGCACATCAACCAAGATCTGAGACAGTGTGGACTGTGAATACCAGCCCTACTTGCTTTAGGCCGGGAAGAATCCCTGGTAGAACATCAGCAGAGGGTATGGAGCTTAAACATTCAGGTAAAGGGAGCTAGACTTTCCCATCTCTCATACAGACGAATTGCTCTCTTCCCCTGGACCTCCCCAATTACCTCTATAAGACTCTGTATGTCCCACATAGAAGGCCCTTCTCCCTAGCCCGTAGAGATGCTCTCCCCAGTATGCCAAGTGTCCATGTGGAGACTGAGTAGGTATTTGCTTCAATGTAGAGGTCAAGTCTGTTTCACACATCCTTTCCAAATGCCCAAAGTACTCTCGCTGGCGATCAGAGCTAATACGCATACTCTTGAGTTTGGTTAACACCACTCACAGTGCAGAGGTTGAGATATTCTTATTAAATGACCAAGGCCCAGGTGTTTTGAAAGCACTGGCAAAATTTTTATTTATAGCCTTAGCTTAGAGAAACCATTTGGTGCCTTCAATGAAATGTTAACTTTATAGGGTTTCTTCCTTTTATATATGTACAGTATGTACCATATATTGTTACTTATGAATGTGTTAATGGTGTGCTAAATTTTAAATTATCTGATTTGGTCTTGGAATGCAAATAAATAAATAAATAAATAAACAAGGTGCCCCCAGCAGCCTCTGTCTGTGACCCTGGCCAGGAACCAGCTGGCTGGTATTTTAGGCTCCTGCTTAAGGTCAGCTGAAGAGAGAACAGATAGAGGTGGGCCTGTGCAACGTCCAAGTCTCAACTAACAGGGCTACCTTGCGGACCAGGTGACTGTGGGAAGCACATCAGGCTCCCCCTGCCAACTTCAGCCATCATATGGTTTCTTTAGTTGGGCAAAATGTGTTTTCTGAACACAACAACATTACTTTATGCTTGTGGGCTTAAGGGTTGCACGTTCCCCCTGGACTCCTTATCCCCAGTTACCTTTGTGTTCCTCCCACACAATTGCTGTCTTCTCCTGCCCCAGGAAGGTTTTCTCCATAAAGAATCTCACTCTTGGGCCAAGGGGGTTTGGGGATGCCTTAAAGGCACTTGAGGCCAGACCCCTTCCTGTCACTTGTCTTCTGCCAGGAGGGCCTGCAGGAGACCGGAGTGCAGGCAGTACCCCTTCTGAAAGATGGCTTCAGAAAGCCTTGATCAAGGTGCACTGGCAGCTTCCATGGAGGGAGAACCCCGTACAGGTGACAGTGAAGGAGCAACGCAGAGGTGAGTTTCATCACCACATCTGGAGCAAGGCACAGCAGCCCACTCCCCCAGGTCAGTAGCTCTGCAGAATACCTTCCCCACCTCCCCACTTTGCTCATTACATGGTAGGATTTGCATCCTCACCTGCCTTCAGGTAATATTCCATCCCCCAAGCACTAAAGGGACACCCTTAAGATACCTCCAAGCAGAGGAGGCAGACCATGAATGGTTCCTTTACGTTTACTTCCCGTTAAAGGACAAGCATTTCTTCACTTCCGCCTGCATCTGGGACAAATAGGCAAGGACATGCTGTCTTCTGTGAGTTCATTTTGTGGATTCTTTCATCCACTGGAAAATCTGAAGAGACAAGTCAGATTGTGCAACTGATCCATATGTGGAGGTAAGAAAGCCTTGTTCAGTGATTTTGTTTTCTTCTGTTTCAGCATCTTTGCCACGCACACTCCCTGCATTCCCATGGATTTCAGGAACCAGACTCTTGCTACAGAGTTTGTTTTTCTGGGTTTCTCCAACATCACGCATGGCCGGATCTACGCCATCCTGCTGTTCCTCGCCATCTATTTGGCCACTATTCTGGGCAACCTCATGATCATCACCCTCAGCCTGGCGGACTCCCACCTTCACAGCCCCATGTACTTTTTCCTCAGCCACTTGTCCTGCTTGGATGTCTGCTACTCAACAGTCACAGTCCCCAAGATCCTAGCAAATCTCCTTCTCCAAAGGCACACCATTCCCTACAACCAGTGCTTTGCCCAGATGTTCTTCTTG
The DNA here is from genome assembly GCA_030867105.1 of Liasis olivaceus. NCBI lineage: Eukaryota > Metazoa > Chordata > Lepidosauria > Squamata > Pythonidae > Liasis > Liasis olivaceus. The sequence goes on from CM061355.1 coordinate 80,616,345, forward strand.
ATGGCCTTCTCTGGCTCAGAATGCTGGTTGCTGGCCATCATGGCGTACGACCGCTACGCCGCCATCTGTCAGCCTTTGCGCTACTCCCTCCTCATGAGCCCACACATTTGCACGCAGGCGGCCCTTATCACCTGGGTCTGGGGCTTCCTAGATTCAGCACTGCACACAGCCTTGGCCTCCAAGTTACATTTCTGTGGAGAAAATCAGATCCATCACATCTTCTGTGACCTCCCACCACTGCTGAAAATTGCCTGTGGTGATATACATGTCAACCAGATAACAACTCATATAACCACCATATTTGCGGGACTGACCCCTTTCCTTCTTGTTGCCATCTCATACATCTACATCCTTGCATCCATCCTGCACATCCGCTCCAACTCGGGCAGGCAGAAAGCTTTTTCCACCTGCTCTTCTCACATGCTGGTGGTCATCCTTTACTTCGGAAATGGATTGCTAAACTACAACCAGCCAAGCTCTGGCTACTCCCTGCAGACTGACACCCTGATTTCCACCATGTATTGCATCGTCACCCCCATGTTGAACCCCCTGATCTACAGCCTCCGCAACAAGGAAGTGAAGGAGGCCTTGAGGAAGGTCCTGGAAAGCCACAGGAGAATATAGACTTTTTCTTGCCAGCTGGAAAACCTTTTTGGCACTCCAAGAGATCAGTTCTTGCTCTTTCTTGTGAAGCTCAGGAGAAAAGCCACACATCTTTGTCTGATGGACACAGTCGATGGCCTCCAGGCTGAATGCCTTCCACAAGACTTTCCCCAGAGAGACAGGCTGCCTTCTTACAATGTGTTTCATAATTGAGAACCTGGGGGCCCCGTTCACAGAAATGCTAACATTTATCTATGTATTGTGGTTAGTGAAGCATGTGAACCCATCTCCTTTGTGGATGGAATCTGTGCCAGGCAGTCCCTTTGTCACAGGTCAGCTAGCTGCGTTCCACTGTAGAAGGAATGGGAAAGCGTGTCAATTCCCCCATCTTGGGAATGTAATTGGGTGGCATGAATATATTGAGGAAAATAGTGTTTGGCAGGGCAGGTTCGGGTTAGGGTTAGGGTTTAGGCCAAGGGGTAGTGCAAAAGGAGGAAATGGCGCTTGGTGGCAGATTTGCTCCACTTCTCTCCAAGAAGCATACAGTTGGGGGTCATCACAATGTAGATTTGGGGCTTCTTTATTGCCTGGGTTAAATTCAAATCTAGAAATAGAGCATGAGTCAAGGCAAGTAGACCAAGCATTGTGGTCTTGCAAATACAGGTGAAACTCGAAAAATTAGAATATCGTGCAAATGTTCATTTATGTCAGTATGGCAACTCAAAAGGTGAAACCAATATATGAGATAGACGCATTACATGCAAAGCGAGATATGTCAAGCCTTACTTTGGTATAATTGTGATGATTATGGCGTACAGCTTATGAAAACCCCAAATTCACAATCTCAGAAAATTAGAATAGTGTGAAAAGGTTCAATATTCTAGGCTCAAAGTGTCCCACTCTAATCAGCTGATGAATCCATAACACCTGCAAAGGGTTCCTGAGCCTTTCAATGGTCTCTGAGGCTGGTTCAGTAGGAATCACAAGCATGGGAAAGACTGCTGACCTGACAGTTGTGCAGAAAACCATCATTGACACCCTCCATAAGGAGGGAAAGCCCCAAAAGGTAATTGCAAAAGAAGTTGGATGTTCCCAAAGTGCTGTATCAAAGCACATCAATAGAAGGTTATGTGGAAGGGAAAAGTGTGGTAGAAAAAGGTGCACAAGCAGCAGGGATGACTGCAGCCTGGAGAGGATTGTCAGGAAAAGGTCATTCAAAAATGTTGGGGACTTTCACAAGGAGTGGACTGAGGCTGGAGTTAGTGCATCAAGAGCCACCACACACAGATGGATCCTGGACATGGGCTTCAAATGTTGTATTCCTCTTGTCAAGCCGCTCCTTAACAACAAACAACGTCAGAAGCGTCCTACCTGGGCTACAGAAAAAAAGAACTGGTCTGCTGCCCAGTGGTCCAAAGTCCTCTTTTCTGATGAGAGCAACTTTTGCATCTCATTTGGGAACCAAGGACCCAGAGTCTGGAGGAAGAATGGAGAGGCACACAATGCACGATGCTTGAAGTCCAGTGTGAAGTTTCCACAGTCTGTGTTGATTTGGGGAGCCATGTCATCTGCTGGTGTTGGTCCACTGTGCTTCATTAAGTCCAGGGTCAACGCAGCCGTCTACCAGGAGATTTTGGAGCACTTCATGCTTCCTTCCGCAGACGAGCTTTATGGGGATGCTGACTTCATTTTCCAGCAGGATGTGGCACCTGCCCACACTGCCAAAAGTACCAAAAGCTGGTTCAATGACCCTGGGATTACTGTGCTTGATTGGCCAGCAAACCCACCTGACCTGAACCCCATAGAGAATCTATGGGGCATTGCCAAGAGAAAGATGAGGGACATGAGACCGAACAATGCAGCGGAGCTGAAGGCCGCTATTGAAGCATCCTGGTCTTCCATAACACCTCAGCAGTGCCACAGGCTGATAGCATCCATGCCACGCCGCATTGCGGCAGTCATTGCTGCAAAAGGGGCCCAAACCGAGTACTGAGTACATATGCATGCTTATACTTTGCAGAGGTCCGATATTGTTCTATTTCCAATCCTTGTGTTATTGATGTCATGTAATATTCTAATTTTCTGAGATTGTGAATTTGGGGTTTTCATAAGCTGTACGCCAGAATCATCACAATTATACCAAAGTAAGGCTTGACATATCTCGCTTTGCATGTAATGCGTCTATCTCATATATTGGTTTCACCTCGAGTTGCCATACTGACATAAATGAACATTTGCACGATATTCTAATTTTTCGCGTTTCACCTGTATAGCCCTTCCCTGAGAGACCTTGTGAGCCAGTGAGGTGTTTGAAAAACTGGCCCGTGAGCTGCCTGGGGAAAAAGGGAGTTGAATCCTGATGGACAATGCTGAGTTAGAGTTTTCAGGAAGCCGCTAAACGGTGCAGGATGCCCAGATGTTCTGAGTCCTCCAGGAGCGCCTCTTAACCTGAGCTTCCTGGTGTAAGTACATTTCAAGGAGCTATTCCAAGACCAAGAAGTTGCTTGTCTTGTTTCACCTGAAGGACCTTAAACTAGTGGACTGTAGAGAGAACAGGAAAGAGATCACTTTGCAATATACTTGAGCACGGAGCGTTTTTCTATTGCCATTCCCCACCCAATGTTTTATTTGTGTTTTTTTTAAATTAAAGAAATGGTTATTTTATTTTCAGATGCAATAAATTGTGAATCGCAACCATGGCCTGTTTTCTTTCTAAACATTGGTTATCTAGTTTAGCAAGGACACTCCTTTGGACTGAAAAGTTCAGGAGTTTGGGGTATGATGTTCCATCAAGTGCTGCCAAGTCTAAGCAGTAGCTGGTGGCCTTCCTCCCCGTCAGGGTCCTTTCTCAGAGCTTCCCCTCAAAGCTGTCTTCTACAGCCTTGCAATCCTCCATGCAAGGTTAAGGTGAAAGATCTTATCATCACCTGCTAATTCTATATGGAAGAGAAAGTTTTGGGCAGCTATCAGGCATCTCCATGTCACTCCTGGTGGGTCAAGGCCCCCTGGGAGGCAATGTGTAGCTGGATCCCAGCAGTGTTAAAAGCTTTTTTTATGGAGGGGCAGTTCCATGTGCCTCGCAGGAGGCAGTGGTCTGTCCTGTTCTCAGTAAGCCATCATTAGACCCAGCAGTGCTGGACAACTTTAATCTGATCTCCAGTCTTCTCTTCTTGGGGAAGGTTGTTGAGAAAGTGAGAAGGTTCATAGCGCCCTGGAGGAAGCAGATTATCAAAAACATCATAGTCGGGTTTCAGGCTAGAATATAATCACAAGATGACATTGATTATGCTTGTAGATAATCTCCAAGGAGTTGAGAGTGATGAAATGGGTGAAGGGAGATGAAACAGGTGAAAAGAGACCTAAAGCGTTACTGGAAGGCAATGAGGAACAGATCCAACCAAAGACCAGTTAAAGTCACTGTTAAGGCCCACCTTGTGGCAGTAAGGGTGGTGATATATCAATATTTCTCTTCTCTTATTGTGTCTGTGGATGGCCATCTGGCAGCCTTGTTTAGGGTGATCTGAGCCCCTTTGAGTAAATTGGGCTCAGAGGTCTACCTGCAGGGCCATTCGGAGGAATATGCTTTGCATCTGTCAGACAAAATCGCTCAGTTCCGCACCCACTTACACTCTGGCCTTGGAGCAGGTCCTGTGGAGGTGGCTGGGGCAGAGTCTTGCTCAATTATCTGGGGGGAGTTTGATCCTGCTGGGCCTGAGGAAGCACCCAGGATCCTCATCATGTGAGCTCGGCCACCTGTACATTGGATGCCATTGACTAAGGTCTCCCGGATGTGATGTGTGGTTGGGTGCTGGCAGTGGTGAATTCTTCCTTGAGACAAGGGATTGTCCCTCCTTCTCTTAAAGAGGTGGCGCTTTACCCCCTCCTCAAGAAGCCATTCCTAGAGCCAACTGTACTGGACAATTTCCATCCAGTCTCTAACCTTCCCTTTTTAGAAGGTGGTTGCACAACAGCTTCAGAGAAGCTGGATGAAGCGGATTATTAGGACCCGTTTCAGTCTGAATTCAGACCTAGATGCAAGACCAAAATGGCATAGGCCGCACTTTTGGATGATCACTGGCGGGAATGGGATGGGAGTAACGTGTCTATTCTTGTTCTTCTTGACCTCTTGGTGGCTTTCAACACCATTGGCCATCATATCCTTCTGGATCGGCTCTGGAGGTAGTTGTGGGTGGCACTGTATTGTCTCAGCACGCCTCCTTCTTCTGGGGCCGATTCCACTCAGTGTTGACTGGGGGGAGAGGTCCCACCCTGGACCCTGCTTTGCAAGGGGCCACAGGGTTCAGTACTTTGTCTGCTCTTGCTTACTATCGATATGAAGCCACAGGGTGACATTACCCAATGGAATGGGGTGAGGTACCATCAGTGTGCTGAGGTTATCCAGCTTTATAGCTCCACCCTGGGCCAGCTGAGTGATGTGGGGAGGTCCTGTCTCAGTGCATGGAGGCTGTGGGGATTTGGATGGGAAGCAACAGGCTTCAACTCAACCCAAGCCACATGGCCCAGCCGGCACAGTGGTTGTCCCGAGCGTTAAGGTCAGATGCTTACGTCGGCTATGAAATTTATGATTTTTTATGATGGTTTTTGTATGCTTTTCTGTTGTTTCTATTCTTTTCAATTGTTATCTGGTTGTCTTATATTGTTTTATCTGTTTGCAAGCTGCCCAGAGTAATAAAATACGAGATGAGCAACTATATAAATTGTACCAGTCAATCAATCAGTCAGTCCATCAATCAGCCTCAGGACAGGAGTGAGGAATCCATCCTGGCCTTCCTTGATCTGCCAACAGCGTTTAAGACCATCGCTCACGGTATTCTTCTGGGCTGGCTAAGGAGGTTGGGAGTGGGAGACATGGCTCTTCAATGGTCCTCCTTCCTCCAAGGCCAGTTGCGGTTCATGCTGGTGGGGAAGAGAGCTCCAGCCATAGGCCCTACTACGTTTGACTCTCTCCCTGCTCCTATTTAGCATCTACGCGAAACCTCTGGTGGGAGCCGTCTTGTTGGCATGGGGACCAGTATTAGTAGCATCTGATCGCACTCAGCTGTGCATCTCAGCCCCCGGTCGTCCACGGGATGTTGTGGAGGTGCTATCCCAGTGCCTGAAGGGTACATGCGACTGGCTGGGGAAGAGCAGCCTTCAGCTCAACCCTGTTAAGACAGTAGCTGTGGATTTTAAGACCCTCTGGATCTGGGGACTTGCTATGGTTAACCCTGAACGGGATTGCAGTCTCCCAGGAAAGGGGGGGGGGGTGTAGAAACTTTTAAAATGCCGTGTTTTTCTTAAAAAAAATTCTCTTGGATTCATTTCTGGAACTCCAAACGAGATAACTGATTCCAGATCACTCTCCCTGCCCGGTTAAGCTTCAGATCTGGAACAGATTATTCTGCTCTGCCCTCTTCCTTCCTCCCCACTCCCTGAGTCTGACACAAGAAAACTGTGCTGTGCCTGCTGGCAAGTCCCAGATGAGTCACTTTTGCCCCAGAGGTTCTCTGCTACCTGCCCTCCCAGCTCTGCTCCCTGCAGAATCCAGGGCAGGAACACTCTCAGGGCCGCATGCCAAGGGTCATTTCCCCCACGAGCACCACCTGCCACGGATAATGCAGGCAACTGGACTAGCTCTTAATGTAAGAATGAGCTTCCAAAGGAGTTTCCTCCCTTCCTGCGCTGTTGGCAGACTGCTGGCCGGACCACCTCTCCTCCCACTGTATCTGAACCCGACTGTGGGAGAACGTGGGGAGAGGGAGTTTCTGCTTCAGCCACAGCCGGTCTTCAGCAGGTGAGATAACCAGCAAAGGTGAGTTGCTCTGTGGCCCGTCAAGGATTCTCTTCCATTTGTTGTGGGGTGGCATTGCAAGGAGATGTTCAGCTTTAGGATGGAGGGACCACGAATGCAAGATTCAGCTCAGGAATGTCCACCGAGGGAATCTCAGAAGCGGCAAAGCCCCTCCTCTGCCTGAGACTCACAACAGATCACAGTCTGTACCCACCAACAGCCCAGCCTTTCCCATCCTTCCTAGGACCACGTGCTGCTTCAGAGATGGGCTTTGATTGCACAAAGCAGTTTCCAGGATGAAAGCTGGGACCTGGAAACTTACAGGTACATTTTCCAGCTCTTTTGTTATATGACAGGCAGGGGCACTGAGGGGATCAAGATTCAAGATAGTCAAACCAAGAACATCTTTATGCAGAATAAGCTGACTATGGATTGTACATTGCTGTTAGGCATAGTAGCAAGGTGGAACTTTCATGTTCAGAGATGATGAATCTCAGCATAACATTTGGTGGGTAACATGAAGGGGAAGGTGTTGCTTATGGGTTTGCAGGAGGCGTCTTGAAAGGGGCACCTTCACCCTAGTGTCTCCATCCACTAGAAAAGACAGCTCAGCTGAAGCACCTCTACAATCTGAAGCACCACTGCCTTTCTGAACCCAAAGTCTCTTTCTCCAGTTTCCACATATCAATCACTTTCTGGAATCCAGCAGCTCAGTAGAAATGTGTTACATGATTAAATCTCCTTCTAGCAAGGTCTCCTTCTTTCATAATCTCAGCAAATACCATAGGTTGACCTGATTCCAAATTGAGAGAGACCTTCATTTAGAGCAGGTGGGACAGGGTCCAGCGAGACCTTTATGGCTCTCAAGAACAAGAGGGGACAGGCTTGTTCTGTGTTGAAGCCAAGAGCAAGTCAAGCATTTTTGGGGAGGAGATTCAGAGGACGTCCAAACGAACGATTTGGGCTGGACTGGACCCCAAGTTACGATAGAATTGAGGGCCCTTGAAGAAATAAGTAATGGCAAAAAACTCTGAAGTGGAAGAAACATGACAGCCATTCAATGTGCCTTTGACTCAGCTGCTCCTGTTTGTGTTGCCCTCAGCTGCAAAAACATCTGAGAAAGTGTACAGCATAGGAAATGGACCGGCACATCTTTAACTTGGAGGATCTTCACAGCCTTCTCAGTAGCATTTTTCAGTGATTGTTGTTGCCCTTTGAAGAAGATCAGTTGCCAGCGAAAGGAGTAGGACCCACTGGACAATCAAAGGTGTCCCATTAGAATGTCCTTCTCTAGTGAAATAGAAAAGTTTTGGTGCAGCTTAGAGAGTCAAGTAGTCACTTTCAGGACACGAGGGGTTGGAGAAGGTATTGTTGAGGACTACTGCTTCCTCCACAGACTTTCCATACTCGATACTGTGGCATCTTCCCCTGACAAGCCACTTGTCCTCTATGTGGAATATGGTTCTGATGGCAGGCTTGGAAGGGAAGTTCCTCAGAGTTTCTCAGCATGCCAAATGCCCCAGGAATGCAGGGAGAGAATTAAGCTCTGCTCCCCCAGCTCTGCTCCCCAATCTAGTTCATTTCTAATTCTAATTCAAAATGGCACAAGCAATCACCTCTTCTTTGGATGGGAGAGATCCCTAACATTTCATCCTCCACACTTCCACAGTCTGAGTCCTCAGATAATGGCTTTTGTCATTTTACTCCTTCCGTGCATTTTCCAAGGTCCATTGCCCCTTTCTGCTTTCTTGACATGCATTTTTCTCTCTTTCCAGCTGTCCCTTTTCTTCCTCATGGATTCCCAGAACCAAACACAAGGCACAGAATTTATCTTCCTGGTATTCTCCAGACTCCTAAGCTATCAGGTCCACCTTTTCTTGGTGTTCTTTGCTGTCTATTTGGCCATACTGATGGGCAACTTCATGATCCTAACCCTGGTTCTCCTGGATTCTCGTCTTCACACCCCCATGTACTTCTTCCTCAGCCAGCTCTCCTGCTTGGATATTTGCCTTTCTTCTGTGGTTGTACCAAAGATCCTGGTGAACGTCCTACGCCAGCAGCACACCATATCCTTCAACCAATGTCTGGCACAAGCATTCTTCCTCATTGGCTTTGCGGGATGTGAGCCGGCACTCCTGGCCGTTATGGCCTATGACCGCTATGCGGCCATCTGCCAGCCTATGCACTATGCCCACCTGATGAGGAGTAAGTTGTGTATCCAGCTGTCTGTGGCCGTTTGGGTCTGGGGCTTCTTGGACTCAGCCATCCATGCTGCCCTGGCCTCCAGGTTGGATTTCTGTGGAAACCGGCAGGTTCCTCACATCTTTTGTGATGTTCCCCCATTACTGAAAATTGCCTGCAGTGATACCTGGGTCAACGAATTGGCCAATCACATCACCAGCATCTTTGTGGGCCTCAGCCCCTTCTTCTGCATCATCCTGTCCTATTTCTATATTTTGGGCTCCATTCTGCAGATTCGTTCCAACACCGGCAGGCACAAAGCCTTTTCCACTTGTGCATCACACCTTGGTGTTGTAACTCTCTGTGTTGGAAATGGATTCTTGAACTACAACCAGCCCAGTGCTGGGTATTCCCTAGAGACTGACACTCTGATCTCCACAACATTTTGCATCCTCACCCCCATGCTGAACCCTTTGATCTACAGCCTCCGCAACAAGGAGGTAAGGTCGGCCCTGCAGAAGGTTCTCAGGTGCCGGAAGCCAGCATAGTATTCATTCTGGGGTTAGGGTTTGTGGATCCTCCTGTGTTTGTGGCCTTAAGAAGTATAAAACTGGTACCTGAACTGTGGTAGAAGTACATTCTCAAGGCACCTGCAGAGTCATTTCCATGAGAAAAAGCTTTTGGAGTTGTTGTAAGAACCTGAGAAGCTGGACCTTGCATCCTAATGAAAACTCAGTGACTCCAGCACTCTGTGTTCTACCCCGGCCAAATACATTTCTCAAGGAACCTGCAAGCGAATGCAGTACCCTTCTTCTAGAAGCCAGAAACTGTCAGTCACCAGGGGCACATGATTCCTTACAGCGGAGGTAACAGATCATGGCTTGCAGACATTTGGATAGCCTGACTTTTACTGCCCCAGAGCAAAGAGAAGCTCTAACTAAGACAGAATTCAGATGAGGAACAGGAAGAACAGTTGGATAGTCAGAGAGCAAACGCCATGGTAGGAAACAAAGTATGGAGATGGTAGAAGCCAAGATGGCTTGCAAGGACGAAAAGATATGGAGAGTATAATGAATGGCAAAGGTGTGAATTAGATTGAGCTACACGTTTCTCTCTGTCTTATCTCCAGCCTTTAATATCTTCTTTGTCTCTTTCCCACTGGTTCTCTGCATGTCACATAATGATTCTTGCTCCAAAAGGGAATAGCATAAATGTTATGTCTGTCTGAGTTCCAAATCAGCAATAAAAAAAAAAAGAATAAAACAAGATAAAATAACTGAAACCAATTAGGAGCTAAATTCAAGTCCCTTGAAAAAAAGATAGAGGAAAGTTTGGATAAGATGGTTAATTTTGAAATGGAGGTAGAGATTGACTTGAATGTGGATTTGGAGTTCAGAAAAAAGCTGGTTTATGAAGGCTGTATGAACAAAGATGTCGTGGATCCAAAAATGCTGGTCAAAATGCCAGAGGATAAGAGTGATGCCAGAATGGATTTACAGATGAAACCCACTGATGTCACCATGATCCAAGGGGACATACAGATAAGGGACAGGAAGAATTATTTGGAAAGACTTTTTATCTTGGATTTGCAAAAGGAATGTGTTGAATCAGTGAAGTTGTTCCTGGGAAGAGACAAAGAGAAATTACTGGGGCTGTTCCTGGGAGAAGACGAGGGGAGAATGACAGGGAATCAACTTGGGGGATCCTATTTGAAAGGATGAAAGATTAAGCTGTTTAAAAGTGAATAGAAGGTTTACAAAGGGAACTTATTTGATTATGGTTGACATATATGTTGAGGGTTTTGGTAGCTATTAATGGGATCTTTTTCTGATCAGGATTGAATGATGAGGTTTTAAGGATCTGTGTATAAAGGGGGAGAGATTTCATTTCCTTTTTTTTTTTAGAGAAAATGATAAGTTGGGTTATAAAATGGATTTATTTTTGACTAAGGTTAAATGTATTTGTTATCAAATTTATGGAATTTTTGTTCTTAGGTATGAAAACTGTACTAAGGTTTTTATATGTACAAAGGTGGAAGAATATGACATTCTCTACAATTGAAGAATGGATGGTGAAGGTGATGGAGCTGCCAAAGATGGTGAAATTGATGGCTTTGATTTGAGAAAAGACATTGTGTAATTTTAACGTTAATTGGAAACCTATTTTGGACTTTCTGTGAGAAAAAGGAAAAAAATGAAATTGTGTTGCATAGATTTGATGATTAGAAATAATATGGGGTTATAGTAATAATGAAAGTTATGTTGGGATTCTTGCTCTGAAAGGGAAGAGCATAAATGGCGTACAAGTATATCTGCCTGTACAGTATGTTGAAATCCCCGTGTGACTGTTTCCTGAGTTCCCTTCACAATTTCTGCTCGCTCTGAGGTCCCTCCAGGCCTCTGAACGAGCCCTCCCCCCCCGCCCCCCAGCACGCTGGGCAAAAGAGTCTCCTTCCCAGGTGATGCGTTCACAAACTAGCCTTATTCTCAGGCACCGCAGGAGTGGCCACAGGCTTTGGGTATCACAACGATCCAGCCAGGAATCATCTAATCTCACCATAAGGAAGTGTCCCAGCTGAGTTCCAAACAAGGGCAAAAAACGAAGCCTAAAACAAGTTTAAGTGATAAAATAGGAAGGTTGGAAAACTGAGATACGAATAGCAGTGCTAAAATCGATATGAGTACCATGCAAGCGGTCTGCTCAGTCCTCTGTTCAAAATGAGGCAAAATGTGACCGTCCAAAAGGAAGGTCAGGACTCCCCAGCACAGGAACAGAAGCCTATGACCACCTCTGGCCACTCTGCTCCATCTCTTTGGGCTACTCCAGTCTCATGAGCAGCAAGTCCAGTGATATCTGGCGGTGGCCACCTGGCTCTGGGGCTTCCTTGATCCTGCTCTTCACACTGACTTGCACCTCTCATTAGGTTCCTCACATTTGGTACGATATTCCCCAACTACTGAAAATCACCTATGGCGATAGGCTGAATGAGAAATCAATAGAAGCGAATATGTGTAGCTCAGGGGTGAACTGTGGAGTCCTAGAAGTTCTCTGAGCTTGGTTGAGCTTTATCTCTATGTGCCTGTTGATGGCTGCCTTGTCTGAATACCAGGCTTACAGGAATTCCCTCGCATTTTTGGATTTAGCTTGGTCTAAGGAGCTGACAGTTTCCCAGCTGAAACTGTGGTTGAGTCTGTCCATGTGTTGTAAGATTTTCATCATGTCTTCTGACTGCTAGTTGGTGTTGTCAGGTTCAGCCGGCGTGGCACTCCAGCCACCTGGAGACATCTGTTAGAGGGGGCAGCTCAGCCGTTGGAGGTGTGGACGGACCACAAGAACCTCGAAGCACTGAAAACCCCACGGAGACTGTCACCGAAATAGGCCTGCTGGTCCCAGTACTTCGGGAGATTTGACTTTGTCCTTAAACATATCCCGGGGAAGAGGAACTTTTTAGCAGGTGGACTATCCCGTATGCCCCAGCATGCCAGCCAGCGGGAGGAGATTGTGGACTCCATCGTCCCTGCGGGCAGGCTGGCTGCGAAAGCAGTTACCCGAAGTCAAACCAAGAAAGAAGTAAGGGACGCGGAGCCTGAGCTAAAGCGGGGCTTTTTGGAAGCCGCGGAGTGGGACACTTGGCTTAAAGAGAATCGGGGCTCATTGACGAGCCAGGGGGACTTGTGGTTGCGTGAGGGGAAAGTGTACGTGCCTGAAGAATGCCGACAGGGGTAATGGAGAGAGCCCAAGATGGAACGCGGGGCATTACGGCTTCGTGAAGACTCTTCACTTGATCCGGCAGCAGTTCTGGTGGCCAATGCTCCGCAAGGATGTGGAAGCATACACGGGCGGTTGCCCGGTCTGCGCGACGACGAAGGGAAGCAAAGGCAAGCCCCGGGGACTACTCCAGCCGGTGGCGACACCCAATGGTCCGTGGCAGGAGATCGCTATGGATTTCATCGTGGAGTTGCCGGAGAGCAAGGGACAAACAGCCATTTGGGTTGTAACCGACTTGTTCTCCAAGCAAGCGCGCTTTGTGGCTTGCCGGCAAGTCCCCACGGCAGAGAGGCTAGCGCGACTGTTGGTGCAACACATCTACTGGCTGCACGGCGCACCCCGACAGATCGTCAGTGATCGAGGTGGGAACTTCATCGCGCGATTCTGGCAGGAGTTCCTGAAACGAGTGGGAACGCAGCAAGCCCTCTCCTCTGCAGCACATCCACAGACGGACGGAGCCACGGAACGTCTTAACGGGGTTCTAGAGCAGTATTTGCGGTGCTACGTGGGGCACCAGCAGGATGACTGGGCGGAGCTACTACTGTTCGCGGAAGTAGCATACAACAACGCCGTCCATAAAAGCACCGGCTTCTCCCCGTTTAAGGTGGCCACCGGGCGAGACTTCGTCCCCATGCCGGAACTACCCCAGCTGGTATCCCGGATAGACTCATTGGACACTTGGTTCGCCCAGATAGACACCACGAGGCGAGCAGCACACGTGGCGCTGCAAGGGGCCAGAGCAGACTATAAAAAGCACGCCGACCGCAAGTGGCAGTGGAAGGTAGGGGACCAAGTGTACCTCTCGACGAAAAAGTTAAAAACGCACCAGGCGTCGAGGAAGCTCAGCCTGCGGTTCGTGGGGCCATTTCCCATTGCGGAAATAATCAATCCAGTGACTGTCAAGTTAACACTCCCCAAAGCCCTCAGGAAAATCCGCCCGGTATTTCACTGCAGCTTATTGAAGTCGCACCAACCGGGCAACAGCTGGCACAAGGAAGAGCCGACCCCGGCACCCATCATGGCTGGGGGGGAACGGCATTTCAAAATGAAACAAATATTGGACGCAAGGAGGCGCAAGGGACAGATCCAACTGCTGGTGCAATGGAAGCATTTCCCAAAGTCTCACAGTGAATGGGTAAGCAGAGCCCATGTGAAAGCGTCGGAGTTAGCGCGGGACTTTTACAAACAGCATCCTGGGAAGCCCAAGTAAGGGGGGGGGTCTGGCTTCAGGGGGCGGTATGTCAGGCTCAGCCAGTGTGGCACTGCTAGGAACTTGCCCAGCCGCGCTGAGTCAGTTCTACCGCCCACTCGCAAGCCGGAGGAAAAAGAGGAAGTGAAAGCCGCAGCTGATTATGAGCCACCTGCGCCCACTTAACAGGAAAACTGTAGAGTGGAAGTTTTGTATCCACTCTGATTAGCTGTGAGCGCCGAGACAAAGGACTAAGCCGTGGCCCACAGGAAGACGATCAGCACGCAATTGGGAAAACCCCGGCTTTGCGTGCAACTGAAAGGACCCAGAGGAAACACAACCACGCCGGCGGGGCAGAGTGATTAAGGGACAATGGGAACTGGCTGAACCTGCCATTGGAGTAGCAGGGGGGGGATTACTGAGGCAATTGGTAATCTGTAACCTGCAATATGTTACTTAGCAATGGGGCAAAGCGCGGGAAGGGGAAACTATAAACTGTACCATGAAATGTGCTAAGCCAGTCCTGGCTTTCTTTGTAACTGCTGTGTTATGCTTGAGTGAACTCCTTGTTGAACACACGTGTCACGAGAGTTTCTCTAGACGAATGGGGTAAACCTTACAGGTGTTCAGGGATGCACTCTGCTAGCCTTCTGCCTGTCTCTCCTACATAGTGGTTGTTATAGTCTTCACACTGTATGTTGTACATGACTCTTGTTTTTTCTTCTTGGGCTACTGGGTCTTTTGGTTTGCTTAAGATGTCTTGGAGGGCTTTAGTTGGTTTGTGTGCTACGGAGATGCCATGTGGTTGTAATAGTCTGTTGGTGGTTTCTGTGATGAACAATATCTACAAACTATTCAAAAGAGAGAATAGAAAGGAAAACAAAAGACCAGAACATCTCCTCACCAGCCATCATCACCCAGAGAAGCAGAGGTTACCACCAAGATTACCATCAGACATACAAGCAGTAAACAATACCTTAATCAAGGAACTACCAGAGGGAAAAAAAAAATAGAACAAAACAAAACCCCCAGCCCCACCAACACTGGCAGGGGCTTCCACTGTATATAAGCAGAGAGCAAACCCCACTCCATTCTAGCACTGAAGATGTTACCTAGCCAGGTAATGAAAGATTTGCAAGAAAACAACGAAGCTCAGTGAATGAGAAATCCTGTCCTTCCTTTCCCAGTTGCGCCCATTGCAATACAGTGGTTCACTTTCCCAATTAATCCATTCATTCACCAATCGTTCTAAGTTGTAATGTAGGTACTTTGCAGGAAAGCTAGAAAGATTCAGCAAAAGCTACTTCTTCACTTCTATGAACCTGAACCATCAGTTCCTCCTTGTCACAAATTTCCTATAGACCTAGAGAGGGACCGAGGAGGAAAGGAACATCTTTCCTTTGCTTTAAGCATTGTAGCATCAGTACAATGATGGCACACAAAATGGAAAAAAAAAAGAAAAGAAAGGAAATGGTCTGCGTTATTACTGGACGGGGGTTGTAAATGTCTGAAACCTCTGGTCAAGCAAAGGAAAGGCAGGGGGACTAGTGAGGGGGGAACAGTCCCTCAGAGGAAAAAGCAGGCCCTGGCAGACCTGCCCACGCAGAGGACAGCCACGGTGCCTTGCTTCCTTCCAGAGATGGGAAGGGCCAAAACAAGGGAAAGACCAGGCCGAGCCTGTGGGGTCCGTAGTCTGGGCTGAGCATCACCATGCTGGACCTGTGGCCAAGCCACCATAATGTGGACTGGAGGCTTTTCAGCTTCAGGAGCAGCTGGAAGGAGCACAGAAGCAACTTAGGTTGCATTTATTCATTTATTCAATTCATTTTAGGCATTGCCAAATCCATCTGATTCTGGGCACCTCACAATATAAAATATCATAACAGCGCATGCATTGTGGAATTTTCTGTGAGATGTCTCCAAACGGGTATCCAGAGAAATTATGTCCTGCCGTAATAACAGGCAGGAAGCACCTATTTCTATTTCTATTGTTCATCATCTATCTACCTATCTACCTATCTACCTATCTACCTATCTACCTACCTACCTACCTACCTACCTACCTACCTACCTACCTATCTATCTATCTATCTATCATATCATCCTCTTTCTCCATATTGGAGAAGCAAGTTTAGATGTGTGCATTTTGAGAAAAAGAATTCAGGTGAATTAAAAAAACAAAAAAGGATATATTTTTTAGATCTTTTAACCCCGCCTTTATTACTTCTATAAATAACTCAAGGCGGCGAACACACGTAATCCTCCTTCCTCCTCCTATTTTCCCCACAACAATCTGTTAGGATTTTCTCATGGGAAGAAGTGCAGCTCGTTATCTTCAAAACGTATTGTTATGACTAAGAAAATCATGTCCAAAATTATTATTGTAAGTGTGCACGTATACTGCTATGTACTGCCACCTATTGGCGTTTGTATGCTAGTTACTCAAGGGGTGGCAATAAAACGGGAGGATTATATGCCCAGCCTCTCAGTAGAGTTTTAGCCACCCTGTAGTCAGTTTTATGGGTTATGTAGTAGTAACTAATAACAAGAAGTGTACCTCTTCTCTGAGAGTTTTTGGCTAGAGACTTTGTTATACCTGTGTAGTTGATAAGTCTTGGGTGCTAAATACATGAGAAGAAGTGATTTTTCCTATAGTTTGTATGACACTTGTATTTTATGGAGTTTTGCCTTTTTATCAATAAAAACCAGATATTTTATATTTTCTGGCTGGATTTCTTTGGAGAACAAGATATGGACATTGCATTTTGTAAATCTCTCATGCTGGTGTGTATTTTTTTGCCAATTTTCTGGGAGTATAGCTGCACTCTGCACAACACAATCACCCTGTCAAGTGAGCTGAGCTGAGAGCGAGGGACCGGCCCGAAGCCACCCAGCCGGCTTTCATGCCTAAGGCAGGACTAGAACTCAGGGTCCCCTGGTTTCCAGCCTGGGGCCTTCACCACGAGACCAAACTGGGTCTGTTATTATGATTCCCCAGACTGACGTCCTCCAGATTTGTTGGACGTCAGCTGCCGTAATTCCCAGCCAGGACATTTCTAGCAGAGAGGTGGCTTGCAAGGGTCTGTAATGAATCCCTCCAGGTATTCTGGAAAATGGGCGCGAGGCTCACCAATCGACTGCTGCTTCCTAGCAAAGCAGAGATGATGAAACGCCTTGCACGTTTCATGAATGACAAAAGTGGATTGCGTGCTCCGTGCAGCCCTGGTTTGGGCTTGCAAGCCCCTAATGAGGTCCCTCGACTCTCATTTCATCATTCCAGAAACACAGGCCGGTTAACTAACTCTCTTGGCAATGCCCGCTATTCCCCACCAGCAGCAGCTTCTCCTGCGAGCTGGTCCAGGGAGATCAGAGTTGAGCCCCAGAGCGGTAAAACTTTCGGCTCTGTTTCCCTCTCTCGTTGCAAAGCACCAGCTAAGCCACGAAAGGCTTCTGTCCTCTGCCAGCAATTTCCTGGCTGGCCACTGGTGGCTCCGTTCAGATCCATCTGTGGCTCCCTCTGAAACCTGGGGGCCCTGAGCTCAGGAGCTGGGCCATCCAAGAACCCAAAGTAGGGTAGGTTCACTGATCATGACACTTTCCAGAAAAATGGCATGCAACTTTTTATTTATTTATTTATTTATTTATTTATTTATTCCAAGTTTTCAAGTCTGCTTGACCCCTCAGTGACTCTGGACAGCTTACAAATTAAAAAAGGGAAGGAAAAAACCAGATTCATACAAAAAGAATAGGGATGGCCTGAAGAACAAACATCAGTCTTAAATTTAAAAAAAACTAAATAGAGGGGGCTACAAAACCACCTGAACCCAAGGCCTGGGGGCAGAAGAACGTTCTTTGTAGTTTTCAGTTTCTCTTAAGAGTGGGAGCTGCATGACTCTTTGGGGGGATTGTTCCAGGGGGAAGGCCTGGGATCGTCAAGGTGCACCTCTTATGTCCTGCAAGATGACCTTGTTGGATAGATGGGACCTGGATGGTATACACCCTGCTTGACTGCACCAGAGGGGTGGAAATAATTGGAGACCAGCAGTCCCTCAGATGATGATGATGATGATTGCGTCTCATCAAGTCATTGTTGACTCTTCACAACCACATCGATAGATTTTCTCCATGATGATCTATCCCTAACCTGCTCTTTCAGGTCTTCCAATGCTGCACTCATCGCCACTACAGCTGCGTCCATGCACCTTGCTGCTGGTTGTCCTCTTCTCTTTCCTTCCACCTTTCCCAGCATTAGAACCTTCTCCAGAGGCCAGATCTTCACAAATTTTGTCCCAAATATCATAATTTGAGCCTGGTCAGTTGTGCATGAAGTGGGAACTCTGGGTTGATTTGTTTCATGATCCATTGGTTTGCTTTCTTGGCTGTCCACAGTATTCTCAGGAGTTTCCTTCAACACCAAAGTTCAAAAGCGTCAATACTCTTCCTCTCCTGCTTCTCCAAAGTCCAACTTTCACTTCTATAGAGCATCACAGGGAATAGCTGGGCATTTGAATACCTTTTCCAAGGCCTTCATGGCTGTTCTATCGGGTGCTAGGCTGTGGCGTATTACTTCTCAGTTCTTGAATGAATACAAACAATATCCTTACAATCACATCCCATATGCAACTTCCAAAACCATTACCAGATCAGAACTAGGTTGCATCTAATTCAAGGCCCGGCCAAGATTATATCATCGAAGATTCTGGGCAAAACGAGTCATGCGGGGAACCTCATTGGTACATCTCACTCTATAGGATATCCATCAATCTACTCTGAAAAAGCACATCAACCAAGATCTGAGACAGTGTGGACTGTGAATACCAGCCCTACTTGCTTTAGGCCGGGAAGAATCCCTGGTAGAACATCAGCAGAGGGTATGGAGCTTAAACATTCAGGTAAAGGGAGCTAGACTTTCCCATCTCTCATACAGACGAATTGCTCTCTTCCCCTGGACCTCCCCAATTACCTCTATAAGACTCTGTATGTCCCACATAGAAGGCCCTTCTCCCTAGCCCGTAGAGATGCTCTCCCCAGTATGCCAAGTGTCCATGTGGAGACTGAGTAGGTATTTGCTTCAATGTAGAGGTCAAGTCTGTTTCACACATCCTTTCCAAATGCCCAAAGTACTCTCGCTGGCGATCAGAGCTAATACGCATACTCTTGAGTTTGGTTAACACCACTCACAGTGCAGAGGTTGAGATATTCTTATTAAATGACCAAGGCCCAGGTGTTTTGAAAGCACTGGCAAAATTTTTATTTATAGCCTTAGCTTAGAGAAACCATTTGGTGCCTTCAATGAAATGTTAACTTTATAGGGTTTCTTCCTTTTATATATGTACAGTATGTACCATATATTGTTACTTATGAATGTGTTAATGGTGTGCTAAATTTTAAATTATCTGATTTGGTCTTGGAATGCAAATAAATAAATAAATAAATAAACAAGGTGCCCCCAGCAGCCTCTGTCTGTGACCCTGGCCAGGAACCAGCTGGCTGGTATTTTAGGCTCCTGCTTAAGGTCAGCTGAAGAGAGAACAGATAGAGGTGGGCCTGTGCAACGTCCAAGTCTCAACTAACAGGGCTACCTTGCGGACCAGGTGACTGTGGGAAGCACATCAGGCTCCCCCTGCCAACTTCAGCCATCATATGGTTTCTTTAGTTGGGCAAAATGTGTTTTCTGAACACAACAACATTACTTTATGCTTGTGGGCTTAAGGGTTGCACGTTCCCCCTGGACTCCTTATCCCCAGTTACCTTTGTGTTCCTCCCACACAATTGCTGTCTTCTCCTGCCCCAGGAAGGTTTTCTCCATAAAGAATCTCACTCTTGGGCCAAGGGGGTTTGGGGATGCCTTAAAGGCACTTGAGGCCAGACCCCTTCCTGTCACTTGTCTTCTGCCAGGAGGGCCTGCAGGAGACCGGAGTGCAGGCAGTACCCCTTCTGAAAGATGGCTTCAGAAAGCCTTGATCAAGGTGCACTGGCAGCTTCCATGGAGGGAGAACCCCGTACAGGTGACAGTGAAGGAGCAACGCAGAGGTGAGTTTCATCACCACATCTGGAGCAAGGCACAGCAGCCCACTCCCCCAGGTCAGTAGCTCTGCAGAATACCTTCCCCACCTCCCCACTTTGCTCATTACATGGTAGGATTTGCATCCTCACCTGCCTTCAGGTAATATTCCATCCCCCAAGCACTAAAGGGACACCCTTAAGATACCTCCAAGCAGAGGAGGCAGACCATGAATGGTTCCTTTACGTTTACTTCCCGTTAAAGGACAAGCATTTCTTCACTTCCGCCTGCATCTGGGACAAATAGGCAAGGACATGCTGTCTTCTGTGAGTTCATTTTGTGGATTCTTTCATCCACTGGAAAATCTGAAGAGACAAGTCAGATTGTGCAACTGATCCATATGTGGAGGTAAGAAAGCCTTGTTCAGTGATTTTGTTTTCTTCTGTTTCAGCATCTTTGCCACGCACACTCCCTGCATTCCCATGGATTTCAGGAACCAGACTCTTGCTACAGAGTTTGTTTTTCTGGGTTTCTCCAACATCACGCATGGCCGGATCTACGCCATCCTGCTGTTCCTCGCCATCTATTTGGCCACTATTCTGGGCAACCTCATGATCATCACCCTCAGCCTGGCGGACTCCCACCTTCACAGCCCCATGTACTTTTTCCTCAGCCACTTGTCCTGCTTGGATGTCTGCTACTCAACAGTCACAGTCCCCAAGATCCTAGCAAATCTCCTTCTCCAAAGGCACACCATTCCCTACAACCAGTGCTTTGCCCAGATGTTCTTCTTGATGGCCTTCTCTGGCTCAGAATGCTGGTTGCTGGCCATCATGGCGTACGACCGCTACGCCGCCATCTGTCAGCCTTTGCGCTACTCCCTCCTCATGAGCCCACACATTTGCACGCAGGCGGCCCTTATCACCTGGGTCTGGGGCTTCCTAGATTCAGCACTGCACACAGCCTTGGCCTCCAAGTTACATTTCTGTGGAGAAAATCAGATCCATCACATCTTCTGTGACCTCCCACCACTGCTGAAAATTGCCTGTGGTGATATACATGTCAACCAGATAACAACTCATATAACCACCATATTTGCGGGACTGACCCCTTTCCTTCTTGTTGCCATCTCATACATCTACATCCTTGCATCCATCCTGCACATCCGCTCCAACTCGGGCAGGCAGAAAGCTTTTTCCACCTGCTCTTCTCACATGCTGGTGGTCATCCTTTACTTCGGAAATGGATTGCTAAACTACAACCAGCCAAGCTCTGGCTACTCCCTGCAGACTGACACCCTGATTTCCACCATGTATTGCATCGTCACCCCCATGTTGAACCCCCTGATCTACAGCCTCCGCAACAAGGAAGTGAAGGAGGCCTTGAGGAAGGTCCTGGAAAGCCACAGGAGAATATAGACTTTTTCTTGCCAGCTGGAAAACCTTTTTGGCACTCCAAGAGATCAGTTCTTGCTCTTTCTTGTGAAGCTCAGGAGAAAAGCCACACATCTTTGTCTGATGGACACAGTCGATGGCCTCCAGGCTGAATGCCTTCCACAAGACTTTCCCCAGAGAGACAGGCTGCCTTCTTACAATGTGTTTCATAATTGAGAACCTGGGGGCCCCGTTCACAGAAATGCTAACATTTATCTATGTATTGTGGTTAGTGAAGCATGTGAACCCATCTCCTTTGTGGATGGAATCTGTGCCAGGCAGTCCCTTTGTCACAGGTCAGCTAGCTGCGTTCCACTGTAGAAGGAATGGGAAAGCGTGTCAATTCCCCCATCTTGGGAATGTAATTGGGTGGCATGAATATATTGAGGAAAATAGTGTTTGGCAGGGCAGGTTCGGGTTAGGGTTAGGGTTTAGGCCAAGGGGTAGTGCAAAAGGAGGAAATGGCGCTTGGTGGCAGATTTGCTCCACTTCTCTCCAAGAAGCATACAGTTGGGGGTCATCACAATGTAGATTTGGGGCTTCTTTATTGCCTGGGTTAAATTCAAATCTAGAAATAGAGCATGAGTCAAGGCAAGTAGACCAAGCATTGTGGTCTTGCAAATACAGGTGAAACTCGAAAAATTAGAATATCGTGCAAATGTTCATTTATGTCAGTATGGCAACTCAAAAGGTGAAACCAATATATGAGATAGACGCATTACATGCAAAGCGAGATATGTCAAGCCTTACTTTGGTATAATTGTGATGATTATGGCGTACAGCTTATGAAAACCCCAAATTCACAATCTCAGAAAATTAGAATAGTGTGAAAAGGTTCAATATTCTAGGCTCAAAGTGTCCCACTCTAATCAGCTGATGAATCCATAACACCTGCAAAGGGTTCCTGAGCCTTTCAATGGTCTCTGAGGCTGGTTCAGTAGGAATCACAAGCATGGGAAAGACTGCTGACCTGACAGTTGTGCAGAAAACCATCATTGACACCCTCCATAAGGAGGGAAAGCCCCAAAAGGTAATTGCAAAAGAAGTTGGATGTTCCCAAAGTGCTGTATCAAAGCACATCAATAGAAGGTTATGTGGAAGGGAAAAGTGTGGTAGAAAAAGGTGCACAAGCAGCAGGGATGACTGCAGCCTGGAGAGGATTGTCAGGAAAAGGTCATTCAAAAATGTTGGGGACTTTCACAAGGAGTGGACTGAGGCTGGAGTTAGTGCATCAAGAGCCACCACACACAGATGGATCCTGGACATGGGCTTCAAATGTTGTATTCCTCTTGTCAAGCCGCTCCTGAACAACAAACAACGTCAGAAGCGTCCTACCTGGGCTACAGAAAAAAAGAACTGGTCTGCTGCCCAGTGGTCCAAAGTCCTCTTTTCTGATGAGAGCAACTTTTGCATCTCATTTGGGAACCAAGGACCCAGAGTCTGGAGGAAGAATGGAGAGGCACACAATGCACGATGCTTGAAGTCCAGTGTGAAGTTTCCACAGTCTGTGTTGATTTGGGGAGCCATGTCATCTGCTGGTGTTGGTCCACTGTGCTTCATTAAGTCCAGGGTCAACGCAGCCGTCTACCAGGAGATTTTGGAGCACTTCATGCTTCCTTCCGCAGACGAGCTTTATGGGGATGCTGACTTCATTTTCCAGCAGGATGTGGCACCTGCCCACACTGCCAAAAGTACCAAAAGCTGGTTCAATGACCCTGGGATTACTGTGCTTGATTGGCCAGCAAACCCACCTGACCTGAACCCCATAGAGAATCTATGGGGCATTGCCAAGAGAAAGATGAGGGACATGAGACCGAACAATGCAGCGGAGCTGAAGGCCGCTATTGAAGCATCCTGGTCTTCCATAACACCTCAGCAGTGCCACAGGCTGATAGCATCCATGCCACGCCGCATTGCGGCAGTCATTGCTGCAAAAGGGGCCCAAACCGAGTACTGAGTACATATGCATGCTTATACTTTGCAGAGGTCCGATATTGTTCTATTTCCAATCCTTGTGTTATTGATGTCATGTAATATTCTAATTTTCTGAGATTGTGAATTTGGGGTTTTCATAAGCTGTACGCCAGAATCATCACAATTATACCAAAGTAAGGCTTGACATATCTCGCTTTGCATGTAATGCGTCTATCTCATATATTGGTTTCACCTCGAGTTGCCATACTGACATAAATGAACATTTGCACGATATTCTAATTTTTCGCGTTTCACCTGTATAGCCCTTCCCTGAGAGACCTTGTGAGCCAGTGAGGTGTTTGAAAAACTGGCCCGTGAGCTGCCTGGGGAAAAAGGGAGTTGAATCCTGATGGACAATGCTGAGTTAGAGTTTTCAGGAAGCCGCTAAACGGTGCAGGATGCCCAGATGTTCTGAGTCCTCCAGGAGCGCCTCTTAACCTGAGCTTCCTGGTGTAAGTACATTTCAAGGAGCTATTCCAAGACCAAGAAGTTGCTTGTCTTGTTTCACCTGAAGGACCTTAAACTAGTGGACTGTAGAGAGAACAGGAAAGAGATCACTTTGCAATATACTTGAGCACGGAGCGTTTTTCTATTGCCATTCCCCACCCAATGTTTTATTTGTGTTTTTTTTAAATTAAAGAAATGGTTATTTTATTTTCAGATGCAATAAATTGTGAATCGCAACCATGGCCTGTTTTCTTTCTAAACATTGGTTATCTAGTTTAGCAAGGACACTCCTTTGGACTGAAAAGTTCAGGAGTTTGGGGTATGATGTTCCATCAAGTGCTGCCAAGTCTAAGCAGTAGCTGGTGGCCTTCCTCCCCGTCAGGGTCCTTTCTCAGAGCTTCCCCTCAAAGCTGTCTTCTACAGCCTTGCAATCCTCCATGCAAGGTTAAGGTGAAAGATCTTATCATCACCTGCTAATTCTATATGGAAGAGAAAGTTTTGGGCAGCTATCAGGCATCTCCATGTCACTCCTGGTGGGTCAAGGCCCCCTGGGAGGCAATGTGTAGCTGGATCCCAGCAGTGTTAAAAGCTTTTTTTATGGAGGGGCAGTTCCATGTGCCTCGCAGGAGGCAGTGGTCTGTCCTGTTCTCAGTAAGCCATCATTAGACCCAGCAGTGCTGGACAACTTTAATCTGATCTCCAGTCTTCTCTTCTTGGGGAAGGTTGTTGAGAAAGTGAGAAGGTTCATAGCGCCCTGGAGGAAGCAGATTATCAAAAACATCATAGTCGGGTTTCAGGCTAGAATATAATCACAAGATGACATTGATTATGCTTGTAGATAATCTCCAAGGAGTTGAGAGTGATGAAATGGGTGAAGGGAGATGAAACAGGTGAAAAGAGACCTAAAGCGTTACTGGAAGGCAATGAGGAACAGATCCAACCAAAGACCAGTTAAAGTCACTGTTAAGGCCCACCTTGTGGCAGTAAGGGTGGTGATATATCAATATTTCTCTTCTCTTATTGTGTCTGTGGATGGCCATCTGGCAGCCTTGTTTAGGGTGATCTGAGCCCCTTTGAGTAAATTGGGCTCAGAGGTCTACCTGCAGGGCCATTCGGAGGAATATGCTTTGCATCTGTCAGACAAAATCGCTCAGTTCCGCACCCACTTACACTCTGGCCTTGGAGCAGGTCCTGTGGAGGTGGCTGGGGCAGAGTCTTGCTCAATTATCTGGGGGGAGTTTGATCCTGCTGGGCCTGAGGAAGCACCCAGGATCCTCATCATGTGAGCTCGGCCACCTGTACATTGGATGCCATTGACTAAGGTCTCCCGGATGTGATGTGTGGTTGGGTGCTGGCAGTGGTGAATTCTTCCTTGAGACAAGGGATTGTCCCTCCTTCTCTTAAAGAGGTGGCGCTTTACCCCCTCCTCAAGAAGCCATTCCTAGAGCCAACTGTACTGGACAATTTCCATCCAGTCTCTAACCTTCCCTTTTTAGAAGGTGGTTGCACAACAGCTTCAGAGAAGCTGGATGAAGCGGATTATTAGGACCCGTTTCAGTCTGAATTCAGACCTAGATGCAAGACCAAAATGGCATAGGCCGCACTTTTGGATGATCACTGGCGGGAATGGGATGGGAGTAACGTGTCTATTCTTGTTCTTCTTGACCTCTTGGTGGCTTTCAACACCATTGGCCATCATATCCTTCTGGATCGGCTCTGGAGGTAGTTGTGGGTGGCACTGTATTGTCTCAGCACGCCTCCTTCTTCTGGGGCCGATTCCACTCAGTGTTGACTGGGGGGAGAGGTCCCACCCTGGACCCTGCTTTGCAAGGGGCCACAGGGTTCAGTACTTTGTCTGCTCTTGCTTACTATCGATATGAAGCCACAGGGTGACATTACCCAATGGAATGGGGTGAGGTACCATCAGTGTGCTGAGGTTATCCAGCTTTATAGCTCCACCCTGGGCCAGCTGAGTGATGTGGGGAGGTCCTGTCTCAGTGCATGGAGGCTGTGGGGATTTGGATGGGAAGCAACAGGCTTCAACTCAACCCAAGCCACATGGCCCAGCCGGCACAGTGGTTGTCCCGAGCGTTAAGGTCAGATGCTTACGTCGGCTATGAAATTTATGATTTTTTATGATGGTTTTTGTATGCTTTTCTGTTGTTTCTATTCTTTTCAATTGTTATCTGGTTGTCTTATATTGTTTTATCTGTTTGCAAGCTGCCCAGAGTAATAAAATACGAGATGAGCAACTATATAAATTGTACCAGTCAATCAATCAGTCAGTCCATCAATCAGCCTCAGGACAGGAGTGAGGAATCCATCCTGGCCTTCCTTGATCTGCCAAC
Organism: Liasis olivaceus; assembly: GCA_030867105.1. Classification (NCBI taxonomy): domain Eukaryota; kingdom Metazoa; phylum Chordata; class Lepidosauria; order Squamata; family Pythonidae; genus Liasis; species Liasis olivaceus. The sequence continues at coordinate 80,642,083 of CM061355.1, forward strand.
AGCGTTTAAGACCATCGCTCACGGTATTCTTCTGGGCTGGCTAAGGAGGTTGGGAGTGGGAGACATGGCTCTTCAATGGTCCTCCTTCCTCCAAGGCCAGTTGCGGTTCATGCTGGTGGGGAAGAGAGCTCCAGCCATAGGCCCTACTACGTTTGACTCTCTCCCTGCTCCTATTTAGCATCTACGCGAAACCTCTGGTGGGAGCCGTCTTGTTGGCATGGGGACCAGTATTAGTAGCATCTGATCGCACTCAGCTGTGCATCTCAGCCCCCGGTCGTCCACGGGATGTTGTGGAGGTGCTATCCCAGTGCCTGGAGGGTACATGCGACTGGCTGGGGAAGAGCAGCCTTCAGCTCAACCCTGTTAAGACAGTAGCTGTGGATTTTAAGACCCTCTGGATCTGGGGACTTGCTATGGTTAACCCTGAACGGGATTGCAGTCTCCCAGGAAAGGGGGGGGGGGGTGTAGAAACTTTTAAAATGCCGTGTTTTTCTTAAAAAAAATTCTCTTGGATTCATTTCTGGAACTCCAAACGAGATAACTGATTCCAGATCACTCTCCCTGCCCGGTTAAGCTTCAGATCTGGAACAGATTATTCTGCTCTGCCCTCTTCCTTCCTCCCCACTCCCTGAGTCTGACACAAGAAAACTGTGCTGTGCCTGCTGGCAAGTCCCAGATGAGTCACTTTTGCCCCAGAGGTTCTCTGCTACCTGCCCTCCCAGCTCTGCTCCCTGCAGAATCCAGGGCAGGAACACTCTCAGGGCCCGCATGCCAAGGGGCATTTCCCCCACGAGCACCACCTGCCACAGATAATGCAGGCAACTGGACTAGCTCTTAATGTAAGAATGAGCTTCCAAAGGAGTTTCCTCCCTTCCTGCGCTGTTGGCAGACTGCTGGCCGGACCACCTCTCCTCCCATTGTATCTGAACCCGACTGTGGGAGAACGTGGGGAGAGGGAGTTTCTGCTTCAGCCACAGCCGGTCTTCAGCAGGTGAGATAACCAGCAAAGGTGAGTTGCTCTGTGGCCCGTCAAGGATTCTCTTCCATTCGTTGTGGGGTGGCATTGCAAGGAGATGTTCAGTTTTAGGATGGAGGGACCACGAATGCAAGATTCAGCTCAGGAATGTCCACCGAGGGAATCTCAGAAGCGGCAAAGCCCTTCCTCTGCCCGAGACTCACAACAGATCACAGTCTGTACCCACCAACAGCCCAGCCTTTCCCATCCTTCCTAGGACCACGTGCTGCTTCAGAGATGGGCTTTGATTGCACAAAGCAGTTTCCAGGATGAAAACTGGGACCTGGAAACTTACAGGTACATTTTCCAGCTCTTTTGTTATACGACAGGCAGGGGCACTGAGGGGATCAAGATTCAAGATAGTCAAACCAAGAACATCTTCATGCAGAATAAGCTGACTATGGATTGTACATTGCTGTTAGGCATAGTAGCAAAGTGGAACTTTCATGTTCAGAGATGATGAATCTCAGCATAACATTTGGTGGGTAACATGAAGGGGAAGGTGTTGCTTATGGGTTTGCAGGAGGCGTCTTGAAAGAAGCACCTTCACCCTAGTGTCTCCATCCACTAGGAAAGACAGCTCTGCTGAAGCACCTCTACAATCTGAAGCACCACTGCCTTTCTGAACCCAAAGTCTCTTTGTCCAGTTTCCACATATCAATCACTTTCTGGAATCCAGCAGCTCAGTAGAAATGTGTTACATGATTAAATCTCCTTCTAGCAAGGTCTCCTTCTTTCATAATCTCAGCAAATACCATAGGTTGACCTGATTCCAAATTGAGAGAGACCTTCATTTAGAGCAGATGGGACAGTGTCCAGCGAGAGCCTTATGGCTCTCAAGGACAAGAGGGGACAGGCTTGTTCTGTGTTGAAGCCAAGAGCAAGTCAAGCATTATTTGAGAGGAGATTCAGAGGACGTCCAAAGGAATGATTTGGGCTGGACTGGACCCCAAGTTACGATAGAATTGAGGGCCCTTGAAGAAATAAGTAATGGCAAAAAACTCTGAAGTGGAAGAAACATGACAGCCATTCAATGTGCCTTTGACTCAGCTGCTCCTGTTTGTGTTGCCCTCAGCTGCAAAAACATCTGAGAAAGTGTACAGCATAGGAAATGGACCGGCACATCTTTAACTTGGAGGATCTTCACAGCCTTCTCAGTAGCATTTTTCAGTGATTGTTGTTGCCCTTTGAAGAAGATCAGTTGCCAGCGAAAGGAGTAGGACCCACTGGACAATCAAAGGTGTCCCATTAGAATGTCCTTCTCTAGTGAAATAGAAAAGTTTTGGTGCAGCTTAGAGAGTCAAGTAGTCACTTTCAGGACACGAGGGGTTGGAGAAGGTATTGTTGAGGACTGCTGCTTCCTCCACAGACTTTCCATACTCGATACTGTGGCATCTTCCCCTGACAAGCCACTTGTCCTCTATGTGGAATATGGTTCTGATGCCAGGCTTGGAAGGGAAGTTCCTCAGAGTTTCTCAGCATGCCGAATGCCCCAGGAATGCAGGGAGAGAATTAAGCTCTGCTCCCCCAGCTCTGCTCCCCAATCTAGTTCGTTTCTAATTCTAATTCAAAATGGCACAAGCAATCACCTCTTCTTTGGATGGGAGAGATCCCTAACATTTCATCCTCCACACTTCCACAGTCTGAGTCCTCAGATAATGGCTTTTGTCATTTTACTCCTTCCGTGCATTTTCCAAGGTCCATTGCCCCTTTCTGCTTTCTTGACATGCATTTTTCTCTCTTTCCAGCTGTCCCTTTTCTTCCTTATGGATTCCCAGAACCAAACACAAGGCACAGAATTTATCTTCCTGGTATTCTCCAGACTCCTAAGCTATCAGGTCCATGAAACATGACAGCCATTTGATGTGTCTTTTGTTGGGTAATGAGATTAAGAGGAGACAAAAAATAGAAATATCAACCTTTATATCTATTTAAAATATACAAAAGAAAAAACTTAAGCATAAAATATATCTACAAGAATACAAAAGTGACAACAAAAAATGTAAACAATATAATACAAATATAGCAAGACAGCAGGGAATAAGCAGTGAGCCTAAAAAGGTAAAATCAGGAAAACAGCAGAACGAGAAGGACAACTTCTCTTATACAGAGTTTGCCACCTGATTCAAATATGGTCACAGCCAAAAACAATCTCTTGTTAACTGTAGTTAATACTGTAAAAGCTGTAGATCTTGCAAATATCCAACACCCCTTCTCAAGATCTTATCAGCATAATCATTAACTAGAATTAAACATATTCAAAATCTCATGAAAATGTACAAACCTTTCTCTTGTTCATGGTTAAAATGTCAGCGACCATTTCATCTGTAGGACAATATATAATATCTATTAATCCTTTCTGGTATAAATCCTTTACAAATTGACACCTTAATCCAATCCCTCTACTTCTCGCCTTAATACTTTCTCCTTTACATACAGTAATACAGGCTTGGTTGTCTTCAAACATCACAACTGGTGTAGGTTCATTAATACCAAAGTCCTTTAATAAATGAAGAACCCATTCCAAATCGTTGCATGCATTCGCTGCTGATATACATTCTGCTTCCGCTGAGGATTGAGCCAAGACAGTCTGTTTCCTACTAGTCCAATCAACAAGATTATTTCCAAAATAAAACAGATATCCACTAGTTGACTTGTATTTCATTGACTCTTCTCCCCAGCTAGCATCCATGTATGCAACTAATCTAGAATTTCCACAAGATGATATATTTAATGTTAACCTGGACAGGTTGGAAGACTGGGCTGAAAGGAACAAGATGTCCTTCAACAGGGAGAAATGTAAGGTAGTACATTTGGGGAGGAAAAATGTAGGGCACACATACAGGATGGGGGACTCATGGCTTGGAAGCTCTACATCAGAGAAAGACCTGGGTGTGGTCATAGACAACAAGCTGAACATGAGCCAGCAGTGTGAGACAGCTGCTAGGAGGGCTAATGCAGTTTTGGGCTGCATTAGGAAAGGCATTATATCAATGACGCGGGAAGTCATTATTCCCCTCTACTCTGCACTAGTGAGACCACACCTGGAGTACTGTGTGCAATTCTGGGCACCATATTTCCAGAAGGATATTGACAGGTTAGAACAGGTTCAGAGGAGGGCAACAAAGATGATACAGGGACTTCAGGACATGTCCTATGAGGACAGGCTGAAGGAACTGGGGCTGTTCAGTCTGGAGAAAAGACAACTGAGGGGAGACATGATAGCAGTGTTCAGGTACATAAAGGGGTGCCATAGGGAAGATGGTCAGGAACTCTTTTCCATGGCCACAGAAACTAGGACCAGAAATAATGGGTACAAACTGCAGCTACCTAGATTTCACTTAAATATAAGGAAAAACTTCCTGACGGTTAGATCTGTACAACAGTGGAACAGTCTACCTACGGAGGTTGTGAGTTCTCTATCTCTGGAGGTTTTTAAGAAGAGGCTGGACAGTCACCTCTTGGGATGGTTTAATTGGTTTCCTGCATATTGCAGCAGGTTGGACTAGATGATCCATGTGGTCCCTTCCAACTCCAAAATTCTATGATTCTATGATTCTATGATTAAGTCCTCTGTTCCTTTCAAGTATCTCGCCACTCTTTACAGCATTCCAATCATGATGGTTTGGCGAACTCACTTTTCTACTTAAAATATTAACGGCTGCTGCAATATCAGGTCTCCTGGTTTTACTCAAATAAAGGAGTTTACCTATACCTTCTTGGTATTTACCATGATTTGTAAATGGCTGTCCATTCTTCAATTTTAAATAAGTTAATTCTAACAGAGTACTTACAGGTTTACCATTTTTCATGCCAACAGATTCTATAAAGTCCATGATCTTCTGCTTTTGACTTAAGAGAAAACTTCCATCATTAAGTTTTTCAATTTCCATTCCTAGATAATATTTTACTTCCCCAAGCTGTTTAATTTCTATTTCAGTCTTTAATTCATTAGCTATTTCATTAACATCCTTCTTGTGTTGACAACATATTAATAAATCATCTACATAGGTCGGGATATATTGATATTGTCCATTCTTGAGTCTCATATATAAGCAGGGATCAGCCTTTCCTTGCTTAAATCCTTGATGATATAAAAGGTCTGTTAACTTATCATACCAACTTTTGGCTGATTGTTTAAGCCCATAAATACTCTTATTAACAAGATCTTACAAACAAGATGTTCTTGTCCAATTTTTTTGAAATCCTTCAGGCTGCACCATATAGATTTCTTCTGAAAGATCTCCATTAAGAAAAGCTGTTTTAACATCTAGATGTTCTACAAACCTATTTCTTGAATAAGCAACATTAAGAAATGTCCTAAATGTTGTATAATTAACCACTGGTGCAAATGTATCAAAATAGTCTCCATATCTCTGGGAAAAACCTTTCACAACCAAACGTGCCTTATATTTATCTACACTTCCATCTGAATTATATTTGATTTTATATACCCATTTATTTCCAATGGCCTGTCTGTTAGGAGGTAATTCAGTAAGAGTCCAAACATGATTTTGCTGTAAAGACTGATATTCCTCCTCCATAGCTTCTATCCATTTTTCTCTTTCTAAAATAGGTAGCTTACTAATTTCTTCCCAATTTGCTGGTTCTTGCAAGTTTTCACAAAATCCATATCTTTCTGGAGGTTTACCTTTATTGCTTCTATCTGATCGTCTTACGTTGTTTATTCTATTTGTTTCACATGGTTTAATTATTTCCCCTTCTGTTATAACAGCATCTCCCAAAGATGGACCTACTAATTGATCAATGATCTCTATAGGTACCCCAGTGCCCAATTCTTGTGGAACAGTATCTATAAAATACTCTGTAAATCAGTTGTTAGTATAGCCTCAACTGTCTTTTGCATTATATTTCTCTCATCCACATATACAACATTGCAACATTTTACTTCAAGAGTTTTAGGATCAAGGACTCTATGCCCTTTCCTCCCAGGAGGATATCCAACAATGATTCCAATTTCAGCTCGTGGATCAAACTTCCCCCTTTTTTCTTTTGGAACATAAGAATATGCTTTAGCACCAAAGGTTTTTATATGCTTTAAACTTGGTTTCTTTCCAAACCATAGTTCAAAAGGTGTTTTACCTGTCACTTTACTGGGAATTCTGTTATGCAAATAAGCTGCTGTAACTACCGCTTCAGCCCATAAAGAGTCAGGGAGTCCAGCTTGCATCAACATAGATCTAGACATCTCCTGTAACATTCGATTCAACTTCTCAGAACATTCATTCTGTTGTGGAGAGTAAGATATGGTTACTTTATGTTCTATGCCCTCCTGTTCCATAAACCTCTTAAAATCTGCATTACAATATTCTCCACCTCCATCAGTATGCAGTGTTAAAGGTGCCTTACCAAATCAGTTCTTAATTGCGGCTACATAGCACTTAAACCTTTCAAGGGTCTCATCTTTGTTTTTAAGTATATATACATAACTATATTTGCTCTTAAATTCAGTGAAGGTAAGAATATCTGTTCTTGCCTGCAGATAATGGCATAGGACCCACTAGGTCTGAACAAACCTCTTCCAAAAAATCCTTATCTTATGCATTGGATTGTCCTGAATAACTAGGAGCTGTTCCCTTTGTTTTTATACAGATTTCGCACCTTTCTTTTGCTTTATCACATTTAACAGCATTAATTCCATTATTATACCTTTGTTTATATCTCTTATTTGGTCTACCATTTAATGGTTTAAAGTCTCTGTGGCTATTAAAATGTCCTTGTTTACTGAAAGACATTCTTTCTGTACGAACATTTACTCCTCTGAACTTTTGATCTTCTACCCCTTTAAATCTACAGTACTTAGCAAGACACCCAATCTTCGAGCACACATAACATCTCCTTTCCTTAAGATCAGGTCTTGTTCTTAATACTGATGTTTCTCCAGGTGTGTTATCCATTACCCTTTTAAGGCCAGAGTCTCTCAAATAAGCAATTGTATAATCTAAATCCACTTTTGCAATAGACTCAAGCATAGCTTTTTGGTTTGCAAAGGATTGTGGTAGACTAAGTAATATACAGGTGTGAAACTCAGAGTAAGATATCTCTGCTCCTGCAGACTGAAGCTCTGAAACAAGCTTTAGCATTTCATCTAAGTGCTTATCAATACTAGTTCCTTCTTTCATCCTCATACTATACAATCTTTCAAAAATATTACATTCTTATTTGATCTAATAAAATATTTTCCCTTGAGAGCATTATATAAACCTTTAGCTGTTCTATATTTCATTACTAATGGACTTTCATGGTCTTCTACACAGGCATATAATATCATTAAGATTTTTGCTTCTTTCATTTTATACTCCTTTTGCTCTAATTGGCTTTCAGGCATATCTTTATCTATGATGTCTAAACAGTCCTGTACTTGAAGGGAAACTCTTAACCTTGCATCCCACATTTGAAAGTTATTCCTATTTAACTTTGGAATTACAAATATGCTGTTATTACTTACACCCTGTTGGAAACCTTGAGTAGATGCAATAGCTCCATCTGTTAAAGTGCCTAAGGTTACAGACATTTTAAAATTATTCTATGCAAACTCCTCTGCTAAATTCTCCTTTAGTTTAAAAGATTTACTATCAATATTTCACTTACATAAATCACCTTATCTCTTTAAAAATTTCTTACCATTAAAAAGAGGGGAAAAGGGAAAAAAGGGCTCTTTGCATTGCTGTCTGGATCAAAAGGAAAAACAGCAAACTTAATAACTTTTAATGTCTTCTTTTAAACAGGTTTATCAGCTTCTCAAGCCCAACCATCCTCTGTTAACAATTTGTTGGGAAATGAGATTAAGAGGAGACAAAAAATATAAATAACCTTTATATCTATTTAAAATATACAAAAGAGAAAACTTAAGCATAAAATATATCTTGTTGTTGTTGTTGTTTAGTCGTTAAGTCATGTCCGACTCTTCGTGACCCCATGAACCATATTGCGCCAGGCCTTCCTATCTTTCACTGCCTCCCTGAGTTTGCTCAATTTCATGCTCATTGCTTCAGTGATGCTATCTAGCCATCTCATCCTCTGCCGTCCTCTTCTCCTTTTGCCTTCCATCTTTCCCAGCATCAGGGTCTTTTCCAAAGAGTCCTCTCTTCGCATTAGGTGACCAAAGTCTCTGAGCTTGAGCTTCATTATCAATCCTTCCAATGAGCAATCAGGGTTGATTTCCTTTAAGACTGACTGGTTTGACCTCCTAGCAGTCCAGGGGACTCTTAAGAGTCTTCTCCAGCACCACAGTTCAAAGGCATCAATTCTTCGGCGTTCAGCCTTCTTTATGGTCCAGCTCTCACAGCCATACATTACTACTGGAAAAACCATAGCTTTGAGTATGCGGATCTTTGTCGGCAAGGTGACGTCTCTGCTTTTTAATATGCTATCTAGGTTTGCCATAGCTTTCCTCCCAAGGAGCAAGCGTCTTTGAATTTCGTGGCTGCAGTCTCCGTCTGCGGTGATCTTGGAGCCCAAATAAATGAAGTCTGTTACTGCTTCCATTTCTACCCCTTCTATTTGCCAGGGATTGATAGGTCCAGATGCCATGATCTTAGTTTTTTTAATGTTGAGTTTCAAGCCAGCTTTCGCACTCTCCTCTTTCACCCTCATCAAGAGGCTCTTTAGTTCTTCTTCACTTTCTGCCATTAGGGTGGTATCGTCTCCATATCTGAGGTTATTGATGTTTCTCCCTGCAATCTTAATTCCGGCTTGTGATTCTTCCAGCCTGGCATTTCTTATGATGTACTCTGCATGTAGGTTAAATAAGCAGGGTGACAGAATACAGCCTTGTCGTACTCCTTTCCCTATTTTGAACCAATCAGTTCAAATATTGTATATCTACAATAACACAAAAGTGACAACAAAAAATATAAACAATATAATACAAATATACCAAGAGAGCAGGGAACAAGCAGTGAGCCTAAAAAGGTGAAAACAGCAGAACAAGTAAGAAGATTTCTCTTATACAGAGTTTGCCACCTGATTCAAATATGTTCACAGCCAAAAACAATCTCTTGTTAACTCTGTAGTTAATACTGTTAAAGCTGTATATCTTGCAAACATCCAACACCTTTGACTCAGCTGCTCCTATTTGTGCTGCCTTCAGCTGCAACAACATCTGAGAAACTGTACCGCATAGGAAATGGACCGGCACATCTTTAACTTGGAGGATCTTCACAGCCTTCTCAGTAGCCTTTTTCAGTGATTGTTGTTGCCCTTTGAAGAAGATCAGTTGCCAGCGAAAGGAGTAGGACCCACTGGACAATCAAAGGTGTCCCATTAGAATGTCCTTCTCTAGTGAAATAGAAAAGTTTTGGTGCAGCTTAGAGAGTCAAGTAGTCACTTTCAGGACACGAGGGGTTGGAGAAGGTATTGTTGAGGACTGCTGCTTCCTCCACAGACTTTCCATACTCGATACTGTGGCATCTTCCCCTGACAAGCCACTTGTCCTCTATGTGGAATATGGTTCTGATGCCAGGCTTGGAAGGGAAGTTCCTCAGAGTTTCTCAGCATGCCGAATGCCCCAGGAATGCAGGGAGAGAATTAAGCTCTGCTCCCCCAGCTCTGCTCCCCAATCTAGTTCGTTTCTAATTCTAATTCAAAATGGCACAAGCAATCACCTCTTCTTTGGATGGGAGAGATCCCTAACATTTCATCCTCCACACTTCCACAGTCTGAGTCCTCAGATAATGACTTTTGTCATTTTACTCCTTCCGTGCATTTTCCAAGGTCCATTGCCCTTTGCTGCTTTCTTCACATGCATTTTTCTCTCTCCCCAGCTGTCCCTTTTCTCTCTTATGGATTCCCAGAACCAAACACAGGGCACAGAATTTATCTTCCTGGCGTTCTCCAGACTCCTAAGCCATCAGGTCCACCTTTTCTTGGTATTCTTTGCTGTCTATTTGGCCATACTGATGGGCAACTTCATGATCCTAACCCTGGTTTTCCTGGACTTCCACCTTCACACTCCCATGTACTTCTTCCTCAGCCAGCTCTCCTGCTTGGATATTTGCCTTTCTTCTGTGGTTGTACCAAAGATCCTGGTGAACGTCCTACGCCAGCAGCACACCATCTCCTTCAACCAATGCCTGGCACAAGCATTCTTCCTCATTGGCTTTGCGGGATGTGAGCCAGGACTCCTGGCCATTATGGCCTATGACCGCTATGCAGCCATCTGCCAGCCTTTGCACTATGCCCACCTGATGAGGAGCAAGGTGTGCATCCAGCTGTCTGTGGCCGTTTGGGTCTGGGGCTTCTTGGACTCAGCCATCCATGCTGCCCTGGCCTCCAGGTTGGATTTTTGTGGAAACCACCAGGTTCCTCACATCTTTTGTGATGTTCCCCCATTACTGAAAATTGCCTGCAGTGACACTTGGGTCAATGAATTGGCCAATCACATCACCAGCATCTTTGTGGGCCTCATCCCTTTCTTCCTCATCATCCTGTCCTATTGCTATATTTTGTCCTCCATTCTGCGGATTCGCTCCAACACTGGCAGGCGCAAAGCCTTTTCCACTTGTGCTTCACACATTGCTGTTGTGATTGTTTGTCTTGGAAATGCATTTGTAAACTACAATCATCCCACTGCTGGCTACTCTCTAGAGGTGGACACAATGATCTCCACAACATTTTGTATCATCACCCCCATGCTGAACCCCTTGATCTATACTCTCCGCAACAAGGAGGTAAGGTCGGCCCTGCAGAAGGTTCTCAGCTGCCAGAAGACAGCATAGTATTCATTCTGGGGTTAGGGTTTGTGGATCCTCATGTGTTTGTCACCTTAAGAAGTATAAAACTGGTACCTGAACTGTGGTAGATGTACTTTCTCAATGCACCTGCAGAGTCATTTCCATGAGAAAAAGTTTTGGAGTTGTTGTAAGAACCTGAGAAGCTGGACCTTGCATCCTAATGAAAACTCAGTGACTCCAGCACTGTGTTCTACCCCGGCCAAATACGTTTCTCAAGGAACCTGCAAGCAAATGCAGTACCCTTCTCCTAGCCTGACTTCTACTGCCCCAGAGCAAAGAGAAGCTCTAACTAAGACAGAATTCAGATGAGGAACAGGAACAACAGTTGGATAGTCAGAGAACAAATGCCATGGTAGGAAAGTATGGAGATGGTAGAAGCCAAGATGGTTTGCAAGGATGAAAAGATATGGAGAGTATAATGAATGGCAAAGGTGTGAATTAGATTGAGCTACACGTTTCTCTCTGTCTTATCTCCAGCCTTTAATATCTTCTTTGTCTCTTTCCCACTGGTTCTCTGCATGTCACATAATGATTCTTGCTCCAAAAGGGAATAGCATAAATGTTATGTCTGTCTGAGTTCCAAATCAGCAATAAAAAAAAAAAGAATAAAACAAGATAAAATAACTGAAACCAATTAGGAGCTAAATTCAAGTCCCTTGAAAAAAAGATAGAGGAAAGTTTGGATAAGATGGTTAATTTTGAAATGGAGGTAGAGATTGACTTGAATGTGGATTTGGAGTTCAGAAAAAAGCTGGTTTATGAAGGCTGTATGAACAAAGATGTCGTGGATCCAAAAATGCTGGTCAAAATGCCAGAGGATAAGAGTGATGCCAGAATGGATTTACAGATGAAACCCACTGATGTCACCATGATCCAAGGGGACATACAGATAAGGGACAGGAAGAATTATTTGGAAAGACTTTTTATCTTGGATTTGCAAAAGGAATGTGTTGAATCAGTGAAGTTGTTCCTGGGAAGAGACAAAGAGAAATTACTGGGGCTGTTCCTGGGAGAAGACGAGGGGAGAATGACAGGGAATCAACTTGGGGGATCCTATTTGAAAGGATGAAAGATTAAGCTGTTTAAAAGTGAATAGAAGGTTTACAAAGGGAACTTATTTGATTATGGTTGACATATATGTTGAGGGTTTTGGTAGCTATTAATGGGATCTTTTTCTGATCAGGATTGAATGATGAGGTTTTAAGGATCTGTGTATAAAGGGGGAGAGATTTCATTTCCTTTTTTTTTTAGAGAAAATGATAAGTTGGGTTATAAAATGGATTTATTTTTGACTAAGGTTAAATGTATTTGTTATCAAATTTATGGAATTTTTGTTCTTAGGTATGAAAACTGTACTAAGGTTTTTATATGTACAAAGGTGGAAGAATATGACATTCTCTACAATTGAAGAATGGATGGTGAAGGTGATGGAGCTGCCAAAGATGGTGAAATTGATGGCTTTGATTTGAGAAAAGACATTGTGTAATTTTAACGTTAATTGGAAACCTATTTTGGACTTTCTGTGAGAAAAAGGAAAAAAATGAAATTGTGTTGCATAGATTTGATGATTAGAAATAATATGGGGTTATAGTAATAATGAAAGTTATGTTGGGATTCTTGCTCTGAAAGGGAAGAGCATAAATGGCGTACAAGTATATCTGCCTGTACAGTATGTTGAAATCCCCGTGTGACTGTTTCCTGAGTTCCTTTCACAATTTCTGCTCGCTCTGAGGTCCCTCCAGGCCTCTGAACGAGCCCTCCCCCCCGCCCCCCAGCACGCTGGGCAAAAGAGTCTCCTTCCCAGGTGATGCGTTCACAAACTAGCCTTATTCTCAGGCACTGCAGGAGTGGCCACAGGCTTTGGGTATCGCAACGATCCAGCCAGGAATCATCTAATCTCACCATAAGGAAGTGTCCCAGCTGAGTTCCAAACAAGGGCAAAAAACGAAGCCTAAAACAAGTTTAAGTGATAAAATAGGAAGGTTGGAAAACTGAGATACGAATAGCAGTGCTAAAATCGATATGAGTACCATGCAAGCGGTCTGCTCAGTCCTCTGTTCAAAATGAGGCAAAATGTGACCGTCCAAAAGGAAGGTCAGGACTCCCCAGCACAGGAACAGAAGCCTATGACCACCTCTGGCCACTCTGCTCCATCTCTTTGGGCTACTCCAGTCTCATGAGCAGCAAGTCCAGTGATATCTGGCGGTGGCCACCTGGCTCTGGGGCTTCCTTGATCCTGCTCTTCACACTGACTTGCACCTCTCATTAGGTTCCTCACATTTGGTACGATATTCCCCAACTACTGAAAATCACCTATGGCGATAGGCTGAATGAGAAATCAATAGAAGCGAATATGTGTAGCTCAGGGGTGAACTGTGGAGTCCTAGAAGTTCTCTGAGCTTGGTTGAGCTTTATCTCTATGTGCCTGTTGATGGCTGCCTTGTCTGAATACCAGGCTTACAGGAATTCCCTCGCATTTTTGGATTTAGCTTGGTCTAAGGAGCTGACAGTTTCCCAGCTGAAACTGTGGTTGAGTCTGTCCATGTGTTGTAAGATTTTCATCATGTCTTCTGACTGCTAGTTGGTGTTGTCAGGTTCAGCCGGCGTGGCACTCCAGCCACCTGGAGACATCTGTTAGAGGGGGCAGCTCAGCCGTTCGAGGTGTGGACGGACCACAAGAACCTCGAAGCACTGAAAACCCCACGGAGACTGTCACCGAAACAGGCCTGCTGGTCCCAGTACTTCGGGAGATTTGACTTTGTCCTTAAACATATCCCGGGGAAGAGGAACTTTTTAGCAGGTGGACTATCCCGTATGCCCCAGCATGCCAGCCAGCGGGAGGAGATTGTGGACTCCATCGTCCCTGCGGGCAGGCTGGCTGCGAAAGCAGTTACCCGAAGTCAAACCAAGAAAGAAGTAAGGGACGCGGAGCCTGAGCTAAAGCGGGGCTTTTTGGAAGCCGCGGAGTGGGACACTTGGCTTAAAGAGAATCGGGGCTCATTGACGAGCCAGGGGGACTTGTGGTTGCGTGAGGGGAAAGTGTACGTGCCTGAAGAATGCCGACAGGGGTAATGGAGAGAGCCCAAGATGGAACGCGGGGCATTACGGCTTCGTGAAGACTCTTCACTTGATCCGGCAGCAGTTCTGGTGGCCAACGCTCCGCAAGGATGTGGAAGCATACACGGGCGGTTGCCCGGTCTGCGCGACGACGAAGGGAAGCAAAGGCAAGCCCCGGGGACTACTCCAGCCGGTGGCGACACCCGATGGTCCGTGGCAGGAGATCGCTATGGATTTCATCGTGGAGTTGCCGGAGAGCAAGGGACAAACAGCCATTTGGGTTGTAACCGACTTGTTCTCCAAGCAAGCGCGCTTTGTGGCTTGCCGGCAAGTCCCCACGGCAGAGAGGCTAGCGCGACTGTTGGTGCAACACATCTACTGGCTGCACGGCGCACCCCGACAGATCGTCAGTGATCGAGGTGGGAACTTCATCGTGCGATTCTGGCAGGAGTTCCTGAAACGAGTGGGAACGCAGCAAGCCCTCTCCTCTGCAGCACATCCACAGACGGACGGAGCCACGGAACGTCTTAACGGGGTTCTAGAGCAGTATTTGCGGTGCTACGTGGGGCACCAGCAGGACGACTGGGCGGAGCTACTACTGTTTGCGGAAGTAGCATACAACAACGCCGTCCATAAAAGCACCGGCTTCTCCCCGTTTAAGGTGGCCACCGGGCGAGACTTCGTCCCCATGCCGGAACTACCCCAGCTGGTATCCCGGATAGACTCATTGGACACTTGGTTCGCCCAGATAGACGCCACGAGGCGAGCAGCGCACGTGGTGCTGCAAGGGGCCAGAGCAGACTATAAAAAGCACGCCGACCGCAAGTGGCAGTGGAAGGTAGGGGACCAAGTGTACCTCTCGACGAAAAAGTTAAAAACGCACCAGGCGTCGAGGAAGCTCAGCCCGCGGTTCGTGGGGCCATTTCCCATTGCGGAAATAATCAATCCAGTGACTGTCAAGTTAACACTCCCCAAAGCCCTCAGGAAAATCCACCCGGTATTTCACTGCAGCTTATTGAAGTCGCACCAACCGGGCAACAGCTGGCACAAGGAAGAGCCGACCCCGGCACCCATCATGGCTGGGGGGGAACGGCATTTCAAAATGAAACAAATATTGGACGCAAGGAGGCGCAAGGGACAGATCCAACTGCTGGTGCAATGGAAGCATTTCCCAAAGTCTCACAGTGAATGGGTAAGCAGAGCCCATGTGAAAGCGTCGGAGTTAGCGCGGGACTTTTACAAACAGCATCCTGGGAAGCCCAAGTAAGGGGGGGGGTCTGGCTTCAGGGGGCGGTATGTCAGGCTCAGCCAGTGTGGCACTTGCCCAGCCGCGCTGAGTCAGTTCTACCGCCCACTCGCAAGCCGGAGGAAAAAGAGGAAGTGAAAGCCGCAGCTGATTATGAGCCACCTGCGCCCACTTAACAGGAAAACTGTAGAGTGGAAGTTTTGTATCCACTCTGATTAGCTGTGAGCGCCGAGACAAAGGACTAAGCCGTGGCCCACAGGAAGACGATCAGCGCGCAATTGGGAAAACCCCGGCTTTGCGTGCAACTGAAAGGACCCAGAGGAAACACAACCACGCCGGCGGGGCAGAGTGATTAAGGGACAATGGGAACTGGCTGAACCTGCCATTGGAGTAGCAGGGGGGGATTACTGAGGCAATTGGTAATCTGTAACCTGCAATATGTTACTTAGCAATGGGGCAAAGCGCGGGAAGGGGAAACTATAAACTGTACCATGAAATGTGCTAAGCCAGTCCTGGCTTTCTTTGTAACTGCTGTGTTATGCTTGAGTGAACTCCTTGTTGAACACACGTGTCACGAGAGTTTCTCTAGACGAATGGGGTAAACCTTACAGGTGTTCAGGGATGCACTCTGCTAGCCTTCTGCCTGTCTCTCCTACATAGTGGTTGTTATAGTCTTCACACTGTATGTTGTACATGACTCTTGTTTTTTCTTCTTGGGCTACTGGGTCTTTTGGTTTGCTTAAGATGTCTTGGAGGGCTTTAGTTGGTTTGTGTGCTACGGAGATGCCATGTGGTTGTAATAGTCTGTTGGTGGTTTCTGTGATGAACAATATCTACAAACTATTCAAAAGAGAGAATAGAAAGGAAAACAAAAGACCAGAACATCTCCTCACCAGCCATCATCACCCAGAGAAGCAGAGGTTACCACCAAGATTACCATCAGACATACAAGCAGTAAACAATACCTTAATCAAGGAACTACCAGAGGGAAAAAAAAAATAGAACAAAACAAAACCCCCAGCCCCACCAACACTGGCAGGGGCTTCCACTGTATATAAGCAGAGAGCAAACCCCACTCCATTCTAGCACTGAAGATGTTACCTAGCCAGGTAATGAAAGATTTGCAAGAAAACAACGAAGCTCAGTGAATGAGAAATCCTGTCCTTCCTTTCCCAGTTGCGCCCATTGCAATACAGTGGTTCACTTTCCCAATTAATCCATTCATTCACCAATCGTTCTAAGTTGCAATGTAGGTACTTTGCAGGAAAGCTAGAAAGATTCAGCAAAAGCTACTTCTTCACTTCTATGAACCTGAACCATCAGTTCCTCCTTGTCACAAATTTCCTATAGACCAAAAGAGGGACCGAGGAGGAAAGGAACATCTTTCCTTTGCTTTAAGCATTGTAGCATCAGTACAATGATGGCACACAAAATGGAAAAAAAAAAGAAAAGAAAGGAAATGGTCTGCGTTATTACTGGACGGGGGTTGTAAATGTCTGAAACCTCTGGTCAAGCAAAGGAAAGGCAGGGGGACTAGTGAGGGGGGAACAGTCCCTCAGAGGAAAAAGCAGGCCCTGGCAGACCTGCCCACGCAGAGGACAGCCACGGTGCCTTGCTTCCTTCCAGAGATGGGAAGGGCCAAAACAAGGGAAAGACCAGGCCAAGCCTGTGGGGTCCGTAGTCTGGGCTGAGCATCACCATGCTGGACCTGTGGCCAAGCCACCATAATGTGGACTGGAGGCTTTTCAGCTTCAGGAGCAGCTGGAAGGAGCACAGAAGCAACTTAGGTTGCATTTATTCATTTATTCAATTCATTTTAGGCATTGCCAAATCCATCTGATTCTGGGCACCTCACAATATAAAATATCATAACAGCGCATGCATTGTGGAATTTTCTGTGAGATGTCTCCAAACGGGTATCCAGAGAAATTATGTCCTGCCGTAATAACAGGCAGGAAGCACCTATTTCTATTTCTATTGTTCATCATCTATCTACCTATCTACCTATCTACCTATCTACCTATCTACCTATCTACCTATCTACCTATCTACCTATCTACCTACCTACCTACCTACCTACCTACCTATCTATCTATCTATCATATCATCCTCTTTCTCCATATTGGAGAAGCAAGTTTAGATGTGTGCATTTTGAGAAAAAGAATTCAGGTGAATTAAAAAAACAAGGATATATTTTTTAGATCTTTTAACCCCGCCTTTATTACTTCTATAAATAACTCAAGGCGGCGAACACACGTAATCCTCCTTCCTCCTCCTATTTTCCCCACAACAATCTGTTAGGATTTTCTCATGGGAAGAAGTGCAGCTCGTTATCTTCAAAACGTATTGTTATGACTAAGAAAATCATGTCCAAAATTATTATTGTAAGTGTGCACGTATACTGCTATGTACTGCCACCTATTGGCGTTTGTATGCTAGTTACTCAAGGGGTGGCAATAAAACGGGAGGATTATATGCCCAGCCTCTCAGTAGAGTTTTAGCCACCCTGTAGTCAGTTTTATGGGTTATGTAGTAGTAACTAATAACAAGAAGTGTACCTCTTCTCTGAGAGTTTTTGGCTAGAGACTTTGTTATACCTGTGTAGTTGATAAGTCTTGGGTGCTAAATACATGAGAAGAAGTGATTTTTTCCTATAGTTTGTATGACACTTGTATTTTATGGAGTTTTGCCTTTTTATCAATAAAAACCAGATATTTTATATTTTCTGGCTGGATTTCTTTGGAGAACAAGATATGGACATTGCATTTTGTAAATCTCTCATGCTGGTGTGTATTTTTTTGCCAATTTTCTGGGAGTATAGCTGCACTCTGCACAACATAATCACCCTGTCAAGTGAGCTGGGCTGAGAGCGAGGGACTGGCCCAAAGCCACCCAGCCGGCTTTCATGCCTAAGGCAGGACTACAACTCAGGGTCCCCTGGTTTCCAGCCTGGGGCCTTCACCACGAGACCAAACTGGGTCTGTTATTATGATTCCCCAGACTGACGTCCTCCAGATTTGTTGGACGTCAGCTGCCGTAATTCCCAGCCAGGACATTTCTAGCAGAGAGGCGGCTTGCAAGGGTCTGTAATGAATCCCTCCAGGTATTCTGGAAAATGGGCACGAGGCTCACCAATCGACTGCTGCTTCCTAGCAAAGGAGAGATGATGAAACGCCTTGCACGTTTCATGGATGACAAAAGTGGATTGCGTGCTCCGTGCAGCCCTGGTTTGGGCTTGCAAGCCCCTAATGAGGTCCCTGGACTCTCATTTCATCATTCCAGAAACACAGGCCGGTTAACTAACTCTCTTGGCAATGCCCGCTATTCCCCACCAGCAGCAGCTTCTCCTGCGAGCTGGTCCAGGGAGATCAGAGTTGAGCCCCAGAGTGGTAAAACTTTCGACTCTGTTTCCCTCTCTCATTGCAAAGCACCAGCTAAGCCATGAAAGGCTTCTGTCCTCTGCCAGCAATTTCCTGGCTGGCCCCTGGTGGCTCCATTCAGATCCATCCAGAGGGTCTGGCAGGCTGTGGCTCCCTCTGAAACCTGGGGGCCCTGAGCTCAGGAGCTGGGCCATCCAAGAACCCAAAGTAGGGTCTTCCCACTTTGCTGAATCAAGCTGCGCAGTCAGTTTTACCTGCTCCCCTTCATTTCACTGACTCCCACCTAAGGCCTCCCACCACAGCCAGGGTCTGTTCAGTAGGGTAGGAAGGCCCCCTTTTTCTAGTCACTGGTCTCTGCCTTCCATGACCATTCTTTTGTACAAGGTCACCAGTGGAAAGTGAACAGTTTTATCATGGCAAGTAAGGGAAAAGCAAAGGAGAAACATGATATTAAGAATTCAGCATAAAGACAATATGATACAAAGTGAAGAACAGATTCAAAAGATTTTTCAAAGTTACTATGGAAATTTACATAAACAAAGTCCAGAAAATGTAAATAAAATGGAAGAATATTTGAAGGATTGCAAAATAATGAAGTTTACATAGGAAATGAAAGAAAATTTAAATGAAAGGATAACACCAATGGAAATTGATTGGGTGATAAAAGAAACTAAATTAAATTCTGCCCCTGGTCAAGATTATGAATTACCCTTATGAATTCTATAAAACTAAAAAATTACCCTTATGAATTCTATAAAACTTTTAAAGAAGAATTATTAATTCCATTACAAAAAACCTTAAATACAATTCTGGAAGAAGGGAGAATGCCAGAATCTTGGAAGGGAGCGAATATTACTGTAATTCCAAAACCGGACGAGACTTAACATTAGTGAAAAATTATAGACCGATCTCTTTGTTGAACTGTGATTATAAACTATTTGCTGCAATTCTGGCAAGAAGATTTTAAAAAATCAGTTAAAAAATTATATACATGTAGATCAATCAGGATTTTTGCCCAATAGACATATAGCTGATAATGTAAGAACGGTATTAAATGTTATTGAGTATTATGAATATCATCATCAACAAAAATTGGTTTTGCTCTTCCTTGACGCTGAAAAAGCATTTGACAACATATCTTGGAGTTTTATGAAATTAGTTATGAAAAAAAGAGGAGTAGGAGCTAAGTTTGAAAGAGCGTTGGAAACAATCTATAGTGAACAAACTGCAAAATTAATTATAAATGGACAACTGACTCAGAATATAGTTATACAAAAAGGAACCAGACAAGGTTGCCCTTTATCCCCATTAATTTTTATTACAGTTCTGGAAATTTTATGTCAAAAAATTAGAGATAATGAAAATATAAAAGGAATGAAAATTGGGAAACAAGAATATAAGCTGAGAGCATATGCTGATGATGTGGTATGTATTTTGGACAACCCAATAGATACTGCCAAAAACTTACTGGAAGAAATTAAGAAATTTGGTCAAGTGGCAGGTTTTGTTATTAATAAAGATAAAACGGATGTAATTACAAAGAACATCTCAAAAGAAGAAATAGAGGAACTGGAAGAAATACTGAAGATTAAAATAGTTAAGAAAACAAAATACTTAGGAATAACTTAACCTCCACAAATAAATCCCTTTTTGAAGAAAATTATATGAAAAAGTGGAGGGAAATAAAACAGGATATTATTAAATGAAGTAGACTGAAATTAAGTTTATTGGGAAGAATGGCATTAGTGAAGGTGAACTTATTGCCTAAAATGAATGTTTTATTTCAAACAATACCAATTATAAGGAATGAAAATTTTTTTATAGAATGGAAAAGAGCTATTTTGAAGTTTATATGGGATAATAAAAAACCAAGAATTAGTTATATAAATTTGATTGATTTAAAAGAAAGAGGAGGATTTGGTCTCCCAGATTTGCAAGTGTATTATGAATCAGCCTGTCTTACTTGGATTAAAGATTGGATTTTACTGAAGGATGCAAGGAAATTAGATTTGGAGGGCTTTAATAAAATTTATGGTTGGCACGCATACCTTTGGTATGGAAAAGGAAAAAAAATCAAATATTTTTAAAGAATATCCCAAGACAGAGTATTTTTAGAGTCTGGAAAAAATACAAAGAGAGACTAGAAGTTAAAACACCGATGTGGCTGTCCCCCAAAGAAATCCAGTCTAGTTGTATGAAAAATTTAGATACCACCTGTTTAAAATATAGAGATATTTTGATTAAATATAATGGGAATTATAAAATGAAAACACAGGGGGAATTACAAATAGATTGGTTTAAATACCATCAATGGAATGCAGTTTTTCAGCAAGATTTAAAAGAAGGATTTCAAAAAGAGAAATCGGAATTTGAAAAAGTTGTTAAAAGTGAGGAGAAAATTATGTCGAAAATATATAGAATTTTGCTGTTATGGAAAACAGAAGAAGAAAATGTAAAACATTGTATGATCAAATGGGCACAGGATTTAGGACATAATATTATGATGGAAAGGTGGGAAAGATGGTGGGAAAAAGATATACAATTTACAGTATGTCAAGATATAAGAGAAAATAATTACAAAATGATGTACAGGTGGTACCTAACCCCAAGTAAATTGGAAAAAATTTATTAAAAAATAGAGGTTAAATGTGGAAATGTGGGGAGAAGGGTGCCTCCTTTTTTCACATGTGGTGGAGCTGCAAGGAAGTGAAAAAATTATGGGATATTATACATAAACATATAGAAAAGATGATTGGAATGAACTTTGTTAAAAAGCCAGAATATTATTTGTGGGGATGCTTGATGAAAAAATTAAGAAAAAGTCATGGAATTGTATTATGTATGCAACAGCAGCCGCAAGAATGATTATTGCTCAACATTGGAAGTCTGAGAAGATTGAGAATTGGGAACTACAATGGAAGAAGAAATTGAACCACTTCAAGCAAATGGCAGAGATAACAGCGTGGATTAAAGATAAGACTTTGGAGAAATATAAAGAAGACTGGATGGATCATGAACACTGGATGAGAAAACAGAACTGAACCCTAGATAAATTCCTCAAAGAATGCTAATTAAAAAATTACTTTGGTGTTTAATAATTTAAGAAGTAGAATAGAAATAGCAGCTTATTTACGTATATATTTGTTTTTACTGTTAGGATACTGGAAGTCAAATCTGTCTATTATGTAATAATAAAAATTTATACATAAAAAAAAGGAAAGTGAACCGTTTTTTGTACAAGTTCAGTGATGGAACATGGAAGAACGTAATAGTTGGCTTGTTGTGATTTTGTTTCTGCCACTTTAACCTTCAAGTTGATGTGAAGGGAAGAAGGATACAATTGAGCTGTGTTTTTTCCACACCAGTCTCCCAGTGGAGGCGTCAGACTGGGAGGTGACAAGAGGGGACGTCAACACAGCCCAAGGACCCTTCCTTTCCTGAAACATTTCTAGTTGGGTGCTCCATTTTTAGATGGCAGACACAAAACATTCTTCTAAAACAAATTAGCTCACAGCAACATGTTGCGATTAAAGGAGGCTCTCAATCCTCACCTTGTGGGACTGTGAAAACAAACATCCCTTTTCTTGACCCCTGCAATGGTGGCTTTGTAAGCGAGCACACGCTCCAAAACTCCACGAGTTGGCCAACCTGGTGAAAAGGGCGAAACTGGAGCTATTCATCGACCTATTTATTCTTGGGGTGTTCTAACCTGATTCCGCTCCGATCAGAAGACTCTCACAGGGGGGGTGTTTGTTTCTTGGTTTGAACCACCAATCGCCAGCCTGACCCAGACTCAGTGAACACAAAGCACTGGAAACTCGGACGGTCGGTTGAGGGCTTTTTGTATCTCTCTTCAATGGTGGAGGGGAAGCTTTCTTTTTATGAAAGGAAAGCTTACGGTCAACGAAAGAAAGGGATTGCACAGGATAAAGGCTTTCGGCTAGTTCAGCAATGAATCTTAAAATAAATCTCTTTTCTATCTTAGCTATCCATCTTCTATTAGCTCTTTATCTACACAATTTTCTTTAAAGTCCAATTTCAGTATATTGTCATAACTTTCTATTTGATATCTCCCCTACATGTGTTTATTGCATGTATACAATAGTTCGTATACCTCCTATTTCTGTGGCCTTAATCTCAGCATATCCCTGCGGTCACCCTCTCTAGAGCAATATCTATTTTTCGGCGGGGTCAAGTCTGGTTTTTCTTTTTCCTTTTCTGTTTTCTGCTTCTGTTCTGTCAGAATCTTTCCTTTTTCTTCTTCTTTTCTCCTGGTTTGCTCCTGGCTGGGGTTCTTGACTCTTCTCTTCTTAAAGGCACTGTCGGCCCAGCCCAAAGCTGGGTGCTCCGTTTCATCTGGTGCGAGTAGCCAAAGGTTGCACAAAGGAGGTGGAAACAGGAATTCAGCTTTCTTTCTGGCAGAAGTAAAGATTCGCACTCGGGACTCAAGTCACAAAGCAAGCGCCCCGCTTCAAGTTTAATACAGCTTTTTCTATATTTTTTGAAACAAAAGTGTGTACGATCGTTGGTGGACAGTAATCTATTCGCACCCTTGGGCGGATACTTTTGCTGTATCAGAAAAAAGCATGACTGGACTAGGACCTGGTCCTTAGCGCAGCTGCTTTTGAGGAGCGAATTGCTTGTTAACGCTGGCACGAAGCCAGCTGAGGAGGGGCACCTTCCAGAGGCTGCGATCGGGATCCCGTAGCGGAAGGGAGTCTCCCTAAAACCAGAGCCTGCCCTTAACCAGCTTCTGGTTCCTATCCAGGGACAAGCGAAAGATAGTAAGCAAAGATAAATCCAAAGATATCTAAAAATCCCCCCCCCCCCATCAGCCCTCTGTCTTTTACTTTGATCTCTCTTTAGCTTTGACTCCTGGGCTTCGGCTCTGTTTTTTCAGCTCTGTGGGGGCAGAGCTCCAGGCCGCCATCTTGCCTTCCCTCCTTCTCGCCTCCCGCTTCTGCTTGGTTGGCAGCTGGGCCGTTTTCCCCTCATCTTTCCCCTTGTTGGTCCCTGGCTGGGCTTCTTGGCCCTTCTCCTCCTCCTCCTCCGACTCTTGGCTCCACCTGAGGGAAACTTTTCCCTCACGCAGCCTCTGAGGGAAGGAAATCAGCGCCTCTCTCTCCCCAGTTTTCTGCGTTGCTGCCTCCTTTCTGGGCGCCTCTTCTCAGCAGGGCCCTCTGTCTTTTAGCTCTGATCTCTCCTTTGACTCCTGGGCTTCGGCTCTGTTTATTCCGCCACTGTGGGGGCAGAGCTCCAGGCCGCCATCTTGCCTTCCCTCCTTCTCGCCTCCCGCTTCTGCTTGGTTGGCAGCTGGGCCGTTTCCCCCTCATCTTTCCCCTTGTTGGTCCCTGGCTGGGCTTCTTGGCCCTTCTCCTCCTCCTCCTCCTCCGACTCTTGGCTCCACCTGAGGGAAACTGCGGCTTCTGAGGGAAGGAAATCAATATCCTCTTTCTCGCCTCCCGCCTGGCGCTTCTGTTTGATTGGCAGCTGGGCTCTCCTGGCGATGGGGGCGGGCCAAGAAGGGAGCGGGAGGAAGAGCCACGGGGGTTACAATCTGCTCAAGCAGACCGTCCGGCCACGTTGAACCATTTATGACAGAATACAGACAGTCCTCGAGTTAGGACCATTCGTTCTGCTACAGTGCAAACTTACAATGGTACCGAAAAAGGAGACTTACAACCGGTCTCTGACATTGCGGCTGCCCTGGCACCTCTGTGGTCACGTGGTCGCGATCTGGTGCTTGGCAACCTGTTCAGACTTAGAACCAGTTGCCAAGTGCCCCGCGATCACATGATCACCATCTGCGGCTTCCCCCAAGCAAAGTTAATGAGAAGCCGGCAAGGAAGGTCACAAGTCGCTGGGGTAAATCTCCTCCCCCTGGCCCCCCTTCACTTGCACACACCCCGCACCCTCTTTCCACAGCTTACCTGCAACTGCACACATCCTTCACTCTCTATCCTTGGCCTCCCTGTGATCACACACACAAACATGCATGCACCCCGCACCCTCTTCCCAAGGCCTCCCTGCAATTCCACATATGCACACATGTGCCCCACACCCTCTTTCCATGGCCTCTCTGCAATTGCATGCACCCCATGCCCTCATTCTCCAGCCTTTCTGAGCTTACACCATACTGAGCACCCCCTCCCCCAACTTACGTTCGGCCCGTCCTGGCCTCCCAAGGCCTCCCCCACCTCCCTGCAGCACCCTTGCACTCCTTACCTGGGATTCCCCACTTAACGACCCAGCATCTTTGGTTACGACGACAACCAGGAATGCCTGGATTGCTGTCACTAAGTGATGTGGTTACATGACGTCGTGCTTAATGACTGCATTGCTTAATGACAGCAATCCCGGTCCCAATTGCAGTCATAACTCAAGGACTACCTGTACAAATATAAAACAACATGAAATAATACAGGAACTCTGAAGACTTAAAAGCTTCATGGTTTTCCCTGCTTTTTGCCTGCTTTTCGAAATACCAAAGGGCTGGGCGGAAGCCTGGGACTCCATGGCTAGAGATGCCCAAAGCATCTTTGCTCCACATCTCACTCACTTTCGGGGGCTGAGGGGGTGGGGAGATGCCTGATGCATCCTGGTGCTGTTCCAGGTAGGCCTCAGTGGCTGATGATCACCAGAACAAAACGGTATCTGGAACCCTACCAGGAGCCCTGCAGTGGCTGTAGAAGAGTAGACACCCTGCCATGGCAGGACTGAGCCCCCTAAGCACCTCCAATCTGGACAGCTGCAGTTGTGCAACAGGCCAGCTGCAGCTAAAATGGGTACATTGTGGTTCAGGCTACTGTGGGAAGCGAATCAGGCTCCACCTGCCAACTTCGACCATCACGTGGTTTCCTTAGTTGGGAAGAACAACATTACGTTACGCTTGTGGGCTTAAGGGTTGCACGTTCCTCCTGGACTCCTTGTCCCCAGTTACCTTTGTGTTCCTCCCACACAACTGCTGTCTTCTCCTGCCCCAGGAAGGTTTTCTCCACAAAGAATCTCACTCTTGGGCCAAGGGGGTTTGGGGATGCCTTAAAGGCACTTGAGGCCAGACCCCTTCCTGTCACTTGTCTTCTGCCAGGAGGGCCTGCAGGAGACCGGAGTGCAGGCAGTACCCCTTCTGAAAGATGGCTTCAGAAAGCCTTGATCAAGGTGCACTGGCAGCTTCCATGGAGGGAGAACCCCGTACAGGTGACAGTGAAGGAGCAACGCAGAGGTGAGTTTCATCACCACATCTGGAGCAAGGCACAGCAGCCCACTCCCCCAGGTCAGTAGCTTTGCAGAATACCTTCCCCACCTCCCCACTTTGCTCATTGCGTGGTAGGATGTCCCTCCTCACCTGCCTTCAGGCAATATTCCTTCCCCCAAGCTCTAAAGGGACACCCTTACGATACCTCCAAGCAGAGGAGGCAGACCATGAATGACTCCTTTACTTTTACTTCCAGTTAAAGAACAAGCATTTCTTCACCTCCGCCTGCATCTGGGATGGGCAGCCCCGGATGTACGTGTCCGCTGTGCGTTCATGCAGCCCCCTTTCTAAGACATCCGAGTTAGAGGCCATCACCCTGACTTGTGGGAAAGGGTCGCATGGGTTAAGCCTGGGCTGTGTGAAGAAGGATTTTCTTCGGACTCTTCTAAATCTCTTTCCAGGGATGGGATTTCAGCTCATTTGTAATTTTACTTGTCCACTCCTGCTCTTTTTCCAGCTCTGGGCCACCATGTTGCAAATGTGGGGACCCTAATGTCATTCTGAATGTGGCTGAATCGTAGCTTTCTAAAGGGACATTAGACTATTAGCGTTCATAGCTTCACCCCTCTTCGTAATACGTCCTAGCATCGAATTTCTCTTTTCTCTCGGGCAAAGTGTTCTGCCACAGCCTTCTACTGAGATCTTCCTTGATTTCCACTCCAGCCAACAATCTTGGAGTTCCCAAGCGATGCTCCATCCAAGTCCTAAGCTAGTCCTACATTCTGAGACTGGCCAAGTTCAGTTGAGCCTGGCCCCCTGCTATCACTCAAAAGGAATAGTCAGTCCCAAATTTCAGATGAAACCATGGCTAAGGTTGCTCATTTTTCTCATTATCAGACAGTGGTTCGCCTTAGTTGGCTGGACGAAGATCATGCTTTCAGGAAGAGAAACCTCCACTGATAAAGCAGCCATCAAATGAACACATTGAGGAGAAGGCCCCCAGATGGGAAAAAAGACAGACAAATCATTGGAGGAACAGCCTGAAGCCATGAAACATGAGCAATCCAGTGAACTAGGGTAGTATGGATATGATGCACGAAGTTCCCAGGCTCAGCTCCAAAGTAGAGGACCCTTTCAGTGACTCTGCAAGAGAGTCGGAGGGGGTGCGGGAAGCAGACTCCTGGGTCCTCCTGCATACAAAGCCAGGCTCTGTGGTCTCTTCAGCTGCAGAGTTAGGCCCAGTTGTCATTACGGGGGATCTTAAGGATGCTTCTTTTACTCTTGTGAACCAAGGCTTGAATGTGGAATTTCCAGATGTTCTCTAAAGCCAGCAGGAGCTTTTGTAATTCAAAGGGTTGGGAGAACTGCTTGAGGGCCCTTGCAGAGTTGACAATGGGTAATTTGACAGCAAAGATTTCTATGTTTTGATCTTTCCTGAAGTACTGTGAGATGCTTCTGACATTATGTTTCCTAAAAACTGATAATAATGTTATTTCCTCCTTTCTTCTTGGTAGATGATAGTGCTTCAACATCTGGTTGTTGTGGGTTTTTTAAACAGAAGGAGAAGTCAATCCAAAATTACAAAAATTCACAGCTTATACCAGTGTCCATTCTGAGCCAAGACAATAGATTGTTTGAAAGCCTTCAATTTAAAAGAGCAAAAGGAATACTTTGAGAGCTCTGTGAAACTTCTATTAAGTGCAACATTTATATTTTGCAGACTGTTTAATCCACTGCAAAATCTGAAGAGACAAGTCAAAATATTTGCTTTGTACAATTGGTGCATATGTGGAGGTAAAAATTCTCATTCAGCTATCCTTTGCTCTCCTTGAGCATCTTTGCCACGCACACTCCCTGCATTCCCATGGATTTCAGGAACCAGACTCTTGTTAGTGAGTTTGTTTTCTTGGGTTTCTCCAACATCACGCATGGCCGGAACTACGCCATCCTGCTGTTCCTCGCCATCTATTTGGCCACTATTCTGGGCAACCTCATGATCATCACCCTCAGCCTGGCGGACTCCCACCTTCACAGCCCCATGTACTTTTTCCTCAGCCACTTGTCCTGCTTGGATGTCTGCTACTCAACAGTCACAGTCCCCAAGATCCTAGCAAATCTCCTTCTCCAAAGGCACACCATTCCCTACAACCAGTGCTTTGCCCAGATGTTCTTCTTGATGGCCTTCTCTGGCTCAGAATGCTGGTTGCTGGCCATCATGGCGTACGACCGCTACACCGCCATCTGTCAGCCTTTGCGCTACTCTCACATCATGAGCCCTCACGTTTGCATGCAAGCGGCTATTGTCATCTGGATCTGGGGCTTCCTGAATTCAACAGTGCACACAGCCTTGGCCTCCAAGTTACATTTCTGTGGAGAAAATCAGATCCATCACATCTTCTGTGACCTCCCACCACTGCTGAAAATTGCCTGTAGTGACATATATGCCAACCAGATAACAACTCATATAGCTGCCATATTTGTAGGACTGGCCCCTTTCCTTTTTGTTGCCATCTCATACGTCTACATCCTTGCGTCCATCCTGCGCACCCGCTCCAACTCGGGCAGGCAGAAAGCTTTTTCCACCTGCTCTTCTCACATGCTGGTGGTCATCCTTTACTTCGGAAATGGATTCTTAAACTACAACCGGCCAAGCTCTGGCTACTCCCTGCAGACTGACACCCTGATTTCCACCATGTATTGCATCGTCACCCCCATGTTGAACCCCCTGATCTACAGCCTCCGTAACAAGGAGGTGAAGGGGGCCCTGCGGAAGCTCCTGGAAAGCCACAGGAGAATATAGACTTCTTCTTGCCAGCTGGAAAACCTTTTTTGGCACTCCAAGAGACCAGTTCTTGCTCTGTCTGGTGAAGCTCAGGAGGGAAATGGCACATGTTTTCTGGGTGGACACAGTCAGTGGCTTCCAGGATGATTGCCTTCCTCAAGGCTTTCTCCAGAGAGAGACAGGCTTCATAATTAAGAAATCGGGGGCGTCACTGAGAGAGAAGTTAAAGAAAGTGATTGATTGTGGCGATTGTATTATGTGAGCCTGTATTGCTGGTGGTTTTAACAGGATTGACACGGAAGGATTGAGTAATGGTGTGGACCTCTTTTCCTTGGCAGAAGCTGGGATTAAGCCTTTAAACAAGTTATGATGCAATGGTTGTTTTAAGGATTTCTCCTGACTTCAGACTGAATTTGGTCTTCCCACTTCACAGCAGTGGCAGTATCTTCAGCTTAAGCATGTTCTAATCCACCAATACGGGCCAGATGCTTTGGCCACCTCGAAGCATGATAGTAGTAAAATTCATAACATCTCTCCAGTGAAAGCTCAAGGATACTTTTAAAGGGGACGCTACCAAGATATTCCAAACATGAACTAAAGAACTGGCATCTTTGATAATGCCCCATTAGCAGCTTCATGTCCTTAAAAAAGTTAAAATGGTATCAACAGACAGGAGATTAAAGTCAGTTCATCAAACTTTAGAATATATTGGACTCTCCAAAGGATTTACTTAAAAGGATATCAGATTTTCTCTTTTGGAGGTGTAAAAATAATGGAGGGTTCATTGACCCATACGATTGGTCTTCTGATCATCTGGTACTTTTGGGGGATGGTATTTCAATGTGTATAAGTTGATATATGGGAAAATCTTTACATTTTAAAGATGTTAATATGATGTTGAATTATATACCAAAGCTCTGGAATCTGACTATTTATCAGGAATTATGGCTGCATCAAGCTTGGGGGTGGCTGAAGGAATAATATTGATACATTGGAAAAGTGATATGATTCCAGATCTCAAGGAATGGCTTTTGGAAATGCGTTACCTATCTGTTTTGGAAAAGGCAATATTTTCTACTAATCAAAGGATAAATCAATGCATATTGCTTAGGCAGAGATTTTGTGAAATTTTACCTTTTTTTTTTCTTTGAAATACATTCTTTTATTATGCAAAACATCTTGTGACATTAACATGGCATTAACAACAAGTGGAAATTAATTCCAGAACTTCCAGACTAATTCATTACAGAGATATTGTTACAAGGAACACGTTAAATGTAAAAATTATGACAAAGCTGTAAGCTAACTAATCAGTTCATTGAACATATGATGTTTGTATCTACAGTTGTCAAGGTTACTATTCCTAAACATATGATTTTGTGATATTTTACAATAATATTTTGTATGAATTATATTATATTAATGTATGTTATTTATTAGTAAACCAGTGACTATTGATACATTTGATATACAAGGTAGATTTCTTTCTTTCTTTTTTCAGTTTCTTTTTTTTTTTTTGGTTTCTATTATTGTTTCTTTAAGTTTAAAGCGTTTCATTTAATTCTGTGGGTTTTTTAGTGTCTTTAGTTGCCTTGTCAATGTTTTGTATTTCGAAAAAGAAAAGAAAAGAGAGAACCCTGGGCGATTTTATATTTTCACGTTATGGTTCAGTATTGTAGTGCAGAATTAAGCAATCGTGTATTTTAGTCATGAAATGGCCACATTTGGGTCATAGTCCGTCTGCCTTGTCCTTGGTGAGACACCTGTGTTAAGTGGGACAATCTTTCTCATCTTCAGTCCAGTTAGCCTTGAGAAACAGATACTCCTGTATAAGTTAGCTCTGGAACTTCGATGCAGACCTAAGCGGGAAGGTGCTGCGTGGCGGGTCTGCCTGCCGCCCTCTCTCTGGGGTTCCCTGGCAGGTAGAAGGGCCGAAAGGCCCTTCTTCCTTTGCCTCATTGTATTCCTGAATTCCTTTTATGGCTGTCTTATGTTTTAATATGCTGCCTACCGAAGAATACAGCCTAATGAAAGACAGACATCAAAGAATACTGATTTCTGTCTTTGGTTATGTTACATTCTTCGGTAGTCCTGCATATTCTTTGTCTGCTCCCTGATGTTTTGTGACTGTGTTCTCTTCTGATGTTGCCTTGGAATAAAGTCTTAGGTCCTCATATTGGTGTGGTCGTTGCTTCTGAACCCGAAATAACCCTGAGAACCTGAGACCCAACTCTTCTGGGCTGAGGACAGAGCAATAGAAAACCCATCTCCCTTGGTGGATGGAATTAGTCCCTGTCAGAGGGTCACGTAGCTGCAAGCACGTCAGGATTTCCCCACCTTGACGGTACCTTTGGGCAGCAATGGGATAATGAGGCAAATACTGTTCGGCAGGGCAGGTTTGGGCCATGGGGTGGGTGCAAAGGGAGGAAATGGCCCTTGGTGCCAGGCTCCTTCCACTTCTCTCCAAAAAGCATAATGTTGCGGGGCACCACAAACCAGATTTGGGGCTTCTTTCTGCTGTTTCCTATTGCCTAATTTCAAATCTAGAACTAGAGCACCAACTGAGAAAAGGAGACTACTCATTGCATTTCTGCAACGAACACACTATTTGGGCCCCTAAGAATTAGATTCTAACCAGGAATGAACAGCCTTAAAAGCTCCATTTTGACACCTTCTGAAGACTGAGGATGAAACCTTGGCGAAGGTGTTCTGTTGTTGTTGTTCAGTCGTTAAGTCGTGTCCGACTCTTCATGACCCCATGAACCATACCGCACCAGGCCTTCCTGTCCTTCACTGCCTCCCTGAGTTTGCTCAGTGTAGAAGGTGTCCTACAGGCAGACTAATGCAGCCCTTCCCTGAGAGACCTTGTGAGCCAGTGAGGTGTTCAAAAAACTGGCCCGTGAGCTGCCTGGGGACAATGGGAGTTGAATCCTGATGGACAATGCTGAGTTAGAGTTTTCAGGAAGCCACTAAACGGTGCAAGATGCCCAGATGTTCTGAGTCCTCCAGGAGCGCCTCTTAACATGAGCTTCCTGGTGTAAGTACATTTCAAGGAGCTATTCCAAGACCAAGAAGTTGCTTGTCTTGTTTCACCTGAAGGACCTTAAACTAGTGGACTGTAGAGAGAACAGGGAAGGGATCACTTTGCAATATATTTGAACATGGAGGGCTTTTCTATTGCCATTCCCCACCCAATGTTTTATTTGTGTTTCTTTTTTTCTTAAAGAAATGGTTATTTTCTTCTCAGAATGCAATAAATTATGAATTGCAACCGTGGCCTGTTTTCTTTCCAAACATTGGTTATCCAGTTTAGCAAGGACACTCCTTTGGACTGCAAAGTTCAGGAGTTTGGGGTATGAAGTTCCATCAAGTGATGCCAAGTCTAAGCAGCAGCTGGTGGGCTTTCCTTCCTCCCTCCCCATCAGGGTCCTTTCTCAGAGCTTCCCCTCAGAACTGCCTTCTTTAGCCCCACCATCCTCTATCAGATGCCCTTTTCTGACATCTCCATGAACCTGTCTTCTCTGTTGCTTGGATGTAGCCACCATAGCGGGCTTTCCACTAAAGCACATTTTGCCTATGAGATGTGAAAGATTCACCACTTTTCTAGCTCCTTGGAAGGCATCTGACTGTGCTTTCTGGCTGAGCTGCAGGGGATAAAATTACTTCAAATAAAGAAGCAAATAGTCTACGAAGCCAGTATTGTCCACCAAAGTCAGGAATAGCCTCACCTTCTTGTGTCCCTCCTGGCAATTCCTCCATCAGTTGCTTCGGTGTTTGTGGAAATGCTAGAAACATCTATTGTGAAAAAATCCCATACAAGTGTGTTCTGTTGCATGAAAGTGTCCTTTGAATGTTTTCTTGTATGAATACACACCCAGAGAGAAACACAAATCCAACCAGCAGCTTCTATGTAATAAGGAAGAGGTTTTACAGAGCTATATCCATGACTGGGGTTGGAGTTTGAAAAGGGAGACTGGAACCATCCTCAAGGAAGGAGGAGAACCACCGCAAAATGGTGCCCCTATTCCCAGGCCCTGGAGTCAGTCCAGAAGGTCCAGCAGGATCAAAAGCTGCTGAGAGATCAAGGAGCACACAGGTGGATGCAACACCCCTATTTCAGCTCTGCCAAAGGTCATCAACAAGCACAACTAAGGCTGTCTCCATACTGAAAGGTGGCCCAAAGGCATTTAGGTAATCTGCTTCCTCCAGGGAAGTCTGACCTCCTTCTCGACAACCATCTCTAAAAAGCGAAGGTTTGAGGCATGATAATAGGTTGTATAAAATCATAGAATCATAGGGTTGGAGGGACCTTGGAGGGTCCAGTCGTTGGGTTCAAAGACAGCCTCTTGAGGAGGGGGCTCACCACCACTTCCTTCAAGGCTAGAGGGACCATCCCTTCCCTCAAGGAGGCTATGCAGAACTTCTTTTGCAAATTCAACGTCTGCAACCACCCTCCGCTTTGTGTCTACGCTTGCCAACTCTTACTTTGCACAAACAGACCAAGCATTTTCCATCTATCAGAATCTGAGACAGACATGCACACGCGGAGGGGACATACAGAGGGCGGCTCCCACTCGCCTTTCTGCCCTGCCAGCCCAGACACCAATTCTTCAGTGAGGCGGTACTGAAAGCTGCAGGCCTCATGGATGTGCAAGGTGTCAACTTTTCACTGAGGCATCCCTTTGACATCATGTGCTCAAGGGTGTACGAGGCATCACCTCTCTCCCAGAGGCATCGCTCACTCTACCCAGGATTACTTCCAACATGGATGTCTGATACATCACTCCTTGTGCCCCGCCATCCCCAGGAGATGTGCCCCACCATCCCCAGGAGGGCCACTACAGCCCTCCAGGTAGACAATTTGACAACTTGTACCTCAAGGTGAACTGTCTGCTCCTTGGCACAGGAGGAGAAGCCCACTTTCTGTGTCCCCAGGACCCCACTTCTAACATTAATTTGTAGGAGAATTTTCCCAAGGGTGTGCTCAAACTGGAGACCAGGACACAATTACATTGAAGCAAAATGGCTTTCGTAACTGATTTCGGCACCGGAGGTGGAATAGAGAACCCTAAAGAAGGGTGGAGTTATAAGCCCCCTTGATGGACTTCTACAAATCATCTTTTAGTTGATTGGTTACAGTAATCAGCATTTGATTGGTTACAGATAATACCCAACTAATTCAACAGGATAAACATTTTATGTCATTGACAAGATCAACCTCACTGATTAGGTTAATACATCTGCATCTTAGAATATGTGATAAGGGGTGTGGCAGAGGAGGTGCCCTATTCCTGGTACAGGAGATCCCTTTGATCCAGACAAAGGGCCTAAGAACATTTGGTCTGAAATGTGACTTTTACCTTAACCATTCAGTGTTGACCCTGGTGATTGCCTGGACAAGTCTCTGCGGCTTTCTTGGCAAGATTTTGGAAGTGGTTTTCCATTGCCTCCTTCCTAGGGCTGAGAGAGTGACTGGCTCGCAGTCATCCAGCTGGTTCTGTGCCTAAGGCAGGACTAGAACTCCCAGTTTCTTCCCTGGTGCCTCAACCGCTCCACCAAACTGGCTCTCATTTCCTTTTCACTGGAGCAACCAAAATGCGGGACTTTGCATTTCTCCCCTTTCAATTCCACCCTATTCTTTCCAGACTGCTCGAGATGGTTGAGAACTTATACAACCACTTCTCTCTCACCTAGAGAGAGGTGGGGTCCCATAAAGGTGGTGTCCAGGGCTTGCATGGAGTGTCCCATAGATGGTGCTCCACACAGGGGGTGTCCCGGGGCTTGCCCTGCTGGGCAGGGAGAGGAGCAGAATGGAGGGTGTGGAGCTTCGCTCTGGCCCCGGACGTTGGGCACTCCGCTCTCTTCCAGGCAGCGGACGTTGCATCAGAAAGAAAACTCAGAATCGTATTTCTGAGATACATAGTGGGCCACCAAGCCATTAGAGAAATTCAAGTTGGGAGTCCCTCTCAGAGCCAGCCTGTGAGAATCCAGTGCAACTTTTTTTTTTAATTGTCCTCAGTCACTGTTGACTCTTAGCAGCCACATGGTTAGATTTTCTCCAGGAAATGCAGGTATTAGCCAAGCTGCAATCCAATGGTGTGTAACAGTATTTTTTCAAAGCAAGTGGTAATGAGACAGACATCATGAATGAAAGCCAAGGATCTCACTTTCTTCTTAATTCCTCTTATTTCCACCTCAGAATTTGAGCACTATTTTTCAATTTTACATTGTGTGTGTGTGTGTGTGTTTGGATATATATAAGATTCTTTTTTACTCACACACAGAAGCAAACCAGTTAAACCGATGTCCTCATTTGCAAGGTATTCATTGGGGCTTTAAATGCCCATTTGGACCTCAAACATGAATGTTCCAACATAAAATGAAGTGCAGTCAGTACTTGGATGGGAAATCACTCGGAAATCTCAGAATAGAGGCTCGACTATGTTAGGATATTCTCATGGGAAGAAAAGCAAATCGCTTATCTTCAAACAATGTTTTGGCTTTAACAATCATGCCACCTGCATTGGCCTTCGAGTTTGCACTATACTACTATTTACTGCCACCTATTGGCATCTTTATGCTACTTACCTAAGGGGAGGTGCATAGTGTCAATAAATTGTGGGTGATTGTATGCCTCACTGCTAGTAGGATTTTAGTCATCATGTAATCAGTTTTATAGGTTATGTAGTTGTAACTAATAACTAAGTAGTGTGCCTCTTCTCTGAGAGTTTTTTTGGCTAGAGACTTTGTTAAACTTGTGTATTGGATAAGTCTTGGATGCCACATATATGAGAGGAAGTGATTTTTTTCTATGTTTTGCATGAAACTTGTATTTTATGTAGTTTTATTTTTTCCCAATAAACAACCAGATATGTTTTATACCTTCTGGCTGGATTTCTTTGGAGAACACGATAAGGACCTTGCATTCTTTAAATCTCTCTAAGGCTGGTGTGTATTTTTGGCGTGGAATGTGGTTATATCTGCACTCTGCCTAACAGACTAGGAGGTAAAAAAAAATCCAAAATAAAGACCGTGGCAAACACCTTCTGTACTTTGCCCCAGAGAACTACATAGATAAGTTCACTGATTAGTAAACTTAACTCAGAAGAACAAATACTCTTTATACGCTATGACTTTGATTGCTCATGTGCCATAAAGTTGACATCAACTCTTAGCAATCCTATAAGTAGAGCTTCTCCAGGAGAATCAGTCCCCAACCTGGTCTTTCAGGTCTTCCACAGGTGCCTCATCACCCCTGCAACTGAATCCATCCCCTTGCTGCCGGTCGTCCTCTGCTTCTCTTTTCTTCCACCTTTCCCAGCATTAGAGCCTTCTCCAGACAGCTAGGTATTTGTAGAATGTGTCCAAATGTTGGTGATTTGAGGCTGATTATTTGTGCCTCGAATGAGACCTCTGGGCTGATTTCTTCCATGATCCATCAGCTTGTTTCCTTGGCTGTCCATGGTGTTCTTAGGAGTCCTCTCCAGCACCAACGTTCATAGTCTTCCCATCCTGCTTCTTCAACGGCCAACTTTCACTTCCACAGAGAGTCACAGGGAAAACCATTGCCTGCACTATTTTGATCACGGCTTCTGAATTTCTTTTCCAGTGCTTTATACCAGGTGCTAGTCTGTGGCGTATTTCTTGACTGGTGGTCACCTCTAGTGATGCTGAAAGGCAGATGCAATGCAGTATTTTCACTGTCAGTTTTAAAGCTAATTGCTGTACTTGTGGCCATTAGTCTGGCCTTCTTTGTAGTTGATCTTAGCCCCATTTTTTTCACCAGGCTCCTCCTCACCCTGCCCATGACACAATCAAACCTCCCTGTCCAATGTGCTGTAAGATCTTGTCCCGTTCGTCAAGAGAACACTCCCATGACACGTGTGGTTCACAAAAGAGGTTTACTCAAGCGTAACGCAACAGTTACAAGCATAGCCAGGACTGGCTTGGTACAATCACATTGGTTACTTTATACCTCTCCCCTTCCCGTGGTTTCGCCCCGCGATCGCGTTACAGGCTGCGGATTATCAGCGCCCCAATAATCCCCCTTAATTGTCCAGATGGCAGGTTCAGCCTGAGTCCCATTGTTCTTTGATTGTTGCTAGCCCTTGGCGTGGTCGTTGCCTTCGTTGGGCTTCTGTCATGCACACAGCCGGGAGCATTCCCTCGCGCACTGATTGCTCTTCCTCAATTCCACAGCTCTTTCCTTTGTCCATAGTGCCCGCGGCCCTCTGGCGTTAACACAACGCATCCGCTCCAGATTAGTGAAGAGGCGCCAGGTGGCCCATTCATTAGTTTGAGGTTAGCACTTCCTCTTCCTGCGCTAGCACTCGAGCAGTGAAACTGACTAAAGCGCGCCTGGGGAATTTCCTAGCCGTGCAGCGCTGGCTGAACCTGACATGTGCTTGGCTTCACTTGCCTGCCAGCAAGTCCCAGATGGGAGAGTTTGGCGCCAACGGATCCCTGCTGTCTGCCCTCCCAGCTTTATTCCCTGCAGAATCCAGGGCAGGGATATTCTCGGGGCCCGCACGCCAAGGCTCATTTCCCCCATGAGCACCACCTGCCATGCATAATGCAGGCAACCGGGAGACTTGCTTCTGTTGTAAGAATGAACATCTCCCTCCCTGCCCTGTTGGCAGACTGTTGGCTGAGCCACCTCCATTCTCATTGCATCTGACTTCAACTGTGGGAGAACATGGGGAGAAGGTAATCTGCTTCAGCCACAGGTGAGTTGCTTCGTGGTCCATCCAGCATCCTCTTTTTGTTCCTTCCAGGGAGACCTTGGAAGGAGAGGGAGGCACTGGCAGGGAGAGGGAGGTGACTGACCAGGAATGCAAGCTTCAACCCGGGAATCTCCATTTAGGGGATCTCAGAAATGGCAAAGAGCTTCTCCTCTCTGAGGGGACAACAGATTTAGCCCCTGACCACCCAGCCCTTTCTATCCCTCCTAAGGCTATGTCCTGCTTCAAAGATGGGCTTTGACTGGGCAAAGTTTTGACCAAGGTGCCCCTTCGGAGCAGCACCCTGGATGCAGGAACCTCACAGAGATACATTTTCCTAATCGTTTGTTACGTGATAGGCAAGGGAGCTAATGGGATTCAATCCAAGGACATCTTCACACAGTATAACTAAATTATGGTTCATATGTTGAGGGCCATTAGTTTCAGTGGTAAACTGTTGGCTATTGACCAGGGTAGCAAGAAACTCCAGACATAATATATCCGAGTATAAAATTCAGGGCTGCTTTTAGGCTTGCAAGAGGCATCTTGGAAGACAAACCCTCACCCTCGCTATAAGCCTCAATCTACTAGATAAAACCAGATCTTCTAAAAGTCTCTGCAACTGGAGGCCCAGTAGCACCACCTTCTCCTTCTGTTCCCAAAATCTCTTTCTCCCATTTTCAGATATCACTTATTTTCTGGAATCCTGCAAGACAGCAGAAGATTGCTATGTTCCTTAAAAACTGGTATTAATCTCAGTTAATATCGTATGCTGATCTAATTTTAAATGAGGTTGGACCTTCATATACGTGAGGTGGGACAGTATTCTACAAATACCTTCAAGGCTCTAAAGAGCAAGAGTGGACAGACCTGTTCTGTGTTGAAGCCCAGAGAAAGTCAAGCATTTTCTCAAGTCTCCAATGGAGATTCACAGGATGTCCGAAGGGATGATTTGGCCTGGATCGTGCTGTTAGGATTTTCTCATGGGAAGAAATGCACCTCGCTATCTCCAAACAGTTTTGTTTTGACTATAAAAGCAGGCCATCTGCAGTTATTGTTCTTAGTTTGCACGTATACTGCTATTTACCACCTATTGGCGTTTCGTATGCTAGTTACTCAAGGGGAGGTGCATAGTGTCAGTAAAGTGTGAGTGAGTACATGTCTCACTTCTCAGTAGGATTTTAGCCATCATGTAATCAGTTTTATGGGTTATGTAGTAATAACGAATAAACAAGTAGTGTACCTCTTCTCTGAGAGTTTTTGGCTAGAGACTTTGTTAAACTTGTGTAGTGGATAAGTCTTGGATGCCACATATATGAGAAGTGATTTTTTCTATGTTTTGCATGAAACTTGTATTTTATGTAGTTTTTTTTTTTTTCAATAAACAACCAGATATTGTATACTTTCTGGCTGGATTTTCTTTGGAGAACAAGATAAGGACATTGCATTCTTTAAATGTCTCTAATGCTGGTGTGCATTTTTGGCATGAACTGTGATTATAGCTGCACTCTGCATAAAACGTGCTCCACATTTACTGATAGAAACGAGGGTCTCCAATGGAGATTCACAGGATGTCCGAAGGGATGATTTGGGCTGGATCGTGCTCCACATTTACTGATAGAAATGAGGGTCCCTACTGAAATAAAGAACTCTGAAGTACAAGAAGCATGACAGCCATTCACTATGCCTTTGTCTCAGCTGCTCCTGTTTGTTCTGTCCTCA
Source organism: Liasis olivaceus (assembly GCA_030867105.1). NCBI lineage: Eukaryota > Metazoa > Chordata > Lepidosauria > Squamata > Pythonidae > Liasis > Liasis olivaceus. Next base: position 80,680,955 of record CM061355.1, read on the forward strand.
GCTTCAACGATATGCTTTAAAAGAATCTGAGAAATTGTACAGCATAGGAAATGGACAGGAGGATCTTTAACTTGGAGGATCTTCACAGCCTTCTCAGTAGCATTTTCATTGATTGATGGTGCCCTTTGGAGGAAGATCAGTTGCCAGGGAAAGGAGTAGGACCCATGGGAAAATCAAAGATGCCCCATTAGATTGTCCTTCTCTAGGCCGGTGACTGCCTGAGGGGAGGAAGGAAAACCTTTTGGTCCAGCTGAGAGTCAAAATGCCACCTCCAGGACACCAGAGTTTGGAGAAGGCAGGGTTGAAGGACTGCTACTTTGTCAGCAGAGTTTATGGAACCAATATTGTGGCTTCTTCCCCTGATAAGCCACTTGTCCTCTTTGTGGAATAAGGTTGCGATGCCAAGCTTGGAAGGGATATACCTAACTCATCTCACCTCGCAGCTAATTCTAATTCAAAATGGCACAAGCAATCAGTTCTTCTTCGGATGGGAGAGATCCCTAACATTTCATCTTCCACAGTTCCAGTCTGAGTCCTCAAATAATGACTTGTCATTTTGCTTCTTCCATGCATTTTCCAAGGTCCATTGCCCCTCACTGCTTTCTTCACAGGCATTTTTCTTTCTTCACAGCTGTCCCTTTTCTTCCTCATGGATTCCCAGAACCAAACACAGGGGACAGAATTCATCTTCCTGGGTTCCTCCAGATTCCAGAGACACCACATCTATTTTTTCTTGGTGTTCCTTGCTGCCTATTTGGCCACTCTGATGAGCAACTTCATGATCCTAACCCTGGTTCTCCTGGATTCCCGCCTTCACACCCCCATGTACTTCTTCCTCAGCCAGCTCTCCAGCTTGGATATTTGCCTTTCTTCTGTGGTTGTACCAAAGATCCTGGTGAACCTCCTACGCCAACGGCAGACCATCTCCTACAACCAATGCCTGGCACAAGCGTTCTTCCTCATTGGCATTGTGGGATGTGAGCCAGCACTGCTGGCTGTTATGGCCTATGACCGCTATGCTGCCATCTGCCAGCCTTTGCACTATGCCCACCTGATGAGGAGCAAGATGTGCATCCAGCTGTCTTTGGCCGTTTGGCTCTGGGGCTTCCTGGACTCAGCTGTCTATATTGTTCTGGCCTCCAGGTTGGATTTCTGTGGAAACCACCAGATTCCTCACATCTGGTGTGATGTTCCCCCATTACTGAAAATTGCCTGCAGTGATACCTGGGTCAACGAATTGGCCAATCGCATCACCAGCATCTTGGTGGGCCTTGTCCCATTCCTCTTCATCATCCTCTCCTATTTCTATATCTTGGCCTCCATTCTGCGGATTCACTCCAACACCGGCAGGCGCAAAGCCTTCTCCACTTGTGCATCACACATCGCTGTGGTGACTCTCTTTGTTGGAAATGGATTTCTGAACTACAACCAGCCCAGTGCTGGCTACTCCCTAGAGACTGACACCCTGATCTCCACAACGTTTTGCATCGTCACCCCCATGCTGAACCCCTTGATCTACAGCCTCCGCAACAAGGAGGTGAGGGGGGCCATGCGGAAGGTTCTCAGCTGCTGAAGAGCAGGATAGTTTTCCCTCTGAGGTGCTTTTCTCTCCGAACCTCACGTGTGTGTGCCCTCCAAGAAAAATAAAACTGGTGCACACGCATTGGGGAGGAAGACTTTATCTAGGCACCTGCAAAACCTTCCCCTGAGAAAAGAGATGGGGGTTGTCATAAGGACATGAGTAGCTGGGCCCTGCAGTTGGACGCATCTGCAAACTCACTGACTCCAGCACGCCACGCTCTATCCTGGCCAATGAAGAGCCTCACGGAACTGCCGGCAAATGCAACGCCTTCTCCTAGAATCTGCTGGTGACCAGGGACACATGATACATGACTGTGGAGGTAACACATCCTGGCTTGTAAACATTTTGACAGGCACATTTTCTATTCCCGCAGAAGCAAACACGCCCTCCATCGAAGATAGATGAGGAACAGACAAAAGATTTGGGTGATCAAAGAACAAATGACAATGTATGAAACGCAGTGCAGACGTGGTGGAAGCCAAGATGGTTTGCAAGGATGGAAAGACACAAAGAGGCAGAGTGAACGGTGAAGGTGTGACGTAGTTGAGTTTATCTTTCTCTTGGTCTAAGCTCCTGCCTTTAACTTTGGTCTTACTGCTTCCGACTGGTTCTTACTTCTCTCCCTCTCTCCCTCTGTCTTTGGGTGTTTTTTTCTCAATTGCATAAATTTTGACAGATTGTTTTAACTGAAATTGCAGCACAGAATAAGGATACAAAATCAAAGCAGAAGATAAACAGCTGCAGCTGAAAAAGTGGGAATGCATTCTCCCCTCCCCTCCCCTCCCCTTTATTTTCCGAACTGCTAACCATTACCTAAACATTTGTATTGTACTTTGAACATTAAACATGGAGATTATTACTAGGATCTATTTACCCATTTCTTCTATTCCTTTGGAGTGGTCCCTGTCAGCCTTACCAGGTAGGCCAGACAGGAAACACGACCAGATGAGCTGATTCTACTTTAGTGTAAGGCTACATCGACAGATTCTTGCAAGTCTGAACTGCAATTCTCCCCGTGTCTCCTTCGCAGCCCGAGAAACTAGGGAGGGCCCCTCCTGAGCCTCTTGCTCTCCCCATCATGCAGCCGCGGGCTAAGCCGTCTCTCATCTGACCGTTCCCTTGGCGGCGTCTCTTGGCCCCGGGGCCTCCCACGGTCCTTCCCACATACCACTGCAGTCCCCGCACTCTTTTCCTAAAAGCTGCTTTACAAGTTTCTGAGTTTGCCTTGCTGTCTCGTGTGTTGTATATAAGCCGTTCCTGCTTGAATTTTGTTACTCTTTTGTTACGAGTCTGTGCTGCTCTCCAGTTTTGGCCTCCCAATCTTGTATCATCAGCAAAAACTCACCTTTCCAAAGTTGTGTCAATATTAAATTGTGATGTTTTTCATTTATGTTTTCCGGGATTATTCCTAATAAAAATAGTTGTGGTATTGGTTCAACTTTGATGCCTACAATTTTGCGAATGTTTTGATGCATTTCTTTCCAATACCTTGAATTTTTTTACGTGACCACCGCGCGTGGTAAAATGCTCTTTCTTTGCTGCAGCCAGCGCGGTCTTTCCCGATCCTCACCAGCATCTGCTCCAGGCCCTTCCTGCTGGTCTCCCCCATCCCAGGGCTGGAGTCTCTGGGTGCAGCAGGCTGGGCCCGTCCTCCGCTCTGCTCCACCTCAGCCAGGGACACCCTCGCCAGCAGCAGGTCCTGCAGGATCAGAAACAGACCGCCCCTTCTCCCTTTGCCTTTTTATATTCGACATCTAAGGCATGTGGGTGCCACCCTACGGGCGCATTCCAGCATTTGCCCCTTTTCTGCCTGCAAGCTCTCGGTCTCAGGCTGAGTCATCTGCCTTCGCTAGAAAATATCCATGCCCTTGGCGCAAAACCAACCACTTTCCTCCAGCCAGCACTGTACCCTGCCACCAGTTCTACCATGTTGGTGTATGCGATTAAATATTCTTACTGTAGCTGTCCTTGAAGTAAAAGGCACATTTCATAATGATTCCTGCTATTCTGTTTCCTGAATTTGCCCCAAAATTCTTTTCTCCTTGGGGTCTCTGCAGGCACTTGCTCAAGGCCCCCATATTCACCTTCCTTTCTTTCCTTCTTTCTTTCTTTCCTTTCTTTCTTTCTTTCTTTCTTTCTCTCTCTTTCTTTCCTTCCTTCCTTCCTTCCTTCCTTCCATTCTCTTTCTTTCTCTCTCTCTCTCTCTCTTTCTTTCTTTCTTTCTTCTCCCTCCCTCCCTCCCTCCCCAATTCCTCCTAATACCTGTTAAGATCACCCACCCTCCCCCTGACATCTAGACAGCTCTCACCTTGAGGGCGTTCAGGAAGGCCTCGTAGACTGGCTCTTTCCCCAGGCCTTGGGGCAAGGTGGACGGAGCTCCCCTTGTTAGATCCTTTTTTCGCTTTTGGGTTGATCTTATTGCCAAAGACTGACCTGGTGCTATTTCTCTTATTGTACTTTTTATTCGTGTTACTGGGTTTGTACTCTGTCTTATGCTGTAAGATGTCCAGAGTCACTCCAGAGTCAGGCAGCACCAACAGCAAACCAAATCAATAAATAATCAATAAAGGCCAGCGCATTTGAGTGAAGATCACCCACACGCTCTTAGCTTTGCCACTGAGACACTGCAACCGGTTCTGCCCAGATCACTCCCTGCGCTCTCTCTCTGCGCCTTGTTTGGGCTAGTGCATCTCCTGCACCACAAGGGTTTGGGGATATTTTCCCCAAAACCTGCAATATAACGAGGTGCCTTGCTGAATTTCCTGGAGTATAACACGATTTTCCTCTTTGCAACTGAGCTCAGAGTTTCCAAGGACATCCAGCAATCAAAACAGCAAATGATCTTTCTTCTCCTGGGTTTCTCCACCATTCAAGATGCTGGATGTACATCTCCTTGGTCCACCTAGTCATTTAGGTGGTCATCCCGATGGGCAATATCCTGACATTTACCCTGATTCAGCGGGATGCCTCTCTTTGCAGTCACGGGCCTCTCACAGCCCCGAGATCTTACTGAACCTGCTTTCCCAACATCCCTGTAGCTGCAGTTGGGGGGCGGAAAGGACATCTACCACCTTCTCTGCCCCACCGGTGGAAGTGGCGATGGGGGGACAGCGAGGGAGGCTGAGGGATCAGATGGGAGGTGACAGTTAGCCTGGCAGACGCAGAGCTGGGCGCAGAGTGGGGGGCTGGAGCACCCAGGTGTCAGTGCCAGTTGCTTTTCTGCCCGGTTGTGAGGGTGGGGGTGATAGACCTGGGCGGGAGGGCAAGGGTCAGCGACGGGGGGTGTTGTGGGGGGAGAAGGGGCGGGCAGCGACATCATGGGGGTGACAGGCTTAGGGAGATGTGGCGGAAGACGGGGGCGGGCCAGTCTGGGGAAGGTGGGCCCATGCTGAGTGCTGGTGCCGCGTTGCAGCCCCTGCGCTCACTCCTGTGGCCTGGCCAGCGGAGTTTCGGAGGCCCAGATGCCCCGTTGTGCCGAACGCCAGCTCAGTCTGAATAAGGCCCCCCGTCCATGACGTCCTCGTGAAAGAGAGCGCCAGCCTGGCACGCGTTGCTGAGACTCTGTGGCCGGCTTGGTGGTGCAGTTCCCAGGCTGAGGGTTCTGGGGGGCTTCAGCCCACCTTCTAGGCCCAGAGGTGGAGGCAGTTCAAGAGCTCATGGCCACCATAGCAGCCACGGACCCGGTCCAGGTTACTGACAGCCCAACATGTGGTGTGTATGTGTGTGTGTGTGAGTGTGAAAGGCATTAGATCTGGTTTTTGTCTGGGGGCAAATGTGGCCTGGAGTTCGGGGGTGTTGGCATCAATCTCTCCAGATGTGACCGGCATCCTGATCGGCATCTTTCTTCTTCTGACTGGCTGAAGCTGCCCCAGGTCAAGAACAGAAGTTTCTTCGGTCCCGAAGTAGCTCAGCCTTTGTTTCTGGACGGGCAGATCCCTTTCCTGACCAGCAGCGCCTTCTCGTCTGGATGACGCTTCAGTTTATCGGCTCTCCCAGCTAGCCCATTTCTGCATCCAAGTATTTGTTCAAGGAGCTCTTGGAAGCTGCTGAAAAATGGGGCAGCCTTTCGTCTGCAAACTGCTAATGCAACCTCCTCTCCGTGTAGATGTTCACTAGTGGAGAGACATAACGATCTGAAACTAAGCCTTTCTTTCACCTCAGAGAGAATGAAGAAGCCAGTCCTCAGCATTACACAAGCCTTCCTACCACTCCAAGGGAAAAGGGTGGGCTGTCACCCTGTTAAGCTAAAGTTGTCTGATCGGCCTGTGCATCACATTATGTGAACAGTCATTGGGCTTCAGTGACCTGGACTGAGGGGGAAGCATGTTGGTGAAAGCACTGCTGGATGGCTTTGGAGGAAGCCAGAATTGCCTGCGAAAAGGGAGAATGAGAGACATGAATGTTGGGCTCCTCTGCTTTGAATGGAAGAAGCCTCCATCTTGTTGCGATGCTACCACACCCCATTACTCTTTCTTCTTCCCTCTGCAGACCGACACTGTGGTTCCCATGGGTGCCAGGAATCAGACGCAGGTGGCCGAATTTGTCTTCCTTGGTTTCTCAAGTGTTCCCCGTGGCCAGATCTACCTCTTCGTAGTGTTCCTAGCCATCTACTTGGTGACCATAATTGGGAACACCACAATCTTCACCCTGATCCAGTTGGACCCACGTCTTCACAGCCCCATGTACTTTTTCCTTAGCCATTTGTCCTGCTTAGATGTTTGCTACTCATCTGTCACAGTCCCCAAGATCCTGACCAATTTTTTGCATCAGAGACACACTATTTCATACAATCAATGCAAAAGAAAGGGGGGGGGGTCATTTAGGGGCAGAATATTTCCTTTGTGTTTGACAGAGTTATGGAGAGAGGGGAACCAAACCTCCCCTCCCCCCCCCCTCGGTCACATCTTTGAGCTCAACAGGGAATAAAGTGCTGGAAATCGGCTTCACCTCGTTTTGACCACAATGCTTGGTGCATTCAAAGCATTGCCCAGCCCAGAAAAGGGGTTGATGGATGATGCGCCTGGAATGCAGCCACGACATTTCTGTCGCAGCTGAGCAGGTGGGAGATGGGGGGCCTCAATCCATGTCCCCCAGCAGGAGAGACCAGGGATCTCCTGGTGTCCTCCCTTCCATCTCAGGTGTGGGCCGTGGGGCATGCAAGGGAGTCCAGCTGGCCACCCCTTCCTGTGGGGCTGCCTTGCCCACTCCCCATGGGGTTCCCTGCAGGGCTCCGGGAACTTGGGGGCCTTTGGGTCAAGCCGAGAGCCGCAGAGACCTCGTGGGGCTTCCCTGTTGCTCCCCCTCCTCTCTCGGCCCTCGCCCGCCTCTCCTCCTCTTCCGGCCAGGGAACCTCCTCATGTCGGCTGATCTTTAACTGAACAAACATCCAGGAGTTTGGGGTTTCTTCCCTTCCCAAACTGGGAGGCCTGTGGGGTGCTCCCACCTGGATCTCGGGACTGGCCGGGGGTGCTGGGTGCAAACCGCCAATGGCCCCCCAGGGACTTTCCAGCCACAGAGGCTGCAGGACTCTGCCCACCACCTTGAACCCCGGGTGGCTGCGACCTTCCAGGCAGGAGAGAGAGCGGGATGGAGGTCCAGCCTGGGGCTGATTCCGGAATGTCTCCCTCTCTCCGGCAAACCTGCCCTCCCTGCAAAGGGGCTGACCCACACTTTCCCAGGCAGATTAATTGGCATTTCCTGGCTCTGCGCAAACTCCCATCCCTGGGCAGAGCTGGCTGATCTCAGCTAAGGAGGGTCGGATCTGCTTTGCTCCTGGATGAGAGACCATGCAGAAATTGCACCTCCGTGGACTGGGGTCCCCTGTCAAAAACTGCCCTGGAAAGAAGCCGGGGCAAATCTGCTTCCCCGACACTCCCAAGCAAGGACACGGGCGGGTCCACGGAGTCCCTCTGCAGCATGTGGGAAGGGGCACCTGTGAGAGGAGCTGGACCACCCTGGGCGCCCCCAGCAGCTGAGCCGTGCCTTGGTGCTCTTCCTTCTGTGCCCACCAGAGGGCGCTGCGGGGCTCTTGGGGAAACAGCCCAGACCCCCTTCCCTGCCTTTTGGGGGGGCTTTTCTTACCCCCAAGGGCCCCCACCCTCATTTCTCTTACTGCTTAGCCTGCCCCGCATTTCACACGCTTCTTTCTAGGCACGTTTCGCAGCTCTGCACGTGCGGTCCTTGCCCCCTTTCTCTCACCTGGAGCCTTGTCTGGGCTAGAGCGGATTCTTGAGCCACGTTTTGGCCCCCTTGATCGTGGTTGGCTTCTGCTGCCAGTGGGCCAACCAAGGTGTGGCCTTGGCAAAGGGTCCCAGTCCGCCTTTCGGGAACACGGGCGGGGGGAGGAGCATCCCCAGCTACCAGGATTTGCAGATGGAAGGAGACGGGGACATAGCAGGCATCTCAGAAGACTCTCGAGATTCAGGAAGATCTTGGCAAGCTGGAACGATGGGCAGCAACTGGCGAGAGGAATTTCAGCAGAAGCTCCACATTCGGACAGGAAAATTCAAAGGCATGAATATCAGATGAGGGGGGCATACAGGGCAGCAGGATAAGCAGAAAGTAAGCTGGGGAGAGCTGCGTGTCAGCCAAGAGCATGACAGAGCTGCAAAAAGGGCCAATGCAATCCTCAGCTGCTGCAACAGAAGTCCAGCATCAAGATCAAGGGGCATCGTTGTCTGTCTCTGCTCCGCGTCGCTCAGAGCACACCTGGAATATCGGCTTCCATTCTGGACTCCGACTTCCAGGCACATCTGTGTCCTCAGCAACCTGGATCAGGCCTGGAGGAGAGCAGCCGGATCCCGGTTTACTCGCTCGCAGGGCCGACCGGCTGCTCCCCTCTGCCAGCTCTGAGCAGCGTCTGGGCCCCGATTCCCGGATGGATTCAGACTGCAGAGCAAGTTCACCAGCAGCAACCGGGAACGTTCCTGGGGAACTGGGACTTGCAACTGGGAATTGCGGTCATCAAGGGGAGCCCATCGCGCGACCGGGAGGCCCTCAGGGCAGTCCAGACTCCCTAATTTGGTGGAACGAGCATACTTGGCACAGCCAAACTGTGTGTCCGTGTGTGTGTGTGTGTGTGTTGTTTCCACGGGGTGGGGTGAGGAGGCCCACCCTGCTCCTCGGGGGCCACAGTCCGGGGCTGGCTGGTGCTGCGGGAGAGAAAGTGGAGCCCTCCTGCAGCGTCCGTCACCCGCCAGGCCTTGTGGGTGGCGAGAGGGGCTCTGGGGAATGAAAAGGTTTCTCGGGGGGAACAAAAACTCTGAGAAATTACGGATCGGCTCACTCTCTGGAGACTACAGATCTGTCTATTCCTTCCTCTTGAGGGTTCTCAACCTTTTCAAGTGATGCTTCCTGGCTGCTGTGTGTTGTTGTTGTGACATTGTTTGGTGTGTGTTTATGGCTGATGCAGGCTGGATAATTGAGAACGGCAAAGAGCATCAAAAGAAGCCCGTCTGTGCTCCCCTGATGATGGAAAAGTCTTCAGTGTGGAAATTGTGAGAAAAGCGGGAATCCCAGAGCATCTCCTGGTGCTCGCGAGGAGCTTCTCTGCAGGCCAGGAAGAAGGGCAGCCGGGCTGCATCCCCCCCTTTATGCACCCCTTCGTTTGCAGCCCCTTGAATTCTCCCTCGAACGAGGCCGATGGCAGACAAGCCAGACTAAGGGCTGCTTCGTGCCCCCAAACCAGGTTCATGAACTGCAAGGGCTGAGTTCACACGACCCCCAACGCACAAGCAGAGGGTCCCCTTCAGGCAAAGGAAACACCTCCAGCCCGGGATACGGAGCTGCTCAGATGCCCGGCCGTTTTAGCCACACGAAGCCGGTCCTGGGACCCCCACGGCCACCCCCTCCTGCCCTCAGAGGCCGATTCCTGCCACCCCCAGATCCCCAGGCCCTTTGCCTCCCGGAGGTCAGGAGGAAACCCCCTTGGCCCAGAGAAGCGCCCAGATTGGTCCCCTGGCTGTTCCCAGGAAGGTGTCGGCGCCCCTTTAGAGTCCCAGCAGCCCCAGGCTGGAGTCCCCCCAGGGAAGCTTCAGGGGGCATCTAGTCCACCCCCTCCAGGCCCCCAGAGAAAAGGAGAGCCCGGCTGAGAGTCCTGTGGAGGGCAAAGGAAGGGGAGGGTCCCCTCTGAGCTGTCAGGGCCCCCTGGAGCTGCAGCCCCCCAAGACCGAAAGGCTTCCCCCTCCCACTTTCTCCGCTTCTTTCTCTAATAAGAACTATTTCCTCCATGGGGCGAAATCCAGAGACGCTCTGCCCGGAGACTGATGACGCTGCAGGAGGGAGAGTTCCCATTGGCCCCTGAGCTTTTCTGGGCTCTCCCAACGCCAACATTTGAGAGAAAAAACGCTTCCTGCCCCCAATCCAGACCCACCGATTCCGCCTCTCGGGCTGGAAGCATCTGCATCTGTCTCCTCTCTCTCGGGGGCTGCTTGTGGGGCAGGATCCATGGGCTCTGCTGGGGTCCCCCTGCTGCTGCTGCTGGTGCTGGTGGGGACGCTGTCCCGGATCCCTGGAAGCGAAGGGGGGCAGGAGCCCCCTGGTAAGGAGGGGGGTGGGAGGGGGAGGAGGGGGCTGGGAGGGACCCCCGATGCTGGTTGGGGAGGGGGGAAGAAAGGGGCTGGGACCCCCAGGAGTGACTGTGGGGAAGAGGTTGAGGGCAGGAGAGGCGGGAGCCTGCAGGACCCTCGATGTCCGCGTGGCCTCTGCCCCTCCCTCCCCACCCCCCCCAGGAGCCCTGAGAGGGACCCCCTTCCCTGGCTGTGGCCGAGGCGGGGAGGGGGTCGTGGGAAGGCAGCCGAATGAGACCCGGATCCGGAGCCCCCAAAGTTTGTCGCCTTGAAGGAGGAAGGAGAAGAAAGTGAAAGAGAAAGAGGGAAATTGCGGTGTTTTCATCCTAAATCCGCCAAGGAAAAACTGCATAAGAAAAAGGTGCATTTGGGAAAAAGCCTTTTTGCACCTTCAGGAACTTCAGTTTTTCTTTATAAAGCTCCAATTAGAGGCTTTTAAGATCAGGCAAGAGTTGAATATAGATCCCTTCTTAGGGGAGCCTCTCAATTTGGAAAGGAGACCCAGCCCCCTCCCCCCGATAATTCCCCTCCGCTGAATCCAGGTCTGGACAGGAGGGGGAAACTGAGAAGGAAGGATGTGGGGGGGGAGGAGACTGAAGACCCCCGTTTGAGTTGCTCCTGGGGCTCTTGAGGAAGGCAGGTAGCAGGGATGAATCTTGGGGGGAGAAGAGAAGTTTGGGGAAAGCAGGGAAGGTGGGGGGTTCAGGCGAGGGAGGGGCTGGGAGACCCCAGGATCATCTGTCCAGATACCCTCATTGTGCCCCTTCCCCATATTCCTCCCCAAGGAGGAGGGAGACCAAGGTATGGATCTCACTTTCACTGCAGCCCTGAGAGTCTCTGGGTCTCTTCACTCCTCTCCCCCATATTTCTTGCTGTTTTGGGGGGCAAAGAGGCCCCACCCGGATCCAACATTCCCTGCAAAGAGTACGGCGTTCTGCTGCACCATTTGCGCTTCTGCCTGCCTTTCTCCAGGGCGGGAGGATGGAGGGGGCCCACCAGGAAGGTCCTCCCCCTCCCCCTCTTTCCTCCCCCTCCAGACCCCCAGCAACTCTGTCTCCCTCCTGCCCAGGGAGCCCCACTAGGACCGAGAAACCTCCCCCTCCCTCCTCCAGGGGGCGTCTTCAGGGAGCGACAGCCCTGCGGGGTTGACCACTCCTGCCAAAGGAAGGCGATGGAGCTTCTCCCACTCGAGGCGGACTGGGGCCGTTCCTCCCCACACCCCCAATGGTGGGGCACGGAGTGGATTGGTCGGGGGTCTTTCAGCAGGCCCCCCGCATCTCCCCCAGGGAGCCCCAGCAAGGAACTGGAGGGGGCAGAGAAAGGCCCCCCCGTCCCCCTTCCAGCTGGGCCCTCCAAAGGCCACCCCTCGGTCTCCCGCAGCAGGTCTCCCCCTCCCCCTTTCCACGTGGGTCCCTCCTCCACTGGCGGCTGTGAGTGATGGGCCCTGGAGTCCTTCCTGATGGCCCTCCCCCTCCCCCTCCCCCTCCTCCCCCTCCTCGCAGCCCATTTCTTGCACCAGTCAAAGGCCGACTGCCACTTCTTCAAAGGGGCGCAGCGGGTGCGCTACCTGAAGAGGTACTTCTACGACCGGCAGGAGTTTGTCCACTTCGACAGCGACGTCGGGAAGTTCGCGGCCGTCACCGAGTTCGGGCAGAAGGATGCCAACTATTGGAACAGCCGCCAGGACTACCTGCAGCGCGCGAGGGCCGAAGTGGATGATTTCTGCCGATGCCACTACGGGGCTTTCACCTATCAGGCGGAGAAGACACGGCGTCTGATTGGCCGGAGAAGTGAGTCTGGGGGCGGTTCCCGGGGGGGGGGGAAATGCCGGCCCCTCCCCTTTCATTCAATCCATTAAGGTTCATTATTTAACTCCTAAAATTAATCTGTATATTTTGAAGATGTTTTCACTAAAACTGCCAGTTTTTAGATTTAGAGTTTCTGCTGATTTAAATCTGTTCCTTCCATTTTCTTGCTAAAAGTATTTTCCCATTCAGAAGAATTTTCTTGTAAAAAAAAGAAAAAAGCATTGTCATCACTTTCAGTTGGAAAAAACTGCCTCCTTTTAGCTTTTTTGGAAAGATTTTTAATGTTCCAAGATAGAAACATGCTTCCTGTGAAGAAAAAGCCACAAATATATTATTTATCTGAGTGGCAACCAGACAAGATACCAGCTCTTCATTACAACTAACAAAAACATTTACAAATGGAATCGTCTTAAGTGTTAATAACTGTTAGTAAAACAAAAAAATTCATCAGTAAGAAAGACTATTAACAAACTACTTACACAAGACACTAAACAGCCAACTATTGAAAAATAAAATAAAAGATTAAAAACATTCCTTCCAGCCCCCCAGAAGCCGAGGCTACCGGATGCAGCGCCAGAGACGCCTCTGGGGGGAGAAGGAGGGCGGGTGCCCCATTTACCAGCCATTCGCCTCCCCCCAAAATACCGGAAGATGCAGAAGCATTTTGATTTTTGCAGCCGAGGAGGGAGAGAATCAGCCTCGTCTCACCCACTGACGTCTTCCCGGAAGGCCACGAGCTTCATCGCTCTCCCCCAACTCCCTGACCCAAACGCTGAAGGGCACAAGGACCCAGGACAGACCCCGGGACGCCACCCGAGACCCTCTTCCTGGCTGGAGGGAGCCCTTAAGGACCCTTTTTGGGGGCCCATCCAGCCCTCCCTTCATCCATCCAAGAGTTGTGCCACTTTGAGCCACACTTTTCCCACACTTTTAAATCTTGTTCTGTCCTTTTCTGCTTCTTTCTCTAAGTTGTCCAGATCATGTGGGACTTTATTCATTTTCTCCCTCCCCTCCAGCCAAGCCCACTGTCACCGTCTCCTCCACCAAGACGGACCCCGGTTCCCCCAACACCATCCTCCTCTGCACCGCGACGGGCTTCTACCCCCTGGAGATCGACGTCCAGTGGCTGAAGAACGGGCGGCCGGAGAAGGAGGGCGTCGCCTTCGGGGAGGAGCTCCAGAACGGAGACTGGACCTACCAGCTCCAGGTGCTGCTGGAGACCCAGCCCCAGCGTGGGGACGTCTACGCTTGCAAGGTGGGGCACGCCAGCCTGGAGGCCCCCGTCACTGTCCAGTGGGGTAAGCCTTTCCCTTCCTCCCCTTCCCTGCCCTTCCCTCCTGGTCTGGGGACACCATCCTGCACGGAGAAGGGGTCATCGATGGGGGGCTGGAAAGACCCTCCCTGTGTGTCAAGCCAGAATGGCACCCCCGGAGGAAGCTGGCCCTGATCCTGCTGCTCACGCGAGGCTCCTTCTCCTTCCCCAGAGCCTCGTTCCTCCAAGGCTGCCAAGAGCAAGCTCTGGACGGGGGCCGTGGGGGCCGTGCTGGGGGTGGTCTTCCTGGCCGTGGGGCTCTCCCTCTACCTGAAGAACAAGAAAGGTGAGTCCATGGGGGGTGGGTGAGAGGTTATGGGGAGGGGACCATGTAGGGGAGGCCTTGCATCTAGATGGCAAGGTGGGTCCTCTTGGGCCCCCAAATCCCAAGGCTGAGGGTCTCATTGGGAAATTGGTTTGGAAACATTTTTCTTCCTGGAGGGGCATAAGGGATAGGAGACCCCGTTTGGGGGGGAGGGTGAAGGCACCAGGCTGGAAACCAGGAGCTGTGAGTCCCAGTCTTGCCCTGGGCACAAAGCCCCCAGGGTGACCGAGGGCCAGTCATTGTCCCTCAGCCCCATGAAGCAGGCAATGGCAAACCCCTTCCAAACCCTTGCCAGGAAAACTGCAGGGACTAGTCCAGGCAGTTGCCAGGAGTCAACATTGACTCAAAGGAAGAAAAGAAAGAAGAGGGGGGGAATGTAATGCAATATATTATAGGCTATAGAATGGGAGCTTGACCCCATAAATGCTCCAGCCCTTTATTTACTGATTTATCAAACTTTATAAGGCCACCCACAAGAAGTGACTGGGCAGCATATAGCAAAAAACATAAAACAGTAAATATGTCAAAAACAGTCCTATTAAAAGGATAAAAAAGTTCTGAATGCGTCTCTCTCCCTTTTTCTAGCAACTCCCATCCAGCAACCAGGTGAGCGTCTTCTATTCCCCCTCCTTTAATTAATAAGTTTTTCTCTTTCTCTCTCATCCCAAAAAATCTCTCTTAAGTAACTGAAAGAGCCTTTAATGACCCGCAAAGCCTCCAAAGATTTTCTGGACTCCCCAAATCCCTTCACAAGATTTTTGGCGGCTTTTCCTTGCAGGGACCCCAAAATGTAACGCAATCATACACAAGAGCAGCAGACAACACCAGAGCCTCCCCCAGGATCTTTTCTCATTTTGGGACATTGCAAAAGGGAAGGGAAGGGGGGGGCCATGCAGGTCATTGGGGGAGGGGAAGGGAGCACCCCAAGTTTGTGGGCTGCCCTTCCTGACCCCCCTTTTGACCTTCCACACAAGCTCTGGCCAAGGGACACCAGGCTGGACACCAGACACCATTTCTGACTTCACCTTCCGAGCAGCATCTTCTCCGTTCGGATGAAGTATCTGCAGGGGGGGAGGGAGGTCTCGTCTCTTGATTGACCCTCTAATTAAGCCAATTAGGGACAAATTGCATCTTGCCAAGGTCAGGCTGGAGCCTCCCTTTGCAGCCCCTCGGCTGAACCAGGACCCCCTTTGAGCCCCGGAGATGAGATGGGGAGGAATCCCTGGTCCTTTGCAAAGGGGTGGATTCCCCCTCCATCCGGCCCTGCCCATCATCCACCCCCTGAAGGTTGGGCCTGCCTGGGCTTGAAAGGGAGGGGGAGGGGAAGCCCACCCTGCATGTTTCCTGCACTCTCTCCAAAAAAATTTCATTCACACTGAAGGTTTTTATTATATATTTTAATTTTCTTCCCCACCTCTGTTTTTCATAGCACTCATGAGTTAATCCTGCTATCCCTTCCTGCTATCACATGCAAAATTGCTGAAGAATTTCAGCACCTGATGAATTTCTGCCTTTTTTGCAACACTTCAAGGATGCAGCTTCAACACTGGCGAGAGGAGGAGAATCGCAGCCTGGACCTTCTCCTGCCAAGACCCACCAGCTTCCTTTTGGGGCCTCTCTGTCTTTTGAGGGAGGGGGAAACCGGGAGGGGGTGGAGACCATCCAGTCTGCCCCAGGAACTCCTGGCCTTCCTGTCACTCCAGACCCCCAATTTCTCCTGCTCAGCACAGACCCCCATTCAGAGCAATGGCTGCAACCCACCCACCTCCAGCCACTTAACCGGAAATCCATCTGGCGCTTAGCCAAGCCTGGAGGCCATCAGATCCAGAGATATCCAGATGCTCCACATGTACCAGCCACCCTGGGATCCCCATTTCCTGAGGAGTGATCTCAGGGATCAACTGGTCTCTGCCCAGCAGAGCCCCAACCTCTTTCCCTTCCTTGGATCCCCCTCATTTCTCCATCTCGTCTCTCCCGGCTTTGAATGCACAGGAGCTTCATCTTCTAGCTGTTCTCCTCTGGGTCAGTTCCCTCAGCTTTTATTCGCTATAAAACAATAAACTTTAGACTGTAGGAAAATCCTGGAATGATGTGAGCTGATGCTGTCCAAAAAGTCTGGTCTTTCTCAGCTCCATATTCCCTCCAGGTCATATGTCATTTAATCTGTTCCTCCGCCCCTGAATTTCTGATCCTCCGCAGAAGGGGAGAGGTTTCCCCCACACATCTATAGGTCTCCTTGCCAGCATGGCTCCTCTTATCCTCTTATCCCATCTTTGGAGGAATCCCAGATTAGTTTTGCATTATGAGGCCATCTCAGATCACAGCCAGGTTCCTGTGCTGGGCCATTTTGTCATGTTCAGAGAAAGTCCCTTTCGATGATCAGAGCAGGAGGTCAGTGCCCGCCTGGATGGACCCCAGTGAGTCTCCCCTTTTTGTGGATTCTCCCCTGAGTGGATCCTTTTGTGGGAAGGTAATCACCCCTCCCGAACCCTCTTCCCACACTGCAAGCATTTATAGGTTCTCCCCCAGGTGGATTCTGTCACATAGAAAAGGAATGAGGGTCCCCTTATAACTTTCTCCATCGTCTCTGCACGGATGTTACCTTTGAATGTGGGTTCTACGATCATTATTCAAATTCTCTTTGAACATTTTCACCTTTCTCCCTAAAACTTGGTCCTTCTATCTCGAATGAAAATTTGGTGGGCTGAAGATTTTTTAGTCCCGTCCTTGGACTGGGTGCTTGTGTGACTCTTTGTCTCCCTCTGATCTGCAAACCTCTCTTCTCCTTCTTCGTCCCTGAGAGTTTCTGACAGCAGAGGAGAGTCCAAGGGCACGTGTCCTCATGTGTGGATCCGAATCTCTCAAACTCACCTGAGGAGCACACCTGTAATGATCTGCCACTCCCAACTTCAGTAACTCTCCTTGCAACCAATAATGGTTCAGAAGAAAGTTCATTTATTGAGAACAAGTGTACAGTTCCAAAGCATTGCTAAGACTGAGCCTGCGCATGCCAAAAGTTATTACCCTTTTTCTCTTTCCCCCTTGCATCCCCTAACCTCCCAGTCTTCTCACACTTGCTCGTTGGTATGACCTTGAGCATTCCTTAGTCTTTGATAACAGCCCATCTGCTTCTAACGGTCATTTCTTCCATCCATCCTTCCAGATCTTTCCATCAGCCCTTGCCATGTCTCTTAATGGCAGAACCAAAGCAAGCAAGGAAGCTGGCAAATAATATGGTTAATTTATTGCGAGGATTCTGACGTGCCGCCCCTCCAGAAGAAAGGATTACTCCAGAGATGTGGAACCGTCAGTCTGGAAAACAAAAGGAATAAACATATATATACAACATTACAATAAAAGATCACTTAGGTTTGTCTGGATAACATTGGGAAAACTTCTTGATTAAGTCCAGAGCTTTCACATGCTTTTTCTCCACCCACTCAGCTAAAGATTTAGGGAAGTGTTTCCATTGAATTAAAAATTGTAACCCCCCTCTATGTTTTCGGGTATCCAAAATCTTGACTTCGAAATGTTGCTCCCTCTCAACCATCATGGGGTCTGGTGTTGGCGGTGTGGGATGCCATGTCAAAGACTCTTTGTAAGATTTTAGCAGATCACAGTGGAACACTGGGTGAATCCTCTTGAAGGTGGGGGCATTTGTAACCGGAACGAAACAGGGTTGATGACTTTATGTATCACAAATGGCCCCACAAAATTTGGTCCTAGCTTTTTCGAGGGTTCTAAGGATTTCAAATGCTTGGTAGATAGAAAGACTTTGTCCCCAACTTTTCAGTCTTTTTCTGGGGCTCTTTTCTGGTCTACAAGTTTCTTATACGTTGCTCTTGCCTCTTCCAGTGCTGCCTTAATATTGGCCATACTTCCGTCATCTGCTGAATCCACTCGTCTGCAGAACTAACCTGAGTGGACTCCTGAGGTAGCTCCAGGATTGGCACAAAATCTTGCCCTGTGGCTATCTTAAAAGGAGTTAGCCCCATGCTCTGATGCACTGCGTTGTTATCAGCAAAAGGCAAGAGGTCATCCCAGTTGTCCTGTTGATAGTTAACGTCTCAAGTACTGCTCTAACACAGAGTTCAAAGTCCAAAGCCCCGTCCGTCTGGGGGTGGTAACTCGAACTCAGAGCCTGAGTCACCCCAATCAACTTTAGGAATGCTCTCCAAAACTTTGCAGTGAACTGGACCCCGTGATCACCAATGATTCATTCTGGGACCCCATGAGCTCGGTAGACGTGCTGGATAAACAACTGAGCAAGTTTGGTGGCCAAAGGGATTGAGGGGCAGGCTATAAAATGAGCTTTCTTGGAAAACAGATAGGTGACCATCAGATCACTGTCTTTCTGTTGCTTTCAGTCAATTCAACAATAAAGTCCATTGCAATTTGCCTTCAAGGTCTGTCTGGGTTTGCCACAGGTTGCAAAGGCCCCAACGGTTTACCTCCCCTCTTTTTTGCCATTGCACACATGGGGCAGGTGGCCACATATTCAGTTACATCCTTCCTCATTGTTGGCCACCAGAATTGGCACCGCAAGAAGTGCAGGGTTTTTACAAATCCAAAATGCCCAACGGTTTTGCTGTCATGGCCCCTCTGCAATACCCACTGGAGTGCTTCAGTCAGCACATACAGCTTGTCTTGCCACCACCATGCCCCTTGCTTATTGATCAAAGAGGTTTTCTTCTTTTTGAACCAGTCATCCTCCAATATCTGGCTATTCAATTTTTTCAACAACTCTCCCTCTGGCTCACCTCCAGCCTTCCTGCTGTGCGCCCTGGTGATTGCCATCAATCCTGACTGAGTGCGTGGAATGATCAGTGCAATCACTTCCTCACGTTTGCTGTTGTGTTGGGACAATCTGGAAAGAGCATCTGCCAGGAAATTTTTTCCCCCAGGAATGTACTTTAGTGTGAAATTAAACCAGTGGAAATACTGAGCCCATCTCAGTTGCTTTGGGGATAATTTCCTTGGGGCTGTCAGGGCTTCCAGGTTTTTGTGATCAGTCCAAATTTCAAAGGGGTGGGGCGATCCCTCCAAAAGATATCTCCAGCAAACTAGCACTCAGCACGCTGTGAAAGCCTCCTTCTCCCAAACTAACCACCGTCTCTCTGTTTCTGAAAACTTCCGCAAAATATTTGCTCATGGGTATAACTCCCCAGTTTCCGAATTCTGCAGCAGCACAGCCCCCACCGCTACGTTTGAAGTGTCTGCCTGAATGACAAATGGCTTCTCCAGGTTGGGATGTTTTAAAATAGACACCACCATGAACAAGGTTTTCAACTTTTCAAATGCTTCCTGACATTCCTTTGACCACGCTAGCGGAGCCCCAGGCTTCGAGGCTTTCGCTTTATCCTTTCCCTTAGTCTTTAGTAGATTGGCAAGTGGGAGCACCACCTGCGCGAAGTTTGGAATGAACCAGCGGTAAAAATTGGCGAAGCCCAGGATACTTTGAAGCTGCTGCCACATTTTGGGAGCCTCCCAGCCAATCATATCCCTCACTTTGCTCGGGTCCATCTCAATCCCCTTATTCGATATCCGATAACCCAAATAATCAATCTGTTCCTTATGGAATTCACATTAGACAGTTTGACAAACAGCTGAACATCCAACAGCTTCCTCAACACTTTCCTCACCAACTTCACACGCTCATCCATATTTTCAGTATAAATCAGTACGTCATCCAGTTACACCAAGACACCCCGGTACAAGTCCTCTTGTAAAACCTCATTTATGAGTTTCATAAACACCCGCGGAGCTCTGTTCAATCCAAACAGCATGACTTTGTATTGGAAACAAACAAGAGGGCAGTTAAATGCCGTCTTCCACTCATCCCCCTCTCGTATTCGCACCCAGAAATATGCGTCCTGTAAGTACAGCTTAGTGAACATTTTTCCCTTTGACAAGTGAGCTAATAAGGCTTTCATTAGCAGCAAAGGATATATATTATCTTGGCAGATAGCATTTAACCCTCTATAGTCCATGCAGAGCCTTAACGAACCGTCTTTCTTTTCCCTGAATAGCCCTGGTGCCGCTATCTGGGATTGAGTAGGCTCAATAAATCCCCTATGTGGGTTTTTATCAATAAGATCCCACAGGGCTTCCAGTTCTTTAGGCATCATAGAATACATCTTTTTGCTCAGGAATTTAGCCCCGGGTTCGATCTCCATGGCACAGTCACTTGGCTGATAGGGGGGTAGTTGGTCCGACTCCTTTTCACGAAACACCACTTCCAAATCATGGTACTGCTCCAAAATCAAAGTCAGAGCCTCAGTTATACTCCCACACTCACTGCGGCCACCTCTACCTCTGATGACTTTTTGGCACTCCCTCTCACTTCTGTACCATCCCCTTTTGGAAACTTTAAAGTGCCCTCGTCCCAATCCACCTTGGGGTTCCTCCTTTTCAGCCAATTCATCCCCAAGATTTAGGGTTGGGTTGCCATGGGAGTCACCAGGAATTTTATAGTCTCTCGGTGAGTCCCCATCCTCAGCTAGAGTTTCTCTGTACAAAATTCCATGGGACCCCCCCCCCGCCACCCAGGGACCCATCCAACTGAGATAATATTACTGGAGTTTTGAGTCTCTTCACCCTCAGTCCCAACCCACGAACAATCATGGGATTTACTAGGCAGCGAGAACACCCCGAGTCTATGAGAGCCCTCAAGTCTGACCTATGGTTTGTCCTCAACATCCTCAGCTTCACCCAGACGTTGATGGGACTCACCTCCATTTCTTCACTCTCCGACTCATCCCCGGATCGATCTTCACGCCCTGGGAAGGACGCCTGCTTTTGGGCGTGTATTAAAGCAGGTGATTTTAGTTTCCCGCTGGCTGTTCCTCTCCCTCCCATGACTCGAACTCTGGGGTTCCCTGAAGCCCCACCTCCATACTGGAAGCTGCTGTCTCCTTTTTCCCTGGTTTCTGAGGCTTCGCCAGCTTCCGCTCCGACTTCTTCCCTCTGGCGTCCGATCTCCCTTGGGGGCAACCAGCCGTGAAATGACCCAACTCTCCACACTGGCGTGAGGCCAGTGTCAGGCAGAGTGGATCTATGAGTACATTCCACACCAAAAATACACACCAGCATTAGAGAGATTTAAAGAATGCAATGTCTTTTTCTTGTTCTCCAAATAAATCCAGCCAGAAGTTATAAAACATATCTGGTCATTTATTGAGAAAAATAAACCTACATAAAATACAAGTTTCATGCAAAACATGGAAAAATCACTTCTTCTCATTTATGTGGCATCCAAGACTTAAAAAAACTTATCCAATATACAAGTTCAACAAAGTCTCTAGCCAAAACTTCTCAGAGAAGAGGTACACTACTTAGTCATTAGTTACAACTACATAACCTATAAAATGCTTACATGATGACTAAAACCCACTAGCACTGAAGCATACAATCACCCACAATTTATTGGAACTATGCACCTCCCCTTTAGGTAACTAGCATGAAGCCGTCAATAGGTGGCAGTAAATAGCAGTATACGTGCAAACTCGAAGGCCAATACAGGTGGCGTGATTTCTATAGCCATAACCATTTGTTTGAAGATAAGCAATTTGCTCTTCTTCCCATGAGAACGTCCTAACAGCCAGCCCCCAGCACCCGATCCAGCGCGACTCTCATATATTGGACTTCCCTCAGGGCAAGTTCTTCCCTGTCAGAAGTCCTCACGGGAGTCTTAGCAAAATGTAACGATCTGCCACTCCCAACTCCCAACTTCAGTAACTCTCCTTGCAACCAGTAATGGTTCAGAAGAAAGTTCATTTATTGAGAACAAGTGTACAGCTACAAAGCATTGCTAAGACTGAGCCCGCGCACGCCAAAAGTTGCTTTTACCCTTTTTCTCTTTCCCCCTTGCACCCCTAACCTCCCAGTCTTCTCACACTCGCTCGTTGGTATGACCTTGAGCCTTCCTCGGTCTTTGATAACAGCCCATCTGCCTCTAACGGCCATTTCTTCCATCCATCCTTTCAGATCCTTCCAGCAGCCGCCCACAAAGTGGGTGCTGGAAGGATCTGGAAGGATGGATGGAAGAAACCGAAGAAAGCAAGCAAGCTGGCAAATAATGTAGTTACCTGATTGTGAGTTTTCTGAACCAAAGCAAGCAAGCAAGCTGGCAAATTACGTGGTTAATTGATTGCAAGGATTCTGACAACACCCAGCGTTCAGGTGGCTGTGAGCCCCTCCGCAGGAGCAGAACATCTTCATTTTCAGAAGAGCCTCTTCCACTGCTGCAAAGCTCCTACCACGAAGAGGTTCTCCAGTGTCCGGCTGGAATCTGCGTCCCCCGGATTTAAGCCCATTTCCCGTCCTTCCCAAAACACCGAGGACAGCCCTGCCCCATCTTGCGCAGGAGAGCCCCGCAGATCCTGGAGGAGGCTCCCCACCGTCTCCTCTCCCCAGGCGAAGCGCACCCCACGCCTCCCACCCTCCCTTCCTCTTCTCCGCCCTAATTCTCTCGGCTGGTCCCCTCCGGACATCCTCGGGCCCATCCACCTCCCTCCAAAGATGCCACGGCCGGTCAGGGCACCGAGCAGAGCAGACCTCCCTCGGCTTGACACGAGACTTCCATCCTTGCAGCTGAGCATTGTATTGGCTTCTTCCGCAGCTGCATCACCCTCGTGGCTCATGCTCAGCTTGTGATTTGCCAATCCCAGGATGGCCACCATGTTTCACGTGACCTGTGTCGCATGGATGAGAGTCCACACTGCCCCCCAGGCGGCACCAGATGTCAGGTTCAGCCCAAGAATGACAGCGAAACAGTCCAGAACAGCTTAGTTCCTTTATTAGCTCACTCCTAATAGACAGAATCTCGCCAGACTAAATCTACACCCCAACAACACTAACTATAACCATGAGGCCCTAGGGAGGTGCCAGTCTCATCCTCTTAGCTTTCCCTCTCTCCGGCTGGGGCTGAGGAGACGCTTGCCCTGGAATGTCTATCCCCCTTCCTGGCAACCTTGAAGCTCCATTCCAGAACCTTCCCTGCTCATGCCTTCTATCACACCAGAGCAGGGAGGTGCCAAGTCCCATGTAGCCAGTCAAGACCAAGGAAGCAAGAACGGCGCAGACTCAGGAAGGCCTCTTTCATGCTCTTCGGAGGCAAACGCAGAATCTCAGCCATGGCATCCCACTGGGCAAGCTCTCTCTGGCTTCGTCCAGGTTCCTTGTCCCAGAGGCCGAGTCACCCGGTCTAAGATCACCTGCCAAAGCACTCGCCTTCGGCCTCTTGAGTTCTTCTGCCTACCTTTCCCTCCATTCCTTTCCCACAATCTCTCACACCTGGATAGGAGTTTGCAGTAGCAGAGGGCCGTGGGGGTTCCTGGTGTCTCCCATCCCAGCACTAACCATCTGCAACAGGGTCTTTCTCCCAACCACAAGCAACCCTCACCTAACACCTCCAGGGGGCAGCAGAGAGCCCAGAAACTCTGCTGCTTTGCTGCTGCCCCCCACCCTCCCCCGGTGCCCCAGCTGAGCTGTGTGATCTTGCCAGGCTGCAGGGAGATTTGGAGAGCCCCTTTTGAGATGGCTTGGACTACAACTCCCATCATCCCTAGGCAGTATGGCTGCATTTAGAGGACACCCTCCCCGCTTGGCAGCTGAGACCCCAAAAGACAGCACCCTTTCAACCCCCAGGGCCCTCGGGTCTCCCTCCTGCTGCCCCGTAGATGCCAGCTGCTCCCTGGACATGGACAGATGAAAGCCCATTAGTCACTGCCTCAAGCGGCCCCCACTGCATGGCCGATGCTCTTTCGGCACTCGCAGCCCCACAGCACAATGGGGGAGCAGAAGCCCCCCCAATCCGGCAGCCCTGCAATCTTGCCCCCCAGGTGGCCATCCTGCCCCTCTCTACGATGGCTGGGTGGCCTCAGTCGCCCCCCACTTCGAGTCTCCTCAGAGAGTTTGGGGTGCCACTGAGGGCCTCCCTGCTTTTTGTCCTGGCGGAGGACCCAGTCCTGACCCAGCAGCCCTCGCCTGAGAGAGGCCATCCAGGCACCCCATGTGCCCACCAGCCGGGAGCTCGTCTGAGAGCCCCCCTCAGAAAAGGGCCCGAGCGATCCTGCAGCTAGTGGCTTTGATCTTTGGGAATGTCATGCTGAGGGCCATCTCCCTGGCTGCGGGGGTCCTGGGTGGCAGGGGAAGGGAAGCGGCTCCCCTGGTGCCCCTTTGGGCCGGAGCTTCAAGTGCACCCTTCATGGTGTAGAAGACGTTGGCTGTGGGGGGGAGACCAGCTCTGCAGGAGAGAGGCGGTGGATGTAGGGGGAAGCTGAGCTGGCCCTTCTCCCCAGCACCCCGACTTTTGCCACCATGGTGGGAGCCTTATCTTGGCTTTTTACCTGTGAAGGAACATGGAGAAAGGGGCTCAGCCACCCACCCCACTGATGCCCCCCAGCCATTCCAGAGGAAGGAACCAAGGCACAGGCAGAGATGCTGTCCAGCGCTTGCCAAGCCAGATTTCCCACCTTTCCATGCCTGCTCTACCCTGTTCAATATCACCAGACCTTCGAGGGGACTTCCAAGTGGAAGGGAGGTGTTGCTGTTCGGAGGACAGGCTCAACGCCACTTGCTAAAACCTGGATCTGAGCCAGGATTCACTTAAGTGCAGGGACACTGTTAGAGAAGCCTTCACTGAGCTGAACTACAAGCATTTGTTAATTAGCTGAATCTGCATAAACCCCTAACAATGGTATAAATGCTCATCATACCCAAGCATTTCCACCACCCTCATTTTAGAGGAGGCATTCCCCCTGGGAGTGGGAGAATGCCTCTTAGAAGGCGGCGTCCCCAATTTTTGCAATGCTCCTGAATCCTCCCATTCGCTCTATTCAGAAAACCTTCCCGGGACGAATCAGCTCCAGTTCTTCTCTTTCTAACCACCATCTGGAGGGGCTGTGACCGACTTCACCCCCTCACCAGGATGCAATTGTATGGGGTGCCGTTCTGCAGCGCAAGGCTGACCCGGATGATGTGGCAGTCTGGGGGGGAGGCACCCCCGGGTCAGGGGCCAGAGGGTAGACAGAACCGGTGGCCCTGGATGAAGTCAATCCCCTTGGCGGGGAGGGGAGCCAGGCCATCCCCAGGGGAGGGTGGGGGCGACATGTCTAGGGCCAAGGTGGAGGGCCAAGATGGAGGGCCACCTGCTGTGCTGCCAGAGAAGAAGGCAAGTGAGGGCAAGGAGGCAAGGCTGGGACTGGCGCTGTGTCCGGGGGAGGAACCCTGCCCAGTCCCAGGGGGCTGAGCTGGGCTGGGCTGGCCAGAGAGGGGAGGGCAGAGGGATTCCCTGGGCACAGGGGGGAGGCAACAGCTGCCTCTGGTACTCCCTGCCCAGGAAAAAGGCTGGGTCCCCAGCAGGAAACTGGCTCTGAGGACACGGGGGGCCCCTGCCGCCCACCAGCCGCGCCAGGTTTTGCAGGGGGCGAGAGTGCGATGCGCCCGAGACGCCTGACCAGCTCCGCAGCCAAAGGGCAGGAGGAGGCCCGGACCAGGTCTGGACTCGAGAGGGGCCTTCGGCGGCAGCTTCGGAATGGCGCAAATTGTCAGAAGCCTCACGATTGTTTTTTAGCACGTAGGATTTAATCGCTGCGGTTCTGCCATCCTGGCAGGAGGGGGGGAGCAGCCTGGAGCAAGGACTGCTCCACAGCTGCAGGTCATTTCCCCGGCCATCAGGGACAATTAAGAACCCTCCGCACGGTCACTCATGCCCTGGTCACCTCCGGGTTGGACTACTGCAACGCGCTCTACGTGGGGCTACCCCTGAAGAGTATCCAGAAGCTACAGCTGGTGCAGAATGCGGCGGCGCGGACAGTTCTCAATGCCCCTAGGAGGGCACGTATAACACCTCTGTTGTGTGAGCTGCATTGGTTAGCAGTTTGTTTCCGGGTCCAATTCAAGGTGTTGGTCATCACCTTCAAAGCCCTTCATGGCACAGGACCAGGTTATCTGGGGAACCGCCTCGCCCCGGCCATTTCAGCCCGCCCCACTCGGTCCAGCAGAAGGGGCAGGTTGCAGACCCCACCGGTCAAGGAATTCCGACTGGTGGGGTCTGGGCAGAGGGCCTTTTCTGCTGCGGCTCCCGCCCTATGGAGCATCCTGCCTCCCGAGGTCCGGTGGGCCCCTCCCTCGTGGCCTTCAGGAGAGGGCTCAAATCCTGGCTCTGCCAGAAGGCCTGGGGGCCGGAGGGGGCCTGCATCTGTGGAGATGGCTGGTGGGGTGATGGGTTGTTCCCCCCCCCCCCCAGCATCTTACAGGGGTTTTTTTAGGGCCAAAATCAGAGGAGGTTTTTTAGGGTATTTTTAATATGTTTTTTAATTATTTATAGATTGTAGCCATCTTTGGAGAGAACTGTGTTTTTTTTATTGTGAGCCGCCCAGAGTCACCCGTTGGGGGAGATGGGCGGCATACAAGCCGAATAAATAAATAAACAAATAAATAAATAAATATACGTTTATGAGCCAAAAAAAAAGAAAAAAAATTAATCCCATAGAAAAGGCAAACCATTAACAATTTAGGAAATCCTCTATCTCAAATCCATAAAACGTTTCCTTATCGTGGCAAAGTCCATTTGTCAATTTCCACCCATTACATTCCATGACAGGGAATAAAAAGGTAACTCACCAGCATCTGAAAGTGGAGTCCAGAGATGGATCTTAGATATTAATAAGACAAAAAAAGGAAAAAAAATAATCCAAAGAGGAGGAGAGGAGAGACCCGCCTTCCTCTTCTAACGTGATCTACGGCACCCGACGGCAGCGCTGACGTCTCTCATGCATGAGGCTCTCTGCATTTGCGAAGCACGCGAAGATTCGGTTACCCACCCATTTAAGGAATATCAGTTCCGTATCTGTATCGGACCTCTTAAATATTTAGGTATTGTATACCAAAGGATATAACTCAGTTGGCAACAGGTAGCATAATAAAGTATAGAGAGGGGTTTCTTCAGATGTAGATAGATGGGAGTCAACAAACCTCACCCTTTGGGGAAAGGTGAACCCCCTCAAAATGAACGTTATTCCCAGGTTCTGAGAGGAATCCCAGTTCATGTATCTGGAAAATATTTTCAGGAAATTAATTCTTTGTTTAGAAGGTTTCAGTGGGGTTCTTCAGCTCTGGGAATATCTTTACAGAAAATGCAATTAACAGTTAATGAGGGAGGATTCGATCTTCCAGATCTGTAGCCGTATCATCAAGCGCACCTATTGTTAAGTATCAAACACTGGAAGGCAACTAGTGGTGTTATTTATTTACATTTGTTATTCAGTTTGTATGCTGCCCATCTCCCCCCAACGACTCTCCCCCCAATGGGCGACTCTCTTAATTTTCCGATTTGGGCAACTTTGGAACATGCATACATTATATAGCCCCTTTCGTAGGATGGACGGTATTAGGATCAATGTACAACAGAACTTCGGTATCTCTGGAAATGATTGTGTCAGTTTTTGGAGAAAATAGTGTACTATATAAGCATGATTGTGCAAACAAAGCTAAAATTTTCAGAGGACAATATTCTTTTGCACTCTATACCTAGTACATGGAATCTGACACCTGGACAACATAAGTGCATCCTCCGTGCCCTTACTGTGGCCAAAAGACGGACATTGCCGCATCGGGAAGATAGACGTCGGGCCCCATTCACTCAATGGACCGAAGACGGATTGCGCTTGCTTCTTATGAGCGGATTGCCTCCAGACCAGTGTTTGTCATCCTCAGCAAGTTTAAGATGGGCGGACTTCAAGTCCCAGAATCCCCCAGCCAGCATACCAGCCCCTCCCCTTCCATTCAATGCACTGAGGTTTCCCCTTATGAAGGTTTACTCCACATTTATTCTGTGCTCTCGGATCTATGAAATATTCCTCTTTTCCTCCCAGGATCCCAACTCTCCTCCTGCCCAGAATCAGGGATCCTTTTGATCCCCTCCAGAAAAGGGCCCAGGGAGGATTCGGGGGGGCAGAATCCAGCCCCGTCTCCCCCTCCCCAATACGGATTCAGGGATCGGAGGGGCGTTTTGCCTCTTTTTATCCTTGATTCTTGATTCGGATCCGGCAGCTTCTAAATCCAACAAACAAGCATAAAAAACAAACAATCAACCAACCAGGCTAGAATTTCTAATCATGATTCGCCTTTAGCAGGCCGCTGAGGCCTCTGCCCGGCTCTGTCCCCACGGAAAACAGGGCCAGAGGCGGCTTCTCTTTGGGAAGGCTCTGACTGGACGGAGACGTGCCTGGCTGCGGCGGGGGGGGGCTGCCCTTCAGAAAGCGGGGGCCAGATGCGAGGGACGCACAGGCCAGGACAGAGGCTCTTCCTCGGGTGCGACTGACCCTGACGGCAGCAGGATGGGGCAGGCGGAGGACGGACCTCTGGACCGCCTGGGAGACCTTCGCTGCAAAGTATATGATCGGGAAGGCAGGTTGGATGGGGTGGGGGGTGCAAAGATAACTGGGTCATTTTCACTCAGAAACCAGGTCACTTTGGGTTGTCCAAGCCGTTCAGCCTTTCATGCCTGACTCTTATTTCAGGACCAGTTTTGGAAAGCGAGAATCAGTAAGAGGAGTGGGAAATCATCGTCAGGAAATATGGGGAATCTTCACGGGGCAAAGACTGGAAGGACGCGGCCGCTTCTCGGGAAAAGCAGGAGGGATGGAGAGGTTTGCCGGATCTGGCCAGACTCTAGTGAATGCGACAAATCTCTCTGTCCCGGCATCTGCAGTGCTTCACGCTGAAATATGTTGTTCTCAAGACCACCTGGGTCAGTGTTGCTCAGCCTTGGCCTCTTTAAGCTGGGTGGACTTCAACTCCCAGATTCCCCAGCTTAAAGCGGGCAAGATGGAGAAACACTGACCTAGGTGAAACTAAGCGTCAGGAGCCTTGCAGGTCACTAATCATGGCTACTAGCCTGCTTGCTTCGGCTCTGCCATTTCAAGAAGGGGGGGGGGAGAGCCAGAGGAATGCCCTATTATCTGTGCCCAGGAATGCCAAGGTGGTGCCAGCGTGAGACCGGGAGAAAGCGGCAAGACGGGCTATGGGATGGAGAGGGGGCAGTAAGGGAGGAGGGATAAGAACGGTTGGCGCCTGCGGGCTTTTCAGTTACGGCAACGCTTTCGAGACTCTACGCTTCTTCTCCATAAACAAACTTTTCTTTGAACTTACCTGAGACTGAAGGGAATCATCTTTGCTGGGAACTGAGCTCCGACCTGGATCTCGAGACTGGCCGGGGGGTGCTGGGTGCAAACCGCCAATGGCCCCCCAGGGACTTTCCGGCCACAGAGGCCGCAGGACTCTGCCGCCACCTTGAACCCCGGGCGGCTGCGACCTTCCAGGCGGGAGAGAGCGCGGGACGGAGGTCCGGCTGGGCTGATTCCCGAATGTCTCCCTCTCTCCGGCACACCCGTCCTGCCCGCAAAGGGGCTGACCCACACTTTCCCGGGCAGATTAATTGGCACTTCCTGCCTCTGCGCAAACTCCCATCCTGTGGAAGAGCTGGCTGACCTCAGTAAGGAGGGTTGGATCTGCTTCGCTCCTGGATGGGAGGCCATGCAGAAATCACACCTCCGTGCACTGGGCTCCCCCATCAAAACCCACCCCGGAAAGAAGCCAGTGCGAATCTGCTTCCCCGATGCTCCCAAGCAAGGACACAGGCGGGTCCACAGAGTCCCTCTGCAGCATGTGGGAAGGGGCGCCTGTGAGAGGAGCTGGACCACCCTGGGTGCCTCCAGCAGCCGAGCTGGGGGGGAGATGCTCTGTGCCATTCCTCCTGTGCCCACTTCCCTGCCTTTTTTGGGGGGCTTTTCTTACCCTCAAGGGCCCCCCAGCTCTGCACATGCGGTTCCTGCCCCCTTTCTCTCATCCGGAGCCGTGTCTGGGCTAGAGTGGATTCTTTGCCCACAATTTGGCCCCCTTGATCGTGGTTGGCTTCTGCTGCCGCTGGGCTGACTGAGATTTGGGCTTGGCAAAGGCCCCAGTCCGTCTTTTGGGGGTGGGCGGGGGGAGGAGCGTCCCCAGCTGCCAGGATTTGCAGAAGGAAGAAGACGGGGACGTAGCAGGCATCTCAGAAGACTCTCAGGATTCAGGAAGATCTTGACCAGCTGGAACAAAGAGCAGCATCCGGCGAGAGGAATTTCAACCGAATTCCCACATTTGGACAGGAAAGCTTAGGCATGAATATCTGATGGGGGGGGGTGGCATACAGGGCAGCAGGATAAGCAGAAAGTAACCTGGGGAGATCATAAGCTGAGTCTGAGCCAAGAGCGTGACAGAGCTGCAAAAAGGGCCAATGCAATCCTCGGCTGCAGCAACACAAGTCCAGCATCACGATCAAGAGGCGTCACTGTCCTTCTCTACTCCGTGTCGCTCAGAGCACACCTGGAATATCGGCTCCCGTTCTGGGCTCCGACTTCCAGGCACATCTGTGTCCTCGGCAACCAGGATTGGGCGCAGAGGAGAGCAGCCGGATCTTGGTTTACTCGCTCGCAGGGCCAACCGGCTGCTCCCCTCTGCCAGTTCCGAGCAGCGTCTCATCCCCGATTCCCGGCTGGGATTCAGACCGCGGAGCAAGTTCACCAGCAGCAACTGGGAACGTTCCTGGGGAACTGGGACTCGCAACTGGGAATTGCAGTCGTCAAGGGAAGCCCGTCGCGTGACCGGGAGGCCCTCACGGCAGTCCAGACTCCCTAATTTGTCGGAACGAGCACACCTGGCACAGCCCACCTGTGTGTCTGTGTGTGTGTGTGGGGGGGGGGGGGTTCCAAGGGGTGGGGTGAGGAGGCTCAGCCTGTTCCTGGGGGGCCATAGTCTGGGGCCACTTGGGGCTGTGGGAGAGAAACGGGCTCCAGGTGGGTGAAGGAGGGCGGCCAAGCTGCATCCCCCCCTTTACGCACCCCTTCGTTTGCAGCCCCTTGAATTCTCCCTCTAAGGAGGCCGATGGCAGACAAGCCAGGCTAGAGGGCTGCTTCATGCCCCCAAACCAGGTTCAGGGACTGCAAGGGCTGAGTTCACACGACCCCCGACGCACAAGCAGAGGGTCCCCTTCTGGCAAAGGAAACAGCTCCAGCCCAGGATAAGGAGCTGCCCAGATGCCCGGCCGTTTTAGCCGCACGAAGCCGGTCCTGGGACCCCCACGGCCACCCCCTCCTGCCACCAGGGGCCGATTCCTGCCACCCCCAGATCTCCAGGCCCTTCGCCTCCCGGAGGACAGGAGGAAACCCCCTTGGCCCACAGAAGTGCCCAGATCGGTCCCCCCCCCCCCCGGCTTTTTTCCGAATAAGGACCCGGTGCCCCTTCAGACTCCCAGCAGCCCCAGTCCCAGGAAGCTTCAAAGGGCAACTAATCGACCACCTCCAGGCCCCCAGAGAAAAGGAGAGCCCGGCTGAGAGTCCTGCGGAGGGCAAAGGAAGGGGAGGGTCCCCTCTGAGCTGGCAGGGAACACCCTGGAACTGCAGCCCCCCAAGACTGAAGGGGTTCCCCCTCCCACTTTCTCCGCTTCTTTCTCTGCTCCGAACTCCTCCATGGGGCGAAATCCAGAGAGGCTCTGCCCGGAGACCGATGACGCTACAGGGGGGAGAATTCCCATTGGCCCCTCTGCTTTCCTGGGCCGACATTTGAGAGAAAAAACGCTCCCTGCCCCCAATCCAGACCCACCGATTCCGCCTCTGGGGCTGGAAGTATCTGGGTCTGTCTCCTCTCTCTCGGGGGCTGCTTGTGGGGCAGGATCCATGGGCTCTGCTGGGGTCCCCCTGCTGCTGCTGGTGCTGGTGGGGACGCTGTCCCGGATCCCTGGAAGCGAAGGGGGGCGGGAGCCCCCCGGTAAGGAGGGGGATGGGCGGGGGGAGGGGGGCTGGGAGGGACCCCTGATGCTGGTGGGGGAGGGGGAAGAAAGGGGCTGGGACCCCCAGGAGTGACCCTGGGGAAGGGATTGAGGGCAGGAGAGGCGGGAGCCTGCAGGACCCTCGATGTCCGCGTGGCCTCTGCCCCTCCCTCCCCACAGACCCCCAGGAGCACTGAGAGGGACCCCCTTCCCTGGCTGTGGCCGAGGCGGGGAGGGGGTCGTGGGAAGGCAGCCGAATGAGACCCGGATCCGGAGCCCCCAAAGTTTGTCGCCTTGAAGGAGGAAGGAGAAGAAAGTGAAAGAGAAAGAGGGAAATTGCGGCGTTTTCAGGCAATGAAAAGCCGCACAAGAAAAAGATGCATTTGGGAAAAAACCTTTTTGCACCTTCAGAAACTTCACTTTTTCTTAGGAATCTCCAGTTAGAGGCTTTTAAGGTCAGGCAAGAGCTAAATTGATATCCCTTGTTGGGGGAGCCTCTGAACTGGGAAAGGAGACCCAGCCCCCCTCCCCATAATTTCCCTCTGCTGAATCCGGGTCTGGAGGGGAGGGGGGAACTGAGGTGGAAGGATGTGGGGGGGAGGAGACTGGAACCCCCCCTTTTGAGTTGTTTCTGGGGGCTCTTGAGGAAGGCAGGTAGGAGGGCTGAATCTTGGGGGGGAAGAGAAGTTTGGGGAAAGCAGGGAAGGTGGGGGCTTCAGGCAAGGGAGGGGCTGGGAGACCACGGGATCATCGGTCCAGACACCCTCATGTGCCCCCTCCCCATATCCCCCCCCCAAGGAGGAGGGAGACCAAGGTATGGATCTTACTTTCACTGCAGTCCTGAGAATCTCTGGGTCTCTTCACTCCTCTCCCCCATATTTCTTGCTGTTTTGGGGGGCAAAGAGGCCCCACCCGGATCCAACATTCCCTGCAAAGAGTACGGCGTTCTGCTGCACCATTTGCGCTTCTGCCTGCCTTTCTCCAGGGCGGGAGGATGGAGGGGGCCCACCAGGAAGCTCCTCCCCTCCCCCTCTTTCCTCCCCCTCCAGACCCCCAGCAACTCTCTCTCCCTCCCCCCCAGGGAGCCCCGCTGGGACCGAGAAATCTCCCCCTCCCCCCTCCAGGGGGCGTCTTCAGGGAGCGACAGCCCTGCGGGGTTGGCCGCCGCTGCCAAAGGAAGGCGATGGAGCTTCTCCCACTCGGGGTGGATCGGGGCCCTTCCTCCCCACACCCCCAACGGTGGGGCACGGAGTGGATTGGGGAGGGGGTCTCTTGGCAGACCCCCCGCGTCTCCCCCAGGGAGCCCCAGCAAGGAAGTGGAGGAGGGGCTGAGAAAGGCCCCCCCGGGTGCCCCTTCCAGCTGGACCCTCCAAAGGCACCCCTCGGTCTCCCGCCACAGGTCTCCCCCTCCCCCTTTCCACGTGGGTCCCCCCTCCACTGGCGGCTGGGAGTGATGGGCCCTGGACTCCTTACTGACGGCCCTCCTCCTCCTCCTCCTCCTCCCTGCAGCCCATTTCTTGTACCAGACAAAGGATGAGTGCCACTTCTTCAACGGGACGCAGCGGGTGCGGTTCCTGGAGAGGTTCTTCTACGACTGGCAGGAGATTGTCCGCTTTGACAGCAACCTCGGGAAGTTCGTGGCCGTCACCCCGTTGGGGCAGCCGGATGCCGACTATTGGAACAGCCGCCAGGACTACCTGCAGGACGAGAGGGCCGCCGTGGATTCCTTCTGCCGGCACAACTACGAGGCTCTCCAGAGCGCTCCTGTGGTTGGCCGGAGAGGTGAGTCTGGGGGGGCTTCCGGAGGGGAAATGCCGGCCCCTCCCCCTTCATTCAATCCGTTAAGGATCCCCTTATAAAGACTTACTCTGTATTTATTCTGCGCTGTCAGATCTATGAAATATTCCTCTTCTCCTCCCAGGATCCCAACTCTCCCCCCCCCGCCCTGAATCTGGGATCCCCTCGATCCCCTCCAGAAAACGGCCCAGGGAGGATTCGGGGGGGGGCAGAATCCGGCCTCGTCTCCCCCTCCCCAATACGGATTCAGGGACCGGAGGGGCGTTTTGCCTCTTTTTATCCTTGATTCTTGGTTCAGGGTCCGGCAGCTTCTAAATCCAACAAACAAACATAGCAAACAGACAAACAATCAACCCGGCTAGAATTTCTAATCATGATTCGGCGTTTAAACAAAGGCGTAAACCTCAATCGTATGGAAATTTTATGTGCTTCTTCCTCCGCCGTGTGGAAAAGCTGATTCGAAGGCTGGGAAACCTTTAAGGGCGATTTCCGGAGTCCGGCAGAAAAGCCCCCCTCGAAACCAGCTTTTCACACCAGACTCAGCCCCTCTTCATGGCCGGGAAGGTCCCGGATTTGGGATGGAGCCCAAAAACCGCATTAAAGTTGAGTTTCCGGTCGTAAGAACCCCGGAAGCCATCGAGGGTTTAATGCAGGAGGCCTCATCCTCTGCTCCAGAGTTCCTACAAATCACCTAAATTGCTCTCTGTAATTTTAATTCCTGGCCTAATGATGAACTTATTTATCTCTATCACTGGATAAGGTTTCAGAGCTCAAACATGGTGCAAATCGAGTGTTTTAGCTGCACGTCTTCCAGTTCAGCCCTTTCGGGGAAACTCTCTTCCTTCGGTGCAACCTCCAGAGTTGTTCGTATTCCCTTTCTGAGCCCAGGTTTTCCAAAAATAGTGTGTTGACACAGGATTAAATAACATCTTTCAATAGAGTTTATATTATACGCTGCCCAAAGGCCCCCCAAAGCGCTTTCTCCTTGGATTTTACGCTCCGTCTGGCTCAGGGGCCGTTCTGGGTTCCTCCAGATGTGCAGAATTACAGATTTTGTGACTTTCGGGGTTCAGCCACGTCTCCCGGCTGCAGGTCCACCATTTCTGGAAGGTTTGCTACCTTTTAAGAAGCCTTTATCTGCTCACTAGCTACGTCCAGATGCAGAGAATATAACTTTTTACAAAATTCAAAACAGCGACCATGAATTTCATTGTGATTGGTACAGTTTCTTACAGAGGAATCTCTCGTAAAAGGTATTAATTTTACTTCACTGAAAATGCCTCCCGAGTCTGTTTTGGGGAATATTCTATGAATCTGGAACACGTGTGAAGCGGGGAGATTAAATGTTTTGCTGTTTTCAATCCAGAGGACTCCATATTTCTATTAAATAAAATCCCTGGACGGATCGATGGAGAATGTGGTGTCTCTGGGGGGCCTTTAAAAAGAAAAAAAATTCTTCTTCCAGCCCAACAGTGGATCCAGAACTGAATTAAAGTCCCTGCCCAACAACTCCCGTCAGACCAAATTGTTCCCCCCAAATATTTGCAAGGCAGCTTTGTAAATAATTAGGTTTATATTTGGTGAGGCCATAAAAAATGATTTATGCCCTCTGATGATCTTCTTCTTTAACTGCTAAAATTAATCTATGCATTTTGAAGATGTTTTCACTAAAATTGCCAGATTTCAGATTTTGAATTTCTGCTGATTTAAATCTGTTCCTTCCATTTCCTTGTTAAAAGTATTTTCTCATTCCGAAGATTTTTCTTATAAAAAAAAGGAAAAAGCATTGTCATGAATTTCAGTTAGAAAAAACTGCCTCCTTTTAGCTCTTTTGCAAAGATGTTTAATGTTCCAAGACACAAATGTGCTTCCTGTGAAGGAAAAGCCACAAATGTATTATTTATCTGAGCGGCAACCAGACTAGATCCCAGGTCTTCATTGCAAATAACCAAAACGTTTAAAAATAGAATCGTCTTAAATGTTATTAATGTTTAGTAAAAGAATTCATCAGTAAGAAACTCTATTAACAATCTACTTACACAAGACACTAAACAGCCAACTATTGAAAAATAAAATAAAAGATTAAAAACA
Organism: Liasis olivaceus; assembly: GCA_030867105.1. NCBI lineage: Eukaryota > Metazoa > Chordata > Lepidosauria > Squamata > Pythonidae > Liasis > Liasis olivaceus. The sequence continues at coordinate 80,716,246 of CM061355.1, forward strand.
TTCCTTCCAGCCCCCCAGAAGCCGAGGCTACCGGATGCAGCGCCAGAGACGCCTCTGGGGGGAGAAGGAGGGCGGGTGCCCCATTTACCAGCCATTCGCCTCCCCCCAAAATACCGGAAGATGCAGAAGCATTTTGATTTTTGCAGCCGAGGAGGGAGAGAATCAGCCTCGTCTCACCCACTGACGTCTTCCCGGAAGGCCACGAGCTTCATCGCTCTCCCCCAACTCCCTGACCCAAACGCTGAAGGGCACAAGGACCCAGGACAGACCCCGGGACGCCACCCAAGACCCCCTTCCTGGCTGGAGGGAGCCCTTAAGGACCCTTTTTGGGGGCCCATCCAGACTTCCCTTCATCCATCCAAGAGTTGTGCCAGTTTGAGCCACACTGCGGTTGGCACTTTTCCCCTTAAATCTTGTTCTGTCCTTTTCTGCTTCTTTCTCTGAGTTGTCCAGATCATCTGGGATTTTATTCCTTTTCTGGAATCTTGTATCACTGACTTTTTAGTCATCTGATGGCCTTTCTGAGCCTGGTCCGAATCTGCTTAATTCTCACCTCGTCCAGAGTCAAATTTAGCCGACTCAGCAGCAGACGGGAAAGGCTGCAAAAGGGGAAAGTGAAGTTTTTCTCCCTCTCTCCAAACAAAACTCTTGGAAAGGGGACTTGAAACGCAGAACATTTCCCAAACTAAGACGGACCTTGGCCAGAACTGACCAACCTGCTCTTCCGTTCTGGGCCCTGCTGGGTCTCTCACGTCCTTCCTTCTCCCTCCCCTCCAGCCAAGCCCACCGTCACCGTCTCCCCCACCAAGAAGGACCCCGGTTCCCCCAACACCATCCTCCTCTGCACCGCGACGGGCTTCTACCCCCTGGAGATCGACGTCCAGTGGCTGAAGAACGGGCGGCCGGAGAAGGAGGGCGTCGCCTTCGGGGAGGAGCTGCAGAACGGAGACTGGACCTACCAGCTCCAGGTGCTGCTGGAGACCCAGCCCCAGCGTGGGGACATCTACGCTTGCAAGGTGGGGCACGCCAGCCTGGAGGCCCCCGTCACCGTCCAGTGGGGTAAGCCTTTCCCTTCCTCCCCTGCCCTCCCCTCCTGGTCTGGGGACACCATCCTGCACGGAGAAGGGGTAATCAATGGGGGGCGGGAAAGACCCTCCCTGTGTATCGAGCCAGAATGGCCCCCCGGAGGAAGCTGGCCCTGATCCTGCTGCTCACGCAAGGCTCCTTCTCCTTCCGCAGAGCCACATTCCTCCAAGGCTGCCAAGAGCAAGCTCTGGACGGGGGCCGTGGGGGCCGTGCTGGGGGTGGTCTTCCTGGCCGTGGGGCTCTCCCTCTACCTGAAGAACAAGAAAGGTGAGTCCATGGGGGGCTGGGTGAGAGGCTATGGGGAGGGGACCATGTAGGGGAGGCCTTGCATCTAGATGGCAAGGTGGGTCCTCTTGGGCCCCCAAATCCCAAGGCTGAGGGTCTCATTGGGAAACTGGTTTGGAGACATTTTTCTTCCTGGACGGGTCTAAGGGATAGGAGACCCCATTGGTGGGGGGGGGGGGGTGAAGGCTAGAAACCAGGAGGTGTGAGTCCCAGTCTTGCCCTGGGCACAAAGCCCCCAGGGTGACCGAGGGCCAGCCATTGTCTCTCAGCCCCATGAAGCAGGCAATGGCAAACCCCTTCCAAACCCTTGCCAGGAAAACTGCAGGGACTAGTCCAGGCAGTCGCCAGGAGTCAACATTGACTCAAAGGAAGAAAAGAAAAAAAGGAGGGGGGGAATGTAATGCAGTATATTATAGGCTGTAGAATGGGTGCTTGACCCCATAAATGCTCCAGCCCTTTATTTATTTATTTATCAAATTTATATAGCCGCCCACAATAAGGGACTGGGCAGCGTATAAAAAAAAATATAAAACTATAAATATGTCAAAAACAGTCATATTAAAAGGATAAAAAAGTTCTGAATGCGTCTCTCTCCCTTTTTCTAGCAACTCCCATCCAACAACCAGGTGAGTTTCTTCTATTCGCCCTCCGTTAATTAATAAGTTTTTCTCTTTCTCTCTCCTCCCAAAAAATCTCTCTTAAGGAGCTGAAAGAGCCTCAAAGGACCCCCAAAGCCTCCAAAGATTTTTTGTACTCCCCAAATCCCTTTCCTAGAAATTTGGCGGCTTTTCCTTGCAGGGACCCCAAAATGTAACGCAATCGCACACAAGAGCAGCACACAACACCAGAGCCTCCCCCAGGGAAGGGGGGGCCGTGCAGGTCATTGGGGGAGGGGTAGGGAGCACCCCAAGTTTGTGGGCTGCCCTTCCTGACCCCCCTTTTGAGCTTCCACACAAGCTCCGGCCAAGGGACACCAGGCTGGACACCAGACACCATTTCTGACTTCACCCTCCGAGCAGCATCTTCTCAGTTCGGATGAAGTATCTGGGGAGGGGGGAGGGAGGGAGGCCTCCTCTCTTGATTGACCCTCTAATTAAGCCGAACAGGGACAAATTCCACCTTGTCAAGGTCAGGCTGGAGCCTCCCTTTGCAGCCCCTCGGCTGAACTGGGACCCCCTTCGAGCCCCGGAGATGAGATGGGGGGGAATCCCTGGTCCTTCACAGCCTTTTCCTCCCCGAAAGGGGCAGATTCTCCCTTCATCTGGGCCCTGCCCATCATCCACCCCCTGAAGGTTGGGCCTGCCTGGGGGCAGGGTGTGAAAGGGAGGGGGAGGGGAAGCCCACTCTGCGTGTTTCCTGCAGACTCTCCAAAAAAAACTTATTTCCACTGAAGGTTTTACTGCATATTTTAATTTTCTTCCCCATCTCTTTGTTTCACAGCCCTCATGAGTTAATCCTACTATCCCTTCCTGCTCTCAGATGCAAAATAGCTGAAGCATTTCAGCACCTGATGAATTTCTGCCTTTTTTGCAACACTCAAACGATGCAGCTTCAAAACTGGCAAGAGGAGGAGAATCACAGGCTGGACGTTCTCCTGCTGAGACCCACCAGCTTCCTTTCAGGGCCTCTCTGTCTTTTGAGGGAGGGGGAAATGGGGAGGGTGGTGGAGACCACCTAGTCTGCCCCCAGGAACTCCTGGCCTGCCTGTCACTGCAGACCCTCCAATTTCTCCTGCCCACCCCCATTCAGAGCAATGGCTGCAACCCACCCACTTACAGCCACTTAACCAGAAATCCATCTGGCGCTTAGCCAAGCCTGGAGGTCACCATATCCAGAGAGATCCAGATGCTCCACATGCACCAGCCACCCTGGGATCCCCATTTCCTGAGAAATGATCTCAGGGATCAACTGGACTCTGCCCAGCAGACCCCAACCTCTTTCTCCTTCCTTGGATCCCTCTCGTTTCTCCGTCTCATCTCTCCCGGGTTTGAATGCGCAGGAGCTTCACCTTCTTGCTATTCTCCTCTGGGTCAATTCCCTTGGCTTTTATTTGCCATAAAACAACAAACTTTAGACTGTAGGGAAACCCTGGAATGATGTCAGTTGATGCTGTCTGAAAAGTCTGGTCTCAGCTCCATATTCCTCTCAGGTCAGATGCCATTTAATCCGTTCCTTCCATCCCTGAATTTCTGATCCTCCGCAGAAGGGAGAGGTTTCCCACACACATCTATAGGTCTCCTTGCCAGCATGGCTCCTCTGATCAGAAGGCGGCTCTTCCTTTGGAGCTCCTTCCTCGCTACCTACATTCATACGGATTCTCTCCAGGGTGGATCCTTTGAGGAAAACGAAGAGGAAGCCCCTGATCCATTCCATGCTTTCAGCACCCATGTTGCTTGTCTCTGATCCCGGCTTTGGAGGGTGGACGCGAGTCCAACTTATCTTCTGAGTATTTTTCCACAGAAGGGCATTTCCCCCTCTCCTTCCCGAGATCCTGTTTTATGAAGAAGAAGAACTGCCGTGCGATAATTTTTTCCTAATTTTATTTAACTTGATTTTGGTCCCCCCCCAATTTCCAAATATCCCTTTCAAGGAGGGTTCTTTGTTTCTGGTGTTCTTGCGTTGGGTTCATTTTCACTCTCATTCTCCTCATCAGCCCTCCCTGGGGGAAAAGGGACAGGAACCCATTGGGAATATCACAGTCCAGATCCACATATTGAACAGGAAACTGGAAAACTGATGAAGCAAGTAAAATGCTGATGGAAGGAATGTGGCAAGAGAGAGAAACAGGGAAGTGTTGTAAAATTAGCAGAAAGAACGGTTGCAAATGATTGTGGTTTGTGGCTTTAAACGATAAAAAGGATTGCTGGGAGGGGCTCGGGGCCACTCGGCCTCAAGCTGTCCATTTGACCGCTTGTCCATGCTGGTCCTCATTGCAGTGGAATTATAAGTAAGTATGCTATGTTTTGATTATTGATTATTGAACTAAAAGTTTAATAAAACCTTTATAATTTTGAAGTGGTCCGTGTCCTGGTCTGTATGTCTCTCGTGCTTGGCGAGGTTGTTCCCTGACATTGCTGTCCTTCACGGGAACGGGAGCTGCCCTGTTGGCTCCACTTGTGCGCGGCAGAACCCGCTACCAGCATTAGCTGAGCTGGTGCAGACGGTCACAACGGCAGGGTGGACGGGGAGGGGCTGCAGCGTTAAGGACCTCCCCTCCCGCACCCCGATGGGCAGACCCAGCAGCCCTGGCTGCTTCCAAGGCAGACACCGGCTAGTGGGTCTTCCCAACAGGTGCCCACCCTCCTCAACCCGGTCAGTCTGTTTGTGGCACGTTTGTTCTGCTCATCGATACAGCAATCTGTCTTTTGTGGGTGGAGGGACAGTGTTGGGAGAAGACTTTGGATGCTGGGTGAGGGAATAGAATTGTTCTTTCGTATTTTATTTAACGCACACATTTATATGATGCTAGTTCACCGTCCTCTAGGCAGCTCGGATGGATAAAAAATCTTGAAAAGCATATAGAAATTAAGTAAACTTATCCAGTTCTCCTGCATTCTTTTGGCCCTTGGAAGTGAGGAAGGCAGCTTTCTGAACCTCTCTGGGTAACCATGTTTCTCCCTTCCTGAATCTCTGTCTCACAGCCCCGGCAACATCTGGCTTGTGATAACACATCTGCACAGATAGTTTCGTATCCATATCTATGTCCATCTGCCAGATGGGCTGTGATATGGGAAGAAATAGCCCACCACTGTTTTGAGAAAAGGCCTCCCTCTCCGCAGACCCACAGCCCTAGGGTGGGACACGGACTGGGGGCTCGGCCGTTCCCGGAGCTGGAAGGACGGAAGCCTCTCGCGTGCCTTTTCTGACCAAAATAAAGGTTATCTCCTTCTACCATTCCACAATTGTGCGTCTCTTTCTTGAAGCCCTCTAAAATGCTCGCACTGATAAAGAAAAGAGTGAGGAAAGTTTTAACGAACAAAGAAAACTCTGACATCTGACGGGCTGGGTTTTCACTACTCGCCTAACCCAAAACCTGGTTTAAGCAAGCCAGGGTTACAGGTTCACGGGCTGGCCAGTTCCACAAATGGTTGAGTTCCCACAACATCCCTGCCAGCAAACCTCCCAGCTCCACTTAGTTTGGTCTACCTTGGCCTAGAAACCGCCACTGGGGTGCAGAGAGGCTCTTCTCAAAGGTCTGTCTCCACATCCAGGTGCAGAGGAGCAATGGTGGGAGGGGGAGGCTTTCCGTATCGTACTGTGCCAACTCAGAGGCAGCTGGTCAGCCACATGAGAACCCAAATACTGGTCTAAGCCAGAGCTTGGACCGATCCACCAGTGCTAGTCTTACCTTCTGAAGTTCCGCAAGGAAACGTCGACAATCATGCAGTGTGCTGGAGGTTGGGCAGGCAATCCATGTCTCGTCCATATGTCATATGAACACCCATCAGACCATACATTTAATGGTGCCAAGCAACTGTTCTTGCTGGTGGAAAGCAAAACGCTTTGCTCCACAGCGCAGCTGCCACACTTATCAGTCCGTGTCTAGCAGAATAATCTCCTGTAGTTGCACGAAGGCTCTTCACTCCGGAACAGTGAAAAGCTGTTTCAGGAGTCTCTGGGAATGCCAGAGATGCAGATTACCTCGTGAATGAAATCCGGTGGCCAACTTACTCTGGTCCAGCAACTGCAGCACTGCAGTGGCCCAGATGATGCTGTAGAGATGGACCTCTGCACAGCTCCACTGCTCCATGGAAAGCAAAAGGTTCAGCAGTTCTCTCTTTCCTAAAGATTAATCCTTAGCTTTCCATGTCTGGGGGCCTGCCAGTTGTGTTGGAGTTGAACTCCCATCGTCCCCAGCCACGCGGACTGAGACTTTATGGGGACTGAAGTCCAACACCTGTAGAAGGTGCCAATCTAGGAAAGGTAGTTTCATCTCATGTCCTGGATGTCCTGGACTTATGAAAAGCAGAAGATACTCAGTTCTCTCCTGAGAGTCCATCTTCAGGTTTCGGACGTTTGTTTGTTTTTTTATTTATCATTATTAGATGGCCGCCCGTCTCGTGATGTGATTCTGGGCGGTGTGCAAACAAAGCACTGAAAACTGATGGACCCGGACGGGAGCCGGGGGCTGTTCCTGCTGGTCTTTGGCACCCTCCATCCGAGGCCTTGGTGGCTGCCTGGAACAGAGGGCCACGGAGGCTTTGGATCAGATTGCGCCTATGCGAGCTCTCCCCTTTGCACAGTTTCATGTTGCCCATTCTTCCACATGACCCTGCAGAAGGTTGCCCAGGCCCCCTTTACTCAAGAGAGCCCATATCACCCGAAACAGGGCTGCGGGGTGGCAATCTGCAGATGCAATAAGGGCGGAGATGTATCGTTGCTTCACCATCCTCACCACCACAAGGTAGGCCTTAATAGTGGCTCCAATCTGTGTCTGGTTGAGTTTGTCCTTCATTGACCGCCAGCGATGCTCTACACCAGGTTCTCAACCTTGGGAACTTTCAGATGTGTGGACTTCAACGTGCTGGCTGGGGAATTCTGGGAGTTGAAGTCCACACACCTTAATGTTCCCAAGGTTGAGAAACACTGGTCTAGACATCTCTTCCCCCATTTCATCTCCCTCAACTCAACTCTGAAAACCACGGACAGCAACGGGATCCGCAAGAGGGCAGAGGTCAGATAGGTGTGATCCGATCCAAATCCTCCATGGCTCACTCGTTCCAAGCAGTAGCCAAGGCCTCAGATGGAGGGTGCAGCAGCCCCCACCCTCCTTTGACCCTCATCCAGGCCCATCAGTCGCCAGGGGCAGAGCAATCTAAAGGGTCCTGTCTCCCTGCGGTGGATAGTGGCACCGGAGAACCCCGTGGTAATCCGGGCATGATCTGGCCACGACGACGGGACACCAACAACTCCCCCAGTTGCAGATCACATAGTAACTGCTCCAACAGGAACACCAGATCCGGTGTGTGACCACTGTCCCGTGTTGGTCCGGGATGACCTAGCATGAGCCCATGGCTGTCCTGGTGGCCATGAACCTGGAGGCCAATTTAATGAACAGGGTCTCACATCTGGCAACCTGTGGAGCAGCACTCAGAAAGCATCGCCACACCTTCATCCTGGCCCTGGAGTCTCGGTTGATGCCACATCTGAAACCCCGCTGGGCACGTTTCCATGTTGTCCTGACTTCTAGCTTCCATACAATGCTCTTCATTGCAAGGTTTCCAGCAAGGGTCTCCCAAATGGGAAGCGTGGAGATGCTCTGCTTTCTGCGTTGTGATGCAAGACGTCTCCAGGGACTTCTCAGATGCCATAAAAACTGTGCCTCTTCTTTTGCCAGCATCGGCTCCATGTGTGACCCAGGATGAATGCAGGCAAGACACGGGACATCCAATGCCTGAAAGAGGCTGACAGCAAGAAACTGAGACCCTCCCCAAGGCAGAAGAGTGGTCTGGGGAGCTTGCAAGCTGTAGAAGAGGGACAGGAGGAGGAAGCTCCAACCCGCCAGCTTCATCCAGGACACTGACCAGGTGAGGAACCCAGAGGGAAAACTGAAGGCAAAGAGACCTGGGATCCAGCAAGACCCCCTTTGGCAAGAGAGGGTGATTGATGCATGCACTGACCACAAGATGCCCCTTTTACAACCAGCCCTTTTCTAATTCTCTGTAAGGTGCATAAATTGCCCTTTGTTCAGGTCAATGAGCAGATGCTCAACGCCTTTTTCATGCCCGAAGAAGCAAAACTTTCTCTCCTTTCCCTCCCCCCTCAAAAAAAGAGAAAGTCCTTTCCAATGCTTTTGCTGAACAAGCTACACATGTTGGGAAGAAATTTGGAAAGCCTTTCACATCACTGGTGAAGTAGAGAAGCATCAGAGGTGAGGAGGGGAAGAGAAAGTCCAAAGGATGAGCAGATGAAGGCCTGGGGCAGGAGAAGAGCCTCAAAGAGGCAGGGGGACAGTCTGAGGACCCAGATGGGGAGGGAATTCATTGATTAAAAAACAAACAACCCCCCCCCCCCAAAAAAACCCCTAGTCTCTCAAAATGAGGACTGGGGCTAAAGTGGAGATGCTTTCACGGTCTGCATCACAGCAGAAATTTCCCCACAAGCTTCACCACTGGAAGTTAGTTATTTTCCTGGCATGAGGGCAAGATGTCAGGGGTCAAAAATGGGCTGTGGTGGAGCCCATGGATCCAAGAGTCCCCTCACCCTAAGTAACACATGGGGATGGAAGGAAAAGTTGTGGAGTGGCCCCAATTTAGATGGGACCAAACAGGGACAGAATAAATTCACAGAGGATCATCTGTTAATGGCTAGTGCAAAAGGAGACTGCCCATATGGGTGGCCAGAGCTCCCTCAGCCTTTCTGCACCTTGGGAAGGGCGTCCAGAGCACAAGCGGCCTGCAGCGGTTCCCAGTGACTGGGGGCAAGAGAGGCAGGGCAGGGCTGGGCAGGGCTGGGCGAAGAGGAAGCCGGTTTCTTGCCTCTGATGTTTTCTGCCACCTCACGGAAGGCTGAGGAGCACTTCAGCCCCGTTGGGGAAAAGGCCTCACTCTTCGCCTCTCCTGTCCCCCTCCCAGACTCTCGAGCTGGGACCCTCCCAGACTGAAGGGAAAAACTGAAAACTGCGTGCTAGGACCCACAAGGACCATGTTCTCCCACCGATGCCCCAGAGAAGCCCACAGCATGGGTCTCCAGACCTCGCAGCAATGGTGAAGGAGAGATCTCTCCCCTCAAGGTTGCCTCTAGCCACCATTTCCAGGGGCTGCCAGGAGATTTATTATATATATATATATATATAAAAAGCCAGACAACTACCTGGGGTTTAAAATAGGTGTACAATAGGCTTTTTTGCGCTTTTGTAATTTTGGAAGAAAAAACGTTATTCCTTCTGACACTGCCAGTTTTCACACAGCCCTGCCAACGGAAGGCTTCCTGATCACGAAGGGAGCTGCCCACGGGCATGGCTGGGCCCCGCTGCCACCCAGCATCCCCCTCCCCGAGCATGGTGATGCACAGCACAGTTGGTCACTCCAGATGGCCTTTCGGGGGTCCAGGGATTCGCTCTTCCTTGAGGAGCTTCTTCCTCCCGCTGTGATGTTCAGCGTTACCTCAACAACTATCCTCACAGCTGCTTGTCCTTGGTCTCCCCCCCAGCTCAGCCAGCAACGAAGCCCCCAGGGATGGCCCCGCGTCTTGATGCTCGGCAGCTGGAGAGGCTGCTTTCTTTGCAGTGACCAGAGGGAGCCCTTTCATTTCAGCCCCAGCCCAAAGCCCACGAAGAGGCAGCCCCGAAGCCGGTGAATCGGTGCCCTGGAGAGAGGTACCCTGGTCTCCTGGCGCAGGTGCGGTGGAGGAGGGCGTTGGCTGCGGTTCCACAGGGCTCCAGCTGTGAGGAGGGAAACGGGGGCAGCTGCCAGGTAAATCTTCCTGCTCCTCTGGACCTTCATGGGCCAGGAAATCCATTTCTGCTTCACTGTGTTCTTCCCCAAAGCACCACCAGCTCAGCTCAGCCCTTTTGAGACTAACTCATGGGGAGGTGATCTCGAATCATGGCGTTATAAATCTGCTTCTGCACAGAATGTCTCAATTAGTGCAAAGGATGTGCGGATTTCCACGTGCCCCTCCTAAATTCTGCCGCCTTCCAATCCTCTCCTCGAAGCCGGCAACTTCCCCAGAAGCACCTCTCCTCCCCAGTGATTTTTTTATTCATGCACAGCATTGTTTAATTATTCCAGGCGGCCTTTGGGAAGTCCCGGGGTTCACTCTTCCTTGTGGAGCTTCTTCTTAATGCTGTGATTGGAAACCCAGCTGGTACAAGCCTTTTGCCCCTCCTAAGTTCTGCCGCCTTCCAACCCTCTCCTCGCAGCCGGCCTGGATGGAACCCATGGCGGGTGGCAACCAGACCCCGCGGGTGACGGAGTTCTTGTTCCTGGGCTTCTCTGGCATCCCCAAAGGCCGACCCTTCCTCTTCCTGCTGTTCCTGGCCATCTACCTCATCACCTTGCTGGGCAACTCTCTGATACTCGTTTTGATCCAGCTGGATTCGCGCCTCCACAGTCCCAGGTACTATTTCCTCAGCCATTTGTCCTGCTTGGACATTTGCTATTCCTCGGTCACCATCCCAAAGATCCTGGTGAACTTCTTGCACCAGCAGCCCATCATTTAGTATAATGAGTGTATGGCCCAGATGTTCTTTCTGATGATGTTTGCAGGAACTGAGTGCGCACTGCTGGCTGTCATGGCCTATGACCGCTACGCTGCCATTTGCGAACCTTTGCGCTATTCTCAACTCTTAAGTAGGAGAGTGCGAGTCCCTCTGGCTGCTGCTTCATGGATCTGGGGCCTTCTCAACTCAACCATTCACACAGCGCTGGCAACTGATTTGACCTTCTGTAGAGCCAACCAGATCCATCACATCTTCTGCGATGTCCCCCCGCTCTTGAAAATTGCTTGCAGTGACACGTATGTTAATCAGGTGGCTCTTCACACAGCAAGTGCGATTGCGGGTCTGTGCCCTTTTGTCATTGTCATGATTTCATATATCTACATCCTTTCCACAATTCTGAAAATCCGTTCTAACACTGGAAGGAGAAAGACATTTTCCACGTGTGCTGCTCATTTAATTGCAGTCGTCCTCTACTTTGGAATGATCAACTTGAACTACAACCGGCCCAGTGCGGGCTACTCTTTGGGGGTGGACACCCTGGTCTCCATCCTGTATTGTATCATCACCCCCATGCTGAACCCCCTCATCTACACCCTCCGAAACAAGGAGGTCAAGGGGGCCCTGCGAAAGCTCCTGAATGGTCAGAAGGTTGATGCATCTCCCGGAAGGCAGTGAAGGAAAAACCGGGTCATCGTCCTACTCTAACTGGGTGTCCTTGTCTGTTGAAATTTTCCAGACTGAGGGGCTGTGTAGCTGCACATTTCAGTACGGCCCGTTGCTCCCATGGCGTTCGGCTGTGTGTCACCGGTTCTTTTCTGAACCAGAGTTTGACCCAGACTCAACGAAGGCACAAAGCACTGGAAACCGGACAGTTGGCTGGTTTTTTGTATCTCCTTCAATGGCTGGAGGAGACTTTTGTTGTAGAAAAGGAAAGCTTACAAAAATACAAATGAAGGCCCTGCACTGGTTGTGTTGTTACTGATGGATCTTTTTACCCCGGCTGCTGTTTTATGTGTGCGTTTTTTTCTGTTTTACACTTTCCACACTGTTAGCCACCCAGAGTCATTAATTTGAGACGGGCAGCCATATAAATTGGACACATAAATAAACAAATGCCTTCAACTCGTGCGGAAATTAACAATAAAGCTATTTTCTATTTTTACTACTTTGCATAAGCTCTTTGTCTCTACTACAATCTTTAAAGTTCAGTTTCACTATATATTTTCACATCTTTCTATTCTGTATCTCTGTTTGTTCATGGCTGACCTCTCTGTTTCTGTGCTCTTAAGCCCTGTACATCTGTAAGGTCACTCTCCACAGAGCGACACTCCTTTTAATTTCTGTTTTTTATCCCTGAATCTGTGTTGGTTTCAATGGGGATTGCTTTTATTGAGGACTGAGCGCAACCTGACAGCTCCAGAGCTGAGGACCACGCCAGAAAAAAGGGTGAGGATTTCATGTACAACAACATCTTTCTTCTGCTGCTCACATCGGCCAAAATATCCCCCTTTTCTGTATAGAGTCAAATGTTGTGCCTTGTGCTGTTTGGCTAATTTATAATATAATATACTGCACGAATCACAATCATGCAGTGTACGTCCAGCCACTGAAATTAGTGCCCTGGCGAGAAGGAAATGCCCTTCCTACTTCAGCTGCAAAGGGAGGGAGGGAGGGAAGAAGGGAGAAGGACCTCCCTTTAAAAAAAGTAACACTCTCAAACCCCTTTCTAGACCACCACTTAAAAACAAATGAAATAAGTCCCTGTCTAGTTATGCCTGAGGTGTGGGGGAAAATTAGCCTGCTTCACCTGTCCTTTCCTCAGCCCTGACACAGTTGAATCTTTCTGGTGCCTGCTGGTAAGTGCCACACGAGAGAGTTTGCCCCCAGAGGGTCCCTGCTGCTCCTCCTCCCAGCTTTACTCCCTGCAGAATCCAGGGCAGGGATATTCTCGGGGCCTCACGCCAAGGCACATTTCCCCCACGAGCACCACCTGCCACGGATAATGCAGGCAACCGGGAGACTTGCTTCTGTTGTAAGAATGAGCTTCTGAACATCTCCCTCCCTGCCCTGTTGGCAGACTGTTGGCTGAGCCACCTCCATTCTCATTGCACCTGAATCCAATTGTGGGAGAACATGGAGAGAAGGTGATTCTGCTTCAGCCACAGCTGGTCTTCTGCAGGTGGGATAACCAGCAGAGGTGAGTTGCTTTGTGGCCCATCAAGGATTCTCCTTCCAATCGTTGGAGGGAAGAACTGTAAGGAGAGATCTGTCACTGGGGGTGAGAGGGAAGTGGTGAGGGGCCCAGAATGCCTGAAGACCTGATTCTACCCAGGAATGTTCATTTAGGGGATCTTAGAAACGACAAAGATCTTCCCCTGCCTTAACAACAGACCACAGTTTGTAACCACCAAAAACCCAGGTTTTCCATCCTTCCCAGGACTGTATACTGCTTCAAAGATGTTGATTAAAGTAAGTTTTGACCAAAGTGCCCCTTCAGTGCAGCACCCTGGATCAAAGTTGGGCACTGCACACTTACAGGGATACATTTTCCTACTCCTGTTGTTACACAACAGGCAAGGGAGATGTTTGGACCAAAATTCAAGAGAGTCAAACCAAGAACATCCTCACACAATACAAGTAATTGTGGATCATGTATTGCATGTCACTAGCTTAGATGATAAATATTGGCCGTGGAAGCAAGAGGGAACTTCCATATTCAGAGGTGTATTTCAGCATAACATTTGTTGACGAACATAGAGAGGAAACTTGCTTACGTCCTTGCAAAAGGCATCTTGGAAGAGGCGCCTTCACCCTAAGGTCTCCATCCACTGGGCAAGAACTCCTGAAGCACCTCCAAAGACCAACAGCACCACCTTGTCCTTCTGATCACAAAGACCTTTAATCCAGCTTGCAGGTGGAATCCAGAAAGACACTTATAGTGGTTTTGATAGTTAAACCTGTTATCTAGCAAGATTCCTTTCTGTAACAACCTGCGTTCATTTCATATGATGACCTGGTTCTAAATGAAGTTGAAGCTTCATTTAAAGGAGATGAAATAAGAGGGGGCAGGACTGTTCTGTGTTGAAGCCCAGAGCAAGTCAAGCATTTTCTTGGGTGACCCTTAGAGATTTATGGCATGTCCAGTGGCACACCTAGGGCTGGATCCAGCCCCCATTACTGAGAGATTTTGGGATCTGGATTGAAATGAGGGGCAGAAGGAACTCTAAAAGGAAGAAAATCCGAAAGCAACCCAGTGTGCCTTGGAACAAGCTGCTAAGCCGGTCTGCCCCTGGTTCATTCTCTGTAGCACATTTTGGTAGCGATTCTGGGGATTTCTTGCTCATTCGGTCCCTTCTGGTGTCTCAGGACCTGAACATCATTTCCTGAGGACCGTCTGTCCATAGCTGTGTCTTTCGGTTCTTGGCAGTCTCCTGCCTGGGTCATCACTAGCAAGATCCTGCTGCCTCGACTTCTGCTGATTTCTGGTAGCCTCTTTTCAGGGGCCTTCAGTTTTCAGGCTTCAGGTCTTCTCCAGAATATCTCAGCTTTAGCTTCATTATTAATGTTCTAGCAATCAGTCTGTTTTCCTTCTTCTAGTACTGAATAGATTTGCTTTTCTTGGGATCCAGGTTATTCTCAACAGTCTTCTCCAGCACCACCACAATTGGAAGGCACCATTTTTTCCCTTCCCCTGTTTGTACTGTGTCAATATTGGCTGCTGGCATAATCTTAATTGCTTTAATACTGAGCAGGTTTTCTGTCCTGGTTTTTCATCTTCACAAGAGACTCCGTAAATCCTCCTCACTTCCAGCCATATCCGAGTGATATCATCTGCATATCTGAAGCTGCTGGTGTTTCTCCCAGCCCTTTAAATTCAGATTTCTATTTCTTCTCCTAATGGCAAATTCTGTTGCTTCTAGTTCTTCATACAGAATCTGCATATGTTAAAGACATCAGAGACCTCTTTTCCCCAGTTGGAATCATGGCTCTGATATCTTCCATGCTCATCTCTGCTTCCTGGACATCATACCAGTTTTTCAGCAGAGATGAGGTGGACCAGCAGACCTGTCTTGAAAGGGCTCTCCCCATTTCCTGTGGTCTCCACAGCTGAAGGCATTTTCATTGTCAATAAAGCAAAATAGACAGCTTTTTGGGGGCCATGGCCTTTTCCATGATCCCTCAGAGGTTAATGATGAGATTTTGTAATCAGTGCCTCCAACCAAAGCAGAATCCCACCCCTTTAAACTTACCATCAGTCGCTGGCCGTGCTTCTGTATAATGCTGGAGGATGCTTGGCCCTTCCTCAGATTAGGTGACTGGGAGGGAGCAATCCTTTCTCGCTGCAGGACCTCCTGCCGTGGTCTGTGGGGATGACGTCGGGAGATGGGGAAGAGCCACAGCCAGGGGAAGGGCCAGACAGGAGGCACAAGAGAAACAGCAGTGTGAAAAATGTCTCAGGAGGGCCCCCCTTCCCCAATTTCTTGGGCTGTGGGGGGGCCGGGGGAGAAACGGACTTTCAGACTGGCAAGATTCCATTAATGCATCTTACAAAAAGCAGGATTCTTCTGTCTGTCCTGCTTCCTGTCTGGAAGGCTGACTCCCCCTGACTGAGAACTCCAATCCTGCCAAGGCTTCATCCATTTCCAAGGCTGTGATAAACAAGGTTCAGAGGTCCCGATCCACTTGGCACAGCATTCCAACCCTCTGGAATCTGGCACAAGGAAAGTGAATCTTTTTCTGACACGGCCAACAATGAGGCCATACTGGGCTACTTTCACACCATGGTAAGAACACACTATACAAATTTATACCTTTTGGGGAATAATGCTAGGAATGTATGCGGCACAGGAAAGACACGTAGATGTTACTAACTTGGAGCATATTCATGGCCTTCTCAGTAGCCTTTTCAGTTGAGGGTTGGTGCCTTTCAGAAGGTAACTGGCCAGAGCAGGTAATCGAGACCCCTGAAACTCCCCTTCAACATCAGAAATATTTGCTAGTGTCGCTGTCCAGGCTGGGACTCCCTGAGGGTCAAACCAAACCCGGCTGCTCCAGGCAAGAGAAACACAGCACATCCCTCAAGAGATCAGAGGTGGAAGGATTCCTACATCCTCATCAGAATTTTAGCACCAATATGATGACCTGATTCTAAACAAAGTTGCCCCTTGATTTAGGGGAGGTAGGACAGCATCCTATAAATACATGTAAGCTGTCAAGAGCAAAAGAGGGCAGACCTGTTGTGTGTTAAAGCAAGAGCACGTCAAGTGTTCCTTGGATCTCCCTTGGAGATTTATGGCATGTTCACAGCGTACCTTGGGTTGGATCAAACCCTAGGTTTGTTGAGAGAATTGAGGATCCTTATCAAAATGAGGAGGGAGAGGGAATTCTGAAGTCAAGGACATGGGATGAAAGCCCAACGTGCCTTAGTCTCAGCTGCTCCTTGTTCCTGCTGCCCTTGCCCTCAACAGCAGGTTCTGTGGGAATGAAAGGAATTGCAGAGCATAGAAAACAGTGCACACCTCCTGAACTTGGAGCCTCTTCACAGCCTTCTCAGTAGCATTTTTCATTGACCGCTGGTGCCCTTTAGAAGATCATCTATGAAAGCAAAGAGCAGAAACCCCCTGGATTGTCACGGATGTACCACTAGCATGTTCTTCTGCAGGCTGATGACTTCTCAAGAGGGTGATGCAAAACCTGCAGCTCCAGGGGAGAGAATCGTGGTGCAGCCCCTCAGGATGCCAGAGGTGGAGAAGGCAGAGCTGAAGGACTGCTACTTCCTCACTGCACTTCCCAGCACTATTATTGGGGCCCCTTTGCCCATTCAATATTTCTCTTGGTTCTGGAGAATTAAGCTCCCCAGTCTAACTCTTCACCCTGGGGTTAATACTAATTGAAAATGGGACAGGGAGAAGGAAGGAAGGAAGGAAGGAAGGAAGGAAGGAAGGAAGGAAGGAAGGAAGGAAGGACGGACCCAGAATATCAACCCATATATATCTGATCCTTAATATAGGTTATATTCAGGGATATCTCATTGTGCTTCTTCCATGCGTTTTCCAAGGTCCTTTGCCCCTCATTCCTTTCTTCACATGCTCATTTCTATTTTCACAGCTGTCCCTTTTCTTCCTCATGGATGCGCAGAACGAAACACAGGGGACAGAGTTCATCCTCCTCGGCTTCTCCAGCCTCCTGAGCCACCAGGTCCACCTTTTCCTTGTGCTCCTTGCTGCCTATTTGGCCATACTGATGGGCAACTTCATGATCCTAACCCTTGTTCTTCTCGATTCCCGCCTTCACACCCCCATGTACTTCTTCCTCAGCCAGCTCTCCTGCTTGGATATTTGCCTTTCTTCTGTGGTTGTACCAAAGATCCTGGTGAACCTCCTATACCAGCAGCAAACCATCTCCTACAACCAATGCCTGGCACAAGCGTTCTTCCTCATTGGCTTTGCGGGTTGTGAGCCAGCACTGCTGTCCGTCATGGCCTATGACCGCTATGCTGCCATCTGCCAGCCTTTTCACTATGCCCACCTGATGAGGAGTAAGGTGTGTATCCAGCTGTCTGTGGCCATTTGGCTCTGGGGATTCTTGGACTCAGCTATCTATATTGTTCTGGCTTCCAGGTTGGATTTCTGTGGAAACCACCAGGTTCCTCACATCTTTTGTGATGGTCCCCCATTATTGAAAATTGCCTGCAGTGATACCTCAGTCAATGAGTTGACCACTCATATCACCGGCACCTTTGTGGGCCTCGTCCCTCTTCTCTTCATCATCCTGTCTTATTTCTACATTTTGGGCTCCATTCAGCAGATTCGCTCCAACACCGGCAGGCGCAAAGCCTTCTCCACTTGTGCATCACACATTGCTGTGGTAACTCTCTTTGTTGGAAATGCCTTTGTGAACTACAACCAGCCCAGTGCTGGCTACTCCCTAGAGACTGACACCCTGATCTCCACAATGTTTTGCATCGTCACCCCCATGCTGAACCCCTTGATCTACAGCCTCCGCAACAAGGAGGTGAAGGGGGCCCTGTGGAAGGTTCTCAGCTGCCAGAAGACAGCATAGCCTTCATTTCTTTATGGCCAGTAAAAGATTGCTTGTCAAGTCTGGGAAAAACCTGTAGAAGAATATATCCTTCACTTTTCAATCATAATTTTTAATGAAATTATCATAAAAAACAAGCTGTTGGGAAACTCATTTTTTATCATAATTTCATTAAAAATTAATTAAAGTTATCATCCCCAGACGGATGGGGCTTCTGAGCGATTAGGCTCTGGTTTAATCTTAGGCCTAATATCTAAGACGTTTTGTAAATTACCAACAAGATAATTGGGTTGATCTCTTGCCCTTTGCTGAAGTGGCTTACAATAATGCCGTTCACAATAGCACTGGTTTTAGCCCTTTTAAAATAGCTACGGGTCAAGACTTTGTACCCATTCCCGAACTTCCTTCTGAGAAGACTGGCGTAGCATCGGCAGACGAATGGGTTAAACAGATGAAAGAACTGTGGCCAGTTATAGAAAAGGCGCTGGAGAAAGCAAGAGAAAGCTACAAAAAATATGCAGACCGGAAGAGGGGGCCTGAAAAGAAATGGAAAATTGGCAACAAAGTATTTCTTTCAACCAAAAACTTGAAATCGTTACAGCCATCAAAGAAGCTGGGACCTAAATACCTAGGGCCATTTGAAATTGAAACAGTAATTAACCCAGTGACTGTTCCTCTCAAAATGCCTAAGTCATTAAAGAGGATTAACCCTGTGTTTCACTGTAACTTGCTAAAGCCCTATAAAGAGTCAACACGGTGCCACGTGGCTCCACCAGTCCCGGAACCTGTAATGATTGAAGGCGAGCAACATTTTGAAATAAAAGAAATACTAGATGTCAGAAACATAAAGGCAAAATACAATTTCTAGTCCAATGGAAACATTTCCCAAAGTCTTTTTCTGAATGGGCAGCTAGGAAACACATGATTAAAGAGTTTTATAAAAAATATCCTGATAAGCCAAAGTAAGATGTTCTTGTACAATGATAATGTCTGCGTGTATAGATTCCTGTTCTATTGTCTTTCTTTGTTTCATTGCAGGTCTTTGAGAACCAGCTTTGAAGGTTCTCTTCTTGGTGGGGCAGCATGTCAGAACCTCCAGCAATCAGTCTATCAGGTCATTAGTTGCTTGCTTCGTTTCTGCCATTTTCTAGCAGGGGGGAGCGGGAGCAAGGAAGGTGAAACCGTTAACACAGATGGACTGTTATCTGCGGCCAGGAATGTACAAGGTCGTACCAACCTGAGAAACCAGAACTAGCTAAGGAGAAGGGGGTAGACGAGAGGGTAAAAGTAGATTGGGAACGCACGGGCTTTTAGTTTCAGCAATGCTTTGAAGCTGTATGTACATCTTAGTAAATGAATTTCTTTTTGAACTTGACTCAGGTTTCAAGAGATTTTTCTTCATTGGGATTTGAACATCACAGACCTGACAGCAATTCCCGTTCTTCAGGTCACGCTTTTTCTTCTCTTTTGCTCTCGGTATTCCCTTCTGCCACCAGGCGCACGGTGTCTGCCACTTTTGATGAGATAAATTTATGCTCCCTCCTGCTTGATATGGGAATGCTAGAGAGCTCACGACGAAGCAAAGAACAAGATGCGGAGAATAACATTTCCAACTGGCCTGAAGAACCCACTCGATCCGTCGGCCCCTCTTTTGCGGGGACCAGGGGGTTGACTCTGCTCCCCTTTTGTTCCACATCTACGTGAAACTGCTGGGCGAAGTCGTCTGCCATTTTGCATCTCAATATCATCGGTATGCTGATGACCCCCGATTAGATCTTTTGACCCCAGGCTGGCCAAGGCCTGGAGGCTGAGTGGGTTTCTATGGGGAGGAAGCCTCTCTGACTTGATCCTAGCAAGGCCGAGTGCCTATGGCTGTTGGGGCCATCTAGATCTGTGGATATGCCTTCTTTAGCCTTGGATGGGGTCACAATCCCCCCCATTCAAGGATGGGGAGCAATCTGGGGATGCTCCTGGACTCACAGCTCCTGCTCAAAGAGGCCTTGGACAACTTTATCCAGTGCACCGTTGCGGCCATTCCTGGATCAGGCAGGGCTTCAGACAATCACTCATAGCCTAGTCACCTCGTGGTTCGACTATTGCCACACTCTATATGGGGCTGCCATTGAAGACCACTCAGAAGCTTCAGCTGGTCCAGGATGCTGTGGTGCAGGCAGTGAGGGGCATGCCTCAGTATGCCCACGTGACAGCCCTGCTCCATGAGGTGTCCTGGTGACCAGTATGCTTCCAGGTGCAGTTCGAGGCACTGGTCATGACCTCTAAAGATCTATATGTGGCAGGTCTGATCAAGGAGGCCAGGCTGCGAGGAATTCATTGAGAAAGTCAGAAGCTGTAATGTTCCCTTCCACAAACTCACGTTCCCAGGGAAGATAAACTGTCAGCTCAGCCACAAAACACTTGAAGACTAAGGAATGCTGGTTCAGATGCCCAGAAGAAAGTAACATCTCAGCAGCCGTAGACCTCTTTCTGTAAGGAATGCCCCGTTCAACAAGAGAAACTCCCATAACACATGTGGTTCACAAAAGAGGTTTACTCAAGCGTAACGCAACAGTTACAAACAAAGACAGGACTGGCTTGGCACATTTACATTGGTCACTTTATACCTCTCCCCTTCCCGCAGTTTTGCCCCGCGATCATGTTACAGGCTGCGGATTATCAGCCCCCCATAATCCCCCTCAATCATCCAGATGGCAGGTTCAGCCCGAGTCCCATTGTTCCTTGATCGACTGCCCCTCCGGCGTGGGCTGGTTCCCTTGGGGTCCTTTCAGTTGCATGCAAAACCGGGGTTTCTGGATTGTGCGGCGATCTTAGCTTCGCAGCTCGTGGCTACGCTCATTGTTAGCTCGCGCCACTTATCAGTGTAAATTAATTGCTTCCACTCTGCATTTTCCCGTTGACTAGGCGCAGGTGGCCATTAATCAGCCACGGCTTTCACTTCCTCTTTTCCCCGGCTTGCAAGCAGGCAGCGGAATTGGCTCAGCACGGTGGGCTGGCTTTCCTGGGAGCGCCGTGCTAGCTGAACCTGACCTACCACCCCCCTGAAAACAGACCCCCCCCTTTTTACTTCGGCTTCCCAGGGTACCTGTCGTAAAAGTCCCACATTAGGTCCAGTGCTTTTACATGGGCTTTTCTTACCCATTCGCTGTGGGACTTGGGGTAATGTTTCCACTGCACCAGCAGCTGTATCTGTCCCTTGTGCCTCCTCGCATCCAGTATCTGTTTCACCTCGAAATGCTGCTCCCCGCCGATCATGATGGGTGCCGGTGTCGCCTCTGCCTTGTGCCAGTTGTTCCCCGGCTGGTGCAGCTTCAATAGGCTGAAGTGAAATACCGGGTGGATTTTTCCGAGGCTTTTGGGGAGCGTCAGCCTGACAGTTACCGGGTTGATTATTTCCGCGATGGGAAACGGTCCCACGAACCTCGGGCTGAGCTTCTTTGAGGCCTGGTGCGTTTTCAGGTTCTTGGTCGACAGATACACCTGGTCCCCCACCTTCCACTACCACTCGGGGAGTCTCTTGCGGTCGGCGTATTTTTTATAGTCCGCTTTGGCTCCTTGCAGTGCCGCATGCACTGCCTGCCTCGTATTGCGGAGAGTACAGCAAAGATCCCAAAAATCCTGCTCTCAGGAAAATTACACATCAGCATGAGAGCTTGCAAAATGCAATATCCATATTTTGCTTTCCAAAGAAAATCCAGTCAGAAAATATAAACTAACTGGTGTTTATTGATAAAAATGCAAAACGTCATAAAATACAAGTTGCATACAAAATATAGGATATAACAAAGACTTCTTCTCACCGTAGCTTCCAAGACTTATCCACAACAAA
Source organism: Liasis olivaceus (assembly GCA_030867105.1). Classification (NCBI taxonomy): domain Eukaryota; kingdom Metazoa; phylum Chordata; class Lepidosauria; order Squamata; family Pythonidae; genus Liasis; species Liasis olivaceus. Next base: position 80,737,665 of record CM061355.1, read on the forward strand.
GCCTCTAGCTAAAAAAACACTTTCAGAGAAGAGGTACACTACTTGGTTACTAGTTACAACTACATAACCCATAAAAACCTACATGGTTAATTTTACAAGACTGACTGACAGGCTGGCCATTTAGCCCTCCTGTTATATTGCCAGCATGTATACCCCCACTGAATAACTAACATACACATTACAGTAGGTGGCAGTAAAATGCATAACAGCATCACAAGATGCTTTGCTTACATTACTTCATAGAATAATCTCGACACCTGTTTTTGTATAGGGAACGGGATGACCTTCTTCCCATGAGAAAATCCTGATACCTCGTGGTGTCTATCTGGGCGAACCAGGAGTCCAGAGAGTCTATGCGAGATGCCGGTTGAGTCAACTCCGGCATGGGGATGAAATCTCGCCCGGTGGCCACCTTGAATGGGGAGAAGCCGGTGCTTTTGTGGACGGTGTTGTTGTAGGCTACTTCCGCGAATGGCAGTAGCTCCGCCCAGTCGTCCTGCTGGTGCCTCACGTAGCACCGCAGGTACTGCTCGAGCCCCCTGTTAAGGCGTTCGGTGGCTCCATCTGTCTGCGGGTGTGCCGCGGATGATAGGGCTTGCTGCATCCCTACCCGCTTCAGGAACTCCCTCAGAATCACATGATGAAGTTGCCGCCTCGATCGCTGACTGATTAATTGCTTCCACTCTGCGGTTTCCCGTTGACTAGGCACAGGTGGCCATTAATCAGCCATGAGTTTCACTTCCTCTTTTCCCCGGCTTGCAAGCAGGCAGCGGAATTGGCTCAGCACGGCGGGCTGGCTTTCCTGGGAACGCCGTGCTAGCTGAACCTGACATACCGCCCCCCTGAAAACAGACCCCCCCCCTTTTTACTTCGGCTTCCCAGGGTACCTGTCGTAAACCCCTTTGCTCGGCTCAAGAAAAGCCATTCTATTCAGCCTACTACCCTCCTGACCTCGCTAATATGCACGTGCTAAAATCCAATCAAATATTTCAGTGCACTAATTAAATGTGTTTAGTCATCTGCATAAGTCTATATAGAGGGACATCCTTCCCCACTTTAGACTTGTCTTTCACCTTCGGTAATGGAAAAGACTAATTTCTGCTTCAGGGGAATTGTGTACTAGTCTCTGGTCCAAATTTACTGATTTATTGATTTAATGACCCAACTCGTCCAATGTGACTCTGGGCAGTGTACTAAACAAAAAGCAGACAATAAACCCCCAAGTTTCAGAGGGAGCCACAGCCTCTGAACGGATCTGAACGGAGCCACCAGTGGCCAGCCAGGAAATCTCTGGCAGAGGACAGAAGCCTTTTGTGGCTTAGCTGGTGCTTTGCAACGAGAGCTGGAAACAGAGTCAAAAGTTTTACCGCTCTGGGGCTCGACTCTGATCTCCCTGGACCAGCTCGCAGGAGACGCTGCTGCTGGTGGGGAATAGCGGGCATTGCCGAGAGAGTTAGTTAACCGGCCCGTGTTTCTGGAACGATGAAATGAGAGTCCAGGGACCTCATTAGGGGTTTGCATGCCCAAACAAGGGCTGCACAGAGCACGCAACCCGCTTCTTTGTCATCCATGAAACATGCAAGGCATTTCATCATCTCTGCTTTGCCAGGAAGCAGCGGTCCTTGGTGAGCCTCATGCTCATTTTCCAGAATACCTGGAGGGATTCATTACAGACCCAGACCCTGTAATGAATTCTTTTTCTCACATGCACACATCTCAACTTTCTTCCCTAATTATTTTCTCTGAAAATACACTTTCAAAAATGCATTTCCTCCCTACTGAAGTATTGATGTCAGCCCTTTGAGGTAGTCCAGGCACGAAGCACAAACCATGAGTTTACTGACACTACCTTTATTGTAAGGTTGCAGTAACAGAATCTTGCACGTCTGAACGCGCTTACTTTTACTTTCCAGAAAACTAGGGAGGGTCCCTTCTGAGATGCTTCCCATGCCCCTTTTCCTTCTGTGGGCTGAGAGACCTTCTGCAGGATGGCTGTCTAGGCTGCGATTCTTCCTCCAGTCTCCCAAGATGATGCCACAGACGATTGCACTTTCTTGCTGAGGTCATCTTCATAGAACATTTTCCAACCAGGATTAGGAAGATGGAAAGCAGAAGGTGCTGACCCCTCTCTCCCCAGAGTTCCTGTTTATACTGGAATAATAGGCAGTCGTGAATGATTTAACTGATGGCTTCCCGGGAACTTCTCAAAACCACGGCACTGCACCCACGGCTGCCTTCATACCCCATTCCCAATCCTCTCATTTGACACTAAAGCCGACCCTTTCTTTCCGCCTTATTACAGCACCATGGCTCTGATGCTACAATCATTAAAGCAAAGGGAAGATGTTATTCCTTGTTCCTTTCTTCTTGGTAGGTCTGCAGAAACTTTCTGGCAAAAATGAACTGATGGTTTGGATTCAAAAAAGCAACTGAGTCTTCTCCCACCAGGAATATCATAGCCCTCTTGAGTTCAGACCCACTGATTCACCTGGCCTTTCCCACTACAGGTAGTACTTGCTTAATGACTGCCCAGTTCAGCAACTGTTGAAAGTTATCATGGCACTAAAAAAGTAACTTTATGAGCATTCCTTGCACACATGACCATTGCAGCATCACCACGGTCATGTGATTGCCATTTGCACGCTTATTTATTTTATTTATTTACTTATTAAATTTGTAAGCCACCCATCTCCCCCAACAGGTGACTCTGGGTGGCTCACAATTAAAACCAAAAACCCATGAACAATTTAAAAATATCACATAGATAATTAAAATTAATTAATCCATTAAAACGTCCAACTGTAAAACAACCATATACATAAATACTAAAACATTCAAGATGATGGGGGGTGAAATCAATTACCCCACAAGCCACTTCCACTGATGCGAGCCCCCATCCGGCCCCCAGGCCTTCTGGCACAGCCCGGATTTCACCCTCTTCCTGAAGGCCATGAAAGTGGGGGCACACTGGACCTCAGGAGGCAGATTGTTCCATAGGGTGCGGGCCACAGCAGAAAAGGCCCTCTGCCTAGACCCCACCAGCTGAAATTCCTTGACTGGTGGGGTCTGTAATGGGCCCCTTCTGCTAGACCGAGTGGGGCAGGCTGAAGTAACTGGGGCGAGACGGCTCCTCAGATAACCTGGTCCTGTGACATGAAAGGCTTTAAAGGTGATGACCAACACCTTGAATTGGACCCAGAAGCAGACTGGCAACCAATGCAGCTTGCGTAACAACGGTGTTATATGTGCCCCCCAGGGGCATTGAGAACAGTCTGCGCTGCCACATTCTGCGCTGGCTGTAGCTTCTGGATAATCTTCAAGGATAGCCCCATGTAGAGCGCATTACACTAATCCAACTGGGAGGTGCCCAGGGCATGAGTGATCGTGCGGAGGGTCTCCTGATCGAGGAAGGGGCGTAACTGCCGCACAACACGAAGTTGCGCAAAGGCCCTCTTAGCCACGACTGCCACCTGCTCTTCGAGCAGGAGTCGTGAGTCCAGGAGGACCCCCAGGTTATGCACCGGGTCTTCCTGGGGTAGTGCAACCCCATCCAGAACTTCTGGATGGTACTTTTGGATACAGAGGAGCGCCCAACCCACAGCCCCCCCGTCTTACCAGGTTCAGCTGAAGCCGGTTGTCCTGCATCTAGACCCCCACAGCCTCCAGGCACCGTGAAAGGGCAGTCACGGCATCACTCAGATCATCTGGGAGGGAGATGTGTAACTGGGTATCACCTGCATACTGATGATACCTCATCCCATGGTGGCAGATGATCTTACCCAGTAGTTTCATGTAGATGTTGAAAAGGAGTGGGGAAAAAACTGAACCCTGTGGCACCCCACAAAGGAGGGGCTGCAGGCTGGACCTCTCCCTCCCTATCAACACCGATTGGGACTGGCCTTGGAGGAAGGGGTGAACCAGCACAAAACCCACTCCCAACTCCCCAAGCTGACCCAAAAGGATGCCACGGTCGATGGTATCGAGAGCCGATGAGAGGTCAAGAAGAGCAAGGATGGATGCGCTACCCCCATCCCGGTCCCACCAGAGATCATCCAAAAGTGCAACCAATTGTTGTAGTTTCTCCCATCTTAACATTTTTTATAACTTCATTCTATGTCTTAACACAGTTATTTTGAAATAACATACAATTCATATCTGTCATAATGATAACCAAATATTTTACCTTCTTCTCAACTTAAAACCCCTTTTATTTATCAATTCTGTTTGATCTTCTATTTTTAAATGTTTTGTTAACATCTTTGTCTTCTGTTTATTAAACTTGAAACTTGCTAATGCACCAAACTCTTTTAATTTGCCCATTAATATTTCAATTTCCTTGAAGGATCTTCTAGGACCAACACTAAGTCATCTTCAAAAGCCCTTAACTTACCAGTGTCTTTTTCAATCTTTACTCCCACAATCCTCTCGTCCGACTGAGCCCGAACTCCCCCCGGTTCTGGGCTGATGCCACCTCCCCTTGCCAAGACCGTGAGGCCCTTCAGATGAAATCCACTCTTTCTGAAGGAAGAGCTCTTGGTGCTACATCGTGAAGCCAACAAGCCAAACCAGGGAAGCTGGATCCTCCACACCTCGTCATTCCATCTCAGGCAGAGCAACAAAGTCCCGTCTAAATAAATAAGCAGGGCTTCCCTGTGTCCAAGTCAGCTATGGGCTATCAGAGAATGGAAACCAACTGAAGGAACACAAGGACATGGAAATTCAGAAAAACCAGTGTATCATTTGTCTAGGATTCACTTCTGCCGCTCAGCCTTTTGTTCCAGTGCTTCTACCCATTCTCCTCATCTACCTCAACCCATTGCCCCACACAGGCTTCTCCTTGTCTCATGCATAATCTGAAGGATGCATAAGGAGGTGGCAGTCAAGGGGATATTGAAGAGGGAAGAGATCCTTCTGCAAATACCATGAGCAATGTTTCGGAGGTAGGTGGGAGAAAGTTCTCCAGATCTTTTTTTTTTTTTTCACCTTAAAGATTGAACCAAAATGGGGATATAGAAGAGGGAGGTTATGGCTGGTAGAATCGCAGAGTCAAACCTCATTGAATCAATGAGCCACATTGCAGTTTGCAGCTACACAGTCCTTCAGTCTGGAAAAATTGTTGCGGGTCTATAGAGAAGGATATACAGTAGGAAGGTGATCCATGTTTTCCTTCACTGCCTTCCAGGAGATGCACTTTCCTTCTCCTGGGAGCTGAGAAATTTTTGTAGGGCCCCTTTGACCTCCTTGTTTCGGAGGCTGTAGATTAGGGGGTTCAGCATGGGGGTGATGATACAGTACAGGGTGGAGACCAGGGTGTCCACCCCCAAAGAGTAGCCCGCACTGGGCCGGTTGTAGTTCAAGTTGATCATTCCAAAGTAGAGGACGACTGCAATTAAATGAGCAGCACACGTGGAAAAGGTCTTTCTCCGTCCAGTGTTAGAACTAAGTTTTCAATGGTTTGTTTGCACACCGCCCAGAGTCACATCACATGAGATGGGCTTTGGGTTAAGCGAGTAGTGAAAACCCAGCCCCTCTCAAATGTCAGAGTTTTCTTTGTTCCTTTAAATCTTTCCTCACTCTTTTCTTTATCGGTGCGAGCATTTTAGAGGGCTTCAAGAAAGAGACCCACAATTGTGGAATGGTAGAAGGAGATAACCTTTATTTTGGTCAGAAAAGGCACGCGAGAGGCTTCCGTCCTTCCAGCTCCGGGAACGGCCGAGCCCCCAGTCCGTGTCCCACCCTAGGGCTGTGGGTCTGCGGAGAGGGAGGCCTTTTCTCAAAACAGTGGTGGGCTATTTCTTCCCGTATCACAGCCCATCTGGCAGATGGACATAGATATGCATACGAAACTATCTGTGCAGATGTGTTATCACAAGCCAGATGTTGCCGGGGCTGTGAGACAGAGATTCAGGAAGGGAGAAACATGGTTACGCAGAGAGGTTCAGAAAGCTGCCTTCCTCACTTCCAAGGGCCAAAAGAATGCAGGAGAACTGGGTAAGTTTACTTAATTTCTATATGCTTTTCAAGATTTTTTATCCATCCGAGATGCCTAGAGGACGGTGAACCAGCATCATATAAATGTGTGCGTTAAATAAAATGTGAAAGAACAATTCTATTCCCTCGCCCAGCATCCAAAGTCTTCTCCCAACACTGTCCCTCCACCCACAAAAGACAGATTGCTGTATCCATGAGCAGAACAAACGTGCCACAAACAGACTGACCGGGTTGAGGAGGGTGGGCACCTGTTGGGAGGACCCACTAGCCGGTGTCTGCCTTGGAAGCAGCCAGGGCTGCTGGGTCTGCCCATCGGGGCGCGGGAGGGGAGGTCCTTAACGCTGCAGCCCCTCCCCGTCCGCCCTGCCGTTGTGACCGTCTGCACCAGCTCAGCTAATGCTGGTAGCACTTTCTGCCACACACAGCTGTGCAATGAGAAGGAAAAGTACAGAAATGGGAACTGAGTGGGCTGCCACGGGAACGATGGGGCTGGCTGCAGTGTTGCTATCACACATCCGTGTCTACAAGGGAAGAAGAACACTGGCAGATGGTTTCCCTCAACACTCATGCTTGCCATGGTTGTCTGTGTGAGGAAGTGGACAGCTTGTGTTGGTTTTCCAGCACCTTCCGCAGGGCCCCCTTCACCTCCTTGTTGCGGAGACCGTAGATCAGCGGGTTCAGCGGGAGGGACGATGCAATACATGGTGGAGACCGGGGTGTTGACCTCCAGGGAGCAGCCACTTTTCGGTCGATTGTAGTTGAGCACTCCATTCCCAAGTGAAGGATGACCACAAGCATGTGGGAGGCACAAGTGGAGAAGGCTTTGCGCCTGCCTGTGTTAGAATGAATGTGCAAGACAGAGTCGAGGATGTAGAAGCAGGAGAGGACAGTCATCAGGAGAGGGCCCAAACCCATGAAAATGCTGGCTATGCCAACTGAGATTGTATTGACATGGATATCACCACAGGCAACTTTTATCAGCGGGGGGACACCGCAGTAAATGTGGGGAATCTTGTGGGTTCCACAGAAGTGCACGCTGGAGTTCAGGGCAGTTTGAAGACCAGAATCAAGGAAGCCCCACAGCCAGGTGGGCACCACGAGCTGGACGCAGGACGTGCTGCTCCTGAGACCGGAGCAGTGCAAAGGTTGGCCGATGGCAGCGAAGCGGTCAAAGGCCATGAGAGCCAGCAGGGCAGCTCCCGTTCCTGGGAAGGACAGCAAGAAGAACATCTGGGCCACGCACCCACGGCAGGAGATGGTGTGCTGTTGGTGGAACAGGTCCAGTAAGATCCTGGGGAGTGATCAAAGCAGTAAAAGCTGATAAAAGCCCTCCTGCAGGAAGAAAAACCATGGAAATGCTTGGAGTGTGGGAAGAGCTTCAGGAGGGGTGATAACCTTCCCTCGAAAGGGTCCACTCAGGGGAGAATCCCCAGAAAGAGGAGATTCGTGGGGTCTGTCCAGGCGGACTTTGAGTTCCTGCTCTGCCTTCCAAAAGGGACTTTCTTTGGCTCCTGCCTGGGAGCGCCTTGAAGCGGATGTTGCTAACTGAGTAACAGCCCCACAAAGAAATTGCAGACTGAGGAAGGGCAATGAGAAAGGAAGAATCTTGACTTATTGAAAACAGGAGCATTTTGTAGTTCCTATGTGTGCCACATGGTTGCCCCACAAGAAGAGAAAACCCTTTGGCTTTAGTTCAACATTTAGGATGCTCTGCTTCGAAATGAAGGGATTTCTTCCATCATATATTTCAGTATGGATTGCAAGGGCCCCCCTTGCTCCCCAGACAGATATTGAACAGCTGCAGCTTCAGCTCCAGATACTTTTTCAGTGGGGAGAAAACGCAGCTTTATTCTCATGAACGGGACAAAATGGCCCAGCACAGAGACCCGGCTGTGATCTGAGGCTGCCCCATAACACAAAACTAATCCGGGATTCCTCTAAGGATGGGAGTGGGAGCTGAACTCAGCCAGGCCAAGCAGTGGATCTGGACCTTGATATTCCTGATGAGACCCTGTCTCTTTTTCCCCCACGGAGGGCTGCGGAGGAGAATGAGGACGAAAATGAACCCAATGCAAGAACACCAGAAACAAGGAAGCCTCCACTGAAGGGGATCTTTGGAAATCAGGGGGACCAAAATCAGGGGAAATAAAATTAGGAAAACATTCTCGCACGGCAGTTCTTCTTCTTCATAAAACAGGATCTCGGGAAGGAGAGGGGGAAACGCCCTTCTGTGGAAAAATACTCAGAAGATAAGTTGGACTCGCGTCCACCCTCCGAAGCTGGGATCAGAGACAAGCAACACGGGTGCTGAAAGCATGGAAGGGGTCAGAGGCTTCCTCTTAGTTTTCCTCAAAGAATCCACCCTGGAGAGAATCCGTATGAATGTAGGTAGCGAGGAAGGAGCTCCAAAGGAAGAGCCGCCTTCTGATCAGAGGAGCCACGCTGGCAACGAGACCTATAGATGTGTGGGGGAGACCTCTCCCTTCTGCGGAGGATCAGCAATTCAGGGATGGAGGGAGCTGATTAAATGGACAGCATCAACTGACATCATTCCAGGGTTTTCCTACAGTCTGAATTTTATTCCTTTATAGCAAATAAAAGCCAAGGGAATTGACCCAGAGGAGAATAGCCAGAAGGTGAAGCTCCTGAGCATTCAAAGCCGGGAGGGACGAGACGGAGAAACGAAGGAGGATCCAAGGAAGGGGAAGAGGTTGGGGCTCTGCTGGGCAGACACCAGTTGATCCCTGAGATCATTTCTCAGGAAATGGATCCCAGGGTGGCTGGTGCATGTGGAGCATCTGGATCTCTCTGGATCTGGTGGCCTCCAGGATTGGCTAAGTGCCAGATGGATTTCCGGTTAAGTGGCTGGAGGTGGGTGGGTTGCAGCCATTGCTCTGAAGGGGGGTGACTAGGAGAAATTGGAGGGTCTGCAGTGACAGGCAGGCCAGGAGTTCCTGGGGGCAGACTAGGTGGTCTCCACCCCCTCCCCATTTTCCCCTCCCTCAAAAGACAGAGAGGCCCTGAAAGGAAGCTGGTGGGTCTCGGCAGGAGAAGGTCCAGGCTCCGATTCTCCTCCTCTCGCCAGTGTTGAAGCTCCACCCTTGAAGTGTTGCAAAAAAGGCAGAAATTCATCAGGTGCTGAAAATCTTCAGCAATTTTGCATCTGAGAGAAGGAAGGGATAGCAGGATTAACTGATGAGAGCTGTGAAAAAAAGAGATGGGGAAGAAAATTAAAATATATGGTAAAACCTTCAGTGTAAATAAGTTTTTTTTAAGAGTCTGCAGGAAACACACAGGGTGGGCTTCCCCTCCCACTCCCTTTCACCCCCCCTTCCCAGGCAGGCCCAACCTTCAGGGGGTGGATGATGGGCAGGGCCCAGATGAAGGGAGAATCCGCCCCTTTCGGGGAAGAAAAGGCTGCGAAGGACCAGGGATTCCTCCCCATCTCATCTCCGGGGCTCAAAGGGGGTCCCGGTTCAGCCGAGGGGCTGCAAAGGGAGGCTCCAGCCTGACCTTGACAAGGTGGAATTTGTCCCTATTTGGCTTAATTAGAGGGTCAGTCAAGAGAGGAGGCCTCCCCCCCCTCCCCAGATACTTCATCTGAACCAAGAAGATGCTGCTCAGAGGGTGGAGTCAGAAATGGTGTCTCATGTCCAGCCTGGTGTCCCTTGGCCAGAGCTTGTGTGGAAGGTCAAAAGGGGGGGTCAGGAAGGGCAGCCCACAAACTTGGGGTGCCCCCTCTCTCTCCCCCAATGACATGCACGGCCCCCCCTTCCGTTCCCTTCTGCAATGTCCCAAAATGGGGAAACATCCTGGGGGAGGCTTTGGTGTTGTGTGCTGCTCTTGTGTGTGATTGCGTTACATTTTGGGGTCCCTGCAAGGAAAAGCCGCCAAAAACCTTGGAAAGGATTTGGGGAGTCCAGAAAATCTTTGGAGGCTTTGCGGGTCATTTGAGGCTCTTTCAGTTACTTAAGAGAGATTTTTTGGGAGGAGAGAGAAGGAGAAAAACTTATTAATTAATGGAGGGCGAATAGAAGAACCTCACCTGGTTGCTGGATGGGAGTTGCTAGAAAAAGGGAGAGAGACGCATTCAGAACGTTTTTATCTTTTTAATATGAGTGTTCTCGACATATTTATAGTTTAATATTTTTTGCTATATGCTGCCCAGTTACTTCTTGTGGGTGGTGTTATAAATTTGATAAGTAAAAAAAGGGCTGGAGCATTTATCAGCTCAGGCTCCCATTCTATAGCCTTACATCCCCCTCCCCCTTTTTTTTCCTTCCTTTGAGTCAATGTTCTCCGGGCGACTGCCTGGACTAGTCCCTGCAGTTTTCCTGGCAAGGGTTTGGAAGGGGGTTGCCATTGCCTGCTTCCTGGGGCTGAGAGACAATGACTGGCCCTCGGTCACCCAGGGGGCTTTGTGCCCAGGGCAAGACTGGGACTCACAGCTCCTGGTTTCTAGCCTCGTGCCTTCACACACACCCCCACCAATGGGGTCTCCTATCCCTTAGACCCCTCCAGGAAGAAAAATGTCTCCAAACCAATTTCCGAATGAGACCCTCAGCCTTGGGATTCGGGGGCCCAAGAGGACCCACCTTGCCATCTAGATGCAAGGCCTCCCCTAGATGGTCCCCTCCCCATAACCTCTCACCCACCCCCCATGGACTCACCTTTCTTGTTCTTCAGGTAGAGGGAGAGCCCCACAGCCAGGAAGACCACCCCCAGCACGGCCCCCACGGCCCCCGTCCAGAGCTTGCTCTTGGCAGCCTTGGAGGAATGTGGGTCTGTGGAAGGAGAAGGAGCCTTGCATGAGCAGGAGGATCAGGGCCAGCTTCCTCCGGGGGGACATTCTGGCTCGATACACAGGGAGGGTCTTTCCAGCCCCCCATCGATGACCCCTTCTCCGTGCAGGATGGTGTCCCCAGACCAGGAGGGCAGGGCAGGGGAGGAAGGGAAAGGCTTACCCCACTGGACAGTGACGGGGGCCTCCAGGCTGGCGTGCCCCACCTTGCAAGCGTAGACGTCCCCACGCTGGGGCTGGGTCTCCAGCAGCACCTGGAGCTGGTAGGTCCAGTCTCCATTCTGGAGCTCCTCCCCGAAGGCGACGCCCTCCTTCTCCGGCCGCCCGTTCTTCAGCCACTGGACGTCGATCTCCAGGGGGTAGAAGCCCGTCCCGGTGCAGAGGAGGATGGTGTTGGGGGAACCGGGGTCCGTCTTGGTGGGGGAGACGGTGACGGTGGGCTTGGCTGGAGGGGAGGGAGAAGGAGGGACGTGAGAGACCCAGCAGGGCCCAGGACGGAAGAGCAGGTCGGTCAGTTCAGGCCAAGGTCCGTCTGAGTCTGGGAAAGGTTCTGTGTCTCAAGTCCCCTTTCCAAGAGTTTTATTTGCAGAGAGGGAGAAAAACTCCACTTTCCCCTTTTGCAGCCTTTCCTGTCCGCTGCTGAGTCGGTTAAATTTGATTCTGGACGAGGTGAGAATTAAGCAGATTCAGAGCAGGATCAAAAAGGCCATCAGATGACTAAAAAGTCAGTGATACAAGATTCCAGAAAAGGAATAAAATCCCACATGATCTGGACAACACAGAGAAGGAAGTAGAAAAGAGCAGAACAAGATTTAAGGGGGGAAAGTGCCAACCGCAGCGTGGCTCAAACTGGCACAACTCTTGGATGGATGAAGGGAGGTCTGGATGGGCCCCCAAAAAGGGTCCTTAAGGGCTCCCTCCAGCCGGGAAGGGGGTCTTGGGTGGCGTCCCGGCGTCTGTCCCGGGTCCTTGTGCGTTTGGGTCAGGGGGTTGGGGGAGATCGATGAAGCTTGTGGCCTTCCGGGAAGACGTCAGTGGGTGAGACGAGGCTGCAAAAATCAAAACGCTTCTGCATCTTCCGGTATTTTGGGGGGAGGCGAATGGCTGGTAAATGGGGCACCCGCCCTCCTTCTCCCCCCAGAGGCGTCTCTGGCGCTGCATCCGGTAGCCTCGGCTTCTGGGGGGCTGGAAGGAATGTTTTTAATCTTTTATTTTATTTTTCAATAGTTGGCTGTTTAGTGTCTTGTGTAAGTAGATTGTTAATAGAGTTTCTTACTGATGAATTCTTTTACTAACCATTAATAACATTTAAGACGATTCTATTTTTAAACGTTTTGGTTATTTGCAATGAAGACCTGGGATCTAGTCTGGTTGCTGCTCAGATAAATAATACATTTGTGGCTTTTCCTTCACAGGAAGCACATTTGTGTCTTGGAACATTAAACATCTTTGCAAAAGAGCTAAAAGGAGGCAGTTTTTTCTAACTGAAATTCATGACAATGCTTTTTCCTTTTTTTTATAAGAAAAATCTTCGGAATGAGAAAATACTTTTAACAAAAAAATGGAAGGAACAGATTTAAATCAGCAGAAATTGAAAATCTAAAATCTGGCAATTTTAGTGAAAACATCTTCAAAATGCATAGATTAATTTTAGTAGTTAAAGAAGGAGATCAGCAGAGGGCATAAATCATTTTTTATGGCCTCACCAAAGATAAACCTAATTATTTACAAAGCTGCCTTGCAAATATTTGGGGGGAACAATTTGGTCTGACGGGAGTTGCTGGGCAGGGAGTTTAATTCAGTTCTGGATCCATTATTGGGTTCAAAGAATTTTTTTTCTTTTTAAAGGCCCCCCAGAGACACCACATTCTCCATCGATCCGTCCAGGGATTTTATTTAATAGATATATGGACACCTCTGCATTGAAAACAGAAAGAATATACATTTAATCTCCCCACATCACACATGTCTCATATTCATAGAATATTCCCCAAAACAGACTCGGGAGGCATTTTCATTGAACTAAAAATAACACCTTTGCTGAGAGATTCCTCAGGAACAAATTATACCAATCACAATGACATTCGTGGTCAGTGTTTTGAATTTTGTAAAAAGTTAAATTCTGTGCATCTGGACGTAGCTAGTGAGCAGATAAAGGCTTCTTAAAAGGTAGCAAACCTTCCAGAAATTGTGGGCGTGCAGCCGGGAGACGTGGCTGAACCCCGAAAGTCACAAAATCTGTAATTCTGCACATCTGGAGGAACCCAGAACGGCCCCTGAGCCAGATGGAGCCATTGCAGGACGGCGTAAAATCCAAGGAGAAAGTCCTTTGGGGGGCCTTTGGGCAGCGCATCTGGCGCCGTCTCCCCGAAACTGAAACGCAGCCTGAAGCCCCCAAAGGAGGGACCCTCGAGAGGGTTTTTGAGGCCTGGAGATGCCCCACGAGGCGAACTGGGAGACCGGAGCCATTCGCAGGGGATCTCTGGGGGCTTTCGGGGGCTGCCAAGATCACTAGATGGATTAGCGGGAGTGACGAAGTTCTGCGGTAAATACTGTGGGACTGTGAATTAATATTATGAAATATAAGCTCTATTGAAAGGTGTTATTTAATCCTGTAGCAATGCATGATTTTTGGAAAACCTGGGCTCAGAAAGGGAATACGAACAACTCTGGAGGTTTCACCAAAGGAAGAGTTTCCCCGAAAGGGCTGAACTGGAAGACGTGCAGCTAAAACACTCGATTTGCACCATGTTTGAGCTCTGAAACCTTATCCAGTGATAGAGATAAATAAGTTCATCATTAGGCCAGGAATTAAAATTACAGAAACCAGTTTAGCAATTTGTAGGAACTCTGGAGCAGAGGATCGGGCCTCCTGCATTAAACCCTCGATGGCTTCCGGGGTTCTTATGACCGGAAACTCAACTTTAATGCAGTTTTTGGGCTCCATCCCAAATCCGGGACCTTCCCGGCCATGAAGAGGGGCTGAGTCTGGTGTGAAAAGCTGGTTTCGAGGGGGGCTTTTCTGCCGGACTCCGGAAATCGCCCTTAAAGGTTTCCCAGCCTTCGAATCAGATTTTCCACAAGGCGGAGGAAGAAGCACATGAATATTTCCAGACGATTGAGGTTTACGCCTTTGTTTAAACGCCGAATCATGATTAGAAGTTCTAGCCTGGTTGATTGTTTGTTTGTTATGTTTGTTTGTTGGATTTAGAAGCTGCCGGACCCTGAACCAAGAATCAAGGATAAAAAGAGGCAAAACGCCCCTCCGGTCCCTGAATCCGTATTGGGGATGGGGAGACGAGGCCGGATTCTGCCCCCCTGAATCCTCCCTGGGCCATTTTCTGGAGGGGATCAAGGGGATCCCAGATTCGGGGGGGGGAGAGTTGGGATCCTGGGAGGAGAAGAGGAATATTTCGTAGATCTGACAGCGCAGAATCATCACGGAGTAAATCTTTATAAGGGGATCCTTAAAGGATTGAATGAAGGGGGAGGGGCCGGCATTTCTCCTCCGGAAGCCCCCCAGACTCACCTCTCCGGCCAATCAGGTGCCCGTCATAAACCCCGTAGTTGTGCCGGCAGAAGGAATCCACTTCGGCCCTCTTGATCCGCACCTCCTGGCCGCTGTTCCACTTGTCGGCATCCTTCTGCCCGAACTCGGTGACGGCCACGAACTTCCCGACGTCGCTGTCGAAGCGGACAAACTCCTGCCGGTCGTAGAAGTACCTCTTCAGGTAGCGCACCCGCTGCGTCCCGTTGAGGAAGTGGCAGTCGGCCTTTGCCTGGTGCAAGAAATGGGCTGCGAGGAGGGGGAGGGCCGTCAGGAAGGACTCCAGGGCCCATCACTCCCAGCTGCCAGCGGAGGAGGGACCCACGTGGAAAGGGGAGGGGGAGACCTGTGGCGGGAGACCGAGGGGTGGCCTTTGGAGGGCCCAGCTGGAAGGGGCACCCGGGGGGCCTTTCTCAGCCACCCCTCTACTTCCTTGCTGGGGCTCCCTGGGGAGACGCGGGGGGTCTGCCAAGAGACCCCTGTCCCAATCCACTCCATGCCCCACCATTGGGGGTGTGGGGAGGAAGGGCCCCAATCCGCCTCGAGTGGGAGAAGCTCCATCGCCTTCCTTTGGCAGCAGCGGCCAACCCCGCAGGGCTGTCGCTCCCTGAAGACGCCCCCTGGAGGGGGGAGGGGGAGATTTCTCGGTCCCAGCGGGGCTCCCTGGGGGGGAGGGAGAGAGAGTTGCTGGGGGTCTGGGGAGGGAGGAAAGAGGGGGAGGGGAGGAGCTTCCTGGTGGGCCCCCTCCATCCTCCCGCCCTGGAGAAAGGCAGGCAGAAGCTCAGCTGGTGCAGCAGAACGCCGTACTCTTTGCAGGGAACGTTGGATCCGGGTGGGGCCTCTTTGCCCCCCAAAACAGCAGGAAATGTGGGGGGAGAGGAGTGAAGAGACCCAGAGATTCTCAGGACTGCAGTGAAAGTAAGATCCATACCTTGGTCTCCCTCCTCCTTGGGGGGGGATATGGGGAGGGGGCACATGAGGGTGTCTGGACCAATGATCCCGTGGTCTCCCAGCCCCTCCCTTGCCTGAAGCCCCCACCTTCCCTGCTTTCCCCAAACTTCTCTTCCCCCCCCAAGATTCAGCCCTCCTACCTGCCTTCCTCAAGAGCCCCCAGAAACAACTCAAAAGGGGGGGTTCCAGTCTCCTCCCCCCCACATCCTTCCACCTCAGTTCCGCCCTCCCCTCCAGACCCGGATTCAGCAGAGGGAAATTATGGGGGGGGCTGGGTCTCCTTTCCCAGTTCAGAGGCTCCCCCAACAAGGGATCTCAATTTAGCTCTTGCCTGACTTTAAAAGCCTCTAACTGGAGATTCGTAAGAAAAAGTGAAGTTTCTGAAGGTGCAAAAAGGTTTTTTCCCAAATGCATCTTTTTCTTGTGCGGCTTTTCATTGCCTGAAAACGCCGCAATTTCCCTCTTTCTCTTTCACTTTCTTCTCCTTCCTCCTTCAAGGCGACAAACTTTGGGGGCTCCGGATCCGGGTCTCATTCGGCTGCCTTCCCACGACCCCCTCCCCGCCTCGGCCTCAGCCAGGGAAGGGGGTCCGTCTCAGTGCTCCTGGGGGGGGGGAGGGAGGGGCAGAGGCCACGCGGACATCGAGGGTCCTGCAGGCTCCCGCCTCTCCTGCCCTCAATCCCTTCCCCAGGGTCACTCCTGGGGGTCCCAGCCCCTTTCTTCCCCCTCCCCCACCAGCATCAGGGGTCCCTCCCAGCCCCCCTCCCCCCGCCCATCCCCCTCCTTACCGGGGGGCTCCCGCCCCCCTTCGCTTCCAGGGATCCGGGGCAGCGCCCCCACCAGCAGCAGCAGCAGGGGGACCCCAACAGAGCCCATGGATCCTGCCCCACAAACAGCCCCCGAGAGAGAGGAGACAGACCCAGATACTTCCAGCCCCAGAGGCGGAATCGGTGGGTCTGGATTGGGGGCAGGGAGCGTTTTTTCTCTCAAATGTCGGCCCAGGAAAGCAGAGGGGCCAATGGGAATTCTCCCCCCTGTAGCGTCATCGGTCTCCGGGCAGAGCCTCTCTGGATTTCGCCCCATGGAGGAGTTCGGAGCAGAGAAAGAAGCGGAGAAAGTGGGAGGGGGAACCCCTTCAGTCTTGGGGGGCTGCAGTTCCAGGGTGTTCCCTGCCAGCTCAGAGGGGACCCTCCCCTTCCTTTGCCCTCCGCAGGACTCTCAGCCGGGCTCTCCTTTTCTCTGGGGGCCTGGAGGTGGTCGATTAGTTGCCCTTTGAAGCTTCCTGGGACTGGGGCTGCTGGGAGTCTGAAGGGGCACCGGGTCCTTATTCGGAAAAAAGCCGGGGGGGGGGGGACCGATCTGGGCACTTCTGTGGGCCAAGGGGGTTTCCTCCTGTCCTCCGGGAGGCGAAGGGCCTGGAGATCTGGGGGTGGCAGGAATCGGCCCCTGGTGGCAGGAGGGGGTGGCCGTGGGGGTCCCAGGACCGGCTTCGTGCGGCTAAAACGGCCGGGCATCTGGGCAGCTCCTTATCCTGGGCTGGAGCTGTTTCCTTTGCCAGAAGGGGACCCTCTGCTTGTGCGTCGGGGGTCGTGTGAACTCAGCCCTTGCAGTCCCTGAACCTGGTTTGGGGGCATGAAGCAGCCCTCTAGCCTGGCTTGTCTGCCATCGGCCTCCTTAGAGGGAGAATTCAAGGGGCTGCAAACGAAGGGGTGCGTAAAGGGGGGGATGCAGCTTGGCCGCCCTCCTTCACCCACCTGGAGCCCGTTTCTCTCCCACAGCCCCAAGTGGCCCCAGACTATGGCCCCCCAGGAACAGGCTGAGCCTCCTCACCCCACCCCTTGGAACCCCCCCCCCACACACACACAAACAGAGACACAGGTGGGCTGTGCCAGGTGTGCTCGTTCCGACAAATTAGGGAGTCTGGACTGCCGTGAGGGCCTCCCGGTCACGCGACGGGCTTCCCTTGACGACTGCAATTCCCAGTTGCGAGTCCCAGTTCCCCAGGAATGTTCCCAGTTGCTGCTGGTGAACTTGCTCCGCGGTCTGAATCCTAGCCGGGAATCGGGGCCCAGACGCCGCTCAGAGCTGGCAGAGGGGAGCAGCCGGTTGGCCCTGCAAGCGAGTAAACCAAGATCCGGCTGCTCTCCTCTGCGCCCGATCCCGGTTGCTGAGGACATGGACGGGCTTAGAGAAAGAAGCGGAGAAAGTGGGAGGGGGAAGCCTTTCAATCTTGGGGGGCTGCAGCTCCAGGGGGCCCTGACAGCTCAGAGGGGACCCTTCCCTTCCTTTGCCCTCCACAGGACGCCGAGTCCTTCCTGGGAAAAGCCGGGGGACCAATCTGGGCACTTCTCTCGGCCAAGGGGGTTTCCTCCTGACCTCCGGGAGGCGAAGGGCCTGGAGATCTGGGGATGATGGGAATCGGCCTCTTGGGGCAGGAGGGGGTGCCTGTGGGGGCCCCAGGACCAGCTTTGCGTGGCTAAAACGGCCGGGCTGGAGCTGTTTCCTTTGCCAGAAGGGGACCCTCTGCTTGTGCATTGGGGGTTGTGCGAACTCAGCCCTTGCAGTTCATGAACCTGGTGTGGGGGCACGAAACAGCCCTTAGTCTGGCTTGTCTGCCATCAGCCTTGTTCCAGGGAGAATTGAAGGGGCTGCAAACGAAGGGGTGAATAAAGGTGGGGGGATGCAGCCTGGCCGCCCTCCTGCGCCCGCCTGAGCCCGTCGGCATCGTGGGTTCCCTCCGGACGGGCCTTCCTGCCCTGCAGAGAAGCTCCTCGCGAGCACCAGGAGATCTTCTGGGATTCCCACTTTTCCCAGCACTTTCCACACCGAGGGCTTTTCCATCATCAGGGGAGCGCAGACGGGCTTCTCTTGATGCTCTTTGCATTTCTCAATTATCCAGCGTGTGTCAGCCATAAACACGCACCAAACAATGTCACAACAACAACACACAGCAGCCAAGAAGAATCACTTGAAAAGGCCAGGGACCCTTTTGCAGAGGGGCCTGTCACACACCCGGGGCCCCAGACTCGGGCCCAGATCGGGGCCTGCGGGGCCCTTCAAAAGGCCAGCAGGGTCGGGCCAGTCTGATCTCCGCAGGGCTGTTGCTCCAGAGGGCAGGGGCCACGGCAGGACAGGCTCTCCTCCTGGGCCCCCAATGGGCCCCTCCTGCCGGACCGGATGGGACAACCGGGGAGAGGCGGTCCCATAAGTGGCCTGGCCCCCATCCGTGGAGGGCCATGAAGGCGACCGCCAGCACCCTGAATCGCCCCCGGAGGCACCAGCGGGTCTCCTGCGCCCAGGAAGAGACGCCACGGACTGCGTGCGCCCCTCACTGCCGCCTGTAGAAACCTAGGAAGGAGAAACCTCTAGAAAAATATATCCTTTGCTGCTGGAAAACTCTGTTTGAGCTGAAACTCTATTTGAGGCTGAGGCCAAGTTGAGATTTTTAACCTCATGCACGAAGTGGGTGATGGGAAAGAGCGTCTTTCTAGGAAGGAGCGGAAGGGTCTTAGACACACGTTCTTGGCACTTCTTCCTCTCGGCAATTCCCGTTCTTCAGGTCACGCTTTTTCTTGTTTTGCTCTCGGTATTCCCTTCTGCCACCAGGCGCACGGTGTCTGCCACTTTTGATGAGATAAATTTATGCTCCCTCCTGCTTGATATGGGAATGCTAGAGAGCTCACGACGAAGCAAAGAACAAGATGCGGAGAATAACATTTCCAACTGGCCTGAAGAACCCACTCGATCCGTCGGCCCCTCTTTTGCGGGGACCAGGGGGTTGACTCTGCTCCCCTTTTGTTCCACATCTACGTGAAACTGCTGGGCGAAGTCGTCTGCCATTTTGCATCTCAATATCATCGGTATGCTGATGACCCCCGATTAGATCTTTTGACCCCAGGCTGGCCAAGGCCTGGAGGCTGAGTGGGTTTCTATGGGGAGGAAGCCTCTCTGACTTGATCCTAGCAAGGCCGAGTGCCTATGGCTGTTGGGGCCATCTAGATCTGTGGATATGCCTTCTTTAGCCTTGGATGGGGTCACAATCCCCCCCATTCAAGGATGGGGAGCAATCTGGGGATGCTCCTGGACTCACAGCTCCTGCTCAAAGAGGCCTTTGACAACTTTATCCAGTGCACCGTTGCGGCCATTCCTGGATCAGGCAGGGCTTCAGACAATCACTCATAGCCTAGTCACCTCGTGGTTCGACTATTGCCACACTCTATATGGGGCTGCCATTGAAGACCACTCAGAAGCTTCAGCTGGTCCAGGATGCTGTGGTGCAGGCAGTGAGGGGCGTGCCTCAGTATGCCCACGTGACAGCCCTGCTCCATGAGGCGCCCTGGTGACCAGTATGCTTCCAGGTGCAGTTCGAGGCACTGGTCATGACCTCTAAAGGCCTATATGTGGCAGGTCTGATCAAGGAGGCCAGGCTGCGAGGGATCCGTTGAGAAAGTCAGAAGCTGTATGAGGTCAGAAGCAGGGAGTCACAAGATGAGTGCAGGGAGGGCGGTCTGAGGTCACCCCAAGCCCATTGCAGAGACGGGAAGAGGACCGGACACATGTACGAGATACGCCAGTCCAGTGTCAATGCCAGAGGAAGTCCAGGAAACCAAGGGTTCGCAAAGAGTGAGGTGTCAATCTAGAACAAGAGGATTTTGCTCTGGCCGAGGGAGTTCTGCACACTCTAAAATGGGTTAAGGCAGTGAATAGTTTGAACGTGCTGTGTAAACGCAGCCCCAGAAATGTGGGTCAGAAAAATGCTCTTGGATCCATTTGTAGAGCATCGCTTCAAAACAAAAACTCAGAATCAAAGGATCCTGATTGCTCTCCCTGCCCAGTTATACTTCAAATGTAGAACAAAACTAGTCCGCTTTGCCCTCTTCCTTCCTCCTCACCCCCCCCCCCACCCTGACATAATTCAACGAACCCTGTGCCAGCTAACAAGTCCCAGATGAGAGCTTTTGCCCCAGAGGGTCCCTGCTACCTGCCCTCCCAGCTTTACTCCCTGCAGAATCCAGGGCAGGGATATTCTCGGGGCCGCACGCCAAGGCACATCTTCCCCCACGAGCACCACCTGCCACGGATAATGCCGGCAACTGGAGGACTTGCCCTTGTTGTGAGAATGAGCTCCTCAGGATCTTCCTTCCTGCCCTGTTGGCAGACGTCTGGCTGAGCCACCTCCGTTCTCACTGCATCTAAACCCCGACTGTGGGAGACTTTGGGAGAGCCTGATTCTGCTTCAGCCACAGCTGGTCTTCTGCAGGTGGGGTAACCAGCAGAGGTGAGTTGCTTTGTGGCCCATCAAGAGTCATTGGAGGGAGGCACTGTAAGGAGAGATCTACCACTGGGAGGGAGAGGGAAGTGACGAGGGGCCAGGAACGCCTGAAGACCTGATTCCACTGAGGAATCTCCATTTAACGAAACTCAGAAATTGAAAGACCTTCTCCTGCTTGGGGACAACCAACCCAGCCCTTTCTATCCTTTGACTGGAGAATGCTTTGACCAAAGTGCCCGTTCAGAGCAGCTCCCTGGATCAAGGCCAGGTGCGGGAAACCTACAGAGGTCCACTTTCCTACTCCTGTTGTTACATGACAGGCAAGGGAGCTGTTTGGATCAAGATTCAAAAGAGTCAAACCAAGAACATCTTCACACAGTATAAATAAATTGTGGATGTTGTACTGAGATTGTAGCTTAGATGATGAACCGCTGGCTATTGGCCATGGTAACAAGATGGAACGTCCATGTTCAAAGTGATGTATCTCAACATAACATTTGAAACATGAAGAGGAAGGTGTTGCTTATAGGTCTGCAAGAGGCATCTTGAAAGGGGCACCTTCACCCTAATGTCTCCATCCGCTAGGAAAGCCAGCTTCCCTAAAGCACCTCTGCAAACCTGAAACAGAATTTTGTCCTTCTGATCCCAAAGTCTCTTCATCCAATTTCCACATATCAATCACTTTCTGGAATCCAGCAAGACAGTAGAAGCGTGTTACATTATTAAACATGTTTCTAGCAAGGTCTCCTTCTTTGATAATCTCAGCAAATATCATACTGACCTGATTCCAAATAACATAGACCTTCATTTAGAGGAGGTGGGACAGTGTCCTACCAAGACCTTCATGACTCTCAAGAGCAAGAGGGGACAGGCTTGTTCTGTGTTGAAGCCAAGAGCAAGTCAAGCATTTTCTTGGATCTCCCTTGGAGATTTATGGAACATCCAAAGCCTAACTTGGGTTTGTTCAAGCCCTGTGTTTATTGAGAGAATTGAGGGACCTTACTCAAATGAGGAGGGAGAGGGAATTCTGAAGTGGAAGAAGTGTGATAGCAGCCCAATTTGCCTTAGATTCAAACACACACACAAACACACTTGGAACATATTCACAACCTTCTCAGTAGCATTTTCCATCAACTGTTGGTGTTATCTTGGAGATGATCATCCATCAAAATAGAGGGTACAGACCCTTTGGAATGCTGAAGAAGCACCATTAGTGTGTCCTTCTGCAGGCTGATGACTTCCCAAGAGGGTGATCCAAAACCTGCTGCTCCAGGGGAGAGGGTCATAGTGCAGCCCCTCAGGATGCCAGTGGTTAGTGAAGGCAGAGCTGAAGGGCTGCTGCTTCCCCGCTCGACTTCCCAGCACTAATATTGGGGCCTCTTGGCCCACTCGCTCATTCGTCTGTTAAGGATTGCGGTCTGGTGGAACTCAGGAGGAGACCCTTTCCTGCCTCAGCCCTGCCCTTTGGAGCATCACCCAAGGTTACATTGGCCCCAACCCTGCTGGCCTTCCAAAAGGTCCTAAAAAGATGGTCGTGCCAACATGCCCGGGGATCTGCTTATGGCTCAGAGTCTGCCAGATGGCTACGTTCATGACTTTGACTTGCCTGCTTTTTCTGTTTCTCCACTGTAATTTTTGGTTTTTCACTGGATTTTAAAGGGGGTTATTACATTTTAATGATTTTTGGATTTTCTTTATTGGTTATGTTATTTGGTTGTTTTTCATTATGTGAGCCGCCCAGAACCACAAATATAAGATGGGCAGCTATACAAATTGAATAAATAAAACAAAATAAAATTCAATATTTGTCTTGGGTCTGGAAAATGGTTGGGATGCCAAGCTTGGAAGGGATGTTCCTCAGAGGTTCTCAGCACATCAAAAGCCCCAGAATGCAAGGAGAGAATTAAGCTTTGCATCCCCAATCTAACTCATCTCACCCTGGGGCTAATACTAATTGAAAATGGGACAAGAAGTCGGAAGGAAGGGAGGGAGGGAGGGAGGGAGGGAGGGAGGGAGGGAGGGAGGGAGGAAGGAAGGAAGGAAGGAAGGAAGGAAGGAAGGAAGGAAGGAAGGAAGGAAGGAAGGAAGGAAGGAAGGAAGGAAGGAAGGAAGGAAGGGGATAATCCCCAAAATATCAACCCATATATATATTTGACCCTTAATAAAGGTTAACCTCAGCTATAGGAGATCCCTAAAATTTCATTCTTCACAGTCTGAGATCTCAAATAATTACTTTCTGATTGTGCTTCTTCCATGTATTTTCCAAGATTCATTACCCCTCTTTGCTTTCTTGACATGCATTTTTCTGTTTTGCCAGCTGTTCCTTTTCTTCTTCATGGATGCACACAACAAAACACAGGGGGCAGAATTCGTCCTCCTCGGTTTCTCCAGTCTCCTAAGCCATGAAATCCACATTTTCTTGGTGTTCCTTGTTACCTATTTGGTCACCCTGATGAGCAATTTCATGATCATAACCCTGGTTCTCCTTGATTCCCATCTTCACACCCCCATGTACTTCTTCCTCAGCCAGCTCTCCAGCTTGGATATTTGCCTTTCTTCTGTGGTTGTACCAAAGATCCTGGTGAACCTCCTACGCCAACGGCAGACCATCTCCTACAACCAATGCCTGGCACAAGCGTTCTTCCTCATTGGCTTTGCAGGATGTGAGCCAGCACTGCTGGCTGTCATGGCCTATGACCGCTATGCGGCCATCTGCCAGCCTTTGCACTATGCCCACCTGATGAGGAGCAAGGTGTGCATTGAGCTATCTGTGGCCATTTTGCTCTGGGGCTTCCTGGACTCAGCTATCTATATTGTTCTGGCTTCCAGGTTGGATTTCTGTGGAAACCACCAGATTCCTCATATGTTTTGTGATGTTCCCCCATTATTGAAAATTGCCTGCAGTGATACCTCAGTCAATGAGTTGGCCACTCATATCACCGGCACCTTTGTGGGCCTCGTCCCTCTTCTCTTCATCATCCTGTCTTATTTCTACATTTTGGGCTCCATTCAGCAGATTCGCTCCAACACCGGCAGGCGCAAAGCCTTCTCCACTTGTGCATCACACATTGCTGTGGTAACTCTCTTTGTTGGAAATGCCTTTGTGAACTACAACCAGCCCAGTGCTGGCTACTCCCTAGAGACTGACACCCTGATCTCCACAATGTTTTGCATTGTCACCCCCATGCTGAACCCCTTGATCTATAGCCTCCGCAACAAGGAGGTGAAGGGGGCCCTGCGGAAGGTTCTCAGCTGCCGGAAGACGGCATAGCTGTCTTTTCATTGTGCAGTGTGTACTTTTTTGAACCTCATGCGTGTGTGCTCCCTAAGAAAAATAGGACTGGTGCACGTGAATTGGACAACAGACTTTCTCAAGGCAGCCACAAAATATTTCATATGAGGAACAAAGAAGGAAGATGTCATAATTTCAGCATGTGTTCTGCCACGACTAGGTGCCCTAACCTGCAAACAGTATATTGCCTTGGGTGGATTTTTAGTTTCATTAACAACAACAACAGTATTGTACATCTTGCAAATCTACCAACCCCAGAAAAAAAGGAAGACTCAAAATTCATGACCAAGAATAGCAGGCTTAAGAAACAACTGAAGGTGAAGATTAGTCATGGTCTGGGTGGACGTAATTCTTTTAAGAACTTTTTAGAACTAAAATTAGTCAATAAAAATCTCCATTCATATTCAGCATTTGTTGTGTTCATTTTATTTCCAGTAAAAGATTTCTTGTCCCATGCAGGAGAAACCTGTAGAAAAATGTATCCTTCACTGCTGGGAAACTCTATTTGAGTTGAAACTCAGGTTGACCAAGTTGAGATTTTTAACCTCAAGCACGAAGTGGGTGATGGGAAAGAGCGTCTTTCTAGGAAGGAGCGGAAGGGTCTTAGACACATGTTCTTGGCACTTCTTCCTCTCTGCAATTCCCTGTCTTCAGGTCACGCTTTTTCTTCCTTTTTGTTTTGGTATTCCCTTCTGCCACCAGGCGCACGGTGTCTGCCACTTTTGAGGTTGGAGGATTGTCGGGGGGAACAATGAGATAAATTTATGCTTCCTCCTGCTTGATATGGAAATGCTAGAGAGATCATGACGAAGCAAAGAACACAGATGTGGGCAATAACATTTCCAACTGACTAAGAATCTACTTGGCACCACACAAAAATGTTTATTTGGTGTGAGAGAACGTCATATATGGAGGGGAGCATGTTACAGTTAGTGATAACTGGTAAAGCAGCAACACTTCAGAGCTGTTACCTGTGGAACAACCACATCATGCACATTCATGGGGTTACTGCAGAATGCTCTGGCCTCTTTCACGCGCTGGGAGGGCGCTTACAGATTTCACCCGCAGGGGACTGGTTGGCAGTCAGATCCATCTTTCTGCCCTTGACTACCTGGCAGTCCAGCGTTTGGGGGTCCTGCCCGGCCCAGACTCACTGCCGGACGAAGACTGTGGCCTAACAGCCCCCAGTGAGTGGCAGAACCTCTTCGGGCTGTTCGGCGTTAAGTCACAGAAGCACGAGCACAGTTGGGTCACCCTTTCCTAAAGACATCTTTCCTTGCTCTTGTTCAAGTAGAGGACTCAGGATTCATCAGCACCTTGAAGCAAAGCAGCCAGGGGTCTGCCAGCAGACCTCCACTGGTCTCCTGCTCCACCCTGAGCAGAGTCAGACCCAGGTCCGGCAGACACGGGGCAGGTCTGCTCAAGAAGGCCAGGCTGCGGGCAATTCCTTGAGAAAGTCAGAAGCTGTGTGAGGTCAGAAACAAGGAGTACACAAGATGGGTGCAGTAAGGTCAGCAGGGAAGTCACCCCAAGCCCATGTTTGGGAGAGGACCGGACACATGTACAAGATACGCCAGTCCAGTGTCAAAGGCAAAGGAAGTCCAGGAAACCAAGGGTTTGCAAAGAGTAAAGTGTCAATCTAGAATACGTGGCTGTTACCAAAGAAGTAGAGGGTGGTTGGCTTCTCTTTGCAAAAGTCAGTCCCTGCTCTTCTTCTTGGAAGTTTGAGTAGCACCTTCCCCCACCCCCTGAAAAAGTGCAAGGATCTTCTTTGCACAATTAGCTTTCTGTGGAGTTCTGGGTGCTCTCTGTGCTTGGTTGTTTGATGCAGATGTTTCATCACCCATCTAGGTAACATAGCATTGCACTGATTATGCTACCTAGTTGGGTAATGAAATGTCTGCAAACAAACAACCAAGCTCAGAGAGCACCGAAGTCTCCACAGTTAAAGCCTGAGCTACAGAGATTCTCTTCTGTTGGAATTAGCTGTCTGGGTGGTGGGTGGTGTTCATCTGTAGGGAGCCACGGAGATGACCTTGGAGAAACTATCAGAGAGAGTGACAACAACGTGTGCAAAAGTGTGCTTTCAGCCTGGGAAAGAGGCTCAGACTGGCTACCCCCGTCTCCCTGGGGATAAGAGGGAGGGAAGGGAAACCACAGCCAGGCTTGCAAGGTTCAGTTAGTAGAGCCAGTCTCAGTAAAGTAGGGTTCAAGTCCTACTTGAAGGAGTCTGTTTCCTGATCTGGTCCATCTCCAAGGGCTGGCATCCTCAGTGGAAGCTTTTGATTGATCGGTTGAGAGCCAGGCCGCTCTCCCATGACGGGATGGTGGTCTGTCCGGTTGAGTCTTCCCCCACTGCCTCTGAGGAATCCGTGACAGTGGGCCACTCACGTGGAACTTTGCCAGTCCCAGAGACAGAAAACATGTTAGTTCATCATGTGATGTGATCATAGCCAAAGTCTGAGTGAAAAGTTTTCCATCTCTGGTTCTCCTCTTGGGACCTTCGGCTAATTGCTGGAAACTGTCTCCATGGTCCAACACACAAGGGGAAGTTCCTGTAGAAGTGCCAGGGATCCAGATGGAGAGTTCAATTCCCTTTCATGGCATCACCATTTTTTAATGGAAAACAATGGATTTCATCAACTTTGTTCAATTGGGTATGATGTAACACCCAGTTATTATCCTCAGGAAAGTTGCTATGAGATGTTGAAAAGTTTTCCTGAAGTTGTCTTTGCAAGCTTCCACTCTTCCTATCCAGCTGGACAATCAAGAAGACCATCAAGAGACGTGGGAGTCATGGCCTTTCCTTCGACTTTTGAGAAGCCCCAGCAGTTACAGGCTCTTAAGCTGGACAACTAGACCTGACTGAGGACTGCATGCTCATCAGCCTTCCCCGACCTAGTTACTTTCACATGTGTCCAATGATGATCCCAAGCCAGACCATGGCCATGTCCTTAACCTCATCTACCTCAGAGCCTAAACATGAGGACCAACATCTTAATGGTTTTTTGAACAAAATATAGCCTTTGTGGCAGAGACCTGACCTCTTGACCTGTTTTACCCCTGAGCAAACCTGAGCAGACCTCAGGGTATCAGCCATCAGACAGATGGCTTGGGAGGGAAATATAATGTGGCATTAGGCATCATGATCCAGAAATATATAATTGAACTATCTAATACTTGAGGCTTGATTGATTCATTATACGCCATCAAGTTGGTGTCAACTCTTAGCAGTGACATAGATGTTCTCCATGATGATCTGTCCCCAACCTGATCCTTCAGATCTTCCAGCAGTGCACCCATTGCCAATGCAGTTGAGTCCATCCACGTTGCTGCTGGTCATCCTCTTCTCTTTCCTTCCACCTTTCCCAGCATTACAGCCTTGTCTAGAGAGCTGGGTCTTTGCATAATGTGTACAAAATAGGATCATTTGACCCTGGTCATTTGTGCCTCAAGTGAGAACTTTGGGTTGATTTGTTTGATGCTCCAATTGTTTGTTTCCTTGGCCGTCCATGGTATTCTCATAAGCATCAGTACTCTTTCTATCCTGCTTCTTCAAAGCTCACTACCTGGGTCTTAATGCCCCTTTTTGCATACAGGACTGTGACAAAGCCCAGCCTTGGGGGTTTCTCTCGGACCTTGTCCATGGATAGGAATCCAAGAGCCCTTGGAGCTGATCTGCCATCAGAGGGAAGGGGGAACCTTGCAAGGAAATTAGCATCCTTGCTTTTGCAGACCAAACAACCTGAGAGAGACTCTACTGCTTGCTCACCAGAACCTATAAGAGATGCCAGTTAACCAGAAGATGGGCATCATGAATGTATTTCTTCCTTTCAATCTTTGCTGATTAATGTTTTTGGTCTTGTTGGTTCAGCCATCTTATTCTCGAACTACCCACCCTACATCGATCTTTTCCACCTTGGGGGAACATCTGTTCCCATACACCCAAACCTCTGAGAGGAAGGGTGGGAGAGATGTGATCCCAGGAAAGGAACCGGCAAGGTTGCGTTATGTGTTTGTGATGAGAAAGTGTGCTGCAGACTCAACTCTCTTCACTCTGAGACACATTCAGAAAGGGGCCCTGGACAGCCTGGGAGAGAAAGGCCAAACTCAAGACAATGGCAGAGCAGCAGACTTTATTATCAAGTGAGGAGCCCATTCTTCAGAAAGAGGGGAAGAGAAGCAAGTCTAGAGGACAGAGAGCAACCAGCTGCTTGATATTCAGATGGTCTTTCTGGAAAAGAGGTTGGCACCATGGAGAAGGGTCTCAGAGGGGACCGAAGTATCTTCAGCTCAGGCTTCAGACAGATGGGGAGCACTCCCAACTCCTCCTGCAGACTTGGCTTAAGAGGGTTTCCATTTGCAGAGAAACGGAAGGGTGAGGTGACAGTCTACATCAAGCCATTTAAGGTGCCCTGAAAGAAAGAAATATCACTGGTCATCACCTTTAAGACCCTACACGGCCTAGGATCGGGCCACCTGCAGACCGCCTACTCCCAAGACCATCTGCCCACCCCACGTGGTCTCATGGGGGGGGCATGCTGCAGCTCCTCTCATTTAAGTGTTGCCATCTGATGGGATCTGGGAAGGGTGCCTTTTCAGTGGCTGCCTCCATTCTCCAGAACAACTTTCCTGCCGAGCTACAACAGGCTCCAACTCCTTTATAAAGGCAGCTGAGACCTGGTCCTCCCTCAGCCATTTGGGTCTAGGTGAGCAGAGTCCCCGAGGTTGTTTTAATCCAGTGTTTTTCAACCCTGGCAATTTTAGGATGTGTGGCCTTCAACCTCCAGAATTCCTCAGCCAGCCATGCTGGCTGGGGAATTCTGGGGGCTGAAGGCCACACATCTTAAAATTGCCAAGGTTTTCAACTGTTTTAATCTATTCCATTCAGTTTGCTATTTTGCACATCCGGGTTACCTTTTTAATGACATGCGGTTGATGTTTTAGGTTGCATGTTTATTTTTCTTGTTGTATGCCATCCAGAGTCCCACTGGTTGAGTTGGGTGGCCATATAAATATAAATGTTTGAAATAAAACAAATAAATTCACACATTCACAGCTGTCCAGTTTTGATGGTGAATGAGAAATAGTAGAAAGAAGTAGCTAGACTACGTTGCCTCTGTGACAGATGCTGAGACGATGAGCTTCATGAGATTCCAGAAATTGCTAACTTTTGCCTGTTAAGATCTTCCATAAATGCTTTAACCCAGCCACCCAAAAAAGTCTCCTTCAAGTTGAGCACTGTTCACAGGGTCTGTGTGGACATCTCCATTTTCTTTTCTTTTTCTTTTTTGCACCAACCCAAAAGTGGTTTGCCGTTGCCTTCTGCGTGGTTTTTCAACTTCCCTGTCTAGCCTAAAACCCTGGAATTTCCTGGACATCTCCATCCAGGTGCTAATCAGGTCTGAACTAGCTCAGGTTCTTGGGGATCAGCCAAGATTAGCTACAACTTTGGAGATAATACTGAATAAGTAGTCTGCCCCTTGCTACCAGCTGCTGGGGGATGCAAGTGGAGAAGTACCGTTGCGTTCCAACTTGCTTGGCCACTACAGATGCAGAGCATTGGGTCAGATGACCTGATGCAGCTTCAGGGCGCTTCCACTAGTCATCCCTAAAGAGCTTTTGAAGGTCACCTACTTCTGGCCTTCTAGCACCTGTCTGGGTTTCTGCTGGATCAAAAGTTAATAACAGGCTTTAAGGAAAGCCAGAACATGCAGAGCCTGAGAAGCAGGAAGTGACAAAGTTTCCAAGAAATAAATCAACAAGCTGGAATTCCCAAAAGAAAATTGGAGGCAGAATGAGGGAAGGAGACATGAAATGAGTCACGAGCGGAAGGACACGTTGACTGCTTCCCTGGAATTACAGACGCAAACTCCAACCACGCTGAGAAATGATGACTTTGCCACTGACCTGATGGAGGGTAGAGAATTGCACAAAATTCTTTCCCAGTCCGATTATTGGGTTCAGTAGGGTTCCAGCTGGTGTACTTGGAGCGTGTGCCATCGGTCCAGCGCCATCCGGTGTGCTGTGCAATACAGAATGAAGCACATTGAGGTGGGCCGGTGTGGAGGGGCACACAGAGGGGAGAAGACAGAAGCAGAGAATGTTAAATTTCAGTTCTAAATTTGGCTTGAATGAATTTAAAGGGGAAAGTGCTCTTAATTGGATTTTTGTGCAAGCATGCACAACGTGCATATTACCCTAAAGCAGTGTTGTCCAAACTTGGCCACTTTCAGATGAGTGGACTTCAACTCCCAGAATTCCCCAGCCAGGCTGGGGAGTTGAAGTCCACTCATCTTAAAGTGGCCAAGTTTGGACAGCACTGCCCTAAAGTATCCTTTCGATTGTTCTAGGTATAGATTCATTTAAATGCCTTGGATGTGTGGAATCCAAGGTTCCTGGAGCTGCAAGGGGACCCCGAGCCTTTGAGTCCAGCTGCCTGCTCAGTGCAGGAATCCAAATTAAACCATCTCCAAATAAGTTGCTTCAAGTCCCCTTGAAAAGTCCAACTTCCCACCACTTGTAATTAATTCCTTTCTGCTTCCGTCTTTTCTGAAAGCTGAACATGCCTTGCTTCTTCAGCCTCTCTTTCCAGTCCTGTGATCACCCTTGTTGCCCTTCTCTGAGCCTCTTTGAATCCCACCAGATCCTTCTCAAGGTGGGATGCCCCAAACGGTCACAGTATTTGAGGTGGGGTCTGATCAAAGTGGTGTAAAGCAGAACAATTCCTTCCCCTGTTTAGGAAATTATACTCCTGCGGATGCAACCTGAAATCACATTTGCCTTGGGGGCTCGCATTGCTGGAACTGGCCGGTGGGATGACTGATACTGCTCCCCCCACCATCTTGAATTGTATACTGGCTTTTATGGAATTATTACTTGTGTTTTTAACTGGGGGACATTTATATTTTTATTGTTTTTATTGTCTTGGTTTTTAATTGTAAGCTGCCGAGAGTCACCCTCTGGGGGAGATGGGCGGCATATAAATTCAATAATAAATAAATAAATAATATTCCATCTCCAGTCAACTACTGCTCCAAGCTCTCTCTCACAAGTCATCAAGCCAGGTGGTACCCTCATCTGGCACCTGTGCATTTGGGTTTTGCTTCCTAAATAATAGAACTTTGCATTTCAAGCTGTTACTTTCGGCCCATTTCGCTAACCTATCAAGTCCACGTGAGTGCTAGTTCTGTCTCTAGGGGATTATCTTTCCCAGTGTTTCTCAACCTTGGCAACTTGAGGAGGGTCCAGAGGAGAGCAATCAAGATGACAAGGGGCTTGGAAGGAAAACCTAGGTGAGACTTAGGTTGTAAACGTTGCACAGGTTTGGCTTAGAGAAGAGAAAGTTAAGGTGAGATATGATCGCTGTCTTCAAATATCTGAAGGGCCGTAGAAGTTGGGATAGATTTGTTGGGTGTTGTTTCAGAAGGCAGAAGAAGAAATAATGGGTTTAAATTACAAACGTTTATACATTTCAATTGGAATTAAGAAGAATTTCCTAACAGTAAAAAACAATGGAGTGATGGGCAACCAGAAGTTGTGGACTGTCATTTGCAAGATGCATTTAAGCAAAGGTTTGATGGCTATTCATTGGGGATGCTGTAATAAAGGATTTTCGCACAGAGCAGGAGATTGGAATAGATTATCCCCAAATCCCTTCCCATTTTACATTCTGGGAGTATGATTTTCAAGACAACTATGTATTCACTTAATTGCTAAGATACTGCGAAACATAAGTAGCTTGCTAATTGGCATGTCATGGAATATGTTTTCAGATGCTTTACTGAAATCAAGATATATTATGTCTGCAGCATAACCATAATCTACTACTGAAACAGTGAGATAAAGACAGTTTGGCAGGATTTGTTCTTTGCAAATGCATGCTGATATCTGACAATTACTACATTGTTTTCTAAGTGCTTACAGATTGATCTCTTTATGATCTGCTCAAGAATCTTCCCAGGTATCAATATCAGACTGTCTATAGTTTTGGGCATCTTGCTTTTCTCCCTTTTAAAGAAAGTGACATCATTTTTCCTTCTCCAATTTTCACTTCCGCCAGTCTCCAGGATTTCTCAAAGATAATTCATGAAGGTTCATCCAAACCATCAGCTAGTTCCTTCAAAACCTTAGGTTGGGAACCTGAAGTCCTTCATGGCAAGAAGGTGTTTCCTGATCATGTTTCTATCCATTTCAACTTTCAACTCTGCCTCTTCATCCTGCTCCTCCCAATTCTCTGGTAGAAAACATGGCTTTCTTATTGAAAAAAGCTGAGCCAATTTAGCTTAACCTAGAACAAATCCAATTAGCTATAAAAAGGATTCCACTGGCAGAAACCCCATGCTGACTATAGATCTGCTTCTTCATGATCTGAAGGGAAATTTGGCTCCTACCCTGGGGATAGTAAGCTGCTGGCAGTGTGATCCTTTGTCCTGGGTCCCCTTGAGTCAGGAGAAGCAATGGGATAATGCTGTATCTAAACTGATATGGGACAAGGCCAACATCAGGGCACTGGGGATGGAACAGGGTTGCTAGGCTTTTCCATGATGCTGTAAATCGCTGCTGAAGAAAAGTCGGTGTGGAACCAACTGATAATTCCCTGTATTGCTCAGGGACAGGGGGACCAAGTACTCACCATATTGGATGTTGGACTTCGTTGCAGCCCAATCCAGACCCAATCACTTTCCATGTTTTCTTTAGAGACATAGGCACCAACGAGTTTTGTCTGGGTGTCACTTGTGAAAGAGGCTAAATGACCTTTCCATGTGAACTGACACTCTTCCTGCATGGAGAGAAGAACCAAAAATGTCCCATTCGGAAAACGAGATGCCTGGTGACTTCCTCCTTGACAGTGGCTACTTATTTATCACCAATAAACCATGGTGTCCATCCTGGACAGGAGAAGATTGCAGGACTGCTACAGTCCAGGCCTACCAACCTGATGGTCTTGCAGTTTGGGAAAGGGCCAGATATCCACTGATATGAGATAATTTGGAGATACATATTAACAATAATAGTTTTGTTAAAATAAAAAATAATGAAGTATGGTAAGACCCAGGTGATGTTTTTTTTAATCCATAAAATTTTGACAGCTGGCAAGCTGATGACTCCCTGGTTGGAATGTCTTGCTCTGGAAAGAGTGACCAGATCCTCTAATGTTAATCAGAGTAACCCAGAAAGCAATTGTATGAGAGCTGAATTAAGTCCATGTGCTTAATTCTAAATCCAGGTTAACAAACCCAGTTGATTTATTCATGGAATGTGCTACATAGGCCTATGCAAAGTAACTTAGTTTCAGATCGCCAAAGAGATCTTTGCTGTGCAGCTGATGCACTTCCTTTCAACAGAGCAAAAAGAGGACTTGAAGCATCACCAATGGTCAGAGATTCCAAGCTCGGTAGCTTCAGTTACACACCAAAGGATTGTGTGTGTGGAAGCAACCCAGCATGGAAGATCACTGGCATGCATGCACCAAGGGAGCTCCAGGTGGGGGGTGGGGCAGGGTTCAGCCTGCATAGCAGGATTGCCAGCAGAATTCACCAGCAGAATCCAAGTGGTCCAGTCTGGAAGGATTTGGCCTGTGCTGAGGTGGCTCCACACCCACACTTCAGCCAGTGCCCATCAGAGAAGGTCCTCTCAGCCACGTTCCTGTAGCAGGAGATCTACTAAGAGGGGCTGCAAATGTGAGCAACCAGAAGCAACAGGACCATGACACTCTTAGAGGCAAGGGGCCACTTTGAAACAGCATGGCCTGAACCTTTGAAGGTACAGGTCATCCTTGTTTAGCGGCCACAATTGGGACCAGCAACTCAGCTGTTAAATGAAGTGGTCACTGAGTGAAACCATGACTGTGCTTATGATCTCACTTCAGCTTTCCTTTGCTTTACAGACCAGTGAAGGTCGTAAATGTGAGGATTGGTCATAAAGTTACTTTTTCATCAGAGACATAACTGTGAATGGTTGCTAAATGAGGACTATCTGTATAACTGATAGCGTAACTTGTGGCCTTGTTCACACAACATGGATATGACAATAGCTGAGTTCCACAACATGTTAAATCGCATACTACCCAATCCCATTTAAATATAGCAGTAGGATGATTGAATATTCCATCATAATTCAGCTCATCAATCCCATTCCGATTTATTATCGAAGTACTAAACTGAAGGGAATTCAACAGAATTAATAACGTATTTTATTTTACTATTTCTTTTAGGTATCGATCACTTTTTTTGTTAAAGAGTCATACAGTAGGCGTTCGTTTAAAAAAAGACATGATCTTTTGGTGTTCTGCAGTCTGGAGAAGCTCTGGGCCAGATTAAGGGAACTTTTCCAGCTCAGGAGAGTTACCTCTGCCTCTTGAAAGGTGAACCGGTCTTCATAGAACTTGTAGCAATACCACTGGCTTCCATCTCGA
The DNA here is from genome assembly GCA_030867105.1 of Liasis olivaceus. Taxonomy (NCBI): domain Eukaryota; kingdom Metazoa; phylum Chordata; class Lepidosauria; order Squamata; family Pythonidae; genus Liasis; species Liasis olivaceus. Next base: position 80,771,936 of record CM061355.1, read on the forward strand.
TGGGCAAAGGTGCCGGGAGGGCAGACAGTCCGAGTCTGGACTTTGGACTGTGGATCTGCCAGGAGAAACGGAGTGAGAAAGCGAAGAGAATAAGGCGGTCTTAGTGGGACAGATGCCAGCCTGATTCTACAGACACCAGTATTTGGTGTCCTTATACTCAGACATGAAGGCCTTCTAGAATTCTGCACCAGGCCTCTCTGGACTGGTCTAAATGGACCATAACTAGATGTAAAGGCTCCCTTGAGTTGAGTGTGAGTTCTTGCAGGGACAGGCACATCTGTGTAGCTTCCCTGGCAATGAATCAAAAGTGATTTTCCATTGTGTATCTTTTGGAGATCACCCAAAAGTGGTTAGGTGCTGCCACCTAGGTGGGTGTAAGCAATCCTAGCTGATCCCAAAAAGTTTAGCAGGTCCAGCTTGGGCCATACTTGGACAGGAGACCCTCAGGGCATTCCAGGCTGGAGGCTAAACTGGGACATTGAAAAACAGCCAACCCCATTCATCCCAGGACAAGGCCCTAACAAACCACCTTCGTACTGCTGCCAAGATGCCCGCATGTCCACGAAGTCACCAGGAGTCGAGCATGACTCCAAGGAGAACATCTCTTTGGTCTCCTATTTTTCCCAGTGGTAACAAGTAACACCTGGGCCTCAGGGTAGGAATCTCCTGGAAAATTGTCACCTTATTGATGTTTTTCCAGAACCCTGAAGTGAGAATGTTGGTTCTGATGCCTTTTAATTTGCTAAATTCTCCAAGAAAAGCTATAAAAATGGCCCTCAACCATCCAGCCTAGCAGAAGAGGAGAAGAACGGTTGCTGCTCAATGGTGCCAATCCTCTTTATCTGCTCTCTGTTGCCCCCTCTAAAGAAGCTGAGTTGTTTTTATCATGGACAAGCCAGCAGACAATTAACACCTTTTCTTATTTCTTTTCCCAATGATCCAGAAACTGAGTAAGACTTCTCTGTAGAATGTTTTCTTATGTTTTCTCCACAAATTTAGCTTCCACAACTATGTTTCCCCTCCTTCTCTTAAACTCATTTTATCCACTTCTCTTCTTGTTTGTCCTACAGCCTGTCTAGGGCATTGACGGTTGTAGCCCTAGATCTCTGTGCTACCTCGAAGACTGTGAACTTCTCTAGACTTCTTGCTTTCTTCACTTGGTGACAATCTTCAGACTAACCCACTCATCCCCTTTCTCCCATTGAGCTGAATGTTTAAATTCCTCAGTCTGCAAACTGCTCAAAATCCTCAAGTTGCTCTGGAAATTAATACCAAGTGATTCTTCGATTGCTTTGTATGCCATTAGCCTCAACTATTATTTCTTAAATTGTATTTATTGGTTATGAAGAACAATTTGACTTTTGGATTTCTGTAACACAAAAGTCTCTTCAATAACCTGTACTGTTGGGTCCCAACAGAATTAGTGCTGTGGCAGGCCCCAGTTCATAATAATACACAAAAATGAATTAAGACATTTATCCTGTATTAGTTTTAAATATGATTTCATAGAATCCTAGGGTTGGAGATGGCCTTGGAGCTCTCCTAGTCCAACCCCCTGCACAGGGCCGGAATCCTCAGATCATCCCAACCGTTGCTTGAAAGCCTCCAGAGGTGCAGCCCCTATGACTCCACGGGGAGGCTGTTCCCTGCTTCATAGCTCTTCAGTCAGGAATTTCCTCCTGATTTCAAGTTTGGAATTCCCTCTGTACAACTTCCAGCCATTAATTATTGTCCTATCTTTTGGACTGATATTAGTTTCTGAGTTTCTGAAGCTCAAGGGCAGGGGTGGGCATGGGGTGGGGAATCATGTCAAGACAGCAGCTGCGACTGCATAATTGAAGCTCCACCCCTCTTTTACATGTGTCTCGCATGCAACGCATGCCAAAAAAGGCTTCAGTTTCCATTGTGTGATTACACCAACATCTTCACTTTTTTGAACCTCCATTCAGATGCCCCTCTCAGGAGCATAGAGGTTTTCCCTCGCTAAGCAATAGCCCCCAAACACCCGCAGGCCAACAGGGATATCAATTCAAGCTTGATATTCCCACACCACAGGGACATCCCCATTTCACGAAAAGCTCTTGGCAAGGAAATGGATCAGGTTTAGAGATCTGGCAACAACTTACCTTCTGCCCAGGTAAGGCTGCCAAAGAGACCAAGGACGAAGCAAATGATGAGAAACATCTCCAGACCTGAGGGGACAAGCAGAAGATGAGAAGAATCCTAAATGACCTCCAACAAAGCCAGGCCACCACCTTTCAGGTGTCCCTCCCCAGAAGAGAAGCAGAGCGCACATCTCAACTGACTGTGAACCCTGCCTGTTTATCTCTGGATTCTAGCCCCCTCCCCTCCCCCAGAACCAGACTGGGTGATTGGTAGAGACCCCGGTCTGCCAGGAATCACAGCCCGTAAGTCCCAAAATGAACATTTTGAGAAGCCCCTGAAGCTTCTGGCTCCTGAAAGGAGAGAAAAGGAAGTACCAAGATCCTCCTCCTATCATGGCCATCAAGATTTAGGTCATAGCTGGTGTGGTCCAACACGGATGGATGGTGCAAAGTCAGAGCAGGCTAACTCATAGAAGAATTTGGAGAAAGGAGACTTAGCTAATCCTGAACCCCACTGAACTCAAAGCCTAAATGGAACTGACTAATGCAGTGTTTCTCAACCTCAGCCTCTTTAAGATGGGTGGACTTCAACCCCCAGAATTCTGGAAGTTGAAGTCCACCCATCTTAAAGTGGCTGAGGTTGAGAAACACTGGACTAATGCTTGAAGGCCCCAGTCTCGCGGTTCCTCTTCAGTATCTCTTCTGTGGACAAGAAGAGCAACCTTCCTCCCCTTTTTAATCCTGCGAATCACTTTGGCTGCCAAAAGTGGGGAAAAAAGACGTAAATACATAAAATGCAAACCATCCATCGCTGATGGGAGACACAGGCCTTTCAGGTACTTTGTAACACAGATGCTACGAGGCATTCTCAGTAAAGAAAAAAGTATCTTATAGCTTTTTCTTGGGGGTCTCCTGCAAATGGGGTTGATGGATTTCAAGCTATGGGAATAAAAGAAGGGGTGGGGTGGGGTGGGGGTGCTGCATCAGGATATTTCCTGATGAAAGCCGTTTTGATCAGAGCAAGGTCCGTCCATGGCAGTGGGGAGAGAAGGACCTCTGAAGCTGAAAGAAGCTCTCACCTTCAAAGGGGGTCCAAGCTGAGGGAGGAATCCTCTGAGCCACCAATGGTCTGTTTTCAAGCTTATATACCAGGGCTTACATGCTCACACCCTGCACGGCAAGATAAGATGATCTAAAACAGGGTGGTAAAGCAGGTGGCATCCACTACCTGTGGAGGACAGAGAAACCCATCACCCAGCTGTTTTTTCAGGAAATTGCAAAGTCATGGACTGTATTTATCTAGAACTTCCTCCTTTCTGATATGCCCAGTTATGACCCCCCCCCTCCAGATGTTATCAGGGACTTTCATAATATTACTGACATCCTGTCCTTGCATCAAACCACCAAGAACAACATGTAATATAATAATAAAACCATATCATCTCAGTATCAACAATTTCTAGGGTACTGTAGTAACAAAATCCAACCCGTGGGTGCTTTTTATGGTGTTTGAGTGTGGGTCTCTCTCTGTGTGTGTATCCGTGTGTGCGTGTGTGCATTCACATTCTACTTTATCCCATTGAGGCATCTGGTTGTCCATTGTGAGAATAACTGGACTGACTACAGAAGCATTTTGTCTGACCTAACTTCAGGATCTTCTTAGGTGCCTCATCTACCAAGAAAGGGTTAGTTCTAGCATTGGGTCTGAACTTGGCTGGGGGAAAGTTCCAGTTTAAACCCACTGTCAACTTAATCTGCCACCCTGCCACCCGCCACCCCCCACCATGCACTGGGCTTCAGCAGGTCAAGTAGAAGGTGATTTGACTTGTAGAGAAGGAAACCTCTTTGTGCTGTGCAGGTGGCGGACTCTGCTGCCAGGAGGTCAGGCTCCCAATGGCTAAAAATATAGACAGTGGTTTCCCACTTCCTGAACCCAAGGCAAAGGGCCCACTCCAGTATTCTTGCCAAGAAAACCCCATGGACAATGTTAAAAGGCTAAAAGATATGACGCCGGAAGATGAGCCCCTCAGGTCGGAAGGTGTCCAATATGCTACTGGGGAAGAGCGGAGGGCAATTCCAAGTAGCTCCAGAAAGAGTGAAGCGGCTGGGCCAAAGCCGAAAGGACGTTCAGCTGTGGATGTATCTGGAAGCGAAAAGAAGGTCCGATGCTGTAAAGAACAATATTGTATAGGTACCTGGAATGTAAGATCTATGAACCAAGGCAAGCTGGATGTGGTCAAACATGAGATGACAAGATTAAACATCGACATCTTGGGAATCAGCGAATTGAAATGGACGGGAATGGGTGAATTTAATTCAGGTGACCATTATATCTACTACTGTGGGCAAGAAACCCTTAGAAGAAATGGAGTTGCACTCATAGTCAATAAGAGAGTGGGAAAGGCAGTAATGGGTTACAACCTCAAAAACGACAGAATGATCTCAGTGCGTATCCAGGGCAAACCATTCAACATCACAGTAATCCAAGTCTATGCCCCAACCACTGATGCCAAAGAAGCTGAAGTTGACCAGTTCTATGAAGACCTACAACACCTTCTAGAACTAGCACCAAAAAAAGATGTCCTTTTCATCATAGGGGATTGGAATGCTAAAGTAGGAAGTCAAGGAGTAATCGGAATAACAGGCAAGTTTGGCCTTGGAGTACAAAATGAAGCAGGGCAAAGGCTAATAGAGTTCTGTCAAGAGAACAAACTAGTCATAGCAAACACTCTTTTCCAACAACACAAGAGACGACTCTACACATGGACATCACCAGACGGTCAATACCGAAACCAGATTGATTATATACTTTGCAGTCAAAGATGGAGAAGCTCTATACAGACAGCAAAAACAAGACCAGGAGCTGACTGTGGCTCAGATCATGAGCTTCTTACTGCAAAATTTAGGCTTAAATTGAAGAACGTAGGGAAAACCACTAGACCACTCAGGTATGACTTAGATCATGTTCCTTATGAGTATACAGTGAAGGTGATGAATAGATTTAGAGGATTAGATTTGGTAGACAGAGTGCCTGAAGAACTATGGACGGAGGTCCGTAACATTGTACAGGAGGCAGCAACTAAAACCATCCCAAAGAAAAAGAAATGCAAGAAAGCAAAATGGCTATCTGATGAGGCTTTACAAATAGCTGTGGAAAGAAGGAATGCGAAAAGCAAGGGTGAAAGGGAAAGATATAAGCAACTGAATGCAGATTTCCAGAGAACAGCAAGAAGAGATAAAAAGGCCTTCTTAAATGAACAATGCAAAGAAATCGAGGAAAACAATAGAATGGGAAAGACTAGAGATCTCTTCAAGAAAATTGGAGATATCAAAGGAACGTTTAATGCAAAGATGGGCATGATAAAGGACAAAAAAGGCAAGGACCTAACAGAAGCAGAAGAGATTAAAAAGAGGTGGCAAGAATACACAGAAGAACTATACAAGAAAGATCTTAATGTCCCTGATGTCCATACTGGTGTGGTCACTGACCTTGAGCCGGACATCCTAGAGAGTGAAGTCAAGTGGGCCTTAGGAAGCATTGCTAACAACAAAGCTAGTGGAGATGACAGTATTCCAGCTGAGTTATTTAAAATACTAAAAGACGATGCTGTTAAAGTGCTGCACTCAATATGCCAGCAAGTTTGGAAAACGCAACAGTGGCCACAGGATTGGAAAAGGTCAGTTTATGTTCCAATTCCAAAGAAGGGCAATGCCAAAGAATGCTCAAACTATCGCACAATTGCACTCATTTCACATGCTAGCAAGGTTATGCTCAAAATCCTACAAGCTAGGCTTCAGCAGTACGTGAACCAAGAACTACCGGATGTACAAGCTGGGTTTCGAAGAGGCAGAGGAACTAGAGATCAAATTGCCAACATTCGCTGGATCATGGAGAAAGCACGAGAGTTCCAGAAAAACATCTACTTCTGCTTCATTGACTATGCAAAAGCCTTTGATTGTGTGGATCACAACAAACTGTGGCAAATTCTTAAAGAGATGGGGGTACCAGACCACCTTACCTGTCTCCTGAGAAATCTGTACGCGGGCCAAGAAGCAACAGTTAGAACCGGTCATGGAACAACCAATTGGTTCAAAATAGGGAAAGGAGTACGACAAGGCTGTATACTGTCACCCTGCTTATTTAACCTATATGCAGAGTACATCATGAGAAATGCCAGGCTGGAAGAATCAAAAGCCGGAATAAAGATTGCAGGGAGAAATATCAACAACCTCAGATATGCAGATGATACCACCCTAATGGCAGAAAGTGAAGAAGAACTAAAGAGCCTCTTGATGAGGGTGAAAGAGGAGAGTGCAAAAGCTGGCTTGAAACTCAACATTAAAAAAACTAAGATCATGGCATCTGGGCCCATCAATTCCTGGCAAATAGAAGGGGTAGAAATGGAAGCAGTAACAGACTTCATTTATTTGGGCTCCAAGATCACCGCAGATGGAGACTGCAGCCATGAAATTAAGAGACGCTTGTTCCTTGGGAGGAAAGCTATGGCAAACCTAGATAGCATATTAAAAAGCAGAGACGTCACCTTGCCGACAAAGATCCGCATAGTCAAAGCTATGGTTTTTCCAGTAGTAATGTATGGCTGTGAGAGCTGGACCATAAAGAAGGCTGAGCGCCGAAGAATTGATGCCTTTGAACTGTGGTGCTGGAGAAGACTCTTAAGAGTCCCCTGGACTGCTAGGAGGTCAAACCAGTCAATCTTAAAGGAAATCAACCCTGATTGCTCATTGGAAGGATTGATAATGAAGCTCAAGCTCAGATACTTTGGTCACCTAATGCGAAGAGACGACTCTTTGGAAAAGACCCTGATGCTGGGAAAGATTGAAGGCAAAAGGAGAAGAGGACGGCAGAGGATGAGATGGTTAGATAGCATCACTGAAGCAATGAGCATGAAATTGAGCAAACTCAGGGAGGCAGTGAAGGACAGGAAGGCCTGGCGCAATATGGTTCATGGGGTCACGAAGAGTCGGACACGACTTAACGACTGAACAACAACAACTTGTCCTCCAGTCCAGACTTGGGAGACTCCCAAGGCACTCAATTGGCCAAAAGGTGACACAGAAGATAAACCAGATGGACCTCACACTTGATCCAGCTCTGGAGCAACTCCAATGTTCTAACTTTAAGAGGACTACTAAATAAATTTTCCATGCTGGGGGAGACGGGTGGCATACAAATTTAATAATAAATAATAAATAATAAATAAATAAAAATGTCTATTGGGAAGTCTGGCAAGTCCTTTGGATGCCCAGTGAAGGTGTCCAATTTAAATTACCAGCTTTGCCCAAGGAGCCTTATACCTTCCATTAGGCAATATTCTGAGCTGAGATAAAGGAGGTCTAAAACAACCGTACCCAATGTGGGGTCTTCAGAGGAGTAGGTGAATTTTTATACTCATTAGTGAGGGAGCTATAGAAAAAAATATGTGGAGACCATGGCATACGCTTGCCCCAGCAAGCGTATATCATCTGATGGACCCAGTGCAGTTTCAGAGGGAGCTTGGGTTTCCCTGAAGCTCTGGTACAGACTGGATCGTGCCTGCGCAGAATCTCTGTGGTTGTGGATCTTGGAGAGCGCTGTGGTTTACCAAAGAACTCCGAGAGATGTATGACGCAAGAGACCCTAGAGTACCGCTGGTGAGAGATTAAGAGTGAAGCTGGCTGAGCACAGGTAAAGACCTTCATTAGAACGTACCGTGTGGTGGTAAGGGTGGCGTAGCAAACTTGCTCCTATTGCATCTGCAGCCCTGTTTCTGGTGACCAGGTCCCTCTTGGGTAAGGGACACTATGAGAAATATTCTCAGCATTTGTCAGAGCCCCTTGACTTTGCTTGGAATTGGATGGTGGCTGGGCAGGTCTTTTGGAAGTGACCAAGACACATCTGAGCTTGGTAATCTGGGAGAAGTTTGAGCTGGTCAATGTTCAGGAAGTGGACAGGGTCCTCATGGCTGTGACCTGGCCACCTGTGTCCTAGACCCATGCCTCTCCTGGTTGGTCAAGGCCTCCTGGGAGGTGGTATGTGGTTGGACCCATGCAGTGGTTAATGCCTCCCTGCAAGATGGAGTGGCTTTGGTTTTTGGGCTCCCCTGGGTCTGGTGATGTGTTGTCTCTGATTCTTGATGGGGGTAGCACTTCCCTGAATAGAGCTGATGCACAGTTTGGGGGTCCTCCTTGATTTTCAGCTTCTGCTCAAGGAGCAAGGGTGGCCATGTCTGGAGGGGAGGCCTTTGCACAGAATCATCTTGTGCATCAGTTGGGCTCATCCCTGGACCAGGATGGTCCCTCAGGCCTTGGTCACTTCTTGGTTGGACTACTGCAATCAGACTGTCCTTGAAGACCAGCCATAAGTTACAACTGGTCTAGAATGTGGTGGCGCATGCAGTGTTGGGTGCCCCTTGATTTCACCATTTACACCATTGTTGCATGAGCTGCACTGGCTCCCACTTTCTTTCCAGGTGCAATTCAAGGTGCTGGTTATCACTTTTAAAGCCCTAGATGGCACAGGGCCAGGTTATTTGCAGGACTGGCTCTCCCTGAGGGTGTCTGCCAACTCAACGAGATCAGATAGATGGGCACAATCCAGGTCCCTTCTCTTAAATGTTGCCATCTAGCAGGACCTAGGAAGACACCTTTTCCATAGCAACCCCTGTCCTGTGGGGCACCCTTCCCCCGGGATCTGGCAGGCCTCCACCCTTTCAACCTTCTGGAAAGCCATAAAGGGCTGGCTGTCCCCCCAGCATTGGGACAGAGCGAGGTTGAAGCCCGAGAGTTGTATGATTTCATGGATTGAAGATTGTTGGTTCAGGAGCCAATTTCTTGGTTTTACTTTGGTTTTTATTGTTGTGAGTTGCTCAGAGTTGTGTTTCATGATGGGTGGCCATAGGTCTTTTAAATAACAACTCTGCCCCCAGGGCTGGAGATACCACCTCCATAGGCAAATGCATGGAAGGCGAAGCTAATTCCTTCCGAAACTTGGTGGACGTAACTACAGCTCGGGGGGCTGAGTTGCAAGGTGCAACTGCCTTCTGTGCTTTACCCTTTCCGGCTTTTGCACTGTTGGGCTCCACTAAGTTCTCGCTCGTTGCTACACAAGATTTTACTTCTCATAGCTGAACTGAGTTTGCATCACCTTCAGGGAACTCTTGTTATTAATTAGCTAAAGAACACTTAATTGCCAAAGTTGTCAGGAAGTTTTCCAACTCCTCTCTTGCACCGGAGACTTCCATCTGATCCTTCCTCTAGGGAAAAAGCCCTCTAGGGTGGGTGCTAACGGGGTGGAATTAGCACCGGGGAGAGGGGTTGTCAGCCAGGCTCTTCTCTGGACTAAACAAGGCGCGAAGGGAGTTGTTAACTGTCTGTTGCCGAAGTCACAGCCCCCACCCCTCCTGGGCCCCATAAGCACCTCTGGGGGACGCAATCAGCTTCCTCATTCTCTTCTTTGGGCACATTGCCTTAAAAGAGGAGGAACAAACTTGTGTATTTTCCTCACCAACCTCCCCCATCCTGACCCCAAGGGGTGCATCCTAGTGGGAAATTTGGGGAGTTGTTTTCTATGGTAAACTTGGAAGTGCCAAGTTGCAGGAATTTTTCACAAGTTTGTTTTACTGTGTGCAAGTTTTGATCCTGCAGGTTAATTTAAGTGCTGGCCTTTGGCAGCAAAAATCATTCCTTCATGAACGGGGCATCAGATGTTTTCCACATCCCCTCTTTTGCTTGTTTTTTATACGCAAAAACTTTGCTTGTGTCCTCAAGACACATTGGGGGGGGAGGGGGGCTGAATCTTTTCTAGTTTGTGGGGCAACCAATTCTCCAAGAAAGGCACATGGCTGATTTGTAAAAAGGCCCCTTGGCAATATTTTCATTTATTGACCAAAATTCAGACAACATCAACTCCTCTAGGCGGCTTACACCAGATGAGACAAACTATTAATAACATTATAAAATCCATCTAAAAATTAATCAATATTAAGCCAAGCAATTAAAAACTATAATAAACCCGTAGCCACCATCACATGAATCTAAAAGCTGTCTTCAGAAGGATGGGGGGTTTTCCCCTTCTTCTAAAACAGGGTTTCTCAACCTCAGCAACTTGAAGAGGGGTGGACTTCAACTCCCAGAATTCCCCATGCTGACTGGGGAATTCTGGGGGTTGAAGTCCACCCGTCTTCAAGTTGCTGAGGTTGAGAAACTGTTCTAAAATCATCATCATGGCAGGGGTAAGTTTTTCTGCGGGGACGGGGGAGAGTTGCTTCTATGAAAGTCAGTCCCCAGGTCCTAGCCCCCCCCCCCCCAGCCTGGGTTTCTTGCAGGGTGGGTCCCTGGAGTACCCTCTCCCTATCTGATCACGTAGGTCAGCAGATTCTACATGAAGTTGGTCTCAGGTGTGAGAAGGACCGAGCCATAAATGGCTGGATCACCAACTGCACAAGAGCTCCTGCAGAACATGCCGTTCTCCCCAGCCAGCTAGGCTGGGTCAGCAAGTGGGCCCGTGTTATGTGCCAGCTGCAGCCTCTGGATGGTCTCCAAGGGCAGCTCTTTGTAAAGCGAATTGCAGTAGTCTGAGATGACAAAGCCAAGCTACTGGCTTCAACGCGTCCGGGTTCAGGAAAAGGCGCAGGAGGTAGACCTGCCAAGCTGGCCAAAGGCTGTCCCAGCCACGGCGTCCGCATGCTTCAGCAGAAGCCACCCGTCCAGGAGAACCGCTGTATTGCGCACCACCTCCTCTGGGGAAGCGCTGCCCCATCAGGATTATGGAGGCAACATCCATGACACCAGAAGGCTCACGAACCATTTTGCTGGGATTTGTCCAGAGTCTGTTTCACCCCACCCAGACTTCGGCCCCATCTCCTGTCCAGCCCAGGCTGAAGCTGTAAAGCTGGGCATGATTTTGCAGTATTAATTCTCTCTCTTCCCATATCATCTCTGACACGGGACATGCCTTTCCCTGACACGGGACCCTGGTCAATGATCCACTTCCCTGGCTGGATGCACGGAACTTGCTATACTAGAGTTCTGCATCATGCTTTGCTGAAGAAACCGTAGCGGTCTGGTTAGCCATAATGCTCAACCCCAATAGTTTATGGATCGTTACGGTATCATCTTGTGAAGCAGGCTGTAATTTCAGATTTCTTTTTAGTCTTGATAGAAAGCTGGGATTGGTCTATCCCAGTGTAGGCCGAGTCTTCCTTGCCTCCAAGCACTTTGCTTTGATCCCCTTCATAAACTGGTACCATCCACCTCAACTACAAATTACCTACAATTTATAATATAAATTACGTCGTACAATTAGGAGTTGTAATCATAATTAAAAATATTATATAATTTCTTACCAATGCTAGTTACCTTCAATAATGCTTTCTAGGCCTTAAATTAATTGGTATGTCAATTAGCAACCTTCTGCAAAATCACATTACTTGGGCTAATCTTAACCGGGAGCGGCATTTTTCCTTCCTCCAACTTGGGAAGGGCTTCTATTCTCAGAAGGAACCTTTCTTTGCACTCGGGGGGGGGGGGGGGGGGCGGGAGAGGGGGTTTCCAAAAATCGAGATGGAGGCTTCACACACACCCCATAAAAGCCCCACTCCCATGCATGATTAAAAAACAGGCGCGGATTTCATTGGGCGGTTCTGATGGCCATCTGGGCACTTCTTAATTCCGCCTGCAGAGACCCCTGTGGCATCTTACAATTCCCCTGACAGTTAGCTAATGCTTTTTCACCCTCTTAGATTTGGTGGCACCCATTATCTTATCTAGCAATAAGATAAATAAGTTTGGACATATTTACCCAAGATGGGGATTGACGTAATTAACGTAACAAAACTCCTTGTTCATTCTTCTGTGATATGCTTTCTAGGTGAACATATGTCACATTCTGTGGAGGATGAGTAACCTCTCCTGTCTGGAGGAGATACAAGCAGAGCAAGCGCAGCCTTGACCATACCAGGTGGAAGGCCGGGGCAGATCCGATGTCCTTTCATTGAATAAACAAGCGCCGTATTTGACCATCGGATCTAAAAAGCAGCAGAGCCCGTTCAGGTGGCACGAGAAAGACTCATAAACGTTCCAATTACTCTGTTGATTTTCAGGTTGCAAACCCTTTATTGCCTTCCCTGCTGTAAAGGGCTCTTCCTGGTAATAAACCTTTACTGTCTTGGGGAGGGAATGTCAAGGCCACAGCAGGTGAATTCTTCCCTGAGGCTTGTTCACTTTTTGGAAAAAAGCAACTTTCTAGGGTTCAACGCGTTAAAAAAGGAAGATATAAAATAAGGGGCCACAGTCCAAGCTCTCCAAAGGACAGGATGCTGCTTGGAGGATCACAAGGGACTTTCTGGCCTCCTTTGCTGGACAACCCAGATCCTAAGGCCTCTGCACTGGATCCAGCCATACAAAGGGTTTGCAGGCATCCGTGCTCCTGTTCCCCATGGAAAAGCTGCATGAAGTGTGGTCAGAACGAGGATGCTCAGCCTAAGAGAGGGGGACATACAGCGGGTGAGAGGCCTCATCAATGCCGACTCCACAGCCCCTTCGGCCGCATTCCCAAACCCAGAATGGCCACACAATTGTGAACGCCATCAAAGACTTCACAGCTGTGTTCACACAACACCGTTTACCTGGTAAGAGAAGCAACCTGCTTTCTGAGTTCACAGAGTCCACTGAACCCTACACTGACCAACCAGGCTGGGTTTGCCCAACACACAAGCCAAGATAAAACTAATTCAGGCTTGTGTGTCCTGCAAATACGGGGGCTGGATCTTCTAACCCCTGCTGAAGCTGATCTTGCAGGGGCAGCCATTGCACGAGACAGGTGGGAGGAGAGGAGAGAGCCTGGGTCTGTTCTGATCGCAGAAAAGTCTTCCATTCTTAAATCTGGCTGCTGTTTCTCTGGGGTTCAGAGATGGCGACTGTGGCTCTTGAAGTGGGGCTGAACTACAACTCCCAGAAGCCCCCAGCAGCAATGGCAATAGTGACGAACAGCGAGAACTGCAGTCCAGCAAGACCTAGAGAGGCCAAGGTATCTGGCTTTGCCTCCGCGGAGAAGTGTTGCAACCAGGAAGGTCTTAATGCTGCATCGGAAGCACGAATGTTGAAGATGTGGAAGGAGAATGCGCCCAGCCGAGCAAGGGGTTTTCATCTTTCCAACTGTCTTTGCAGCCCACCATCCAGGGGAAAGATTGGAAAACACAGAAGGATTTTCAAATGCGTTTTGCAAAAGGGTTAGGAAGGCTGAACAGGGAGATGTCTGGATGGGGCTTAGGTATTTAAGAGATGTCAACAAGGATGAGAAGCATTTGGGCCTAAATTTAAACATTTCCAGCTGTATTTGCGTGGGGTCCACCCCCTTCCATGTCGCCTGCAAGGGGCCATAGGTCTTAAGCACAAGATGGGGGGAGGACTTCAGTTTTATACCTGCCTGGGGCAAGCCTGTGTCCAGCCTCAGCCCCAGAACCGGGTTCAGCATGTAAATCTACAAGGGGAAAGGCTCCGTGGCAGGTTGGGAAAATCTGTCCAAGAAACCAGTGAACTAAGGCAATTCTAGGTTGGAGACGTGGCTATCATGTTAGGGTCCCACTTTCTGGACATCCTCGGGCCCACAGACTTCAAGAGGCCCAACGCAGACTGCCCCCCAGCCTGCAACCCCTGCCCTCATCTGAAACACCACGGGGAAAGAGAGAATCAGTCAAGGCTGCATGTGGCACACGGACGTGAGCGTGCCCAATCTTTGGCCCAAGAAGAGGGGCGAAAGCACTGCTCTGCTGGGCATCTTCTGACTGCCAACTCTGCACATGGTGATAAAGCCTCGGCTAATGAGACCTGCCCCGCTGGACATGGCACAGTCCCAGTGGACATCCATGGGGCAACTCAGTCCTGCTCCGTCCAGCTGTCTCCAGGGCCGCGATGGATGACCACGCGAGGGCCAGGGCAAACCGTCTCTCCGCGTAGCTGTGGCTCCTCCCGCTGGTACCACTCCTCTTCGCTGAAATCTGGGAAGAAGAAAGCAATTTCCTTGCTGGCTGAGGCGGAAGAGTCTGGGGGAAAAGACAGAAGAGGTCAGCCTCCCCCGAAAGTAGTTCTGTGGGTCTGCACAAGACACCGATAGGCGGTTGGTGGTTTCGCCAACTGCTAAAGAGGTGGGTTCCGCACATGTTAAAGCATGCAAAGGTCATCCATGCTCAGCCTGTAAGCCTTCCTTTGGCCTGGTTGATGCAGCCTGTGACACTCTGGGCAACAGTTGCCCTTAGGGCTTGACAAACACAGCACAATTAACCAATTTCACAGCTGAATGCCACAGTCCCAGTCTGGTGTCCTACAGCTGTGGGGGACTACCCTTCCCTTACAGGTGGCCATGCAGCCTGGGGTGGTGAGGGGATGTACAGCAGCTCCAGAGCATGGTTTCGCCTGGGGGGGGATCTGATCTTCGCCTCAGGGATACGGCCCCTCTCTGCCTGAATCCGTGGAGGGAGCAGGCAGGGCAGGTCTTCTCTGATCAGAGGCAGGGCTCCAGGTGGCAGGCAGTCTTTGGGTCCAACCCCAGAGCCAGCAGGCATCTTCTGTAGCTGCCTGCCCAGTGGGACGCCCTGGCAAGATCCCCAAAGCAACAAGACCAATTGGCATGGACTGACTCCAGGTCGCCAAGTCTCTATTGCAGTGTTTCTCAACCTTGGCCGCTTGAAGACGTGTGGACTTCAACTCCCAGAATTCCCCAGCCAGCTTGCTGGTCAAGATCCCTTCCTAACAACCCTGTACTATAGGACCAATCACTCTGGCCTTTAGAGACATGGTCAGATCCGTAGGGCTGAATTCTGCCTCCTTGAAAAATCCCAATATGTTCATTTTTTCCACCGATCATCACTTTCCATCCTGGAATAAATGTTTTGGGATTCATTCATTTATTTATTAAATTTGTATTTACCAGCATTCTCTCTTTTTAATGGGAGGTACATTTTAGCAACATCACACCCTTGGTTTATATTGGTGAACTCATCAACACCAATCCTACCTCAACTGCTACTGCATTGAAATGGGTAGATTTGATTCAGTTTTCCAATGTATTTGAAGAAGAAATACATGTACCAAAAACCTTCTGAATCGTTAAAACCGACTGGAAGGTGTTCACTTCAAGGAGTCAAACCTAACTGTTCCCAGGGCAGATTAGATTTGGACATTCGACCAAATTCCTTTTGAGACGACTTTCCAAATCAAAACTTTTGCCAGTTCTGATGTACCTGTTATGAGCACTGAGAGAAACGTTGCACGCAGCTCCGAGTCCTTCAAGAACCACCCGTCAAACCCTTTTCTCCAAATTCAGTTCCAGGACTCACCTGAGCCATGGACAGTGTTCCGGGTGTCAGTGAGACCCAAAGTCCCGCGGATGGATTCCGGGGCTGTGTGCCGGGCACGGTATACCTTGGTGGGTCCCATCAGGGATCTCCAGCGTGCGATGGCTTCCTCATGAGCCAGGATATACACCCTCATGGGGCCGCTGAAAAGGCAAGGAGAGATAAATCCATGAGGCACTACCTGATCTCTGTATAGTTCAGGATCCTTGTTCCCTCTTCCTTCCTTCTCCAGAACTTGGAACCCCTTTGATCTGGAACAACACCCACATTTCCCTATGTGGAATATCAGCGGAGACAGAGTCTTAGATCTAGCCCTGGATGGTTCCTAAAGCTAATGCACCATACACAGTCATCTGAAGTTGTAACCTCACAGAATAACTTCTGGCTATGTATGAAGCTGGTCATGCACTGCCTCCTGGTGGTCCATGTAACTCAAAACACCACACAGGAGTTTCTGGATTATGTGCCATCAAATCGGTGCCACCTTAGTGACCACACAGAGATTTTTCTCCCAGAAGGTCTGTTCCCTGCCTGGTCTTTCAGGTCTTCCAACAGTGCACTCATCACTCTGAGTCCATCCTTCGGTTGCCGGTCGTCTTCTTCTCTTTCCTTCCACCTTTCCGAACATCAGAACCGTCTCCAGAAGCTGGATCTTCACATAATTTGTCCCAAATATCATAATTTGAGCCTGGCCATTCGTGCCTCGAGGGAGAACTCTGGGTTGATTTGTTTGATGATCCATTGGTTTGTTTTCCTGGCTGTCCATGGTATTCTCAGGAGTCTTCTCCAACACTAATGTTCAAAAGTGTCAATATTCTTCCTATCCTGCTTCTTCAAAGTCCAACTTTGTTTCCATGAGCGTCACAGGGAATCCCATGGCTTGCACGATTCTGACCTTTGTAGGTATAGACATGTCACGGCATCTGAATATCTTTTCCAAGGCCTTCATGGCTGCTCTACCAAGTGCTAGTCTGTGGCGTATTTCTTGACTGCTCGTTTCTTTACTGTTGATGGGTGATCCTAAAAGGCAGAAACAATCTACCGCTTTGACATTTTCATTGTCATGACACAGGATTTACGTTGTGCAAAAAGAAAGCAAGCCCCCCCCGACCTCCAAGGAAAGGGTGGAAGTCACGTAAAAGCCTCGTATTGGGGGCATGACATAATCTGACACCTGTATATCTCTTCCCGATACCTTAAGGCAGTGTTGTCCAAACTTGGCCACTTTAAGATGAGTGGGCTTCAACTCCCAGAATTCCCCAGCCAGCCATGAATTCTGGGAGTTGAAGTCCACTCATCTTAAAGTGGCCAAGTTTGGACAACGATGCCTTAAGGGAAGATGGTCCATAAATATCATTCTGTTAGTTGTAGCCCTGACGTCTGATTCATCCTTTAAGTCACTCAGACCTTAACCAATGAGTCGCAACCTGTTTTCTGCCATCTTACTCTGGCACATTTTTGCTGAAAGGCGCAGAAAATACTGAGAGCTTTGAAGTAGACAAGATTGCCAAAGAAAGTTTCACCAAGAATGCAGAATGGGGTGGGGGGACCACACAAGGAAAGGGACTGGGAAAACACGTCCGCCAGCGCTAACACGGTGCCCTTAATATCCAGTTAGGGTTACAATTTAGTTTTCAATATTCTGCTCTGGTTTTCTGCAAAAATGTATTTCAAGAGAAGACGCCCGTCAGCTTAGGAGAAGTTTTAGTAAAGCACACTATTTCCAAGAAAATGTGCATAAACTGATAGTGCAAGATCCAAATGTGTGTGCGCACGTGTGTATACAAATGCATATAGAGAGGGGTATCTGGAGCAAGGGTCACTGGCTTCAAAAGCTGGGCACAAGGCGGCAGTCGAAGCTGCCCCCTTTTCACATGTGGGTCTGATTGCCCGGCTGCACCCACAAAATGGAAGCCAGCGGCCACTGCTGTGGACGCCCCTCAGGCCTATATGGACTTGACTGGGACTGGGCAGACCCAGGTGCTAATCCCCGCTTAGGCCCAGAAGCCGGCTGGGGACCTGGGCTGGTCCCACCCTCTCAGCCCATGACCGGGAAGCCAAAACCTCTCTCTGCCAACCTGCCCCGCGCCCCGGGGTAGATTCTGGCCCATCATCTTCAACAAAGACTCCTTCGTCCTGCAGCGGATGGATGTGGGTTAATAAGTAATAATTATATACATTTACATACCATAAATTTATCCCTGTGTGGGTCTGCACAGGCGTGCATGTGTATTTATATGTCCTGTAGGTGTGTAAATGTGTCCTTTTGTCTGTGTGTGTACACACACACAAATATTGTGACCACGGAGGCAACAGACAAGAGCTAGTAAAACTTTTCCTAGGACTTAGAAAAAGTTTCCCATCTTTTCCATTCAGAATTGTTGAGAAATGCTGCTTTGTCCCAGTTGGACTTAAACATCAGTCAGACGGGCTGGGCTATCGGTTACTGAATTTTAGCTACCACCCTATCTATTCGGTTGAGGATTTAGGTTGCTGCTCTAACAAAATAGTAATTTTTTAAGACTTCAAGTCACTCTGCCTCTTTTATGTCAGAACAGCAAGATATAATATTTACAGGAGGGGCCTCCGGGGAGCAGGGTGGTCAAAAAAGTCAAGATGGTAGCCGTGACAGAGTGATGACGTCCCTCCCCTTTTTTACATGTAGGACTTTTTCAACGTTCCCCCCACCCCCGGCAGACACCCCTGCAAATTTCACCCTCCTTTAGAACAAAATTAATGAGTGTTTGGTGTGAAGGTAGCTGGGGGAACTGAGAGGTCCCTGTAGGCCTGGGAAGGGGAAGGGGAAGGAGGTCCTCTCCTTCCCCACCAGCTGTGGACTCACCTGGACATGAACTCCACCAGCCTCTGGTAGAAAAAGCGCCCTGGAGGAAGAAGAGGAACCTCTCAGAAAAAAGGCAGTTTCAAACCTCCAGACTCTCCACTCTGCTTGTCCTCAATGCAAGCAAGTGCCTTCGGTGACCTAGATGCACCACGAAGTGGCCTGGATCCTGCGTGGAGGCCCTGGCAGGAGCCCCAGCACCTACAGCTTGGCTTGCATGCCCCCACCCTCAATTTTCACCTAGAGGAGAGATGCAGCAGCCAAGGAGGCCAAAGATTACAAGAAAAGAGCTACTGCGAGACTTCAGCTTTGATCCCGGCCCCCAGGATGCCCTCTGACCCACACAAAGGAACTCTGGCCCAACTGCATGAATGTCTGCCCATATCTGGGTCAGGTTCACCCAGGAGGACTTTTCAGCTCCATACCCACGAAGGCCAGCGGTGTGGACCTGGTCAACACTAGATGGTCCAGATTTTAAGCATTAGAAAGCTGGAAATTATTTCTCCAAGACCCCCAAATGGGGGCTGGGAGGTTCCAGATTCTCTCTGCTGAACCCACTGGACTCCCTTCACCTGGATATGGAGATCTTCGGGGTGCGGGGAGCCTCCGACCATCAGAAGAAATCTGACCTGGCTCAATACTGAGGGCCACCTAGCCCAGCTTCTGTGACGCCCAGAGGCCAACTGGGATGGATTGGGGAGGATCTCAAGCCTGGACTGAAGTGCAAGAGACCCTTCCCCAGTCTTTCCCAGCAGCCAGGATTTTAGCCCTGCTGGATCTGGAGGCCTTGACACCAACCTGAGTGCTCCTGGTAGAAGCGCTGGCTGTCCTCCCTACTCCAGAGCAGGTCCTTTGTCCGGACGATCAAGAACTTGTGGCTCAGAATGGTTTCATGTACGGCCTAGGAGAAGACGAAGAAGAGTGTAACGGGAAGGCCGCGGAAGTGCAAAGCGGCCACCCCACCGGCCACAGACCTGAGAGGCTTCTGGTGGACGTGGCAGACCTTGTTATTTGGCTGCTGAGAAACGTGGCCTCCGTTGCTGCAGCCTCAGATTGCGTCTTTGTCGCCACAACACACTTCGGTGGGAAGGCTGCAAAGCGCTTTTAAACTGGGCCGCCACGTATTAGCCCAGGACTGGCCAAAGGATGCGAGAGGCTCTCGGCAACCCACTTGCCCTGGAGGTCTGTTGGATCACCCAGAACCCACCCTGACCCCTAAGCCCAGCTTCTACAGGGAAACAACCCTAAGATAGTCTGGACAAGCGGGGGATGCAAAGGAGACCCCAGAACAGTGCCAGCCAATTGCAAAAGAGGGGAGGGGATCCTGGGGCGGCAGGAGGTCAAACCCTCCACATCCGTGCCACTTGACACTGACCCGTGGGCCGCCTGATGCACCACTGGAAAGCCAGATGCTGGCCTGAACTGGGCTCTGCTGACCGCCAGCTCCTGTAAGGGGAAGGGGGGGCAGAAAGCCACGAATGCCCTGGAGTAGGTGGAGAGGGCGGGGGTCTCTCCAAAGGCTGGGGCCAGGGGTGCCGCCCATGAAGCTGCTTGAGAGGAAACGGCACAGGACGCCATTCTCGGCGCAACCCACGTTGGCCTGCGGGATTCCTTCGCGCAAAATGCGGTGACAGGCGCTAACCGCAATAGGATTCCTTCAGAGAGGACAAGATCCTCCCTGGGCCAGTGGATTCTGGGGCTGCCCCTGTTAGCCCACCCCAGCTCTTGGTCTACAACCCTTCAGACGGGCAGCGCGCGTGGGCAGGGGGGCACTCTTCCACCCGCGGCTTGCACCCACCCCAGAGGCATCCGGTTGGCCGCCCGGGCCGGGTGAAGGCCAGCGGGTGCCCGAAGCAGAGCCCGACCACAGCCTTCGCCACTCAACTGACCGGGCGCTGGGAAGCGCTGAACATCGCAGTCGAGCGTGGCAGTGAAAGGGTCAAGGGCACGAGAGCTGCGGTGCCCCCTTCGCCTGGGGGACCAGGCAGGGCTTGTGCACCTGCGAGCTCAATCCAGGGCTGCTGACCACCCTCGAGGCCGAGGCTGGAATTAACCGCAGCCTAGAGCAGCGTTTCTCCACCTTGGCCGCTTGAAGATGGGCGGACTCCAACTCCCAGAAGGCTGGCTGAGGGATTCTGGGAGTTGAAGTCCACTCATCGTAAAGTGGCCACGTTTGGACAACACCGCTGTCAATGCAGAACATCTGAAGAGGGATTTCTTGAGAGCAGATCCACAGCGAGTTATGGGAGCGGAGACGAAGCGCGCACAGATACCTCCCTGGCTGCCGAGGACGCATCTGCACCCTGCTCCTTTAGCAGGAAAATGGCTGGGCAATTCTGGGGCCGGAGTCCACCCATCTTCAAGCGGCCAAGGTGGAGAAACCCTGCTCTGGAAGACTTCGGGGGGGGGTCCGCCTGCGCTTGCCCCCCCCCCCCCGGCATCTGGCTGGCCGCCGCAAGGCCGGCAGCGGCACGCGCCACCCCGGCCGGCCGCCGGCCCGGCACTGACCTGCAGGACGAGCGGGTGCGCCACCGCGTCGGGCTTGGCGATGGCCAGGGTGAGCTGCAGCGCTCGCCGCAGCCCCGGCCGGGAGGGCCGCATCCCGCCCGGGCACGCCTCGGCACGCGGGGCGCCTCCGCGGGCGTGCGAGGCGGAGCAGGAAGCGAGGGCGGCCGGACGCCTCGCACGCTCCGCACGCCCCGCCCCGCCCCGGGCGCGCAAGGGGAGCGGGGGCGGCTCTCGGGTCCCGCGGGCCGCGCGCCGCATCCGGCCGTCGCCTGGCAGCGCAGCCGGCGTCGCGGGCGGGCGGGCGGGCGGTCGGGCGCCCCTCCGCGCCGGCGCTCCATGGCCAAGCCGGGGGGGGCCGGGGGCGAGCCCCCCCGCGCCGGGCTGGACCAGGACAAGTACGACGCGGAGGAGAACGTGAAGATCATCTGCCTGGGCGACAGCGCCGTGGGCAAGTCCAAGTGAGCGGCGCGGGCGCGGCGGCGGGATCCGCAGACGTGCGGATGACCTCAGAGCGGCGCTTCTCCGCCTCGCCCCTGAAGGCGGGCGGGCCTCGCCTCCCAGAATCCCCGGCCAGCGATGAATTCTGGGAGGCGAGCGGCCCGCCCGTCTTCGGCGCCGAGAAACGCCGCTCTGGAGGGCTGCCGGCGACGGGCCGGTTGCCTCGCAGCGCGGCAGCGTCGGACGAGCTGGGCGGCCGTGTCCGCGCCCTCCGCCGGGCGTGCCGCAGCGCGCTCCTGCTCGCCGTTCGTCGCGGGTCGCGCAACACGCTCCACGAGGCCCGCGGGACGGGGCGGGGCGGGGCGGGGCGGGGCGGCGACGCGCGGCAGGCTGCGGGAGCCCGGCCGGCGTTTGCGTGGAGCGCGCCGTTCTTGCGCCCTAATCCGCCGAGGGGCGCCGCTTCACGGGGAGGTCCGGGTATCCCTCCGTCACCCGAAGCTCCGCCCGTGGGTTGACTTCGCTTTGCACGAGGGGACTCGTGGCTCCGGGGAAGCGGCGGCGGAAGGGCGCCGGAGGCACCCGTCTGACCGCGGTTGGCCCAGCAGCTGGGCCGGGTGAGCCCCGGGCCCGGCCCGGCCCGGCCCGGCCCAGCGCGGGGCGGCTCTGATGTCTCGGGGCTGTTTCCCCCTTTTTCAGGTTAATGGAGCGCTTCCTCGTGGACGGGTTGTATCCTTTGACGGGTTGCAAGCTGACAGAAATTCCAGTCCAGGAAAGGTGTCTTTCCTCTCCCTGGCTTTTGGGTTACTAAAAGCAGGTGGAGCTGTCCTAGCATCCGGGGCCACCGGGCATTCCAGAACCGCTGAGGCCTGAAGATCGGGCGCTGGAAAAGGGAAGTGAAATGCCCTCGAAATGAACCGACGAGAGGAGTGTTTCTCCGCAGGGCGGCAGTTGCCAGAAGCCGGTTGCTTCCGAGGCGGCCTCGCTCCCGGGGGGGGGGGGGGGGGGGGAGCAGCTGCAGCTGCGTCGGGGCCTCTGCTGGCCCGCGAGGGGCTGCGTTGGTGGGTTCCGCTCTGCCGAGGAGCCGCTGCTGAACCCCCCCTCCGCCGCCTCCTTTCCTTGACCCCGGCCCCCAGCAAGCCGCAGCAGCTCTCTACCTTCGCCCTGACCCTCTACAAGTACACGGCCACTGTGGACGGCAAGACAGTCCTCGTGGGTAAGGGCTTGCCGGACACAGCAGCACGGGCCACGGAGCTGTCTGTCTCCGTGCTGCGGGGCCCCGTCTCCACTCCCATTGGGGGCCCCGTTCTGACAAGCGCGGTGTAAATCAGCAGTGGTCAGCGGCCTGAAGTTGTCCCTTGAGGGGCGAGCGTGGGAGGCGGGGCTGAGAAGCTTGCAGTGTGGCGTCGGGTCTCCGTGTCGGAGCGCATCTATCTTTCCGTGGCATCTGCGGGGATCGCACTTCCAGAAGGGCCCGGGTCGGGGGACGGTGGCCTGGGGGATCTTGTGGCTTACGTTGGGTAGGATATGGGGGTCCTTCCTTTGTGAGCTGTGGCATTCCCGCTTTCCAGACTTCTGGGACACAGCTGGGCAGGAGCGTTTCCAGAGCATGCACGCGTCCTACTATCACAAGGCCCACGCTTGCATCATGGTAAGGAACTGGTGCATGGGGTTTGGGGTGGGACTGTCGGGCGGGGAGGCTGGGTGGGGACAGGTGGGTTTCTTAGCAGGCGAGTGATCCCTTCAGGGTGACCGAGAGCCTTCTTCCGCCTGTCCTCGCAGCTCCCTGATCCCGTGGGACAAAGTCTTCCATATTTTTCTTGACTGTCCGCACTGGAGATGCCGCAAGGCAATGACCCTGTTTTTCAAACCCAAAGCGGCCACATAACACGCCCAACACGCATCTCTTACTTCCAGCTCCTTTAGGACTTCATCCATAAAATCCTCCGAATCCTGCTTGTAGGCCACGGCCAGCTTGACGCAGAGGGGAGCAGACTCACAGGGCCCCAGAGCCCGTATCTGTGGGCAGAAGAGCGTCCTCCTCCTGCTTCGGCCCATGCCAGAATTCACAGCCCCTCTTCCCACCAGCTCCACTGCCACGGAGCCACCACAGTCCTGATCGACGAGGGTGGGGAGATTGCTCTGCTGCATAGACCACAAACTCTAAGCAAGCGTGCCAGCGTCCTAGGAGACGCTTCTTCTGGGAATCTTTGCACCCCGCAGCTTTCTCCCGCTGGGATCTGAGACGTCGGTTCTGGTCTCTGCTCACCGAGCTCCAGCCAATCATGCTGGTTGACGCGTGATAAGCCATCCTCTTCCTCTCTCCCCTTCCAGGTCTTTGACGTCCAGAGGAAGGTCACCTACAAGAACCTGAGCAACTGGTATAAGGAGCTGCGTGAGTTCCGGCCCCAAATACCCTGCATCGTGGTGGCCAACAAAATTGATGGTAAGCCTCCTCTTTTTTTTTTTTTTTGCCTCCAGGACAGTGCTTCTCAATCTCGGCCATTTTATGACGTGTGGACTAACTCCCAGAATTCTGGGAGTTGAAGTCCACGCATCATAAAATGGCCGAGGTTGAGAAACACTGCTCTAGGAAGTCCATCGGGGTTCAGATGGAGGAGATCTGATTCACCCTCTTCTTTGGCAAGGGGGAACGTTCCGGCATTCCGTTTTTAACTCCTGGGGCTCCTCCACACACCCCGTCCTTGCCCCGAGGCTGAGACGGGCTGCTTAACCGTTTGTGGAGGACCTCACAACTTAAGAGCTTCCTCTTAAAGCTCCCTGAAGTGGCCTGGGAAGGAAAAATGGCGTTTTCCATTGGAAAATGCAGTGCAAACTCCTCTGTGAACTCTGTGATGCCCCTGGGGAGGAGCTTATGGGGAGGTGGCCTCCTGCAGGGTTGCCCAGCTGCGAGAATGCCCCTCAGATCCGGCCACTGGGCTCTGTCCCCCCACGGCCATTTCCAGCCAGCTCTGTATGCCTGTATTGAGACTCTAGGCCTGGGAAAGAACGGTGAGCTCACCCAACACCAGCGGGAAAGACCCGAGCCTGCGTTTGGGTAGTATGCGACGTTTGCTTCGGTTTAATCGTGGTTAGATTTTTGGGGGGTAGTGTGTTGTATGAACCTGCCACGTTTGGCCAATTAGTTGTTCAGTGCTTTGTGCAAACTCAGCAATGGGACGATTTCAGTAACCAAGTTAAGTCCGTCGTTCCTTCACTGCATTTGGCTCCAGCAGCTGCTGACCCTTCTGTGTCAAAGCGCCTGACCCCAAGAGCTCTCCTGGAGAGGCTCTGGGGTTTCCTGCTTCGCTTTTGTTTTTCTAGCCGATGTGAAGGCAACTCAGAAAAGCTTCAACTTCCCGCGGAAGCTCAACCTGCCTCTCTACTTCGTGTCTGCAGCAGATGGCACCAACGTTGTGAAGGTGGGAGAGGAAGGCTTGGACTCCTGGTGGAGGGTTGCCCGGTGGTGCCACTGGCTGGGGCAGGAAGGGGTAGGAAGAGCCCAGCGTTGGCCTGGCGGTCTCCCTGACTGGCTTGCTCCCTCTGCCGCAGCTCTTCAGTGACGCGATCAAGCTGGCCGTGGCCTACAAGCGGAATTCGGAGGATTTTATGGACGAAGTCCTAAAGGAGCTGGAAGTAAGAGATCTGCACTGGGCGTGTTACGTAGCCGCTTTGGGTTAGGTGCACAAACGTGCCATTGGGGATTTGCTCCATCCGCTCACTTTGGCAGGATGCGAAGGGGGTCTTCGGTGAGCGCACATGGTATAGTCTCCAGTTTTAATCACGATAACAGATAACTCCAGTTACACCCCCTTCATTTGTGGGCCTGGCAGCCATGAGGCTTATTCTCCCTGATTCAGTTTTTTCAGGTGGGGAAACACCTTCCTCCCTCCCTCCCTCCCTCCCTCCCTCCGCCATGGCATCTATCCATGTCAGGTTCAGCCCAAAGAACTCCACGAGACAGCGCAGATACAGTTCTGTTGCATTTATTAGCTTCCACCTCAAGACAGAATCTCTCCATACTAAATCTAACTTCCCAAACCAGCAAGCCAAAACACTGTGAATTCCTTAGGGTGGTGCCAGTCTCATCTTCTTAAACTTCCCACGCTTTTGCTGGGGGCTGAGAGAATGCTTATCTCCTCGAGTGCGGCCTTCATCCAACCATTCCATCACAATCCATTTGCTTCTGTCTGTCTGTCTATCTGTCTGTCATCATCTCCCTCCCTCCCTCCTTCCTTCGTTCCAGCAGCAGCCACCTTTCCTGATCCTTCATCCCTAGTGGAAGCTGAAGGGAGGTGCTGTCAAGGAAGAAGGGGGGGAAACAGCCAAAGCAGGCACTTTATTTTTCTCTTTTTGGTACTGAAAAGTGATTTGGTGTTACGGAACAAGGGATTGGTGATAGCAACAATGCTCTCCTTGACAAGGGTTATTCTCTCTCAGATGGATTCATTTCCCACTGCCAGCCTTTCAGGATTTTATTTAAAAAATAAGTGACAGAAAAAATTGAAACGTGAGTGGATAATAATTTAAGTACATGGGGAAGGAGCCTGCCCCGTGTGATGCCAGAGGCTGTGGTCACTGTGAATTCCATGATAGATTTCACGGTTTCTGGAGAACCTGAGTTTGGAGAAGGCTCCCAAACTCAGGTGAACACCCCCTGCGCTTGAAGGCAGGTACTGGCAAGGCCATAACGATTTCTTTGCAGAGCAGGTCCAGAAGTGAAAACGCTGCCTCTCTGCTCCCTGCCCGTCTGCCCTCAATCAGGGCAGAGAGCTGGCTTAGCTCTTCATCTAACCCCCGCGCTGGGCAAATCCAAAT
This sequence comes from Liasis olivaceus, assembly GCA_030867105.1. NCBI lineage: Eukaryota > Metazoa > Chordata > Lepidosauria > Squamata > Pythonidae > Liasis > Liasis olivaceus. Next base: position 80,797,996 of record CM061355.1, read on the forward strand.
GGATGAATGGGATTCTTCAGGTAGCTGGGTCCAAAATGCAAATGGTTCTCAGGGTGAAAAGCAACACGTTCAGCTGAGCCTGGAGCCACGGGTAGCCAGCCCAGGAGTGGAACAGTATGGTCTGCCCGAGAAGGCCCTGGAAGACATGTGGCCACGTAGGGTGGCAGTTGCAGGCTGCTGCGCAAGAAGAGCCCAGGAATGGAACGTCTGTTTGACTCTCTCCTTTGGATTTGATTCCCTTTCCTGTTTCGCTGTAGAATTTTGAACTAGAGACCAAGGAGGAGGATTCGCCCACAGAGGAGACCAGCCGAGGGGAGCCTTCCCCCGTCTGCCTGAGCCCCGGGAACGATTAACTGTGGGCCACCGTCACCTGCACAGAGACGACTGGCAGCAGTACCTGCTCAGTGGAGGCCACCAGGGACCTCTGAGAAAGCAGCCAGGTGGAGATCAGCTCTGCTGCCCTGGGAGGATGCAGCAGGATGGCCAAGTAGTAGCTTTCTACCCCAGAGAATGGGGGCTGCTGGGTCTGGTAGAACTTGGGCTTACGAATGCCCCGTTTCACTTCTAGGAGGACCCTTGATATATGTTGTTGTTGAAAAGATTCCCCCTTGAGGAATAAATATTTAAATTCTTGAAACCAGGGTTCAGCCTGGTAGCGTCTCTGAGAAAGCAAAGATGTTCGGGTCGCCGGCTGCTGGATTGGGCCTCCTGCACCAGCTGGCCACGGGGGCAGCAGGTCTCTTGGATGAACACCAGCAGAGCAGGCCACACTGTCTGTGAAGGAGGAGGGGGGGAAGGTGTGTAAAACAGTTACCGTCAGAGGGACTGGGAGTCTGAGGTCCTTAGGGAGACGGATCTCCTCGGAAAAGGGAACGTGTCATCTAACGGCACATCCCTTGCCCTCTTTCCAGACTAGAAGATGCCAGGACCAAACCAGTTTGGCTCCTAGAAAGAGTTATTTGCACAACAGATAAGGAACACGTATCAGAAACTCTTTGAATGTTGGACATCATTTATGTTGGGACAATGGGTTTTAATTTAATTTTGCTCAGCATGCTTAACTAGGTCATGGAGAGTGGGCTCAGTGTTATGTGAATCCCCTCAGGCAACTGACCCAATTAACTGACAGGGTTAGTTTGGATCCCAAACTGTCTCACTTTGGGGCAAAAAATACTCCCCCCCCCCCAACAGTGTTGATCAAGCTACTTACAAGAACATTAAGTTCCAAGACTGAGTCCTAAAGAAGTCCTGTAAAACAGGGTCCCTCAACCTTGGCAACTTTAAGATGGGTGGGGAATTCTGGTAGTTGAAGTCCACCCGTCTTAAAGTTGCCAAGGTTGAGGAACCTCGCTGTAAAAGGAAGCCTCTAGGAATTCTGTCACTAATCTCCTTTTCCCCAAATGGACAGACCCCAATTCCTTGGGTTTCCCAAGAGCGAGCATTAGCTGGAGAAAGACTTTTCTTGTTCAGCCATGTTGTGCTCCGATGGCCACTGTTTCACAGTTTTGATCTGTGATAACTGATAATTAGGAAATTCAGCTGACCCTAGCAGGGAACAGCAAGGGAGGGTGGACTTGCCTGAGCAAAAGTTGCTTCACCTTTTCAGGAACGTGGAATGTGTGGCCGTAAAGGATGCCCAGCAGCAGCTGGCAGGGGGAGGGGGGGCGAGCGGCTGAAGGGGCAGGCGGTCTTCCCTGAACAGGCAGCTGAGGTGAGTCTTCCCCCCTCACCCCAAGCAGCAGCCGGGCCTCCACCCAAAGGCAGGCTTGGTCAGCTTGGCCAAAGTGAGGGAATGGAGGCCGGGCAAGGGCAAAACATGCTGGCTCTGAAGATGGCACACCTGCTAATGAATGGCATGCCGGTAGGCATAGTGCTGCAAGGGAAGGTGCCATCTGTGGGCTTGGCCATGGGGTTGATTGCACTGCCCACCAGGGGTTGGCTATGGATGCTGTGCGTACGCATCGTGCCAACTCTTAACACTCTGCAGCGGCCTTTAGCTGGCTGTGCTGTTACATGACCAGATGGGAGTGACAGCAGCAAATTGGGCTGGTCTGCCGAAGCAACTCAACGGGTCCCCTTGACCGGTCATTCCACGCTTCAGAGCACTGAGCTGGGAATTGTACAAGATGTGGGGGAGCTCCCATCACAGCAAAGCCATCAGACACGTTACTTTTAAGTCCCTGGACTCCGCACAGAATCGAGGTGAGGACACCTTCGCGATGCTGCGGTGCTGTCGGATGGCCTGAACTTCTGCATAGCTTTACATACGCAGCAGCAACTCAACAGCTGAGCAATCAAGCGTGCAAAACTGGATCATTCTTACAGCCCACTTGGCAAGCATATTCTCCAATTAAGAAAAATGGGTTTAGAGACATAAAATACAGGAGGTGTGGGGGCTGAAGCAGACAAGGTGGAAAATGAGTCTGAGACCAGAACAGGTACATTTTGTAAACACATGAGAAATGAGAAACACATTGCAAGAAGTCTGTTACAAAGAAAAGATGGGGAAAAACAGGAGTTAAACCTACATGCATATAGAACCTGATTCTTAGCCTTTGTAGAAGCTGATCTTCGTATTAGGGGTTGCTTGTATCCACAACAAAATATTTGTGCAGCCCGATACCTTGCCTTCCCCGGAGAGTGCTGAGGTCCCAGAGACAGATTAAATGCATTTTCATGCAACAGTCAGATCTTACGCTGTCTGGGGTCACCACACTCTTAGGACTCATGCTTCAGAAGCATGAGGCATGGATGGAGCTCAGCTAACCACCCTGGGCTATAACCATGGAGCTGTGTAAAATTGCCCCAGAGAAGTAGCACGGGTGAGATTAGCAGAACTCTAACAAAACTTTTTATTTCTTTCCGGTTTCAATAAGTATGCTGCCAGAGCTCCCTGAAGGATGCTTGTTGGCCTTGCTAAGACTTTTCAACTCGGGTGAGGCACCTGCGTGCCGAAGGCATGCTGGGGTTTCCCTTCAGTTTGCAAGGACCCCCAGACTCAGCAGGCAAATCAGCAGCTGGTGGGCTCTCTGGGTCCTTCAGAGAAGCCACACCTGTGTCCTTGATGAGTTTCAACTCCGACAGTTTGGGCCACACCCACACGGCATCTTTCTCCTTCTTTACGATGTCCAAGAACTCCTGAATCATTCGGAAGAATTTAGCCACTGTGCTGTCAATCCGTGAGGTTTCAATTATGGGTGGGACTTCAAGCTCAGCTTCAGGTAGCGTTTGGGATGGGGTTTCAGCTTTGGGGCTTTGGGTCTCCAGATGAGAAACTGATGTGAGTTTAGGTTGTGTTGAAGTTTCAGGTTGAGACACAGTTTCAGGTGGGGGTTGAGAAGTGGATGGCGAAGTTTCAAGTGTAAGTTGGAGTGTTGTAGATGGAAGTGGAGTTTCAGGTTCTTGTTTGGATTCTGTTTGAAGGGAAACTTGGGACTCAGACTGCGTTGGGGCTTCAGATGTTTGAAGTATGATCACAAGCTGAGATGAAGTTCCAGATTCTGGTTCAGATTTGGTCTGAGGAGAAGGTTGGGGCTCAGACTGAGGTGAGGCTTCAGATGTAGATTGAAATGTAGTCATAGGCTGAGTTGGAGTTTCAAGTTCTGGTTTAGAATGTGTTTGAGGGGAAGGTTGGGGCTCAGATTGAGGTGGGGCTTTGGATGTAGGTTGAGGTGTGGTTATAGATTGATATGAAGCTTCGGGTTCTGGTTCAGATTCTGTTTCAGGAGAAGGTTGGGGTTGAGTTTGAGATGTGGATCCAATCTTTGTTGGAATTTCAGGCTCAGGAAGAGGTTTGGTTTTAGGTTGAGATGGGGTTTGGAGTGTGGGTTGAATTATAGATGCAAGCTGAGATGTGACTTCAGTCTTTGATGGAGATGGAGGCTGAGATGGAGCTTGGGATATCGGCTGAGATAGGATTTCAATTTCAAGTAGAGGAGTGGCCTGAGGTTCAGGTAGGACTTCAGCCTCAGGTGGAGGTGAAGGTGATAGGACCTGGGATGTTGACTGAATTGAGACTTCAGCCTTGGGTGGAGATGGAGAAGAAGGTTT